>CM060903.1:797606937-798876937 GCA_030737815.1 Allium fistulosum | reverse complement strand
TTCAAAGCATACCATCATTCAATTCATCCGAACGGCTTTTTTAAAACTTTAACCCAAAATTAAGATGTTCGTTAAAAAAATATATGAGGTGGTTTAAATTATTTTTTACCTTGTTTGGATAAGGAACTTGAGATTTGATCTTGCTTAATTCTTCCTTGCTTGAATCCTTAGCTTCTAGTTGATTTTGATCCCTTTTTTTCCTAGGGTTATGGCCAACCTTGATCCCTTTTTTTATGAAAGTATGAAAATGAGAATGAGGTAAGGGTTTAGAGGTTATGAGGGGTTATATACGGCTATTCCCATAATACCCTTGCCTTATTCCTTTGAGTAGTTAACTTATAATGCCATTCTTATAATTCATTTGGTTAAGGCACCACCTCTATTTAGTTTTCAAATCTCAATCCCCTTATCACTCTAGTCTTTGCATTATTCTATTTAATTTATCTAATTAAATCTCCTGAAAAATGCTATTTAAAATTAGGGGTGTTACAACACTCCGGGATGATAATTCCGTGCGTTTCGAGACCATCTCGGCCATCGGATCGTCTGATCTTCAAGTGTAGCGATCCTTAAAATCATTTAAATTCACAACGTCGATTTGAACTCAACGGAATTGGTCTCGAGTCTTGATTCGATCGTATGTGAAAAATCATATTTTTAGGACCGTCGATTAATTAACAATTCAATATTTAAATCAATTATTTCAATATATCATCGTTAAAAATACGGGTCGTTATATTCTCCTCTCCTCAAAAGGATTTCATCCTCAAAATCCAAAGGATGAGACGACACTGTCCAATACCCTTATATAAGTAACGATAGAAGAGAAATTGTCACTTATCCTCTCGACAACAATCACTGAAAGTGATTATAATAAAGGGAATAGACTCAAAATCAACAGGATCCATCTTCCTCATCCCTAAGTATATTCACTATCAAATCAAAAATCAATGTGGCTAAACCAAATGTCTAAGTTAAGCACTAATTTCCAAAGAAACAGACAATGGAAAACAAATGTGCCAACTCTCTAATCGAAAGACAAGTCAACTAAATATCATACATTACCGACTCTCATAATTATCGGCAAAGTTTAATATCCTATACATTGACTTTACTCTCAATTTTGGCTTATGTCACAATAAATTTTGGCAGCATCTCCTTTGCGCGGCTAGGTCTGGGGAAAATCCTAATACAACATAAGCATATATACATCTCATATTTAAGGCATCTCATATATGAGGCATCTCGTTTCCGGGGACAACCAAACATATATCACCAAATCTGGACTAAAGATGTCTCCCACATCTTTTATTGCAAGAGCATTTTATTTAGACCCGAATATAAATAGGTAAACTTCCGAATAGCCAACACTTGCTTCAATGTACCTGATCAAATACTCAACAAAGAGGATTAAGCACAATAGTAACATCATGATGTAAATAAGTATAATAGATCTAATGTATGACAATCGTCTCAAATAAATGTACTATATTAAACCATAACTATCCCGCATGCCTAACAACCATATAAGCAAAATTAACCGTATCAAATGCCAACAATCAAACATCAAAAGGCACATGTAAGATCAACCATAAAAAATAACATCTATGCCTATCCAAGCATGTAAGATACTACTCCATCGCCTTCCTTCTAACTCGTTTCATATCGCGTTTATCGGTATGAATAGATTTATGAGGTCTCAGAGTTCCTAGTTAAGTTTCGATGTCATCTAATCGATTTGGTGCCAAATTCTAAATGCCTCCTGTAAGTTCTGCCAAAACCACTAGTGAACAACAGGTTTCGACCACTTACAATGCTCTTGGCACATAAAGGAATCACATCATCTATTCCTATTCCATCTGGGAATCTCAAGTGGATTTTGTAACTACTTGTTTTCTTCAGTTCAACATTTACTGACTGACAGTTCATTCCTCTCGAAATGAATGTCCGAAGTCTTTATTCATCCCTTCCCAATAAAATTTCTATCTCATACCACGATCCATTCTATTGTCAATGGGATGTATAGTCAATCTTGAATGAGGGCACTCTGCTAGTATCTCCTTCCTCAATCCAACAATATTGGAAAAAACGATATCTCAACTTTACGGAGCCAACCATCTCTGTCAAGTCCATACTGCATCACCTCTACAGACACTATTTGTTCTTCTAATTTAGCCATGATCTCTGCTAGTCTAGTTTCATGCCTCTGACTAGTACCAATCCACTAAATCAAATTAGGTTTGATAGTCAAACTGGCCATCATCGTTGGCACTAACTCTCATTGAGTTCTGAAGTCATAAACCGTGATAAAATTGAGCAATGTCCACTCTAGGAATATCGCTCCTAAACTAGTAAGTCTCCCACTTAAAGAAAATACGATAGTTGCCAACTTCAAATCAAGAGTCGCATACTCGCGGTTTCAGCTGTCGACTAGCATATACGACAACGTTATCTTTCGGCATCAATACCGCATTGAGTTAAGTACTACAAATATGTGTAATATTGACTTCTTATCTCCGCTTGGGATGAGTAACATCGACACACTCATCAACCTCTCTGTCAAACTCACTAAGACATGCCTACACCTTGCATCTCAAATAAAAGTCTGATACTCACTTGTCAAATTGGTTAATGGTGTTGCTACTCTTGAGAAGTACTTGGTAGAGCATATATAACAACTCGCCAATCCAAGGAAACTTGTCATCATCAGTTGGTGTTTTCTCAACACCTCCAACATAATCATCAATCATGTCTTGTGCTTTTTCTTTTGTCCATGGGTAGACGAAAGTATCATCAATGAACACAAGCATAGACTCACTCAAGTGATCCCTCGAAACATGGTTCGAGAAATCAATAAAGCATGCCGATGCATTGGTTAGCTTGGACGACATAACCAACCAATCAAAATCAAAGTAGCGTATGAAATGCTGTGATCGAAACTCTCTCTCTAGATACTCTAAGTGGATGAAACCACATTGCAAGGTCCAACTGGGAGAACACCCTCACGCTATAGAGTTGATCGAACAAGCCATTAATAAGTGGAAGTGGCTACTTGTTCGTCACCTCACTCGGCTATGGTAATCAATATACAACCTCAAAGAGCCATCCGCCGTAGTGGCAGACACTATAGGTGCATCCCACTCAAATATGCTTTTACGAATGAACACTCGCATCAATAGGTCACTCGCTCGCACCTTTAATCTCCTCTGCACTTTAGACATCATCTACCTTAAAGGCATAACTACTATTCTAGCATGTCCAACCAGATTGATACGGAACTCAATCCCTATGTGGTTGTAATCCGGTCACCTCATCGAATGTGTTCGGACCTCCCTAGCTACAGGCAAAGATGATAACTCATCGTATGGGATATTGAGCAAATATAGAAAACTAACCATCACCTCCTCGTTAGATGGAAAGCCAAACACTACCGCCCACTCATCATCAGTCCCTATTGTCACCAGTGGCCACTTGCAATCCACCACTATTTTGTACTCCTCTAGCCAATAAATTCCTAGACTCTAATACTGAACCTAATTAAACCTAAAGCAATAAATAGCAATAAAAAAATAAACAAACATCCATGACTCGATAAGACAAAGTTTCGACAAACCATGTATAAGCTAAGTGTAGACAAACCATGTGATAACACTCCCCCATTTTGAGGCCCGAAACTAAGTGCCACGGATGCTGCAGTCATCCATAGTATTACTTTTCGGTGACAAAATGTGGGATGTTAAACTTTCCGGTGACAAAATCAAAATGGCATTCAATGCATATGCTTCCATGGTTTGTCCCTACCTAGTTAATTTGGGACAATCATTTAATACTGGGTATAGGCTCTTACGTCATAAAGTCTTTTTAGTCAACTTTTTAAAGCTTTCGTCAAATGACCAATCAACCACTTCCCAAGATGGTCGCTCAACCCAATGATAAATTATTTATTCTTTCTGAGTGGAGTTTAAATGGGGGATAGATCGTTCTTCGACAAAACATCGAATTTGGTCATATGCTTCAACATAGACATATCGCCTTACTTTGAGTCGACGAGCTCCCTAAACAACATCATCTTTTGAAAAGTCGAGATAATCTCCTTCGATGTGAACTATGAACTAATTCTAAGTAAAGTGATCCTTAGGAATCAAAGCTATAAGGGCACTCTACTAGTTCACTACTCGTCCCTGGAGTCATCTAGAGGTTAACTTCTACCTCATTGCATCATCTAACTCCAGGTCATCAAAAATTCTTTCACAAATATCATCCCGTCTTGCACCTCAATAGTCGACTCCATTCCAAAGAAAAGTCTGCCCCTTACACTCATATAGTCTTTATACAACTCGGCAAAGTCGACTCTAGGCATTTGCAATTGAGCACTATATTCATTTGGAGTGACGGGCATTCCATAAAATGACTCAGACCACTCTACAAACATATTCTGTAAACCATGGTTAGCGGTCGCCGATCCTGCCCACTCCTCTACTCCGAAGATAGAGTCAATAGCACCATTTCTCATACGCCAGATCATTCTTAATACATAATAAGAATGATCAGTCTCTCATAGAAAAACTACATCAATAGTGCTCATGTGTGCAATACAACTTATATACTATATATACTACTATATAGTTTTGAAAACCAAAATAAATAACAAATACACACTTTCTCGTATATCGGTATACTCTTGATTCGGTCTAGGATGAGAACTCTTACTCTATCTCTACTGAATCACGGTATTAACATAGGTTAATCATGTAATCTAAGCTCTAATAATAAATGTAACGACCGCCCTACACCATTGATGCTCATACAACTGAATAGCGCATTGCTGGAGCATCCAACCGATTGTCAATGGAAAGAAAAAGAAATAAAGATGAAGAATGGAAAAGAAGAGAGGAAAATAGAAGGAAAGAGAAGGAAATAAAAACATCACACAATCACAAAACATATCGTATATCTAACAGTGCATCAGATAAAGTATAATAATAGACATCTCACATATAAAACAGACAAGACAATAATAACTATATAAACCACAGAATCAGAGTGCCCAGGCTCATATAGATATACAAACCAGTAATATAGTTTACACAATTGATAAAAAACTCAACCGATCAAGTGTCTCTAATAATAGTAAGTGAACACTGTCAAGGCTCCACAGTGTCATACTGCAAAATAAATTATAATAAACTCAAAGTATAAATATGAGAAAGTGTCACCACTTGCTAGTCCATTTGCACAGCTCCAAGTGCTATTTACACCTACTGTCTAGTCTACTCATTTAAGAGCACCCGATATAATAAGAAGCAAAGCATAAAACCTTGAGCCAGACAACAGTCTGGTGTGAGCGATAAATAATCTCAAAACATTATAAAAGTCGGTATAGTATATGGACTAGAGGGTATGGAGAATCATACCAGACATGTCCCTGCATCCACAGAGTTAGCACATAACATTGAATATATGCTACTCTATGATAGTCAACATGAGTGTACTATACATCAAAATACTAAGAGTGTCTAAATATTGGCATCGGTAATATCCACATCATTTGACATCCATAGGTAATAAACAACCAAAGCAAACATGACATCCATCATCCATCCTCACATTCACTCATTTGGTGCGTTGGATATATGATACTCGTATGACCACCCCAAAGGACTTAGGACTACTCAACGTCCCGGTTTCTCGGCACTCAAATCCATACCACTGATAGGCTAGGAACTAGACCGACTTGGTAGTCCAGGGTAAATGGATCGAGTCATTGTGCGATCCAAGTGAGTGTCATAAATCTCCAGACTTAGAGATAATGACCCGACTTGGTCCATATGAACACCACACGTACCCTTGCTTCACGAATACCCATTGAAACCACTAATATCTATGATCCCTTCACACACGTCATCAATAACATAGCTCATCCCAGAACTGTCCATGCAACTCCCATCTAAAGTCGTCATGGTTGGAAACTATTCCAGACAACCATTGTTGGTCATAAAATGTTATCGTGCGTCCTATAACCTTCCTCCAACAATTCCATCACTTTACGACTCATAGTCTACTACTCTACATCTCGGAGTACAACAATCCGTCATCAAAGCCGTCACTTCCCCTCATGAAATCATCATCGTCGAATCATGGAGTCATCGACTCAAAGCGTCACATCTGCGCTTCATCACCAAAACCACTCATCGAAGAGCCATATCATCATAATTAAATGTCAAATGAATGAACGAACAATCATATCGTGCTCCTCGAAGCCTCTCCATCATTCATGTCAAAATTGACTAAATCAACCATCATCAATAGTGGTAGATGTCGACCACTCCAGAGTAGTTGATAATGACCACTTTAGTTGTGTACTTAAATCAAAAACGGGTAAATACAAACCAAAGGAAAACATCCGGCATCTATCCTAAAATCTGAAGCATATCTCCAAATATGTCTTCCGTCTTCATATTCATAGGCCTGCACAACACTTTATGCATGAAATCCTATCTCACGGGATATATTCTAATCCTATATCGCCTTCGAATGACGTTTTCAACCAACTAGCAAACAAGCAAACAACTAACTAACAAGTATAGAAATGTCCATAATAGCCTACATATATTAATAATAATACAATAAAATCCTTCCAAGTAACCAACGTGAGATAATGTGGGATTAATATCAAAATAGCCTAAATCTATCAATATCATCGAAATAGTCCGTAAATTGAAAAAATGTGATATTTAATTTATAACCATTTTAAAATATTTGTAGTTCTTTTTATAAAATAAGAAATAGGTTTAACTGTTTTAGAAATCACATTTTAATGTTAGAAAACATTTTAAAATATTGTTTTGATACTATACTAATAATCATAGTCTGATGAGGGACAATATCACTCACGTCATCCAAATATGTCCAAACTGTCGCCAAGTCGTAAAGCTCTCCACTACGTGCACAACGCAAGAAACCGCATCAAATATTGACCTCGTATGCAAAAAATACGCATAATATAAGATTCCATATTATTTAATTTATTACATTAACTTAAATATAATCAATTAAAACTAATTACCCTTATTAAGCTAATCCTATTTCTTCCCAAGCATCACCCATGGCCGAGATTTCTATCCATGGTTTCTCCTAATCCCCTCAACGGTTTTCGATGTCGTTTTTGCAAGCACGTCCGTCTATGCAAGAGCTTTGCAATGGTACTAAAATAATAGAGATTGGTCCTATGATGCAAAACACGACTAGACCGACATTGCGGCCCAGGCCATTGTCGTGATTTGCTCTAGAGGCTCAAGTTCGATGAAATTTTAGGGAAATGTGCACCTTGTTGAGAGAAATTCAATAACAGCGGTCTTGTCACCTAACTTGCCACAAATTGATCGCCATTCTAAACCCTAGCTGGCTGCCTAAGACATCAATCTTGGCTAGACGTGACCGTAACCCTCTAGACCGCCATAGACGCGTAGCCCTCTTCGATACGAGTCGAATAAAATTGTTTTCGTAATTTTTTGTTGAGAAAATACTTTGACTTTGAATTTTGAAGCCAAAATGTAAGTGGCGGCCATGGTTTCTGAAGTGTTCATGGAACAAGTACCCTTAGATAATGAGAGAAAGAGCGGAGTGAGGGTTTTATTTGAAATAATATTTTATTCTCTTTTTATTTAATTCTCTAAAATAAAACGATGCGCATTTTGAGCTCGTACGATCAAACGACGTGCCCGATCACCACGAAACTCGACTGCGAGCATCACCTTATCTTTCTGATCTTGATGGTATAAATTTTGTCGCTATACGAGACATCGCTCCGAGATGATAATTTCGTGCTTTTTAAGACCATTTCGGCCACGGGATCGCCCGATCTCCAAGTATAGCGATCCTTATACTCATTCAAATTCGCAATGTCCATATGAACTCAACGGAAGTGGTCTCGGATCCTGATTTGATTGTATTTGAAAAATCATATTACCGGGACCGTCAATTAATTAAAGATTAAATACTTAAATCAATTATTTAAATATATCGTCACTAAAAATACGGGTCGTTACAGGTTTACGCTTTTCCTTCTATTTTAGGAGAATCTTACTCCTTAACCATGTAGATATAATTATTTTTACTCGAAAATCTTTCTTTTTATCAACTTGTTCGATATCTTTGTACAAATTCCCTAATCTTCCCCTATCCTAAGTGGTTGTCGATTATTCCTTCTAAGCTTCGACACTGATTGGACTCATGACCATTAGAACGATGATAATGACAACATAATCCTTCAAGATTTCTTTTATTTTTCGGTCGCTTCTTTTGTAAAGGCCAATTGTTGAGCTTGTCTTTAGTCAAGAGGTAGAAAATTTCATAAGAGGTAGTAAGAAAGTAGCCTTTAGAAAGCCGCAATCTTTTGGGGGATGACCCTCTCGGTTGGCGTTTAACTCTTTTGTTGCTTGTGACAGACCCTTCATATTCAATGACCAACTTCCTTTTTTAGGAGTTTTGTGCTTCATTTTTTTGTAAGATCGATCAAGTACACTCCACCACTTTCTAGTAAACCTATCAAAATCTCCATCTCCTTTTCGAAGATAGTTCCCATAACTTTGAGTTGGATTTCCTTTCTCATTTTCATAAAGATGATATCTCTTTTATATTGTCTTCATAGGGCAAAGATTGACGTTGGCCCCATATGGAATGGATTCAGACTCCACTTTTTTGGATTATAAGAAGCCACTTGTCTTCTTTTATCCTCCATGACTTGTAATGCCACATGCCTTAATACTTTCTCTTCATGAAGTCGGGGATCATTAGTGATCTGGTAGGTTGGCCTAGCCATTTAAGGTTCAAAAGACCATTGCTTAGAGATTTTAACACATTTAATTGACATGAGTAAGCAAAGCTCGGTTAATGTGATTAAATGGTGTTAAGAATCAAGAGTAGACCGGTTTAGAAGGATTCCTTAAGGGGATATGCTTGATAGGATAAATCTCTAAGCCCTATGTATGCAAGTCAAGGTAATTCCACTTATGGGTTAAACGGAGATGGTGGTTCGAGCACACCTTCTAGTGTCAAATGTTAATGAATTTCTTCGTCAACCGCAAAAAGTAAGGAAAGAGGAATGTGCTTGTAAGAAGGATTGAATATCCCTTGTAACCTCAATGAGTGTTGGCGAAAGCGACACTTGGTTGAGAAAAGGCTTGGAATATTAGGCTTGACTTGTTTAAGTCCATAATGACACCGTAAGTATGATTATGTCGAAAGAATGTCAATCTATGTAGAGTAATCTTATGCAAGGATAAATCAAGATTATGAGTGCTTTTGGAATTCGAAGCAAGCTATGATTGAAAATCACAAATGCTTTAGAATGCGAAACAAGTCATAATTCAAGTCCTCTTTATTTGTATGGTATATAATTGTCGACTGTATAAGGTCCTATGTGCAAAAGTATAACCAGCACTAAAATCCCCGAATCAATTGAGGGTTACAAAGGTTAAAATGTAAGAGATAAGAAAAGAATGTTCTCCCCTTTCTTCATGCCTATCGATCCATATTTATAAGGGTTAAGGGATGAGGGATGAGGCATGGTTGCCACGTGCCCATGTGGCATGCTTGACCTCTGGTATTAACCATATTGACGGCGCATGGTGCTATACTTCAGCATCCACTTGCACCATGGTGAACTTCGACGCTTAGCATCCATCCCGCCTTGATAGCTTTTATTGATGACATTCAATATCAACATTGTATTAAGGATATGCGGCCTCCTTTGAAGGTTGGTAAAATGAGGCACTACTATGGCACGACATCAATAAGTGGTGACATTGATAAGTGGCAATATTGGCAATGGTCGACATTGATAACATACGATATTAATAATAGGCAGCATTGATAGCGAACGACATTGATAATAAGCGGTACTGGTAACAGACGGCATTGACAATAGGCGGCTCTGATGATAAGCGCCATTAATAAGAGAATGCATTGATGATAAGCGGTATTAATAAGAGACTGTATTGATGATAAGCGGCATTAATAAGAGACGACATTAACGTAATGCGACATCAATGCTATGTCATGCCGTTATAACATTGATGGCTTTTGACATAGAATTTCCAATATCGTCATTCCCTTTCTAACATGCGTCATTGTTCCTAATTTCTTTGGCACGATATCAGTCATTCAACTTTATAAGCGGTATGCGGCATTGATGGCATTTGGTATTGCTGTCTTTGTTCATGACCTATGACATTGCCTATTATTCTTTATTGATGAGGGGTCACATTGTATGCTTTTGGCACTGATTTTTCTTCATAATTTTGTCATTGCCTGAATTTAAGATCATTGCTATGTCGTATACCTTTGAGATTGATAGTGATAGTAACAATATATATAATATATACGTGTGTTATACACACACACAATGTCTATTTAATTTTACAACATAAATCATATAAAATTATAATTATTATCATACAAAAAATGAAAATAATTTTCTTTTTAAATATGTATTGGGCCAATAATATTTAAATGACATATATATAAATTGAAATATGTATATATATATATATCTAAAATAATTATTAAATTATTTTATTTGTTGTAGAATAATATTATATATATAATTTTATTTTCAAATATAAAAGAAATGGTTATAAAATTTAATTTTAAATGTTTCGGACTTATTCAAAAATAAAAAATTCAATTTTAAATGTTTTTGACTTATTCAAAAATAAAAAGCATCCAACCTTATCGCCCTCCAAAACCCTTTATCTTTTAGCTTTCTTGCCTTTAGCCACTTCCAATCCTAGCCTTACCTTACTTCTCCATTCCTCCTCTACTAACCTTGCCTTAAATCTACTTACTATCCGTCTAAACACTAGCTTTCTTCCGATGTGGAATAGTTTGCCTCCAGATCCATCAAACCCACCTCCTGTAGCTGTAGCTCACTCCATTAGTACTTCTTTTGGTCAAGTTTCTCAACAAATCCCTCCTCTAAACCAAGCTGCGTTTTGCTCCTTGGAATGCCTTACTCAAATCGAAGCCATGAAATGCGTGTTGTTTCTAACCACGCCATTTTTATATAATACATTATGGAATGCCATAAGCTTCTTTGAAAGATGTGCACGATGAAGGTATTTTCCATTTGCATAACCATTTTGTTGGGATTTTTCTTGAAGACAAACCATTTTGTTGGGATTTTCCATTTGTAAATTTCTATTACAAATCAACAGATTAAAAATAAAAAAATTTATTCAACAATTAAAGAATTCAAATTGCATGATTATTTTTCAATTAAAGGTGAAGTAACAACATGTGTATACAATGTTTCTAATTCGACAAAAATGCATATAATATGTACATACAAACTTTGAGATCCGAAAAATTACACTTTGATTTGAGAGTTTAAAAAATAGATCCATAATTAAAATATTATTATAATTATATACAAATTTCTAGTTTGATTCATCAAAATAAAAATCAAATCAATTGATTCAACAAACGATTCAAAATACATAAACAATTTCAAATCAAATGAGGATTATTATATACATACAAACTATGATAATCATTTTATATTTAATAGAACATTTAAAATAGAAGATACCTCCCAGATGTAGCGAAAAGTCACATCTTGATTTATGTCTTCTCCGCATATCGCCAAGATCTACATCTAATCCTTGTAAGAGATGGATGAACTAACTGTTTTTAATTTAATTTGATGTTTCATTTTAAGTTGTTATTGGTTTTTATTTTGTTAAAAATAAGACGATGGAAGCCATTATTTTTGAGAGGAGGAAGGATCTTTTGTAATAAGAAAGTGAAATGAGAAAATTTGTTTTAATAGGGTAAATGAATCTTTTCACGTTCTTCTTGTTTAACTTCCTTATTTAAATTCAATCAGTTAATCCCTTTATTTTCTCCAAGTATTGGCTGGTCCTAGAATGCAACCATAGTAGGATAAAGTTTCCAACAAAATAAAACCTTTATGTAATCATTATTTTAAACCCCGTTTAAAACGTGCACTGATATCAAATATCAATATTTACAAATATAACTTTTATACATGCATTTAAATAATTACTAACAATATTAAAAACATCAAATAAATTAATTATAGTTAATATTTCATAAGTTTTAATTAATTTAACAAATTTATAACATTTCATAAATTAATTAAATTATGCGGTTTTTTGAAGAAATCACAAATGCGATCGTGCCACTCAGAGGTGTGAATTCTGTCAACAATTAATATTGAATAATTCAAATATTAACGTTCACATATCACTTTAGTTAGTGTTGTAATGTTTGGACCGAATTCATCGCTTATAGATCTTTTTGGTAAAATCCAATTTCACTTTCTCTTAAGTAGTACCCAGTACTAATGATTATTTACACCAATTCTCTTCGTCAAAACTATATCACATTAGGACTTTTGGAATTTGGTTATGGCAACTTCCAATTCAACCATATTCAACTTTATTGTCCAAACACAAAGTCCTCAGTTCAATAATAACAATTATTATTAATCGAACTACTTTGGCCAGAGATTTTAATTTTGAATTGACTTCCGCTGACCGTGATACTAACCCTATATAACTGAGGAGATGGATCCTCTCTTGAATAGTTTTTCACTTCCAATACTTCTACTTGACCCAGCTATAGTCGTTCGATGACGATGTGCCACGATTTAACTATAATCAAAGCAGAGCTTTTATATTGAAGATCAACATTATTCTCAAGTCAAGAGGACTGTGTAAATTAATCACTTCGATATTTTCTGTTTCATCTTATTTATATTAACCAATAGAAAACTATCATGTGATTCATTCCTTAGTTATGTAATAGTTATTAGCATGTAATATCTTGGTGCCTTCAACAGTTATGAGTAATATATGCCCAACATTTGGAGAGCATTACATACTCTAGTCTCAATGGATGTGTCAATATCTAGTCTCGACACATCTTGACTAGGAATATATAAAATGATATGTTTATTTTATTATGATAAATCACTGGTGATTACAACACACTGTAACTACTATCACAAAACATACCATTTATGGATTTTCAATTAAGTATACTTTTAAATAAACTAATTAATATAACACATTATATCAAGTATATAGTAAAAAGAAAACAATTTTTATTTCAAACAAGATTGATTATTGAGTTAGATATATGTAATTAATTACATATTTTCTCCTAGGGCATACCCCTAACTCTATCCCTACATTCACTCCAAGCTCAAAGCTGAGCATGCTTGCCAAATGATCTACTCCATGATGATAAGGATGGCATCAAATGTAACTCAAACGACACTATCAATAATGCATTTGTGGAGTATTATCAATCTATTCTTGCTACACCCTAGTCTATAAAACCTGAACCTGCATACCTTTATACCATGAAGCTTCCAACCATTTAAAACTAGCAAGCAAACAACCTAGTCTCTCAAGTTACGCGTGCTTAAATTAAAGCAAATCTTTCACTCTCAACTCAGGTAGCATTGGTGAGCTAAATGGATTCAAATCTTTCTTCCTCAAAGATTCATTGGAAATATTAGTTGTTGACTTCACTAATGCTATTCAGTATTTCCTCACCATCCACATGCTTCTTCCATAAATTAATGCCACTAATATATCCTTAGTTCCATTGATTGAGAACCTTGACCATGTATCTCAATTTAGGCCCATTTCTTGTGCAAACATTGTTTATAAATGTTTATCTAAAGTGCTTTCAACCAAACTTCACGCTGTTATGCATGACATTATTTCTCTAGACCAATTGACCTTTTTCCCAAGCCCTCAAATTAATGACATTCTCCTTCTTACTCAAGAATTATTGAATGGTTACGGTAGAAGCAATATCTCACCACGTTGTATGCTTAGGCCTGATATTTAGAAGGCTTTTGATATAGATTCTTGTGAAGCAATTGTAGTAATTCTCTCTAAAATGAATTTTCCTCTTGTCTATGTTTCATGGATTTACACATGTACCTCAACCCCAAATTTTTTGATTATCAGGAATGGTTGCTCTTATGGTTACTTTAAAGGAACCCAAGGTGTGCGACCAGGAGACCCTATCTTTGCCTTACTGTTTGTATTAGTGATGGAAACTCTCAATGTTATGCTGGTTGAAAGAGTTGAAAATAAACTCTTGCAAATTTACCCAAAATGAAAAAAATCCTATAATCACCAACCTCTTATTTGCTGACGATCTCATCTATTTTACCAAACCAACAACTTCTAACATTACATGCTTACTTTAGACTCTCAAACACTTCAAGAACCTAACTGGCCTTTTTTGTAAACTTGCAGAAATCTCAAATTCTAATGGCTGGTTTACCCTAGGACCAAAAGGAAGCCATTATCAAATTATCAACTTTATATGAATGCCTGAAAATGCTCATTACTCAGGTATTCCACTGTGTACTAAAAGAATAACCACATCTGGATAACTACCATTTTAGAAAAAATAACCAAAAAATCCTCTTAAGCTAGCTTGATTCAAAGCTTTCTCAGGCTAGCAGGCCGACTGTCATTCAATCTGTAGGTGTTGCTATGACTTCATACTGGTCAAGGCATTATATTCTACTAGCAAAATTCATATCAATGATAAGTAGAGCTATGAATAAGTTCCTTCGGCATGGTGATCCTTGTTCCTCCAAACTAATTCCAATTGCTTTCAATAAGGTTCAAATGCCTAAAGAAAATAGTTGACTAGGTATTTTATATCTAAGGGCTTAACTTATCAACTAATGCACAACTAATGAATGAATGCGATTCACCAGTATCAAATAGGGTTCTAACAGGAAACCATAATAGAGATAACATGCTTCAATGACAACCAGCTTCCATTTCTTGTCGACAGATGGTACAATACTTGTAGTCGAAATCGTCTCTAATGCGTATGCCTTCATTACCATCCTTCCTTCTTTTGTTGAGTCTGGCAGTTATTCTTGAAGTATCCAAAATATTGACATCTATATCACTTAATCTTAGAAATGACTACCTTGTAGTTCTTTATTATATGACCTTCCCCATGACATCTCCAACAGATGACGGCCTGCTTCTTTCCTTACCCACCTTGGGATACATGTTTGCCTTATTTTGATTCTGATTCACTTATTTCTTTGATTCATCTTTCTTCTCTAGAATAGCTAACTTCCTATCAATCGAGTTCAATAATGTAGCTTCAAACAATCCCTTAAATGTTGCTCTAAAAAATATCCGATTCTGTGCCAACTCTTTTAAAGGAAAATTAGGACTCTTAACAAATTTCAATGCCTTCTTCCCAATGGTGTTAATCAAATCAAATCCGAACTAACCCAACTCATTAACCAATTGACATATTCGCCTAAAGTAGACTCTTCTTGATTCAACTGGATAAAATTTTCAAGTGGTAATCCCTTCTTTGCTCCAAAGAAGAACTTAACTTTGAACCTCCTTTTGAAATATGCCCAAGTGGCTGTTTTTTCATTAACTTCCAAAGTAATTACTTCTCACGAATTTGTTCCCTCACGCTACATATGCCATGTAGCCAACTACCACCTAGTGATATCGTTTAAGCCCAATGGGCTAAAGATATTCTCATAAGAATTTAAATAAACCTTGGTTACCGAATTAGGTATGGTACCCACATAAGGTTTTCCACTCAAAACTCGAGAAATCCCTATAGAGCTTCAGGAAATCCATTGATGGTGCTTGTTGAATTGGAACTACCCGATGGACAGTAGGAGCAAGCTTAGTGGGGTTGGTAATATTGGCCTAACCCGTTGCCTTTAGATACCTTCGGAACTAGATTGGAATATCCACTCAAGAATGTTTATAAACTCATTTATAGCGGTGGTACCAACCCTAGTCTCTACCCCATCGACCTTGATAACGTTGGCCTTCATCCAATTGAGTATTCATTTTCAACTATTTGGATTGAAAATAGGATTCATTTGCAACTCCCGAATAGATAATGAATATAATTGGAATGGTAAATTGGGTGATATGTACTTGACTCTTAAATACAGATAATATATACACAATATAGAAATTACATGTGCTCTCTCAATGCGTTACTAGTCCTTAATTTAGGAAATGTTTTACTCTGGTACCAAATGTAACAACCTGCCATTTTCGACCCTCTAATTTAACGCAACTCACGATGTGTAAATCCCAAAAGTCAAAAACAACTTGTCGTTGGAGATTGATAATAAGAGACAAATAAATAAATATATTCTATCAATCTCTTTCTGAACTCACAATGAAAGTGACAATATATAACATAACCAAATATCACTTTATTGAAAACCTATATCCAAAGTGCAAACATTGGTCATATAAAAATCTAAACCCAAAGCAATCTAGACATAGATATATACAAATCAGTATCAATGTCAAATGATTATTTACATATAAAATTATATACACCAGTAGCCCCATCGCCATCTATACCTTCTAATGTTATAAGATACAACATAGTAAATTCATCAACCCAGTGATGAAACAAAAAGGAAAAAACATAGCGAGGGTTAGACTACAGTCTGGTGTACTTTACCGCATACTCTAATCATTCTCGAATAATACTAAGATAACTATGGTAAATGTCATACTTTAGTCATGTTTCACGTGCAACCATCAACTTAGTAAAACTATACATCAAACACGACTATTTCATAAAACAAGGTCTTAGTCTAGTAGAGCTACAATGGTCAATGCTATGGTCTAACCCATATACAAGGCCAAGCCTTCCCTATTTCATTAACACATGCTTGAATTACCGAATGGATGTAGTTCCATATACGAGTTATGAACTCATTTCCATACTATAACATGCACCTAAGAAAATACTCGGATAATTGAGAGTCACCATGATAATCAATATATGTAACATCTTGTTACTTGATTGATAGTAATAATATTTATTAGGGATTTTTTTCTTCAAATTTTCAATAAATAAAGGACAAATTTTCAAAAGAGACTGGTTTTTTAAACTATTGGCGTAAATAGGCTAGTTTACAAACTATTTGCAAGTTTAGGCTAGTTTTGGCCAGCTCAGCGATGAGCTGGCCAGTATTTGAAAAAAAATATTACGGGGCGCATTTGTGAAATGCGCCATTACAAAATTACACTGGCGCACTTGCCAAGTGCTCCAGTGTAATTTTTTGTCCAAACATGAAAATGCGAACCAAAGCCAAATTTGGAGTTTGCTATCATTCAGTGGAACAATAGACATAACTGTATCGTACACCAACAATTTCCTACCATTCCTATTTCGAGATACATGACTTGGTATTGGTTGATTACTCGAAGATTCATTGTTGCAGATCGGACTTCTCACGAACGTGCATACACCGCTCGTGCACCGCTTGAGCGAGATGTGGTCAATCTTCATATTATCATGATATTTTTAGTTCGTTGGCTTGAATTGTTTGTTAACTTGAATTATGTTTCTAATTTTGAATAAATAATTACAACTTGTAGGTCGATGTATTAGAGACGGTAGAAAGAGGGTTGGACGATATCGGATATGGTAGAGTACCCGAAAGAGAAGTCCAACCACGATGTCTTGATTTCAACAAACTTATTGATACACACTTTTTTAGAAATCGATTAGCACGACCAAGCCCTTCCGAACAAGCTATGCAGACTAGAGAGTGAAGAACTAAAAGAATGCAAGATACACACCAATCGCAAGCCGCTGGATCTTCTCAACCACCACCTACATAAGACGATCCAACTCCACTATGAATATTAGTATTTTTAGTTTAATATTAGTTTGCTTTTGTAATCGAACTAGAACTTCTACTTTAGTGCGAATGTAATCGAATTCTAACTATGTTATGGTTGAAATTTATTAATGGTAAATTTATTAATGGTAATTCTAACTATGTTATGGTTGGATCATCTTATGTAGGTGGTGGTTGAGAAGATCCAACGGCTTGCGATTGATGTGTATCCTGCATTCTTTTAGTTCTTCGCTCTCTAGTCTGCATAGCTTGTTCGGAAGGGCTTGGTCGTGCTAATCGATTTCTTAAAAAGAGTGTATCAATAAGTTTGTTGAAATCAAGACATCGTGGTTGGGCTTCTCGTTCGGGTACTCTACCATATCCGATATCGTCCAACCCTCTTCCTACCTTCTCTAATACATCGACCTACAAGTTGTAATTATTTATTCAAAATTAGAAACATAATTCAAGTGAACAAACAACTTCAAGCCAACGAACTAAAAATATCATGATAATATGAAGATTTACCACATCTCGCTCAAGCGGTGCACGAGCGGTGTATGCACGTTCGTGAGAAGTCCGATCTGCAAAAATGAATCTTCGAGTAATCAACCAATACCAAGTCATGTACCTTGAAATAGGAATGGTAGGAAATTGTTGGTGTACGATACAGTTATGTCTATCGTTCCACTGAATGATAGCAAACTCCAAATTTGGCTTTGGTTCGCATTTCCATGTTTGGACAAAAAATTACACTGGAGCACTTGGCAAGTGCGCCAGTGTAATTTTGTATGGGCGCATTTCACAAATGCGCCCCGTGATATTTTTTTCAAATATTGGCCAGCTCATCGTTGAGCTAGCCAAAACTAGCCTAAACTTGCAAATAGTTTGTAAACTAGCCTATTTATGCCAATAGTTTAAAAAACCAGCCTCTTTTGAAAATTTGTCCATAAATAAATGAATTTTTGAAATTTAAATTGAAGAACTTTGAATTTCAGTGGAAGTTAACTCGTTGAAAATATTTTTTGGTTATAAAATTAAATAAATAATAAATGAGATTATAAAATAGTTTAGGGAATTTATGTTGAATTCAATTTAATAAAAGCGATTTTGAAATTATATGAATAATAATAATTTAGAATTCAAATTTGAAGTTCAAATTACATTTTTGAAATCCAAAAATTGTTTGGGAAATTATTTTGGCAAAATAAAGTAAAATTTGGAACTTATTTTGAAATAAAAACAATTATTTTACATTTATTAAAAATTAAAAAGTAATACTTTGATAAAAGAAAATTTGTTATAAATATAAAATAAAATTTGGATTAAAACACCTCGAGTAGAATTTTATCGGAGATAGCGATAGGGTTATTGATTGGTCAAAGGTTCAAAATTAAAAAAAATAAAATAAAGTGGAAAACATTTATTCGACCACAACTTCATCCTTATCTTTTCCATCATTATATTTTAACTTATTGATTGTTTGAGCCTTAAGTATCTTTGCCACTATATAAACCCATCACCCATGTTATCATCATTCATTCTTTCTCCACCATAAAGATTAAATCCCCGGGCTATTGTTTTCTTCGTATCTTCCTCAACCACATCTAATTCACCTCCTCCTTCAACAAAACAAAGCGAGTATACTCCTCCTTTAGTAATTGCTTTTTTCCATCTTCTCTGAATATAGTCCATACTATGATCATTATCAAATCATATAAATCAAATTCAGTTATTAGAGTCATAATGTATATTTTCTTTTCCTTAAGTTTAAATCCTTATTAACTCAGCAATTCTATAATCATTTTCATTAAATAAGAATGTTGTAAAAAAATTCCCCTATCGAGTTGCAAAATACGGGAGTTAGTTACCAAAATTTTGACCAACTGGCTTGTGAAAACTTAAAAAGAAAAAGAAGATATTGCCAACTATGTGAGTCGTGGTGTTAAATATTAGTTAATAAAGAATGGGTATCAAAAGATTAAAGGATTATTTTAGTTTCGTAAAGTGATGTAATGAAAATATAAGTGGTTTAGAGATGTTTGATCAACTCATCTAGAATGCTCTGGTTATATCAGTTCATGTGAACTAAACTGTAAAAGATATTTGACAAAAAAATACAGAATATCGAAGGGTAATTTAAATCTGAATAACATTATCAAACTATGATAATGAGGCTTAGTAGTTTATAAATAAGATGTTTCATTGGTGTAATAAAAGATCAATGGCCAAGTAACCCTAGAGATTATAAATAGAAACAGAAGAGTTAATACCACAAACATGACCCAAGTAGTTTAACTCATTAGGTATGTTTGTTTAAATTCTATCGAGTCATGGATGTTAGTTTAAATTTTGGATTGATTATTGTGTGCATGGAAATATATAAATTTGAGTTAGTGAGAAAATAAGTTATACTACTCTCTTATAAATTATGAGAATACAATTTCTTCAAGGAGGGGAGTTTGCAACATCCTGTTACTTAATCGATAATAATAATACTTATTTTGGATTTTTGTTTGGAATTTTAAATGAATAAATTAATTCTTGAAATTTTAAATTGAAGAAATTTGAATTTAAATAGAATTTAACTCCAGAAAAATATTTTTATTTAGCATAGAACTAAAATAAATAATAAACAATAAATGGGGTTATCAAATAATTTTGGGAATTTTTGTTGAATTTCATTTAATAAAAGTGATTTTGGAAGTTATTTGAAAAATAATAATTTAAAATTCAAATTTGAAATTTGAAATTTGACTTACATTTCTGAAATCCAAACGTTGTGTGGGAAATTATTTTGGCAAAATAAATAATATTTGTAAAATTTTGGAATTTATTTTGAAATAAAAAAATATATTTTATTATTATTGAAAATTAAAAAGTAATACTTTAATAAGAGAAAAGTTGTTATAAATATAAAATAAAATTTAAATTAAAATGCCTTGAGCGGCCTTTTAGTCGGAGATTGAATTGCGGTCGGGTAATAAAGTGGTTAAGAGTTCAAAATGATTTAAAAGAAAATAAAAAAAAGTGGAAAATGTTTATTCGACCATAACTCCATCCTTATCTTTTCTGTTATTATAATTTAAATTATCGATTTCCTTAAATTCCAAGTAACTTTGCCATAATATATAAAACCATCATCCCTATTATCTTCGTTCATTTTTCCTTCACTAAAAAGAATAAATTTCTCCAACCATTGTTTTCTTCTTGTTTTCTTCAATATTAGCCAATTCACGTCTTCCTGCAACAAAATAATGTGAGTATAATTCTCTTTTAATAATTGCTTTGTTCCATCTTCTTTGTATATATTCCATACCATGGTCATCATCATTATTAACTCATATAAATTAAATTCAGTTATCAAAGTCAATTTTTATATTTCCTTTTCCTTAAGTTTAAATCCTTATTAACCTAGCAATTCTATGATCATTTTCATCAAATCAGAACCCTATAATATATTTTCCCCTGGCGAGATGCATAGAGGAGATGGTTATCAAAATTTTGATCAGCTATTTAGTTAAAACTTGAACTGGAAACAAAGGTGGTAACCCTAGGCAAATATTAATTCGAACACCACCTGAAAGAACCTCAAAGTGCATCAAAGCAACGACGAAGACGTTGGGTTCTGGGAAAACATTGCTTAGAATTTCTGACATAACCGGTCGACTGCCCAAGTGGCCAGCGGTCGACCGGTTAAGTCAAGATTTTAAGCAATGTTGCCTAGACCTGACACTGTGTTTATTGTATTCTTTTTTTTTCTTCTCCTTTTGCGTGATCAGTTTTTGATTTATTTTCACGTGAATGATGATCTGGAACACTACAATCATTTCTAAATCAGAGATTAAAGTAATGAATTAAAGATTGAGTGAAGACTAAGCTTATGGAAGTTAAACTTTCATTTTCCAGAATTTTATCTATGTAGATATATATTTGATTTCTAACATTTCACTTGATTTCTGGACATGGTTGTGACAAATTTGAGTTGAATTAAACCTAGAATACATTTGATAGAGCACTTAAACTTAGATTCAAAGCTCTGGAATGGAATTAAAATAGTTTAGTTTACTGTAAACAAAACTTTGGATTTTCCAGGTATAGCTAGGGTATCAATCATGCTAAATCATACTCTGTTCGATTATTTTGTGTTGTTTTGATATTCTAAAACTTGAATTACATTGCTCATGCACCTGATGATATACTGAAATGAAAATCTAAGGCTAAGAAAGAATCTTGAAATGGATTCTTCTATTTACTAAAAATTTCTTTTGATTTTCTAAAAATATATGGTGATTTTGAAAATGTCATTTTTAAAATAACTTTGATCTATAAATTATATTTAAAAAATTAAACTAGAAAATTTTAAAAGATTTTTGTGTATTTTGAATTTAAATTCAAAAATTGAGTTTTGCAGCTTTTAAATATGGAAAATTTCATATCTATTGATTTGAAATCCCAAAAGCATATTTGAATTATTATGAGGTTAAATTCTTATTTATAAGAATTAAATTTGAATTATTTGACTTTATTTTGAATTTTAATTAGAATAAAAATGTTCTACAATTTTTATATGATGGGAAAATGAATAAATTCCAACTTGTTCTTTTGAAAATTCCTAAAGAATTATAATTGAACTGAATTGGGATAAATTCATATTTTTAAAGGTTTAATTTATAATTATTTAGTCTTACTTTGGATTTGAATTTGAATTAAAAAATGAAATTCTATTTAAATAATTCAAATGAGTTTGGCTTGAAAAGTATGGATATTTTTATTTGGAATTATGTAGTAGAAAAACTTTTATGGAATGAAGTTTATTTATTCAAAAATAATTTGAATTTGGATTTAAACCATAAAGGATAAATGGTTCAAGTTCATAAGCTTTTCTATAAAAAGGAATTTTGGAGAATCGTTCAAAATAACATTAAAAGTATCTCATAAATGAATTTGGAATTCATTTAATATACAAGTATAGGACTATGACTTAAACACCAAAGATAATGAACAGTACTTGGTTAAATTTAAAAGAATTTTTAGTATGATTTTAAAGAAAGAAAAACCAAGTATATAATTATATATTTTGGAAAACATGGGTATATTTTGTACAATATAAAGTATGAGTTTAAATTGGTTAAATATGGAGTTTGTTTGAATTTGATTCAAGATATCGGTCATTAAGTTTACCCATAATATGTTATTCCTATGTTAAGTCAATGGAAACTTGTTTGATTAAATTTGGATAAAATAAATAATACTTGCTTTTGAATAAAATTAAGTTGTATAGTGCCTTGCTAAGTATAATTGAAATGCAACTCTAAATGGATGTATTGGATTTTTGGATGAATTTGGGTGATTTTAAATTCTCGTTCGATTCTAGAAATGCAAGTATAGGATTATGTCGCTGATTTACCTATGATATATAGTGATGCAAGTTTATTATGTTCTAATAATGTATGGATGAATTGTCGTGGTTGAATTGAAATGTTTAAATGCAATATTATTAAATTAGACATACATGACATTTATTTATGATATAACAACATCTTTGGAATAATAATATTTTTGGGAAGCCAAAAGTTTTAAAAGTTGAAATTTAACATTTGACGTGAACTGTACACGGTATTGACTACTAGGCTGCTAGTTTCCATCTTGGCGGTCTAAATTGAGGATTGCAACCCGAATCGTAACGACCTTGTTCCTCGTCACAGTGTTCAAACGATCTGCTGCTAGGATACATAAGTTATTAAAGATATTAAAGTTTGTCGGAGACGTAGTGAAAATGAAGTGAAATAGCACTACCAGATGGAGATACAGTAATGAAGTGAACTATACATGAGTTAAATTTATCATGTCACCAGATATCTGAAGGATATGACAACAAAGGATTGTGTAGGGGCCAACCACAGCTGACCAGAAGTTTATGGGTGAAAAATACCGTGATAACTTGTTGGGGCAGATAATATATGGAAGGTATATCCATTGAGGATATTTATCAACATGATGCCCTATTGGGACTCATAAACAAGAAGATGATTTTGCCATCTCATAAGTACAAAAAGATAATTTAGCCTTCTCATAAGTATAACTAAAAATGCCAACTTTGTAAAATGATTCTTTTGAAATGAAGTTTCTAAATTTATACCGCAAAAATCAACTCATATAATATGGATAGGTTGTGATATCCCAGTTGATTTGAGCTGCAGCTATGAATCACGATAAATACAGCTACGATATGTGTGTTTAGTACTAATTTGTGAAAATGAATCGTGGGCGGGATTTTATATGGTGGGAGTGACATCTGTATGTTTGATTAATATGTCATATTTTTATACTTGTCACCACACTTATATGTTAGTATTGTGGACATATATACTCAGCTATATTTCTAGCCTATCTCGAGGGTAGTTATGTATATGACAATGGCTCAAGTTAGACCATGGTGTTGTGTTTTAGGTTAGCTTCATATTGGATGTGAATCTATTTTTTATAAAGTAGTCCATACAAGATTTATATTATATGGAATACTATTAATTTTAAGTTTAGCAACCATTGTCTAGAAAATTGTGAAGACCCAAATTATTGAGATAAAAATAATTTTAAAATGAGAATATTTAAGAAAAGAAAATATAGTCTGACAATAATAATATTAGGAGTAAGTGAAATGAATAAATAAGAGGATAGAGATTTTTCAATAAAATATGATGGGAAGAAAATGATCAAATATGAGTGAGATTTTATATACAGATATCTCCTGTATATATATACACACATATATAAATATATATGTATTAGATGTGAGTAGCCAAAGAAGTATAAAATGATATAGTCCTTTTGATAACTAAATTGCATGAAAACCAGTTTAGTACTATTGTGCATAAATACCTTCTTAAAAATAAATCAGGAAATAAATGGTTTGAAATAATATAAGAGAACCATTCAGGCCTAACAAGGTATACAATGTATCTGAGTCATACAAAGATAATGTGTAGATGGATCATGCAAATAGCATGTGCACAGAAAAGCAGAGAAGCAACTGCTTTTACTAGAAATAGAAATCAAGAGAAAATGGCACATTTAGCCATAACAACACACACATAATTCTCTGAGTAATGTGAGGATAAAATGGGTTTTTCCTTTAGTAAAACCCTAGCAAAATGATTTAAATCAAGAGGGAAGCAGAGGTTTTCTCTGAGGGAAAACAGAAACACACTAAAAAAAATATAGAAAGGAGAGCTCACCCTGTTTTCAAGCTTAGGCATTCTCGGGGAAGAGAGGAGGAAGGTGAGTGATTAATCACTTATGATCTGTAAGGCATTAAGACCCATGATTAAGGGCAGCCAAGTTATTTTATATAAACATTACATTATGTTTTTCTGTTTGATTCTATTCTCTGGATGAAAATATGTTGATCATGGATGGTATTTTGGTTGAGTTTTTGGATGAGGTTTTAATCTGTTTTGACTTGTTGTGATGGTTTCAATTTTTGTTTTAAAATATAGATAATCAAACAAATACACTAATCACAGGAATAGATTTTATATATGCTAGTTTTGATATGAAAAATGAATCAAATATTTTACTGTGGAATAGGGTATCAATGAAAGAAAAGAATTAGGCAGTGTGAATATTGAGATTTATGCTTATGTCTAGTCTATATTAAAAATGATATGAACAATGCAATATTACAAATATGTGCTGATTTGTTCAGATCATAAACCAATAAGTTTTTATGGGTTTTTCTCAAAAACCATTCCCTATGTTCACAGTAAAAGAATAAATATAGTTTTGCAAATGACTTCTTCATATTTGTGTAAGCAATGGAAAATTTCTAGAAATAAAAATATAAGTAGGTTTTAGAAAAATGTGATTAAAGCAAAAATGACTTTGAAATAAGGTGTGCAATTTTACATGAATGCTTTGTATGTCTGGAAATGATCTTTGGGTGATTTTAATAATTCTTAACCTATATAAGGAAGGAAAGAATACGAGTATCTCTGGAATCAAAAGAAAAATTCCCCAGAAAGAAATAAATAAGCATGGTCTCTAAATTATAAAATAATTTAGGAGTAGTGCCTTGATCTACTCATCAGCAGGTGGTTGATGGGTATGTGCATGACTTGTTTAAGTCCCGTAGGCCTCTGTGTAAAGGGTTAACAGAACTGAGCCCCTTTGCAATGCACACATGGTGTTCAATGGCAAGAGTTCAGACCAAACAAAATGAAAAGATGAGAAGGAGAAATTATGCTATGGAATTTAGAAAGTTAATCCATAGGAGTTTTGTACTTGTACAACTGAATGAAGTGAATGGATGAATGCTTGGATGTATGTTTGTAGATAAAACTTAAAAATACAGAGAAATTATGCTATGGAATTCAGGGAGTTAATCCATAGGAGTTTTGTACTTGTACAACTGAATGAAGTAAGTGGATGAATGCTTGGGTGTATGTTTATAGATAAACTTAAATATACACATTCTCAGATTTTAATTGGGATTTGAATAGCATTTAATAGAAAAGTTCTCTATACAGCCTTAAGAATTTACAAGATATTTTGCATACTTGATTTCACTCACACCAGAATTTATTTCTGACCCTATTTGTTGCCTCTGCAATACTTGGGGTGTCTCATTTTATTGGGGCAGTTCAAAGTTTTGCTACAGGGAAAGATGCATGAATTGCTTGCTTGCTTGCATGGATATTTGGAGATCTTGAGGAATTTAAAGTGTTTAAGAGAAGTAGCAGTGTCTTTGTAATAATTAAGTTAGGCAAACTCTAATATGTTCTAAGTATTTTCATGAGTGTCTTTTGCTTTGATATCTGGAAAACAGTATGTAAGAAGAAAAAGAAACTTAAATGTTATATGTGTTTGTGAGCTGTGGACTTAAGTAACAAGTTCTGAAATAGTTTTAGTAAATAATGCTGAAGGAAAAGATGCCATTTAATCTGATATGTGAACATGTTTTTCTAGACAGTCTTGAGGTACTTCAGTTATGAAATTAAAACTGATACTAAGTAGGAGAGATCTGATACTATAAAACTGATACTAAGTAGGAGAGATCTGATACTATAAAACTGATACTAAGTAGGAGAGATCTGATACTATAAAACTGATACTAAGTAGGAGAAATTTGATACTATAAAACTGATACTAGGTAGGAAATTTCCGATACTATAACTACTGATCTAATACTAGGTTGGGAAAATCTGATACTATAGCTTCAAAACTGATACTAAGTGGTAAGACACCAGATTCAACACTTTTCTAGCTCCAGATATAAGAAGTTGTGTGATTTATAAAGTAGATCACAACACCATCACTCATGTGATGACTATTTGCTCAGTTAACCAGGAAATATGCATTTTGTCTGTCATGATTGGTTTGTGCTTGTTGTGTCTAAACCTTGATTACATGTGTTGTTTTTCTCTGCTTAGACTTCAACCTAGTTTATCACCTCAGTATTCATATGATAAGTACCAAATCACAGAAGAATTCCGGAATTTAAAAGTATGGCTTGTAAACCAAGAAACCAATTAATTTGAGAAGTAAGCAAGAAAATTATAAGTGGCAATATTCGAATTTAATATTAATCAAGCTTGAGATCAAAAAGGGGAATGTAAAAATAGAAATGGCTATGTGACACCAATTCTCTGAAAAATGAGAAATATTGTGTGATTGAATTTTCCTTGTTAATTTTTAATACTCTGATAAGCAAGGAAACATTTATATATCTTCATATATATACATGACTTGAATTGACTTATATACTAATATTTTCATATTGGTAAGAATTTGGATCTTGGGGAAATGAAATTAAAGAAGTGATCACTTGGTTTGGAAAAAAAAAATCTCAACAGTAAATCACTGAAAAATAACAATCCAAAAGAAGTGGGTCACTTCAAAAATCAAGATCGTGGCACTATTCAGTTTATTTGGAGATAAGATGGAGATGAGGCTATTCAAGCAATTGTAGAATTATTTGAAGATCAGCTGCAAGAAGAGTTGTTACATAGATATTTGCATAGGCAGATTTTGAATTGTATGTGGTTTGCCGAGTTAAAAGAGATGTATTTTGATTAATCCATCTACCAGACCTATTTTGATATATATATATATATTACCTTTCCTGTGATAATATCGATACCAGTGTCATCATTTACATATACATGTTCTTGATATGCAAGTTATTCAGTTCCAGAACTTGTGTACATTGCCTTGTGCCGAAATGAGATATGCATTATTTTCGATGTATTCGGGTATTGAAACATATCTGGGTTGACGCAAAGTAGTGTATTTGAGAGATCACTCATTCCTTGGCTATTGATCCGGGCTATCGGATGGTAGACTCCCTCTGATATTTCAGTCATTGGAGCCAGGGCGTCATATGTAACG
Source organism: Allium fistulosum (assembly GCA_030737815.1). Lineage (NCBI taxonomy): Eukaryota > Viridiplantae > Streptophyta > Magnoliopsida > Asparagales > Amaryllidaceae > Allium > Allium fistulosum. The sequence continues at coordinate 798,848,844 of CM060903.1, read as the reverse complement.
ACCTGTCTTTTTGGATATTTTAAGCAGACACACACGTCAAACTCAAACCATTCAAAAGGGCAGATTGTTATGGGGTAAATAAGAAAAGGAGAAGAAATAAAAACAAATACAAAATCTTGCAGCGGAATGACAAAATATAATAATCAAAATAATAGTTCATGAAGCTGTTTACAAAATATTGATTATACTTATACAACACAGAATCAGAGTTACACATATTAGAGATAAATAAATGACAATGCAGCAGAACAATGTGATGCAGTGGAATAATATAGTAAATAATAATACAATTTTCGTCTTCGTCTTCGAGAGACAAGTCTTCAAATCCTGAAATGCTCAGGCTGACCCGAGCGAATTGAAAAGACAAAACACTCGAGTCATAACTAAAAGATCTTATGTGAGTTAAATCAACGGTAAATATGCATGTGACGGCGTCAGAGATGTTTACGGGGTTTGACATCTCCTATCCAGTGTCTAACGTAAGTGCAGTAACTTAAGAGATGTCCGGGATTCACATATCCTAAGGATTCGTTAAACAATCTACTATGTAGTACAATACGCTATTATAATATGTCTACAATAAAGTAGAAGTATTAAAACAACGTTAAGGCGTTACCCATATCCCCCTTAACACATTTTATATATTCCCATAGTCTATACAGTACCGTAACTCCCCCCGTAAACTGGAAGGCTATCAGAGGGCACTCCATAGGTATGGTACAAAACAAACTTATAGAAGGCGCTCTAGGGCATGTGAACACGACACACGAGGAGATGCCAGGGTAGATATACCAATTGCACTCCCGGGCTGGTGGTAACGCATAGCAACTACTACCACCCACCTCGGACACACTCCCATATCAAAATCGAGGGGTGGCCACCAAAATCAAACACAAAGTCAAAGTATAGTATCGAAGTAATGTGCCCGCTAGGAGGAATGACCTCACTTGGCCCGGTATAGCTCCTGATTTTAGTCACATCTAAGCTGACTCACGGGAGTTAGGGTCACGTCATACCTTATACATAAATCGTTCACCAAACCATCCTACTTCATTTCTGGAATCTCCACCACGTACACAGTTGTTAAAGTGGTTTTCAGTATTGGCAGAGAGTATGACAATATCTGATCCCGGTATCTTTAACAACCAATCGTTATTTCACACTGGATGGTTCTTTTACATTTCAAAAAGTCAATTTACAATTGATATCAAAATATCATATTCTCAAACCATAATACTTTCGAAATAATATTCGCCTTGAAATCATATTTTCAAAATAGTTTAAAGCCCTCATTTCAAAGCTTCATATTTAATCAATATGTCTTTTAAATCCCAACTTAGGTTAAAATCATCATTTAACCGCGTTCGCTTTAAATCGAAATCTAGATATAAACTCTTCTGCTTTACTTAATTGAATTTTTGAAAGATAGTTTAGATAGTTATAAATAGTTTAAATAGTTATACATAGTTAAAATACTCTAAATAATTTAGAATAAATAAAATTTAGTTTTAACTTGATTTAAGATAGTTGAATAAAAAATAGATTTAAATATAACTAAAATAGATTAAATAGCTTTAAAATAGGTTAATTAGATTTAAATTAAATTATATGGCTAAATTAGTTTAAAATAAATTAAATTGGTTTAAAATGGGTTAAATTAATTTGTATAGTTAATATAGGATAAATTAGTTTAATAAATTTGAAACCTTAATAATTAGAAATTTTAAAATAAATTATTCTTAAAATAGTTTTTACTACATATGAAATTCGGTATCAATTTAAACTATTCATTTCATTTCAACATATTAGGACCATTTCAATTTCCCAAAACAACAGATCCATTTCAAACCTTTCAATTTTTTTTATTTCAATAAACTACTGAATTTTATTTATACTTAAAATTTTAACTTTCAACTTAATTTCTTAAAGCAAATAATTTAAGCAAATTCACATTTCAACATAAAACTTGATTTTCTAATAATAATTCAAATTTATATAAATCAAATTTTATTTCAAAATATCATTTAATTAATTCAAAAAAAAAATAATTTAAAAATCATTTAATTTAACCAATCCGGTGTGCGTATATAATTCTCTACCCTAGGGTCAAGTGATACGGATGTATATCATTTCAATCCGCAATTTAAAATTTGAAATAATAAACATCCGTATCACTTGACCCTAGGGTAGAGAATTATATACGCACACCGGATTGGTTAAATTAAATGATTTTTACACTCTTATTTTTTTAAATTAATTAAATGATATTTTGAAATAAAATTTGATTTATATAAATTTGAATTATTATTAGAAAATCAAGTTTTATGTTGAAATGTGAATTTGCTTAAAGTATTTGCATTAAGAAATTAAGTTGAAAGTTGAAAGTTAATATTTTAAGTATAAATGAAATTCAGTAGTTTATTGAAATAAAAAAAATTGAAAGGTTTGAAATGGATCTGTTGTTTTGGGAAATTGAAATGGTCCGAATATGTTGAAATGAAATGAAGAGTTTAAATTGATATAAATTCCGAATTTCATATGTAGTATAAACTGTTTTAAGAATAATTTATTTAAAATTTCTAATTATTAAGGTTTCAAATTTATTAAACTAATTTATACTATATTAACTATATAAATTAATTTAACCTATTTTAAACCAATTTAATTTATTTTAAACTAATTTAGCCATATAATTTAATTTAAATCTAATTAATCTATTTTAAAGCTATTTAATCTATTTTAATTATATTTAAATTTATTTTTTTATTCAACTATCTTAAATCAAGTTAAAACTAAATTTTATCTATTCTAAATTATTTAGAGTATTTTAACTATGTATAACTATTTAAACTATTTATAACTATCTAAACTATCTTTCAAAAATTCAATTAAGTAAAGCACAAGAGTTTATATCCAGATTTTGATTTAAAGCGGACGCGGTTAAATGATGATTTTAACCTAAGTTGGGATTTAAAAGACATATTGATTAAATACGAAGCTTTGAAATGAGGGCTTTAAACTATTTTGAAAATATGATTTCAAGGCGAATATTATTTCGAAAGTATTATGGTTTGAGAATATGATATTTTGATATCAATTGTAGAAATAACGATTGGTTGTTAAAGAGACCGGGATCGGATATTGTCATACTCTCTTCCAATACCGAAAACCACTTTAACAACTGTGTACGTGGTGGAGATTCCAGAAATGAAGTAGGATTGTTTGGTGAACGATTTCTGTATAAGGTAAGACGTGACCCTGACTCCCGTGAGTCAGTTTAGATGTGACTAAAATCAGGAGCTATACCGGGCCAAGTGAGGTCATTCCTCCTAGCGCGCACATTCCTTCGATACTATACTTTGACTTTGTGATTGATTTTGGTGGCCACCCCTCGATTTTGATATGGGAGTGTGTCCGAGGTGGGCGGTAGTAGCTGCTATGCATTACCACCAGTCCGAAAGTGTAATTGGTATATCTACCCTGGCATCTCCTCGTGTGTCGCGTTCACATGCCCTAGAGCGCCTTCTACGAGTTTGTTTTGTACCATACCTATGGAGTGCCCTCTGATAGCCTTCTAGTTTACGGGGGGAGTTACGGTACTGTATAGACTATGGAAATATATAAAATGTGTTAAGGGGGATATGGGTAACGCCTTAACGCTATTTTAATACTTTTACTTTATTGTAGACATATTATAGTAGCATATTGTACTACATAGTAGATAGTTCAATGGATCCTTAGGATTTGTGAATGCCGGACATCTCTTAAGTTACTGCACTCATGTTAGACACTGGATAGGAGATGTTAAACTACGTAAACATCTCTGACGCCATCACACGCATATTTACCGTTGATTTAACTCACATAAGATCTTTTAGTTCTGATTCGAGTGTTTTGTCTTTTCAATTCGCTCGGGTCAGCCTGAGCATTTTAGGATTTGAAGACTTGTCTCTGGAGGATGAAGACAGAGATTGTATTATTATTTACTATATTATTCCACTGCATCACATTGTTCCGCTGCATTGTCATTTATTTATCTCTGATATGTGTAACTCTGATACTGTGTTATATAAGTATAATCAATGTTTTGTAAATAGCTTCATGAACTATTATTTTGATTATTATATTTTGTCATTCCGCTGCAAGATTCTATATTTGTTTTTATTTCTTCTCTTTTTCTTATTTACCCCATAACAATATGCCCTTTTGAATGGTTTGAGTTTGACGTGCATGTCTACTTAAAACGTCCAAAAAGGCAGGTCGTTACAGTTGTGTGTTTTGATGGAAATAAAAGATCATTTTGGGAAAACCAAATTGAACATTTTCATTTTTAAGATAATTATAAAAGTGTTATCATGCGTAGATAAAAACTTAAATGCATACAAATTTGAATATTATTTAAGTTAATGAAGTTAATTTGGTTACGTTTCAAAAAAAATTGAATTTCAAAGGGTTGTGCGATGTACATGGTCCCTTCATTTCTTTTTTTATTAATTGTTGCATGGACGTTTTAAAATAGTTACCTTATTATTAATACTTGATCCATTCATTTCTCATTCTATTTAATACCTGAGCATAGACTTTTAGATTGTATTTAATTCTTGCCACCTCATTTTCACGTATACAAAATTTTACTTTCCGTTGGTTTGCAAGCTTTTCCATTATTACGTACATTTCCTTATGCATTATTAATGCCTAGAGCTTTCAAAATAAAATGTGACATTTATTTTTGTCCCTCCACCTTCATTTCCTAATTATAAATAACCTGCAGCCTATTTCTTCATTTGCATTTTGTTTCTTCTGACACCTCACATTCAGAAGCTCTTATTCTTGCAAATCCAAAAGCTTTCTTTTCTGAAACATGATTTTTTTTCATTTTTCTTACACGTCCTGTCCTCATCTTAGTTGTTCTTCAATCTTTTACTTAAGCCTCATCTTAAGAAAAACTTAAGTATTAAAATTTATTTTTTTCTTTTTTTATGCGTACTAATTATTATTTTAATAATATTTCTTATAATATGAATATCTTTTGCATATAAACCTTAATTCACGTGCGTTTTCTTCTGTTGGATTCATATTTAAATTCCGGACAATATGAAATTGATTTAGTTGAATTTGGAGACTGTTGAGTTTTTGCGCTTCTGTTTGGATTTTATGGGCTAAATTCAAAGGTGAGTGTTTTAACTCACTCACAACTTCTAAAATTTCTTATGTTAGTTGAATTAATTTTTGATGTGATTAGAAATTTATTTATGGCTGTTCGGTAACTTAAATTGGCTATTCCTATTAATTTGTTATATTTTTGAATTAAATTGTCATTTAATTTATTATTGAATTTAAATTGCCAATTAATTTCCTGTATATAATAATATGTTATTTGTTGATATGTATTGGTTGAATTGGATGATGGTTGTGATGGATGTTGAATTTATTATTAGATGATTGGATGATGTAATTGATTTGTATATTGTTATCACTCTGCAAGTTCACTATGGGTTGAAATGATACATACCCGAATGATCTATAAATAAGGAAAAATCATTATGGGTCGAAATGATAGACTCGAGCGATTTTATGGATTTTATATTAATTCGGGATTGCGGTTTGAAATGATATATAACCGTAAAATTTTAAATTGCAGATTGAAATGATGAACATCCGTATCACTTGACCCTAGGGTAGAGAATTATATATGCACACCGGATTGGTTAAATTAAACGATTTTTAAATTCTTATTTTTTTGAATTAATTAAATGATATTTTGAAATAAAATTTGATTTATATAAAATTGAATTATTATTAGAAAATCAAGTTTTATGTTGAAATGTGAATTTGCTTAAAGTATTTGCTTTAAGAAATTAAGTTAAAAGTTGAAAGTTAAAATTTTAAGTATAAATGAAATTCAATAGTTTATTGAAATAAAAAAAATTGAAAGGTTTGAAATGGATCTGTTGTTTTGGGAAATTGAAATGGTCCAAATATGTTAAAATGAAATTAATAGTTTAAATTGATACCGAATTTCATATGCAGTATAAACTGTTTTAAGAATAATTTATTTTAAAATTTCTAATTATTAAGGTTTCAAATTTATTAAACTAATTTATCCTATATTAACTATACAAATTAATTTAACCTATTTTAAACCAATTTAATTTATTTTAAACTAATTTAGCCATATAATTTAATTTAAATCTAATTAATCTATTTTAAAACTATTTAGTCTATTTTAATTATATTTAAATCTATTTTTTTTATTCAACTATCTAAAATCAAGTTAAAACTAAATTTTATCTATTATAAATTATTTAGAGTATTTTAACTATGTATTACTATTTAAACTATTTATAACTATCTAAACTATCTTTCAAAAATTCAATTAAGTAAAGCAGAAGAGTTTATATCCAGATTTTGATTTAAAGCGAACGCGGTTAAATGATGATTTTAACCTAAGTTGGGATTTAAAAGACATATTGATTAAATATGAAGCTTTGAAATGAGGGCTTTAAACTATTTTGAAAATATGATTTCAAGGCGAATATTATTTCGAAAGTATTATGGTTTGAGAATATGATATTTTGATATCAATTGTAAATTGACTTTTTGAAATGTAAAAGAACCATCCAATGTGAAATAACGATTGGTTTTTAAAGAGACCGGGATCGGATATTGTCATACTCTCTGCCAATACCAAAAACCACTTTAACAACTGTGTACGTGGTGGAGATTCTAAAAATGAAGTAAGATGGTTTGGTGAACGATTTCTGTATAAGGTATGACGTGACCCTGACTCCCGTGAGTCAGCTTAGATGTGACTAAAATCAGGAGCTATACTGGGCCAAGTGAGGTCATTCCTCCTAGCGAGCATATTCATTTGATACTATACTTTGACTTTGTGATTGATTTCGGTGGCCACCCCTCGATTTTGATATGGGAGTGTGTCCGAGGTGGGCGGTAGTAGCTGCTATGCGTTACCACCAGTCCGGGAGTGCAATTGGTATATCTACCCTGGCATCTCCTCGTGTGTCATGTTCACATGCCCTAGAGCACCTTCTACGAGTTTGTTTTGTACCATACCTATGGAGTGCCCTCTGATAGCCTTCCAGTTTACGGAGGGAATTACGGTACTGTATAGACCATGGGAATATATAAAATGTGTTAAAGGGGATATGGGTAACGCCTTAACGCTGTTTTAATACTTTTACTTTATTGTAGACATATTTTAGTAGCGTATTTTAACTACATAGTAGATAGTTTAACGGATCCTTAGGAGATGTGAATCCCGGACATCTCTTAAGTTACTGCACTCACGTTAAACACTGGATAGGAGATGTCAAACCCCGTATACATCTTTGACGCCGTCACACGCATATTTACCGTTGATTTAACTCACATAAGATCTTTTAGTTCTGACTCGAGTGTTTTGTCTTTTCAATTCGCTCGGGTCAGCCTGAGAATTTCAGGATTTGAAGACTTATCTATGGAGAATGAAGATGAAGATTGTATTATTATTTACTATATTATTCCACTGCATCACATTGTTCCGCTGCATTGTCATTTATTTATCTCTGATATGTGTAACTCTGATTCTGTGTTGTATAAGTATAATCAATGTTTTGTAAATAGCTTCATGAACTGTTATTTTGATTATTATATTTTGTCATTCCACTGCAAGATTCTGTATTTGTTTTTATTTCTTGTCCTTTTCTTATTTACCCCATAATAATCTGCCCTTTTGAATGGTTTGAGTTTGACGTGTGTGTCTGCTTAAAACGTCCAAAAAGACAGGTCGTTACATCATAATAAAGGTTACAATAATCAATAGTTAAATTAGTAGTCGACTATCCATACATATTTACACACACACACACACATACACATATATCACTATATATTTATAACTAGACATTCCATTCAATAAAGAAGGGAGAATCACATCAAAACATAGTTTAATTGTTTCCTTAAAACCCCCCATAAAAGCCCTGCATCGATTCAGCAAATCCTACACGAACTGGCCCTGTTGGGTCAAGTCAAACCTTATCCAATAGGCTGCCACCGATCAATCAGTGGCTCCACCACCGGTCTACCAGTGGTGGGCAAATTGATGAGAGCAATGCTCATGCTAAATTTCTTGAAGCTATATATATATATATATTCAAAGTTTTTGTTTGCACTTTTCTTCCTCGTTTTCTAATCTATTTTGTTCCAAGTTTTGGTATGATTCTCTATTATCTTTCTACTTTATTTCATTAAAAATTTGAATCAAAATCATTCCAAAATTTCTTAAAAGATCAATAGTTTATAAAGCTAGTTTTGAGAAATTAACAATATTACTGATGGAGTAAATGTAGTCCAAGAATTTGTAAATTATTGTTATGAAAATAATACCACTTGTGCCATGTTAAAACTTGACTTTTCTAAAGATTTTGATTCTATTGTTTGGGTGTTTCTAAAGGACCTTCTATTGGCTCTGGGCTTTAGCTTTAGATGGGTCAGGTGGAATATGTCCTTATTAAAATCCGAGAATTCTAGTATTATGATCAATGGATTTTTAGGAAATAAAATTCAATCTATGCAAGGTCCGAGACAGGGCGACCCTTTATCACCTCTACAATTCATTTTAGCTTCGGATGTGTTATCTAGTATCATAAAATTACCAATTTCTAATTGGGCGCAATGTAGTGTCAAGAATGAGATCACCGTTTAGGATCTTTCGATTTTGTAGTTCGCTGATGATACTGTGCTTTTTGCCTTACATCTGCCACAACACATTGCAGCCCTTAAATTTGTTTTATATAGTTTCAAAATGCTTTCTAGGCTTAAGATTAACTTTGATAAGAGCTTTTTCCTAGTACTAAATGATGTTGAAAATATTGAAACAGTTGTTGCCGATACTCTTAATTGTCAACTCATGCGGTTTCCTATTCAATACTTAGGGTATTTGGTTAAACCTTCAAAACTAAAAAAGGATGACTAGTATATAATAATTGATAAAATTAATAAATAAAAAATCAAATTGGAACTATTGTTATTTATCCAAAGCAGGGAGAATCATTCTTATCAACTCCGTTCTATTGGCTCTGGCTATATACTTGACATCATTTTATCTTTTTTCAAAATGGGTCATCGATAAAATAAAAAAAACAAATCAAAAGAAAATTCCTTTGGAATGGCAATAGTTCCTATAGTAGCATTAACTATCTGGTCAATTAGGAAATGATGTGCAAATCTAAAGATGATAGGGGTTAGGAATTATAAATTTACATACCTTAATGTTTTACTTCTAGGTAAATGGCTTTGTAGATTCAATAATGATATGGAAATAATTCTATGGAAAGAAAATACTTCAAATCAAGATTATAATAGAACCCACATTTTGCATCGCATCTCTCCTAATAAAAATATGTCTCACTTTTGAAAATCCATCTTAAAAAAATTCAATATTTTAAACCTTGGGATCAACAATATAGTTCATTCAGGTAGTGCATTCAAGGGCACGATTGAATGTAAGTTCCATGGGAATTCGATATGAGGTCTCTATACGTCGGTTATTATTGCATTTTTGAAGTTACAAATATCAAATAGTTCCTTAAAGTCTACTTTAAGTGGTAAAGCGAAAATCCTCGAAAATCGACACTAATACGTCCACTGTATTACATGCTGAAAAATCGAATGCCGGAATACCCAATTATTAGAGGAAAGAAAAAGAAGAGATAGAAGAAACAGAAACAATAACACAGAATCTCACAATCGCAGCGGAATAAAATATAATATATAATAACAGGTATTTATATAAGAAACTATAATGGTAATATACATACAATCATCAGAGTACAATAGTCAACAATCAATCTGGATAGTTATAATAACTTGTCCTCACAAGATCTGAATATACGACATACGCACACAGCGGAATATAATCAAGTACGTGCAATATGCCTGAGACTCCTCTAGCTCGTCCCTCGAGCTCCATAGCATTCTAACCTAAATTCGTAATACTCGGTCTGACCCAAGCATTATAATAAAATAACACCCGAGTTAGTCTGGAAAGCCAGCGTGAGAAAACACACTCAGTTTGAATTATTACTGCTATCAAAATCCTTTGAAAACAAAGTATCTCGTACAACCACGCCATACATAAACACGACGGTTTTTACCGTACGATTACCACAACCATTTTTATGTGTAAAAATCCTGTGATATTATAATAGTGTCTAAATACAAATACTTATTAAAATAGCCGAAATTGTTACATTAATCAAATTCCAACATAATAGGCTCTACAATCAGAATCGTAAAGGCATGTATTGGAGAATGGATTCCATACTATGACCAGGTAAGGAACTACCTCCGATGAGTGCATCTCTAGATCAATGCACCTGGGTCTGACAAGAACATCTTGTATCCTGCCAAACAGAACCAGCCTAACACTTGACTACTAGTACCGAATATGTCATCATCTCGGTCTTCCGACCTTAATCGAGATCTCTCATGCACAACCAAATCCAAAATAATATAGGGTAATCTAGAAAGATGATGACATACCCTAATGGGAGTGACCCAGTTAGCCCTGCTGCATTCCTGTTTTAGTCATTTCCTGGTTGATGAGGCTTGAGGCTGCTTTTACCTTTTTGTATACAATCCCACTTGGAATGCTAACATTGCCTTCCAGACAAAAATCCAATGATAGCATTCATCTCTACAAGTTGTTCTGGGTCTGAACAAACCAATCTCTTCAAAGATCACTGTCTTTATTATTCTCAAGATTTCACAATTCGTAACGCTCAAATCTGATCGAAGTTGTTTTCGGATAATTAAATCCGATCTTGGTCTCTTCGAAACGATCAACGAATTTGGCCAGATTTGATAGTCGGTTATTTTACTATCAAATTACACACATAAGAAGTCACTAGGAAATATTATAAATCTTTCAAAACATTTAATCCAAAATATCTTTACAAAGATATATATATTCAAATCTCTTCCAGTATTTTGATATTTGAAAATGATTCCAAATACTTAAATCTATAGTAGGATATTTCAACCCGTATCAACACTTAGAAATATTCCAAATCCAACTTCTATTTCATTACTTAGAAAAATATTTCTATATAAATCATTTCGTTGCTAAAATATCTCTAAAATATTTTAATTCTAATATTTAGAAAAAACATTATAAGTCTATTTCCCAAAATCATTCCTAATATTCATACTTAGGAAATATTCCGTACTTATCTCATAAATCTCCAGAATTTTTTTAATTCCCTTTGCAATTCCCAAAAATTATCGATTATACCTATTTAAAATCCAACTAACGATTTATAGCTCCTTAATGAATTCGGATTCATTCTCGAAATTCCCGTATCTAAATAATTTAGGAATTTTCTTTTCTCAAAGTTCTTAAGTTCCCTAATTCCATTATAAGATTTTCACTTATAAAATCATATCGATTAAATAAAACCCATTCCATAAATCTCGAGAGGAATTATAAATAAATTTCAATCACTTACTTTTAAACTATATATATAATAATAATTTCAAAAACATGGTTAAATAATTATTTAAAATATCAAAGCACTTTCAAAATACACATCAATAACTAATTCCAATTCATTTATAAAATTGCTAATCGAATTACAAAACTTGTTTATAACTTAGAATTCATTTAAAAAAATTTAAATATCTTACTTTCTGAAGTATTTCAATGCTAAAATGGTTTTAAATTACATAGTTTAATAATTAAAATCCTCATTTTAGAACAAACTTAACTTCTCGATAAAAATATATTTTTAAAATTCAATATAACCAATTTCAATTTATAATCTCTCTCAATTCATAACACATCGACCATATTCCCAATTTCATAACCTTTTCCACATTCCAAAAATAGAATCTACCATTCCTTTTAAAACCGATTACCCTATCTCATTATAAATTCTCACCGTGAATTTATATCCCCAATTTACCAAATGATAATCATTCCACTTTATTTATAAACATTGTTTATAAATTCCATAGTCTCATTTCTAGTTTACAATGGTTTATATTACAAAAATTCTATTTATAAATCAATTTCAAATTAAAATTCCACTTATAAATTTATTTCTTAAATAATCCAAACAATATTCCAAAACTATTCAAATCTCAAATCCGACTTCCATTTCGTATTTTGAGAATCTTACTTAAATTCCATTGTTTAAAAATCCTCAATTTAAAATTCTCTACTTGAAATCATTTTTACGAAATAGCTAATAAATTCTATAATCCAATCGTTTATTTTATCCAAATCAATCTCCTTTTAAACAATTCCAGAATTCAATATAATTATTTTCATTTCCAAAATCGCCTTTAAATTCTTTTTTTTAATTCAAAATTATTATTTATGGTACTTATAATACCAAAATTTAGGTCAGTGCTACTATAACATCCAATAAATCAAATCACATCATAATCTATCATAGATTATTCAAACACATCATATATCACTATATATGAAATTAAAATAAACATTTTTTGGAATCCAATTGGATTCCTCCAACCAATTTCCCAGCAACCACATATGTTATATAACATAAAATACCAATCCCACTTCAAGGCGGGATATCGCGGTAATATAGGGTCATCCGCTATTATGCGGGGCGCATAGTGTCTCATCTGCTCCAATCGGCGGGAAATATACCCAAATACTAATATATACTAGTATATATATAATATAACATTCAATAGATAATGATTTATTAATTCATTCAATCAACCAATAAATAATTTTAACTATTTAATATAGAACCAATTATCCAAGATGAGTGAGATTTACTCACGTTGATTTTTGTCGTCGCTGAAGCGTTCCATTTGAATTAAAATTGAACAACCGTTCGATTTTAATAAAAATTTCTACTAGCTCCAAACGGCTCCAATCTAATTCCTATTTGTAGTATTCGTAGATACAAATGCAATGCAACTCTTTTCATCCAAATCTAATCTCGTATGAAAAAGATATCGCATATATAAATTTTACAAATTTTAAATATATAATTATCTTGATTTAATTACAAATTTAAAAACTCACCTACCCTTAACCGAAATAGCCCGGCCCAAAGAAAAAAAAAGCCCAATCCTATTCTATTTCTTCCCCAATGAAAATCCCCTATGCACGAGATACAGACATGGCCGTGCATTTCCGAGCACAAACCCGTCCATCCTCCTTCTCCGATCATCGAAACGCCACGCCGACCCCATCATCCATCTTCTCTTTGCAACCCCCTCCACTCATCACTCCAAAGCATCGCCCCAACCTCCATCTTAAATCGCGATTCCCCCCTCAGTTCGCTGCTACAGTCGTACACACAGTTCGAAAATTTGCAGCGGACTTCCCTCCTGAAACCAACGACGATGCTCGCTGCCACTGCGAACACGAATCCATCCTCCAATCTCCATATCGTTGTCCAAATCTATCAAAATCTCAAGCTCCAGATCCCAAACTCAAGGCCTATACTGTGAGCACTATGTCGCCCCTCAAAACTCACCGCCGAGCTCGATGGAATATATGTATACATGTAGATTTTCTTCTAAAAAAAATCTAAGACTCACTTCTTTTTATTTCTATTTGATTTTGGATTTTTAAGTTTCTAAAACTTTTTTTTTCTCACTAAATCTTCTTCTAAATATAAGAGGGAAGATGGGACTGGACAGGAGGATAGGTCAGCTGCTTTTCTGGGTTAGGGTGGCTTGTGAAGTTAAGTTTATAAAAATATATTATTTAAATTCTCCAAAATATCTAGATATTAATTTCAAATTCCGATCGAGGTGTGCCGCCTGGCGTTTCTAATGTTATACCCCTATTCCGAATGCAATGAGACTAGTCTCGAGCTCCAATTTGATCGTTTGCAGAAGATAGCTTTTTGAACCCAATTATAATATTAAATTTATGATATTAATTTCAACGCGTTTCTACCCCGTATGACAAATGATAACTCCAAATGCTTCGAAATTTGAAATCCGATAATATTACACTATTACGGATCCAATGGAACTAGTTTCTTCGAATTCCGAGACTATGCCCCGGAAGGCTATTTTTATTTTTAAATTATAGCGAGTTAGCTCCCAAAATTAGTAAATCACTTTTAAATAAAATTTAAGAGTTTTATTACTTACATTCTTATTAATAGAAATTTAATAAGCCTTTATTATCCAAATAAAATCCAAGATTTAAACTATTTAAACGATTTCAATCATTAAATTCAACAATTACATTATCCAATAAATTGCTATATTTGAAATTCGTGTTATTTATTTCACAAAATTAGCTTTTAAATCTTTGAAAATTAATTAAACATTTCAATTTCAAATCATAAAATTCTAGGTCATTACACTACCTTAGCCCAATTTGTCTTATTTTTTACTAAGTTGGAATATGATAACCTAGATAATGAGAGGGACACAAAAATTTGATGTTGGGATAAAAGTGGAACCTATACCTCAAATTCAACCTGTAAATCTGGAAACTTCTATGGGACTCTTTAAACATGTTCAAAGCTATTTGGAAAATAAATGCCCCATTAAGGAAAAGTTATACACTTGTCTAATCCAATATAATAAATTAAATATAATCAAATTCTTGAGGAAAAAGAATCTATTCATAGATAAAAATTGTGCTTTTTTCAACTTAGACCTAGAAAACATAATGCACCTTTACTACAATTATCCTATTACCAGTTCAGTACTTGTTAAATCTCTTAACATCTTTGACTTAACGTTAACAAACCTGCTCTTTATTGTGACAACTATTAGAATAATCTCAGATCCCATTGGAGTAAAGATTATAGAATTTTATAAAATACCGTCTTCATTATTATCTTTTGGTATATATGGTTTGAAAGAAATCAAAGAATATTTAATAACATTAACATGCCACCTTATAACCTCACTTATGTCATTGTAATGTTTATATATAATGGGGTAGCCAATCAAAGTTATAAATTAGCTGGTAGGGCTTATTTCAGAGATTTTCTTAAAAAGGTAAAAAGTTGAATTAATGTTTTGAAAGTAAATATTGGCTTCAGTAGAGGGCAACTAGTGGCCATAAATGACGACCTAGTAGAAACCTTTAACGTAGAAAACTCTTCAAACAAATTGCTCCTGATTGATAACTAAATCCATTATTACTAGCATTATTGTTTTCACGCTCCCCTCCACACAAATATATATATAGGTATATGATTTTGATATATATATATATATGTATGTATGTATGTATGTATGTATGTATGTATGTAAGCATGTATGTATGTATGTATGTACATGTGTGTGTGTGTGTATGTTTGTATATGTACACATATAAATGTGTGATATGCTCATGTTTGGTCGAGCTTTTTAGTTTAAGTGGGAGTGAGGGATCGGGAAGCTCTTATTGTATGCTCATGAATGCTTGATTGAGGGGATAAGTTCTCTTCCCTAGTCCTAACTGGTTATTGGATTGTATGGCAGCTGCTCTATTGATCTATTATTCGTTCCATGGTTAGACATATCTATGGGTTTGTCATCATATTCACCATCTTACAGTTAATGCTATATTATGCTTGTTTGGATTGGGTGACGCTCCTTTTTCTCTTTATGCTATAATTTGCTTGTTTTTGTTGGGTGATGCTCCTTTTTCTTTCCTATAGTCCTTGGTTTTGTCTTGCTGTTGTTCCATAAAAATTCACTTAGGTTCAGTAGGGTTTTTCTCTCCATTTCCATTGTGTATAAGGTTTTTGCTACCTGTCAAGCTTGTTGGCAGCTTATTTTTTGACTGTAGAATAAAATTATATGAGTGTCTCTTTCTAGGCAGGATCACTCATTTTCCTCAACATAAATAAATCATTATAATTTCAAAATAAATTTATAATATGACCTAAAATACCATATAGGATTTCATGAAGATTATTATACAATTTTTACATTCATTTTATATCTATATTTCACTATAATTCATTTTCTGGTTCAAAAACATTATTTTTCAATATACTGCCAAATATGTATTTATCTTACATTATACATACATACATACATAAATATATATATATACATATAAATAAATAAATATATATCAAGTGTACATATTCAACCCACTTCTTTTTATATATATATAAATATATAAATATATATATATATCTGTGTGTGTATGAAGAAGTGGGTTGAATATGAACACTTGAGATATATATATATATATATATCTATGTATGTACGTAAATAAATTATATTAATTTAGAAATCAATTATCTGATTATCATAATCTATTATTATAAACTTCGATTTCATTTAATCGATATATTCGAATATGATTCATAGCTTTCCAATATTCATTCCTATATTCACTGGTTTTGTTCACTTGTTCACCTAATATCCACAAACAATCATTTCATTGACTATTAACTTCAAATCACTATTTGTTTCATACTGTATCACTATTAATTACTGTCCAAAATCAGTAATCATCAAATTTAACCCAAATTCAAACCCTAGTTCAAAATTACAAGCGAGAGGGCATATTTATATGTTAGAGGAGATAAAGACCACTGAAAAGATCTAAAATGATCCAAATTTACCATTTTATGGAATTAGTCTCCTTATTGTATTTGTATATCTACAATTCTAAATGGTATTAAAGCGAAGATCTCAACTTACTCTTCGATTTGGTGGTTGATTCATTGAATTCTATATAGGTTTGAGAGAGAATTTATATTTTTACTAGAAGAGGGTTTTCTGAATTAAGGGGAGAGAATAAGAAGTAGAGAGAAATAAATTTCAAATTCTCCGATCAAACATCTGTTTATAGACTAGGGTAAGTGTGTTCATTTTAAATGGGCTAAGCCTGTTCAAAATTAAAGATAATTACAAAAATGATGATAACTCCATTATTCGGATTCTAATTCAGGCAAACAAATAGACGAAGCGCATTGCAAAAATGATATGATCATAATGGCATCGGTTTTATTTTCAAATTCAAATATATGGAAAATTACAATTTTGCCTTAAGTTAAAACTGTTTATTTTATCATTTTTACTTACAGAAAAGTATGAAGTATTACATACATCACCTTATACTAAGTTTAAGAGTTGTTTCTATCAAATCCTCCATTGAGATTTAAACAAACATACTAAACTGATTTTAACGCAAGTACAGCATTAACAATTAATAGCATGCTGTTCACTTATAGTATTAGAAATGATTTAGTAACTTTTTATTTTTCTTTGTTAAAGTCACACACTTGCTCTGCATTTTTTTACTGAAAATCAAACTGTTTGATATCTTTGTCAAAATAATCGCTCAACTCTGATGCTTGCTGAACCTAGTTGTTGTATCAACTCTTGAATCTTATCCAAAAACCAACAAACTTATCGCTCCTATTGTGTAACAACCTTGTGTTGAGAAGTGATGATTTAACTAACTAAAATGGATTTTTAAATGTTAAATAGGAATGATATGTAAATATTGGGAATTAGATAATGAGATATTAATTGTTGTAATCTAAATTGTGTTGGGGAAATCATTAGAGGGCTTTTAGAGAGAAATATTTTGGAAGTTAATTAATTTAAAGATTTTGAATTATTAATAAATGAGAAATTTTTAATATTTAATTCATAATGATAATAGTTTTGAATTTAAAATGGTTTTAAATGTATTAAAAGTAGGTGAATAACTTTATAAAGTTTAGTATTAATTGTAAATTAGATTAGAGTCATGTTTTAAAGGAAAAACATATTTTTTATTTATAAAAGGAGTTGGTGAATTTATTTATTAAATAGGCTTAAAAGTGAAAATATACAAATAATTATATAAATAAATTAAATTACGGACAATAAATATTGAAAATTTTGTAATATTAGTAAAACATGTAAGAAAGATAAAAATGATTTTATTTGTAATTTAATGGTTATGTAAATTAAATAGAAATAATTTAATGATAGAAGAGAAGAAAGAAAAGACAAAATAAAATTAGTAACTAAAGAAAGCCCAAGCCCAAAGCTTTAAACCAAGCCCAAATTGTTTTTCTAGACTTTTCATGAGCATTAAATTACCTTTTCCCTTCATGATAATTCTATACGCTGCTTCCTCCTTCATCAGTTTCTTCTTTTGTTTCGTGAAACCAATTGGTTTCAAAACCCATTTCTCTTTTTTAAAATTAAAATAAAACTAAAATAAATTCTAGAAAATTTCCAAACTCAAATATATCATACACAACACCAAGCTACACCATGTACTATGAAGAAGTTTGCATTTTGGCTAAGTTATGAAGTATGAAGATTTTAAAAGTAGAGAAAATGAATGGGAAGAAGACAAATTAGGAGAGCTAAGGCCAAGGTGAGTATTACTACACTCACAACTATGTTTTTATGCTCGAAATTCATCTTATATATATATATGTGTGTGTGTGTGTGTGTGTGTGTGTGTTGTTATGCATGGATTTCATGTACATCTATTTCACATAAGATATGTATCGAAATTGTGCCAATTGGTTTTGAATTAAATTGATAATTAACGAAGTATGTGTTTCTCAATTGCAAAATTCACTCGATTGGGAAAGTTATTTGATCGACTGAATTCTTGTAAAATCCAAACTCAAGAGCAACACCCATTTTAGTTGATTTCTTTATTGCTTATTAGTCGACAAGTTCAGTCGACTGGTTGCCAGTTTATTCCAAAATCAAGTGTAGCCTATTGATAAGGGTTGTGTATTTCCGCCATCCTACCCGGATTTGAGTTCCGTGTTGTCTTATTTTTTTGTAAATGTATATTTTAATGGTAAATAAATTATATTTGCAATGGAAATAAACGTAAATAATTATATAGAGTAAATATATAATTTTATAAAGAAAATTTTTATTTAGATTTAGTGTTTAAATTTATTAAAAGTATATTTATTATTTACTTTAAAGAAGTATTTAATTATAGAAAATAAGGAAATGGCATTAATAAATTTTGATTAATCTATAAAGTGATTTTGAATGTTTTATATGTATATAAGTAAGGATTTGAAAGTAAATTATAATGTTTAAATCTTTATTTTAGTGTTATATAAATGAAGTGAAATTATTTAATACATAAATACCCTACAAGATTTATTCATTTTAGAATATAAAACTAATTGAGAAAGAATTTTATTTAAGATATTTAATTGTTTAAAGAACGATCTTGTTGAATATTATTATTGTTACATTTTTGGATTAAATTGGGATTTTATATATAATTCCTATGTTTTTTGAATCCTCGTCTCTTTTTTATTAATTCTTGATATCGTTAAAAATTCATCGTTGATATAGATTTAATTCATGATTTGGTATGATACGGTGATGACACCACTCTTTATAATTTTATGATATTTTATTCTGTGTAACGAGAAATTAGAATAAACGGTTTAGTGATACCGTCTGGTATGAGACTTTCGGTAACACTTTTCCAATTATTCTTTGGACTCATTATATATATAATATAGAAGGAGTGAGTTTTATATATGAGCATTGAATCAATAGAAAAATAATACGTCGTGGTATGGGATGCCACTGTGGTATTTATTCGATTATTCTTTTGCTCGTAAATGACACTCATACGAGGGTATGTTATGTGTGATACCCATTACGTTGAGTATACGTAGGGCATTGCAATATGCCTATATGTAGAGCCATGTGTCAGTGATTATATATATTATATGTCTGTCTACCTTTGTCCAATTTTATTTTTGTTTCGAAGGTGAACCATATTGGTCAATATCCACCTTGGCGGCCTAATCTTAGAATCGTGCCTCGGATACGCAACACCGTTATTGTATATTATATTTGATGTGCATCATAAGTTTCGGTAGGGTAGTTGCCCTATAGCTCCTTGTGTCACTTAGGCTAGCAGTCTATTACCTATAGGGGTAGTGTAGGGTCGTGATTGAGGCTACGCGTAGACAGACCACTAGTGGAGATGAGTCGTGATTTCCATCAAGGTAACTAAGGCTGTAGGAACATATCTGGTTACATGGTATGTGGCTAGTAGACCCTGGAGCGGACATGTGGCCATCAGTCTCCCATCTAGTTTCGGTTTGCATGTGATAGATAGGCATATATGAGATGAGATTATACCTATGAATGTGTCCAGCTTATAGTAAACCCCATATCCTTCTTAGGCAGACAGCCTATTCTTTACAGGCAATAGCCTACTTATTATTGATAATATTTAGGCATTGTTCCGAGCTGGCTCAAATCTTCCTTATTGATTTTAGCGATTTGATAATGGTACTTTATAATATAAGATTGAGAGAGAGTGTGGCCATTTCTTCTTTATTGCCTGACTTCACTTGAGGATATCTCATTATTGATTTTTTTTTCTAGATTTGATGATGACTTCACGATATAGATGATTCACCTATTCGATGAGGATTTTGTAGATTTTGATTTGATGTGTTTTATATGGGTGATGGTGTTTTCCTATATGGATTTGTTGTGAATGTGGTTTTGAGATATTTTGTGGTTGTTGTGCCATCATCTTTATACTTATCATATTCTCATTGTATTTTATAATATCACATGTCATTATAAACATAGTCTGACCTTTGTATTATTTATAATACTCGGGTCAGTCCGATATATTACAGTTTTAATGATGAGATGATTGATCATGGATGTTAGGCATAAACAGAGGCTAGGCTATCAATATATATCGTTATTGAGTGCACATGAGATGTATTTACGTTATATATTGGATGTTTCGATGATAGAGTATATTTGATCTATATTTTGAAACTATGTAAATTATTTTATTATATATACATATACATATACACACACACACATATATATATATATATATATATATATATATATATATATTATCACTACATTTCGTTTATGTGTACTCCATGTTATTTATATGTTAATATTGTGTATTGTTCTGTCTTGAAGGTACACATGTTTATTGCTTTGTACTGAGATAGTGTATGTATATGGTGAGTTTTATATGATATGAGATATGTACCAGTGTTAGCCTAAGAGAATATTTATGTGTGTACTCAATATCAGCTCATTCTCTATATTATCCGACAGTATTACCATGTAATACTTTTGGGTAGTAATGGTAAAGGTGTGGGGTGTTATATGTTGACTTTGAAATATGTTGGTTATTATGTACAAATAGTCTCTTATAAATCATTATTTAGAATCTATGTTTCAATATCAATATGCCGAAACTCAAAGTCAAACTATGTGATAATAGCATGCAAAATCTGAATGAACTTCAACATGTCGACTGGTGAAATTACATTACTAATTTCAACATATGAAATTAATGAAGCTATTTTCTTTCTAGTACAACTACCAAAGTCATATTTAAATAACAATTTGGAATCAATTTTGAATTTAAAGCATCACGCCATGTGGAGGGTCTACACTTTCTAAGGCTTGTTGAGAATTGAGGATATTGTTAATGCTAACAATTTATTTTCTCTACGTTGATAAAAAACCTATAGTTTTTCTTTAATGTGTAGGAATTCTTATTAAAAATACTAATGTAACTATATTTGTCTTAAGCTAAGTTAAATTTACTTCATCTATATATGTTGATACAATGTTAGACTCTTGGACCCTTTCCAAGTCCATCACATTACCTTTAATTTCTCTAGAAAGAAATTCCTTTAGCAAGAAGGTGGTATGTTTGGAAATAACTTTTTGTTTTTCAAAGGATCGAAATGGATTTGGAAACATTTTATAAACTACATATAACTTACATAAAAAGGGATATGGTTACAAGTTTAGAAAACCTACGTTCATAACGAAAATATGACAATCGCATATCTCAAACAATTTAAGATCAGAGTTACCTCCTAATTCATATCTTATTTGAAGTCACAAACTGTACTCTTAAGTGAAATTAAATTTAACATACGTACATACTCTTAAGTATGTATTCTTATACAAAAAAGTAACTCAATTTCACTCATTATTAATTGTCCAACAAAATCTGATTACACATTATCGATACATCATTATGCATGATAAGGAGGAGTAACTTTAGAGATTGAATTTATTTATTTTTGGGTGCAATTGAAATTCGTTTCCAATGTACTCACCTATTAAATCAAATCGTATAATTTTATTCCCTTTGCATGTTTTTTTCTCTTCTTTCATTTTATATTCTACAAACTTATCATAGATACCTAACTTGTGTACCAAATACATATATTCATATCTTAGATAGTTCATCGGAGAATTTAACAAAGTATATGGGTCCGCTTTTGGTATTATAAAACTTCAAACTATATAGATCTATATGTATCTATCCAAGAAGTACGTCAACCCTTTTGTCCCTCCCATCGAATGAGTACTTTTCCCTTAATAGTTTGTGATAGAATTCACAAATTCCATATGATTCATAATCATACGATCAGAATCATTTCTTAAATATACAACTTAGTCTATTATCCAAAATTTATTTTTAAATATTTTAGGTGCTTCTATATTTCTATAGATAATAAATCACTATTGTTATGAAAACAAATACCATCACCAAAATGCCAAAGTAAAAATTATTTTAAACTAACATTTATAATATTCATATTAAAACAAAAATGCTTCTATTATCAGTCAATACTAAAAATAATTATTATTTTAAAAATAATATTCGTCTTACATAAAGTAATCTTTCAAAACATGCATCCACTAGTAACCGTTATATGGTATGATCCTATTATTTTTGTTGGTACAATAACAATGTTTGAAATACTGTGATTCAATCAACCACTTACTATCATTTCCTTTATCGTGACTAATTTATAGTTAAGAGTTTTGGATCAAACATCTAGAACTCACATAAATATTTTATATATAAAATAATATTTTATAGTAAAAATACATTTAGAATAGAAATCATATTTCTTGTTCATTTATTAAGTGTCCACATATATTATAACCAATTCCATTTTCGATGTCTCTTCATAAAGTGAAAGTGACTATTCACTCTCTTCAACCCAACTTGGCAATACAATTATAGTTCTCAAACTTTCATTTTTTCTTTCAAAAGATCTAACCATTCAAAAGAGAAACCCTTTCCTACAATACTATAACGACCCACCTTTTCGTCCGTCATAAATTAACACTAATACATCCACGGTATTCACATACCAAATATCCAAGTGCTGGAAAGACATATTGTTGGAGTAAGAGAAAGAAAGGAAAGAATAGAATCTCACATGATGACGAGATAAATATATAATATACACAAGATCTTTACCAAAATTAAATCATCTTATATATACATACATAACACAAATAAGAGCACGCTAACCTATTTCAGCATGGACAGTTATAACAATCTATCCTTATAATTGCTGATGAATACATATAGAAGTCAAGAAAAATAAAACAGCGGAAAATATAAGATACATAAATACGTTTTGGAGAATCCCGCTCGTCTCCAAAAACCTCAAATTATCCAGCTAAATCTGGAAAATATGCTCGAGCTGAACCGAGCATTATAGAAAACAATGCCCGGGTCAGTCTGGTAAAACCGACGTGAGAAACAAAACCAAATGGATTCGTAATGTTTAAATAAACCTTTCAAAATAAAGGTATCTCGTAAGAGCACGCCGCACATAAACATGGACGGGTTTTACCTTACGATAACCAAAACATTTATATCAGAAAATCCAATGATATTATGATAATGTAAGGGTGAAAATAATGATAGTCAAGTACCTGTGATGCTCATGAGTGTACATCACACCAATACTAAGTATTTAATCAAAAACGATAAAGCGCGTTCGCTACTTGTGTAGGATTCCAAGAAGGTGCCCTCAGTACTTCAAGAAACGGTCCTCTTGCACAAGGATCAGAGATATCCTTCCGTAGCAGCATACATCCCTAGTGATTTTCCATAGGAAAAATATAGCTGGTCTCACTAAGACCAAGTGCATCGCTCCATGCATGCATAACAACTGAAGTTAACATCTAAATGGAGCCGACTGTACCCTGTGGGTTTGCCAACCCTACTGGCCATGCCTTATGTCTTTGGTCATTACCGTTGATGAGACTACGTCCGGTGTTCCAGCTCACGCATCGTCATCAAAACAGATCATGGAATCCCATATGGATTTAAATACCCTAACGGGTCTCGGAATCACATATGGATTCACATATCTCAAATAGGTCTTGGAATCACACATGGATTCCTATACCCCAACGGGTTCGGAACCAAACATGGATTCCAACATCTCCATATATCACGAAAACTCCTCCATAGAAACATATATGGTTTTTGGAGTGGGCAAGGTATGAGTTATCTCTTACGAGTACACTTCCCCGCTTACTGGATACCCCAAAAACCAATCGCTGGTTTTCTGGAATGCTCAATACCAATTTTTTAAGAAATAATCAGACAGCACGTAAGAGCAGGGATCACCACCTAACCGTTTAAGTGGATGGATCTTCTCATCATTTTTCCTAAAAGAACAAAATGAGTTTATATGTACAACATAACACCACCGACGGTAACTGTACCATATAATCCCTGTATTTCTCCAAGATATTTCCAAAGTTAAAATCTTTCGGTGTAAAGTAGGGAATATTTTCCTACCACTAAAATTAAGAAGGATTATATATTTAGGCTAAGATTTGATACTCGGTTATTTAACTATCAAATAAACAAATATTCCAAATAGAGATTACATTTCCTATAGAAACCATTGAGCCTCTTAGATTAATTTTCCATTTACTTAAGACCACCTTTCAAATATTTATTAGAATATTCATAGACTTATCTCATTGGTATTAGTATATTCACAAACCATTCCTTTCCAAACTTGAAAACCCTTTTGACATATTTATAAAATGGTATAAGTAGATTTTCAAAAACACTTAGAAAGATTTTTTATTTCAAAATTCAAATTAAAATAATCAAACCCAAATGTTATTTAAACGGGGATATAAATAACCCAAACACCATTCATAAATCTCCTTTCTGAATTTATTTAAAAACTAAACTTCGTTTTCCGATCCCAAAACCATTTAAAACCAACTTCTTTCCCACTTCCAAAATTCCATTTCCACATTTATAAATTCCTTTAATAAATTCTTTTATTAAATAAAACCCTTTTATATAAACCTTTTCTTTTCAAATAAATAGTTTATTATTTTTAAACACCTTTTACAAAACAATTTATTATTTAAAACATTTTAAGTAAAACAATTAGTTATCTTTAAACAACATTAGTATTAAATAAAAACCTTTTATACAAACCTTTTCTTTTTAAATAAACAGTTTATTATTTTTAAACACCTTTTACAAAGCAATTTATTATTTAAAACATTTTAAATAAAACAATTAGTTATCTTTAAACAACATCAGTAAAATAATAACTTTAAATAATCATTAATAAAAAAATAACCTTTAAACAATTTATAATAATAGAATAATAACTTTAGATCAATATAATTAAATAACTTTAATAATTAAAATATAATTAAATAAATTAAAATAAATAATTAAAATATAATTAAAACATTTTAAAACAATAATTAAATATTTTTAAACAATTTAAGGAATAACTTTAAAGAGTCCTATTGATAAAATAATTAACTTTAGATCATTATTAAAAATCATAATAATTATCTTTAAACCATTATTAATAAATAATAATTACCTTTTAATTATTATTAATATGTAAAAATTATCTTTAAAACCTTATTAATAAACAATAATCATCCATAAAATAACTTTTGAATCAATAATCAACTTTTCAAATTCTAAAGGGCTTAGCATCACAATGGTATTTAAACAAGTTACCATAACATTCAATTTTATTTTCCAAGTTAACAAAGGATATTTACATAATCAACGACTATGTAAATAAATTCAACACTTAACCGTCATTGGTTAACACATCACTTAGTCAAATTTGCAAATCAATTAATGATATGTAATCAGATGTCCAAATCTATAAAATAGCAGACGAGGATTTATTCTGCTAATTAAATGCCAAATTAATATAATTAGCGGAATGGTGATTTATTCCACTAAACAGGTGTCTAAATTACTCTATTCAATCTATTTTAACAGTACAATGTTTATTTTGCCAAATAGATAATACCCATAAGATATAAATAATTGAACTACGTAATTATCCAATTTAACGTACTTATTACTAGTCGGTATTAATTTAACATTAAATTTTACTACGTTAAAATTTACCAACAATTTATGCCAAAACATCGTGCTCGTCAATATGAACCCAATGCAAAAATCAGCGGGTCGAACGGATTCATAATGGACAAGATATCACATATTACAGTTTAACAACTTTACTTAAACATAAATAACCAAATTATAATAACTCATCACCCCAACTAAGAATGGTCCAGGCCCACCAAAGCAATCCAACCTGCAACGCAAATAATCCTCTCCCTCTAATGCACAATTGTGCAATTGTACACATTAAATTGGACCAGTTTGCAAAAATTCTATTATATGAACAGTACCAATTCACTTATTTTATGCAACGCAAGCAAGCTTTAAACTGGAAACACCTGCTGCCTCATTCATCACGGCCGACGCCAACCCTACCTAGACCCGCTGCCACCGCCATTAGCAAGCCTACCTCCTTCATGCATCTCCCTTCCACTGCCCTGCACATGCCTTGTTTCCCTTTTCTTTTCTTTTTTGGCAACCCCAAGGACAACATGCATGCAACCTTACAATTCAAGTTTTGCCTTCTCCCTATACACTCATGTGTTGTCTCATTTTCAAACTCAACTTATGCATTTTCCACACAAACGTGTCCAAGAAATTAACTCCATGCACATGATACACTTCTCCACTCATGGCCACAAACTCCATCACCCAACCCAAAAGACACGGCAACCCGACTTCTCTCTGTCCATGCATACACACGTTCACCCATACATACACACTGCCACCAGCTCATTAAGAGATATATCCTCCGCGGCGCCTCCATCTTGAGTGCGACAAGAACGAAAATTGTAGATCTCTTCATTCTTCACAACTTTCATATTGATGACTTTTACTAATTCTTGATGTGGAGGGAGTTATTGGAACTATTAAATTAAAATGGGAGAGAAAATACTTTGTTGTTTGTTTTCATTTTGCCTAAAAGAAAATGTGAAAGTGCTCCACCATTTTGAAAAAATGTGTTCCCTGAATCCATGCGTTTGTACACTTATAAAACAAAATTTACTTAAAGACTAAGGAATGCAAGGTACTAACCTATTTAATGCAAAGCATACAAAAGTTAGCACAATGACAAGGCGAATGAGATGTTGCGTGAGTGTGTGTAAAGTGTATATAAATTTGAGTTTAAACTTTGTTTTTGTAAAAGTTTGACTACGGTACACTGGCACACAATACCATGTTCGCGTACGAAGCACAAACGACCGAAATAAAAATAGATCATATACAACAAAGTGTCGTGATCACAAAACACAAAATAAAATACACCATTAACATATTATGTAAAGTTTCAAAGATATCGATGTTTGTACAAACGAAAATTTAATAGTTTTCCAAATTAAAAATTATGGAAAAATCATGTAAATTAAATTAAAAATACGTCACAAAAAATCGGGCAATTATTTGAAACATGTATTTTATTATAAAAACTCCAAATTGAATATTTAAAACTAATTAAATATTCTAAAATTTAAAAGTAATAAAATTCCGGGTCGTTACAAATACTATACTGAATTCTTTATTAAATACATCCAATCATCCTTAACATTAAAGGATATCGAATAATTTTTACTTAAGTAAACCGATCAATATTACCATTTAAGTGACCGAATTCCTAGGTCTATATGTAGTTCTCGATCTAGTGTTGTTTCTAACACAATAAGATCTTTATTGCATTCAGTCATATTGAACACATGATCTTGTAATATAGTCTATTTTCTCATTCTGAATCAAACATTTTCATCGAGATTTCGTGTAACACAAAACGCGACCGTTCACCACACAACTTTTGTATGTGATCAATATATGGATCAAATATACATTCTTGAATTGCTCTAGATTTCAAAACTCAAGGAAGACTATACACAGTCTTGGACAAATGAACATTCAGGTAGCCAAGCCACAAATGCTTTTGTGGTTACACAATATTGAGTGTTCGATGGGGTTTTAAAGTGACAATATGCCAAAAGATTTATTAGTGTATTTTTTATCTTTCTTCATCAACCTTTAATTCATTGCATTTAGTATATTTTAATTGATAAACAATTTTATCAATTACATTAACTGTAGAAATTTATGTTGAGTAGATTTATAATATCACATATATTCTTTTACTTATTAGAATAGTTTGTTATATTTATCTAGTAAGGCTTCCACTAAATTCTGCATCTCCCAAAAACCCTAAAAGAGATATAGAAATGTCATAAAATCTTTTAAGGGATATTAGGGTCCGTTTTTCATGTTACTACGACCTTGAGTTTACACAACAAATCATACTCTCCATAAACATTTAGTTGCACTTTATTAATTATATCATGTATATAACTCCTAACATAATTTTAAGTATGCTCTTAATCATCTTTGTGACCTTGAGTTTGTACAAAAATCACGTACATTAGATACCCTAAACCCATTATCTCACAATATCCTAAGGAGAGACATGTAACCCTCGACGTTGCTAAATGGAGTTACATAAATGTTATACTTATCTACAGATAATATAAACATCACTTTAGACAATCTATAACTTGTGTTTTCTCAACATCCATGGATATGTAAGGTATCTATTTATGTTATAAATGATGGAGAGCATTATTAATTTAAATTCACAATCTGAAATCAATTTTATACAGTAGTTTCGTCTATTTTGGAAGATGTGTATAATGATTAGAACTCAGGATATAACATATCTTTTTATATATATCTAATGTATACTCACTTAAGTCTCATGGATTTATATATTTTTAACTTCCTATTTTATTTTAACATATACACGCATACACACAAATATAACTATAACATTTATAATTTATTTAGTTATATATATATATATTCATATGTATTTCAATTTATTAGTTAAACAATTTAATAAATTTATAAGTATAACATTTATATTTATTTAAATTTAGTACATTTTCAGTCTTCCATAAGGGCATCTCTAGAAATAGATCATTTTGAAGAGCCTGGTAAAAGCTAGGAGATTAGAAGGTTTTTCACATGAGTAGTCCTTAAGTAGAGTAAAATTCTTCTTAGTTTAAGCACATTTTCCCTAGACAACCATCTACTTTTGCTTTCCTAAAAGTATTTCCATATATGTTAGTTAATTATTCATACAAACAAAATGTGAGCTCCGATATCATTATTGGATGAAGTGCACTGGCAGCGAGGTAAATGGATGAATTTCAAAATTTTACCATTTATTAAATTGCACAAGATCTTTATTCCGTGTTTGTGTAAATTACATTGTTTGTACTAAATCAAATTCAATATTTAGTTAATAAATAGTTTAGAAACATTTTAATTTATTCAATTTGAATAAAATATTTATTTACTATTAGTGTTCATAACAAATTTATAAATAAATTAATATAAAATTAATTTTTTAATTTATTTTAATCTTAAATTTTAAAATGTTTTGACATTCAAATTCATAGTATGAACATCACAACAATATAAATATACAACAAACTTTAGGGATTCATGGGAAAATTAACTACATTGTCCTACGGTTGGACTTTGTGATAACTTTTGGAAATTTACAAAATAATTTCTAAAAATAAGAAAATGATGAAATATCCAAATGTAAGCTAATAAATAGGAGATCTATAATGAATTACCTTTGATTCATTCAAAGCGATAAAAAAGAAAATAAATTGGTCTTAAAAGCTTTTATGAAACCATCATATAGATGTGCATGTTTATTTAATATGTTGTAAGTTTTGATGATATATGAACCCTATTGTATATTTAATGCTCACTTTTGATGATAACCTATGTTATGCAAGAAATAAATGTTATACAAGAAGTGGGTATAATTGGAGTTGAGTCTCGAGTGAGTAAAATTGGATTTGAGAGATCAAAAGGATTTTACACAGGGTTGAGATAAACATTTACAATGAACGAAGTGTAACACAAACCAATGAGATTTTGTGATTAAGGGAGCTTCATATGATAATAACAATTAGAATGCTTGTCGAGGGTGTAACCAAAGTTTGTGAGTATGCAACAAATCCTAAGTAGGTTAGTGTGATCATAGTTAGTGTAATCCCTCGTAGCATGTTGCTTGAAAAACTAAAGAGAGATAGTAGCCTTGATGTGAGGTTAATGCTATATTCGAATGAATTAATGAAATTAAAACGACATGTTATTATTATTCCTTCATAACATTAGAAGAATATACTACGACGTATTATTGAAAGCAGGGATAAATGTTGGTGGAGACATTTATTAACCTACGTTTCCTAAATTGTTGATATCCCACTTACATATTTACGATGAATTGAATGTTATGATGATGATGTTTATATCTAGGATATTGAGCACAAACCTCTTTCCATTCTATGGCATGGTTTTACTATCGTATATTTATGTTTTAAGTAGAAAAATATTATTCACACCAGACTATTATCTGACCCATTGTTTATTATGGTTTCCCTATAAACTAACCGGTGCTCGCTTGAGTAGGAGTAGCTGATTTTATGGTCTACACATTAAAGAGATTTATTTTAGATTGAGAATGAAGTAGTTGGAACAAAACCAGAGGCTGTATACTTATCTATTTAGATGTTTTTATTTTTGTTTGTACCAACCTAATTATATAACTGGTTGGCTGGTGTGTTCCATTCTCATATATCAGCAAATCATCTCTATTTATGATTTATTATATTTACCTGTGCATGGAAATACAAATTAGGTTAATGATGTTAATGATATAATAGATAATTGTACAAAATTATTAGTTTCTCTATTACTTATGTTTAATAAAATATATTAATCTTATTTTTTCACTTGAACCTAATTTTGGTCATTACAACACCATCATCAACATTCATTTTTGGATCTCAAATTAATATGTTACAAATTAAAACTAAAATTACATTATAATTTACACAAAAAATGAATAGATAAGTAATCTGCCTCTACAGATGTCTCCTTCGACTATTCATCCAAAACATATTATTATGAAGCCTTCAACTCTTATGTTACCCAAGTGAGTACTTGAGAGTTGAAGGGGAAAAACATAAATGTTGAGTCAGATATAAGCTTTGTATAAACAATTTTAGCAGAAATAATTCAAACTTATTACGATATATATTCAAACCACGATGTGGAGTGGAATAAGTTTTTCCTGTCAGAACACACAATATAAAATTTGAAGACATTGTCCATATTAGCAATGCCACTGACATATTTACTAAATCAAATAGGAAATGTTCAGGTAATGGAGAAACGTATAGTGACTCAATGCAAGAAGATAATTAAGAAATACAAAGTGCAACCTAAAGGAGAAACGGTGCTAAGTATATATAAACTTGTCTTACACTAATGTTGTTAACAACTTCACATCATTCATATTTCTTCCATAACGTTATAAACTCGTTAGATTATTTTTTAATTTTTATTTTCAAATTTTATAAATGTCATAAAACAAATAAATAGTGAAAGGACACATCAGTTTCCAAAGAACTTTGTTTACTTCTAAAAGTAGGAAGTACTTCTTGAAATCTGAAAAGTTCTTCGATGGATGGTGATAGAGTGAACGGTGTACCCTAGGGGCAATTAGGTAAACAGTTGTATAAAATAAACTTCACAAATAATCTTATTTGAAATAAAATGTACTTTTGATTTTATTTTATGTTATTGTGTTGTTATATAGTGATATATATAATGAATAAATTACATTAAACATACGCTAGTAGAAAATCCCCAGGAGAGGTGTTTTATCGGTTGCGGATGTGAATGTGTTCATAACCATGGGTGTATATATATATATATATTTATATATATATATATATATATATATACAATAACTTTTGAAATGTTCTAAATCAAGATGTGTCGAGAAAATTATATTGATAAAACTGTTGAGGCTTGTACGTAATGCGCTATATAGAGTGAACCGTGATTTACTCATGACCATTGGGAGTACTAATGGGTTACATACTTGTGGTTTTTTGGAACAATCACAAAATGACACGATGAGTGTCTTCTATATGTTAATACAGCTGAACAAAAATAAAATATCTCATGAACAACATATATTAATCTTCTTACTTAAGGGTACTATCGATCTTAAGTGGCTGGATGTACTTTGATTATGGTTAAACCCTTCGCATGACAACCTCGTTACGAACATAGTTGGGTATACCTTAAACTATTTGATGTGAAACTACTCAATAAAGGATTCATCTACTTTGTTTTAGACAGTTAATATCACTACAATTTATAATCAACTCAAAAGTCAAAATCTCTAGCCTTAGAAAAAGGTTAATGGATAAATATTATCAGATTGACCCAAGGACTTTAAACTTGTATGCACAATTAAATATGAGTATTAGTAGAGGTATTCACGTTAGAACAAACTCTAAATATCTAAGTATTATAGTGAAGATGAAAACATGGATTTCACCTAATGATCTATAAGCGTTGAACTTGTACCTGATACCGTACTTCGGCAAAGTCCATATAGGCTTCAATGTTTAAATTGTTTATGACTAAGGATTGAGTTCACACCATAGTCCCAACACAACATCATTATTAGTTATTTTCGAATTTGAGCAATCTTCAGATTAATTTATAATAGTTACAAATTAGTAATAAATTAATACAAATGTTGTATTAAAATATAAGCTTACAATAGATTAGAATGATGTACATAAGTTTTATGTCGGTTCGATTGAAAAAAGAGCTTACATAATATAATTGAATAATTGATTCAAATAGGAGTCAACTGGTATTTAGATCAAGCTAGGTCAATAATAAGGTCAGCCATGCTGCAGGTGGGCTTTGGAGACCTAGCCTTCTAGGGTTTGAAAGGCAAGGGCATATATTTTGATATATAGTAATCTATATATAGGTATCTTCCATTCTGATTCTCCACGCATGACCCATACAGCTCTTGCTCCCATTGGACATTAGTGAAGCAAAAGTGATAGCCTTGCAACCAATAACCAAGGAGAAGAACAGAATATTCGAAGAGGAAACAACCAACAAATAGGGTGTTCAACTGTCAGCTTAATCTTAAGGAAAAAGGTACTAATTTGTTTTGAATATTTTCACATACATAGACACGCACACACATACATTCATGATCATCCCTATGCTTGCTATCACACACACACATAGATATATATATATATATATATATATATCTGTGTGTATATAGACACACACACATATACACATACATACATACATACATACACACACACACATAAATATGTTTGTATGTATGTATTTGTATGTATGTATATGTATGTATGTATGTATGTATATGTTTACGTATATGTATATATTTTGGCCTTATTTAAAAAAATCAAAAGATATTTTTATTATTTAATTAATAAATAAAACCTTTTAAAATATATAATATATATATAATATTTATATATTTATTTATATACATTTTAAATAATTGTTTATTCACTTAAATCTACAAAAGTTCTCTCGGTTTTATAAATAAAAATAAATAAATAAATTTTCGATTTTAGTTTTCTAATGGAAAAAAAATTGGTTTTGAAATTTGCATATGTGTGTACATATATATTAATAAATTTCTGTATGGAAATTGGTTAGGAAAAATAAATTTATTATTGTTTATTATTTTTTGACTTTTGAAAAAAAAATTATATTTTAAACATATACTAGTTTTTAAATTTGAATTTGAATTTTCAAATCCTAAAAACTCGATCAGATTTGGTAAAAAAGTTTATTATATTTTGTTGGCTGCTTTTAATAAAAAATTACATTATGTTAGATATTTAATTTTGAAAATTCAAAGCTATTTATAATTTGAATTTTAGGCATATAATACAAAAACAAAAAATTAACAAAATTATATATATATATAAATTAAAAAATATATATTTGTAACAAAGAATTTTATTTAAATAATATTTTACTATATATATATATATGTATTTGTATATTATATGTGAGCAAGGTTCAACGACATCCTTATTTTTAGCATTCAAAATGTCCTTTAACTTCCACCATTAGATGCATCAAATCAATGAATATGAGAGAATGAAATATGTCATGTGTAAGAGAGAAATTTTTGCTTTTATTCACTTTGGTTTTTCTCCAAACTCATATATTGATTTTACGAATAATAGTGGAGGTTAAGAGGCATTTACGATACTAAAAATAAAGGTTCTATTGAACCTTGCTTATTTTATATACATTTATGTAAATGTTCCAAAAAACTAGTGTATATTAATTTTAAAATAAATTTAATTATATACTATATTCACTACCTTTGATATTAACATTGACATATGTTGTCACATATACATTTATTAACAACAGGCCACAACTGTTAATTTTACACATATTCCTACATTACCTCTAAATTATATTATAACTTTTAATATAATTATGATGTTTTTATTACGAACACGAACA
Organism: Allium fistulosum; assembly: GCA_030737815.1. Taxonomy (NCBI): domain Eukaryota; kingdom Viridiplantae; phylum Streptophyta; class Magnoliopsida; order Asparagales; family Amaryllidaceae; genus Allium; species Allium fistulosum. The sequence continues at coordinate 798,814,250 of CM060903.1, read as the reverse complement.
TTTCAAAATACTAAAACAAAAATTAAAGTAAATAACTTAAAATTTTAAATTTAAATTAAATTAATAACTAAATATTATTATTAAACAATATAAATAAATAAATATTTCCAATAAATATAAGTAAAATAAAATGTTACTCAAATTCTTTTATTAACTAAAATGAAAAATATGATTTAATATAAATATAGATCTTGTGCAAATTGATAAAATGATTTTTTTTGAAATTCACCTTTTTAACCTTGTTGCTAATGCACTTGATCCAACAATGGCATTAGATCCTATTTTGTATTTAATTGAATAATTAACCAATACATAGGTCTTTATTTCTGAAAATCTGAACTAGATGGGTGTTTATGGGAAAGGTGCTTAAATTAAGGAGAAGGTTACTGTACTTAAAGAACATTCTTATGAACGAAAAATCTCCCGATCTCCTGGCCTTTATCTGGCTCATTGGAACAGTCTAATTTTAGGGTATGCTCTTATGGAAGACTTAGAAGTGTTTTGATTCTTAGGTTGATTGAAAAAAGCACATTTTAATACCATAAAATAAACATAAAATTATTTTAAAATTAAATAAATAATTACATAGTTTTATAAAAGTTATACAATGCAAAAAAATTATAATTGTTCTAAAGTTGGTAAATATAAATGTAATATTATAGTCCGCGGGTGCGGCGTAGTGGAAAGGTGGCTTGGGTTCTAGTAAAAAGACCCAGGTTCGATTCCTACCATGCGCTTCCCTATCCTATATAAATTTACCAGAGGGTATGGGGGCTTGGATCAGCGGACGACTTTACTATACCCTCCTCAGGAGTTTACCGGCCCGTCGGTTTCTCCTGGGTTTTAAAAAAAGGAGTAGTATTTATAATTAATTAAATTAAAAGATAAGTGTATATATATATAAATTAATTTAAAACTATTATAATAAATAATACACACACACTATATGTATAAAGAAAACAAGTGGTTAAATAAATTAAAACCCATAAGACTTAAGGGGGCATATTTTGAATGTATATGATACCATAAGATATACTCATTTTCCTTAAAGTAGATGGTACTCTATAAAACTATTTTGAATTAAGAATTTAAAATAATAATAGAATACCTTACATACCTATGGTTGTTGAGCGATCTCATGCCATAGAATATCTAAGGTAATGTTTATATTATTCTAGACAGTAAGAATCCTATGTAACTTTGTTAAGCAACTTCAAGGATTACTTAACTCCCCTTAGGACATAGAGAAATGATGGGTTTAGGGTATCTTATGCACTTCATCATTTGTTGAGCAAACTTAAGGTGTTAAAGACGATAAGAAGCATAGTTAAAAGTTTGTTAAGAGTTATATACGAGATGTAATTAGTAGAGTGTTATTTACCATTAATGAGGGCTATATTGGTTGAGCAACCTCAAGATTGTAGTAACATGATAAACAATACCTAACACGTACATAAGGAATTTATGAAATTCTCATATCTCTTTTAGGGTTTTTAAGAGATACAGAATTCAGTTGGAGCCTTAATAAATAAATATGAAAAGTTAATTTAATAAGTATGAGTGCTCCTAAAATGCTAGTGTTTTGCTAGATCTAAAAAGAATCCGATTACATCCAATTAATTTTTCCAAAATTTCTTATTTCAATCCTTCGTTTCGTATTTAGTTCCTTTCAATCTTTCGTATCTACATCCAATTACACGATCCTATTTAGTATGAGTGTACAAGCAAGTGGCCAAAATTGGAACAAGGCTAAGGAGATGGGGGGAAGCAAGTGGAGCTAAGGCGGATCTTTATCCCCGCAAATGGCATGAGGTTAAGAACAGGAAACAGAGTAGGGTGGCACCAGCAAACCCGACATGGAGTGGTAGGATGACTAGATGTACAAAGAATCCCTATGGATGCTATGAAAAGTTCCAAGGAAGATGTGTAGTGTTTGCTCCAAGATGATAGCCGAATTTTTAATCTATTCTAAGAGAAGAAATGTCCATAAGAAGGGGCAAAATAAAACCTATTTTGAGTCCAACCCCATATGAAAAATTTACCAAAAAGGTTTTGAATTTTTTTAAAATTATTTGAAACAATTTTCAAGGGATTTATTTAAAAGTAGGAAAAACCCAATTTTTCAAAAGTAAATATTAATATTTCCACAAAAATAAAACGTCCATTTATATTTTATTTAAATAGAATTTCTACCGAAAACTAAAACTGTTTAGACCAAAAATTTCAGTTAAAAGGGTTTTAATAAAGAGGAACTCCTTTGAAATAAATATAAAATTGAGCCTATGTATAGCTCAGTATTTTTTTAGATTATGTAAATTTGAAATTTTAAAAGTTCTTTTAAGGGGCAGACAATAGGAAGTGGTGCTGGTTTTAAATGGGATAAAAAGAGAATGAAAGGGCATAAATGTTCGAAAAAAGAGAATGATAGGAATTCAATGAAAAGGGATAAGAGTCCAAAGATCAAAATAGAAGGGTGAAAACACCCAATAGTGGAGATAGGAAGAATGTTTTCGTATAAGGAAAATATGAAGAAATATAGTTGAAATAGATTCATACATAAATGGTAAATAGTTCATGTTAATGGATAAAAGCCAAATGACTAATGCAGTAGGCGAACATACTGCAACGAAGGAATCAATCAAAGAGAAGCGAGCAATTTAGGTAGAATAAATTTAAATTATTGTAACATTAGGAAATATAAATAGAAACAATGTTAGGATTTTATATATTAAAATAATGGCAGTTATTTAGTTAGAAACAAGGTAGGAAATTAAAGGCAAAACAAAGGAAAATGGATATTTTCCTTAATTGTGTGCAGTGACTACTTATATCTTTTAAAAGTCCTCCTCATATGCTATCAGAGTCTTCACTAAGGTTGAAGGTGGAAATAACATAACTGATATGGAGATAATATAATGGAAGTTGTCCTTGTCTACTCTGGTTTTTATTGTTTAAAGTTATCAAGGTTATTTTAAAAACATTGTAAAGTGCATTTTTTAAAAATAGTTTGACATAAAATTTGAGTTTTTGGAATACAAAAATGATTTGAGATAAAAATTCTACTTTTTATGAAGTGAAATCTTTGTTGTGAAAAGACTTTAAAGTAAAGGACCTTTTTAAATTAAATTGCCAACAATGAATTTTGGAACTTAATAATAAACTTGCTTCATAAATTCTAAAATATAGTTTCAAAAATTCTGAGTTTACATTTTCTTTTAAAAAAGTTTTGGGTTAAGTATTTCATGACAGTGAATTTAATAATTTTTATAAAGGGTAATAGAACCAAACAAACTTTAATATGGGGTAGATAGGGATACATGCCTAGGTAAGGTGGAGTAAAAGTCAAAGATATGTATGAAATAGCTACGAATGCTCATAGAATAACAATAAGGAATCGCCATAGATATAAGAAATTGTTTATCTGGTATGTGTGAAAGCTATAAGAAGAACCCACAAAGGAATGATTAGTGGTATCAAAGTATACTTCTACGAGTTCTAGAGTATGCTCGTATGAAAGATTAAAAATAAAGAAAGTATATACCGAGATTTGAGAATACTACCAAGACATTTGGATTAAAAGAAGATAGTAATATAATTGGTTGTGATAATTGACGTAATGGACAGACCTTATTTATTAGAAGCCAAAAAGGTAAGTTAAGATATGTGGGTTACAGTAGAATGACATGCTAAAAATTTCCATTTTATTTAAGTAGGAGGTGTTAGGGCATAATAACATTAATGTCAATTGATGTTAATGGGTGGCTATTGGCAATTGTTTCTTTTAGGTTAACTAGGTTGTAAGCATTAGCTGTCTTTTTTGTATAAAAATACTTATGATATTTTATGAGAAATGTTCCTTTTTATTACTGTGTTGAGTTTCTAGATTGCCCGCTATATAGATTGGAAAATAGTATAAATAAGGAAATCTAATGTAGACACTTAACTAATACAAAGTAAGACAGGAACTTTATTAAATTAATTAGGAAATTTGTTAAATTATGTAACGAGCCCACCGTTATACATATATTATTAAATAACATTACAAGTAATGTCATCTAATAATACGGAGAATGTGGCTGGTTAAGGGCGATTGAATGTGAATATATCTTTGTACTAACACTGGCACATCTTTATTACCTTTAGAGAATCCGAATTGAAAATTTGACGTGTACAGTATTATTACAAAGTAATAAACACACCAATTAAAAAGATTTAGAATAATATATCATATAGATAAAACAGAATTAGAGTCACAGATCACAGCAGAATAATATACATAATAGAATGTGAATCTACAAAATATCAGTACTAGACCCACATAATATATACACATCACATCCAAAAGTATTGTATCAAGTACACAATGACAACTAGATATTATACATGAGATAAACTCCTAAATGTCAATATATACAAGCATGAAACCAAGATAGTCAAAATAATCTACTTTAATGCTAGCCCAAAATCCAAAGGTTGACGAGTCCTTGTACTTGTAGAGTCTCGGTCTGGCCTTAGTATTTTAAAATAAACGGGTTAGACTATATCTAATAAAATGATGTGAGAATAATATCACAATAATATATGACTTAATGATAGAAATAAGCCATAATAAATACGCCTGAGACCAAAAATCATAATAAGGTATATCAATCAAAGTCACCATTTCACAAATCCATTTTCATAAATATATGGCTTAACCATAAAATAAGCCATAATAGCCTAAAACCAAATAATAATAATAAGGAATATCAAATAGAATCATAAATTCCAAATTCTTTTTATGATTCAATAATTAAATCAATTCATCTCAAAATATGCCTAAAACTAATTAATCAACATAAGGCATACTAAACCAAATCACCATAATATAAATCCATATCAAATCTCAAATGGAATATGATCAAAATATGGTGATAAATATTCCAAATCCTTTAGAGCCAAAAAGAAACAAAATCCATACCAAAATCTCTGAAGGAATAAAAATGGTAGTCGTCTATCAGCTTAAAAACAACAACACGAAGCCTAACAACCAAAATAGATTGATGCAGTCTAATAACAAAAAGACTTCGCCACATAGTGTAATAGTATAATCTTACAAAATAGACTACTATGTGAATTACCTAATCCTACAAAATAGGTAACATTGTTTACTGTATCAAAAATAAACCAATAGGTCTACATATAACACCTGTCCAAGAGTCAAAAGGGCAGCCGTGTCGTCCCATAACAAACCTAATCCTCCAAAATAGGTCTGCCTAACCAAAACCCAAATGTATCGACTCTCTGGTCGATGAAAAATAAGTCATCTTCTCTTAGGGATCTATCGGCCTAAAAACAAATCCAAATGCCCTGAGATAATACTACTCTAAATGTTAATTATTGTCACTCAATCATAAGAATTTAACTAAATGTTCCATACCAGCTAGTAAATTTCAAGTATTTACTAAAAGCTTGTGATTTCCACTTTAAACTCTATTTAACGAATTATAATAATAACACGAAATCAAATAGAAATCTCAAATCCATAATGAATAAACTAAAGGAGTTCTAAATTAATTTTATAAAAACAAAGATATAATTTCCTAAAGTACTTTTAAATCCTAAAATTTATTTTAAATAGAAGTTGTTTATTTACAAAGGCTTTTTGAACACTTTTAAAATCATTTAAACTTCTTTTATAACTAAAATAACTTGAAACTGAGATTATTACTTTCATAATAGCTTTTATAAAATAATACTATATTTTATCTTTTCCCTCTAAAATTTCCAAAATTATATACTTATAATAGTAAATTTTAAAAGGTTTTATAATTAAAAATTACTCATTTTTTTAAAGCTTTAAATAGAAATTTTGAAATAAGAATCAGTTAAAGAATGTAATTATATTTTAACTATATTTTATAAATTAAATTCCAATAAGTCTAAAAATGGATAAAATCTCAATTTTGAAATTCTTTTAATATATTTAAACAATTCAAATAATAAACCCTTCAAAAATGCAACGTCTAGAGCCAATATCGCTCTATAAATATAATTCCGTAAATATGGAATTTTTTAGTGACCTGAGTTACTTTCCGACAACTTTGGTTACACAAACAATGGATGTATTTCCATATAACTTACGAATTTAATTTGCAAATGAATAGAACCCCATTTGCAAATGAGCCTCTTTCAATCCACATATAATCCATATAACACCAAACATATAAATCTAATCTATATCATTCGATGAATTAGATAAATCACAACATAGCATGCAAATTTCAATAATTTCATTCAAGCACTAGGCATAATTTATGGAATTCATAACCCGAACAAGGCATGCAAAAATGATATAATTATATGGATATAGGTGTGTGAGTTATAAAATAATTCACCTTGTGTGACGCCCCACCTCTATACCCACGCTAGCCAAGAACACTACGGAGTAATGCTGTCGACTAGCATGGAGAATAAGGCTGTTGAGGAGCGACCATCCATGTAACTTCTTTGTGCGAGCACCGATATGTCAGATAGTATAGCATGCATTTCATTTAAGGAGGAAATCGGACATACCGATACAAACTCAGAGCTATCACACAGTGGCTATATATAATCTTCGGAAACAAATATAGAAATAAACATAACACAAACCAGTCACAGACATCCATATCAAAAAGGCGGAAAAAGATATGAATATATAACACATGAAAGTGTACATCAGAGTAGTGGTCAGAAAGATCCATGCTAATACAAAATAATAGCAACATGTGCTATACAAAAGAATACATCTATGAGTCGATATCTCAAATGTATACAACAAAAACTACTAATCTAAGTAGTTTGCCAAAAGTCAGAGTAATAGATCCCTGGAGAGAAGTCAAGCAGAAGCACCTGTAACATCTCGGTCTGACCCGAATATTATTTCATAAGAAAATAATAAACGGATCAGTCTAGCTATAAATATCAGATGACATGATATAGAATAAGAGATATGGCATAAACATATAATAACCATAATGGCATACTACTATAGTATGTAAATGATAATCAACAAGAGATTAATCAATATCACAAGAATCTTCTCAAAGACCCAATTCCACAAAAAGGTAATGACACACGAATTCACCAATGCACAAAAATTGATAAAACATATCAATGAAAATCACGAAAATTGGTGAAGCACAAATTCTAGAAATCAACACACGAAATCCAGAAATCACAAAAAGGGGGGAGGCCTATCACACGAACGGGAGCATGAATGCTCACCAACATATGTATCACACGAACGAGAAGCTATCTCATGGAAGCTAACCATTTAATTTTTGAACACACGAATGGCCCGAAGACCTTTGAACACACGAACGGCCCGAAGACCATGGGGCGCTACCCCACATATGTTAGTAGAAACATCACACAAACGGGGTCTAGTCTCCCTCGCAGACAAAGAGACATCGCTCAATCGCTAGTCTAAATCACAAAAATGATCGTCATGATCATCAAGAAGTGTCAATTACACTAAGCTAGTAAATATATGAGTTTAGCTTCATGTCCCATAACCACTAGCTTAACTTAAATATTTACGAACAAACTGTAGATCTTCACTAGAAAATTGTCACAAGAGGTTCAATCGAACAAGTCCATAAATTAACCGACGAAGTAAACGCAAGCGTTTCATACCACTTGTTTTGCTAAGCCGTTTAATTAGATTTTCTCATACGAATGAGGTAAAGGTTTGTATATACTAATAGATTGGAAAACGGTTTTAAGAAACGAGCTTTGTAATAAAATAGTGTTGAAATCGTTTTAATGAAAGGGTTTTGATATTTACTACTAGCATAGAAAACCTTTATATTTTGAAGTGACAAATCATAGAAGTGATTGTAGAAACAATCAATCATAAAAATACACATTCGAAGACGTGAATAAAATCCAAAGAAATTGATATCAAATCCATCAAAATGGATATTTCCAATAATTCCCAAAGAAAATGTCATCAAAGTCGATAATAAATGATAACAACAAAAGGGAGACAACACGAATCGATTAAAGTTGGAAATTCAAACAAAATAGGCAATATAGGCATAATTGGCAAATAGGAGCAGGTCGGTCAACCGGACTCCCTGAGTCGGTTGACCGGACCAGAGGCAGAAGTGCACGGGTAGCAGGTCGGTCGACCGGACCTTGAGTTCGGTCGATAGGAGTCTGTAACCTGCACTTCCAAACCAGAGGCAGGGAAGTGCCTGGGTAGCAGGTCGGTCGACCGGACCCTGAGTTCGGTCGACCGAAGCCTGTTGCCAGCACTCCCATGCCTATCTAATGAATGCCAATCCCTGCCAAATTGCTATCGGTCGAGCAACGGTACTAAGGGTTTCTGCCAATCGACTACCCGACCATATAAGCTCTTCGATTCATCACCAAAAACATGATCAAAACATCAAAGCTATGATTTTTAAAGAATTTAACCCTAAGCACCAAAAATTGGAATATTCACAAAAGCAATCCAAATCAAAATCAAATGCACATGAATAAGTGTTAGGAATTCATACCCAACAATCGAAGATGATTATAGTCATAGATGTGAGATAAAAATCTCACCTTTTCACAAAATAAATGAAGAAGGAGTTATAGAGCAAGGCAAGGACAATCACTCTTCAATTCCAACTCAACAAGCTTGAATCTAAGCTTAAAAGAGAAACATTTCCTAAATTAGGTTTAGGGAATTTTTGAAATTGAAAGGAGAATGAGTTGGAGAAGATGAAGAGGATGCTTACCAATGGCTTCTCTTTGAATTTGGAGCTAGAAGAAGGATTTGCAAATGAACTAGGGCTTGGAGTTTCTAATTTCCAATCTCTCCCACCATTGTTGATGAAGCTTGAATGTATTAGGAATTAGAAATGAAGTAATGAAGAGTTGGAGTGGAGTTGGGTTGATAAAACAGAATTGGGCAAATGGACTGAACCAAACCCAAAGTCCAAAGTGAAAAAAATAGCAAAATTCTACTAACTCCAAACATATCGAAGCTTATACTCAAAAAGGTCGTAAATGGGATTTTGAACTCAATGGAAGTGGTCCCGAGTCCCAATTCGACTGTTTACAAAAAGTAGTTTTTCGGACTAAAATCCGACGAACGATGAAATATTTAAATATAAAATCGACAAATATGCGGGTTGTTACACCTTATCGAAGAGCAGAAACAAATCAGGCCTTCAACGATCGCTATTCGAAACTCATCGACTACATCCAAGCTTAGTCGTTAACAATTCCAGCCGTTAAGCCTTATGCTATAACCTCCTGATAGCCCGAACCCATAGCCAATTAATTGCCAATACGTGAGCGCAGCCCAGGCCTCTACTTTGCAACCCACGAACCCAAAAATGCGTCCCTGCTTCTTTGAATCGCAGCCTAACCTCTAGGATCGTGCCTCCACCCTCTCCTCCTTCTGTCACCTCAGCTAAGCCCACAGTCAACCCTATCACCTACCTCTAGTTCGCCATCGACTTGCCAATCCAGGCCGTGACCTGCTCAACTAGACCTGCCTCCTTCCTCGTGCACGTCTGCTTTTTTTCATTTCGTCGATTTCGTAAGTAATTTAAGGCTAGGCTTGAGGAGAGAATGGCAATTGGCAAACGCGTTTTCTTTTTAATTTAGCAAACTGGTTTTGGTTTTTTGAAGAGAACCAAAATGGGCTTGAGTGGGCTGGTTTAGCTTTAGGCCCTTGTGTTAATTAATTAGTTTTCATTTTTTTTCTTTAGCAACTATTTTCATTAATTTGTAATTCTATTATAGTCTAATTGAAATCGTTGAAACTGATTTACACTTCATTCTGCAAATTATATTTCAATAACCAGATCATTTTATTTAACTCAATTTTTTTAAACTTAATTATCTATTGAACCGATATAAATAAATTTATTCATCTTCGTCAATTTATCGATTTTACTGAAGATCGATTAGAAATTCTTTTCATCTATCTTAATTATACAAAACTATTTATACTTTTGAAATATTTCATATTTACTAACACATTTTATTTGAATTTTAATATATTATCTAAAATGAAGTTTATTAACTAATAGAATTTTACTATAACAAAAAATTCTTTATTAAATAGGCTTCAGTTGAATAATAATTTGATTCCAAGAATAATAATTATCAAAATCGAATTCAAACACTTCTATTTTAATAAAATTAATTTAGTATTATAGCTTTTAAAACCGGGTTGTTAGAAATTAACTACTAAATGTAAATAACTTTAAGTCCCAAATAGCATTAAAATTTTGGGAGATAAATTTTAGCGAGCAAAGGACAGAGAAAGGTTGTTGCAAAACCATATATCACTATCCTATGCCTTAAAAGCTGAAATTTATAAATGTACTTGTGTGTCATTTGTTGTTCTAAAGTAAAAGAAAAAGTTTTCGAAATTTGAAAATTTACCGTGTAATATGATAAGGTCAATCATAGGCGTTAGCCCATTAACTAAATCCCGATGGCGTTGGATGTGGCTTAATTTGTTTTGAAATGTTAAAAAAATACTTCTAAAAATTTTGTTCAAAAATCTTTGATTTTTCAAATATAAAATATTTTTGTAAAAGTTTTGAAAAAATGAGTTTTATTTTGAAAAATTCCCAACTATTTCAAAACATTAATTGAAAAGGATTTTGAATAGAAAAGTGATTTATTTATTTATTTTTCAAATGTCACATGCATAGCATTGTGAAAAGTCGACGGGTTAGCGAATATGAATTTTACTGTTCAGTAGAATTGACATTAGGTAAAAATATAGTTAATAATGAGAGAAAAAGCTGTTTTAGATTTGAAATTTAATTTCCATACCTTGTTGATAAGTGGAACAAAACTTGTTTTAAAATAACTCTATTTGAAATTTAAAAATAATTTTCCTTATGCAGACTATACTTGGAAAAGTTGGAAAAGAATCAGGGACAAAAGAGAAGGTTTCAAGGTATAGTAGAAGTGGGTACATAAGAGAAGGATGGAAATATGGAGTTCTCCATCTAAACCCCTTTTCGAGCATAAGAATATAGGCTCAGAAAATTGAATTTTTTTAAATTTTGGATGTTAGAAATGGTGTACTGGTTATTTGATAGTAGAGATTGGATGAAAAATTGATTGAACCATAGACGAGAAATTGATGTGTGAAAAATAATTTTTGTGTTTTGAAAACTTGCATACATATAGAACTACCGGTATATATAGGATGTTTGCATCATATTTTCAGAAGTTGTTTTAAAGAATGCGTTCATATAGGAGGCACCGATTCAATATTATTCAGCATACATATCATATATGTTGTGATATACCATGCACTTGTACATTATTGGCAGCATAATTGATTGCGCACTAATTGGTTGGATAGCTTAGAATGGTTGCACGTTATGTTGCATGATTTAGTCCTTTAGGAATTTCTGGGAGAAAATTCTTTTAAGGTGTCAAGAATATAACATCCCGTAAATTAAACGGTAGTTAATTAGAAAGAATTAAGAAATAATTATTAAAGCCCAAAAACGGAATTTTCACAAATGTCAGAATTTTATTGCGAAACTTGCACCGTTGTATTCGTAACGATTTTCTGATCAATTTTCATATATAAAGTTTTACGATCGGAGTTCAAACGGAAATGTTATTAACGTTTGAAAGTTTCAAATTAAAAATAATTATGTATCTATTAGGGAAATAGATATTATTAATTAACGTTAAACCAATAATTAATGAATAAGTAACACTAACGTTAATCAGATCAAATAAAATTTGTCGCATAAGGAAACAAACGCCACAAAATCAACGATTAACAAATAACAGGAACCAGTCGACCCCTTATTAGGATTAGTCGACCACCAGTAGTCGAACGGTGCAGGTATAGCGGTCGACTAGTGGTCCATTATCGGCTGTTAATAACCCTTGGCCAAACGGCTCGAATATATTATAATCTAATCTAACGGTTGGAATTGATTCGAACCCCTATAAATACAGGCTCAAGCCCTTATTTCTCTTCTTATATTTTCTGAATCAACAATGAAGCTCTGCCATTTTCTTTTCTCCATAAATTCTAAAAAATTTGTATAAACTATAATATATATATATATATAAGTGTAGAATAGTGGAAAACAATAGCAAAGAAAAATAGGGTCGAATCGAATCGCTACAGGCAGAGAGAAATTGTAAATCTAAATCCAAATCTATGTTTAATCCAAATCTATTCTCAGATCTATAATTCTAATAAATATGTGTATATTTTTGATACATATTTTGGTAGAAAGAAAGGGAGTCAATCGGGGATAATGGATTTTGATATGGAGATTTTATCATTGTGAATATGTTTCTTTTATGCCTAAATGTAAATTTTAGAGTTGTAGGCTTTTATATATACATAAATAAATACATACATACATATATGCAATGAATTTGAGAACCTTTCCTACGTATTCTATGAATTATTAACATTAATTTGATGTTGTATATACCTCAAAGTTGTGAGATAATTCATTAATAAAATTTTATGTAAGTTCTAGACTTAGTATTCAAATGTTATATTTTATTAAACATGAATTGAAAATTTGTTACAAATCGGATTGGGATTTAAGCAATACTTTAATTCATTAGAATGAAGTATGTTGCTATGTAAATTATAGTAAGTTATCCAACTTAATAATTATGTATGAAGGTGTATTGTTTGAAATAACAAGGAATATGACTAAAAGAAAGAGATGTATGAAATATGAATGTTTACCACATTTTGTACCATCTATTTCATATAACAGAAAAAATAAATACTTGTTATTCCAAACACAACACAAATCCTCTTTTAGGTAATTTATGGGAAATTACAATATTAACATTTCCTTTTGGGAAGATATAGTTTCAATGCATTAAAAATATAGAAATCCCTAAATATAAAACCAAGTATTATTAATAGAAATAATAAAATTAATTACGTTGTCAATTAAATATACGTGTTTTAAGATAAGTTAGGAAATAAACAATAGACGAAGAAAGTAGCAATAAGACAACGTAATAAGTAATTAGAAAAGTTAAAATAATCAAAGAAGGGTAGTTATTAGTTAAAAAGGAACAGTAAAAATATATCTAATTGTATTAAGCGGAAATCAAGCAGTAAAAATATTTAATCTATTAAATTAGATATGTGGTAAATGACATTTAATAGCACTAATGAAGTAAGAAGTAAGTTCATGTAAAAGTAACCGAATACTAATAATTGAACTTAGGAAGCATGTCAATTCTGCAACTAAATTTATTTAGTCTTAAGTATACGTTGATGACTGGTGTGAATTAGTAGATCTGGCCAAATATATAAATTAACAAGGAGGCATGGCATTTCCTTGATTTGCATCAAGGTAATATAAATGGGACGGTGGGTGAAATCTCGATGCTATGTCAACAAGATTGGTACCATATATAAATCTATGGTGTGTGTTAGTGTGTGAGTGCGTGCGTGCGTGTGTAATAACTGCCTCGAAACGGGCCTAATTTTCAACCATAAAAAGACCCATCGAATCTTAAACTGGCTGTTGGTTGGTAAAATTGATTTATAGAACAATACATAGAGCTATCTGCTACACATTCAGAATCCACAATGGAAAGGTAAAATATATTATCATAACAGTACCTATTTATTTAAAAATTCAAATGTAAAAAAACAACATAATTCCCCATAACAACGCTAAATATTCGTGGTACAATATCTCAAAATACATCATGTCTCAGTGGGTACATAAAAATTATAAAAATAACATAGATAGCTAAATAACTACCATAAATTCACATCTCCACCATCATCTTTGAAAAATCTGCATCACATCTGCGTTGTAATGAAGAGGGAGTCAGAACAACAATGTCCGATGAATAAAAATCTTGATCCTTTCTACAATAGTACTTAGGTGGTATAATTTTAAATAATAATATGTCTCATGTATCCTAACTATGCTATTAGACTACTAACTATAAGCCCTAAGGATTTCCTAGTTCAATACCATAACCATTACTCTTTTAACCCAATAACCCGTATTTGTCGTCAATAACGTCCTAATAATGTAAGAGGTAACACCTAAGCCACTTAATATATTTTTAATGGGAACTATTTAGATTCTGACCATTTAATACCTCATTCAAGGCTAGTCCCTGCTATTAATACCTATCCCAAGGTGGACTCCTCTCCGGTACTATCTAGCCGACATTGCACGGAATCTCTTCAGGCCACTTAATACTTCTTTTTGTAGGAAAGGCGGACCCTAAATTAGCCACTCAATATCTCAAACCCGAAGTGGACCCTCCTTGAGATATCCTCTACCGTGCCTAGCTGCTAATCCTGACCATTTAATATTTCCTACATAGAGAAGAGGTGGATCCTCAATCAGCTACTTAATAAATTCAACCCCAAGCAGGTCCTTCGTATTAGGACCCATAACCCAGCTGTGATGTCTTACATTATTCCGACTATTCGTAGGTATTGGTAGCTAGATTAGCTGGCGAGGTTTACCCTTCAAAATTTGTGATTAACCTCGCGTCCTTCATGGGTACTTTTGTAGACGATGTCTCACATCAGCCCTAAAGTCACACCGCTAGTAGCCAGATTAGTTGGGCGGACTTCCATGTGCTTTTGACTGACCTCGCATGTGACGACCCATATTTCAGAAAGTTTAAATCAACAATAATCCGCACATGTCCAACTTAAACAATCCGGATCGTAGATAATCAATGGGAAAAATTAAGAAAAATAAGGAAAGAAGAAGAAAACAAACACAGAATCTCGCAGCGGAACGATAAAATATAAAAATCAAATAAACAGTTCATAAAGCTGTTTATATCATACATTTGATTATAATTTATATAACATTTATCAGAGTTATATATACATAGGGATAAATAAAATAATGCAGCAGACAACGTGATGTAGAGAATAATAATAGTAATAATATACCAAATCTTCATCTTCGTCCTCCGGAAAAACGATCTTCAATGTGCTGAAAAACTCAGAGCTGACCCGAGTGTAATAAAATGAGAAAACACTCGAGTCGGGACTAAAATACTCTTATGTAAGTCAAATCGATATTGCAAATAATATGAGTGCCGTGGCATCAAAGATGTTTATGGGATTTTACTTCTCCTATCCAATGTATAACATGCGTGCAATAACTTAAGAGATGTTACGGGGTTTTCCATCTCCTAAGGATTCGTTAAACTATCTATATATAATAGTATACACTATAATAGGTAATGTCTATTAGTAAAATAAATATCAAAATAGCGTTAAGGCTTTACAGTGATCCACATTAACACATTTTTATAGCATGTAGTCTATGCAGGTCCTGTAACACAACCAGTAACGTTGGTAGCCAGTGAGTCCCCTGTAGGTACAATACTAAACCAAAGTCGTAATGGGTTCGTATAAGGATAAATATGATAACACACGTGAGGCAATGCCCAAGGTAGGATTCTACCAGTTTACCCTTTCTGGCTAGTCGTAAGCCATACGTGGCCGACCGTGACTATCAATCCAAACAGAAGGGTGCACTCATCGAGTACGAAATCACAATAGTAATACAAGGGATCAACACCGTTAGAGGTAGCTAACCTCATTGGACAGACATAGGCTTCTGTTTTAGTCATTTTAATTATGACACAAGTGTCAAGGCTATCCATCATCGTTCTCTTACTTCATTCCAGTAAACGTTCGCCATTTTAATCACTACATTCTGGATATCATCACCACGTACATGGTTGTCAAAGTGATTCTAATATTAACAATGAGTATGCCAATAAGAGGCCCCCGTCTCTTTAACAACCAAACGTCGTTTTACACACCGGTTGGTACTTTTACAATTCAAAACAGTTCATCCTTGATATCAAAATATCATATTCGCTTCAAAATCAATTTCACTTCAAATTTACCATATTCGCTTCAAAAATCATATTTTTACTTCAAAATGTCAATTCAGTTCGATATATTGATTTCACTTCAAAATTTGATTCCAATTACAATTTAGGTTATAACTTCACTTTAACCCATTTCACACTTAAATCCAAGATTTAAATTTAAACGTTCCGCCCTTTTGATCAGTTTGAATTTTTAAAAATAGTTTAAATAGTTAAATAGTTTAAATACTTTTAAAATAGTTAAATAGTTAAAAATGGTTTAATAGAAAATAGTTTGAGTACTGAAAATGGTTTATATACTAAAATAATTTTGAAAATCAAAATAATTTGAATATTTAAGAAGATAGATTTTAAATAGTTTATACTAAAATAATTTATTTGAAAATAGTTTCAAAGTCAAACTGATTCAATTCCAAATTTTCCAATTCAAATTAATTTCAATTTCCCTTTCAATTTAATCGATTCAAATCCGATTTCAAGTCGAATTTTTCTTGGATTCCAATTTCAATTCAAATAAATTCAATTTCAATTTCGAATTAATTCAATTTCGCTTTCAATTCCAGTTTGATTTCAATTTCAATTCCAACTTGAATAAATTTCAATTCAATCCCAATTTAATTTCAATTTCAACTATCTGATTCAATGATTAAATTTCAACTAATTCTCAAATTAAAACCATTTCTGTAACAACCCGGAAATTTTAATAGTTTATAACGTAATTAACTGAAATTTTGCTTAAAATTTTATAAATTGAATTTGGAAATAAAAATTTAATATTTGGAATACGTCTATTTTAACATAGGAACTGGTAAATTTTCATCTAATAATATGGAAGTTTATTTTCTTGTGTAACTTCATTTAAATTTAAATCAGTTAATATTAGATGATAATTAAATATTTCTCAAACCTGAATAATTTTTATATAATAAATTTGTAAACTTCTTCTGAGTGAGACGTCATATTTCGTTTCTTCAAATTTGGGCTTCTCTAGCTCCGTTTACCTTATTTTCTGCTATTTTTCAGCATTTTCGGTAGCGGAAATTCGAAATTTTATAATTCAATCGTACCACTGATATCTGTATACCGTTTTGATCGTCTCACCGTGCTAATCTTAACGGTATATTCATTTGTGTTTTTCAAACCCTGGTACACGTCGGAAAATCGGAAAAATGATCTTGTACTGGTTCCGCATTTGAGACTTTTGGTTTCTTTCGTCCATTCCTATCTGGCAGTTAGAAAATCAACAGGCAGTGCTTTTATTTTCTGAAATTTATAATGACTTTTGAGGTTCCTAACTTTCGTTCATTCTTTGGAAATATTATTAATACATATAAAATTTTATATTTGCATTGTTCCCCTGCATATTTCCTTTGAAGCCAGAGAGATAAAGTGGCTGTTCTTTTACCTTGCTCTTCCCAAACCTCCTTGCGCCTAACCCCTACAGCCATGGCCACCACCCATCAACCACTTCCCCTCACGCGAACTTCCCTCTGCCAAGCAACCTCTTCGACCTCCCTCTCCTCCACCAAGCTAGCTTCAACCGCCGCACCCTTGCAATTGCAGCCTTGACGCTACCCAACAACCGGCATCCACCGACCCTCCACTTCCGTTGAGTTGCTCTGACCGCCAACCAAACTTTGCTGTCCTCCACCTGTTCCTCCACCTTCCACCCCGCCTCCTTGAATCCCGTGCCCAGACCCCGACCAACCACAGTCAAAACCCATCAACCCGAGCACACCCTCAACCGACCATCGCCACCACCAGTGAGCCGAACCCACCACGTCCCTTGCTCCCTTCGCCACTATACGTCACAACCTTGCTTTGAGCAGCCTCCTCTTCCTTGTAAGGATTCATGCATTTGTGTTGTTATATATACGGTAAGTTTATATATATATTATAGCAGTAATATGTAGGTTGTAAAAAATTTAATATACTTTGTTGTGTTGAATACAGATTAGATTGGCATATATCAGTGAAGTATTAATTTTCAAAAATGCTAGTACCTGTAACCATTACATTTACAAGGTCTAAGAAATTCGTTTGAATCTATATCAATATTTTTAATGTATTTAAACTTATGTTAACATTTTGAATAGATTTTTTGTGATAATATAAATATAGATTTTCACTGTATATATATATATATATATATATATAATTGGATTTTGAAATGTATACTTTGTCAGAACTTTACATATATTGTTAGTTTATTGATGCATACTTATTTATATATATGTACAAGTATGGTGGCACGTCCGTTGGACGTGTGCAAAGAAGGAAGTGACGTATTTTGTCTTTGTTACAATTATGATATTGTGAGAGATTATAGTAATGTTTTCATTAATTACGGGAAAAAAGAGGAAGATGATATGACAAATAAACAGAAATAAGATGTCGTAAGAAAGACGATAGGTAAACCCGCTAACGATGAAATCTAGTCCACCGTTGATTCTGAATGTTTGATATTGTATCTTGATGTTGATTCAATATCATAACATGAGCTTTGGAACCAAGGATTATGTTTTCTATATCTCATGCCATTTTTGTCATCTTATTTTGGCACTGTACTACCAAGTCCCATAATTTACATAATAAATACTTTAAAACTGTATTCTTTTAATTAAGTTGAGCATAATTTCCTTTAAATTTAACATGAAACAAATCAAAATTAAATCAGTGTTTCCAAATTCCATCTATACTCCAAAAGTGAGTGAATAACCTGTAGAAGCAAAGTTTCTATACAGCATCAGTATTCATGCACGTTCGATGGACGTATGCATACAAAATTTTGACATAGATGGGAATGAATTTTAAAACTGGAATGTTGTTGTTGTATCTCTTGTTTATTGGTTCATAGTTCAGTCAAAATTTAGTATATACATAGATTGTTTGTAACAGGTGGCTTGTTCAAGTATAATGCATAGATGTATAAATAATTTATTTAAATAGTAAAAAAGAGAGTACATAGATGGCTTCTACACTTGTAATGTACCGTGTACCTTCCATGTTTCATGCATATTGACAAATGGCCTGTATTAGTGTTGTAGTTTGGCCCAAATATAGAATACTTTGGAACCTAGTGCTTGTGAATGAACAGAGAACTATATTTTTATCTGTGTACAATTAAAGTTTTTATTACCACCGAACAGTATACAAACTGTAAAGTAAAACCGTATGATTCACTTTTCACATTGGTCAAATTATTTTATTTCATTTATGCAATTTCTAAGAGAACATAGGACCATGCATATTTCGTTATTTCAGTTTACAGCATATCTTGTCTATCTATGGTTGGATTTCCACCTCTGAATGTTGTACAAACATAAAATTAGGCATGTTTCATGTCTTCAAGTTAGGAAGTTATATAACTAATGTCCATGCAAGAAGCCTATATATTAAGCATATAACAATGAGTTAGAGTATGAAAATTGGAAATGGAATTGACTAAAATCTTTTATGATCTCTTTGGAAAAAACTCTTATACGATAGTGTCTTATGATAATTAGATTATAAAACATGATGGTTAATAAATAATGTCTTGTGTAATTATCCGCATATAAATATCAGTTTGTTATGCTAGTAGAATAATACTAAAAGAGAACCTATTTTGCTTAGTTAGTGAAGAACTTGAGCCGATTACATATGAAGAATTCATTCTGCCCAATATTTTTCTTATCTTTGACAGATCTTTGACAGGTGGATAAGTCACAATGTTTATGCAATTACTTTCACACAGATCTCCAAAACAGTCAAGAACTGCAAATAAAACTATAAAAATGTTGAACACAAACAAATATCCCAATTTTCGTTACATATTTATCGTCTTTTTTAATACTGATGGAACTAAGATAGATGGAGCTAACGGCTTGTTAAAGTATAGTGGAATGAATCATCCGCAGAAGAAGTAAAGAGGAAATAAAATACACATCCTAAATTATTGAAGCACAAACAGTACCATGAAGTTTTACAGGGAGAATTTTAAGATGTCAGTGTTATTCAAGGGAAAATATCTGGTAGATGCAAGCTTTCAATGTCCGATGTTATCATCATGATCATTATCATCTTAAACTTTTTAAAAGTGATCAAATACATGCATTCGTCCAGGTTCAGGACGTGGTAAAAAAAAGTTAACCTACCAGGCATAAACAATATAAGAACCCAACTAATTAGGTATCTTTATTTTGGTGCTCGAAATATGGAAATTATGACTTGCTATATTAAAATATTGACTATGCTATTTGCTTTACTTGCGGATGGAAATATCATGGAATCCTTGGATGTAATGGAAAATTGGTCTGACAATATTTTATAAGCAAGTAAGTTTGGTAGTTGCAATAGTAATATACTACTAAACAATATGAATTTATAGTGCTAAAGTATTCTTAAATTCATGTTTTGTTACGTACTACATGAGAAGTTTGAATCATGGAGTAGTAGATTTTAAAGATAGAGCGTAGTGTATTTTTATTCCACCAACATTAACTTTCAAATGTAAGCACACAACTATAAGAGTACAACAGTATAAGCATATTGAGTGATAGGTGGAACTGTTATATGTTCATTTTACAACAAACATGAAAACATATTCATGAGACAACATATGTCAAACCATCATAAAAAAATTCATTAGAATTCCAGAAAATTAAACAGTGACACTTTCTAATAGGTTATACCATTCATGTGTGATCTCTGTATATGACCTATGTAGTAAAAAAAATAAGTCATGGAAAGTTAAAAGATTAATTAGCATTCAAAATATTTGGCAGCATGTTGAACGCATTTCACAGTTTTGTCAGTTGTTGCACCAAACTCATGCATCTTTTTTAGGCCCGAG
Organism: Allium fistulosum; assembly: GCA_030737815.1. Classification (NCBI taxonomy): domain Eukaryota; kingdom Viridiplantae; phylum Streptophyta; class Magnoliopsida; order Asparagales; family Amaryllidaceae; genus Allium; species Allium fistulosum. The sequence continues at coordinate 798,793,525 of CM060903.1, read as the reverse complement.
AGCAGCATGTCCCACTCAGGTATCTTTATATGTTGGCACTATATGACCAATTTTGATTTGAGAATATGTATAATTTGTTGCTTCATATAGATAAATGACTACTGTATATAAAATATATTATAAATAACGTATATCCGTTGCCTCCTGTGAGAACTTTGTAATTAGTTCCATCATAAAAGCAACAACTGCAAAAATCATAAGGAGTCGCAATTTATTCTTAGCATGGTATAAAGCCATCACAAAAAATAATGAGTACTGTGTAAACCACATAACAAACTGCTAAAGTCATCACAAAAAATAGTTTTTTTAGGTCAGTCAAGCTAGTACAAAGAATCAAAATACTTGCTTTAGATCAATTACTTAAAAAATGTTGCAAGTCATTAAAAAAACTACAACTGCTATTTTATAATATTGGTATTACATAGGAGTAGAATAGTAGCTTAAACCCTGTACACACACATTAGATGATCAAAAATGTAAAGTATCGATCTTCCAACATTAGATGATCAAAATACTTTGGCACGTGCGATGCACGTGTGCAGGAGAAACTTGTATTAAAAAACGCTGTAAGGGTTTTTTTAGATTTTACAAAATGACTTTGACGTGTATAGAAGCATATAGAAGCCATTTAATCAGACAATGATTTTTTGTTTTCGTTCTTGTTAAAGCAACAAAAGTGAACCTGCATTTTCTATATGCTTTGAGATTGAAAATATACCGCTAATGTATAGCATTAGCAAATATATAGGAAATATTGTAAGAAATCATCATAATTTATAAAACTATTTACAATAAAATTTCAAATGGAAGTACCTGTATATGTCCTAAAGTGTGAAGCTCCTGCACTGGCAGTGGCATTTAATTATGGCACCCCTTGCCTTGAACTTACGTAGATGTATAATTGCAAAATTCCAAGGCCTGAGAGTGGTGATGGAAGTCTCGCCCATTAAAAAGAAATCAGAAAGCCTCAACAAAGCAGCAAGAATCAAACCTTATCTTGAAAAACATGCAGCAGTTGTATGAACTTAGGCCTACCCATTCTCTTCACCATCATTTCTCCGCAAAAATTACTTATAGCTGCTGCAGCGGCTGAAACTTTGACTGTTGTTGCCGTTGCATTGTCATCATTACTAATAAGGGCAGTCGATATTTCTACAGCAAAAGCCGTTTGTGACATTCCAACAAATATAAAATAGGTGCAGCAGCAGCAGTACCAAGGCAGCCAATCTACTAATCCTTTTTTTCCATCGGATTACAGCAACTGCTATCTTTGCTTGTATGATTATCGATATCTATACTGGATATGCAAGTGCGATCAACCTCACTCGTAGCTGTGAGTAAGTGCTGATTAGGGGTAAGATGATTAATTTTACCACTACTGCAAAGAATAGAACTGAATGCTGAAGCCAATTTCCAGTGCCGTCGGTCCTCATTTACGCCAGTCAAATAACCGACATCTAAACCTGAAAAGCAATTTTAATGTAATTAGGCTTAAAGTCTAATAGAAGAAGAGAGAGGAAACGCGAAAAGTTGCTGAAAATTTAGATGGAAAATAATGATAAGAGGAATAAATGACATAAAAGTTAGTTACGCACTATTAGTAGATAAGCAAATATATTCCACAAAACAGTTAGTATAAGCAGACGGGGAGCCGGCCCATATGATGGCACTAACTAAGATGGCCATATTGCAAAGAGGTTTTTTCTCACTTTTATTCACAGTTTTTACAAATCTACAACTAATACCAAATGATAATCAATATGCAAATGAAATATTTAGTAGTCAGTATATCTAGTGCCATATTCTAAGGGTATCCACCTTTTTAACAAACTTCCAAACAAATTGGTCAATAAGTGAATCTCCAATATTCTCAGCTTTTCCATGATACTTTGCAAAAACTATCAAAAAGTCAATCAAAGGTCACCAAAGCTATCTGTTAGCATGAATTCATCGTAATATCTTGCAACTAAAATTGGATGATAATTGTATCATGTAACATAAGCATAATACATTCATTCATGCTAAAATAATGGGTTAACACTGGCTATAATAATACCATATTTAGGATTCACTCAAGGAAAAACATATTACTAACACAGGGTTGGTCATGTAGCTAATGACACGTAATACATGGTATGTTATGCATAATAATGTGTCTAAAAGTAAATTTATGAGCTAAAAATGGATGCATATCAATATCTTTGAACTAATGTATAGACATATAGTAATGACAGCTACAAAATGACATACAGATATTACTCAAACATTAATATCTATATGATTCCAATCAATAAATTACATGACTAAATATACATGCACTATAGTTTTTTCAATTTATGACATAAAATGGAGTAAAAATATACTTACATTTCATTGACTTACTGGAGAGAATTTTTGAACATATTGACATTCATAATGGACCAAGGCAAAGATCTATTCACCAAGAAATTAACATTCTGAGCACCAACCTGGAGAACAAAACAATCATTTTCAATGCAAAAAGCAACATAAGAATAAAATTATGTAATATTAGTTGGTATTCATCAAGAATTGAAAAAATCTTAAATATTAAAAATCAAGTTGTATGAGGAATTATATCAAACATTACATGTGAACTGTCTAACCTGGTTCTTCTTGTGCAAACTCCAACAATGTCTAAATTTAATGAAGAATTTTTTTGGGTCTGTATGTCGGTCTTAGTTCATTCAGCGAATCCTCTATCTGAAGCAACTTTCATCATTGCTGAAAACTGCAAGGTCAACTTCCTAAACCGTAACATTATTTACAACTATAGCTTAGCTTCTTCGTCGCCAAATATCCCCATGGTGCTCTTAGCGAAGATGGGAAAATTTGCACAATGATAATGGAAATTTAGTTAATAAAATCCCGAATCAAAAATTGAAATCTAAGAACCATCACCGGTATCTGTAATAACAGAGCTTGTCAAAAAAAATGAATGGCAACAACAAACCTAATAAAGTATAGAGATTTGCATACAACCTAAGAATAATTTTCACATCAGCCGCCTAAGACGTTTACGCCACCTCCATCGGTTTGAGTAGTTCTTTCATGGTCCGTCAGGTGGGTCATCGGAGACCAACGATGGTCGAGAGGGCCATCGGCTGCGATCTGGACATAACTTTACTCGTTTTTTAATTTTTTATTGAATTGTTTATTTTGATATTAAACATGGAAGATGGCGATAAATGGATTGCTGGAAGGAGAATAACCGAAAATTTTGAATCTATGATGGAGATACTGCCAAGAACGTGGCAAGGGAACGTGCAGCAGTAATGGGTAAGAGGAAGTAGCTGTTGGCTCCAATAATTTTTCGTTGAATTATCCCGCCTCTGTAAATTAGTTAATAAAATAACAAAAATAACCCTTCGTAGATAAGTTTCACATTATATTACCATGGGCATTTTAGGCCTTTCAAAAAAGGCTTCACTTTGACCGATTGACCAAAGGTTTTTTATTATAGTATAGATATATATATATATATATATATGTTAGATATATATAAAGTATATGCCAGTTGTGATATCCCGGAAATTTGGCAATATCAATTTAATAATCTTTATAAATAATTAAATTGATTTGTTGATTTTATTTTATAAATTGACAAGTTTATTCATTTTAAAAAGCTAATAATAACTAATTTGGCAATATCTTTTCTAACAATTTTAAATTGAGAAGATTTATCTTTCTAAAACTTATATAAATGTTTTATATTTATAATGTATATATATATTGGTATATATATATATTGAATAGGGAATCTTTTAATTTAATAAAACTATGTTTTCAAATTATAATATATATGTATATATATATTGTTATTTGAAGTTATGTATTAAATCTCAATATGATAATTATCAAAACTAATGTTAAAAGTATTTTCCATTTAGAATATATATATTTGTATATATTGGAATGGAAAGAGTATTGGATTTGAATTTAATTAAGATGTTTTCAAACTTTAATATTTATACAATTTTTAATTTGACAATACTTTTGGAAATGATAATTGAGATTTAAATAACAAGAATAATTTCTTATTCATTAAAGATATATTTTAGCTTAAGTTTTGAATAAGATTAAATTAAGAAGTTCAATTGTTTTAATATTCTTTCATTTTTAAAATACAAACCTAAGACAAATTTAGTTTGAAAAAATATATATATAGTAAAATAAGTTTCTCAAGCATATATAAATATGTTATAAATATTTGATTAAGGTATAAGTTACTTAAATAATAGTTTTCACATTTGTATATTTTTATAGGAATGTAAAAGCTTAATTATAAAAAGACAAATATATCATTTTATACATATAAATATTTCTTAAATACACATATATGACTTAAGTAAATTAATTAAAACAAGAATTTACACTTGTTAGCATATTAGAGTGGTTTAGTGACATTTGTAAAGATGTAAGCCTATGTGTAAGCAAATTAACATTTAAAGAAGACACATGGCTATTTTCTTTGGTAATTAAAGTTTTAAAATTTTAAATATAGAAAAAGATCTGCAATTTTCTTTCTTCAGCTCTAATTTTTCTTCACTCTTCAACTAAAACAATTCGAATCAATGAAAGAAAGTAAAATAATATAAGCTGGAAATCTAAAAGTAAAAGAAGAAGTAAATCTGGAAACTGGAAATTCAAATGCAAACTGGAAATCAAAGAATCAGGAGATCAAAACTCAACATCAGTTTAAAATCTTCAAACAAATTGAAGTCCAGAATAAGGAAATCAAATTGCAAGTTTATCATTCAACAAGCAAAAACAAAAGGAGTTCAAAACTGGAAAGCCTGGAAACAAAATCTGTTTTCTGTTTTAAATTACAGGTGAGTAAATTCTATTTTTAAAAACAGATTAATCTGGTTTAACTAAATTGCATGTGATGATATTGGATTATATTGAATTCTTCTGTTAGAATTTATCTGGATTTTCATAGGTATGTAGGTGAGATGTTTGATTTTATATATGCTGTTCTCTGTTCAATATTACCTGATGAGCAAAACTTTCATTTTAAGACCTGGATCTATTATATAACTTGATCTTGTGATTAATTTCTAAAGTAAGATGGTGATATGAATGAAATATTGTCTGAATATATATATGTATGTGTATGTAAAATTGCTTGCATGTCTGGTATATACTCAGTTCTCTGTTATATGTTAACAGTTTTAAAATAAAAATAGAACGAATTTAAATTCCTCTTTCCATAGTCTCTTTTAGGATCTGATGTATAAATGAAAAATGTTAGTATCAATTAGATTCAAAATTTAAAAATAATCTCAAGCATTTATATTAAACAGTTATTTTTAAATTAAGATATCATAATGTTGATTAACATTTAGTCATAAAATCGAATGATTAAATTTCGAGTTTTGATTATACAATCTGTTTCGAAATGGAAAATGAAGATTTTTGGTATGTATACCAAGATTTTTAGATTGGTAATTAAAGAGAATTTTGAAATTTATGTTTTTGGGCATTTTGGTCAATCGGCGGCGAACGAAGATGATCTGGGTGCCGTGGTTGAACTCGAAGGTGGAAGGGAAGGGGGAGATCATAGGAAAAATGCATAAGAATTTTTCTGATGAATAAATTCTTCGAATTTGATCGAAGTAGGGTTTTAGGCTGTTTTTAAATGGGTTGAACTGTTGAGGTAGTCGCGACGTCCAGGCGCAACCGGAAGTGATCGCTCTTGTTTTCGTAGTTTCTGGAGGTCGAGAGGGAGCTACGGCTAAAGTGTCGGGGTTTCTCGAGGTTGGGGTCGCCGTGGAGGGTGGTCTTTGGTGATGGCGTTTTCGAGCTGATGGGTTCGATATGGTCGAAGTTGATTCTTGTTCGAATCGAGGAAAATGAGGGGTCGATCGTGATGTCGTGGTGAAGTCTGACTTGTCGGAGGCCATCGTGGAGTTCGCCGTCGTCCAATGTGTGTGTGCACGTGCACGAACCCATTCGCGTGCATCTGGAAGTTTGGATTTGGGGAAGAGAAGCTGGTTCTCGGGTTTTACTTCGGGGGATGGTCGAGCTTGACTCGAAGAAAGGTTACGTGGGTTGGTCTCGCGTTCGCTTCGGGTTTCTGAGGGTTTTGCTCGAGTTTTGGTAGGAGCGGGTTTTAAAAATGGTACATGAAGTTTTAAAAAGTTTTAAAACAAAAGAATTTGTTTTGAAATGTTTCTAAGTTTTTAAAACCAGTTAAACAAGTTTTGTTTATAAAATTAATTCGTTTTAAGTTAATGTTTTAAACAAAGTTTTTATATTTTGAAATGTAAAAAGTTTTAAATAAGTTTAATGATTTAAAATCAATTATAATAAAGATTTACATATGTAAATTTGAATTTGAAGGAAATTTAGATAATTAAATTATTTTAATTATCAAGTATTATTGGTAAATAATTGGTTTAATTAAGATAATAGTTTCTTAATTAAGAACCTTTAGTATAGTAAGTTAAGAATTGTTTAATTAAATTTAAATGATTAAGTTAAATTAATAATTAATTTATTTATTAGTGATTAATTAAGAAAATCATTTATAAATTAATTAAGTATAATTAATTAATGAAGTAATTTAGGAATAATTACTGGATGTAATTAAGTAAAGGTAGATTATTAAATAAAGTAATTAGAGGATAATTATTTTATGGAAGTAATTAAATAAGAAGTGATTAAGGTTAATTACCTAGTGTTATTAATTAAATAATTTATTTAATTAAAGGATTAAGGTTAATTAATAAGGTAATTAATTATTTGTTAAGGTAATTAATTAAAAAGTAATTAATTAATGGAAGTAATTAAGGGAAGTTAATTACTAGATGAGATTAATCAAAGGTGATTAATAATTGTGGTTTAATTAAGGTTAATTACTTAATGTAATTAATTTAAATAGAATAAATAACTAAGATGTAATTAGGGATCATTAGTTTATAATTAATTAATGATGTAATTAAGGATTAATTAATTAAGATTAATTAAAGTAATTATAGAATAACTAATTAATTGTAATTAATTAAGGATTAAAGTAATTGATTATAATTAATTAATTAATGAAGTAATTAAAGGTTAATTACTGTAATTGGTTAAGAATAATTAATTTGTGAAATTAATTAAAGATAATTACTTAAATGTAATTAAAGGATAATAAATCAAGGTGATTAATTAAAGTGGATAATTAGAGAAGATTAATTAATTTATTTGTAATTAATTAATGATTATATAAGTAAGATTTATAATGAAGTAATTAATTTAATTTATTTTAAATTAATTAAGAGATGAAGTGATTAATTTAATTCACTTTAAATTAATTAAAGATAGAGATAGTTAATTTAAATCAATTTTAAATTAATTATGTTATGATTAAGTAAATCATTGCTTATATAAGAATGGATGACATTGATTTGTCTTGAATGAATATAATCTCAGAAATGAGATAAGTAATGTTGTGTGGTATGAATGCTTGGTTGCATTATGATGGAATATAGATTAACTATTGTGATGTTGATATGGATTACCTATTTGGTTATGAATCATCTGTTTAAATGATAATGTGATTATCAATTGTGACTTGTGAATTATCTATCTGTATGAATATAGATAAGTTAAATTGTTTAAACCTTTAAACAACTTGGCCTTAAAAGATACGTTTTGGATTTCGATGAGACCGGGATCGGGTTTGCTACATTACAGCGTGATAGGGGGTTCTCGCTTCGCGGTTTGGTGGCGAACGGGAGACTCTTACCCCTACATGTCCCATTGAGGGGTTGGTTGCGAGTCGAGAGGCTGGCCGTAAAAGCAAATTCGAGGTACCAATGTAAGCCACGGTGGGGCTGGGATGGTTGAAAAGCCTACCAGTTGAGGCCGCTGTCGATGGTTGAAAAGCCTAGACCATTACATATGGTATCAGAGCATAGGTTGAGCGAATACCTAAGCTATTGGTTAAGTGAATATCAGAACACTAGGTTGAGTGAATACCTAGGTTCGGAAGGATTGTTCATTAGAGACAGGATCTGTAGCAACCTGTTTGAGTCTGAGTGTGTGTATATATATATATATTCGAGAGCGCGTATTTGTTAGTTATATAAAATGGTTTTATATTGTGTTAATTGATCGGTTGAGTGGTATATGGATTCTGGTCAATACGAGTAGCTAACGTTATTGATAGGGATCTCTAAACACTTGAACCAGGCCAACGGACACAATATTGTTTTAAAGAGGTAAATGAAATAATTTTACCCAGAAATAATTTCTATATAAAAAGTATCATTTTAAATATATATATTTCTACCTATTTGTTGGGTTACCTGTTCTGGTTTTCCAATATAAGTTATAAAGGTAGATAAGGTGGTAGTGTGAGTAACACGACTACCAATAGTTAGAATTTGAGTGTTGAGGTTGGAAGTATATCTGACGAGACTGTAGACCTAATACTGTCTCGAGTGAACTTTGTTGTGGTGTAAAGATTTCACCGATCTCTGAAGGAAACCAGTTATGGTTTAGAGTTTATCTTTGAAGTTGGATGAATAGAGTAGATCTATTGGATGAGCTGAAGAGAGTGATGGTATTTTGGTAACCTCAGGAAGTAGTAGCTGTGTGATGAGACACGGTGGCTATGGACGTTTCTGAAGATGTTTCTTCTGGAACAAGTTTGAAGAAGTGAGTCTGTTTCGGTGTTGTGGCTGAGTCCAGTGGGGTGTTTCTATTTGCTTTGAGGTCCGAGTTTCCCGAGGGGTTTCGGATAAGAAGTCTTTGGTTTGTGGCAGCAGTGCGGCTCGGAGTGTTCTGTGTGTTAGCAGGAAGTTTCTGGCTGAGTAGTTTTTCTGAAGTTGGAGTCCAGAAGCAGCTGAGTGAATCCATTTCTTCGATGAATTGGATAGTTAAGTATGAGCTGTTCTAATTTGTGAAGAGAGAACAGTATCTGTGGAAGTTAGGTCGAGTTGATCGCAAAAGAGACTTGCGATTGATTGAATGTTCTTTTGGGTTATTGGAGATTGAGATTCCGTATCGACTTGATTCATGGAGTTACCGGAAGTTCAGCTTAGTAGAAGGATGTCTTCTAGAGAAGAATTTGGAGAAGCAGCTCAGGATTCTTTGGAGAAGGATTGATCAGCCCTAATTTTCTGTAGGGGATTCTACTGGGATGTTTTTGACCAGTGGGAAGGTTCACTAAGATTTTATAGATATGGTAAATTGTGGATGATCAAGTTTGCTCGAGTTTCTCCGATGGCATTCTCATCTATTCCAGATCAGAGTTGTGCAACGGAAGCAAGGTAGTAACTATTCTAGAACGGAAGCATTCGGGAGTTGTAATTTTCTTGGAATAGAGAATTTCTATAGGAAATTCAAGTGTATCTCTAAGTGTGAAGAAATTTTCAGGATTTGGAGATAAGGTTGTCAAGTGCAACTGTTTTGGCTATTCCAGATAGGAGAAGTAGTTCATAGTTCTCTAATGTTTGTGGAGTAGAATTGTGTTCTGGATTTCGGTGATTTTTGGGAAACCATTTTGTTGAGTAGGATCCGGAAATTGGTTTGATATTGGTCTAATCTGTTTCAAGAAGCATCAGCAAGGGTTAAGCTGATCAGGAAGAATGAAGTGACTCAGGATCGTCAAAGGAGTTATGCAGTTAAGAATTGATGGAATTTGGAAATTGATGTTGAAATTGGATATTGTTTAAGTTTTTCTCCGATCAAAGGAGATATAAGATTTGGTAAGACTGGAGAGTAAGCTCCGGAAGTATTATGAGATTTTTCTGTGTTCTTTGGAGATTAGATTTTGATCCCCAGGATTGAGTTGCCAGTTCGGATAACTGGAATTCATTTTATTTCACATATCTCTGAGGAATATGTGTATGATTCATCGAGTGATGGAATCAGCAGTTCAGAAGGATAGTTGGGATGGTTTTGAGTTAGTCTGATATCTTGTTCAGATTTGTGATCTAGAAAGGAAGGACTTCTAGATTATTATAGATAGTTAGTTTAGATCCTGTAGAACGAGTCTCCCGGTATATATATATACTTGGGGAAACTCGAGTAAATTCTATCCAGATTTTGACTGGATAGTTAAATTTGTTTGATTAAATTGTTTGCTATGGTTGTTAGAATATGATTGATATGTATGATTGCTGATTAAAATTTAAAATTTTGTTGGGTTATTAAATTATCTTTGCTTTTAAATTTCGGGGACGAAATTATTTTAAGGGGGGAGGAATGTGATATCCCGGAAATTTGGCAATATCAATTTAATAATCTTTATAAATAATTAAATTGATTTGTTGATTTTATTTTATAAATTGACAAGTTTATTCATTTTAAAAAGCTAATAATAACTAATTTGGCAATATCTTTTCTAACAATTTTAAATTGAGAAGATTTATCTTTCTAAAACTTATATAAATGTTTTATATTTATAATGTATATATATATATTGGTATATATATATATTGAATAGGGAATCTTTTAATTTAATAAAACTATGTTTTCAAATTATAATATATATGTATATATATATTGTTATTTGAAGTTATGTATTAAATCTCAATATGATAATTATCAAAACTAATGTTAAAAGTATTTTCCATTTAGAATATATATATTTGTATATATTGGAATGGAAAGAGTATTGGATTTGAATTTAATTAAGATGTTTTCAAACTTTAATATTTATACAATTTTTAATTTGACAATACTTTTGGAAATGATAATTGAGATTTAAATAACAAGAATAATTTCTTATTCATTAAAGATATATTTTAGCTTAAGTTTTGAATAAGATTAAATTAAGAAGTTCAATTGTTTTAATATTCTTTCATTTTTAAAATACAAACCTAAGACAAATTTAGTTTGAAAAAATATATATATAGTAAAATAAGTTTCTCAAGCATATATAAATATGTTATAAATATTTGATTAAGGTATAAGTTACTTAAATAATAGTTTTCACATTTGTATATTTTTATAGGAATGTAAAAGCTTAATTATAAAAAGACAAATATATCATTTTATACATATAAATATTTCTTAAATACACATATATGACTTAAGTAAATTAATTAAAACAAGAATTTACACTTGTTAGCATATTAGAGTGGTTTAGTGACATTTGTAAAGATGTAAGCCTATGTGTAAGCAAATTAACATTTAAAGAAGACACATGGCTATTTTCTTTGGTAATTAAAGTTTTAAAATTTTAAATATAGAAAAAGATCTGCAATTTTCTTTCTTCAGCTCTAATTTTTCTTCACTCTTCAACTAAAACAATTCGAATCAATGAAAGAAAGTAAAATAATATAAGCTGGAAATCTAAAAGTAAAAGAAGAAGTAAATCTGGAAACTGGAAATTCAAATGCAAACTGGAAATCAAAGAATCAGGAGATCAAAACTCAACATCAGTTTAAAATCTTCAAACAAATTGAAGTCCAGAATAAGGAAATCAAATTGCAAGTTTATCATTCAACAAGCAAAAACAAAAGGAGTTCAAAACTGGAAAGCCTGGAAACAAAATCTGTTTTCTGTTTTAAATTACAGGTGAGTAAATTCTATTTTTAAAAACAGATTAATCTGGTTTAACTAAATTGCATGTGATGATATTGGATTATATTGAATTCTTCTGTTAGAATTTATCTGGATTTTCATAGGTATGTAGGTGAGATGTTTGATTTTATATATGCTGTTCTCTGTTCAATATTACCTGATGAGCAAAACTTTCATTTTAAGACCTGGATCTATTATATAACTTGATCTTGTGATTAATTTCTAAAGTAAGATGGTGATATGAATGAAATATTGTCTGAATATATATATGTATGTGTATGTAAAATTGCTTGCATGTCTGGTATATACTCAGTTCTCTGTTATATGTTAACAGTTTTAAAATAAAAATAGAACGAATTTAAATTCCTCTTTCCATAGTCTCTTTTAGGATCTGATGTATAAATGAAAAATGTTAGTATCAATTAGATTCAAAATTTAAAAATAATCTCAAGCATTTATATTAAACAGTTATTTTTAAATTAAGATATCATAATGTTGATTAACATTTAGTCATAAAATCGAATGATTAAATTTCGAGTTTTGATTATACAATCTGTTTCGAAATGGAAAATGAAGATTTTTGGTATGTATATCAAGATTTTTAGATTGGTAATTAAAGAGAATTTTGAAATTTATGTTTTTGGGCATTTTGGTCAATCGGCAGCGAACGAAGATGATCTGGGTGCCGTGGTTGAACTCGAAGGTGGAAGGGAAGGGGGAGATCATAGGAAAAATGCATAAGAATTTTTCTGATGAATAAATTCTTCGAATTTGATCGAAGTAGGGTTTTAGGCTGTTTTTAAATGGGTTGAACTGTTGAGGTAGTCGCGACGTCCAGGCGCAACCGGAAGTGATCGCTCTTGTTTTCGTAGTTTCTGGAGGTCGAGAGGGAGCTACGGCTAAAGTGTCGGGGTTTCTCGAGGTTGGGGTCGCCGTGGAGGGTGGTCTTTGGTGATGGCGTTTTCGAGCTGATGGGTTCGATATGGTCGAAGTTGATTCTTGTTCGAATCGAGGAAAATGAGGGGTCGATCGTGATGTCGTGGTGAAGTCTGACTTGTCGGAGGCCATCGTGGAGTTCGCCGTCGTCCAATGTGTGTGTGCACGTGCACGAACCCATTCGCGTGCATCTGGAAGTTTGGATTTGGGGAAGAGAAGCTGGTTCTCGGGTTTTACTTCGGGGGATGGTCGAGCTTGACTCGAAGAAAGGTTACGTGGGTTGGTCTCGCGTTCGCTTCGGGTTTCTGAGGGTTTTGCTCGAGTTTTGGTAGGAGCGGGTTTTAAAAATGGTACATGAAGTTTTAAAAAGTTTTAAAACAAAAGAATTTGTTTTGAAATGTTTCTAAGTTTTTAAAACCAGTTAAACAAGTTTTGTTTATAAAATTAATTCGTTTTAAGTTAATGTTTTAAACAAAGTTTTTATATTTTGAAATGTAAAAAGTTTTAAATAAGTTTAATGATTTAAAATCAATTATAATAAAGATTTACATATGTAAATTTGAATTTGAAGGAAATTTAGATAATTAAATTATTTTAATTATCAAGTATTATTGGTAAATAATTGGTTTAATTAAGATAATAGTTTCTTAATTAAGAACCTTTAGTATAGTAAGTTAAGAATTGTTTAATTAAATTTAAATGATTAAGTTAAATTAATAATTAATTTATTTATTAGTGATTAATTAAGAAAATCATTTATAAATTAATTAAGTATAATTAATTAATGAAGTAATTTAGGAATAATTACTGGATGTAATTAAGTAAAGGTAGATTATTAAATAAAGTAATTAGAGGATAATTATTTTATGGAAGTAATTAAATAAGAAGTGATTAAGGTTAATTACCTAGTGTTATTAATTAAATAATTTATTTAATTAAAGGATTAAGGTTAATTAATAAGGTAATTAATTATTTGTTAAGGTAATTAATTAAAAAGTAATTAATTAATGGAAGTAATTAAGGGAAGTTAATTACTAGATGAGATTAATCAAAGGTGATTAATAATTGTGGTTTAATTAAGGTTAATTACTTAATGTAATTAATTTAAATAGAATAAATAACTAAGATGTAATTAGGGATCATTAGTTTATAATTAATTAATGATGTAATTAAGGATTAATTAATTAAGATTAATTAAAGTAATTATAGAATAACTAATTAATTGTAATTAATTAAGGATTAAAGTAATTGATTATAATTAATTAATTAATGAAGTAATTAAAGGTTAATTACTGTAATTGGTTAAGAATAATTAATTTGTGAAATTAATTAAAGATAATTACTTAAATGTAATTAAAGGATAATAAATCAAGGTGATTAATTAAAGTGGATAATTAGAGAAGATTAATTAATTTATTTGTAATTAATTAATGATTATATAAGTAAGATTTATAATGAAGTAATTAATTTAATTTATTTTAAATTAATTAAGAGATGAAGTGATTAATTTAATTCACTTTAAATTAATTAAAGATAGAGATAGTTAATTTAAATCAATTTTAAATTAATTATGTTATGATTAAGTAAATCATTGCTTATATAAGAATGGATGACATTGATTTGTCTTGAATGAATATAATCTCAGAAATGAGATAAGTAATGTTGTGTGGTATGAATGCTTGGTTGCATTATGATGGAATATAGATTAACTATTGTGATGTTGATATGGATTACCTATTTGGTTATGAATCATCTGTTTAAATGATAATGTGATTATCAATTGTGACTTGTGAATTATCTATCTGTATGAATATAGATAAGTTAAATTGTTTAAACCTTTAAACAACTTGGCCTTAAAAGATACGTTTTGGATTTCGATGAGACCGGGATCGGGTTTCCGTATACCGGATTTCCAGGTCTGGAGACCCGAATACCACATCGATCCAAATTAACGATAGGTCGTGAATCTCAAGTGAAGATGAAGATTCAGAGTGCAAGGGTTATTGTCGTTAACTCTGAGGGTGATTCCAAAACGAGTGTAACGAGATAATGCCTTCGGTTTCGTTCGAACCCGGAACGAACTTGTATGGATTGAATGCTTTCAGCACATCGTCAGGCGGACGATGAGCATTCTAAGTGATATGTTCTGATTAAAGGTAATCGTAACCTCAAGCCTCATCAACCGGGAATGGCTAAAACAGGGGAGGTGCAGCAAGGCTTCGTGGGTAGCACCCACTGAGAGCAAGATAGATCCCTGTCTAGAGGTCCCTTTTCTTTTATTCGGCTTAGTGTGTAGTTGGTCGCGCCAACTACGGGATTATCTTGTTCGGAATTATCCAGTAAGGGATGGTTCCGGCTTTGTGTTGCAGGGGAGCGGGCGTACTCCTCGGTACGGTGATCTAGGCCACGTACTGTGACGGGCGGTACCCCAGTAGCCCTGCCATTGTATGGAATCCAAACTCCAATAAGTGCCGTACGTATTAGTTGTGCCCAACTATGTTGGAATGTGAGATGTAAGCATTTCAGCTATTTCTGTATTTTACTTGAAAACCTTAGACCCTATTATAATACAATCAGATTTCCTATCAAATGTTTTGGTTAGCGTAAGGTAAAAACTTTTCCATGTTTATGTGTGGGAAGTCTTACGTGATACCTTTGTTTTCAAAAGGTTTTGAAGTTAAACAATTTTAACCCGTTTACTCACACCAGACCCATGTCTGACCCAAGTGTTTATTTCTGTTTTATAAACTCTTGGGTACTCAAATTTTTATGAGTAGCCAAGGGATTCAGGTTTAGCTTTGACGAATTGTGGAGGAGCAATGGAGCAGGAGGCTTCAGCGTTGTAGATATATATAGTAGTTCCGCTGTGTCTGTATCTCTGTAGTGTATTGAGTTGTAATGTCTAGACAGATGTTTATAACTGTCTAGTAAGTGATGTATATACTGTGTAACTCTGTAAAGTGTTGTATACTATGTAATAGTTTATGTTATTAATATAATTTATTCGTTCCGCTGTGAGATTGTTGTTGTTATTTCTTTCTTTCTTCTCTTCTTTTCTATTTTCTACCCCTTTCTTTCTTCATAATGATGCGACTTTCTGGGCATAGGAAGTCGGGTCGTTACACCAGTATTTGAATGTGATATATATATATATATATATATATATATGTAAGTTGCCTTAGATTACCACATTTCTTACATGTATAAGTTGTCGTTAATAAGTTATATTGAGGTTAGTTTATATATATATTTACGTACGTTATATATGTTAGAGTATATAGTTTTTTCTCATATTAGCTGACTTTAGTTGTCAACTGTCAGTTATTTAAGTTGTACAATTCATATATGTATCATTTTATTATTGTGTGAAGTGATGGGATATACTTTGTTTTATAACAGTATTATATTACCTTGTTTAAATGAATATAAGTTTGTTTATATATATAATTTTTTTTTATTTCCTGCTGTGTATATATATATTATTTTATAGAGGTATGAAATGTATGTAAGTTATACATTTTGGTTAAAAACATATTATATGTTAGTAGTTATAGTTTTACTATGTTAGTTTATATGTTATAAGTATATATATATAGTAGTTATTTTGTTTTGTTGACTTAGGTCATTCGATGTTAATTTTAAAGGAGTTGTGTATGTATCCATATAGTTCTCCATAAGTTATGAGCTATGTATACCAATTTATGTATATTAGTTGAGTAAGTTATATAGTATGTTATATGTATATTTTAAATTTGTTTATATTGATTTTATAATGAATATTGATAGTTGAGTTTTTCTTTAAGTAACATATATATTATTTTAATTTAAAATATAAGTTTAAAATTTTGAAATACATATATTGATATATAAATTTTGAATATGTATCTTAAATTGAGTTTTGGTTTAAGAAGAAACTAATAATATACTACATATATATCTCTTCAGTCTATATTAGGCATATTCTGATTTGATTTGTTTTATAAATTCCTATTTATCAGCTTTGATCATCGAACTCGTGCTTTGCTTCGAAATTCGTGCTTGGATTTGTAACTCATCTTATTCTCGTTCATTTCTAACCTCGAAAGGTGAGCAATCACTCACGATTAACGTTCTTATATTAATTAAATTTGATTTCAATTGAAACGACAATTGAAATATGCTGCTGTTAGTTAATTAAATTGTTATATATGCTTTAATCTATATCTGTTCACATGTGGGATATGACACCATATCCTATTGTTTATATTTTATTTTATTACTGATGATATATGCCTGTTATTGATATGTTATATTTTATCATAACTGTTCTCACTCTGCAAGTTCCCTGTTAGTTTAGAATTCCCTATGGGTTGAAATGATACATACCCGAACGATTTTGTAGAATATGGGAAAATCGTTATGGGTTGAAATGATAAACCCAAGTGATTTTCAAATTGAATTAAATTTGGGATTGCGGGTTGAAATGATATATACCCGTATATATTTAAATTACGGATTGAAATGATAAATATCTGTATAACTTGACCATAGGTGTGGTGACCCTCACTCTATAACACAGAGATTTTTTTTTTAAACTTTCAAGAGGAATTCACCACTAAACCCCAATTCTTTTTATATTTGAATATTTATATAATTTCCAAATATTTTTCCCAAGACCCTGGTTGTACCAATATAATCATATCAGTGTACAAACGAATTAAGTCAATTGTATATTTGATGATATACAATTGTTTCTTTATTTTTTTTTTATCAGAGGGAATTTAAATCAAATAGAAATCAAAATACCATACAAGCTATTGACATAGTCACTTGTCTCTTTTCTAAGTCTTGTTCTACTACCAGAGGTATACTTTGGCAAATTATAACACTTATATATATTTATCTGCCTCGATAATTCTATTATCAATAAAATAGCATTTACTTAATCTCATGATAGTTATCAAAGTCAATAATAATTAATAACAATAAGTCGGATCGACAAAAATCGATAAATCTTGGAAATTTACTCGAAAATAGGCAAACTAGGCAAAATCAGCAGTTCAGACGTCTAAGTTTTTATGACAGACGTCTAAATTTGATCTCAGACGTCTAAATTTTTATGACAGACGGCTCAGAGATCTAAAATTGAAACAGAGAGTAAAAAACATTTTGAACTAAATTCAGACATCTCAATTTTTTGTAACAGACGTCTAAATTCGATCTCAAACGTCTAAATTTTTATGACAGACGTCTAAATTTGATCTCAGACGTCTAAATTTTTATGACAGACGGCTCAAAGATCTAAAATTGAAACAGAGAGTAAAAAACATTTTAAACTAAATTCAGACATCTCAAATTTTTGTAACAAACGTCTAAATTCAATCTCAGACGTCTAAAATTTTATGACAGACGTCTCAAAGGTTTAAAAATTGAAATTTAAATACTCAATTACATACAAACTTCCAGAATTCATGCACATGCCAGTATCATCTACCTGCCATGCACAAATTCATTTCACTTGAATATTCTACTAAAATCTTAAGAGTTTATTTAAAAAAAAAATCAATCCCCTTAGCTGTTTAATTTCCATAAGGCAAAATATAGGCAATAAAAATCAGTGATCAAATATATATATGCACATATCATATGTATATGATATGTCTATCTCCTTATTTTCTCCAAACCAACATTTCATAAAATAAATTAGTAGTTAACCAAACATCATCAATGATCACTCACAACAGGTTTTGCTTAAGTACATATTTTCAACCCCAAATACTTAGAAAGTTTCCTACAAGTAACTTCAATTACAGAAAATAGAATTTGTCTAGTAATTTCATTACAATGCGACTGCAAATTTTAAAACAAGTCTCTCTTATTTATACTAGCAGCCAATGCCTTCTTTACTCATCAAGCCAACTTCAATTTCCTGCAAGCAAATCATTTAGCTGCCCCAAAGAATTTTTGAGACACCCAGATGATTGCAAGGGCAACCAAAAGGGTCAGTTTACACTGGTATGAGCATTTATCAATTTTGTATACATATTCATAATTTTAGTAATCTTGCAATGCCTTCTTAGTTTAACAGGTTTTATACTTAGCATGTTTTGGTTCATACAAAGAGATACAAAATCACTTTCAACAAATTAAACAATACACAGCAAACAGTTAAAATAATCATGTGTACAATTCTTAAATCATCCTCACCAAATCTTAGATAAGAAAATTTAGGTTTTATACTCCAGATTTCACCCAGCAATTAATCAATGAACAATGTTTATCTTGATTAAATCTAACACCATATCTGAATATTTATAACCCAGATTTTTAAACCCCTGTCCCCATTTATTTTATGGTCTTTAACTCCTTGTCAAATGAACACTATGTATGCATTGTGAAGGAAACTCCCAAGTTACTTAATTTATTCCAACACACAAAGGCCTCAGGGTGCAGTTGCACCATGCATATACTTGCTCCCACCTGAAGTAAGCAGATCATTGACTAAATCCCAAGTGACCAATTTAGTTTTTCTTTCATTCATATTTCAGAAAGATATAACTACTTGTATATTTTCTGGTTCAACCCCATGTTCCCCTATTTAATCTATATCCAAGTTTAATGATGATAAGATAGAACAAGAATGCTCAAAACATGTTACTCTAAAAGCCCACTTACAGATTAATGCTCCAATCAAAAATGCACAAACAAACATCCATATCACCCATAACAAATCATTTCAGAGATTTAAATGACTCATAATATTTTAGGCTGCCTGCAATAGGACTTAATGCCATTGCATACAAAGGATAAATACTCACATTATGTTTTTCCTTTCACTGCCTTAATTTCTTAGAACAGTAAATCCCCCAAAGCCTCAAGCTAGTGTTTCTCCTTGCTTATTTTATTTTTGTTTTGATCTCGAGAGAGAGTGATGGTTTTGGCTATGTGCAGTTATTTATAATTCCATTCTAGGGTTTAAGAAAATGGGTAATTCCCCTGATACCCTTAGATGTTTATTTACACATCACAATCCTGTGTGGTCCTAAGTTGGAAATGCACACCTTAGGTTGCTTTAATTAGTTATTTCAGGGATCATGCATTTTTAACACTGCATGCTATTTTCATGTCTCCATTTTATTCATGCCATATGCATGTGATCCTTTATTCATTTCTTTTTATAAGTTTAAGGAATCTGAAAATCTCCTTTGTATTTTCTACCTATCTATTATCTCCATTCAATCATGCATACTATCATACTTTATTATGTAATGTAAAAATCATTCACCCATATTATTTTCTTGAAATAAATATAAGATAATCAAATTTTTATTTGATTCTGTATGTATATATATATATTTCTGCCTCTTTGTAAAAATCAGTAACTCCTTCTATTTTTAAATAAAAATCACACATATTATATTAATTATTTCCAGCATAATTATAAGACATTTACCACAATTTTTTATTAAACTTCATTTTATTCTATCTTTATATAAAACAGCAAATACCCCATATATATTAAATGTATATATATTTACATAATTCTTTGAACATAAAGCTATATTTATTTTGAGTTCCAATTTTTCTTCTAATCACCTTAATTCCTTGCATTTTATCAAACAGAAGCTCCCATGCAAATTTTATTTATTGCCAAATTCTTTTCTGTTTTAATGCAATATATATATTTATATATCTTAGAATTTCCTAATATAAATATATTTTATTTTATTTTATTTTATTTTATTTTAGGGTCATTACAATAGGATAGAAAATTATATACAGACACCGTTAGTCTATATATAAATATTTTGAAAATGATTTCTATGGTTTTGAAAGGGAATATATATGGTTTTACTTAAATTTGGAACTTATTGAATTTGAGGGTTTTTCGATATGATTTTATAACTTGATTTTTTATATTTAAAGTGACTAAATGGATATTTCAAGTTTAAATAAATCGAAGGAGATATTTAGTTAATGTAATTTAAGGTAATTTAAGTGATATTGGATTTATTAAGTGAATATTTCAAACTAGATGATAATGAAGTTAAAATAAGAGATATATGAAATTATCAATTTAGTTTTGAAAATGTGGAATATATAAAGCTCTGAAATATATTAAAATTGAAATAGTACCTTGTGGTTCAAAGCTTTATTTGAAATCGATATAATTTGGAAATGGTTTATTTAGAAACTGAATTAAATTGAAATTGATGAATTGAGATTTAATTAAATTTGAATTTTTGAATCCGAGTTAATTTGAATCGATTTGTGAAATTTAAGGAAACTATTTTATTATATAAAGTATTTTTAAATTATATTTAAACTATTTATATATTTTACTTTATAAATTATTTAATTTGAACTATTTTATTATACTAACCATTTTATTATACAAACTATTTTAATATAAACTCTTATAAACTATTTTACTATATATACTATTATATATATCTAAACTGTTTAAAGGAAAGAGTTTTGGTTTCGAAAGTGTTATAACTTTGAAAGTGCTATGGTTTTGGATATGGATATATTTGAAGAGAAAAAGGATATAGTATCGATATGGTTTTGAAATGGAAATGATATTTTGGTTTTGAATATGATTTTGAAAGGACCGCGGTGTTATAATAACGATTGGTTGTTAAAGAGACCGGGATCAGATATTGTCATACTCTCTGCCAATACCAAAAACCACTTTAACAACTGTGTACGCGGTGGAGATTCTAGAAATGAAGTAGGATGGTTTGGCGATGATTATATATGGTATGACGTGACCCTGACTCCCGTGAGTCAGCTTAGATGTGACTAAAATCAGGAGCTATACCGAGCCAAGTGAGGTCATTCCTCCTATCGGGCATATTTATTCGATACCATTCTATTGCTTTTTTGATTGATTTGGTGGCCACCTCTCGATTTTGATTATAGGAGTGTGTCCGAGGTGGGCTGTAGTAGCTGCTATGCGTTACCACCAGTCCGGGAGTGCAATTGGTATATCTACCCTGGCATCTCCTCGTGTGCCTTGTTCACATGCCCTAGCGCCCCTTCTACGAGTTTGGTTTGTACCATACCCTTGGAGTGCCCTCTGATAGCCCTCCAGTTTATGGAATTACGGTACTGTATAGACTATGAGAATATATAAAATGTGTTAAGGGGGATATGGGTAACGCCTTAACGCTATTTTAATAGTTTACATTATTATAGACATATTATATTAGTGTGTTGTACTACATAATATATAGTTCCATGGATCCTTAGAGGATGGTTATCCCAAACATCCTTTGAGTTACTTGTATTTTAGTTGATATTTCACTTGAGTTGGATTTATTGATATAAGAATGTTAATCCTGACTCGAGTGTTTTGTGTTTTTGCTTTACGCTCGGGTCAGACTGAGTGTCACAGCATTTGAGACTCACCTTTGGAGTTTGGAGCTTCGCTTGGAGATCCATCTATATCTATTCATATTTTAGCTATCCGGTTGATTTGTTCATATTTTTCATCAGTTTGTATTCGAGACTCCATTGTATTTTAGATATTCTGTTGTATTTTATTTTAAACTCTATTGTTTTATATAGTAGCTTCATGAACTACTATTTATCTATTTCCGTTGCTTACTGTTGTAATACTCTGTGTTTGTGATTCTGAGATTGATTTATTTACTATATATGCTGAGTTTTTGCCAAATTATAAATTAACAATCTGATATTTTGAGCAATTCAAGTCCGACATGTGCGGATGCGAATTGTGACGCCCCACCTCTATACCCACGCTAGCCAAGAACACTACGGAGTAATGCTGTCAACTAGCACGGAGAATAAGGCTGTTGAGGAGCGACCATCCATGTAATTTCTTTGTGCGAGCACCGATATGTCAAATAGTATAGCATGCATTTCATTTAAGGAGGAAATCCAACATACCGACACAAACTCAAAGCTATCACACAGTGGCTATATATAATCTTCGGAAAGAAACGTAGAAATAAACATAACATAAATCAGTCACAGACATCCATATCACAAAGGCGGAAAAAGATATGAATATATAACACATGAAAGTGTACATCAGAGTAGTGGTCAGAAAGATCCACGATAATACAAAAGAATAGCAACATGTGCTACACAAAAGAATACATCTATGAGTCGGTATCTCAAATGTATACAACAAAAAACTACTAATCTAAGTAGTTTGCCAAAAGTCAGAGTAATAGATCTTTGGAGAGAAGTCAAGCAGAAGCACCTGTAACATCTCGGTCTGACCCGAGTATTATTTATAAGAAAATAATAAACGGATCAGTCTAGCTATAAATATCAGATGATATGGTATGAAATAAAAGACATGGCATGAACATGTAATAACCATAATAGCATACTACTATAAGCATGCAATTGAAAATCAACAAGAGATTAATCAATATCACAAGAATCTTCTCAAAGATAAAATAGGGTATCATACCCTAAACTTGTATTCATAACAAGCCAATGACACACAAATTCACCAATGCACAAAAATTGATAAAACTTATCAATGGAAATCATGAAAATTGGTGAAGCACAAAATTCCAGAAATCATCACAAGAAATCCAGAATTCACAAGAAGGGGGAGGCCTATCACAAAACGGGAGCATGAAAACTCACCAACACATGTATCACAAGACGAGACGCTATCTCATGGTAGCTAACCATTAATTTTGAGCCGAAGCTCCACAAGAATGGCCCGAAGACCGTGGGGCGCTACCCCACATATGTGATGTAGAAACATCACACAAACGGGGTTTAGTCTCCTTCGTAGACAAAGAGACATCGCACAATTGCTAGTCTAAATCACAAAAATGACCAACATGATCATCAAGAAGTGTCAATCACACCAAGCTAGTAAATATATGAGTTTAGCTTCATGTCCCATAACCACTTGCTTAACTTAAAAATTTACGAACAAACTATAGATCTTCACTAGGAAATTGTCACAAAAGGTTCAGTCGAACAAGTCCAAGAATTAACCGACGAAGTGAACGTAAGCGTTTCATACCACCTGTTTTACTAAGTCGTTTAATTAGATTTCTCATCCGAGTGAAGTAAAGGCTT
Organism: Allium fistulosum; assembly: GCA_030737815.1. Lineage (NCBI taxonomy): Eukaryota > Viridiplantae > Streptophyta > Magnoliopsida > Asparagales > Amaryllidaceae > Allium > Allium fistulosum. Next base: position 798,769,990 of record CM060903.1, on the reverse strand, counting down.
GTATATACTAATAGATTGGAAAACGGTTTAAGAAAAGAGCTTTGTAATAAAATAGTGTTGAAATCGCTTTGATGAAAGAGTTTTGATATTTACTACTAATATTGAAACCTTCATATTTTTGAAGTACAAGTCACAAAATTGGTTTGTAGAAACAATCGGTCGCAAAATTTCACATTCGAAGTCGTGAATGAAATCCAAGGAAATCAGCTCAAAATGCATCAAAGTAGAAGTAGATGGTGCGGCCAAGCATGCCGAGCGACCTAACAAAATACAGGTCAAACGACCTAAGTATAAAAGGCGAGCAATCTAACGTCTTAACAAGGCTGTGCGACCTAACGTGTTACAACCTAGTGGTCGAGCGATGTAAGAGGTCATGCGACCTAAAGGAAATAGGGTCAAGTGACCAAAGAGGGAAACCAAGTCGAACGACCTAGTGGTTTGCGACTTAAAGTAGAATAGGTCAAACGACCTAAATATAGCATGGTGAGCGACCTAGGTGAAACGAGCTAGTACTAAACTAGCATGGCCGACCTAAAAGGGTGCGACCCAAGTAGTGGAACGACCTAATGGTCGAACGACTTAGGGGTAAACGACCTAAGAAGTTAACGACCTATAATGTCCGAACGACCTAACTAGGCGAGCGACCTAAAAGGGACAGGTCGAGCGACCTAACAGAGTGGACATGAGGCCTAGGTGGTGCGACCCAAGGGGTACGCGACCTAAGGAGTACACGACCTAATGGAGGTGCGACCAAGGGCTAGCGACCTAACGTGGTTACGACCAAAATCGGTCGCGACCTAAAGTGGTGAACGGCCCAGTGTGGAACGAGCTATCTGCCGAACGACCTATCTCATGCGAACGACCTAGGGGTTACGACCTTACGCCGAGCGACGTAAGGCCCAGAGCGAGCTATAAGCAGGCAGAGACTTCTCCACGCGAGCGAGCTAACAAGGCAGAACGACGTAAGCCCAGGAATTCACCAAAAACACTAAAATTGGAGTTTTTTGCCAATCCAATCCAAACCAAATGCAAATGCACATGCAAAACTGATAGGGAATCATTCCCAACGATCCAAGACAGTTATTGGCAAGAATGTGAGATAAAAATCTCACCTTTTCACGAAATTGATGATGAAGAAGCTTAAAAGCAATGGAAGGAGCTTGAATCCAATGTCTTCACTTTGAATTTGGAGTTAGTTGTTGGATTTGCAAATGAACAAGAGCTTTGGAGTTTTAATTTCGCATTCCCTCCTCTATTTTTGATGAAGCTTCTATGTTTAGGAAATGAAGAATAAAGTGATGAAGAAGAGATGGGTTGGGGCTGAATTAGTAAGTGGTTCAGCCCAAACCAAAGCCCTAGGCGAAAAATTGGTGAAAATTCCACTATCTCCAAACATATCGAAGTTTACACTCAAAAACATGGCAAACGTCATTTTGAACTCGATGGGGGTGGTCTCGAGTCCTAATTTGACCGTATGCAAAAAGTAGCTTTTCGGACCAAAATCCGATTAACGATAAAATGTTTAAATAAAATATTTAAATATCAAATCGATAAATATGCGTGTTGTTACAGACTCCCCTCTTTAAAGAAATTGCGTCCTCGCAATATATAAGATGGGAATAAAAAAGTAACAACCATAAAAGCATATTAATCACAAAAGAAATTTGAAATAAGAAGTTCACCTTAAAGAGCATGAGAAAGTAAGTCCGGATGTGTACGCTCGATGAATTCTCTAGATTCCCAAGAGGAATCCTTAGGATTTGAAGACCATTGAACCTTTACAAGCCGAACATCTTTATTTCGGAGTCGTTTGACCTCCGAAGCAATAATTCGAATAGGATGCTGCTCATAAGTTAAATTAGGCGAAACTTCAATCTCTTCCACAACACCGGGCTCAAGAATAGAATCGGAATCCCGAAGGCACTTCCGTAATTGAGAAACGTGAAACACGTCATGCATGGCAGAAAACTAAGCCGGTAATGAAAGGCGATAAGCCATGGAACCAATACGTTCGGTGATAGGAAATGGCCCAATATATCGAGGCGCTAACTTTCCCGATCGACTGAAACGTACTACACCCTTCATAGGTGAAACACGAATAAATACAAGATCTCCCACAGAAAATTCTAATTTTCTTCTTCGATTATCGGCATAGGATTTTTGTCTACTCTGGGCTTCTTTCATCCTATGACGAATAAGTTCGATCTTTTCTGTGGAATCTCGAATAAAATCTGGACCTAAAACCAGCTTCTCACCAGCCTCAAGCCAACAAGAAGGAGATCGGCATGGCCTTCCATAGAGTGCCTCAAAAGGTGCCATACCAATACTAGATTGGAAGCTGTTATTATAGGAAAATTCAACAAGTGAAATATGATCTTCCCAACTTCCACAAAAGTCAAGCACACAAGAACGAAGAAGATCTTCAAGAGTTTGATTCACACGCTCAATTTGTCCATCGGACTGGGGATGATAAGCGGTGCTAAAGTTAAGCTTTGTTCCCAAAGCTTTTTGAAGACTCTTCCAGAATCCACTAGTAAACAATGGATCACGATCACTAACAATGGAAGTAGGAACTCCATGTAATTTAACAATTTCTTTGATAAAGAGTTTGGCCAGAAGAGGAACGGTTCGGTTCGACCGAATGGGAATAAAATGGGCGGATTTAGTAAGTCTATCAACGATCACCCATAAGCTATCATGACCCGAACGAGAATGGGGAAGGCCATCAATAAAATCCATGGAAATTTGATCCTACTTCCAAACTGGAATTTCCAAAGGTTGCAATAACCCACCGGGCCTTTGATGTTCAGCCTTGACAAGTTGGCAAGTCATGCAACACTTAACAAAATTAGCAATATCAGATTTCATTCCCTCCCAATAATAAAGTCGCTTCATATCAGCGTACATTTTACTACTACTGGGATGAATGGAAAATTTGGAACGATGAGAATCTTCTAGAATATCTTTACGAAGATCACTAATATTTGGCACTATCAGTCTACCAAATTTTCGAATGCCGCCACGAGAATCGATATCAAAGTCTTTCAAACCTTCAATATCGGTTTTATCCTTAAAAATTTGGCCAAGCAAAGCCAATTCATGATCTAGCTTTTGAGCTTCAAGAATGCGGTCAAAAAGAGAAGGACGAGCCTCAAGGCTACATAAAACAAAAGATGAACACAAATCGGGTACATGATCTCTAATCTCACAAGTGGATAAAACCTCGAGATCATGCCATTCGGATATCATCATAGAAACAACCGCTTGTTGCTTACGACTAAGAGCATCAGCAACTCGATTTCCTTTTCCGGGAGTATAAAGAATATCAAGATCATAAGAGGCAAGGAATTCGAGCCAACGCTGTTGACGCAAATTAAGTTCCTTTTGAGAGAATAAATATTTCAAAGACCTATGATCAGTATAAAGTATAAATTTCTCTCCCAAAAGATAATGTCGCCAAATTCGAAGGGCGAAAACGATAGCCGCGAGTTCTAAATCATGTGTGGCATATCTAGTCTCAGCCGGCTTCAATTGCCTAGAAGCATAAGCAATAACACGTTCTTTTTGCATAAGAACGACACCCAAACCAACGCGACTAGCATCGGTATAAACAACAAAGTCTTGATTCCCTTCGGGAATAACAAGAATAGGAGCATCAGAAAGGAGTTCTTTTAATTTCTGAAAAGAAGTTTCACATTTGTCCGACCAAATGTATTTAACACCTTTCTTTGTTAAACCAGTAAGAGGCACAGCAATTCTAGAAAAGTCTTTTATGAAACGGCGGTAATAACCTGCCAATCCGAGAAAGCTACGGATTTCAGTCACACTCTCTGCTCTCTTCCAATTTTGAATCGCTTCAATCTTCGAAGGATCCACTGATATTTCGGATTCGGAAATAATATGACCGAGCTTCACACAAGATTGCCAAAAGTGGCATTTAGAAAATTTTGCTTTTAATTGATTGCTCCTAAGAGTTTCCAATACAATCCGAAGATGCTTTTCATGTTCCTCCTCGGTTTTAGATTACACAAGAATATCATCAATAAAGATGAGAACAAACCGATCGAGGAAATCTTTGAAAACTCGATTCATAAGGTCAACGAAATAAGCCGGAGCATTCGTTAAACCAAATGGCATAACTAGCCATTCATAAGATCCATAATGAGTACGGAACGAAGTCAAAGGAATACCATCCTCTGCAATACGAAGCTGATGAAAACCGGTAGCCAAGTCCAATTGTGAAAAGACTCTAGCACCACTAAGCTGATCAAATAGATCATCAATCTGAGGTAAAGGATATTTATTCTTAATAGTAAGATCATTAAGCTTGCGGTAGTTGATGCAAAGCCTAAGTGTACCGTCGATTTTCTTCACGAAAATTGCTGAAGCTCCCCAAGGCGAAGAACTATAGCGAATAAATTGCTTCATCTCCAATTCGGATAATTGTTTGCGCATCTCTTCATTCTCCTTATTGGACATGCGATAAGGAGGACGAGTAATAGGTTGAGCTCCAGGTATAAGATTAATTCTGAACTCAATTGCTCGCTTAGGTTGTAATCCTAAAACGAGATCAAATATGTGGAAAAATTCACGAACGACGTGAATACGAGAAATGACATCTTCCTCATCATCATTATCATCATCACGAGGATTTAAAGAATATAAAGATGCAGCCAAAGTGGAATCCGAATCTTTAAGAATAATAGAAATCTGCTTAACAGATAGTGGATGTCGAAGATAAATAGTCCGCTCAGGACATAGGATATGAGCTTCATAACGGTTAAGCCAACCCATACCCAAAATCATTCCAAAGCCTAAATAACGCATGACATGCAAATCGGCTAGGAAAGGAAAATCACACAAAATAATCTCCACATCTTTACAAAGCAAACTAAGGGTTGCGGATCCACCAACCGGATTTGCAATTCTTAAAGAAGTCATTAAAGCAACAACACTTAAGGAAAAAGTATCGACAAGTTCCTTTGATATAAAAGAATGGGATGCACCCGTATCAAAGAGAACTCTAATAGGTTGATCATGAAATATAATAATGCCATCAAGGACAGAATGAGACATACCTTGACCGCGAGATGTTGATGTATTCGACCCCATATTTAGACAGTGACTCGAAGGATGCGACATAATCTGTCATGAAAGATTCACCTTGAACAAGGTCTATGAAACGTCGAGCCAATGTCACTTTCTCTGCTTCTGTTACGAATTTTAATTCGAAGCGTTCTCGGAATTGCTCCCAGGTGAGATCCGCTTTGTTAATCTCAGAAATAAGAAGTTCGTACTAGTCCAATGCTCTTTCTTGGAGCATACTGGAGGCCACCTGAACACGGTGAAGATCGATAAGATTCATGCGAGAAAAGATTTGATCGCATGTTCTTAACCAAGCCTGGACTTCAATAATAGTTTCGGAACCTTTGAACGGTTTCCTACCCAAGTTGGTATAATCGTTGCACAAGCGTGCAAATCCAGACTTAGGATGAGTAGGTTCCTGATTAGGACCAGCTGCTTGAGCATTCTTTACTAAATCAAGAAGCTGTTGAGCAGTCATAAAAACTCCATCCTGGGGAGTAACAGTAGATGGTCTGGCTCTAGGACGGCCTGGTCTAGACATTCTCTCCTTAAAGAAAGAGAGAAGAAGAAAAGTTATTCTCCAATTAAACATCAATCAAATCTTGATAGATAAAACAAGGATACATAAAAGGAAATAGGATGAATCGGTACGAAGACTCGAATTAAATCCTATGGAAAGACTCCTAAGTTGGACTTAGGACGATGATCCTTGTTAAGTTATTCTACATTGTTCCGAAGTTTGGCTCTGATACCAAGCTGTGACGCCCCACCTCTATACCCACGCTAGCCAAGAACACTATGGAGTAATGCTGTCAACTAGCATGGAGAATAAGGTTGTTGAGGAGCGACCATCCATGTAATTTCTTTGTGCGAGCACCGATATGTCAGATAGTATAGCATGCATTTCATTTAAGGAGGGAATCCGACATACCAACACAAACTCAAAGCTATCACACAATGGCTATATATAATCTTCGGAAACAAACATAGAAATAAACATAACATAAATCAGTCACAGACATCCATATCACAAAGGCGGAAAAAGATATGAATATATAACACATGAAAGTGTACATCAGAGTAGTGGTCAGAAAGATCCACAATAATACAAAAGAATAGCAAAATGTGCTACACAAAAGAATACATCTATGTGTCGGTATCTCAAATGTATACAACAAAAAACTACTAATCTAAGTAGTTTGCCAAAAGACAGAGTAATAGATCTCTGGAGAGAAGTCAAGCAGAAGCACCTGTAACATCTCGGTCTGACCCGAGTATTATTTATAAGAAAATAATAAACGGATCAGCCTAGCTATAAATATCAGATGATATGGTATGAAATAAAAGACATGGCATGAACATGTAATAACCATAATAGCATACTACTATAAGCATGCAATTGAAAATCAACAAGAGATTAATCAATATCACAAGAATCTTCTCAAAGATAAAATAGGGTATCATACCCTAAACTTGTATTCATAACAAGCCAATGACACACAAATTCACCAATGCACAAAAATTGATAAAACTTATCAATGGAAATCACGAAAATTGGTGAAGCACAAAATTCCAGAAATCATCACAAGAAATCCAGAAATCACAAGAAGGGGGAGGCCTATCACAAAACGGGAGCATGAAAAATCACCAACACGTGTATCACAAGACGAGACGCTATCTCATGGTAGCTAACCATTAATTTTGAGCCGAAGCTCCACAAGAATGGCCCGAAGACCGTGGGGCGCTACCCCGCATATGTGATGTAGAAACATCACACAAACGTGGTTTAGTCTCCCTCGTAGACAAAGAGACATCGCACAATTGCTAGTCTAAATCACAAAAATGACCGTCATGATCATCAAGAAGTGTCAATCACACCAAGCTAGTAAATATATGAGTTTAGCTTCATGTCCCATAACCACTTGCTTAACTTAAATATTTACGAACAAACTGTAGATCTTCACTAGGAAATTGTCACAAAAGGTTCAGTCGAACAAGTCCAAGAATTAACCGACGAAGTGAACGCAAGCGTTTCATACCACTTGTTTTACTAAGCCGTTTAATTAGATTTCTCATCCGAGTGAAGTAAAGGCTTGTATATACTAATAGATTGGAAAACGGTTTAAGAAAAGAGCTTTGTAATAAAATAGTGTTGAAATCGCTTTGATGAAAGAGTTTTGATATTTACTACTAATATTGAAACCTTCATATTTTTGAAGTAAAAAGTCACAAAATTGGTTTGTAGAAACAATCGGTCGCAAAATTTCACATTTGAAGTCGTGAATGAAATCCAAGGAAATCAGCTCAAAATGCATCAAAGTAGAAGTAGATGGTGCGGCCAAGCATGCCGAGCGACCTAACAAAATACAGGTCAAACGACCTAAGTATAAAAGGCGAGCGACCTAACGTCTTAACAAGGCTGTGCGACCTAACGTGTTACGACCTAGTGGTCGAGCGATGTAAGAGGTCATGCGACCTAAAGGAAATAGGGTCAAGCGACCAAAGAGGGAAAACAAGTCGAACGACCTAGTGGTTTGCGACTTAAAGTAGAATAGGTCAAACGACCTAAGTATAGCATGGTGAGCGACCTAGGTGAAACGAGCTAGTACTAAACTAGCATGGCCGACCTAAAAGGGTGCGACCCAAGTAGTGGAACAACCTAATGGTCGAGCGACTTAGGGGTAAACGACCTAAGAAGTTAACGACCTATAATGTACGAACGACCTAACTAGGCGAGCGACCTAAAGGGGACAGGTCGAGCGACCTAACAGAGTGGACATGAGGCCTAGGTGGTGCGACCCAAGGGGTACGCGACCTAAGGAGTACGCGACCTAATGGAGGTGCGACCAAGGGCTAGCGACCTAACGTGGTTACGACCTAAATCGGTCGCGACCTAAAGTGGTGAACGACCCAGTGTGGAACGAGCTAACTGTCGAACGACCTATCTCATGCGAACGACCTAGGGGTTACGACCTTACGCCGAGCGACCTAAGGCCCAGAGCGAGCTATAAGCAGGCAAAGACTTCTCCACGCGAGCGAGCTAACAAGGCAGAACGACCTAAGCCCTGGAATTCACCAAAAACACTAAAAGTTGAAGTTTTTCGCCAATCCAATCCAAACCAAATGCACATGCAAAACTGATAGGGAATCATTCCCAACGATCCAAGATAGTTATAGGCAAGAATGTGAGATAAAAATCTCACCTTTTCACGAAATTGATGATGAAGAAGCTTAAAAGCAATGGAAGGAGCTTGAATCCAATGTCTTCACTTTGAATTTGGAGTTAGTTGTTGGATTTGCAAATGAACAAGAGCTTTGGAGTTTTAATTTCCCATTCCCTCCTCCATTTTTGATGAAGCTTCTATGTTTAGGAAATGAAGAATAAAGTGATGAAGAAGAGATGGGTTGGGGCTGAATTAGTAAGTGGTTCAGCCCAAACCAAAGCCCTAGGCGAAAAAGTGGCGAAAATTCCACTATCTCCAAACATATCGAAGTTTACAGTCAAAAAGATCGCAAACGTCATTTTGAACTCGATGGGGGTGGTCTCGAGTCCTAATTTGACCGTATGCAAAAAGTAGCTTTTCGGACCAAAATCCGATTAACGATAAAATGTTTAAATATCAAATCGATAAATATGCGGGTTGTTACACGAATGGCACGAAATACCGGGTCGTTACAGTTGGTATCAAAGCTCTGTTTTTAGGCAAAACTTAGCATATAGAGTAAATTTAATTATGGAATCACCTTCATTCGAGCTTGAATTCCTTCCTCTTTGATTTGGATTTCTTTCGAACTTTGGAACCCTACCTTATTCTGAAATCCATTCTTTCCCTTTTCTGTTCGTGTTCTTCTTGATTCTGGAGCATCCCATAGCTCTACTTCGACTGATCTCTATAATGAATCTGAGAATATCTTGCCACCTCAATTGGCAATTTCATCCTGATGTTTTGAAGTCACATCTCTCCCATTTAAGCGGGAAACTGAATTTCCGCATTGATCTTATCCTTGGAATCTCGGTTGACCCGGTTAAGGTCACTCGCGATTAATATAAGTCTATCCATCTTCCTCTTTTGTAATTTAGTTATCCTATATTCCTTTCTAGTCCATCTCGTTGGTTAGAATTCTATTTGATTAGGGTCTCCCTAAATTTGGATCTCTATCCTTGATTTGAAATCATTCTTGAATCATCGTGTGAGGGAGTGTATTTTGTAATTAATATAAAAATGTTTTATATTGTGAGGTCTGAGTTATTAAGTTTGAATTTTTGGTTTCGATTGATTCGTCTAGCTAACGTTATCGATAGAGATTCCAAAACACTTGAACAAAGCAAACCGACACAATATTATTATCAAATTTGATAAATGAAATAAACTTTGTATGATTATATTATATATAAGTATAAATTTGTATGATTATATTATATATACAAGTATAAATTTTTCTGAGAGATAATTGTTAAATAAATTGGTTGATAAGGATGATAATATTTGATTTTCATTAATTGTTTTGTAAACCATTGACTATTGTCACTTGGTATAAATAAATGAAATTATAAAACATGGTTTATAAATTGATTTGGAATTGAAATGAATTAAGAATTTGAGAATTTAAATTTCCGATGTTTTCCACATTTGGATTTCAAAGTTTTAGAAAAATAAAATAGATTATTTATTTGAAAGTATTTTTAAATAGAAATCGTTGTCTAAAGGATTTTAAAAGTTTTAAATCAGTACTCTCTTCGTTTGTCGCTGGAAAATAATTTCGGTGATGACGGCCGCACCATCGAATTCATTTTCGAGTCTCGAAGTGGAGAGGCCCTTAGTAGCTTTACTACACTTTTGTTTTGAAAAATGGGTTTGATTTGAATTTCCTGAAAATGAGTTGATTTATAAAATATATATGTATATAATTATTTCCAACTAGTTAGAATTGAACCGGAAATTTGAATCTTAAGTTTTATACTAAGACATGGTTTCAATTATTGAAATAAAGTAAAATGTTGAATAATTGGAGTATCTGAAATGATAAATGAAATTAAACCAACCTGAAATAATGAATTTGAACAAACTTATTTGTATAACCCTAAATTACATCAATATATAACTTGCCTAAAATATTCAAAAAGTTAAAATGTTAGGATATAATAAAAGGTTGTACAAGAAGAAAACTTAAGTAATAAATTGTTCAAACAGAAATATGGCTTAATATAAATGTTGGAAATAAAAAGGAAAAATTTGTATAGTATTTAATTACACTCAGAACATTAATATAACTTACCTAAAAAGTTTAAATATAATTAGAATGTAATTGGATAATATACACTAGGATATAAGTAATAGGACATCAAAAATGATATTTTGTTAAGGAAATTTATGAATAATAAATTGGATAGTAAATTGAATAAATAAAAGAGAATTAATTTGTTGAATAATAAATGGTTGTTGTAATAAATGTTTATACACGTAATATATGTTGCAAAATATATATTAAGTGAAACAAATTTAATAGATAAAAGAGAATGCAAATAAATAGGAACTTATGAATAGTGAAATTGAAATTTTAAGGAAATCAACTTAACTAGGGTCAAATGGATTTTGGGTAAATAAATGAGTTAAATCAAATAAATTTTGTTTTGAAAAGGAGATTTTGCAACAAATGCTAATAAATTGAAATCAAATATATTGGTTGAGATACATTAAATTGAATCAATAAAATATGGATATAATGAATAGTTACTGATTTAATAAAATGGATTAAACCAAATTGTTGAATGTTAATCCATATAAAATTGAAATCTGTATGATTTTGAATAGTTGAAGTTGAATGTCGCGGTGGAATTAACTATAGTTGATCAAATAGACTTAATAAATGAGTGAGACCAAGCAAATTTTGTTGTGAAATTTTTGCAATAAATGATTAATGAATTTGAAACAAGTCAATTGGAAAATATAGGGAAAGGAAACCAATCAAATGTGAACACAATAAACTTGATTGATTAAATAAAATGAATTGGAATAAACCAATTTTAACATAAATAGAGTTTACATGGTTTTAAATTAATTGTTGTATTTGATATTTCAATCTTTTTCTTTCTGGTTGTTTTTATTCTTCTACCTCCTTCCTATTCGGGGATGAAAAGTTTTGAGTGGGGGAGAGTGTAACAACCCGGAAATTTTAATAGTTTATAACGTAATTAACTGAAATTTTGCTTAAAATTTTATAAATTGAATTTGGAAATAAAAATTTAATATTTGGAATACGTCTATTTTAACATAGCAACTGGTAAATTTTCATCTAATAATATGGAAGTTTATTTTCTTGTGTAACTTCATTTAAATTTAAATCAGTTAATATTAGAGGATAATAAAATATTTCTCAAACCTGAATAATTTTATACAATAAATTTGTAAACCATCTTATGAGTGAGACATCATATTCTGTTTCTTCAAATTTGGGCTTTTCTAGCTCCGTTTACCTTATTTTCTGCAATTTTTCAGCATTTCCGGTAGCGGAAATTCGAAATTTTATAATTCAATCGTATCACTGATATCTGTATACCGTTTTGATCGTCTCGTCATGCTAATCTCAACGGTATATTCATTTCTGTTTTTCAAACCCTGGTACGCGTCGGAAAATCAAAAAAACAATTCTGTACCAGTTCCGCATTTGAGACTTTTGGTTTCTTTCGTCTATTCATATCTGGCAGTTAGAAAATCAACAGTCCGTACTTTTATTTTCTAAAATTTATAATGACTTTTGAGGTTCCTAACTTCCGTTCATTCTTTGGAAATATTATTAATACATATAAAATTTTATATTTGCGTTGTTCCCCTGCCTATTTCCTTTGAAGCCAGAGAGATAAAGTGGCCGTTCTTTTATCTTGCTCTTCCCAAACCTCCTTGTGCCTAACCCCTGCAGCCATGGCCACCACCCATCAACCACTTCCCCTCACGCGAACTTCCCTCTGCCAAGCAACCTCTTCGACCTCCCTCTCCTCCACCAAGCTAGCTTCATCCGCCGCACCCTTGCAATTGCTGCCTTGCTACTACCCAACTACCGGCATCCACCAACCCTCCACTTCCGTCGATTTGCTCTGACCGCGAACCAAACTTTGCCGTCCTCCGCCTATTCCTCCACCTTCCACCCCGCCTCCTTGAATCCCGTGCCCAGACCCAGACCAACCACAATCAAAACCCATCAACCCGAGCACACCCTCAACTGACCATGGCAACCACCAACGAGCCGAACCCACCACGTCTCTTGCTCCCTTCGCCACCATACGGCCATGATTGCTCCTCCTTGACCGAGCCTACCACGCCACGTCACAACCTTGCTTTGAGCAGCCTCCTCTTCTTTGTAAGGATTCATGCATTTGTGTTGTTATATATAGGGTAAGTTTATATATATATATATATATATATATATATATATTATAGTAGTAATATGTAGGTTGTATAAAATTTGATATACTCTTATGTGTTGAGTACAGATTAGATTGGCATATATCAGTGAAGTATTAATTTTCAAAAATGCTAGTACCTATAACCATTACATATATAAGGTCTAAGAAATTCGTTTGAATCTATATCAATATTTTTAAAGTATTTAAACTTATGTTAACATTTTGAACAGATTTTTTGTGATAATATAAATATTGATTTTCAATGTATATATATATATAATTGGATTTTGAAATGTATACTTTATCATAACTTTACATATATTGTTAGTTTACTGATGCATACTTATATATATATATATATATGTTAGATATATATAAAGTATATGCCAGTATTTGAATGTGATGTATATATGTAAGTTGCCTTAGATTACCACATTTCTTACATGTATAAGTTGCCGTTAATAAGTTATATTGAGGTTAGTTTATATATATATATATATATTTACGTACGTAATATATGTTAGAGTATATAGTATTTTTCTCGTATTAGCTGACTTTAGTTGTCAACTGTCAGTTATTTAAGTTGTACAATTCATATATGTATCATTTTATTATTGTGTGAAGTGATGGGATATACTTTGTTTTATAACAGTATTATATTACCTTGTTTAAATGAATATAAGTTTGTTTATAAATATAAAAAGTTTATTTATTTCTGCTGTGTATATATATTATTTTATAGAAATATGAAATGTATGTAAGTTATACATTTTGGTTAAAAACATATTATATGTTAGTAGTTATAGTTTTACTATGTTAGTTTATATGTTATCAGTATATATATATAGCAGTTATTTTGTTTTGTTGACTTAGGTCATTCGACGTTAATTTTAAAGGAGCTGTGTATGTATCCATATAGTTCTCCATAAGTTATGAACTATGTATACCAATTTGTTTATAGTCTACATCCCTAACGGCAGCGTTCATTGTACAAAAAGAATCCGAAAGAAAACGTGGCCAATCCAGAATGGTCATGAACTACACAAGACTTAATGACAATACCCATGAAGATGGATATTGTATACCAAACAAAGATGTTCTCATTTTTGATAAAATACACCTAAATGTCCATTCAAATATGTTACAAAATTAATTGTGTACACCAGAAAAAGAGGGGAGTTGTAATTAATTTAAATATGTTATAATTATTTTACATATGTTGTTAATTTTTAATTATTTTTAATATATTTAGTTATTATAACTAAAATGTTCTGTACAATGTCCTGGATATATATGTTGAAAGCAAATCCAGAGATGAATTTTATTGTGTGTGTTAAAATTTCTATTATACTATGCAGAATAATTTGCTTGTTCATCTTTGTTACCTTATTGAAATGACCCTCCTATTTCTACCCTAATTTCATAAGGTTTTTTTTACAGAGATGATATATAGATATATCATTCATTACAAATATATTTCCCAGGGCCATTTTCTTTTTCCAATAAACAAAATATATCCAGGATCAAAATAATCAACCAATATAAATATATCAGTACATTCACAAAGATAAGCACATACATGTGAGGATGTATATGCCTCTCTTGTTTGAATCAGAGTTCTGGAAAACAAGAGGATATTGGATTGATTGAATTTAATCAATCCACACATAGTTCAGTGTTATATGCAATAAAAATTCTATTCATGCATGAATACCTATATATATATATATATTTTAAACTCCTGATACCTTGCTAAATTCTCTAGGGAGTATAAATTCTAGAAACCAGATAAATGTGATATGATTATTTATAAATTAAGGGTCTGGTGCTTGGGTTCTGAAAATGATAGAAGTGTTTATCATTATCCATGTTTGATTTTCTTCTTATATAATCTGTCTGGAATTTAAAATGCATTTGATTAAAATCTGAGTGAAATTCAGATTCCTATTACAAATACAAAGGAAAAGGTGTGTTAATATCTGTACAAAACATGTTTATGTGTGTATATAACTGCAACTATTTTGGATCTGGCTTTCAACTCCCATATTACAGATTCTTTCTTTATTTAAAAAATAAGGCATGAAACATTTGTATAAAACAAGTTAAATTATGGAAACCTTGCAGTCATATAAAAACATTCAACCTATGCCTATTATCTTTTGTATACATAAGCCATGGTAGAAAGATAAAACCATTTAATTTTTCTGAGAATCAACTATCCAGGTTTTCCAAAAACTTAAATCATTTCTAAGACTCAAGATTGACTAATACATTTTTAAAATATAATCATTTAATTTTAACATGGTGTTCTTACTAAATCCACTTACAATATTTTGATTAACTTCTTTTATATCAGATATTAACTAGATTTATAAATTCCAGATACAAGTCAATCTCTTAATAAAATACTTAACAAAATATCCATCCCATATTCAACACTTAATACAAGTAACAATTTAAATCATTAATACATGCGGATTTTATCATTTAGGCTCTTATCTAACTAAGTTTAGCATGCTATAATCTTCTTCTCAAAGCCTTGCTCCTACTCCTACTTAGTTGCTGCAATCCCTGAAAAAGCATTTGAAACTGCCTCATTTTAAATGAGACACCCCAGATGCCATTAGCACACTAGGGTCAGACACATGTCTGGTATGAGAAAATTCACAAAAGCAATTAGTTAATTAGGTTAAAATCAAGTTAAGTATAGATACATAAAGTTCTGCCCTTTGGAAACAGGTCATACTTGTGTGCATGCTCTGTGTCATTGTGCATGTGCACACTTTGATTTTTCTTTCCAGAGACTGCATATATAAATATGGCACATACATTCAAGCATACAATTCAGTCATAGTCAAACAATCATTCACACCAAACAGGAAAATAACCAATATGAGTTAAATCATTTATTCCATCCTCATATTTCAATTCTGGGAAAAACTCTAGTTTTCTCGTCATCTCAAATATTTTTCCCTTGGTATATTTATCTATCCTGGTCTCATCTGCAATATTTATGAATCAATGGACACACTGTAATGAACTAATTTACTCCATTACACAAAGATCTCAGGACTTAAACAAGCCATGTGTCAACTTGCATTACTCAAGAACACAAGTCATTCCTGCAGTAATCTTGACCCTATTTTCCTAATCAAGTTTCTCAGGTGTTTTATCCTTTAAATTTTCAGGGTAACCCAGCCAGTGAGTCATTCCACTAAAATAAGCATTCATCTCATAACATTCCTCATCATTCATATAAACAGACAGAGGCAATCAAGCAATTTATTAAAACATGTTCTTGCAATTTAGAAGAGGTATAGACAACTAACATTGGTTTATGGCTCTATTTGGAATATTTTGTTGCAAACATCTGTGCTTTAGTTAACTCAGATTGACCAAGCTTCCTAAATCACAAAATCTATCTGCTAGGTGGTTATTGTATATTTTCTTTGAACCAGGAGTATCAGCACATAGGCAAGCCTATTACACTCCTAATTCCTTTTTATAATAAGCCTCAGCACATATACATATGTATATTGCAGCCCATCTATTTATCAATTCTTCTGGGTTGAGCCAAAACCAACACTACTTGCTTATATTCAACATCTTATTTTCTGGATATTTATTATATTTCTATCTAATATCACACCAGAAAGAGATCTGGGTTTTTAAATTACCTATTCATGCATACTGATCATATTAAGAATGAAACAATCAGAACAACTAGCAAGCATTAAAGCATCCTTAATTTCTAAAGAACAATCACATATACTTTTAAGAAAAATTCATTTATAACTGGCTGCCTTCATTAGGACTTAGTGCCTTAAGTTGTTGAGTGAGTTTCCTCACCTAGCTCTCTTCTTTGCTTCCTTAATTAATTGATGAACTTCTGCCTTTAGCCTCAAGCTCTTTTCCTTCCCTTGCCTTATGATTTCTATGGTGTTGTTTCTTTTTTTTTTCCAAAGTTCTTTTCTGAGAAGGAGAGGAGGCTGCTGCATATACATGTATATATACAGGGTCTTCCTTTGGGTTTTGGGTATTGGCTAAAGCCATTTTTGCCCACCAGAAAAATCATGTTATTTGTATTTTATTTGAACCCAAAATTCTACCCTTCCCGGCTTAATTTAGGTGAAGAGAAAAGTGGTTACATTTTTTTCATAAATTTGCTTTTCAGAAAATACTTTTTTCCTTTGTCTACAATCATGCTAAAATGTGACTTGATTTGTTATTTATCAAATACTCTTCCTAATTCTGCCTATACCAAGCATTTCCCTGTTTTGTCTTATTTTTTCCTATTTTTAGCTTTCATGTAAATGGTATGTACTTCCTTTATTTATTTACAAGAGGACTACTCCTTTTTCTATCCTCAGTTTTCCTTTCTTTCTGCCTATATACTAAAATATGTCTGTATATTTTATTTTACTAATTTGAACTCTAGTATTTTATTAACACATATATATATATATTTATATAAGTCTTACTGAAATAATTAGCACACCCATATATATATATATTTACACATCATTCTGTATTGACACACACATGCACATGTATACTCAAAAATATTCAGTAGCATCCATATATTTATATTTACTCATGCATACAACTTTTAAGGGTTTAATCTAAATATATATATATATATATATATATATATATATTCCCATACATATCAATATGTATTTATTCTTAGAGTTCAGGGACTTTTAGCTTTATTTCATGTGCATTTCCTGTGCACACATGTACACACATACTGATACACTATCAAGCTATATCAATCCCCTTTCAAAATTTATTCAAAAATTATTTTGAATTCATTTATATTTGTCAGAATAAATTCCTAAAATCTTGGGTCATTACATACACCCCTCCTTTTAGAAATTGTGTCCCACAATTTTCCTAAGCTTAAAATAAATTTTAATCTTAATTCAGAGAACAAGTACATTCTCAACCAAATAGATTTTTAGTTCTATAATAACTAAAAACATATGCATCTAAAAAAAAGAAAACAATCAAAAATCAGAATTACCTTTAATCTGAAAATAGCTTAGGATAATTCATCCTAACTTTGTCTTCTAATTCCCATGTGCAATCACTAGGATCAAGACTCCACTGTACCTTCACAAGTTTCAGAGATTTATTCCTCAACTTCTTCACATCTTTTTCCAAAATTCCCACTGGATCCTTTTCATAAATCAAATTAGAATTTATCTGCACTTGGGTTGGGGTCTCAAGAATTCCTGCCTTGTCATGGACCCACCTTCTCAATTGTGATACATGAAAAACATCATGTATACCTTGCATGTTTTCTGGTAATTCCAACTTATATGCCAAGGGACCAATTCTTTCCAGAATTTTGTATGGTCCAATATATCTTGGGGTTAACTTGCCTTGTTTTCCAAACCTCAGCACATTTTTCATAGGTGAGATTTTGATGAAAACAAAATTTCCCACTTCATATTCTACCCGCCTCCTTCTCATGTCTGCAAATTTCTTTTGCCTATCTTGAGCTGCTGCCATTCTTCTTCTTATCAACTCAATTTTCTCCTTAGTTTCTTGTATGTACTCAGGTCTTAAAATAGACCTTTCTCCTGCTTCTACCCAACAAACAGGTGACAAACAGGGTTTACCATATAAGGCTTCAAATGGAGCCATTCCTATGGTGCTTTGGTAGCTGTTGTTGTATGTAAATTCAACTAGATGAAGATAATCTTCCCAGTTGCCCCCAAAATCTAGTATACATGCCCTCAACATGTCCTCCAAAACTTTGTTTACTACCTCAGTCTGCCCATCTGATTGAGGATGGTAGGCAGTACTTAAACATAGTTCACTTCCCATTGCTTCTTGAAAGGTTCTCCAGAATTTTGAAGTGAAGATGGTATCCCTATCACTCACAATGGTTTTGGGAATGCCATGTAACTTTACCACTTCCTTTACAAAAATTTGAGCTAATTTTGGTGCTGTCCTTTCTGACTTGACTGGGATGAAGTGTGCTACTTTGGTTAGCCTATCAACTATCACCCATATACTTGTATTACCTCTCTTAGATCTAGGCAGTCCATCTATGAAGTCCATAGATATGTCTTCCCACTTCCACTGTGGTACACTAAGAGGCTGCATCAACCCTGATGGCCTTTGGGTTTCAGCCTTGACTTGTTGGCAAGTCATACATTTGGCAATGTATTTAGCTACATCAGATTTCATCCCCTTCCACCAGAAGTCTCTTTTCCAATTTTGGTACATTTTTGTGTTGCCTGGGTGTATGGAGTATTTACTTCTGTGATATTCATTCAATATCTCTTTCTTCAATTCTGTGTCCTCTGGTACACACATCCTATTTTGGTATCTCATATAACCATTTTTATCAATATGGTGATTCATCACTTCCTCCCCTCTTGAGAGGAGCATTTTCTTCTCTAATAAGTTGGCATCCTGTTCTTGCATTTTTCCTACCTTCAGAATTAAATCTGGTTGAAGTGTCATTAAGCTTAACTTCCCTTTATCTTCTTGTGCACCATGCATCTGCTCATCAATGTGCACACAACCATTCTCCCCAATTTATAACTCAGTTAGCAAAGACAAGCCCTTAAATTCTTCTATCATCATCATAGCCAGTTTAGCATGCTGTCTACTTAGAGCATCTGCAACTTTGTTTGCTTTGCCTGGTGTATAGAGTATGTCAAAGTCATAGGCAGCTAAGAACTCCCCCCATCTATGTTGCCTCATGTTCAAATCTTTTTGTGAAAATAAATATTTTAGAGACTTGTGGTCAGTGTAAAGTTCGAACTTTGTGCCTAACAAATAATGTCTCCAAAGTTTTAAAGCATAGATCACAGCTGCTAATTCGAGATCATGTGTGGCATACCTTACTTCATGGGGTTTAAGTTGTCTGGATGCATATGCAATGACTTGGCCTTGTTGCATCAACACTGCACCCAAGCCAAATCCACTAGCATCAGTGTATACAACTAATTCTTCATTTCCACGAGGTACCTTTAAAATTGGAGCATTCACCAATGCCTCCTTCAACTGTTCAAAAGACTTTTCACATTTTTCTGACCAAACAAAAGCTTGGTTCTTCCTGGTTAGGTTAGTGAGTGGTGTAGAAATTTTTGAAAAATCTTTTATAAACCTCCTATAATACCCTGCCATCCCCATAAATGACCTCACTTCACTCACAGTGCTTGGCCTCTTCCATGCTTGAATAGCCACTACTTTATTGGGGTTCACAGAAATTCCTTGAGCAGATATAACATGGCCAAGGAAATGTGCTTACTCTCTCCAAAATACACATTTTGAAAATTTTGCCTTTAAATCTTTTTCCCTTAATCTAGACAAAACCAGGTGCAAATGATGCTTATGTTCTTCCACTGTTTTGGAGTAAATCAAAATGTCATCTATAAAAATAAGCACAAACTTGTCTAAATAATCTCTAAAGGTTCTGTTCATTAAATCTACAAAGTATGATGGTGCATTGGTCAAGCCAAATGGCATAACCAAAAATTCATACAACCCATACCTAGTGTTAAAGGCAGTGTACTTGATGCTTGATTCTTCCACCTTCATTTGATGAAAACCAGATGCTAAATCTAGTCTAGAAAATACTTTTGCCCCTGCTAATTGATCAAAAAGATCATCTATTCTTGGCAATGGGTATTTATTTTTAATAGTTACTTTGTTTAATTCTCTATAATCTATACAGAGTCTTAAGGAGCCATCTTGTTTCTTAACAAATACCACTGGTGCTCCCAGCAAGAATTACTTGGTCTTATAAAACCCTTTTCTTCCAATTCTTCTAACTGTTTCTTTAATTCTTTTAGTTCATTTGGCCCCATTCTAGTTGGCTTTTTAATCACTGGGCTTGCTCCTGGAACTAGATTGATCTGGAACTCTACTGGTCTATGGTGTGGAACACCCTTGACCTCACCAAACACATCCAAATATTCATTGACTATGGGAATTTCTTCAATGGTTAGTTCACTGAAATCTTTTTCTGAGTCAACTAAATGATATAGTTTTCCTTCCTTAGCTACTTCACATAAAACTGTGATTCTCTGACCTCTAGAATTTTGCAATGATATGGTGGATGAGTCTAAATTAATTATGGCTTTAAATTGCCTTAACCAGTCTACCCCCAATATAACACCTATATTTGGGTAATTCAAAACATATAAATTGGAAATAAAAATATTTCCTCCTATGTTTAATTCCACATCCACACAAATCATATTTAAAACACTAGAACTCCCCAGTGGACTTTGTATATGCAATGGGGTTTCAACCAATATGCAATTCAGTTTTAGCATTTTAACTAGTTCATAAGAAATTAAAGAGTGAGTTGCCCCAGTATCATATACTACTGCTATGGGTATGGTACAAATAAGTAATGTACCTTCCACTTGGCTATGGTTTTCAGTGTTACTCTCCACTGTGGCTTTGCCTTTTCCTTCCAAATTTGCCAATTTTCCTTGCTGTTTGTACTCAGGACAATTCCTCTTCATATGCCCCTCTTTCCCACATAGATAGCACTTGAAAGCTCCTCCTTTCAATTCTGGCCACCTAGGCTTGATATGCCCCTCCTTTCCACACCGATGGCACACAATTTTTTTCTTGGTTTCCTTAGCTTTGACATCTCCAGTGCCTTTGTTACTGGCCTCTTCCTTCTTCTTATCATAAGGGTGATACCTCCCCTTACCCTTCTTGGTATTATTGTTCTTAAAATTTCTGAACTTCTCCCTTTCCTTGTCATGCTGTTCCAACCTCAAAGCTAAGTCTATCACATGGTCAAAAGTCCTGTCTGCGTAGGGTAACATGGCTCTGCTAAGTCCTGGGTTCAACCCTTTTATGTACCTATCATTTTTGGATGCCTCATCTGCCACAAGCATTGCTCCATATGTGGAAAGCCCCTCAAACTTTGAGTGTATTCTGTGACAGTCATGGTTCCTTGTCTAAGTCTAATAAATTCTTCTAGCAAGGTAGTCTTTGCTGATGCTGGCACAAACCTTGCTTCCAACATCTCTTTGAATTGATTCCAAGTGATTTCATTCTCATTCCTTCCTGCAATGATTACTTCCCACCAGCCTAACTACTCCTTTTAGCTGTTTTGAAGCCACTTGCCTCTTTCTTTGATCATCAAGTTGCATGTCATTGAAAATTCTTTCCAATGTTCTCAACCATGTTTGAATTTCCATGATACTCTCTGTCCCTTCAAAGCTTTTGCCTCCTAAATGAGTATATGTCTTAAGTAATTTTGAGAGTTCTTCATAGGGATTTTCTTGCCTTTGTCCTGCCCCATCCCTAAATGCTCTCACCAAGTCTTGCAGATTGACCATTGGTGGTGCATGGGAAGATCCTGCTCCCTGATTTGGTGGTCTCCCTACCATAGTTTGCTAATAATAATTTACATAGCTGGTTAGTTTGATTGGTAATTTTATTATTTTAGTGGTTTTTTTTCACACTGAAAACATTGATATATATATTTAGTTCCTTTAAATTTTATTTCTATCTAAGAACTTGATCTTTACTTCTACTATGTTGAATAACATAGCTCTGATACCAAATGAAATGACCCTCCTATTTCTACCCTAATTTCATAAGGTTTTTTTTACAGAGATGATATATAGATATATCATTCATTACAAATATATTTCCCAGGGCCATTTTCTTTTTCCAATAAACAAAATATATCCAGGATCAAAATAATCAACCAATATAAATATATCAGTACATTCACAAAGATAAGCACATACATGTGAGGATGTATATGCCTCTCTTGTTTGAATCAGAGTTCTGGAAAACAAGAGGATATTGGATTGATTGAATTTAATCAATCCACACATAGTTCAGTGTTATATGCAATAAAAATTCTATTCATGCATGAATACCTATATATATATATATATTTTAAACTCCTGATACCTTGCTAAATTCTCTAGGGAGTATAAATTCTAGAAACCAGATAAATGTGATATGATTATTTATAAATTAAGGGTCTGGTGCTTGGGTTCTGAAAATGATAGAAGTGTTTATCATTATCCATGTTTGATTTTCTTCTTATATAATCTGTCTGGAATTTAAAATGCATTTGATTAAAATCTGAGTGAAATTCAGATTCCTATTACAAATACAAAGGAAAAGGTGTGTTAATATCTGTACAAAACATGTTTATGTGTGTATATAACTGCAACTATTTTGGATCTGGCTTTCAACTCCCATATTACAGATTCTTTCTTTATTTAAAAAATAAGGCATGAAACATTTGTATAAAACAAGTTAAATTATGGAAACCTTGCAGTCATATAAAAACATTCAACCTATGCCTATTATCTTTTGTATACATAAGCCATGGTAGAAAGATAAAACCATTTAATTTTTCTGAGAATCAACTATCCAGGTTTTCCAAAAACTTAAATCATTTCTAAAGACTCAAGATTGACTAATACATTTTTAAAATATAATCATTTAATTTTAACATGGTGTTCTTACTAAATCCACTTACAATATTTTGATTAACTTCTTTTATATCAGATATTAACTAGATTTATAAATTCCAGATACAAGTCAATCTCTTAATAAAATACTTAACAAAATATCCATCCCATATTCAACACTTAATACAAGTAACAATTTAAATCATTAATACATGCGGATTTTATCATTTAGGCTCTTATCTAACTAAGTTTAGCATGCTATAATCTTCTTCTCAAAGCCTTGCTCCTACTCCTACTTAGTTGCTGCAATCCCTGAAAAAGCATTTGAAACTGCCTCATTTTAAATGAGACACCCCAGATGCCATTAGCACACTAGGGTCAGACACATGTCTGGTATGAGAAAATTCACAAAAGCAATTAGTTAATTAGGTTAAAATCAAGTTAAGTATAGATACATAAAGTTCTGCCCTTTGGAAACAGGTCATACTTGTGTGCATGCTCTGTGTCATTGTGCATGTGCACACTTTGATTTTTCTTTCCAGAGACTGCATATATAAATATGGCACATACATTCAAGCATACAATTCAGTCATAGTCAAACAATCATTCACACCAAACAGGAAAATAACCAATATGAGTTAAATCATTTATTCCATCCTCATATTTCAATTCTGGGAAAAACTCTAGTTTTCTCGTCATCTCAAATATTTTTCCCTTGGTATATTTATCTATCCTGGTCTCATCTGCAATATTTATGAATCAATGGACACACTGTAATGAACTAATTTACTCCATTACACAAAGATCTCAGGACTTAAACAAGCCATGTGTCAACTTGCATTACTCAAGAACACAAGTCATTCCTGCAGTAATCTTGACCCTATTTTCCTAATCAAGTTTCTCAGGTGTTTTATCCTTTAAATTTTCAGGGTAACCCAGCCAGTGAGTCATTCCACTAAAATAAGCATTCATCTCATAACATTCCTCATCATTCATATAAACAGACAGAGGCAATCAAGCAATTTATTAAAACATGTTCTTGCAATTTAGAAGAGGTATAGACAACTAACATTGGTTTATGGCTCTATTTGGAATATTTTGTTGCAAACATCCGTGCTTTAGTTAACTCAGATTGACCAAGCTTCCTAAATCACAAAATCTATCTGCTAGGTGGTTATTGTATATTTTCTTTGAACCAGGAGTATCAGCACATAGGCAAGCCTATTACACTCCTAATTCCTTTTTATAATAAGCCTCAGCACATATACATATGTATATTGCAGCCCATCTATTTATCAATTCTTCTGGGTTGAGCCAAAACCAACACTACTTGCTTATATTCAACATCTTATTTTATGGATATTTATTATATTTCTATCTAATATCACACCAGAAAGAGAACTGGGTTTTTAAACTACCTATTCATGCATACTGATCATATTAAGAATGAAACAATCAGAACAACTAGCAAGCATTAAAGCATCCTTAATTTCTAAAGAACAATCACATATACTTTTAAGAAAAATTCATTTATAACTGGCTGCCTTCATTAGGACTTAGTGCCTTAAGTTGTTGAGTGAGTTTCCTCACCTAGCTCTCTTCTTTACTTCCTTAATTAATTGATGAACTTCTGCCTTTAGCCTCAAGCTCTTTTCCTTCCCTTGCCTTATGATTTCTATGGTGTTGTTTCTTTTTTTTTTCCAAAGTTCTTTTCTGAGAAGGAGAGGAGGCTGCTGCATATACATGTATATATACAGGGTCTTCCTTAGGGTTTTGGGTATTGGCTAAAGCCATTTTTGCCCACCAGAAAAATCATGTTATCTGTATTTTATTTGAACCCAAAATTCTACCCTTCCCGGCTTAATTTAGGTGAAGAGAAAAGTGGTTACATTTTTTTCAGAAATTTGCTTTTCAGAAAATACTTTTTTCCTTTGTCTACAATCATGCTAAAAATGTGACTTGATTTGTTATTTATCAAATACTCTTCCTAATTCTGCCTATACCAAGCATTTCCCTGTTTTGTCTTATTTTTTCCTATTTTTAGCTTTCATGTAAATGGTATGTACTTCCTTTATTTATTTACAAGAGGACTACTCCTTTTTCTATCCTCAGTTTTCCTTTCTTTCTGCCTATATACTAAAATATGTCTGTATATTTTATTTTACTAATTTGAACTCTAGTATTTTATTAACACATATATATATTTATATAAGTCTTACTGAAATAATTAGCACACCCATATATATATATTTACACATCATTCTGTATTGACACACACATGCACATGTATACTCAAAAATATTCAGTAGCATCCATATATTTATATTTACTCATGCATACAACTTTTAAGGGTTTAATCTATATATATATATATATTCCCATACATATCAATATGTATTTATTCTTAGAGTTCAGGGACTTTTAGCTTTATTTTATGTGCATTTCCTGTGCACACATGTACACACATACTGATACACTATCAAGCTATATCAATCCCCTTTCAAAATTTATTCAAAAATTATTTTGAATTCATTTATATTTGTCAGAATAAATTCCTAAAATCTTGGGTCATTACACTTATTGGCAACTTGAAGGATTAAAACCCAAGGGTGCAGTAAGTATAGTAGTGAAATAGGAATTAGTAGCCCATTCCATTTTGTCTTGTTCAGAGTCTTCTAATTTTTGTTTCACCATCTTGTAACTATCCTCTTTTAGTAAAACTCATTATACATGTTACACTCATCTGTCCAGGACAGGTCTAGTTGGCTATTTAGCCACCTGTTGTTTTCTCCAAGAACATATTGTCTTATAATTTTGTAATTTTCTTCACAAACTAAATCTAGTATTTTGTTTGTGACTCTTGTTTTTGTCTCCTGTTGTTTTATAATATAATAGGCATCCATTATTTTGGTTACAGTTTTGGTTATGTCAAGCTTTGGTTCATCTGAAAGATCTACGAGTTTGTCAGTGTATTTATGTTTGAATATTTTGGCTATGTTGTACTGTTGATCCATGTTCCTATTTGTTTGTCTTAGGACAAAAAGTATTTTTATCATAAATCTATCTTCTAAAAAGTTTTGTAATGATTCTATGGTGTTTATATTAGGTAAATTATCCATACTTGGTTTATCCAATTACTTTGTCTGTGATTTCATGGTCTGTTTTGTTTTTGTTTGTTTTAAATTTATTCCATTCTATGCAGAAATCTTTCATGAATTTTTTTGTTATTACAATATTTCCTGGTTCTCTGTATATGCTAAAGTTATTGAACATTTATAATAGATTTGTTTCACAGTCAAAAATATTTATTAATTCAGTTGTGTATTTTTGTTTGAATATCACTAGGATCTGATGTTGTTGGTCTTTAGAAAGTTGGCTATTTTTTGTGATTTTTATTATGTTTGTTAAAAATTGATTTTCTAGATATTGTTGTAATTTTTCCATAACAGTTCTTAATTGCAAAAGATTTTTGTAAAATAATTTGTCTGTAACAAGCTCTTTTTAAAGAGAATAGTCAAAGCTTTCAGAAAGTACTTAGGTTTTCTCATAGAAAATAGTAAGGGTCTTTTTTTTTCTTCAAAACGTTTTTACCAGACCTTATTTCTTGTTTAAAGATTTTTTGATAAACCGGGCTATTATTATTTTTTCATTCCTCACCTTGTTATTCTAAAGAGTTTCTTCCCCTGTATGCCTAATGACTCTCTGTCTAAACGGCTTCGGTTGGGTACTTAGCTCTGTCAAGCGGATGTACGTCTGTTGGAATCATAAATAATTTTAATTCGGAATAAAAAATCTTCAAATAAAGATTTAAGGGTGTCATAGTGTCAATTGAACTTTTGAAGTTTCAACAATAGTTAATAAACTAAATTAAGTTAGAGAAAAAAAATATGATAGATAATGGAAAATAAGGCACTTACATATTTTTAACGAAGAAAAAACCTGTTCCTTTCTTGAGCCTTGACTTTGGAGTTTAGCTAGAATTCATCTGAGTTGCAGCCATTAAAGAAAGAAGTTTTTATTTAAGATGGAAGGTTTACAACGAAGGCTTACAGTGGTAGCTAATTTTTTTTCTATATCTTACATAACAAACTACATCTCTTTATATAGATGGAGAAAGGATACAAGGACCAGACAGCTGTCTGTTAATACATAGTGGAGATAAAGATATTCTCCATTATTGAAAGCACTAAAAAAGGTACATTTGTTTTATAAAAAGATAGCCAGCACGCTATATCTTTTTAAAAAGTAGATTCTTTCTTTTCGTGGAAGAAATCTTTGTAGGCTTTGTTTTTATTAAGTGGAGAATAATCTGTCATCTCAGTCATTTGTAGACATAGTAGTTGATTCTATGTCATCATCAATGTTTCTTTTTCTTTATCTATCCTTCCTGTAGTTTTGTATTAGGGAAGGTTTAGGATGGAATATGTCGAAACTTCTGTGGTGAATCCCTTGATCCCTTAGCATATTTGTGACAAATTTTTTTGTAGTGGGAGTTTCTGTATAGAGCAATTTGTTTTTTGTATCCCATTCATCTTCTTCAACAATTTTTGTGGCTCTATATCTTTCGTAGGCTTGTTCTTTAATCTCTTTGTATTGGATAACTTCTGGTTTGTAGTCTACATCCCAATCTGCATAGTCTTGATCAAGAAACTTTGCTTTTACCTGTACTGCATGTTTTGTGGGTTCAAAAATATGTTTGCCAAAATGAGGCGGTATGGACTTGAAGTCCATATATATGTTTGTCGCCAATATGTTTGTGAGTTGTTCTATGGTAGTTCCAAAAGGTTCTGGCATGTCATCTTGGATCCATTCTTCTGCATAAATTCTTTTGACAAATCCAAAATTTATTAGTACTATGGGATCTAGTACTATGTCTTTGTGGATTAGGTATTTGTACTTGTTGAAGTTCAATGTAACTTGTGGGATAGCACATATAATTGTACATGGACAATTTGTATTTGTTTGTAAACATTGGGAATGCTTTTTTGTACAAGGTATATTGGAGTTTCTCATTATCTCCCAATGGATTTGTTGGCCTTCATTTTTAATGTGGGATATTTTTGAGAAGAATTCACAAATATTGTTGAACATATTCGGAGATTGTTCCAGAATATGATAAACGAATTGTAATTCTCTAGTCATTTGTTCAGGGAAGATTGGTAAAATAATTTTTTGTGGAGGTTTGTTGTGAGGAGATGGTGGTTGGAAATTTGTTTTGGGTTGTCCCAAATTTGTCATTTTTGTAGTAGTAGTCTTTGTTGCCGAGGCATAAGAGGTTTGAGGCCTCAAGTTTATTGAAGAAGAAGTCTCGAGAGGTTCTTCCTTTGTAAATTTCCCCAAAGATATTTTTTGTAAACTTTGTATATCATCAGAAATAATAAAATCATCTCCAAAGTTTTTTTGTAATTCTTTAATTGCTTCATCATACATGTTGAAACCTTTGTAAAGTGGGTTCCCAAATCTGGGATTTTGTTTTAGAAAATTTATTTTTACTATAATCTGTTCCCATGAGGCATATATGCCCGCATTAGGACCTGTAAAAAGACCATAATAAAGGTATTTTTTGTCTTGTAGCTTTGTAAAAATTTGTAGGAGTGTGTACAAAACACTCAGCTTTTGTTTGTTGGATTCCTGTGGTGTCTTCATGTTCCAGATATTATCTAGAACCATTTGTTGTTCTTCTGTAACTTTCATTTTTGTTTGGAACTTATTTTGTTTTGAGTATGTTTTGAGATGCATAGAAGGATCTTGTTCTCCCATATTTGTCTTTTGTTTTTCTACAATCTGCATAAAGATTGTTAGTAAAATGTTGATTTATCTTAACAACCTAGAAAGTTTGTCTGGTAAAAAATTATCTTTGCCTTTTATATGTTCCCAAAGTATATTTGTTCCACAATTTGTTATAGCATTTTTAAATTTGAGCCATCTATTATTTAGTATTCCTTTGTCTTTTTTATTTTCTGTATATTTGACTATAGATTCACAGTCTGTTCTGATTGTTATCTCCTTTTGTGAAATTATGAAAAGTTTAAAGGATTCTAGAACATTTATTATGGCTAAAATTTCATAATCTAGTGATGTCATATAACCTTTTTCTCTGTATATACCAGAGGTGTATCTACATATTTTTTCTGTTGTTTTGTTTTCGTATTTTTTTTTGAATAATAAAATACCACCCCATCCTAAGGATGATCCGTCTGTTTCTATTATTAAATATTCTGTTTGTAATGGTAAACTTAAAGGTTGCAATTTGCTTGCTATTTCTTTTATTTTTTGTATTTGTTTTATGTCCTTAATATTAAAATCTCTGTTTCCTTTTGGGCTGGCTTTATTATATAAAGGCCCGGTATATTTTGAAAGGTTTTTAATATATGGTCTTGCATAATTAACAAGCCCAAGAAAAGCTTGCAATTGTTTTAAATTTTCTATTTTATCAGGAAATTCTAATATCTTTTTTGTTATATGAGGTTGTAATTCTATAGTTCCTTTGCCAATAGGGCTCCAAGAAATTCTATAGTATTTTTGATTAGTTCTATTTTTCTTTTTGATATAATTAGGCCATGTGCCTCTATTAATTTTAGAACTGTGTATAAGTGTGATATATGTTCTTGTTTTGTTTTTGAGAAAACAAGGATATCATTAATATAAACGCAAGTGTATTTGCTGCAATGTTGGAAAAAATTGTCCATTTTCTTTGGAAAATTTGTGGTGCGTTTTTTAATCCGAATGGCATGACAAGCCATTCATAATGACCTTCACTGCATGTGAATGCAGTCCATGGTATAGAGTCTGGGTGCATTTTTACTTGCCAGAATCCTGATTTGAGATCAAATTTAGAAAACCAATTTGAACCTTGTATTTTGTTAATGAGAACATCTTTGTTTGGTATACAATATCCATCTACATAGGTATTGTCATTAAGTCTTGTGTAGTTCATGACCATTCTGGACTGGCCACGTTTTCTTTCGGATTCTTTTTGTACAATGAACGCTGCCGTTCTATGTCTTGAATTTGTTTTTCTTATGATATTTAAATCGGTAAGTATTTTGATATGCATTTTAAATTCATCCATGATCCAATTATCCTATTTGGGAGAACCAGTTTTTATTGTTAGGTCTGGGTTTATTATTTCTAGTTTACATTGTATTTTATCCTTATCCCAGAATTTCAATGGTTTTTCTCCTATGATTTCTATTTTTTCTAGTTTAGAAATCATTTGATCAATGTCATCTTTTGTTAGTAATAATTTACTAATATCTTGTGGATTTATCATTTGCAAATCATTTATTAAGTTTTTTCTTTTATAAATATAATTCTTTGTTGTGAGAAAATCATAATCATAATTGTTTTGTTCATGTCTATTATTTGTTTGAGTTATATGGTTTAGGTTTTTTGCATTGGCCAGGAATCGGGCAATTGCAATTTGTTAATTTGTCTTTTGGGGTGTCTTTATTCCCACCACGTTTTTCTAGCGCAAACTCTGAGAGTATGGGTGTAAGAGTTGTTTTTTTAGAAATTTGGATATAATCTTTATTAAATGAAAAACTGCCATTATCATTTAATAAAAAATCTAACCCTAGTATTAATTTAATATCTTGTAGGTTTAATTCTAACACCCAAAGTTGTTTTATATTGTAATAAGGGGACCATTCTCCGCATGTATTGGTAAAACATATGTTTATATTTTTGACAATGTATGTTATTATAGTTGTTGTTCCATCAAATTGGACACTTTGCTTAGGTTTCTCTGCTTTTGTAACATGTTTGAATGGAACAAGGCTAGAGAAAATAGTTGAACTAGTTGCACCGGTATCAATGAAAGCTAGGACTTGTATATCGACTCCTTTTATATTTAGTTTTGTTGGGATACGTAGTTCTTTCAAACTCCCAGTATTACAAATAAGAGGAATTTGTATTGGTTTATCAATACTATTTAAATGAGCATGATGTTCATGGTCATTGCTTGGAGTTGTATTATGGTAGAGGGTATTATTTAAATTTATTTGTTCTTGGCTAAATATTTGTTCATCTAATAACTCGTTAGAGGTGATTATAGTTTTTCCTTTGTCAAGAGTAAGTATTTTATTTCTCAAATCCTCTATTTCTATTTCAATATTATTTGTTCTTTCTTCAAGAATTTTTATTCTGTCTTCATTTATTTTGTTTTTGTCAATATAAATGAGTTTTATTTCTTTAGGAACTTGTATAGCAAATTTATTCGTAGCACAAATTTGGCAAATCTCAATTGTACAAATTGTACATTTATATCTTTTGTCAAAGGCAGGATACCAAGGACAGAATTCACATTTTTTTGTGTCAGTTCCCATTTTATATTTAAAATTATGGATACAAATTTCTTTATTCATTATGTTGAAAAAAGATTCATTTGTTATATTTTCTTCAAATGTTGTTAGTTCATTGATTAGACCATAATCAAATGAATTTACTTGTTCTTGTTCTTCTAATCCTTCAAGAGAAATTATAGAATATATTATGGATGTTTCTAAAACATCAGAAGCAATTTCCATTAGGTCTTCTTTGACTGAATCAACAAGGTTTGATTCTCTTGTATATAAGTTTTGTTTTTTTGGACATGAGGATGATAAATGTCCCTTTTCATTACATGCAAAACATGTAATTGTATTTGTGTAAGTTTTCTTGGGATTATATTTCCTGACATGTCTATCTTTATTTAAGTAAGGTTTTCTAGCGTTAGATCTTCTTAAATAGTATTTTTTTGTATATTTCTTTTTGAATTTTGGTTTTTTTCAATCTTATAGGAACCATATTGTTATGGTGTATATATTTGTCCACAAAAACCATAATTCTTTTGTTTTAATTCCTTTTGGGTTTTTATGTATGTACATCTCTTTTTTAATTCTGATATAATATGTGTAATTCTTATCCCAATGTTGTTATAATTCGGAGGTAAGTTTTCAGGTTTATCTTGATAATCTGTTATCCAAGATCTATGGATTTCTTTTCCTAAATCACCTGGTAATTTAAAAAATAACCTGTTGCCTACTTCAGTATTGTAATAATTTCCTGAAATTGTAGCATAGTGCAAGTATTCTTTTAAGAATTTTATTATATATCTCCAGTCTAGGAGTTGTATTTGTTCAAGGTCTCGCATTGCTTCTTGTTGCCTTATTGTTATTTCTGTGTTTACATCTCTCCCAGTTAAGATGGTGTGGATGGAATAAGCAAAGTTGTAGATATTGTTTCCTTGAGCAACAAGGTTTGCAATATCTCTTGGGAAATCTTTTTTGTATGATTCCCATATTGCCTTAGCATTCTCTCCTAAGTAATTTTCGGCAATCCTAATCATTTCTTCACCAGAATTGATATTTAGGTGTCTTGCTGAATAGTCTCTGGCTATTGCAGCAGTCCATTGTTCTAGATATGTATCTAGTAACTGGGGATGACATTCAGTTATATTTAAAATAACTGAGTTATTTTGGAAGTAAGATTTTTCATCCGGTAATCTTTTTCCTGTTGTTCTTAAATTTGGATTTTTGTCTATATAGGTATTGTACGCCCTCCTAGGAGGTTGTCCTATCTCATATGGCATTGTTTGGTCTTTGTTTCTATCTGGATATTTATGGCTAATTCCTGATTCGGCACTTGATTCAGGGTCAGCTAAATCCATATGTTCCGTAAATTCTGATATTATGTCTTTAGGAATATTGTATTTAGGAATTTCCGAAGTTAATAATGAATCGTTTAGACAAATATCCATGTTTTGTATTTCTCTCATTCTTATATTATTTTCATCGTCAATATAAATAAAGGTATCTTGGTTTATTTGTCCTGATGATTTTAAACTTTGTTCAAGGTTAAATATGTCAGATGGTTCAAGGACCATCCCTAGTTCTTTAGGGTAAATTATTTTATCCATTTATCCTTTTGCTTAATTCTTCAGCTTCATCATCTGTCTCAACTTCTTATTGGTTTGATGGGCCATAATCTTTAAATCTTATGGACATAGATTTGTTTAGGTTGTTGTATGTTACGACATTGTTTGGTTTTACTGTTGCGGCTGTTTCATTTGGATTTGTTATATTCCATTCATGACCAGCAAGAAACAGAGGAATCAATTTCCATTGGTTTTATGAAGTTTATTCCAGTGGAATTCAATGTTTCAATGATCTTGTCTAGTTTTAATTTTATTTTAAGGGCATGTCTGGACATACATTTTCCTAAAAATGTTATATCAAGCAATATGTTTTTTCCTTGGAAATTTTCATATCCTTTAGTTTGTATAATTAATTTTACATGTTTGTAAAAATCAGTTATATCCATAGTAAAGTTTGGGGCTATATAAACAATTCCAACGTTGTTGTTCATATCAACTTCCATAGTTCCAAATA
The DNA here is from genome assembly GCA_030737815.1 of Allium fistulosum. Lineage (NCBI taxonomy): Eukaryota > Viridiplantae > Streptophyta > Magnoliopsida > Asparagales > Amaryllidaceae > Allium > Allium fistulosum. The sequence continues at coordinate 798,736,706 of CM060903.1, read as the reverse complement.
TGGCTCTATCTAAGTCTTGGTGTCTGTCGTATATTAGTATTAATAAGAGTTTAGCTCCTATTTTTTGCCTTGTTAATCCCCTCACTCCTATGACAATAAGTCCTAGGTGGATCAGTTTGTATTTTTGTATTTTAAGTTGATTTATGGCTTCTGGAGTCATAAGACTTATTATTTATTGGTTTCCATCTGGAACGGCAAACATCTGTTCTCTATGGTGTTTGTATAATCCTGTTATTACAGTAAATATACCAGTTCGGTATATTTCTCTGGGGTTTAATGTATTTAATTGGTTATTCGAAAATATTTCAATATCTCTGTTAAGATCAATTATTTCTTCTAATTGGGTTTGTGTGTTTGTACTTCTTCTGAGTACATTATCTATCCACCCTAATGCTGAGATAGAATTTGTTTCATTAGTCCTATTGGATCTATAATCTGTTAGGCTCCTAGAGGAACCTCCAAAGGATAATCTACTATTGTTTGTGCTCATATCTTATCCTTGTCAAGTTGTTTGTACATGAGGAAATTCATTTTTGATTTTTTACTTATTATTGTCGTTGTAGGATCACTTGGTCCTAAATTTAATTTTTGTAGACTTTCTGTTAGTTTGTTTATTTCATACTCTTGGTCTTTACCGGTTTTGTCTATGTCAAACATTTTGTTTTGAATGCTATCAATTTTATTTTGTAATTATGTTATCATTGCAATTATTGTGTTATTTTGTAAAATCATTATACTATCATTTTTTGTGTAGTCTCATCTTTATTATACCCAACATTTATAGCTGAATCAAAAAATCTGTAATTTGATTCTATATATTTTGTTGCTTCCTGATAATATTTATTTTCAAAACTCATCTTAATTTAAGATGTAATGTTTGATTTCACTGATCATTTTCTCTATTTGTTGTATCTGTTTTTCAAACTGTTGTTTATCTTTCTCTGTTTGGTGTTTTAGTTCTATTAATAAATCTTTGGAATGTATTTCTATATCTTTAGGTTTATTTTCTTCAATTAAGTTTTTTAATTGGATTATGTCCTTCTTATTAGGAAACTCTTTTAGTTTTAGTACTTTAAATTTATCCGAAAGTTTCTTTAGGGTTAATTCAAAGTTATCTATTTTGATTAAATTTGTTTTCAAATATTCTTGGTTATTTGAAATTTGTTTTAGTAATTTATTTTTTTCAATTATCCCTTCAAGGACTAATTGCATTAAGTTATAGTGTTTTTCATTATAAAGGTTTAAATTCTCACTTAGTTCGATTATTAAATCTGTCAAGGAATTCATATGTTCAATTTCTGAATGGAGTTTATGTTTATGTTCAAAATTGTTAATGTAACATATGTGTTTCTGTTTGTCTAGAGTAATAATCCTTTTTGTTGGATTATTAATTTCTAGATTATGGTAATTGAATTTTTTATAATTCATTTATTATTTTATGTGGCCATTGAATCACCAGCTCTGATATCAGAAAATAAGTGGAGTTGTAATTAATTTAAATATGTTGTAATTATTTTGCATATGTTGTTAATTTTAAAGTAGTTATTTTGTTTTGTTGACTTAGGTCATTCGACGTTAAATTTAAAGGAGCTGTGTGTGTATCCATATAGTTCTCCATAAGTTATGAACTATGTATACCAATTTATGTATATTAGCTGAGTAAGTTATATAGTATGTTATATGTATATTTTAAATTTGTTTATATTGATTTAATAATGAATATTGATATTTGAGTTTTTCTTTAAGTAACATATATATTATTTTAATTTAAAATATAAGTTTAAAATTTTGAAATACATATATTGATATATAAAATTTGAAGATGTATTTTAAATTGATTTTTGGTTTTAAGAAGAAATTAATAATATACTACATATATATCTCTTCAGCCTATATTTGGCAGATTCTGATTTGATTTGTTTTATAAATTCCTATTTATCAGCTTTGATCATCGAACTCGTGCTTTGCTTCAAAATCGTGCTTGGATTCGTAACTCATCTTATTCTCGTTTATTTCTAACCTTGAAAGGTGAGCAATCACTCACAATTAACGTTCTTATATTATTTAAATTTGATTTCAATTGAAAAGACAATTGAAATATGCTGTTGTTAGTTAATTAAATTTTTATATATGATTTTATCTATATCTGTTCACATGTGGGATATGACACCATATCCTATTGTTTATATTTTTCTTTATTACTAATGATATATGCCTGTTATTGATATGTTATATTTTATCATAACTGTTCTCACTCTGCAAGTTCCCTGTTAGTATAGAATTCCCTATGGGTTGAAATGATACATACCCGAACGATTTTGTAGAATAGGGGAAAATTGTTATGGGTTGAAATGATAAACCCAAGTGATTTTAAAACCGAATTGAATTTGGGATTGCGGTGTAACATCCCGGAATTTGTTGTTTAAATTTAGTGATTTACTTGAACTTTTAAATTTAATTTTTGGAAATTCAAGGGAAATAAATTATTATAAATATTAATATTATAAAGAAATATTGAGATAAATAAATATTTGATAGTTTAAGTTTTTAAATAAAATACATAACAAATAAGAGTTGTGTTAAAACTTAAATATATAAGGTAAGTTACAAACTATAAAACAAATAATAATAATAACTATGACAATCTTTTATTAAGCAAGACCAAAACAGCAAATACAAGAGTAAAACAAGAAAAAAAAATAGGTATATACGAAATGTACTTGCAAGAAGAAAAAAATTATATGTCTAAACATAAGAAGGGACCAAGGCATTTAATGCCATTACCTCTAGTCCATCAAGCAAGATTATCAGCCACAATTGAGAAAAAAATCTCTGGTTAATAATGTACAAACAAATTTAAAAAGTACAATTTATATCTTGTTTCAGCCTGCATTGTTCTTCTTTTTCACATCCTCTATACCAGCTCGTTCAAAAGAAAAAAAATAAAAATAAAAATGAAGCAAAGTCAGGAAGAAAGGAAAACATAAACTTCACCATATTTTCAAACTCGAGATCAATTTACAAAACAAAGCAAGAAGTTTCAAAGAGGAAGATTCAATCTGCAGGTTTTCAAAACAAAAGAAAAGTGTTCTCTGTTTTCAAATATTATCAGGTGAGTAAACATCAACTTAAAATCTTTAAGTTAACTGTAAAGATGATTCTTTATTTCATGGCATTGTATATGTTATCTTTGAATATAGTTTGGTAAATAGATATAGATATACAGGTTACTCTGTATATTGTTCTTCTCTCTCTGTTTTTGGTTACAGGTTAGAAACTAATAAGAAAATTTCAAATTCCACTTCATCTGATCATTTTTGGGTTTCGAGTTTAAAACAAAATTTGTTTGTTTTCACCTGAATGAGGATTTAAAAATGGGTTCAAGCTATATGATGTTATACAACATTTAAAAAATTTGATTTTTACAGGGAAACTCAAACTTATGATAATTTCGAATATGATGAATCATTGATTCAAATATATCTTGTGAATTGTTGTTCGAAAACATGATTTTTAAAACAAAATTTGTGATTTTTCATTGATTATACCAACAACAGTTTGAGTTTGAACACAAAATCATTTCTTTCGAATTTCTGGTGATCAATGGAGTTTGGATACTCGAGACCGTGGTCGTGGCTTGCTAGAAGTTGGTAGATCACCAGAAAAATGTCGAACAAATTTCCGATACATTGTGGCGATGGGTAGGCAGAGATCTAGGGTTTAAACCCATTTTTCTGTGAGGGTCAAAAACTTAGTTGCCGTGTCGTCGTTGATCGACCGGAGTCGATCGCGCCAGTGCCGGCGCGAGCGTTAGACATCGTGGAAGCTTCGAGTGTGAGCACACGATTGCTGACGGTCTGAGGTGGGTGATCGAGGCAATTTAGTGATGGTCAGTTTTGGCTACAGTTTGGGTGACAGTAAAATATTGATTTCGTCGACGTGATGGGCTTCTGGGTGTTTGTAGGGTGTTAGGGGATGAGTGTCGACTTGTTGGTGGCCACAGCTTCGACCATCGGCAGCGGTCTTGATCGTGCACGTGTACGATCTGGTGATGGTATCAGTTGTGATGGTTTGGGGAAGATGGGAGGAAAGCTCGGAGCATCACTCGGGTGTTTAGGTAGGAAACTCGAAGTCAAACTCGTGACGTTCTGGAGCCGTATCGAGTCGATTTCCAGACTTAAACAAAATTTCGAAAAAGTATAGCACTCGGGTTGAATTCCTGAAAAACTAGAAGCAAACACGAGATTTTCTCACGCGTGACTAGAAGTAGGTCTCGGGGCTAACTAATCAACAGGTTTTACTGTAAAGGTTTTTAGACTTTAAACACTTATAAACCATGTTTTCAAATGGCGATTTGATCAATGTTCTAAATTAAATTCAGTATTTAGGTAAGATGATTTTAAAGTAATTAAATTTTAACTTATTTAATTCTTGATACATCATTTTATAAAGTCACACATATTAAATAATGAAATCTAAAGAGAAATTAAAATGGAATGCTATTTAAGTGATTACTTAATTATTTTGTTCTATTAAATAATATATGGTTTTGTTAGGATAATTATTCTAAAAAGTGGTTACTTAATTTATTACGTAATATTAAGATTCATTAATTACATAAATAAGTTAATTAATTTCTAATTAATTATTAATTAATTAAGGAGTGATTAATTGATAAAACTAATTAAGATTTAATTAATTAATTGATTAATTAAGATAATAAATTAAGAAGTGATTAAATAATGAAAATGATTAAGATCTAATCAACTGTAATTAATTGTAATTAATCATTGATTTAAGATTTCTAATGAAAGTAATTATGTGATAAATAAATTTAAACCACATGATTTATTTATCTGAATTAAAGGTGTTTTGATCGTTCTTAAATACTGTGTGTTGGATTGATATTCCTATTATGTGATATGATGCTATGTAACAATGCTTTGTGCTGAGCTGCGATATTTGTATTGAATATACTGCTATATGTATGTGAAACCCCTTTGCCGTAGAACAACATTTTTACTTCGATGCGACAGGGAGTCGGATTTCAGTTTGTTATCCGAAACCCACATCGGACCCTGAGTATGAATCTTTGTGATTGTCATATTCACGTGTTTTCAAAAAAATTTATCGATCACTATTCAATTTAGCCGGGAGAGGACCTTTGTGTCATATAACCCATTCTGAATAGTGATACGTCGTAATGGATAACATTTGAAGACCGGTGTTGAAGACCGGGTTTTTTTTGAAAACGGTAGGACGACCTATCGATTGTCTCTGCACTGAGTTGCTCCGGTATAGAGATTCCCTAAGTGATGGGAAGTCCGATCGGGATTGTAAATACCCGGATTGCAAGGACTTCTTCGGAAGTGCCTTCGGTTCTGTTCAAACCCGGAACAGACTTGTATGGTTACATGTCTGACATTATATTTTGAGATATAAAGCTGATTTCTTTCAAATACATTTCTATTGGTGGCGGAGAATTTATTCTCTTAGCTTAACACCCTTCTCTGAGACTTACGAGCTCAGAGGTTATGTAGTTGAAATTTATCAGTGATATATTCCCAATTTGGTAATGTGGCATGCTGAGTGTTGCTGTGTGATGATCATTTATTGATCATTTGTGATCAAAGCACGGCTTTGTGAAAAAGCGTAGCTTTGTGGACGAGACTTCGACAGACCTCACTCCCCGGAAATGGTCGAAACAGGAATATGCGGCAAGGTTATGAGGGTCGCGCCCTTTTGGGTATGTCATTTCCTTTTGGAAAAGGGTGGTATCAGGTATGGAGCCCTGGTATTTACCTATGTGGATACTCCGATCTCATTTATTGTGTGATTGTGTGTTTATCGAGGCGCCTCGGATAATGGTCCCAAAGGACCGGGGGATTGCATATTCGTGAGTTACCTAGTTACAGGGGTAACCCGGCCTTGTGTTGGCAGAGAGCTAGTTAGTTCTCGGGACGTCCAGCCAGAGGCGATCCCATGTGGTAGGAGGAAGTTCCTTAGCCTGACCATTTGTTGGAATTCCAATTCCCAATACGAAACTTGTACGGTTTTAGTTGTAGAACCTGCCATTTACTTATGGTGGCGCCCCACTGTTTAGATGGTAGCTATATTAGGCATAGTTCGGAATGTCTATGTTGGCTAAGATTAATATTATACTTTCGAAATGATTTCCACACTAGACATTAATAATAATAATCCAATGATTTGCGTAGTAAGCATCTTTGACTATCATAAGAAGAAATCTCCTCCAATTCTGCGTTTGCATTGTGTGTGTGGCGGGAGGTCTTATGGTAGTTTCATTTTTCTAAAAGCATATCGGATTTCTCTTTTGGAACTGTTTTATTTCAAATAACTGTTTTGTTTACTCATACCAGTCCCATGACTGACCCGGAGTTTATTGTTTCCTTTCTAAACTCTGGGTGCCCATTATTTCCACACGGGCAGCCTAGTAGCAGGTTTTCCGTGCTTTGGTGTTAGCTGGATTTTGGAGTTTCTTTTTGGGTTTAGGAGCTATCAAATTTTGGGGACTTTTACTTTGAAGATATTTGGAAGCTTTTTGGATCACCAGGTGCTTAGTCATGGATATTCACTATCGTCTTCATTTCTCTGAAGACTTTTGCTTGTGATCATTGTTGTACTATTATGATGTTTTATTTGGAGCTGTGGCATATGTATTATGACACTCTGATGTTGTACTGGGTATTATGATGATGTTGTATCTATGATGTAATGTATGATATTCAGTTTATTTCCACTGTTTATATTCATCTGATGTTGTTATAAGCTCCGGCGAACTGAAGTTTGACGTTTGAATATCTGACAGTCGAATACAAGTAAGGTATTTGATGTTGATTTTCGAGCGCTAAATTTCAGGATCGTTACATTTGGTATCAGAGCTGAAGGTTGAGTCAGAACTTTAGCTATGGAGTATAACACATTAGATGGCTCATTAGAGAAAGGGTGAAGTATACCCTAGAATGAGTATAACCCGAAACCTTGAATTTTCCTAGTCTATTTCTTTTTACTGCTAATATTCCTTAAGATATATTGTCCGTGGATCAAAATCCTGTTTTCTTACTAATTACAGATAGTAAGAATGAGCGGACGAAGAGGAAGAACTAGGGGTCAAGGAAATGCCGCAATAGCTAATCAAATTCCCCCAATAGCAGAAGCAGCTTTACCTACTCAGCATCAGCCGAATCTGGCTGACTTATATAAGAATTTCTCGAAGCTTGGTGGTAAGCCGTTCACCGGCAAGGAGTCTGTTGTTGAGGCCCAAGCATGGATCAGATCTTGTGAAAGAATTTTTAGAGGGCTAAAGTTGGAAGATGATCAAATGCGACTAATAGCTTCTTGGAAACTTCAAGAAGAGGCTTTAGCCTGGTGGGAGACATTCACTGTGGATAAGCCAGAAAACGAGTTCTCTTGGGAGAAATTTAAAGAAGTATTCGAGAAGCGCTATATGCCATCAGCTGGGATTTCTCGTATGTATCAGGAGTTCATGGACTTGAAGCAAGGGAGTTTGTTATTTGAGGAGTATCTAAACAAATTTAATGAATTGTCTCGTTTCGGTCCAGAATTGGTGAACACACCTTTGAAGATGAATGAAAAGTTTATTCGGGGGATGAATAAGAAGTTCCACGAAAGGATGACTGGCCACGTCAAAGAGTCTTTTTCTGATCTTACTGATATGGGATATAGGTATGCTACTTTGGATATGCAAGAGGTCCCGAAGGAGGGAGGAAATACGAGCAATCCAAACTGGAAAAAGAGGAAGTTTGGAGGCAAGAAGCCATGGCAGGGTAAGAAGAAAAAGGAGAGCGACCAGGGAAACACAACAGAGAATGTTACTTGCTATAATTGTCAAGAGAAAGGCCACTACTCAACTAGTTGTACGAAGCCTAAGAAACAAGCGAATCAATTCATTCCAGCGAAGTCCAAGAAATGTTATGCTTGTCAGGAAGAGGGACATGAAGTCAAACACTGCCCAATGATGAAGAAAGCACAGGTAGCAAAGGTGTACGCAGTCAAAGATCAACCCGCAACTTCTAAAGCAGAAAAGGGGAAGGGAGTTCTGGAAGGTAACCTTACTATTTATGATAGAATTGTCCGAGTTTTGTTTGATACGGGTGCTACAGAAAGTTTTATTTCTCAACAAACTGTAAATGAATTAAATCTTGAACCTGATTTCGTTGAGGAGCCTATATGCGTAAAGAATCCTGTCGGAGGCCCCGCAAATCTTTGTCTTCGATGTAGAGATGTTTCTATCTCATATTCTTGTTACCAATTCCCTATTGGTCTTTTTGTCCTTGATTTTAATGAATTCGAAGTCTTACTCGGAATGGATTGGCTAGCGAAATACGAAGCCAAATTGGATTGTAACAATCGATTGATTTTGATTAAAACCGAATCTGGAGATTTTATTGAGATTTCTTGTGAGGACCCTAGTCCTAAAAGGGAAGGGTTGTTGTATAATTTGGGATATTCTGAACCCAGTTTGGAGTCTATACCTATTGTTAGAGATTTTCCAGATGTGTTCGAAGAAGTAAAATCCTTACCTCCACATCAAGAAATAGAATTCAGAATTGACTTAGTTCCAAATGCTCGTCCTGTAGTTCACGCAAGTCGCAGGATGGCGCCCAGAGAAAAGGGTGAATTAGTCAAGCAACCTAATGATCTGCTAAGCAAAGGATTAATTCGTCCTAGTGTTTCTGAATGGGGTTCAGCCGTTGTGTTTGTTGCTAAATCGGACGGATCTTTGAGATTGTGTGTTGACTACCGCGATCTCAATAAGCAGACTCTCAAGAATAAATTTCCTCTACCTAGAATTGACGATCTATTTGATCAATTGAACGGCGCTCATTTCTTTTCGAAGATGGATCTAGCTCAGGGATTCCATCAGTTACGAATCGCCGAAGATTGTGTTCATTTGACCGCTTTCAGGGGTCCAAATATGTTCTATGAATGGTTAGTCATGCCTTTTGGGCTAACCAATGCTCCAGCATACTTTGTAGATCTTATGACTCGTGTATTCCGGGAAGTGTTGAATGAATTTGTGCTTGTATTTATTGATGATATCCTGATTTATTCCAAAATGGAGGAGGAGCATTCTGAACATCTCAGAATTGTTTTGGAAATATTAAGAAGAAACGTCTTGTTCGCCAAATTCTCTAAATGCCATTTTTGGGTCAAAGAAGTTAAATTTCTTGGCTACATTGTTAATGAAGAAGGAATTTCTGTTGATCCTAGCAAGATTTCTTCTATTCTAGATTGGAAGCAACCTACTACTCCGAAAGAAGTTCGAAGCTTTTTGGGTTTAGCAGGTTATTATCGGAAGTTCGTTCAGGACTTTTCTAAGATAGCTAGTCCAATGACTAAGCTATCAATGAAGAATACAAAATTCAACTAGACTCCGAAATGTGATGAAGCTTTTCAGGAGTTAAAGAAGAGATTAACCACCGCTCCTGTTCTCGCGATTATCAACGGGAATCAGGATTTATCAGTCTATACCGATGCTTGTGGTGATGGAATAGGTGCAGTATTAATGCAGAAAGGGAAGGTGATTGCCTACGCGAGTAGACAATTACGCCCACATGAAAGAAACTACCCAACACACGATTTGGAGATTTTAGCTGTTATTTTCGCCTTAAAGATCTGGCGACATTATCTTCTAGGTAAGAATCTCCTTCAGCTTTCTAAAAGAAAATTTTAAAGTTCGAATTAACTTAACATATACTTATACTTAATAAATTTTTCTTGTTTTAGGTGAAAAATTCGAATTATTCATCGACCACAAATCTTTGAAATATCTCTTCACCCAGAAAGATCTAAATCTGCGACAACAACGTTGGTTGGAATTTCTGGTATCTTATGATCTAGATATCCTGTATACACCTGGAAAAGCCAATATAGTTGCCGATGCTTTGAGCAGAAGACATGCTGTTCTCGCATATCTTGTTATTGCTCCTACTCTTCTCAAGAGAATCACGAGCAAGCAGTATGAAGATAAGTTTCTTCAAGGAATTTATAAAAGAATATGCCAGGAGGAAGACACTAATTTTGAGATGGATAGTAGAGGAATTATAAGATTAAAAGGTAGAATGTGTGTTCCAGACTTCCCTGATCTAAAACGCGAAGTTTTGAACGAAAGCAACAAGTCTAAACTTTGCATCCATCCAGGAGTTAACAAGATGTACCGTGACATCAAAAGAACTTTCTGGTGGAAGACGATGAAAAGAGATATATCTATATACGTAAGTCGCTGTGCTACTTGTCAGCGAATCAAAAGCGATCAAAAGAAAGTGGCCGGTTTACTTCAACCTTTGGAAGTACCGAAATGGAAATGGTATCAAGTATCGATGGATTTCATCGACGGATTGCCACGAACCAAGAAGGGTAATGAAGCGATTTGGGTTATAGTGGATCGTCTAACCAAAACTGCTCACTTTATTTGAAGTGACCCACTTCTTTCTCTTTCTATTTTCAGTGATTTACTATTGAGATTTTTTTTTCCAAACCAAGTGATCACTTCTTTAATTCATTTCCCCAAGATCCAAATTCTTACTAATATAAAAATATTAGTATATAAGTCAATTCAAGTCATTTATATATGTGGAGATATATAAATGTTTCCTTGCTTATCAAAGTATTAAAAATTAACAAGGAAAATTCAATCACACAATATTTCTCATTTTTCAGAGAATTGGTGTCACATAGCCATTTCTATTTTTACATTCTCCTTTTTGATCTCAAGCTTGATTAATATTAAATTCAAATATTGCCACTTATTATTTTCTTGCTTACTTCTCAAATTAATTGGTCTCTGGGTTTACAAGCCATACATTTAATTTCCGGAATTCTTTTGTGATTTGATACTTATCATATGAATACTGAGGTGATAAACTAGGTTGAAGTCTAAGCAGAGAAAAACAACACATGTGATCAAGGTTCAGACACAACAAGCACAAACCAATCATGACAGACAAAATGCATATTTCCTAGTTAACAGAGCAAATAATCATCACATGAGTGATGGTGTTGTGATCTACTTTATAAATCATACAACTTCTTATATCTGGAGCTAGAAAAGTGTTGAATCTGGTTTTTGAAAGATATTTGCACTCTTCTGGACTAAAACTTATAGAAATGGTGTTCTGAACCTATAAACACTTTGCAACATTTCCCTGCCTACTGATTGGTATACATGTTTTCTACTCTTAATTTTTGTCTTGCCACTTAGTATCAGTTTTGAAGTTATAGTATCAAAATTTTCCTACTTAGTATCAGTTCGGTAGTTATAGTATCAGATATTTCCTACCTAGTATCAGTTTTATAGTATCAGATTTCTCCTACTTAGTATCAGTTTTATAGTATCAGATATTTCCTACCTAGTATCAGTTTTATAGTATCAGATTTCTCCTACTTAGTATCAGTTCTAATTTCATAACTGAAGTGCCTCAAGACTGTCAAGAAAAACATGTTCACACATCAGGTTAAATGGAATCTTCTCCTTCAGCATTATCTACTAAAACTATTTCAGGACTTGTTACTTAAGTCCACAGCTCACAAACACATATAACACTTAAGTTTCTTTTTCTTCTTACATACTATTTTCCAGATTACAAAGCAAAAGACACTCATGAAAATACTTAGAACATATTAGAGTTTGTCTAACTTATTTATTACAATGACACTGCTACTTCTCTTAAACACTTTAAATTCCTCAAGATCTCCAATTATCCATGCAAGCAAGCAATTCATGCATCTTTCCCTGCAGCAAAACTTTGAACTGCCCCAATAAAATGAGACACCCCAAGTATTGCAAAGGCAACAAATTGGGTTAGAAATAAATTCTGGTGTGAGTGAAATCAAGTATGCAAAATATCTTGTAAATTCTTAAGGCTGTACATAGAACTTTTCTATTAAATGCTATTCAAATCCCAATTAAAATATGAGAATGTGTATATTTAAGTTTATCTATAAACATACACCCAAGCATTCATCCACTTACTTCATTCAGTTGTACATGTACAAACTCCTATGGATTAACTCCCTAAATTCCATAGCGTAATTTCTCTTTCTCATCTTTTCATTTTGTTTGGTCTGAACTCTTGCCATTGAACACCATGTGTGCATTGCAAAGGGGCTCAGTTCTGTTAACCCTTTACACAGAGGCCTACAGGACTTAAACAAGTCATGCACATACCCATCAACCACCTGCTGATGAGTAGATCAAGGCACTACTCCTAAATTATTTTATAATTTAGAGACCATGCTTATTTATTTCTTTCTGGGGAATTTTTCTTTTGATTCCAGAGATACTCGTATTCTTTCCTTCCTTATATAGGTCAAGAATTATTAAAATCACCCAAAGATCATATCCAGACATACAAAGCATTCATGTAAAATTGCACACCTTATTTCAAAGTCATTTTTGCTTTAATCAGATTTTTCTAAAACCTGCTTATATTTTTATTTCTAGAAATTTTCCATTGCTTGCATAAATCTGAAGAAGTCATATGCAAAACTATATTTATTCTTTTACTGTGAACATAGGGAATGGTTTTTGAGAAAAACCCATAAAAACTTATTGGTTTATGATCTGAACAAATCAGCACATATTTGTAATACTGCATTGTTCATATCATTTTTAATATAGACTAGACATAAGCATGAATCTCATTATTCACACCGCCTACTTCTTTTCTTTCATTGATACCCTATTCCACAGTAAAACATTTGATTCACTTTTCACATCAAAACTAACATATATAAAATCTATTTATGTGATTAGTGTATTTGTTTGATTATCTATTATTTTAAAACAAAAACTGAAACCATCACAATAAGTCAAAACAGGTTAAAATCTCATCCAAAAACCCAACCAGAATACCATCCATGATCAACATATTTTCATCCAGAGAATAAAATCAAACAGAAAAACATAATGTAGTGTTTATATAAAATAACTTGGCTACCCTTAACATGGGTCTTAATGCCTTACAGATCATAAGTGATTAATCACTCACCTTCCTCCTCTCTTCCCCGAGAATGCCTAAGCTTGAAAACAGGGTGAGCTCTCCTTTCTATTTTTTTTCAATGTGTTTCTATTTTCCCTCAGAGAAAACCTCTGCTTCCCTCTTGATTTAAATCATTTTTCTAGGGTTTTACTAAAGGAAAAACCCATTTTATCCTCACATTACTCAGGGAATTATGTGTATGTTGTTATGGCTAAATGTGCCATTTTCTCTTGATTTCTATTTCTAGTAAAAGCAGTTGCTTCTCTGCTTTTCTGTGCACATGCTATTTGCATGATCCACCTACACATCATCTTTGTGTGACTCAGATACATTGTATACCTTGTTAGGCCTGAATGGTTCTCTTATATTATTTCAAACCATTTATTTCCTGATTTATTTTTAAGAAGGTATTTATGCACAATAATACTAAACTGGTTCTCATGCAATTTAGTTATCAAAAGGACTTTATCATTTTATACTTCTTTGGCTACTCATATCTAATACATATATATTTATATATATGTATATATATAGGAGATATCTGTATATAAAAACTCACTCATATTTGATCATTTTCTTCCCATTATATTTTATTGAAAAATCTCTTTCCTCTTATTTAATCATTTCACTTACTCCTAATATTGTTATTGTCAGACTATATTTTCTTTTCTTAAAAATTCTCATCTTCTAATTTTATTAAAATTATTTTTATCTCAATAATTTGGGTCTTCGCATTATTCCAGTGAAATCCACTCGGACTACAGCAAGCTTAGCAGGTATATAAATAAAGGAAATTGTTCGCCTCCATGGTATTCCCTGCAGTATAGTGAGTGATCGTGACCCGATCTTCACTAGTAGATTTTGGGAGGCGTTCCAGGACGCATTGGGAACGAAATTAAATTTCAGTACTGCTTATCACTCGCAATCTGATGGACAGACAGAAAGGGTTAATCGAATTCTAGAAGACTTATTACGAGCTTGTGTTCTTGATTTTGGTGGTTCTTGGGAGGACCATTTACATCTGGTAGAATTTTCTTATAACAATAGCTACCAAGCCTGTATTGAAATGGCTCCTTTCAAAGCTTTATATGGTCGTCCGTGTCGATCACCTGCATGCTGGATCGAATCAGGTGATAGACTCGTCCTTGGACCAGATATGATTAAAGAAGCCACGGAAAAGGTTGATTTTATCCGAAAAAAGTTATTAACTGCCCAAAGCCGTCAGAAAAGCTATTATGTCCGCCGACGAAGAGATTTGGAATTTCAAGTTGGAGATTCTGTATTTTTGAAAGTGTCTCCGATGCGGGGTGTATTGAGATTCGGGAGAACTGGAAAGCTAACACCGCGTTATATTGGTCCTTTTCCTATTCTGGAAAGGATTGGTTCTCTAGCATATCGGGTGCTGCTACCCAGCTGGTTATCTGGTGTGCACAATGTATTTCATATTTCTAATCTCCGAAAATATGTACACGACCTAGATACCGTTATTGAAGAAGCAGCTCAACTGGATCTTGAGATCATTCCTAACTTGGCAGTTAAAAGAGAGCCGATAAAAATTGTAGATCGTGATGAGAAGCGATTAAGGAACAAAGTCGTGAAACTGGTTAAAGTTCAATGGAGTGGCGATCCAAAGGACTGTACTTGGGAGACTGAGGAGAATATGAAGAAATCATATCCTAACTGCAGGATGGATATTTCGGCTTAAACTGTAAGTCATTTCCTTGTTTTTCTGAAATTCTTATATTCCTTGTTTGCGTTTTTCTCTCTTTCAAATTTCGAGGACGAAATTTTCTTAAGGAGGGGATATTGTAACATCCCGGAATTTGTTGCTTAAATTTAGTGATTTACTTGAACTTTTAAATTTAATTTTTGGAAATTCAAGGGAAATAAATTATTATAAATATTAATATTATAAAGAAATATTGAGATAAATAAATATTTGATAGTTTAAGTTTTTAAATAAAATACATAACAAATAAGAGTTGTGTTAAAACTTAAATATATAAGGTAAGTTACAAACTATAAAACAAATAATAATAATAACTATGACAATCTTTTATTAAGCAAGACCAAAACAGCAAATACAAGAGTAAAACAAGAAAAAAATAGGTATATACGAAATGTACTTGCAAGAAGAAAAAAATTATATGTGTAAACATAAGAAGGGACCAAGGCATTTAATGCCATTACCTCTAGTCCATCAAGCAAGATTATCAGCCACCATTGAGAAAAAAATCTCTGGTTAATAATGTACAAACAAATTTAAAAAGTACAATTTATATCTTGTTTCAGCCTGCATTGTTCTTCTTTATCACATCCTCTATACCAGCTCGTTCAAAAGAAAAAAAAGAAAAATAAAAATAAAGCAAAGTCAGGAAGAAAGGAAAACATAAACTTCACCATATTTTCAAACTCGAGATCAATTTACAAAACAAAGCAAGAAGTTTCAAAGAGGAAGATTCAATCTGCAGGTTTTCAAAACAAAAGAAAAGTGTTCTCTGTTTTCAAATATTATCAGGTGAGTAAACATCAACTTAAAATCTTTAAGTTAACTGTAAAGATGATTCTTTATTTCATGGCATTGTATATGTTATCTTTGAATATAGTTTGGTAAATAGATATAGATATACAGGTTACTCTGTATATTGTTCTTCTCTCTCTCTGTTTTTGGTTACAGGTCAGAAACTAATAAGAAAATTTCAAATTCCACTTCATCTGATCATTTTTGGGTTTCGAGTTTAAAACAAAATTTGTTTGTTTTCACCTGAATGAGGATTTAAAAATGGGTTCAAGCTATATGATGTTATACAACATTTAAAAAATTTGATTTTTACAGGGAAACTCAAACTTATGATAATTTCGAATATGATGAATCATTGATTCAAATATATCTTGTGAATTGTTGTTCGAAAACATGATTTTTAAAACAAAATTTGTGATTTTTCATTGATTATACCAACAGCAGTTTGAGTTTGAACACAAAATCATTTCTTTCGAATTTCTGGTGATCAATGGAGTTTGGATACTCGAGACCGTGGTCGTGGCTTGCTAGAAGTTGGTAGATCACCAGAAAAATGTCGAACAAATTTCCGATGCATTGTGGCGATGGGTAGGCAGAGATCTAGGGTTTAAACCCATTTTTCTGTGAGGGTCAAAAACTTAGTTGCCGTGTCGTCGTTGATCGACCAGGGTCGATCGCGCCAGTGCCGGCGCGAGCGTTAGACATCGTGGAAGCTTCGAGTGTGAGCACACGACTGCTGACGGTCTGAGGTGGGTGATCGAGGCAATTTAGTGATGGTCAGTTTTGGCTACAGTTTGGGTCGACAGTAAAATATTGATTTCGTCGACGTGATGGGCTTCTGGGTGTTTGTAGGGTGTTAGGGGATGAGTGTCGACTTGTTGGTGGCCACAGCTTCGACCATCGGCGGCGGTCTTGATCGTGCACGTGTACGATCTGGTGATGGTATCAGTTGTGATGGTTTGGGGAAGATGGGAGGAAAGTTCGGAGAATCACTCGGGTGTTTAGGTAGGAAACTCGAAGTCAAACTCGTGACGTTCTGGAGCCGTATCGAGTCGATTTCCAGACTTAAACAAAATTTCGAAAAAGTATAGCACTCGGGTTGAATTCCTGAAAAACTCAAAGCAAACACGAGATTTTTTCACGCGTGACTAGAAGTAGGTCTCGGGGCTAACTATTCAATAGTTTTTACTGTAAAGGTTTTTAGACTTTAAACACTTGTAAACCATGTTTTCAAATGGCGATTTGATCAATGTTCTAAATTAAATTCAGTATTTAGGTTAGATGATTTTAAAGTAATTAAATTTTAACTTATTTAATTCTTGATACATCATTTTATAAAGTCACGCATATTAAATAATGAAATCTAAAGAGAAATTAAAATGGAATGCTATTTAAGTGATTACTTAATTATTTTGTTCTATTAAATAATATATGGTTTTGTTAGGATAATTATTCTAAAAAGTGGTTACTTAATTTATTACGTAATATTAAGATTCATTAATTACATAAATAAGTTAATTAATTTCTAATTAATTATTAATTAATTAAGGAGTGATTAATTGATAAAACTAATTAAGATTTAATTAATTAATTGATTAATTAAGATAATAAATTAAGAAGTGATTAAATAATGAAAATGATTAAGATCTAATCAACTGTAATTAATTGTAATTAATCATTGATTTAAGATTTCTAATGAAAGTAATTATGTGATAAATAAATTTAAACCACATGATTTATTTATCTGAATTAAAGGTGTTTTGATCGTTCTTAAATACTGTGTGTTGGATTGATATTCCTGTTATGTGATATGATGCTATGTAACAATGCTTTGTGCTGAGCTGCGATATTTGTATTGAATATACTGCTATATGTATGTGAAACCCCTTTGCCGTAGAACAGCATTTTTACTTCGATGCGACAGCGAGTCAGATTTCAGTTTGTTATCCGAAACCCACATCGAACCCTGAGTATGAATCTTTGTGATTGTCATATTCACGTGTTTTCAAAAAAATTTATCGATCACTATTCAATTTAGCCGGGAGAGGACCTTTGTGTCATATAACCCATTCTGAATAGTGATACGTCGTAATGGATAGCATTTGAAGACCGGTGTTGAAGACCAGGTTTTTTATGAAAATGATAGGACGACCTATCGATTGTCTCTGCACTGAGTTGCTCCGGTATAGAGATTCCCTAAGTGATGGGAAGTCCGATCGGGATTGTAAATACCCGGATTGCAAGGACTTCTTCGGAAGTGCCTTCGGTTCTGTTCGAACCCGGAACAGACTTGTATGGTTACATGTCTGACATTACATTTTGAGATATAAAGCTGATTTCTTTCAAATACATTTCTGTTGGTGGCGGAGAATTTATTCTCTTAGCTTAACACCCTTTTCTGAGACGTACGAGCTCAGAGGTTATGTAGTTGAAATTTATCAGCGATATATTCCCAATTTGGTAATGTGGCATGCTGAGTGTTGCTATGTGATGATCATTTATTGATCATTTGTGATCAAAGCACGGCTTTGTCAAAAAGCGTAGCTTTGTGGACGAGACTTCGTTAGACCTCACTCCCCGGAAATGGTCGAAACATGAATATGCGGCAAGGTTATGAGGGTCGCGCCCTTTAGGGTATGTCATTTCCTTCTGGAAAAGGGTGGTATCAGGTATGGAGCCCTGGTATTTACCTATGTGGATACTCCGATCTCATTTATTGTGTGATTGTGTGTTTATCGAGGCGCCTTGGATAAAGGTCCCAAAGGACCGGGGGATGGCATATTCATGAGTTACCTAGTTACATGGGTAACCCGGCCTTGTGTTGGCAGAGAGCTAGTTAGTTCTCGGGACGTCTAGCCAGAGGCGATCCCATGTGGCAGGAGGAAGTTCCTTAGCCTGACCATTTGTTGGAAATCCAATTCACAATACGAAACTTTTACGGTTTTAGTTGTAGAACCTGCCATTTACTTATGGTGGCGCCCCACTGTTTAGATGGTAGCTATAGTAGTCATAGTTCAGAATGTCTATGTTGGCTAAGATTAATATTATACTTTCGGAATGATTTCCACACTAGACATTAATAATAATAATCCAATGATTTGCGTAGTAAGCATCTTTGACTATCATAAGAAGAAATCTCCTCTAATTCTACGTTTGCATTGTGTGTGTGGCGGGAGGTCTTATGGTAGTTTCATTTTTCTAAAAGCATATCGGATTTCTCTTTTGGAACTATTTTATTTCAAATAACTGTTTTGTTTACTCATACCAGTCCCATGACTGACCCGGAGTTTATTGTTTCCTTTCTAAACTCTGGGTGCCCATTATTTCCACACGGGCAGCCTAGTAGCAGGTTTTCCATGCTTTGGTGTTAGCTGGATTTTGGAGTTTCTTTTTGGGTTTAGGAGCTATCAAATTTTGGGGACTTTTACTTTGAAGATATTTGGAAGCTTTTTGGATCACCAGGTGCTTAGTCATGGATATTCACTATCGTCTTCATTTCTCTGAAGACTTTTGCTTGTGATCATTGTTGTACTATTATGATGTTTTATTTGGAGCTGTGGCATATGTATTATGATACTCTGATGTAGTACTGGGTATTATGATGATGTTGTATCTATGATGTAATGTATGATATTCAGTTTATTTCCGCTGTTTATATTCATCTGATGTTGTTATAAGCTCCGGCGAACTGAAGTTTGACGTTTGAATATCTGACAGTCGAATACAAGTAAGGTATTTGATGTTGATTTTCGAGCGCTAAATTTTAGGATCGTTACATGCAGGTTGAAATGATATATACCCGTATATATTTAAATTACGGATTGAAATGGTAAATATCTGTATCACTTGACCATAGGATAGAAAATTATATATAGACACTGTTGGTCTATATATAAATACTTTGAAAATGATTTCTATGGTTTTGAAAGGGAATATATATTGTTTTACTTAAATTTGGAACTTATTGAATTTGAGGGTTTTAAGATATGATTTTATAACTTGATTTTTTTTATATTTAAAGTGACTAAATGGATATTTCAAGTTTAAATAAATCGAAGGAGATATTTAGTTAATGTAATTTAAGGTAATTTAAGTGATATTGGATTTATTAAGTGAATATTTCAAACTAGATGATAATGAAGTTAAAATAAGAGATATATGAAATTATCAATTTAATTTTGAAAATGTGGAATATTTAAGGCTCTGAAATATATTGAAATTGAAATGGTATCTTGTGGTTCAAAGCTGTATTTGAAATCAATATAATTTGGAAATGGTTTATTTAGAAACTGAATTAAATTGAAATTGTTGAATTGAGATTTAATTAAATTTAAATTTTTGAATCCGAGTTGATTTGAATCGATTTGTGAAAGAGGAAACTATTTTATTATAAAAAGTATTTTTAAATTATATATAAACTATTTATATATTTTACTTTACAAATTATTTAATATGTACTATTTTATTATACTAACCATTTATTATACAAACTATTTTAATATAAACTCTTATAAACTATTTTATTATATATACTATTATTAATATCTAAACTGTTTAAAGGAAAGAGTTTTGGTTTTGAAAGTGTTATAACTTTGAAAGTGCTATGGTTTTGGATATGGATATATTTGAAGAGAAAAAGGATATAGTATCGATATGATTTTGAAATGGAAATGATATTTTGGTTTTGAAATATGATTTTGAAAGGACCGCGGTGTTATAATAACGATTGGTTGTTAAAGAGACCGGGATCGGATATTGTCATACTCTCTGCCAATAACGAAAACCACTTTAACAACTGTGTACGTGGTGGAGATTCCAGAAATTAAGTAGGATGGTTTGGCGACGATTTTATATGGTATGACGTGACCCTGACTCCCGTGAGTCAGCTTAGATGTGACTAAAATCTGGAGCTATACCGGGCCAAGTGAGGTCATTCCTCCTATCGGGCATATTTCTTCGATACCATTCTATTGCTTTTGCGATTGATTTGGTGGCCACCCCTCGATTTTGAATATGGGAGTGTGTCCGAGGTGGGCGATAGTAGCTGCTATGCGTTACCACCAGTCCGGGAGTGCAATTGGTATATCTACCCTGGCATCTCCTTGTGTGCCGTGTTCACATGACATAGCGCGCCTTCTACGAGTTTGGTTTGTACCATACCTATGGAGTGCCCTTTAATAGCCCTCCAGTTTACGGAGGAATTACAGTACTGTATAGACTATGGGAATAAATAAAATGTGTTAAGGGGGATATGGGTAAAGCCTTAACGCTATTTTAATAGTTTACTTTATTATAGACATATTATAATAGCGTATTGTACTACATAGTAGATAGTTCCACGGATCCTTAGAGGATGGTTATCCCAAACATCCTTTGAGTTACTTGTATTTCAGTTGATATTTCACTTGAGTTGGATTTATTGATATAAGAATGTTAATCCTGACTCGAGTGTTTTGTGTTTTTGCTTTACGCTCGGGTCAGACTGAGTGTCACAGCATTTGAGACTCACCTTTGGAGTTTGGAGCTTCGCTTGGAGATCCATCTATATCTATTCAGCTTTTAGCTATCCAGTTGATTTGTTCAGATTTGTCATCGGTTTGTATTTGAGACTCCATTATATTTGAGATATTATGTTGTATTTTATTTTAAACTCTGTTGTTTTATATAGTAGCTTCATGAACTATTATTTATCTATTTCCGCTACTTACTGTTGTAATACTCTGTGTCTGTGATTCTGAGATTGATTTATTTACTATATATGCTGATTTTTTGCCAAATTATAAATTAACAATATGATATTTTGAGCAATTCAAGTCCGACATGTGCGAATGCGAATGACACGAAATACCGGGTCGTTACAATTTTGATTTATATCAATTTCGAGTTCGATTTTTTATATTTAAAATATCAATTCAAATCACTTAAACAAAATTAACCTTCAATATTCAATTTAAGATTCAAATCTTCAAATATAATTCAATTCCGTGCATAATTTTGAAATATCGTTTTATTACTTTTACTTAGCAATATTTAAAGTTCGAATAAAAGTCTAATCTTTTAAAACAAATCAGTTTCTGAAATTCAAATCATATTTCGATTATTACATCAAAATCTCAACTTCAATTATTTAAACAATTCTTGTTATCAATTTAAATTTCAACATTTCGAGCTTAAGGTTGAAATTAATTCAATTTCCACGAATTCGATTTTTATTTCTTTAAATCAAATCATTTAAATAATTTCAAATCAAAATTTTAAAATCATTAATTTAACCAATCTGGTGTCCGTGTATAATTTTCTATCCTATGGCCAAGTGAATCAATTATTTCAATTTTAATTCAGGGATTGATGTATATCATTTCAACATAAAATAAATGTCATAGGTATATATCATCTCAACCTATTTCCTAATTTATTCAAAATAATTCGATTAACAGTTTTATATACTATAAATAATATACAAGATGATAACAGGATATATATACAATAAATAAACATCTAATCATTCAAATATCAACCAATTTTCATCCATCACAACCAACATCCAAACAGCCAATAATTGCAACAATTAATCAATTATCGGTGATCGAGAATTTACTAGAAATTTAATTCTAATTTCGATTTAACCATTAATTCAAAATTTCTAACGTATAAATTCCTACATCGATATCCATGTCAGTTAAATTTACCAAACAATCAATAATTTAAATCACTTCAAAATATCAATTTAACTAACATAAAAAAATATTTTAGTCAATCGTGAGCGTATAAAACATTCACCTTTATTTGAAACTAAAAATATTTTGAGCTTCAAATAAATTCCAGCTCGATACCATATCGTATATGACATCGATATGAATCCTCAGCAACTAGTTTCACGCGAAATGGACCTTGTATGAGAGAGTTGCAATTTTTATCAATATAATGATAATTAAAATTTTAAATAAATAAAAATTAACAAAAGGAATTCTACCTCACTTTCAAATTCTTGTACACATTCTTCCCTCTCGACAAAACCCATCACGCATGTTACGCCTTCAATTGATCGCGACTTGCTTTGTTCCCAAAATATTTTTATAACACGATCACCATAGCCCATTGTGCCCCCACCACACTCGCCGGCCACAATCATCCCAAGCATCGCGCGTTAATCGCGCGTCAAACTCTAGCACCGCTCACGACTTCCCACTAAGCCCTAACCGCGGGCATGATTTGCGTCTTCTTCGGCCAGTCGCGCCGTGCGCTCCCTCGCTCCCTCTACTCGAACGCGATCGATTCGATCGCTCTGATTATTTTATTTTTATTTTGTTCGTTTTTTTTAAATTGAATCTACGATTAGAATAAGAGGGGAGAGGGAGAGAGATATACGGGGAAGATAAGAAGATGGAGTGGTATACGCTTATTGACTGAGTATATAAAATATTATATTTGAAAATATCTAACTAAATGCCCACGAAAATTCCAAACTCCAAACGACGCGTGCCGCCCTGCATTTATAATGTTTTAGCTCCATTCCGAACACAGTGGAAATAGTTCCGAAGCCTAATTCGATCGTATGCTAATATATATAATATAACATTCAACTGATAATAATATATCAATTCAGCCAATCATCCAATAAATAATTTTAACTATTTTAAATTAATACTAGCAATCCAAATGAGTGAGATTTACTCACATTGATTTTTAATTTGCACTCCGTTCCAATTTTAAATTAAATTGAACCGACATTTAATTTAATCTAAAATCCTAGCTGACTCTAAAAATCTCCAAACCAATTCCTACGCGTAGTATTCGCTGACACGAACCCAATGCAACTTGTTTCATTCGTTTTGGACCATGTATGAATTAATAATAGCATTTAAGAGATTCACAAATTAAATTATAAGTTAATTTTCACCAATCCTTCATTAGCTAGTTAATTACCTTCATAACCTTATTGCTCAACTCTCCCATGCGAGCTTGCAGCCGTGTTCCATCTTGCTCAACCCCTATGTCGCACACACTAACCCACATCGCGACCACACCTCGAGACGCACGCCACCACCTGAGTTCTCTCATGCCACCAGACTTAACCCCAACCACCACGAGTTCGTCGAAGACAGCCCAGCCTTGCTCTTCTCTGCGTCACCCACGCTGACCCTAGTTCGCCGCAACGTGCTCCTCCCCTTGCGCTCCTACTCTCACGTGAAATGACCCTCCTATTTCTACTCTAATTCCATAAGAATTTTTTTTTTTAAGGTAAAGAGGATATATATATATATATATATATAGATATATATATATATATAGATATATCATCCATTGCAATATAATTCTCAGGGTCAATATCTTTCTCCAATAAACCAAATATATCCAGGATCACAATAATCAACCAATATAAATATATCAGTACATTCACAAAGGTAAGCACATACATGTGAGGATGTATATGCCTCTCTTGTTTGAATCAGAGTTCTGGAAAACAAGAGGATATTGGATTGCTAATTTTTTTTTTGACCAAACAATCCACTGGAAACATACACATTAGTCTGTTTATCCTAACTAAGAAGTGATCAAGTAATAATCAGTAGTAAACAAGCTTTTAATATAGATGATCATGTTAAAGTCTGGATAGTATCAAATTCAGTATAAAAGAAAGTGGATCCTAAGTGAACACAAGCAACATCTAGGCGTAATGGAAACGCGCCTAACTTATACACAAGAGATCACGAGTTCGAGTACTATGCTGGTTGGTTCAAACACAATTTTTGTTTTTTTTTTCATTTTTCTTCTGTACAGTTTGGAACCTGTTATCTACCTATATCTGCACATATATACTTTATTTTTGCCTATATTCCATCATACAAAACAATAATTCTTGCTTAATTATTTTTGAAACCCATTTCTACAACCTGGAAGGCTTCATGATTGATGTAAATTAAGGGTCTGTTGCTTGGGTTTTGTAAATGATAAGAGTGTTTATCATTATCCAAGTTTGAATTTCTTCTCACAAAATCTGTCTGGAATTAAGAATGCATTTGGTTAGAATCTGAGTGAAATTCAGATTCTTATCACAAATACAAAGGAAAAGGTGTGGTAAAATTTGCACTTAAACATGTTTATGTGCATATATATCTGCAACTATTTGGATCTGGTTTACTCTTCCCTTATTACAAATCCTTTCTTAAAAAAAATATAGTACATGAGACATTTGTATGAAACAAGTTTAACTATGGAAACCTTGCAGCCATATAAAACATTTAACCTATGCCTATTTCTTTTGCATACATATGCTATATTAGAAAATAAAACCATTTAAATTTTCTGAGAATCAACTCTCCAGATTTTCCAAAACTTAAATCCTTTCCAAAGATTCATGATTGACTAATGCATTTATAAAATGTAATCATTCAATTTTAACATGGTGTTCTTGCTAAATCTACTTACAAGATTTGATTAAAATTCTTTTTAAACATAACAGATATTTAACTTAATTCATAGTTTCCAGATACAAATCAATCTCTTAACAAAATGCCTAACAAAATATCCATCCAATATTCAACACTTAATACAAGTAGCAATTTAAATTGTCAATACATGCAGATTTCAACATTTAGGCTCTTATCTAACTAAGTTTTAGCATGCTATATCTTCTTCTCAAGGCCTTGCTCCTACTCCTACTTAGTTGCTGCAATCCCTGAAAAAGCATTTGAAACTGCCTCATTTTAAATGAGACACCCCAGATGCCATTAGCACACTAGGGTCAGACACATGTCTGGTATGAGAAAGCTCACAAAAATAATTAGTTAATCAGGTTAAAGTTAAGTTAAATACATATACAGAAAGTTCAGCCCTTTGGAATCAGGCAAATACTTGTGTGCATGCTCTGTGTCATTGTGCATGTGCACACTTTAATTTTCTTTCCAGAGACTACACATATGAATATGGCACATACATTCAAGCATACAACTCAATCATAGACAAACAATCATTCATACCAAACAGGAGAATAACCAATATGAGTTAAATCATTTATTCAATTCCCATATTTCAAATCTGGGAAAAACTCTAGTTTTCTCATCATCTCCAGTATTATTCCCTTGGTATATTTATCTATCCTTGGTCTCATCTGCAATATTTATGAATCAATGGACACACTGTAATGAACTAATTCACTCCATTACACAAAGATCTCAGGACTTAAACAAGCCATGTGTCAACTTATGTTACTCAAGCACACAAGTCATTCCTGCAGTGTTCTTGACCCCAATTTCCTAATCAGGTTTAAGTTAATAATAACTCTTTTGATTTTTCATGACAAAACCATTCAGTGATTCATTTCATTAGCTAAAAACATCCATAACATGGCATCTCATATTATTCATAACCACACAGAGGCAAACAAGCAGCAACCATTTGTGATTACAAAATAAGGTTCTGTATATATATATATTCATCCTGGTATTTTTAAAAGGAGTTTAGGCAACTAACATTGGCTTATAGCTTCTGGGAGAGTTTTTCTTTTGCAAACATTTGTGCTTGAGTTAAACTCAGGATGACCTGGTTTCACTGAATCACAAAATTTTGTTTGCTATGCATTTTATTGAATCAGGAGCATCAGCACATAGGCAACCCTATTGCACCCCTAATTCCTTTTTATTTCAAGCCTCAGCTCTTATACATGAGTATATTGCAGCTCAACATTATTTACATCTTTCTGGGTTGAGCCAAAACCAATACTACTTACCTATTCTCAACATTTTATTTTCTGGGTATTTGTTTATATCCCTAAATATTAACATATCAGAGATCTGAGTGTATAAAACAGACATGTATGCTAACAACACATAAAACTTTGTTATAATAAAACAAGTGATCAACCAAAGAAAATCAAAACATATTCAGGTTTAAATTCACAGATAAACATTCATATATGAAAATACTCTTTTAATAAAAATACTTTTATCTGGCTGCCTACATTAGGACTTATTGCCTTAGATTTTTGAGTGAGTTTTCTCACCTAGCTCTCTTCTTTGTTTCCTTAATTAATTGATGAGCTTCTGCCCTTAGCCTCAAGCTCTCTTCCTTCCCTTGTCTTATGATTTCTGTGGTGTTGTTTCTCTTCTTTTTTTTTTTCAAAATTCTTTTCTGAGGAGGAGAGGAGGCTGCTGCATATACATGTATATATATACAGGGTCTCTCTCTTAGGGTTTTGGGTATTGGCTAAGTCCATTTTTGCCCACCAGAAAAATCATGTTATCTGCATTTTTTTAAACCCAAAGTTTTACCCTTCCCGGCTTAATTTGGGTGAAGAGAAAAGTGGTTACACATTTTTTTCAGAAATTTGCTTTTCAGAAAATACTTTTCCCCTTGTCTACAATCATGCTAAAAATGTGACTTGATTTTTGTTATTTATTAAATACTCTTTTCTAATTCTGCCTATACCAAGCACTTCCCTGTTTTATCTTATTTTCCTATTTTTAGCTTTCATGCAAATGGTATGTACTTCCTTCATTTATTTATAAGAGAATTATTCCTTTTTATATCTCCATTCTTTTCATTTCTGCTTATATTAAAATGTGTCTGTATATTTTATTTCACTAGTTTAAACTCTAGTATTTTATTATCACATATATATTTGTATATAAGTCTTTCTGAAATAATTAGTACTCCCACCAATATATTCATACATCATTCTATACTGACACACACACATGCACATGTACACTCAAAAACATCCAGTAGCATTCATATATACATTTTACTCATGCATACTACTTTCAAGGATTTAATCTACATATACATATATATATATGTATATATATATATATTTCCATACACATCAATATGTATGTATCTTTGGAGTTCAGAGTTTTAGCTTATATTCATGTGCATTTCCTGTGCACACATGTACACACACTGATACACTATCAAGCTATATCAATTCCTCCTTCAAAATTTATTTAAAAATTATTTTAAATTTATTTATATTTTCCAGAATAAATTCCTAAAATCTTGGGTCATTACATACACCCCTCCTTTTAGAAATTGTGTCCCACAATTTTCCTAAGCTTAAAATAAATTTTAAACTTAATTTAGAGAACAAGTATATTCTCTACCAAATAGATTCTTAGTTCTATACTAACTAAAAATATATTCATCCAAAATAAAGAAAACAATCAAAAATCAGAATTACCTTAATCTGAAAATAGCTTAGGATAATTCATCCTAACTTTGTCTTCTAATTCCCATGTGCAATCACTAGGATCAAGACTCCACTGTACCTTCACAAGTTTCA
Organism: Allium fistulosum; assembly: GCA_030737815.1. NCBI lineage: Eukaryota > Viridiplantae > Streptophyta > Magnoliopsida > Asparagales > Amaryllidaceae > Allium > Allium fistulosum. The sequence continues at coordinate 798,708,880 of CM060903.1, read as the reverse complement.
GAGATTTATTCCTCAACTTCTTCACATCTTTTGCCAAAATTCCCACTGGATCCTTTTCATAAATCAAATTAGGATTTATCTGCACTTGGGTTGGGGTTTCAAGAATTTCTGCCTTGTCATGGACCCATCTTCTCAATTGTGATACATGAAAAACATCATGTATACCTTGCATGTTTTCTGGTAATTCCAACTTATATGCCAAGGGACCAATTCTCTCCAGAATTTTGTATGGTCCAATATATCTTGGGGTTAATTTGCCTTGTTTTCCAAACCTCAGCACATTTTTCATGGGTGAGATTTTGATGAAAACAAAATTTCCCACCTCAAATTCTACCTGCCTCCTTCTCATGTCTGCAAATTTCTTTTGCCTATCTTGAGCTGCTGTCATTCTTCTTCTTATCAACTCAATTTTCTCCTTGGTTTCTTGTATGTACTCAGGTCCTAAAATAGACCTTTCTCCTGCTTCTACCCAGCAAACAGGTGACAAACAGGGTTTACCATATAAGGCTTCAAATGGAGCCATTCCTATGGTGCTTTGGTAGCTGTTGTTGTATGTAAATTCAACTAGATGAAGATAATCTTCCCAGTTGCCCCCAAAATCCAGTATACATGCCCTCAACATGTCCTCCAAAACTTTGTTTACCACCTCAGTCTGCCCATCTGATTGAGGATGGTAGGCAGTACTTAAACATAGTTCACTTCCCATTGCTTCTTGAAAGCTTCTCCAGAATTTTGAAGTGAAGATGGTATCCCTATCACTCACAATGGTTTTGGGAATGCCATGTAACCTTACCACTTCTTTTATAAAATTTGAGCTAGTTTTGGTGCTGTTCTTTCTGACTTGACTGGGATGAAGTGTGCTACCTTGGTTAGCCTATCAACTATCACCCATATGCTTGTATTACCTCTCTTAGATCTAGGCAGTCCATCTATGAAGTCCATAGATATGTCTTCCCACTTCCACTGTGGTACACTAAGAGGTTGCATCAACCCTGATGGTCTTTGAGTTTCAGCCTTGACTTGTTGGCAAGTCATACATTTGGCAATGTACTTGGCTATATCAGATTTCATCCCCTTCCACCAGAAGTCTCTTTTCAAATTTTGATACATTTTTGTGTTACCTGGGTGTATGGAGTATTTACTTCTGTGATATTCATTCAATATCTCCTTCTTCAATTCTATGTCTTCTGGTACACACATCCTATTCTGGTATCTCACATAACCATCTTTATCAATGTGGTGATTCATTACTTCCTCCCCTCTTGAGAGGAGCATTCTCTTCTCTAATAAGTGAGCATCTTGTTCTTGCATTTTTCCTACCTTCAGAATTAAATCTGGTTGAAGTGTCATTAAGCTTAACTTCCCTTTATCTTCTTGTGCACCATGCATCTTCTCATTAATGTGCACACAACCATTCTCCCCAATCTCTAACTCAGTTAGCAAAGACAAATCTTTAAATTCTGCTATCATCATCATAGCCAATTTAGCATGCTGTCTACTTAGAGCATCTGCAACTTTGTTTGCTTTTCCTGGTGTATAAAGTATGTCAAAGTCATAGGCAGCTAAGAACTCCACCCATCTATGTTGCTTCATGTTCAAATCTTTTTGTGAAAACAAATATTTTAGAGACTTGTGGTCAGTGTAAAGTTCAAACTTAGTGCCTAACAAATAATGTCTCCAAAGTTTTAAAGCATATATCACATCTGCTAATTCGAGATCATGTGTGGCATACCTTACTTCATGGGGTTTAAGTTGTCTGGATGCATATGCAATGACTTGGCCTTGTTGCATCAACACTGCACCCAAGCCAAATCCACTAGCATCAGTGTATACCACTAATTCTTCATTTCCATGTGGTACCTTTAGAATTGGAGCATTCACCAATGCCTCCTTCAACTGTTCAAAAGACTTTTCACATTTTTCTGACCAAACAAAAGCTTGGTTCTTCCTGGTTAGGTTAGTGAGTGGTGTAGAAATTTTTGAAAAATCTTTTATAAACCTTCTATAATATCCTGCCATCCCCATAAATGACCTCACTTCACTCACAGTGCTTGGCCTCTTCCATGCTTGAATAGCCACTACTTTATTGGGGTTCACAGAAATTCCTTTGGCAGAAATAACATGGCCAAGAAAATGTACTTCCTCCTTCCAAAACACACATTTTGAAAATTTTGCCTTTAAATCTTTTTCCCTTAGTCTAGACAAAACCAGGTGCAAATGATGCTTATGTTCTTCCACTGTCTTGGAATAAATCAAAATGTCATCTATAAAAATAAGCACAAACTTGTCTAAACAATCTCTAAAGGTTCTGTTCATTAAATCTACAAAGTAAGATGGTGCATTGGTCAAGCCAAATGGCATAACCAAAAATTCATACAACCCATACCTAGTGTTAAAGGCAGTGTACTTGATGCTTGATTCTTCCACCTTCATTTGATGAAAACCAGATGCTAAGTCTAGTCTAGAAAATACTTTTGCCCCTGCTAATTGATCAAAAAGATCATCTATTCTTGGCAATGGGTATTTATTTTTAATAGTTACTTTGTTTAATTCTCTATAATCTATGCAGAGTCTTAAAGAGCCATCTTGCTTCTTAACAAATACCACTGGTGCTCCCCAGCAAGAATTACTTGGTCTTATAAAACCCTTTTCTTCCAATTCTTCTAACTGTTTCTTTAATTCTTTTAGTTCATTTGGCCCCATTCTAGTTGGCTTTTTAATCACTGGGCTTGCTCCTGGAACTAGATTGATCTGGAATTCTACTGGTCTATGGTGTGGAATACCCTTGACCTCACCAAACACATCCAAATATTCATTGACTATGGGAATTTCTTCAATGGTTAGTTCACTGAAATCTTTTTCTGAGTCAACTAAATGATATAGTTTTCCTTCCTTAGCTACCTCACATAAAACTGTGATTCTCTGGCCTCTAGAATTTTGCAATGATATGGTGGATGAGTCTAAATTAATTATGGCTTTAAATTGCCTTAACCAGTCTACCCCCAATATAACACCTATATTTGGGTAATTTAAAACATATAAATTGGAAATAAAAATATTTCCTCCTATGTTTAACTCCACATCCACACAAATCATATTTAAAACACTAGAACTCCCCAATGGACTTTGTATATGCAATGGGGTTTCAACTAATATGCAATTCAGTTTTAGCATTCTAACCAGTTCATAAGAAATTAAGGAGTGAGTTGCCCCAGTATCATATACTACTGTTATGGGTATGGTACAAATAAGTAATGTACCTTCCACTTGGCTATGGTTTACAGTGTTACTCTCCACTGTGGCTTTGCCTTTTCCTTCCAAATTTGCCAATTTGCCTTGCTGTTTATACTCAGGACAATTCCTCTTCATATGCCCCTCTTTCCCACATAGATAGCATTTGAAAGCTCCTCCTTTCAACTCTGGACATCTTGGTTTGATATGCCCTTCCTTTCCACACTGATGGCACACAATTTTCTTCTTGTCTTCCTTAGCTTTGACATCTCCAGTGCTTTTGTTACTAGCCTCTTCTTTCTTCTTATCATAAGGGTGATACCTCCCCTTACCTTTCTTGTTATTATTGCTCTTAAAATTTCTGAACTTCTCCCTTTCCTTGTCATGCTGCTCCAACCTCAAAGCTAAGTCTATCACATGATCAAAAGTCTTGTCTGCATAGGGTAACATGGCTCTGCTAAGTCCTGGGTTCAGACCTTTTATGTACCTATCATTTTTAGATGCCTCATCTGCAACAAGCATTGCTCCATATGTGGAAAGCCCCTCAAACTTTTGAGTGTATTCTGTGACAGTCATGGTTCCTTGTCTAAGTCTAATGAATTCTTCTAGCAAGGTAGTCTTTGCTGATGCTGGTACAAACCTTGCCTCCAACATCTCTTTGAATTGATTCCAAGTGATTTCATTCTCATTCCTTCCTGCAATGATTACTTCCCACCAGCCTAAAGCTACTCCTTTCAGCTGTCTTGAAGCCACTTGCCTCTTTCTTTGATCATCAAGTTGCATGTCATTGAAAATTCTTTCCAATGTTCTCAACCATGTTTGAATTTCCATGACACTCTCTGTCCCTTCAAAACTTTTGCCTCCTAAATGAGTATATGTCTTAAGTAATTTTGAGAGTTCTTCATAGGGATTTTCTTGCCTTTGTCCTGCCTCATCCCTAAATGCTCTCACCAAGTCTTGCAGATTGACCACTGGTGGTGCATGGGAAGATCCTGCTCCCTGATTGGGTGGTCTCCCTACCATAGTTTGCTAATAATAATTTACATAGCTGGTTAGTTTGATATTTAGTTCCTTTTAATTTTATTTCTATCTAAGAACTTGATCCTTACTTCTACTATGTTGAATAACCTCGCTCTGATACCAACTGAAATGACCCTCCTATTTCTACTCTAATTCCATAAGAATTTTTTTTTTTAAGGTAAAGAGGATATATATATATAGATATATCATCCATTGCAATATAATTCTCAAGGTCAATATCTTTCTCCAATAAACCAAATATATCCAGGATCACAATAATCAACCAATATAAATATATCAGTACATTCACAAAGGTAAGCACATACATGTGAGGATGTATATGCCTCTCTTGTTTGAATCAGAGTTCTGGAAAACAAGAGGATATTGGATTGCTAATTTTTTTTTTGACCAAACAATCCACTGGAAACATACACATTAGTCTGTTTATCCTAACTAAGAAGTGATCAAGTAATAATCAATAGTAAACAAGCTTTTAATATAGATGATCATGTTAAAGTCTGGATAGTATCAAATTCAGTATAAAAGAAAGTGGATCCTAAGTGAACACAAGCAACATCTAGGCGTAATGGAAACGCGCCTAACTTATACACAAGAGATCACGAGTTCGAGTACTATGCTGGTTGGTTCAAACACAATTTTTGTTTTTTTTTTCATTTTTCTTCTGTACAGTTTGGAACCTGTTATCTACCTATATCTGCACATATATACTTTATTTTTGCCTATATTCCATCATACAAAACAATAATTCTTGCTTAATTATTTTTGAAACCCATTTCTACAACCTGGAAGGCTTCATGATTGATGTAAATTAAGGGTCTGTTGCTTGGGTTTTGTAAATGATAAGAGTGTTTATCATTATCCAAGTTTGAATTTCTTCTCACAAAATCTGTCTGGAATTAAGAATGCATTTGGTTAGAATCTGAGTGAAATTCAGATTCTTATCACAAATACAAAGGAAAAGGTGTGGTAAAATTTGCACTTAAACATGTTTATGTGCATATATATCTGCAACTATTTGGATCTGGTTTACTCTTCCCTTATTACAAATCCTTTCTTAAAAAAAAATATAGTACATGAGACATTTGTATGAAACAAGTTTAACTATGGAAACCTTGCAGCCATATAAAACATTTAACCTATGCCTATTTCTTTTGCATACATATGCTATATTAGAAAATAAAACCATTTAAATTTTCTGAGAATCAACTCTCCAGATTTTCCAAAACTTAAATCCTTTCCAAAGATTCATGATTGACTAATGCATTTATAAAATGTAATCATTCAATTTTAACATGGTGTTCTTGCTAAATCTACTTACAAGATTTGATTAAAATTCTTTTTAAACATAACAGATATTTAACTTAATTCATAGTTTCCAGATACAAATCAATCTCTTAACAAAATGCCTAACAAAATATCCATCCAATATTCAACACTTAATACAAGTAGCAATTTAAATTGTCAATACATGCAGATTTCAACATTTAGGCTCTTATCTAACTAAGTTTTAGCATGCTATATCTTCTTCTCAAGGCCTTGCTCCTACTCCTACTTAGTTGCTGCAATCCCTGAAAAAGCATTTGAAACTGCCTCATTTTAAATGAGACACCCCAGATGCCATTAGCACACTAGGGTCAGACACATGTCTGGTATGAGAAAGCTCACAAAAATAATTAGTTAATCAGGTTAAAGTTAAGTTAAATACATATACAGAAAGTTCAGCCCTTTGGAATCAGGCAAATACTTGTGTGCATGCTCTGTGTCATTGTGCATGTGCACACTTTAATTTTCTTTCCAGAGACTACACATATGAATATGGCACATACATTCAAGCATACAACTCAATCATAGACAAACAATCATTCATACCAAACAGGAGAATAACCAATATGAGTTAAATCATTTATTCAATTCCCATATTTCAAATCTGGGAAAAACTCTAGTTTTCTCATCATCTCCAGTATTATTCCCTTGGTATATTTATCTATCCTTGGTCTCATCTGCAATATTTATGAATCAATGGACACACTGTAATGAACTAATTCACTCCATTACACAAAGATCTCAGGACTTAAACAAGCCATGTGTCAACTTATGTTACTCAAGCACACAAGTCATTCCTGCAGTGTTCTTGACCCCAATTTCCTAATCAGGTTTAAGTTAATAATAACTCTTTTGATTTTTCATGACAAAACCATTCAGTGATTCATTTCATTAGCTAAAAACATCCATAACATGGCATCTCATATTATTCATAACCACACAGAGGCAAACAAGCAGCAACCATTTGTGATTACAAAATAAGGTTCTGTATATATATATATTCATCCTGGTATTTTTAAAAGGAGTTTAGGCAACTAACATTGGCTTATAGCTTCTGGGAGAGTTTTTCTTTTGCAAACATTTGTGCTTGAGTTAAACTCAGGATGACCTGGTTTCACTGAATCACAAAATTTTGTTTGCTATGCATTTTATTGAATCAGGAGCATCAGCACATAGGCAACCCTATTGCACCCCTAATTCCTTTTTATTTCAAGCCTCAGCACTTATACATGAGTATATTGCAGCTCAACATTATTTACATCTTTCTGGGTTGAGCCAAAACCAATACTACTTACCTATTCTCAACATTTTATTTTCTGGGTATTTGTTTATATCCCTAAATATTAACATATCAGAGATCTGAGTGTATAAAACAGACATGTATGCTAACAACACATAAAACTTTGTTATAATAAAACAAGTGATCAACCAAAGAAAATCAAAACATATTCAGGTTTAAATTCACAGATAAACATTCATATATGAAAATACTCTTTTAATAAAAATACTTTTATCTGGCTGCCTACATTAGGACTTATTGCCTTAGATTTTTGAGTGAGTTTTCTCACCTAGCTCTCTTCTTTGTTTCCTTAATTAATTGATGAGCTTCTGCCCTTAGCCTCAAGCTCTCTTCCTTCCCTTGTCTTATGATTTCTGTGGTGTTGTTTCTCTTCTTTTTTTTTTCAAAATTCTTTTCTGAGGAGGAGAGGAGGCTGCTGCATATACATGTATATATATACAGGGTCTCTCTCTTAGGGTTTTGGGTATTGGCTAAGTCCATTTTTGCCCACCAGAAAAATCATGTTATCTGCATTTTTTTAAACCCAAAGTTTTACCCTTCCCGGCTTAATTTGGGTGAAGAGAAAAGTGGTTACACATTTTTTTCAGAAATTTGCTTTTCAGAAAATACTTTTCCCCTTGTCTACAATCATGCTAAAAATGTGACTTGATTTTTGTTATTTATTAAATACTCTTTTCTAATTCTGCCTATACCAAGCACTTCCCTGTTTTATCTTATTTTCCTATTTTTAGCTTTCATGCAAATGGTATGTACTTCCTTCATTTATTTATAAGAGAATTATTCCTTTTTATATCTCCATTCTTTTCATTTCTGCTTATATTAAAATGTGTCTGTATATTTTATTTCACTAGTTTAAACTCTAGTATTTTATTATCACATATATATTTGTATATAAGTCTTTCTGAAATAATTAGTACTCCCACCAATATATTCATACATCATTCTATACTGACACACACACATGCACATGTACACTCAAAAACATCCAGTAGCATTCATATATACATTTTACTCATGCATACTACTTTCAAGGATTTAATCTACATATACATATATATATATATATATGTATATATATATATATATATTTCCATACACATCAATATGTATGTATCTTTGGAGTTCAGAGTTTTAGCTTATATTCATGTGCATTTCCTGTGCACACATGTACACACACTGATACACTATCAAGCTATATCAATTCCTCCTTCAAAATTTATTTAAAAATTATTTTAAATTTATTTATATTTTCCAGAATAAATTCCTAAAATCTTGGGTCATTACATCACGCTCATCCCTTCGCACTCGTGCTTTGCCCGAGCGCCGCCTCGAATATCGCAATTTAATCGCGTGGGTTTTTTTTTCAATTCAATTTGATTTTATTTATTTATTTCTGCTCAAAGAAGGAGAAGAAGCACACTCGCCATTTAAAACTGGGAAGGCAGCTATACGTACAGGGTAGGGTGGCTCACTGGGTCTGCTCTGGGTTTAGGGTTTGACTTTACTAATTTATTTTTATAATTTTATATACAAAATATCTCGTATAACCTAACTCGAAATCCCGAACTCCTATTGAGGCGTGCCGCCTGACGTTCCTAATGTTATACCCATATTCCGAACGCAATGAAACTAGTTTCGAGCTCCAATTCAATCGTATGGAGAAGATAGCTTTTTTTGAACTCAATTATTATATTAATTTCAACTCGTTTCTATTTCGTACGACCAAACGGTAACCCCAAACGCTACGAAATTTGAAATCCGATAATAATACATTACTAGGATCCAAAGGAACTGGTTTCATTGAATTCCGAGACTGTGCCCCGGAAGGCTATTTTAACGCGTCGATTAAATCGACGATTTCCAAAATTGACGAAACCACTTGAAATTTCAGTTTTAAAAACTTATTAACTCAATTATAATTCCAATAGAATTTTAATCAACATTAGAAATCATTTCGACTCATATTCAACTCTAATTCAATTATTTAAACGATTTTCAATTATTAATTCAGCAATTAAATTTATCTAATAAATCGCTATATTTGGAACTTAAGTTTTATTCCACTTATTTGATCGATAAACTTCATATTAAAATTCCATTTGCATTTCAAATTCAACGTTTAAAATAAATTAAATGTTCAAAATCAAATGACTAAAAATCTGGGTCGTTACATTCCTTCCCCCTTAAAAGAATTTCGTCCTCGAAATTGCTAAGGTAGGAAAATGCTCCAAACCCATTAACTTTTTCAAAACCCACTCAATTAAAACTCGATATTTCACTTTTCTAATTCTAAAAAAGTTCCAACTAAAACAATTAGCTTTAATTTCTAATTCAAAACCCTTTATTTCAAATACAACTCAAAAATTACTTTTTTAGTTAACAAAAAATTTTCCAACACCCTAAATTCTCGAATTTTTTTGCCAGAGTCTCCCATGTATGGAGAGCCTTTTGCAATATGACAAAAATGATAAAAAGATATACATCGGCTCTCATGGCTGGAAATCGCAATATATATATATACATATATAGATATACACACACACATATACATATATATATACATATATATACACACACACATATACATATATATATACATATACATATATATACATATACATATACATATATATACATATATATCAATATTTTTATTTTTCGCACTAAATTCGTAAGCGTACCTTATTTTAGTGTTATTAAGCGAGCGAGCTTACTTTATGCAATTGCGCAACCCAAATCAAGCCAAACAGCTCCACGTACCTGTACTTACTCAATTACAACATATCAGTTTCGTAATTTATGAAATTTTATAATATTATATGCATTTTACTACTTTAAACACGTAGTTCAAAATGCAAAACATGTCATATCAAGTATTTATAAGCAATCACAAGGTTCCAACATTAAATTAGTTACCTTCGATCGATTTATATACCATTCCATTCAATTCTAATGATTCACAACCAATATTACTTGCATCCCATTTATATACGCGCAATATATATTCATATCCATTTCAAATGGATTCTAATCCAATTTATTCACTTCTATTTGTTTGCATTATTTTGTTTATTTCCTTTTCGGTCGAATACACTTTTCTTTTATGCAAATTCAGTGATATTCATTTAATAAAATAGCCACTTAAGTTTACAACCATTTTAAATTTGATTCTAATCAATTCATCAATTTTTATTGATTCGCATTCAATTTATTCACAAAAACCTTGTTCGTTAAATTTTTATATTCAACAGCAATCCAATCCATGCCAATTTATTTATGATTTCATAAATTTATTTGAGCCAAGCTTCCATTAAAAAAATATTAACTTAAGTTAATCATTTTACCTTCAATCATTTTAACCATATAACTTAAGTTCATTTCCATTGCAATCAAATTCCATTTCATTTTGAATTGATTGTTATTCAATTTATTTACGTTCGATTGATTCACATTTCCTTTTACTTGGTATATCTCAATTTTCATTATTTTACTTGAGAATTTATTTCATAAAATTAATATTAAGGTTTATTATAACCTTTTATACACACATATATTCATTTTTCACTTCAAACTTAATTTTATACTCAAATTCATTTAAGTAATATCCCGAAGCCATATTCAATTTATTTATACTTAATATTAAATTTATCTATAACTTAAGTCATCACCATTCAATCCATTTTTAAAAATCCAGCTTATTTGGTTTGACTTGAGTTCAATTTCATTTTTTAATTCAAATTTAGATTTTCATTTCTTTCAAACAAAATATTTAACCATCCTAACTTGGATTCCACTTTTCATTTCCTCAAGTTTATAAGTAATAAAACTTATTATTCACAATTTCATAAATTCCATGCTAGGGTTCATTCTATTCAATAATCATAACTTATAGTTATATAACCACTTTGCTATTCAAAATTATATTCACTTCAAATTGATATCATGTCCAATCCAATTCTACTTTATTTAACTTATCTCAAATTAAAATTTAATTCCAAAATTCAAATTCCACACTATTCTTTCTTATTAAAACCATTTTAAATCAAATGTTCAAAACCTTTTATACAATGCTTCCACACAACATTTAGATGAAATTCCAGAATTCAAACACCCGAATTTAATTCAAATCATTTTGAAATCATATATGTATATATACACTCTCTTTGTATATCAAACCTCACTTTAAAACTTAAACTAAACTTGGTTTTTCCCAAAATAAATTCCTTTTTGGAATTTCTAAATAGCTTGTTTTTCTTAAAACAATCCAAAAACAATGACCACGGTAGCAATCTGTCACTTAGAAACTCGAAAATGAACACCGATAATGTTGCGATCATCATCGGAATTATTTTCCAACGAAATCCATTTTAAATCCAATTTAAAACATTTCAATTCCAAAAATAATATTGCCATCATTTATTTAAAACACCTTGGAAAACATTTCCGAAAATCACCGGGATTTAAATTTCCAAATCTTGGTTTGAATCCAATTTAGCTTTACTCATTTGTACAAATCATATTTATACAAATTTAATTTGGTTATATAAGCCATTTAAATTTATAATCTTATTTGATTATAATAACAACCAAACACATCAATATACCATAATAATTTCAGAAAATTATTTCTTTTATATCAAAATATAGTTGGGCAAAATTATTTAATTTACCCGCATCAAAACAATATTGTATCGGTTTAGTTCAACTGTTTAAAAATTCCTAACGATTTCGTGGCGTCCCACCATTCGACCAATATTCGTAAACCACTCATAAAACATTTTATATTCAATAAAAATACGCGCGCATATCTATTAATACACTCAAACTCATTCTAGGGTACTACTAACCCAATCTCTAATGAGTAATCCCCACCAAAGTCAAGGTTCTCGCTTAACCTTCAACTCTAATACCACTATAACGATCCGCTGATTTTCGACCTTCGAAAATCTTACATCAATACTGTAACAACCCGCATTTATACGATAATATATTTAAATATTTTATTTAAATCTGACATCGTCTATTCGTATTTAAAATCCTAAATATGAATTTTATCGTGTTCGAATCCGTTGTCCTAATGGATTCAAATCGTGTTTTTAATATCACCAAGGTGTTTAATAAACATGGTTAAAAGTATCCGGGCTTTATAAATTTTTAAAATCTGGCCCATGATATTTTTACTTTTGAAACCGTGACTTCACTCAACACCCATACAACCCGTCCCCATTCCCCTCTTCATTCAATCGCGTTTCAAACCCTAACCAAAAATAAAGCATACGAGAGAAATAAAAGAAATGGCGGTCGCGATTGCTCTTCCTTCGATCTGGAAAACTAGGGCTTCGGCGATGCTTCGACTCTCTGGCGATCCAACTACTTCTCTCGAGTTCGCCTCCGCTTCGAACAAGGTGAGTGGTTTCTTCCCCCCGCTCACATCTAATTCATGTTTTGAGTTATTAGAGTTCGAAGCTCTGTTCGATTTTCATGCTTTTGGGGTTTCTCTGATTAGTGTTCTGTTGCTTTTTCCTTTGATTCATGCTTGAACTCGATAGTTCTTGCTTTGCTCTGTTGTCCACCCCGCAGTCTACTGTGAATCTCTGGGTTGAATATGTTTAAAAGCTTTGAGGATAGACTTCGACATTTTTTAACAGTGGCTTTGAATTTTCTGTTGGCTCCAGTTCTTGATATTGATATAACTAAACTTTGGGCCACTTCGATTTGAACTGCAGTTGATTTTGTTGTTATTTAGCTTAGTCTGTCTTCACTTTGTAGTATGCTCCGGTCACTCGACATTGCTATCCTTTTAGTTTGTTGCTTGCATTGTTGTTCTTGTAATTGTGTATCAGTGATGCTTTGTTGCAGTTGCCTCTGTCTTAGTCATGTGCTCACTGTATTACTGTTTGCATTCAATACAAACATTGTTGACTTCACTTGCATACTTGTACATCATGTACATTTGAATTAGAGCTTTACCTGGTCGTCTGCACATCTGTTCTTGGCCTATAGTGTTCATTTTGTAGCACTGGCTTGGATACTTCACCTTCCAGTTTTTCATCCTTGTTCATGTGCACTTGTTCCCACCCATATAAGTTCATCTTTGATCTGGAGCCACTGTCACTTATTCATTTGGACTTGAGTTTGTTGATTTTACCTAAGTCTGTTGTCGTCACCTGTGTACATTGGTTGATCTTGTATAGTTGCATGTTGTTGCCATATCTTTGTTGTAACTCTTGGAGTCTGGGTTGCCTTCATTACTGAATTCGTGATGAACTGTAGTTGTGCATTCATCTGAATTGCTTCCCTGTTACTATTGAGTATCTTCTCTGTCATTTGCAGTTGCACATCTGAGTCGTTCATTCTGTTTTCATATTGATTGCATTGTTGCCTGTCATCTCTACTTCACTGTTCTATGTGTTCCCTTCATGCCACATTGCTATTTGGTAGCACTTGAGTCTGCGTCCAAGTTGTCACTGTTTAATATAGTACATTTCAGTTGTACTCTTGTAGCTTCACCTCCGTTCACTGAACTGTACTGGGTTGCATTAGTGCATACTTGATGCCTTGATTTTCATTTTGACTTCATTGGAATTTGTTGCTATGCCTTGCTGTTTTGACTTATCTTGGGTGCAGTATGCTTGTTATATATATATACACTGCTGCATTATATTTGGAGCTTGCTGCCTATATTTATTTGAACCTTGCTGATGTTTTGTTATGGTGTTTTGTTGGTCAGTAGTTCCATACTATCACCTCTATTTCCTTCTGTAGCTCCTTGTTGCTTGCTAGTAGCATGTATATGTATACCTGTGATTTCCAGTTGCCCCTGTTAGGTACTGATTTTTTTTTGTGTGTCTTTCAATGTTGGGTGTGTGGTGCCATATTGTTGGTGCTCTCACCTTCATTCTGATGTCTTCATGTATTTCGGGCCTACTTCTTTGATGTCGAGGCTGTACTATCTCTTGTTCCATTTTGTGGTAGCTGCTGTTCCACTTTATTCGTTACAGTTTCATTTGCATGTATTTGTGCCCTTGTACATGCTTCACTGCACCATCCTCTACCTGTTGCACTTGCAATGATGTTCTCCATTTCATGTTCGAATTCATACTTGTCTGCACTGATGTTCATCCGTTCATCCCTGAGCACTTGCTGACCTGCTGCATTTTCGTAGCAGTTTTACCCTCGTCCCTTGTGGTGACTTTATATTCTGTTGTGGCGAGGCAGTGCACGCGTGCGTGCACTGCAGCCACACCGAATTGACAGATTTTAATCGATATCTCTTTTATTCTTAATTCATCGACCTATTGCGTAATTCGTAGGCTGTATTGGCGAGGCAGTACACGTTAGCGTGTACTGCAGCCAATTAGCCTTGATATTTTTAAATTGACATTTCTATTACTTAAACTGCTTTGGATTTCTGTTTTGTGGATTAACACTGTTTAGTGTTATATCTGCCGTTATCCAATTCTCGTATCGAGAGTTGGATATACGAGATTTCTGTGACTGTCATCTATATTGAGATTGATTATTATTGCTTCTATGCTCTAATAGCTGATTTTGAATTAGACTGATCCGAGTATTATTTTCTTTTGAATGTAATACTCGGGTCAGACCGAGTATTTACAGGTTGTAGATTTTTAGCTTTGGGTTGCTGCTAGAGCTATGAAGACTTTTCATATCATTTGAAGTGGTCTTCGTCTTGTTGTAGTAGCCAGTGTGTCTGTTGTAAGATGATAATGTATTCATGTATATTAGTCGATAATGTACTTGTATATATAACTTCTTGAGTCGACAATTGTAGTTGTATCATTTGTATTGTGTCAAATGTATTGTAACTGATATCAGTTATTGTATATATATGAGACTTTTCGTTCCATCTTTATTCCGCATTTATGTTATCTGGGTTATTTTTATATCCATTGTCCTAAACTATTATAGCCACTGTGTAGTAGCTTTGAGTGTGTATCGGTATGTCGGGTTTCCTCTAAAGATGAAATGCAATGTTTTTATTATCTGACATATCGGTACTCGCACAAGGCAATTACATAGATGGTCGCTCCTCAACAGCCTTATTCTCCGTGCTAGTTGACAGCACTACACCGTAGTGTTCTTGGCTAGCGTGGGTATAGAGGTGGGGCGTCACAGCTTGGTATCAGAGCCTGGGGTTTAGGACAATTATAAAACATAACTTAGATGGAACATGTGTTACAACTATTTGTCGATGTTTTATCTCTCATCTTTACATATGACTATTTTTTGACTGTTAGGTATGAATTCCTAACGCTTATTCTTGTGTTTTCGGCTTTGGATTGATTTAGCCGATGTTGATTTTGTTTTAATTTGGCAAATTAAAGCCATTTTGACTTTTGGACTTTGTTCCACTTTTGTCTATGCTATGAGTGTCATTGTGTACCTGTTACACTGTGATGAAAAATAGCTGGACCAGTTGCAAATTGAGTGATTTTGATTTCTCATTAACATCTAGTTTGAATCTCAGCGATTTTGAACTTGATATTTTGTTTTTCCAGTTGATAATCGATTCTTCTTCTCTTATTAGTTGTTATCACCTTTATTGATTTTGATAACTTCTATTTCTGGAATTTTTGGTATTCCTACTTTGATAAATTTGGAATCGAATTCTTTGGATTCTATTCACATCTTCGTATGTGAATTCTTGTGATTGATTGTTTCTACAATCATTTTTGTAATTTGTCACTTTAAAAATATAAAGGTTTTCTATACTAGTAGTAAATATTAAAATCCCTTTTTCCAAACGATTTCAAAACTATTTTACTACAAAGTTCTTTTTCCTAAATCGTTTTCCAATCTATTAGTATATACAAGCCTTTATTTCACTCGTATGAGAAATTGAATTAAACGGCCTAGTAAAACAAGTGGTATGAAACGCTTGCGTTTACTTCGTCGGTTAACTCCTGGACTTGTTCGATTGAACCCTTTTCGTGACAATTTCCTAGTGAAGATTTACAGCTTGTTCGTAAATATTTAAGTTAAGCAAGTGGTTATGGGACATGAAGCTAAACTCATATATTTACTAGCTTGGTGTGATTGACACTTCTTTATGATCATGACGATCATTTTTATGATTTAGACTGGACCTCATCGGTGTGATTTCGTCTCACACATATCTCTTGGGCTTTGAGGATTGTCTAGACACCAGTGTGTGATTTCGTCTCACACATATTGCACGGTTAGACTAGGCCTCATCGGTGTGATTTCGTCTCACACATATCTCTTGGGCTTTGAGGGTTGTCTGGATACTCTTTGTGTGATTTTTATGATTTAGACTAGCAACTGTGCGATGTCTCTTTGTCTGCGAGGGAGACTAAACCCCGCTTTGTTGTAGGGTAGCGCCCTACGGTCTTCGGGCCATTCCTGTGTGAAAATTTAATGGATGGCTTCCATGAGATAGCGTCTCGTCATGTGATACCGGTTGGTGAGTTTTCATACTCCCATTTTTGTGATAGGCCTTTCCCCTTTTCTTTTTATGATTTAGACTAGCGATTATGCGATGTCTCTTTGTCTGCGAGGGAGACTAAACCCCGCTTTGTTGTAGGGTAGCGCCCTACGGTCTTCGGACCATTCCTGTGTGAAACTTTATTGGTTAGCCACCAAGAGATAGCGTCTCGTTCATGTGATACCGGTGTTTTGGAGTTTTCATACTCCCATTTTTATGCTAGGCCTTCCCCCCCTTCATGTGTTTTCTGGATTTCTTGTGATGATTTCTAGAATTTGTGCTTCACCAATTTTCGTGATTTCTATTGACAAGTTTCGTCAATTTATGTGTATTGGTGAATTCATGTGTTATTGACTTGTTATGAATACAAGTTTAGGGTATGATATCCCTTTCTATCTTTGAGAAGATTCTTGTGACATTTTTGATGAATGAAAATTCATTTGGCATTATATTTTGATGCTAGTTATTTTGATGAGATTTTGACGTGTTAACTTCAGTACTCGTCAATTTTGAAATGGATTTACAAGCGGTTCTCCCGCAACACTGTTATTGCTAATTTAATCACGCGTTTTCAAAATTCTTTATTTTTAAAAGTTGTTTCAAAAATATAAATTAAAGTTGTTTTCAAATTTTTACAGCTTACATTTTCAAAAGAACGAGGAAGCGATTTAAACATTTCAGAAAAATCAAGGACTATGACCCCTTTCTTTTACTGATTCGCTTAATTCCGGACTTGTCCGTTTGAGAATGTGAAATGTTATTTTTAAAACACACAATCCTGCACTTTCAAGGAAACGATAAAGAGATTTAAACGATTTAGCAAAAGTACGGACTATGAAACCATACTTTTACTACTTCGGTTAATTCCGGACTCGTTAATTGAATATTTATGACTTCTGATTATCGTTTTTGATAATTAGATGTTTGTGTTTCTGATTATCGTTTTGGGTAATCAGATATTTGTGAAATTTGATTATCATTTGAGATAATTAAATATTTTTCGATTTGATTAATCGAATATTTGTGTTTCTGATTATCGTTTTTGATAATCAGATATTTGTGAAATTTGATTATCATTTGAGATAATTAAATATTTTTCGATTTGATAAGCAAATATTTGTGATCTCTGATTATCGTTTTTGATAATCAGATATTTGTGAAATTTGATTATCATTTGAGATAATTAAATATTTTTCGATTTGATTAATCGAATATTTGTGTTTCTGATTATCGTTTTTGATAATCAGATATTTGTGAAATTTGATTATCGTTTAAGATAATTAAATATTTTTCGATTTGATAAGCAAATATTTGTGATCTCTGATTATCGTTTTTGATAATCAGATATTTGTGAAATTTAATTATCGTTTGAGATAATTAAATATTTTTCGATTTGATTAATCGAATGTTTATGTTTCTGATTATCGTTTTTGATAATTAGATATTCGTGAAATTCGATTATCATTTTTGATGATTGAATATTTGCGATTTTGAGACTTGAGCTTCGTCTTTTTCTCTGTCGATTCAGGTGAGTAATTTGCTTTACTCGCATTCAATTCGTGCAGTATGTGAATTCTGCTCTGTTTTCCTTTTCTTTTAAATACTGGAACTCGATTGATTCCTGCTTTAGCAGTCGTCTGATTTTGATTCCTCGATCCCCTCGATGTTGATTCTTTTGATTTGAAGCAGTCGAACCTCTTGATTTTATATCTGATGCTTCCATAATCCCAATACTTCCCTGTTGACCTTTGCTTTGCTTATGCATTCGACATTGCCATGCTCTTATGGTTGTTACCTTTTATTCATTTATTCCTTATGATTGCGAGGACGCAATTTCTTTAAGGAGGGAAGTCTGTAACAACCCGCATTTATACGATAATATATTTAAATATTTTATTTAAATCTGACATCGTCTATTCGTATTTAAAATCCTAAATATGAATTTTATCGTGTTCGAATCCGTTGTCCTAATGGATTCAAATCGTGTTTTTAATATCACCAAGGTGTTTAATAAACATGGTTAAAAGTATCCGGGCTTTATAAATTTTTAAAATATGGCCCATGATATTTTTACTTTTGAAACCGTGACTTCACTCAACACCCATACAACCCGTCCCCATTCCCCTCTTCATTCAATCGCGTTTCAAACCCTAACCAAAAATAAAGCATACGAGAGAAATAAAAGAAATGGCGGTCGCGATTGCTCTTCCTTCGATCTGGAAAACTAGGGCTTCGGCGATGCTTCGACTCTCTGGCGATCCAACTACTTCTCTCGAGTTCGCCTCCGCTTCGAACAAGGTGAGTGGTTTCTTCCCCCCGCTCACATCTAATTCATGTTTTGAGTTATTAGAGTTCGAAGCTCTGTTCGATTTTCATGCTTTTGGGGTTTCTCTGATTAGTGTTCTGTTGCTTTTTCCTTTGATTCATGCTTGAACTCGATAGTTCTTGCTTTGCTCTGTTGTCCACCCCGCAGTCTACTGTGAATCTCTGGGTTGAATATGTTTAAAAGCTTTGAGGATAGACTTCGACATTTTTTAACAGTGGCTTTGAATTTTCTGTTGGCTCCAGTTCTTGATATTGATATAACTAAACTTTGGGCCACTTCGATTTGAACTGCAGTTGATTTTGTTGTTATTTAGCTTAGTCTGTCTTCACTTTGTAGTATGCTCCGGTCACTCGACATTGCTATCCTTTTAGTTTGTTGCTTGCATTGTTGTTCTTGTAATTGTGTATCAGTGATGCTTTGTTGCAGTTGCCTCTGTCTTAGTCATGTGCTCACTGTATTACTGTTTGCATTCAATACAAACATTGTTGACTTCACTTGCATACTTGTACATCATGTACATTTGAATTAGAGCTTTACCTGGTCGTCTGCACATCTGTTCTTGGCCTATAGTGTTCATTTTGTAGCACTGGCTTGGATACTTCACCTTCCAGTTTTTCATCCTTGTTCATGTGCACTTGTTCCCACCCATATAAGTTCATCTTTGATCTGGAGCCACTGTCACTTATTCATTTGGACTTGAGTTTGTTGATTTTACCTAAGTCTGTTGTCGTCACCTGTGTACATTGGTTGATCTTGTATAGTTGCATGTTGTTGCCATATCTTTGTTGTAACTCTTGGAGTCTGGGTTGCCTTCATTACTGAATTCGTGATGAACTGTAGTTGTGCATTCATCTGAATTGCTTCCCTGTTACTATTGAGTATCTTCTCTGTCATTTGCAGTTGCACATCTGAGTCGTTCATTCTGTTTTCATATTGATTGCATTGTTGCCTGTCATCTCTACTTCACTGTTCTATGTGTTCCCTTCATGCCACATTGCTATTTGGTAGCACTTGAGTCTGCGTCCAAGTTGTCACTGTTTAATATAGTACATTTCAGTTGTACTCTTGTAGCTTCACCTCCGTTCACTGAACTGTACTGGGTTGCATTAGTGCATACTTGATGCCTTGATTTTCATTTTGACTTCATTGGAATTTGTTGCTATGCCTTGCTGTTTTGACTTATCTTGGGTGCAGTATGCTTGTTATATATATATACACTGCTGCATTATATTTGGAGCTTGCTGCCTATATTTATTTGAACCTTGCTGATGTTTTGTTATGGTGTTTTGTTGGTCAGTAGTTCCATACTATCACCTCTATTTCCTTCTGTAGCTCCTTGTTGCTTGCTAGTAGCATGTATATGTATACCTGTGATTTCCAGTTGCCCCTGTTAGGTACTGATTTTTTTTTGTGTGTCTTTCAATGTTGGGTGTGTGGTGCCATATTGTTGGTGCTCTCACCTTCATTCTGATGTCTTCATGTATTTCGGGCCTACTTCTTTGATGTCGAGGCTGTACTATCTCTTGTTCCATTTTGTGGTAGCTGCTGTTCCACTTTATTCGTTACAGTTTCATTTGCATGTATTTGTGCCCTTGTACATGCTTCACTGCACCATCCTCTACCTGTTGCACTTGCAATGATGTTCTCCATTTCATGTTCGAATTCATACTTGTCTGCACTGATGTTCATCCGTTCATCCCTGAGCACTTGCTGACCTGCTGCATTTTCGTAGCAGTTTTACCCTCGTCCCTTGTGGTGACTTTATATTCTGTTGTGGCGAGGCAGTGCACGCGTGCGTGCACTGCAGCCACACCGAATTGACAGATTTTAATCGATATCTCTTTTATTCTTAATTCATCGACCTATTGCGTAATTCGTAGGCTGTATTGGCGAGGCAGTACACGTTAGCGTGTACTGCAGCCAATTAGCCTTGATATTTTTAAATTGACATTTCTATTACTTAAACTGCTTTGGATTTCTGTTTTGTGGATTAACACTGTTTAGTGTTATATCTGCCGTTATCCAATTCTCGTATCGAGAGTTGGATATACGAGATTTCTGTGACTGTCATCTATATTGAGATTGATTATTATTGCTTCTATGCTCTAATAGCTGATTTTGAATTAGACTGATCCGAGTATTATTTTCTTTTGAATGTAATACTCGGGTCAGACCGAGTATTTACAGGTTGTAGATTTTTAGCTTTGGGTTGCTGCTAGAGCTATGAAGACTTTTCATATCATTTGAAGTGGTCTTCGTCTTGTTGTAGTAGCCAGTGTGTCTGTTGTAAGATGATAATGTATTCATGTATATTAGTCGATAATGTACTTGTATATATAACTTCTTGAGTCGACAATTGTAGTTGTATCATTTGTATTGTGTCAAATGTATTGTAACTGATATCAGTTATTGTATATATATGAGACTTTTCGTTCCATCTTTATTCCGCATTTATGTTATCTGGGTTATTTTTATATCCATTGTCCTAAACTATTATAGCCACTGTGTAGTAGCTTTGAGTGTGTATCGGTATGTCGGGTTTCCTCTAAAGATGAAATGCAATGTTTTTATTATCTGACATATCGGTACTCGCACAAGGCAATTACATAGATGGTCGCTCCTCAACAGCCTTATTCTCCGTGCTAGTTGACAGCACTACACCGTAGTGTTCTTGGCTAGCGTGGGTATAGAGGTGGGGCGTCACAAATACGTTCACTATATTGCATGCCGAGCAATCGAGTGCCGGAAATACCAAATCATTAAGGTTGAAGAAGAAAAGGTATAGAAGAAAATAGAAAACAACAATACACAGAATCTATCAATCACAACGGAATAATTTATAATAGATAAATACAGATCTTTATACAAAAGAAACTGTAACCATTAATATACATAAAATCATCAGAGTAGAACAATCTACAAGTCAATCTGGACAGTTATAATAACTTGTCCTCACAAGTGCTGAATGTACAACATGCACATATAGCGGAATATAATCAAGTACATGGGATACGTCTGAGTTCCTCCAGCTCATGTCCTGAGCTCCATAGCATCTAACCTGAATCTGTAATACTTGGTCTGACCCGAGCATTATAATAAAATAACACCCTAATCAGTCTAGAAAACCAGCGTGAGAAAACACACTCAATTTGAATTATTACTATCATCAAAATCCTTTGAAAACAAAGGTATCTTGTAAGACCACACCACACATAAATTCAACGGCTTTTTACCTTACGATAACCAAAACATTTTATATCAAAATTATCTGATATTATAATAGTGTCTATAGAAAGTAAACTATAAAATAGCTAAAATGCTTGCATCTCACGTTTCAGCATAGTTGGGCACTTCTAAAATAGTACAGGCTCGTAGTGGATATTGGATTCCATACAATGACTGGGCTACTGGGATACCTCCCATCACGGTACACATCTAGAAAAATGTACCGAGATCATACCTTACGATCTCTGCCAATATAGGACCGGCCTACCCCTGACCTGGATAGTACCGAATTTGTTATCACCTCGAGCGTTCCCACCCTAATTGAGCGCTCTCTTTTCCATGCATAACCATATCCATAATTATAATATATCAAAGGGTATCTAGAAAAATTATAACATACCCTACTTGGGTGCGACCGACTTAGCCCTGCTACATCACCTTTGTTTTAGTCATTCTCGGTTGATGAGGCTTGAGGCTATGTATTACCTTTAGAATAGTATTCATACTTGGAATGCTAACACTACCTTCTAAGCAACAATGCAATGATAGCATTCATCCATACAAGTTGTTCTAGGTATGAACAAACCAAATCTTCTTTAAGATCACCATCTCTATTTTCTTCGAGATATCCCAATTCGTAATGCACAAATAAGATTGATGTGGTTTTTGGACAATTAAATCCGGTCCCGGTCTCTTCGAAACGATCAACGAATTTGGCCAGATTTGATTGTCGGTTATTTAACTATCAAATTTCACACATAAACAATCACTAGGTCCATATTATAAATTTTGCCCAAAAATATTTATTTCAAAATATCGTTACAAAGATATATATATATCCAAATCTCTTCCAATATTTCAATATTCAAAAAAACAAATTCAAATGCTTATATCCATAACAGGATATTTTCGAACCATCTCAATACTTAGAAATATTCTCTTCCAATTCCATTTATAATTCAACACTTTGAAAATATTTCTATAATAATAATCTCGTAGTTAAAATATTTCAAACCCATCCAATCCAATACTTAGGGAATATTTATAACTATATTTTCCTAAAACCATTTTACTTCCAATACTTAGGAAATGATTCCATTTATTTTCTATTTCTTAAAATCTTTTACAATTTATTTGTAAATCACTTAACTTATTTAAAAATGGATTCGATACATTTTCAGAATCCATTAATTTATTTCCTTTAAAATATCCAAGGTCGATTATACTTGTGTATAACCCATTTCTAACTTCTTTTATGAATTCTAATTCATTTTTTGAAGTTCTCTTATTTCAACGATTCGAAAATTTCCTTAAGTTTCTTGAATTCTAATTCAAGATTTCTCTTATAAAACTTATATCCGCTTAATAAACCCCGTTTATAAATCTCGAGAGTATTTATAAATAAATTTTCAGTCATTTCAAAACTCTCTATATATATATATATGATAAGTATTTTTAAAGAATAATAATTTATTTTTAAACATGTTTAAGTAATTATTTAAAATATCAAACACTTTAAATAAACATCGATAACTCATTTCCCATTTTATTTTTGAATAAACTAATTGATTCACAAAGCTTATTTTAAAAGTTAGAATTTATTTTCAATTAATATTAGATATTTGAAAAATCCACTTCCCGAAATATTTCAATACTAAAACATGCTAAATTTACATAGTTTAATAAATAAAAAATTTCTTTTAAAACAAAACTTAACTTCTCGATAAAAATATATTTTTAAAATTCCAATAACCAATTTCAATTTATAATTCCATTTCGATTCATAACACATCTATTTCATTTTGATTCCCTAACCATTCTCACATTTCAAAAATATAATCCACTATTTTCCCCAAAACCGATTTCTATATCTCGATATAAATTCACACTATGAATTTATATTCCCAATTTATCAACTGATATCATTTTCCCTTATTTATAAACATCATTTATAAATTTATAAACTCCTTTGAGTTTCACTTGTTTATAAAACAAATCTCATTTTATGAATCCATTCCTTAATAAATCCCATTTATTTTTAAATTCTATTTTTAATATCGATTTCAACTTCTTTTCCATAAATCTAGAAATATCACTTAAAAATCCATTATTAAAAATCCTTTATATAAATTAATTCAAAAATCTCTATTCAAAACATTTTACGAATAATTAAGTACAACCCAAAATCAAATCATCATTTTATCCAAAACAGTTTCCTTTAAAATAACCCATATTTCGATATAAATATTTTTATATCCAAAATCTCCTTTTAATTTCTTCAAATCTTAAAAATAATATTTATGGTATTTAAAATACCAAAATTAAGGCCAGTGCTACTATAGCATCAAATAAAAATTTCAAACGACAACATAATCTATAACAGATTATCCACACACATCATATATCACTATATATGAAAGACAATCAATATATTTAAGGAGTCCAGTTGGATCCCACCAACCTGTTTTCTTAGATCCCTAGATGTTATTTATATAACATAAAATACCAATCCAGCTTCAAGGCAGGATATCGCGGTAATATAGGGACATCCGCTATTATGTCGGGCACATAATGTCTCATCCGCTCCAACGACGGGAAATATATCCAACTACTAATATATATAATATAACATTCAACTGATAAAAATATAACAATTCTACCAATCATCCAATAAATAATTTTAACTATTTTAAATTAATACCAGCAATCCAAATGAGTGAGATTTACTCACCTAGATTTTTAATTTGCAATTCGTTCCAATTTTAAATTAAATCGAATTGACTTTAAATTTAATCTAAAATCCTAGCTGACTCCAAAAATCTCCAAACCAATTCCCACACGTAGTATTCGCTGACACGAACCCAATGCAACTTGTTTCATTCGTTTTGGACCTCGTATGAATTAATAATAGCATTTATGAGATTCACGAATTAATTTATAAATTAATTTTCACTAATCCTTCAATAGCTTGTTCATTACCTTCATAACCTTACTGCTCAACTATCTCACTCGAGCTTCCATCCGTATTCAATCTTGCTCAACCCCCATGTCGCGCACGCCAACCCACATCTCGAGACGCACGCCACCACCTGAGTTCCTTCGTGCCACCAAACTTAACCCCAACCCCACCGCGAGTTCGTCAAAGACAGCCCAGCCTCGCTCTTCCCTGCGCCACCCATGCCGACTCTAGTTCGCCGCAACGTGCTCCACCCCTCGTGCTCGTGCTTTGCCTGAGCATCGCCTCGACTATCGCGATTTAATCGCGTAGGTTTTTTTCCATTCGATTTGATTTTTTTTATTTACTTCCGCTTGAAGAAGAAGAAGCACGCTCGTGATTTAAAACTGGGAAGGTGGCTATATGTAAAGGGTAGGGTGGCTTACTAGGTCTGCTCTGGGTTTAGGGTTTGACTTTACTAATTGATTTTTATAATTTTATGTACAAAAAATCTCGTATAACCTATCTCGAAATCCCGAACTCCTATCGAGGCATGCCTCCTGGCGTTCCTAATGTTATACCCTTATTTCAAACGTAATGGAACTTGTCTCGAGCTCCAATTCGATCGTATGGAGGGGATAGCTTTTTTTTGAACTCAATTATTATATTAAATTTCCATTATTAATTTCAACGTGTTTCTATTCCATATGACCAAACGGTAACCCCAAACGGTACGAAATTTGAAATCCGACAATAATACACTATTACGGATCCAAAGGAACTGGTTTCGTCGAATTCTGAGACTGTGCCCCAGAAGGCTATTTTAATGCGTCGATTAAATCGACGATTTCCAAAATTGACGAAACCACTTGAAATTTCAGTTTTAAAAACTTATTAACTCGATTATAATTCCAATAGAATTTTTATCAATATTAGAAATCGTTTCGATTCATATTCAACTCCAATTCAATTATTTAAAAAAATATTAATTCAACAATTAAATTTATCCAATAAATCGCTATATTTGGAACTTAAGTTTTATTCCACTTATTTGATCGATAAACTTCATATTAAAATTCTATTTACATTTCAAATTCAAAATTTAAAATAAATTAAATATTCAAAATAAACGACTGAAAATCCGGGTCGTTACATATTTTCTCAAAATAATTAACTTATTAAACATAAACATCTTACTTGCAAAACTATTACTACTCTTCTACCACGCCACTCCGATATCGGTTTTACGGAAAATATAACTTATATATAAAAACAAGCTATAAATTTTTTTAAAACTTCAAAAATTTTCTAACACCTGGATTTATGGAAAATTTTAGCAGAGTCTCCTTTGCGCGGCTCAATCAGATAAATTAACAATATCAGTATAATCATATAATATAAATCTCATCTCAGTGATGAGGCATCCCAATCATGGGGAAACAATATAAAATCGCGGTATGTAATCCGAGATACGTACCTTATTATTTTTAATACGAGCGAGTTCGCTCGTATTAAGCAAGTAAAAGCAAAATACACGCAAGCGAGCTCCTAAAGCTAGCATACGCCCTTCCGTACCTACTAAACACTCAATAACAGATGAAAATATGTATATGGAAAGAGAAATCAATATATAACATAACTATATAACAACTATATGAGCAAACATAGCCATGCAATAAAAGAAACATCCAAACAACCATATTCATGCAAGTTTTATTCATAACCATACTATTATTCAATGTCAACATTTCAATTCATACACCTCCATTTCTATTAACATTCATTTCATTAACATTTTAATTGACTCAGTTTCAATTAATTTACATTCACAACCAATTTATTTGCATTCAATTTATTTGCTTCTTAATTGATTAACATTCACCTATTAATATTCATTTCATTAATCATACAATGGATTTATATTCAATTCATTTGCTTTTAATTGATTTACATTCAACTAATTTGGTTTCAATCATTTTTATTCAATCAACCAATATCCATTGCATTCACATTTGATTGATTTTAATTCAAAGTATTTACATTCAGTCGATTTACTTTCAATTGATTAATATTTATTTTAATGACATTCATTTTATTCATCAGCCAATGAATTTTCATTCTATTCATTTGTATTCATTTATTCATATTCATATTCTTAGCATAGCTCATTCAATACAATTTACTCAAGCAACCATTCCAAAATTTTACTTAAGTTTAATATAAGCAATTATGCTATACATCTCATTTTTATTATTACTTCATAACTTAAGTTTATTTTTATTCCGAATTAAATTCAACTTTATTTAACTCATTTCATCCATTCCTTTCTTAACCCAAGTTCGTTTTATTTCAAAATCAATTTTATTTTACTTTTCTTAAGTTAACTTTCATTCATATACTCATCTTATTAGCCTATTTCCTTAAGTTTGTTTTATTTCAATTAATAATCATTTCAAAAAGTTACAATTATATTCAAACTCCCTTTTTCAAATTTACTTTTGTTTTTCAATAAATTTACCAAGATATGAATTTATTTATCATTTGTTTACTTTCTTAGAACATTAATTAAGTTTATACATTTTCTTATAACAACTTAATTTAAATTTTATTTAAGTTAAACGTTTTCTTCTCCTATCATTCACATTCAACAAATTTAAATTTGTGTTTAGCTTAATAATTCCCAAACCTATAAATTGTACAATTTATTCATTTAAAATTCCATTTTATTATTTTATCCAGTTCATTTCAAATACATTTCATTTTATTTAAGCTTTCATGAGTTAAACTATGTTTTATTTACTTCATTTTACTAACTCAATTTATTTAACATTTCTTAAGTTAATTATTCTATTTCATATCTAAAATTCAAATTTTGCTTAACCAAAATGTTCAACCATTTTAAAATTTAGATTTACTTTCCTGTTCAAATTTCTAAGTTATAAACTTATTTCTTATATATATAATAATTTCAATTCGTAAGTTCAAAATTATTTCATATATTAATCAAATCATACTTGGAATATTTTATTTCCACAATCAAACTTGTTTTAATCGAAAATAAATTTCTTTTGGTAGCAATTCTCACTCAAAAACTCGAAAATGAATACCGGCGATGCTGCAGTCATCCCCAGAATTATTTCCCAACGACCAAAGCGAGTTTAATGCCTTTATTTCTTTCAAAAATCTTTTCAAAATTTCTCATAAAAACACTTTCAAATAATATTATTATTAATTTTTAAGGCTTTGAAAACAATTTTGAATAAATCAATCGGGTTTAAATTATAAAATTCTCAGCTTTTAAATCTCTTCTATTTATAAGCTATATTTAAATATACTCATACAATTTCATTACTTTATTATGAAAATTTTTCGTTAATTTAATTTTTTTTATTTCAAACAATTCTTATTATAATTAGATTTCAATCCTATATAATTATCAAACACTTCGTAAAATTAAATTCACAAAGTATTCGTTTTATTTTAATCAACCAATAATCGATGCTAACTAAATATTATCTTCTCCTATCAACAATATTCATTTAAAAATTCATTATATATATATAAAATATAATTTGGGTAAATTACTTCATTTACCCTATTTTAAAACAATATTATGTCGACTTGCCTCATTTAAGTGTTTAGAAATCCCTGTCGATAACATGGCATCCCACGCACCGACCAGAATTCATAAACAGCTCAATGGATAAGTAAACATAATATAAAACATTTTATAACACCAACAAGTACGCTCTCTCATATATATACACTCAAACAGACTTATTCTAGGGTATAACTACCCTATCTCTAATGAGTCAAACCCCCC
This sequence comes from Allium fistulosum, assembly GCA_030737815.1. Taxonomy (NCBI): domain Eukaryota; kingdom Viridiplantae; phylum Streptophyta; class Magnoliopsida; order Asparagales; family Amaryllidaceae; genus Allium; species Allium fistulosum. Next base: position 798,680,207 of record CM060903.1, on the reverse strand, counting down.
AAAGCAAAGGTTATTGCTAAACATGGCTCTGATACCAATTGTGACGACCCACATTTTGGAAGGTTTAAATTGACAATAATCGACACATGTCCAACTTAAACAATCCGGAATGTAGATAATCAACGGGGAAAATTAAGAAAAATAAGGAAAGAAGAAAAAAACAAACACAGAATCTCGTAGCGGAACGACAAAATATAATAATCAAAAAAATAGTTCATGAAGCTGTTTATATCATACATTTGATTATAATTTGGAAATTTTTTATTAGAGTTATATATACACAAGGATAAATAAAATAATGCAGCAAACAACATGATGCAAGGAATGATAATAGTAATAATATACCAAATCTTTGTCTTCGTCCTCCGGAAAAACGATCTTCAATGTGCTGAATAACTCAGGGCAAACCCGAGCGTAATTGTAACAACCCGTAATTTTAACAGATATTTTAAATAGATTTTATTTGAAAACTTTGATTTTAAATCATTTAAAAATTTAAAATTTGGAATTTTATAATGTAATTTTGGATTTTGTTGTGAATTATTCTTCCAAATATAATAAAATAAAGATTTTTTGAAATTTAAATTTTTGGTCAACTTAGGTCAAAGTTTGACTTTCGGTTGAAAATTTTAAATTTGAGTTTTAAATTTTTATTCATCTTTGAAGCTGAATTTGATTCTAATATTCTCTCTGCTTTTCGTTTCGTCAAATTCTGATTTATACTTTTTAAATCTGCTAAATTTTAGCGTTTTACACGCAAATATTTTTCGTATTTTTATTTTCTATTTTTATTTGTTTTGGGCTAGATTTTGCTTGTTTATTTTAATGGGCTTAGGCTAATGGGCTAATATTCATAATAGGCACCTTGTTGTTTGTTCATTTTGAAAAGCCACCTCTTGAGAAACAAATACATACAAAACATTTCCTTTCTCCTTCTTTCTCATTTTGCCTTCTGCTGAAAATTTTGCAGTAAGTTTTTTTCTCTCTTCTCATTTTTTTCTTTGTTTTCTTCTTTTACATAGCCGACCTCTTCTCCTCATCTCCACCCTCATCGTCACCATCCTATGCTCGGCCACCACCACATCCTCATCACCATAGCCAATGGCCGTGACTCCCTAGGCAAAATCATCACCATCCTATTGCCTAAACCCTATAGCTGACCCCACTACATCATCATTCCCTTTCCTATTTTCTCGGCCACCACCTCTTCCATGCCTTGCCGTGACCAACTCCTTCCCAAAGCCGTGAATTGATGTACCTTGACCCATAGCACCACTTGACCTAGCACAAACCAAAGTGGCCGAATCCATTTGACATAGGGCCGAACCCAATAGTGGCCTTGTCCTTTGACCTTTTGCCTTCCAAGTGACTTTTGCTTTGCCATACCTTCACCTACCCCATAGCCGTACCTATTTGCCACCCATGGCCGAGCCTGTGTGCCTCAAAACAATCATGGCCGAACCATATTTCATGATGGTCAAGCCTACTTGCAAAGTGGCCGAGCCCACTAGGTCATATTAGCCATTATTCCTTTGTTTTAATTCATATTTTTATGTGTTGAACATATATTTATATATGTTGTATTTTTGTTGTTTACAAGATTTGGATCTTGGCTCTAATTCCACTCAAGTCTAATTCGTGCTTTGTCATGCATTTCAGAGTTTGTTCTTGTGTTTTGAATTGTCATCTCTAGCCAAAGAAGGTGAGTTTATCACTCTCGACTTCGTACTTATAATCTAGTGAAACGATGGCTTGTGAATTGTAATAGTGATATGCCATGTTGTTAGTAGTTTCATATATGCCTGTGATGTGATATTATATGATGTTATAACCTGATGCTATACCTGTTTCATCATCTGATATGATATGCTATGCTATACTGTTTATTTTATATTCTGCTTCTCACACTGCAAGTTCCCTCACTATGGGTTGAAATGATACATACCCGAACGGACTTTAGAGTAGGGAAAAGTCGTTATGAGCTAAAATGATAGGCTCGAGCGATTTTTATTTGACTTGGGATTGCGGGTTTGAAATGATCAAACTCAAAAATTTTATATTTCGGATTGAAATGATATATATCCGTATTCACTTGACCTAGGTTAGAAAATATTATACAGACCCGTGGTTAAATTTTAAAAAATATATATCTTTCTAAAACTTTTAAGTATTTTGAATTTTTTAAGTTTTGAAATTTTAACTTTAAATTTGATTTAAATGATTTAAATATATATATATATATACACCGATTTACTATAAGTTAAAATTTTATAAGTTAATAAATGGTTTTAAAATGTATTTTTAACCTAATATAAGAAAATACGGTTCTAATTGAATATTTTAGTGATAAATTTTATTTAACTAAAATGGTAGTTTAATTAATATCCAAATAAAAAAGTTTGTAAACTAAAATAGATCTTATATAATAACTATGGTAAAAATATAAGATATGATGTTTTAAATATGTTATAGTAGAAAATATAATAGGATTTGCAGCATTTCTAAAATGCTATGGTTTTTAAGGTTATGTTGTAAAATTCTACTATTTCTAAAAAGGTAACATTTTCAAAATGCTACTATATAAGGGTCACATTTATAAAGTGTTATGGGTTTCTAAAATATCACATTTTTAAAAGTGTTATGGTTTTTAAATATCACATTTGAAAAGTGTTATGGTTTCTGAACATTTAATTTTTAAAGTGTTATAATTAAGTGAATAAATTTGGAAGTGTTACAACTTTGGAAATAAATAATATTTTGAAAGAATAATGACATCGAATTTTAATGGTTTTAAATTTAATATGTTTTGATTTGAAATATAAACCATTTGAAATAAATAACCACGGGTTATAATAACGATGGATTGTTAAAGAGACCGGGATCAAATATGGGCATACTCTCTATCGATACCGAAAACCACTTTAACAATTATGTACGCTGTGGAGATTCTAGAATGAAGTAGGATGGTGGCGACGATTCTATATGAGGTATATACATGGACCTAACTCCCATGAGTTAGCATAAGGTGGCTAAAACAGGAGAAATCGACGGGCTAATGAGGTAGCGCCTCTTATCAGACACACTCCATCGTATACAATTCTATTACTTTGTGATTGATTGGGTGCACCCCTTGATTCGGGAGTGTGGCTCGAAGTGGGCGATTGCTGCGGCTCTGCGTTACCACCAGCCCGGAAGTGTAATTGGTATCTCTACCCTGGCATTGCCTAGTTGTGCCGTGTCACCTACCCTAGCGCGCCTTTTACAAGTTTGATTTGTGTCGTATCTATGGAGTATCCTTTGGTAGCTCCAGTTTACGGGGTATTACGGTACTGTATAGACTATTGGCACTATAAAATGTGTTAAGGTGGAAAATGTAAAGCCTTAACGCTATTCTTAAATAGTTTACTTTACTTTAGACATTATTATAATAGCGTATATTACTACATAGTAGATAGTTTAACGGATCCTTAAAGGATGGGCGATGCCAAGCGTCCTTTAAGTTATTGATGCATTTCTATTATAGTTCACTTGAGTTGATTTACATTTTATAAGTATGTATGTCCTGACTCGAGTGTTTTGTATTTCGCTTTACGCTCGGGTCAGCTTGAGTATCACAGCTTTGGATTCATCTTTGGAGCTAGAGATTGCTGGAGATTTATCTATCTATCTAGTTGTCTATCTATTTCTATTTCAGTTATTTCCATTCAGCCCTTGCTTATGTATTTGGTTTTACAGTTGTATTTGCTTTCAGACTCTGGTATTATGTATTTGTTTTGAGTCTATGTATTATAGTAGCTTCATGAACTACTATGTTATTTTTATTCCGCTGTGAGTTATTCTGATATTCTATGTCTGTGATTCTGTGATTGATTTTATTTACTCCAAATTTATTTACAATCTATTGTTTTGAATTATTCAAGTCCGACATGTGTGGTTTTATTGTCGATTTGAATGGTCCAAAATAGTGGGTCGTTACAGTAGTGAAAAGACAAAACACTTGAGTCAGGGCTAAAATACTCTTATGTAAGTCAAATCGATATCGCAAATAATATGAGTGTCGTGGCGTCAGAGATGGTTACGGGATTTTACATCTCATATTCAGTGTATAACGTGCGTGCAATAACTAAAGAGATGTTACGGGGTTTTCCATCTCTTAAGGATCTGTTAAACTATCTATATATAATAGTATATGCTATAATAGGTAATGTCTATTAGTAAAATAAATATCAAAATAGAGTTAAGGCTTTACATTGATCCACCTTAACACATTTTTATAGCATGTAGTCTATGCAGGTGCTGTAAGACAACTAGTAACGTCAGTAGCCAGTGAGTCTCCTATAGGTATAATACTTAACCAAAGTCGTAATGGGTTCGTATAAGGATAAATATGACAAGGGACGTGAGGCAATGCCCAAGGTAGAATTCTACCAGTTTACCCTTTCTGGCTGGTCGTAACCCATAATTGGTCGACCGCGACTATCGATCCAAACAAAAGGGTGCACCCATCGAGTACGAAATCACAATAGTAATACAAGGGATCAATGTCGCTAGAGGTAGCTAACCTCATTGGCCAGACATAGGCTCCTGTTTTAGTCATTTTATTTATGACACAAGTGTCAAACCTATCCATCATCGTTCTCTTACTTCATTCCAGTAAATGTTTGCCATTTCAACCACTACAGGCTGGATATCATCCACCGCATACATGGTAGTCAAAGTGGTTCCAATATTGACAGAGAGTATAAAAATAAGACGCCCCGGTCTCATTAACAACCAAACATCGTTTTACACACCGGTTTGTACTTTTACAATTCGAAAACAGTTCATCCTTGATATCAAAATATCATATTCGCTTCAAAATCAATTTCACTTCAAATTTACCATATTCGCTTCAAAAATTATATTTTTACTACAAAATGTCAATTCAGTTCGATATATCGATTTCACTTCAAAATTTGATTCCAATTACAATTTAGGTTATAACTTCACTTTAACCCATTTCACACTTAAATCTAAGATTTAAATTTAAACATTCCGCCCTTTTGACCAGTTTGAATTTTTAAAAATAGTTTAAATACTTTTAAAATAGTTAAATAGTTAAAAATGGTTTAATAGAAAATAGTTTGAGAATTGAAAATGGTTTATATAGTAAAATAATTTGGAAAATCAAAATAATTTGAATATTTAAGAAGATAGATTTTAAATAGTTTATACTAAAATATTTTATTTGAAAATAGTTTCAAAGTCAAATTGATTCAATTCCAAATTTTCCAATTCAAATTAATTTCAATTTCCCTTTCAATTTAACCAATTCAATTCCGATTTCAAGTCGAATTTTACTTCGATTCCAATTTCAATTCAAATAAATTCGATTTCGAATTAATTCAATTGTTAGGAAATCCAATCTACGGTTTCAATGACAACAACTATACAACGAATATCAAATATATATATATATATACACAGGTACTTACTAGAACAACATCACTAGAAAGATAAGAAAGAGGCCCAAAGAACACTACAAGAGAATACAAGTCGATAGGAACAAAGAAGCACATGAACAAGAGCACTAAAACTAATATGCACAATATCAGACGTCTGAGTGCACAAGCCAGACGTCTGAATCAGTTCTCTGGAACAACAGACAGTCAAAACCAGATGTCTAGTATTAGCACTTAGACGTATGAAAATCTACCATATTCAAAAAATATATGGTATCAAACGTCTGAATTCAAACTCGGATTTCAAATAAGAACTTCAACTGCCACATTCGAATGGACATCTCCACTTCTCTTCGCTGCAACTCTTCATCATCAATAGAAGCAACTGTAGAGCAGTTGTTAATGGACATAACTACTCAAGATACCTATCTACAACTATATATAGCATCAAGAATCAAGAGAAAGAACTCACCTTACATACTTATGCTTTCTAATTCTATATTATATTCTTGATCTCTGCACTCTAGCAATCTTTACTTGTATTCACTCTTCCACATATTCAGTTCTTCATAGATAATATTCTTGAGAGATATATTGGAAGCAATTGTACTAATTAGTCAACATCCGTGTTATACTAGAACATACAATTGGCAAGAACAACTCATTGTAACCAAGCCTATTCCTCCGGGCGAAGCGAGGGTTTTTGATAGTCGAATTCCGAAGGGGAGCTTTGGGACTGGACGTAGGACGGGAGGTCCGAACTAGGATAAAATCCTGGTGTGCCTATTCTATATTTACTTAGATTAATATTATTTTAGTTGCATCATATATTTTGTCACATATACTTGCATATACACTACACGATCCACCACGTAGACTAACAATTGGTATCAGAGCAAGGTTTGATCAAAGTACAATAACACGTATTTGAATCAATTTAATATGGCAAGTATTTTTCAAGAAGGACAATCCACAGCACGTCCCCCACTATTTAATGGTTCTAATTATGCATATTGGTCAACACGTATGAGAATTTTTATGGAAGCTAATGGATTAGAAATTTGGTCAGCCACTCAAAATAAATATGAAGCACCTACTGCTGCTATGAATACATGGAATGATACACAAAAAACCGCAGCTTCTAATAATGCCAAAGCAATGAATGTTTTATTTTGTTCATTATATAAGAATGAATTTTCACGTGTCATGTTATGTAACACTACATATCATATCTAGCGTACCTTACAAGTTACACACGAAGGCACTAACAAAGTTAAACAAACTAAGATCTCAATTTTGCAAAATCAATTCTCTTCATTTAAAATGAAACAAAATGAATCTATAGTGGACATGTACTCTAGATTCCAAACTATTCAACACGATTTAATGGCACTAGGAGTTAAATTCACAAATTTTGACTTAGTATCTAGAATACTCAATTCTTTAACTCCAGAGTGGGAAAGAAAAGTATTAGCTATCGAAGAAGCTAATGACCTCTCAACACTCTTAGTTGAAGAATTTATAGGAAATTTAATGTCTTATGAAGCTAATCTGTAGGCTAGAAAAGAACAAAATTCGGAGAAGAAAAACATAGCATTTCCAGCAACAAATGAAGACTCCGATTTAGATGAAGAAGAAATCGTATTTATAGCCAAAAACTACAACAAATTCAAGAAGTTTAGGAAAATGACCAGATTTCAGAAAGGAGGAAAATCAAGTTCAACAAATCAACCGTCAATCAAATGCTATGAATGTGATCAATTTGGACATATGAAGAAAGATTGTCCCAAGCTCAACAATGATAAAAAGAAGAACAAATTTGAAAAATTCAAAAAGAAGAAAGCTTTCAAAGTAACATAGGATGACTCGGATTCTTCATCATCATCAGATAATGACAGCGATAGTGACGGAGTACAAGCTAATGTATGTTTTATGGCACAAGCTGATGAAGTATGTCCTGAACTTAGCTATAATGAATTATTAGAGCTTAGCATGGAATTAGATGATAAATTTAGACAAACTAAAAAATTGAATAAAGAACACATGGCCAAAATAAATCGATTAGAACTAGAAATAGGAATGTTTAAAGATGAAAAAATTATTTTAGAGGAGGAACTAGAATTATCTCAAGAAAAAGTTAAAAGTAGTTTGGCTGAATATGAGACTATATCTATCGATTTTGGAAAAGTTAAACTAGAAAAGGATATCTTGTTAAAAGAAAATATCAACTTGAAAAGTAATATAGAAACATTGAAAATTGAAAATTTGGAATTAAAAGAAAAATTAGATAAAATTACAAATAATGTTTCAAAATTTAATAAAGGAAAACAAGATTTGGAAAATCTTATCAAAACTTCAAAACCTTCAAGAAATAGAAATGGAATAGGATTTAAAAAAATTCCTAAACAAAAAGGGAATAATATTAAGAGATATAGTTTTATTTATCAAAAGACTAAAAGATCACCTAAGTCTAATACAAATACCAAAAATATAAAAATTTGGATTCCTAAGACAAATAATAAATTGATTAGACAAAAACATATTAATAATTTCCTAGATAACGTAGTCTATAATAAAAATTATATTCATAAAGGTACCAAACCTTCTTGGGTGTGGCTACCTACTCCTCCTAACATCTAGGACCCTAGCAAAGTGTATGGATACCAATTAAATCATTTTTATCTTGTAGGTACCCAAAGTAAAAAATAAGGAGAAATGGATACTTGATAGTGGATGCTCCAAGCATATGACCGAAAATGCAAAAATGTTATCAAATATAACATATATCGATGGTGGAACAGTAACTTTTGGAGATAACTCAAAAGGATATGTCGTTGGCATCGGAGAAGTCATCAACTTTGGTATTTCTAACTCTCCTATTATTACAAATGTTTTGATAGTAGAAAATTTAAAACACAACCTACTTAGCATTAGTTAATTATGCAATAAAGGTTTTCAAATCAATTTCGAAAAAGATAGATGCAATATTTTCGATAATAACAAACAACTTATCTTTGAGGGTTTTAGAAACAAAAATATTTATGTCTTAAATATGAATATAAATCGAAATTCAAACTTATGTTTAACCGCCAAACATGATGATCCATGGTTATGGCATAAACGATTCTGTCATATTAATTTTAAATATATTAATAAATTGGCAAAATATGAGCTAGTTAGAGGTTTACCTAAAATAAATTTTAAAGTAGAAAATTTATGTGGCGCTTATCAAGTCGATAAACTAAAGAAAATCTCTTTTAAATCTAAAAATAATATTTCTACAAAACAACTATTAGAATTATTACATTTAGATTTATTTGGTCCAACTCAAGTACGAGCTATAAATCACAGCAAATATGTTTTCGTAATAGTTGATGATTTTTCAACATATACATGGACTTTACTTTTAAAACATAAAAGTGACACTTTTGGTATGTTTAAAATTTTTGCTAAAAGAATTAGTACTCAAATGGATTTGAAAATTAAGAATATTCGAAGTGATCACAGTGGAGAATTCGAAAATGATCTTTTTACTAATTTTTGTAATAAAAAGGTTATAAGTCATATTTTCTCTCTTCCCCGCACCCCAAAACAAAATGGTGTAGTAGAAAGGAAAAGTCGTATGCTACAAGAATGTGCACGAACACTATTAAATAGTATGGTTTACCAAGACATTTTTGGGCTGAAGCTCTTGGTACGGCTTGTTATGTTTTGAATGGAGTAACCATACGACCTATGACTAAACATACTTGCTTCGAAATATTTTTTGGAAGAAAACATGAAGTATCATACTTTAAAACTTTCGAATCAAAATGTTTTATATTAAATACAAAAGATAATTTAGGAAAATTTGACCCCAAGGCCGATGAAGGAATCTTTGTTGGATATTCGGATCGTAGCAAGGCTTATCGAATTTTTAATAAACGTGCTAACATAATTAAAGAAAGTTTACATGTTTCATTTGATGAAAATTTCCTTAACAATCATACTAATGACAATGAAGAAATTATTCCTATAACAAATACAACAAACTCATCTAATAATGAGACAAATACACAAAATAATACTCTAGTGTCACCCCCTAGAATTCTAAAAGACCATCCAAAAGATAATATTATTGGGGATCTTAATTCCAGAGTAACTAGAAATCAACTCAACCAAATAAGTCATTTTGCATTTGTATCAACTTTTGAACCAAAGACTTATAAAGAAGCTTCAAACGATGATTTTTGGATAATAGCCATGCAAGAAGAATTAAATCAATTTGAACGTAATAATGTTTGGGAATTAGTATCGAGACCAGAAGATCAATTAGTTATTGGAACAAAATGGGTATTTAAAAACAAAGCAGATGAAAACAGAAATATAGTTATGAATAAAGCATGTTTAGTCGCTCAAGGTTATAAAACAACGTTTGCTTCACGCCTAGCCACGGTTGAAGAATCGCTTTCAACTACACTATCAGTTCTAAAAGCTGTTCTTCAATGAGTTCATGGTCCCCTACACCACCTTCGGAAGATTGGCCAACTCCAACGCCTTCTCCTCCTCCGTCAAAACACTCTAAACTTTTTGAAGAGGAAAAAGAACCTCTCCAACTAACTCCAACATCTCCAAAAAAACAAGCTAGCTCTTCCAAGAAAGAAGATGAAGGAGATGATCAAGTTAAAGCTTCCCCGAAAAATCCTTCGTTTTTAGGATTCCATCTTTTGTATTATAATAATAAAAATCTATGCATGTAATCAATCAATTTGTTTAATGAAAAGTGCTTTTTGATTTGTTATTTCTGTTTATATTGATATAACCTTCCTACAATTGGTACATATTTCATATTACGAACATGTTCTCTAAGTTAAAAAGATATTAACACTTTATGATAATGCCAAAGGGGGAGAAATAATGGAAATCACATATTCAGGGGGAAGATTTATAAAATTATTACTAAGTACATTGTATAGTTGTCATCATCAAAAAGGGGGAGAATGTTAAGAAATCCAATCTACGGTTTCAATGACAACGACTATACAATGGAAATCAAATATATATATATATATATACAGGTACTTGCTAGAACAACATCACTAGAAAGATAAGAAAGAGGCCCAAAGGACACTACAGGAGAATACAAGTCGATAGGAACAAAGAAGCACAGGAACAAGAGCACTAAAACTGATATGCACAATATCAGACATCTGGGTGCACAAGCCAGACGTCTGAATCAGTTCTCTTGAACAACAGACAATCAAAACCAGACCTCTGGTATTAGCACTCAGACGTCTGAAAATCTACCATATTCAAAAAATATATGGTATCAGACGTCTGAATTCAAACTCGGATTTCAAATAAGAACTTCAACTGCCACATTCGAATGGACATCTCTGCTTCTCTTCGCTGCAACTCTTCATCATCAACAGAAGCAACTGTAGAGCACTTGTTAATGGACATAACTACTCAAGATACCTATCTACAACTATATATAGCATCAAGAATCAAGAGAAAGAACTCACCTTACATACTTACGCTTTCTAATTCTATACTATATTCTTGATCTCTACACTCTAGCAATCTTTACTTGTATTCACTCTTCCATATACTCAGTTTTTCATAGACAATATTCTTGAGAGATATATTGAAAGCAATTGTACTAATGAGTTGTTCTAATTGTACACATTTGGCAAGAACAACTCATTGTAACCAAGCCTATTCCTCCGGGCGAAGCGAGGGTTTTTGATAGTCGAATTCTGAAGGGGAGCTTCGGGACTGGACGTAGGACGGGAGGTCCGAACCAGTATAAAATTCTGGTGTGCTTATTCTATATTTACTTATATTAATATTATTTTAGTTGCATCATATATTTTGTCACATATACTTGCATATACACTACATGATCCCCCTCGTAGACTAACATCAATTCGCTTTCAATTCCAATTTGATTTCAATTTCAATTCCAACTTGAATAAATTTCAATTCAAACCCAATTTAATTTCAATTTCAACAATCCGATTCAATGATTAAATTTCAGCTCAATTCTCAAATTAAAACCATTTCGATTTATATCAATTTTGAGTTCGATTTTTTATATTTAAAATATCGATTCAAATCACTTAAATCAAATTAACCTTCAATATTCAATTTAAGATCCAAATCTTCAAATATAATTCAATTCCATGCATAATTTTGAAATATCGTTTTATTCCTTTTATTTAGCAATATTTAAAGTTCATATAAAAGTTCAATCTTTTAAAACAAATCTATTTCTGAAATTCAAATCATATTTCGATTATTACTTCAAAATCTCAACTTCAATTATATAAACAATTCTAGTTATCAATTTAAATTTCAACATTTCGAGCTCAAGTTTGAAATTAATTCAATTTCCACGAATTCTATTTTTATTTCTTTGAATCAAATCATTTAAATAATTTCAAATCAAAATTTTAAAATCATTAATTTAACCAATGTAGTGTCCGTGTATAATTTTCTATCCTATGGCCAAATGAATCAATTATTCAATTTTAATTCAGGGATGGATATATATCATTTCAACACAAAATAAATGTCATAGGTATATATCATTTCAACCCATTTCCTAATTTATTCGAAATAATTCGATTAACAGTTTTATATACTGTAAATAATATACAAGATGATAACAAGATCTATATACAATAAATAAACATCCAATCATTCAAATATCAACCAATTTTCATCCTTCACAACCAACATCCAAACAGTCAATAATCGCAACAATTAATCAATTATCGATGATTGAGAATTTTACTAGCAATTTAATTCTAATTTCAATTTAACCATTAATTCCAAATTTCTAACGTATAAATTCCTACATTGATTTCCATGTCAGTTAAATTTACCAAACAATCAATAATTTAAATCACTATAGAATATCAATTAACTAACATAAAAAATATATTTTAGTCAATCGTGAGCGTATAAAACACTCACCTTTATTTGAAACTAAAAATATTTTCAGCTTCAAATAAATTCCAGCTCGATACCATATCGTAGATGACATCGATATGAATCCTCAGCAACTAGTTTCACGCGAAATGGACCTTGTAAGAGAGAATTGTGATTTTTATCAATATAATGATAATTAAAATTTTAAATAAATAAAAATTAACAAAAGGAATTCTACCTCACTGTCAAATTCTTGTACACATTCTTCCCTCTCGGCAAAACCCATCACGCATGTTACGCCTTCAATTGATCGCGACTTGCTTTATTCCCAAAATATTTTTATAACACGATCACCATAGCCCATTGTGCCCCCACCACACTCGCCGGCCACAATCATCCCAAGCATCGCGCGTTAATCGCGCGTCAAACCCTTGCACCGATCACGACTTCCCACTAAGCCCTAACTGCGGGCAAGATTTGCGTCTTCTCCGGCCAGTCGCACCGTGTGCTCCCTCTACTCGAACGCGATCGATTCGATCGCTCTGAGTTTTTTTATTTTTATTTTGTTCGTTTTTTAAATTGAATCTACGATTAGAATAAGAGGGGAGAGGGAGAGAGATATACGGGGAAGATAAGAAGATGGAGTGATATACGCGTATTGACTGAGTATATAAAATATTATATTTGAAAATATCTAACTAAATGCCCATGAAAATTCCAAACTCCAAACGACGCGTGCCACCCAGCATTTATAATGTTTTATCTCCATTCCGAACACAGTGGAATTAGTTCCAAAGCCTAATTCGATCGTATGCGGAAGACAGCTTTCCAAAAAACGATTAATTTTAATCGAATTCCTTCAATTAATTGATTTCTACGCGTTTCAAGCTCGCACGGCCAAACGATAAGTCCGATCGCAACGAAACTTGAAATCCTATAATAATTCATTACTACGGATTTCATTGGATACGTCTACAATATACAAGTCAATCTGGACAGTTATAATAACTTGTCCTCAAAAGTACTGAACATATAACATACACACAAAGTGGAATATAATCAAGTACATGGGATACGTTTGAGTTCCTCCATTTCGTCTCCTGAGCTCCATAGCATCCTAACCTGAATCTATAATACTCAGTCTGACCCGAGCATTATAATAAAATAACAGTCGAGTCAGTATGGAAAACCGGTGTGAGAAAACACACTCAATTTGAATTATTACTATTATCAAAATCCTTTGAAAACAAAGGTATCTTATAAGACCACACCACACATAAATACGACGGGTTTTTACCTTACGATAACCAGAACATTTTATATCAAAATCATCTGATATTATAATAGTGTCTATAGAAAGTAAACTATAAAATAGCTAAAATGCTTGCATCTCACATTTCAGCATAGTTGGGCACATCTAAAACTGTACAGGCTCGTAGTGGATATTAGATTCCATACAATGACTGGGCTACTGGGGTACCGCCCATAACAGTACACCTCTAGAAAAATGAACCGAGATCGTACCTTACGATCCCTGCCGACACATGACCGACCTACCCATAACCTGGATAGTACCGAATATGTTATCACCTCGGGCGTTCCCACCCTAATCAAGCGCTCTCTTTTCCATGCACAACCATATCCATAATTATAATATATCCGAGGGTATCTAAAAAAGTGATAACATACCCTACTTGGGTGTGACCCACTTAGCCCTGCTGCATCTCCCCTGTTTTAGTCATTCCCGGTTGATGAGGCTTGAGGATACGTATTACCTTTAGAATAGCATTCATACTTGGAATTCTAACACTGCCTTTTAGGCAATAATGCAATGATAGCATTCATCCATACAAGTTGTTTTAGGTCTGAACAAACCGAATCTCCTTCAACATCACCATTTCCATTTTCTTTGAGATATCACAATTCGTAATGCATAAATCAGATTGAAATGGTTTTCGGACAATTAAATCTGATCCGGTCTCTTCGAAATGATTCACGAATTTGGCCAGATTTGATAGTCGGTTATTTAACTATCAAATTTCACACATAAACAGTCATTAGGCCCATATTATAAATTTTCCCAAAATATTTATTTCAAAATATCTTTACAAAGATATATATATATATATATATCCAAATCTCTTCCAATATTTCAATATTCAAAAAAAACAAATTCAATGCTTATATCCATAATAGGATATTTTCGAACCATCTCAATACTTAGAAATATACTCTTCCAATTCCATTTATAATTCAACACTTTGAAAATATTTCTATAATAATAATCTCATAGTTAAAATATTTCAAACCCTTCTAGTCCAATACTTAGGAATATTTTTAAGTTATTTTCCTAAAACAATTTTATTTCCAATACTTAGGAAATGATTCCATTTATTTTCTATTTCTCAAAATCTTTTACAATTTATTTGTAAATCTCTTAATTCATTTAAAAACGGATTCGATACGTTTCTGGAATCCATTAATTTATTTTCTTTAAAATATCCAAGGTCGATTATACGTGTCTATAATCCCAAATACCCATTTTTAACTTCTTTTATGAAATCTAATTCATTTTTTCGAAGTTCTCTTATTTCAACAATTAGAAATTTCCATAAGTTTCTAGAATTCCAATTCAAGATTTCTCTTATGATAATTATATCCATTTAATAAACCCCATTTACAAATCTCGAGAGTATTTATAAATAAATTTTCAATCATTTCAAAACTCTATATATATATATATATGATAAGTATTTTTAAAAAATAATAATTTATTTTTAAACATGTTTAAGTAATTATTTAAAATATCAAACACTTTAAATAACCATCGATAACTCATTTTCGATTTTATTTTTGAATAAACTAATTAGTTCACAAAGCTTATTTTAAAAGTTAGAATTTATTTTCAATTAATATTAGATATTGGAAAAATCCACTTTCCGAAATATTTCAATGCTAAAACAGCTTAAATTTACATAGTTAAATAAATAAAAAAATTCCTTTGAAACAAAACTTAACTTCTCGATAAAAATATATTTTTAAAATTCCAATAACCAATTTCAATATTTAATTCCCTCTCGATTCACAACACATCGATTTCATTTCGATTCCCTAACCATTCTCACATTTCAAAAATAGAATTCACCATTTTCCCCAAAACTGATTTCCATATCTCGATATAAATTCACACTTTGAATTTATATTCCCAATTTATCAACTGATATCATTTTCCCTTATTTATAAACATCGTTTATAAATTTATAAACTCCTTTGTGTTTCACTTGTTTATAAAACAAATCTCATTTATAAAATCTCATTTTGTCAATCCATTCCTTAATAAATCCCATTTATTTTTTAATTCTATTTTTAATATCAATTTCAACTTCTTTTCCATAAATCCAAAAATATCACTTAAAAATCCATTGTTAAAAATCTTTTATATAAATTATTTTAAAATCTCTATTTAAAACATTTTACGAATAATTAAGTACAACCCGAAATCAAATCATTGTTTTATCCAAAACAATTTCCTTTAAAATAATCCAAAGATATAAATATTTTTATATCCTAAATCTCCTTTTAATTTCTTCAAATCTTAAAAATAATATTTATGGTATTTGTGACGACCGCCCATGACCCCTGCACAGAACCTAGAGAAAGTGCGCTGTAAAGTGTGCCAGGCGACCATGGACGATTGTCAGGGTAAATTTAAACAGCAAAATCTATCGTATTACTCACAGCGCATGGACAAAATACAATAGAACATATATAGTGAAGCTTTACAGAATAGAATGTCATCACATAAAACTTCATAATAGTTGAATACAACATCTGAATAGTCAATACAACAAGCCTCACTACATATCACTCAGAGAATATACAAAACAATGGAACATCCAGTACATATAGTAAGAAGATAATATGCAAGCCTCCAGCTCGTCTTCGACATCAGCATCGTGGGAAGCAAGAACAGCACCTATCACCTGCTACCTAGTCTGCCCATCCCAAAATGGACGAACAGCCCAAGGCAATAAGAGTTAAAACATAAAGCCTTGAGTCAGACAACAGTCTTAGTGAGCGGTAAATTAACTAACAACATACCAAGAGCATAAAGGAAAAGGAATATGAATACAACCCTCCCACTCCACCTCTTTCTACAGTGATAGCCCCCAGACACACACTAAGCAGAAGCAAACATAGCAGAGCATACAATTTAAAGTAAAACAATTATCACTCGAGTCAAGGGCGATGTTTTCCAAGTACAAACCCCCAAGGCCTAAACCAAGATCAGATAAGCACCTAGAAAATACCGCTCTTGAGACCGAATGACGATACAACCAAACATCCATGACTCTGGCTATCACTGTTATCATTGCTTTGATATCATCGTTAATTGAATGACCGGCACATTCTTTCAGCCGTCCGTCAAGGGCTAATGGAAACCCCGGTTCTAGACATAACTTCGCACGTCATCGTGACCCGTGCCTAGGACTATCGAATCTGCCCAGAGTACTTGACTACCAATCATTAGCCTTCAGGGACTATCGAATCTGCCCAACGTACTCTTGCTTTGAGCATGCTAGAACCTTCAACAACGATGAGATCTCAGCCTTCTAGTCATCCTCCTCGACGACTATTTCCTTACTAGCTCAAGCGCCTCTCGAGCAAACTATTATCCTCTAACACGAACCATTTCACCGAGTTATCAACATGCTTGGAATGATCCCGTCTGGATTAGACCAAGACTATCTCATATCATGCTTCGCCTCATCATCATCATAGCAAAGCTTCATCTCAACATCATCATCAAATCTATCCATATGAGCTTCATCATCCGCTACATATGCCACGAGCAGCTTTTCCAATTCAAGAGCCTTTCCCTTAGCTTTTGAATCATCTTCGGTCTAAATCAAATCATCAATCTTCTAATTCATAGCAATCAATCAAGTCAAACATTAATCCAAGTAAACAAGCATTCAGATATGAGCTAAATGGACAATTATAACAATAACGGCAATTTCGTAATTAAAGAGTCAAAAGTCTAACAAGCATGAAACATGATCAAAATCTCTATAATCTTGATGAATGAACTTGCATCGGTTAACATGTAGTAAAATGGATGTCAAATCATCATGAACAATGGATCTATATGGATCTATACTTAGGATTGGGAAAATGCATGGAAATCACTATTTTAACACCAAATCAAGCCAACAATCCGATATACTCCTTTGGATCCGTGTGAGAGATAATCACCACTCACCAAATCACCTAAACAACCCAAAAGCAACACATTTCAGATCTGGACAGCGAAGGATCTAACTGGATCTATCACGAATCCGCTTCAAACGATGAAATCTCTCTTCGATGGATGTAGATCCTCAATCTAAGCTCTTCGATCTGATCTTCAACTTGGATGGATGGAATCACTAGATTAGAGTAGAGAAAAGAAGTGTAGAAGTCGAGCTCTCAAAATGGCAGCACTTCGTCGCTTCAAAATCCAGATCCCAAAAGGCGAGGAAATGGACGAGTATTTATAGGCTGATTTCCCCTTAAGTCGTCCGCCTCCTTAAGTCGTCTCCGACTTAACCCTCTCTCCGCCTTACGACCTAACTGCCTCAACGACGTACGACTTAACATACCCAGCGACCTATGACCTAATAATGCGCGCGCGACCTACGACTTAACAAGTGCGCGACTTAACTGGGTAACTGACCTACGAATTAACTGTGGCCGACTTAACACTCTCGCGTCCTAACGTACGTCTACGACCTAACACATGCGCGCGTTCCCTCCTAAGTCGCCTGGACGACTTAACGACTTAGCACCATTGCGACTTAACAAAGTCGCGACCTTCGACTTAACGAGATACGACTCAACCTCCCTTGTGACTTAACAACCCTACTACTTACGACTTAGCAGGGCCTCCGACTTAACTGGTGTACAACTTAACTCCAACACAGAGATTTTTCAACCAAACTCCTAAGTCGTCTACTACTTTAAGTCGCCAACTCTCCTAAGTCGGTCAGTTCCTTAGGTCATCTATCTCTTAGGTCGTTAACTCGCCCAGTCGACTTATCACTTAACTCGCCGATTTCCTTAACTCGGTCAGTCTTCATAGGTCGCTCCTATCCCTTAAGTCGGTCACAACTTAGGACTTGAACAAAATTCTACCCAAAATCTGAAACGACTTAACAACTCTAAGAATTCCAGATTTTTACGAACTTTTCGATCCGTAAAAATACGGGTCGTTACATTCTCTCCCCCTTAGGAATTTCGCCCCCGAAATTCCAAACAAACAAAGCAATCAAAGACTATTCTGCACGCCTACCATCCATAGCAATCAACAAACCATGCATCCAATTCTAGCTTAGCATGCAGAATTCTAAAACCAGAACAAGTTACAATGTCGTTAGATGACACGACACCTTAGGGCCATACCTTGAAGAGTTCAGGATGAACTGCCTTCATCCTCTCTTCCACCTCCCACATACAGTCGTTATCATCATCACTCCATTGTATCTTGAGCAACATAACTACCTTCCTCCTAAGTTGTTTCGTGTCGGTTTCCACAACACGAAGCGGCTTACGAGGTCTCTTATCGACTGGATCAATCTCGAAATCTTCACAGCTATCTGCAGAAACTACTGTATTCGAGTCGTGCACATACTTTCGTAGATACGATACATGAAAAACATTGTGCACACTCAACATTTTCTCAGGTAACCCCAATCTGTAGGCGAGCTTTCCAATTCGCTCGATGATCGGGAATGGTCCAACAAATCTCGGAGCCAATTTTCCTTTCTTCCCGAATTGAATAACATTCTTCAGTGGAGAAATCTTCACAAAAACCATAACACCTACGTCGTATTCCAAATCCTTACGACGCTTATCGGCATAACTCTTCTGATGGTCTTGGGCTGCCTTCATTCGTTGCCGAATGAACTCTATGCAATCCGAAGTCTGTCGAATCATCTTTGGCCCAAGCATCATCTTTTCTCCAGTTTCTAACCAACATGTCGATGAGTTACACGGTCTTCCATACAATGCTTCATACGGTGCCATACCAATGCTTGACTGGTAACTGTTATTATACGAAAATTCCACCAAATGAAGGTGATCTTCCCATGATCCTCCGAAATCTAAAACACAAGCTCTGAAGAGATCTTCCAAAACTCGGTTGACTCTCTCGGTCTGACCATCTGTTTGAGGGTGATAAGCTGTACTCAAACATAACTCGGTTCCCAAAACTTCCTGAAAACTCTTCCAAAATCTACTAGTGAACAATGGGTCTCGATCGCTCACTATACTCTTCGGAATACCATGGAATCGAACTATCCACTTAACATACAACTCGGCCAACTTTGATGCAGTCCTAGTCGATCGAATAGGAATGAGTCTTGCACTCTTAGTCAGACGATCTACAATGACCCAAATCCCTTCATTTCCCGTTCTTGTTCTATGTAGCCCATCAATAAAATCCATCGATATTTGCTCCCACTTCCATGTAGGAACTTCCAATGGCTGAAGCAATCCACTTGGCTTCTTCTGTTCGGCTTTTACCAACTGGCAGTTCATGCATTTGGAAATAAAATTTCCAACATCCTTCTTCATGCCTTCCCAGTAATAGGTTCTCTTCATATCCCGATACATCTTATTTCCACCTGGATGAATTGTCAGTTTCGAGTGATGACTTTCCTTCAGAACTTCACTTCTCAATTTATCTATATCGGGAACAACTAGTCGTCCTTGCTTCCGAAGCCAACCCTTTTGATCAACCTCGAATCCTTTATCCTTTTCTGGATCCAATCCAGATTCTAAATCATGGATAATCTTGACAAGCTTATCGTCTCGCTTTTGGCTCTCGCCAATCCTTTCCACAAGAGTGCGTCTTATCGATAAGTTTGCCAACATCTCAGGTTCCAATCCACATCTAGGCCTAAAGTCAAATCCAGCTAAATACTCGAGATTCTTCCAATCAGAAAGCATGGCTCCCAATCCTGCATGTCTTCGACTCAACGCATCTGCCACTGCGTTACCTTTTCCCGGAGTATAAGCTATACCAAAATCATATGATGCCAAAAACTCTAGCCAACGCTGCCGCCGAAGATTCAAATCCTTTTGGGAGAAAAGATACTTCAACGACTTATGATCTGTAAACAACTCGAATCGAACTCCCAATAGATAATGTCTCCACATCTTCAGAGCAAAAACAATCGCCGCTAACTCCAAATCATGAGTCGGGTAATTCCTTTCGTGCGGCTTCAGTTGTCGACTAGCATACGCCACAACTTTATCCTTCTGCATCAGCACTGCTCCAAGTCCAGTAACACATGCGTCGGTGTAAACCACCATCTCATCATTCCCACTTGGAATAGTCAAAACAGGAGCACTTGTCAATCGCTCTTTCAGGATTCTGAAAGCTTGCTCACACTTATCTTCCCATCTGAACACTTGGTTCTTTTTCGTCAATCCTGTCAATGGTGCAGCCACCTTGGAGAAGTCTTTGATAAACCGTCGATAATATCCTGCTAATCCAAGAAAACTTCTCACATTAGATGCATTCTTAGGTCTAACCCAATCCTGGATTGCTGCCACCTTAGCGGGATCAACCGCTATTCCATTTCCAGAGATAACATGGCCTAAGAACCTCACTTCACTCTTCCAGAAGTGACACTTCGAAAAACTTAGCCTTCAGCTGATGTTTCCGTAAGATTTCCAAAACAATACGCAAGTGCGTCTTGTGCTCTTCTTCAGTTCTGGAATAAATCAGAATATCATCCACAAACACTAACACGAACTTGCTCAACTGATCTCTGAACACTCTATTCATAAGATCCACAAAATATGATGGCGCATTAGTCAATCCAAACGGCATTACCAGCCACTCAAAGAAACTGGACGGTGTCCTAAAAGCAGTCTTCGGCACACTATCCTTAGCCACTATCAACTGGTGAAATCCCGTTGCCAAATCCATCTGAGAAAACACCTTAGCTTCGTGAAGCTGATCAAACAAGTCATCTATTCTCGGCAAAGGGTACTTGTTCTTCTTAGTCACCTTATTCAGCTCATGATAATCCACGCACAACCTCAATGATCCATCCGCTTTGGTTGCGAACACTACTGGTGCACCCCATTCGGACACACTACACCGAATGAATCCTTTCTGCAAGAGATCGTCAACCTGCACCTTTAACTCTTGCTGTTCCCTAGGCGCCATTTGCCTAAGAGGCATCACAACAGGTCTGGCTCCTTCAACTAGATCTATACGAAACTCGATCTCTCTATGCGACGGTAACCCTTTGACCTCGTCAAAGACATCCTCGAATCCATTCGTGATTGGCACCGATGACAGTCCATCCCGTGGAACAACCAGCGAATACATGAAGCTCATGAAGACGCCTTCTTCATGCTTACATCGTATCACAATCTTTCGCCCCTCCACATTCTCGACTGTCACCTCCAACCTCTCACAATCAACCTTTGCCGCATACTTCCTAAGCCAGTCCATACCCAAAATAATTCCGAATCCCGCAAAGTTCAGAACAAAACAATCACAAACAAAAGAGCAACCATGACTCGATACAATCAGACCACGACATAACATACACAAACAAGACGAACCCCCAACTGGATTAGTCACAACCAATGGCCTATCAACAATATCCGGTTCCAAACCCAACCGACCTACAAGTTCGTTACAAACAAACGAATGCGACGCCCCAGTATCAAACAGAACTCTAACTGGAACACCACATATGGAAAGAGTACCTTGAACCACCACACTCTTTCCTTTCTCATCAGCGGTAGGTGCTTTCGAAGACGATGGAACAGCTCCCAAAGCATAAGCTTGCACAATCTGCTTGTCCTTCCTCGGTTCTGGACAATTCTTCCTGATATGCCCCGGCTTGTCACAGTTGTGACACTTCATCGGCATCTTCGGATTCTTACAATCCCTAGAGAAATGGCCCTTCTGCTGACAATTGTAGCAGGTCACCTCGCCTTTCGGCTTCTTCTGGCCATCCTTACCCTTCTGCTGCTGCTGCTGCTTCCTCTTCTTGTTTCCACCATGCTGGGGTTTAGACTCTTCCCTGGTCACAGCAACAACAGATCCTTCCTTAGGAAACAGATTCTCATGCCTGAGAGCTTTCTCCACGAGCTTCTCAAATGAATCGTCCAAATGATCCACCAACTGCCTCCCAAGATAACTGTCCAAGCCTGTCACAAACTTCTCATTCTTCTGATACGAAGATTCAATATACGACCGGGCATACTTGGATAAAGCTTCAAACTCAGAAACATACTCAAGAACTGGTCTTCCTCCTTGCTTGAGCTCCACAAACTTCTTAAATAGAACAGACTTCTGAGCTGTAGAAATGAACTTAGCTTCAAATCTGGCTTGGAATTGCACCCAAGTGATCTCTTCCTCCGGAGTATCAATAGTGATAGAGTTCCACCAATCAGAAGCTCTCCCTTGAAGCTGTCTTGATGCTAACTTCCTCTTAGTTGCATCCTCAATTCCCAAATCACCATAAATCCTTCTACAAGCATCTATCCATCTCTGGACTTCGATAGTTGACTCCGTCCCCAAGAAAACCTTTCCTCCAACAGCAGTATAGTCCTTACACAACTTAGCAAAATCCACCGGCTTTGGAGTTTGAACTTGAACTCCAACATCAACTGCTGTCCCCGGAACTGGTATCCTTCTCATGATCGAAGTCATCATTGCTTCGAACATAGCTGCATAATCAGTAGTCCCCTCAGCAGTAAGGCCTTCCCTAGCAGCTGGTCTCCCTCTTCGACTCATCCTTAATATCTATAAAAAGGAATGATTAGCACACCTAGAGAAACAACTACATAAAGGACTCAAACTCTACTAAGCTACTATATTATATATAGTAATCATCCATCAAAATACAATTACGTCTCTCATACGTAGTTACGTCAGCGAGCGTTGGGTAAAATCGATTAACCAAAGCTCTGATACCAAATGTGACGACCGCCCATGACCCCTGCACAGAACCTAGAGAAAGTGCGCTGTAAAGTGTGCCAGGCGACCATGGACGATTGTCAGGGTAAATTTAAACAGCAAAATCTATCGTATTACTCACAGCGCATGGACAAAATACAATAGAACATATATAGTGAAGCTTTACAGAATAGAATGTCATCACATAAAACTTCATAATAGTTGAATACAACATCTGAATAGTCAATACAACAAGCCTCACTACATATCACTCAGAGAATATACAAAACAGCGGAACATCCAGTACATATAGTAAGAAGATAATATGCAAGCCTCCAGCTCGTCTTCGACATCAGCATCGTGGGAAGCAAGAACAGCACCTGTCACCTGCTACTTAGTCTGCCCGTCCCAAAATGGACGAACAGCCCAAGGCAATAAGAGTTAAAACATAAAGCCTTGAGTCAGACAACAGTCTTAGTGAGCGGTAAATTAACTAACAACATACCAAAAGAGCATAAAGGAAAAGGAATAGGAATACAATCCTCCCACTCTACCTCTTTCTACAGTGATAGCCCTCAGACACACACTAAGCAGAAGAAAACATAGCAGAGCATACAATTTAAAGTAAAACAATTATCACTCGAGTCAAGGGCGATGTTTTCCAAGTACAAACCCCCAAGGCCTAAACCAAGATCAGATAAGCACCTAGAAAATACCTCTCTTGAGACCGAATGACGATACAACAAACATCCATGACTCTGGCTATCACTGTTATCATTACTTCGATATCATCGTTAATTGAATGACCGGCACATTCTTTCAGCCGTCTGTCAAGGGCTAATGGAAACCCCGGTTCTAGACATAACTCCGCACGTCATCGTGACCCGTGCCTAGGACTATCAAATCTGCCAAGAGTACTTGACTACCAATCATTAGCCTTCAGAGACTATCGAATCTGCCCAACGTACTCTTGCTTTGAGCATGCTAGAACCTTCAACAACGATGAGATCTCAGCCTTCTAGTCATCCTCCTCGACGACTATTTCCTTACTAGCTCAAGCGCCTCTCGAGCAAACCATTATCCTCTAACTCGAACCATTTCACCGAGTTATCAACATGCTTGGAATGATCCCGTCTGGATTAGACCAAGACTATCTCATATCATACTTCGCCTCATCATCATCATAGCAAAGCTTCATCTCAACATCATCATCAAATCTATCCATATGAGCTTCATCATCCGCTACATATGCCACGAGCAGCTTTTCCAATTCAAGAGCCTTTCCCTTAGCTTTTGAATCATCTTCGGTCTAAATCAAATCATCAATCTTCTAATTCATAGCAATCAATCAAGTCAAACATTAATCCAAGTAAACAAGCATTCAGATATGAGCTAAATGGACAATTATAACAATAACGGCAATTTCGTAATTAAAGAGTCAAAAGTCTAACAAGCATGAAACATGATCAAAATCTCTATAATCTTGATGAATGAACTTGCATCGGTTAACATGTAGTAAAATGGATGTCAAATCATCATGAACAATGGATCTATACTTAGGATTGGGAAAATGCATGGAAATCACTACTTTAACACCAAATCAAGCCAACAATCCGATATACTCCTTTGGATCCGTGTGAGAGATAATCACCACTCACCAAATCACCTAAACAACCCAAAAGCAACACATTTCAGATCTGGACAGCGAAGGATCTAACTGGATCTATCACGAATCCGCTTCAAACGATGAAATCTCTCTTCGATGGATGTAGATCCTCAATCTAAGCTCTTCGATCTGATCTTCAACTTGGATGGATGGAATCACTAGATTACAGTAGAGAAAAGAAGTGTAGAAGTCGAGCTCTCAAAATGGCAGCACTTCGTCGCTTCAAAATCCGGATCCCAAAAAGCGAGGAAATGGACGAGTATTTATAGGCTGATTTCCCCTTAAGTCGTCCGCCTCCTTAAGTCGTCTCCGACTTAACCCTCTCTCCGCCTTACGACCTAACTGCCTCAATGACCTACGACTTAACATACCCAGCGACCTATGACCTAATAATGCGCGCGCGACCTACGACTTAACAAGTGCGCGACTTAACTGGGTAACTGACCTACGAATTAACTGTGGCCGACTTAACACTCTCGCGTCCTAACGTACGTCTACGACCTAACACATGCGCGCGTTCCCTCCTAAGTCGCCTGGACGACTTAACGACTTAGCACCATTGCGACTTAACAAAGTCGCGACCTTCGACTTAACGAGATACGACTCAACCTCCCTTGTGACTTAGCGACTTAACAACCCTACTACTTACGACTTAGCAGGGCCTCCGACTTAACTGGTGTACAACTTAACTCCAACACAGAGATTTTTCAACCAAACTCCTAAGTCGTCTACTACTTTAAGTCGCCAACTCTCCTAAGTCGGTCAGTTCCTTAGGTCGTCTATCTCTTAGGTCGTTAACTCGCCCAGTCGACTTATCACTTAACTCGCCGATTTCCTTAACTCGGTCAGTCTTTATAGGTCGCTCCTATCCCTTAAGTCGGTCACAACTTAGGACTTGAACAAAATTCTGCCCAAAATCTGAAACGACTTAACAACTCTAAGAATTCCAGATTTTTACGAACTTTTCGATCCGTAAAAATACGGGTCGTTATAGTATTTAAAATATAAAAATTAAGGCCAGTGCTACTATATCATCCAATAAAGATTTAAATATAAAAATTCCACCCTTTTGACCAGTTTGAATTTTTAGAAATAGTTTAAATAGTTTTAAAATAGTTTAAATAGTTTTATAAAAGTTAAATAGTTAAAAATGGTTTAATAGAAAATAGTTTAAGTATTGAAAATTGTTTATATAGTAAAATAATTTGGAAAATCAAAATAATTTGAATATTTAAGAAGATAGTTTAATAGTTTATACTAAAATAATTTAACTGAAAATAGTTTCAAAGTCAAGCTGATTCAATTCTAAATTTTCCAATTCAAATCAATTTCAATTTCCCTTTCAATTTAATCGGTTCAATTTCGATTTCAAGTCGAATTTTACTTCGATTCCAATTTCAATTCAAATAAATTCAATTTCGATTTTGAATTAATTCAATTTTGCTTTCAATTCCAATTTCATTTCAATTTCAATTCCAACTTGAATAAATTTCAATTCAATCCCAATTTAATTTCAATTTCAACTATCCGATTCAATGATTAAATTTCAACTCAATTCTCAAATTAAAACCATTTCAATTTATACCAATTTCGAGTTCGATTTTTTTTAAGATGTCAATTCAAATCACTTAAATCAATTTAACCTTCAATATTCAATTTAAGATCCAAATATTTAAATATAATTCAATTTCGAGCTCAATTTTGAAATATCGTTTTATATTACTTTTACTTAGCAATATTTAAAGATCGAATAAACGTTCAATCTTTTAAAACAAATCAATTACTGAAATTCAAATCATATTTCGATTATAACTTCAAAATCTCAACTTCAATTATTTAAACAATTCCTGTTATCAATTTAGATTTCAACATTACGAGCTCAAGTTAGAAAATAATTCGATTTACAAAAATTCAATTTTTATTTCTTTAAATCAAATCATTTAAATAATTTTAAATTTAAATTTTAAAATCGTTAATTTAACCAATCCAGTGTCTGTATATAATTTTCTATCCAATGGCCAAGTGAATCAATTATTTTAATTTTAATTCAGGGATGGATATATATCATTTCGACCCAAAATAAATGTCATAGGTATATATCATTTCAACCTATTTCATAATTTATTTGAAATAATTTGATTAACAGTTTTATATACTGTAAATAATATACAAGATGATAATAGGATATATAAACAATAAATATACATCAAATCATTCAAATATAAACCAATTTTCATTCGTCACAACCAACATCCAAACAGTCAATAATCGCAACAATTAACTCGTTATAGACGATCCAAAATTTTACTAGCAATTTAATTATAATTTCAATTTAACTGTTAATTCAAAATTTCTAACATATAAATTCCTACATCGATTTCCATGTCAGTTAAATTTACCAAGCAACAATCAATGATTTAAATCACTTCAGAATATCAATTTAACTAACATAAAAAATATATTTTATTCAATCATGAGCGTATAAAACACTCACCTTTATTTGAAACTGAAAATATTTCAGCTTCAAATAAATTCCAGCTTGATCACATATCGTAGATGACATCGATACGAATCCTCAGCAACTCGTTTCACGCGAAATGGACCTCGTACGAGAGAGTTACGATTTTTTGTCAATATAACGATAATTAAAATTTTAAATTGACAAAAATAAACAGAAAGAATTCTACCTCACTGTCAAATTCTCGTACACGTTCTTCTCTCTTGGCTAAACCCATCACGCACGCTACGCCTTCAATCGATCGCGACTTGCTTCGTTCCCAAATTCTTTTTTTATAATGCGATCACCACAGCCCATCACGCTACCCATCGCGCCACCACCACACTCGCTGGGCACAATCATCCACAGCATCGTGCGCTGATCAAGCGTCGTACCCTTACACCGCTCCCGTCTTCCCACTAAGCCCTAACCGCATACAAGATTCGCGTCTCCTCCGGCAAGTCGCGCTGTGCGCTCCCTCGTTCCCTCTACTCGAACGCAATCGATCGCTCTGAGTTTTTTTATTTTATTCTTTTTTTAAATTGAATCTGTGATTAGAATAAGAGGGGAGAGGGAGAGAGATATACGGGAAAGATAAGAAGATGGAATGCGTATTGACTGAGTATATAAAATATTATATTTGAAAATATCTAACTAAATGCCCACGAAAATTCCGAACTCCAAACGACGCATGCCGCCTGGCGTTTATAATAGTTTACCCCCATTCTGAACACAATGGAACTAGTTCCGAGGCCTAATTCGATCGTATGAGGAAGATAGCTTTCGAATATCAATTAATTTTAATCGAATTCCTTTAATTAATTGATTTCTACGCGTTTCAAGTTTGCACGCTAAAACGACAAGTCTGATCGCTGCAAAACTTAAAATCATACAATAATTCACTATTATGGATCCGATGAAATTGGTTTCGTTGAAACCCGAGACAGTGGCCAAAATGGCTATTTTTACACGTTAATTATAATATAAAATTTCCAATTTCTAGTTAATCAATTTTAAATCCAATTTCAAATGTAAACGATCTCTATTCTTATTTAAATAAAATTTAAATCAATTTTTGATATCAATTCTATTCACATTAATTCAAGAATTCAATTATTCAAATAATTTCCAAAATTAAATTTAAACAATTTAATTCTCCAATAAATCACTATAATTGAAATATAAATCATTTAACTTATAAAATTTACTTTTAAAACAAATTCAAATAATAAAACAAATATTTCCATTTCACAGTAATTCAACATTATTATTCAGTCCAAGCTATTGATTACAGCACATTAAATACATAGGATTTCATTTAAATACCTGTTCTTACCAAAATCTTCGAAATTGTTTATTTCAAAATTTTATTATATTCCATAAACTACAATAATAAATCATTAAATTTTTTTATTTCTACCCATTTTTATCCAATAATTACCTTAAATTTAATAATTTAAAATAGCTAAAAATACGGGTCGTTACATCGCATCCCTACAACTTAGTAATAATTTACAACATTCTCTCAACATATTATCGCACATCTTACCGCATTCCATATCAAGGCCTCATAAGAAATCTTTTATTTCGCATTTACAATTAACTTCTTTCCTAAGGGGGATTTAATGATAATTAATAGCCTATTACTATGTAATTAAAATGTTATAATTATATGTTATTTACGCTAAAACACACACACACACACACATAACTTAACGCCTAAAATATTTCTAAGCATGCGAAGATTCCATCCTAAACTAACGTTTAAATGTCAAAACTTCAAATTTATACAAGTCCGATTCTATATCAACAAGTATACCATATAACCAATATCCACAGTTCAATCAACAAACTTGTATAAAATAGAATCCATACAAAATTTATTTTATACTAAAATAGCGAAATTAGCATTAGTAGAAACTTACAATTCAAATACTTTTACGCTTTATTAACCTTCTTTGTATAAAATCAAGAACAAGGGGATTTTTATTTGAATTGCAGAAATAGGCAATGCAAACTATGAATAAAAGAATCTATACCTTACACACCATTTTCTAACTTATTCTTTAAAAACCCTTAATCAGATCTAAAAAAGAGAAAAGAAATTGAACAAAATGTAAAACATTAAAATGCCAATAACTACACAGTTTCACTATTTTAATATTGAATAATTGAGATTCTAACTTAAGAATTGACATTTCACTTTAGGGGGATTTTGGGGTTTTAGTGTGATGTTTTTGTAAACAAAATTCCCCAAAGGCATATATCAAATTCAAGTTATACTATACAATTACTAAAATAAGAAAGACTAAAATTTTTACTTATAAAAAGTCCTTAGCTCTTCCTTTTTGATTTGTTTATGCCCGCTTCATTCTGTTACAGATCTCTCATTTTGGAAATATACAACAAGGGAATTATATATGAATTAGATTCGGGGCTGGAATATAATAGAATAATAAATTGAATAATAAATACCTAAAATTTCTTACCTGAAACCCTAAATAATTTTCTGAATCTTTAAAGAGAGAGACCGACAGAGCTTCTCTTACTTCCCAAAATTTGTGAATAAAAGTGAAGGGGCTAGGCTCTTATTTAATATGTTTAAAAAGCACCAGAACCGTCGGATTTAAGTTGGTTAAAAATTATAAAATCTGACCATTCAAATGCAAAAAACTCCCACCATTAACATCAACCTGTCCTTCCTAGGCAGTCGACTGCTAGAGATCGTTCGGCCCTAGGCGGCGATCGATCGATTGGTCTATTTTGGAAACGTTATTTTTTTGACGTTGATTTATTTATTTAATACCTTAATTAATTTTTAACGTTAACGTTTATTTTAACATTTTCTTAACCCCCAAGTCTAATTACAATTACTTCTAAATTTCAAATTTAAGAATTAATTATTTATTGAGTTCCATTTAAATTATCTTGAATCCGAAAACTTCAAACATCCATAACTTATTCATTTGATCTCTATTCTCAAAACATTATATACGAAAATTGATCATAAAATCACCATGAATGCAACAACATTATGTGGTCAAATTCTTACTTTTACAAATTTCCACTTTTAGCCTTATATTATTTAATTAATTCATTTATTTCTTATAAATTTTTACGGGGTGTTACATTCTCCCTCTTAAAAAAGATTTCGTCCCTGAAATCTCCCTAAGGGATAGATAGCGTAACTCACAATAAACATTCCTGTTATACAACCAAGTTATCTACACATCCAACTACTTAGTCTTGCAATTTGATTATGTATAAAGACATACTATAGGTGAGCTCAATCCGAGCATGAGTGTACGATCGTGACATAAAGGCATGTATGCAAGCATCCTAAACATGTACCGAATTTTATATAAGTGCAAAATGATAGTGAAAAGTATGGAAACCATCTCCTACCATCAATCTAGCAAAATGATGCAACCAAAATCTAAATTTGAAGAGAAAAGTTTACCAGTGAAAAGTTCTAGATGAGAAGTCCTTATCTTCTCTTCAGTTTTCCATGTGCTTTCTATCGGATTGTCTCCCCATTGTACTCAAACCATGCTAATTTCTTTGTTATGGAGCTTCGTAGTTCCATGCTCCACAGTGCATGTGATGGCACATGATGAAATATCTCTATCTCAGTGTCCCCTAATTGATCAGGCTCTACCACAGTGGCTATGCTACGAAGGCATTTCCTCATGTATGAAACGTGAAAAATGTAATGGACTCCTGCCAATTTATCTGGTAGTTCCATGCGGTAAGCAAGTTTTCTTATTCTTTCTAAAACTTGAAAAGACCCAACAAATCTTGGTGCTTGCTTTGTCGACTTCCTAATCTCACAACTTTTCTAAGAGAGGAAACTTTGATAAACACTAAGTCTCCAACCTCGGACTCCAACTCCTTTTTACTCTTGTCTACATAGGATTTCTGGCGGTCTTGGGCGGTTTTTATATGCTGCCTAATCAACTCTACCTTTTCAAAAGTTTCGCAAATTAAATCTATTCTGAGTAGAATTTCATCGGTGGTTTTGCACTAATAATTTGGCGATTTGCATGGCCTTCCATAAAGCACTTCATAGAGTGCCACACCCATCGTCATTTGGTGACTATTATTTTAAGCGAATTGCACTAAAGGTAGATGTTGCTCGCAATGTCCTTCAAAGTCCACCATGCAAGCTCTCAATAAACCCCCAAGATCTTATTTACCCTTTCGGTTTGACCATTAGTTTAGGGCTAGTAAATAGTGCTAAGATTCAACGAGTTCCCAGAACTGCCTTCAAATTCCTTCAAAATTTGCTAGTGAATAAGGGGTCCCTATAAATAACGATGCTAACTAAAATTCGATAATGTCAAACCACCTCCTTGATATAAATCTATGCTAGAGATGCTACGGTCCTATTGCTCTCAACGAGAATAAAATAGGCACTTTTAGTGAGTCTATCCACTATGACCCAGATTGATGTATTGCCACTTTGGCTCTTAGACAACCCATCTATGACGTCCATCGATATACGATCCTATTTCCAAGTTGGAATCTCCAATTGTAATAACAATCCTCCGGGCTTCTCTTATTCAGCCTTTATCCTTTAGGACGTCAAACATCTAGAAACAAATTCAACTACCCTCTTCTTCATTCTTGACCTATAGAAAATTTGCTTCATATCCCTATACATCTTATCTCCATGATGGTGAATGGTCATCCTTGAATGGTGACACTCCATAAGCACTTCCTTCAACATACTATCAATTTTTGAAACAAAAAGGCATCCATCTCTCCTTAAACATCCCTTCTCGTAAACTGCGTATCTATTGACATGGGAGAAATGTTATCCTCTGCTTAGCTTACCCAAAGTTTCTATTATTTCCTCATCCTTCTTTTGCTTAAGTCTAATTCGATCCATTAATGCCGGCTAAACCTCCTTTGCTGCCAAATAGCCATGACTGGGTTCTATTGGTGGTTGTTAGTTGAAATTTGAGAGAAACTCTAATTGCCTCCACTTATATATAACACCTAAGGTAGCATGCCTCCGGCTAAGGGCACGGCGACAACATTACCTTTTCCCAGGATATACTGTATTTCAAAGTAATAAGATGCTATGAACTCCATCCACCTCTACTGCCTATGATTTAAATCTTTTTGAGAAAATAGGTATTTGAGTGGTTTGTGGTTGATGAACAACTCAAACCTTTACCCTAAAAGATAGTGCCACTACATCTTCAAGGAAAAACAATAGTCGCTAACTCTAAGTCTTGAGTTGGGTATCTCTTCTCATGGTCCTTTAATCGCCTATTAGTACAAGTTATCACCCTTCCTTCTTGCATAAGAACTGCTCCCAATCTTATGCCACATGCATATGGGTAAACTGTAAAAAGCTTCGTCCCATTAGGAATGGTTAGTGCTAGTGCACTTGTAACAGATCCTTTAGCTTCTCGAATGCTTCCATGCATCTTTCATCCCAAGCAAAGACTAGATTCTTTTTGGTTAAGCTAGTTAAATGGGCTGCTATCTTTGCAAAGTCCTTTATGAATTTCCTTCATTAACCTGCTAACTCGAGAAAACTCTTAAACTCCGCGGCACTCTTCAGAACCTTCCACCCTTGAATAGATTCCACCTTTGCGGGGTTCACTGCTAATCCATTATTGGAAACAATATGCCTAAGAAATCCTACCTCCTTCTTCCAAAAGTGACACTTTGAGAATTTGGCTTTAAGTTGGTGCCTTCTTAAAGTCCCTAGTATCCCCCTTAAGTGATTTTCATGCTCTCTTTCACTCTTGGAGAATACTAAAATGTCATCGACAAACACTACGATGAATTTAAGTTGGTGCCTTCTCAAAGTCCCTAGTATCCGGAGTACGAAATATGGTCATCGGTTTGCTGTCCTCTGCTATCCCCAACTGATGAAATCCAGTATCCAAGTCCAATTGGAAAAAGATTTTGGCTTCCACAAGCCGATCAAATAAATTGTCTATTCTGGGTAAGGGATACCTATTCTTCTTAGTCAACTTGTTGAGTTCTCTATAATTGACGTATAGCCTTAATGAGCCGTCTTCCATAACGGAAAAGACAATAGGGTCCCCCCATTCGAAGTACTCCATTAGATGAATCCTTTCTGCAACTGCTCGGAGATCTGCTTATCTAACTTTCTCCTTTCTTTGGGGGTCATGTACCATAACGATAGAGTGATTGGTCTAGCGTTCTTCTCCAAATCAATCCTAAACTTGATCTTCATACAGGGCAGGAGACCAGAGACTTCTTCTAAGACATTAGGGAATTCTCAAACTACGGGTACAGATGAGAGCACATCTTGTGTTAGGTTCATCGAGTGTAGATAGCTTAACTCGACTTAATTTTAGGGTGTACAGTGAACATCTATGTCTCGCCCTTTTCTAATTTTCAATCATACAACCCTCTTATCACAATCTAAGACATCGTCATAGTACGATAACCAATCTATTCCCATGATAAGTCCATAACCCTTAAAGTTAAGAACGTATGCATTACATATGAAATCAACATTACATATGTCCACAACTAGGTCTTCACAGATTGAAGAAAGATGTGTTGACCCCCTAATAATATTTGAAACTACTATTGGATTGGTCACAATTTGGGTTTGAAGACTCAAGGAGTTAACTACATTCCTACCTATGAATGAATTCGATGCTCCAACATCAAATATGTTATGAATTGTATTCCAATAATAAAAGTTATACCTTCCATTGCAGCCTTTCCTTAGTCTCTAGAGGGCAGTCTACACGAGATAGGGTATAACGACCCAGAATTTTATCACTTTAATTTGTGAATATTTAATTATTGATTTTAATAATTTTAATAACCCTCTTTTAGTTTATAACTGATAATAGGAAAAAAAAATTTTAAATTATTTTACATAAATAGATATTTCGACGGAAAATTGGAAATATGACCGAAACACAATTTTTTGATTTTTAGCTTTTTATCTAACGACAAGTTATTTTAAGTTATAATATTTTTATTTTTCTATAAAAAAACATTTAAAATGTTAAACACACTTTTAAGTTGAAAATGTACGTAATATTAAGTATTTAAATAAAAGTTTTTCTTAAATTACAAACATGGAAGGATATGACATGGATTTGAGAAATTAATTGTAAAAATAAACTTAAGTAAATGGATTACCATATTATCCGATATGTTTTCAAATGTTAGTACTTTGGGTAGCTTTGAAATGATGTAAGGGTTGAAAAATATGGTTAAAGGGTATTTTAGTCTTGGCTTATCCATTCATTATAAAAAAGTAATTCTTATTCTTACCTTTCATTTGTTTTCTCCTTTCCAATTTTTCTTTCTTAACTCCATTTCTACTTCCTTTCTATTTTTTAAATTTTAAAATAAAAATTTCATTTTTAGTTCAAAAAGCTTTATTTCATTCAAGAATCCAACTTAAATGCTTAAGCGTGGATTAGCATTTTCAAAAGCGTGCAAAAATAATAGAAGCGAGCTATTTCAACTTGTTAATAATTTTGGTAAAATAAATGCCGTAGAAATTATTTGATTAGCTTGCTTGTGAACTTATGTGATATTCATGTTGTATAAAATAGGATTTAAATTTTATAATTTGGCTTGAAATTGCAAATTTAGCTTATCGTGTACATATAAGCATATGCTGTTCTTCTTTGTCTAGTCGAAAACCACCTCCTTTTCTTACCTTCAAATTTAATAACTCACAAACCACTTAGAATTTTTACTTGCTATCAACTAGCAAGTTGTTTGTTTTGATCCTTAGTATATTTTAAACTAGTTGTCAAATTTTCAATTGGGTATATTTCGAGAAATTTAAATAATACAGCGAGAGGTCAACATTTGTAGATTTTCGTCGATCACAAATCGACAAACGGAGTACATAGTCATGTTCGTATAGGCAAATCATGATTTTTAGTGGTTGTCTTATGATTTTCTGTGGTGTGGTTTGTTCGTAATTGCTAGTTGGTCGGAATTGGGTTAAAACCGAAATTCGGGCAAACTGGTGGTGGAGGAGTGGAGCCAATGGTGCTTGAAGGAGCCTTGGGTCTAAGCGGAGGCATGGCGTTGATCGGGCATGGTCTAGTGGTCTGTGGGGTAAGTGGTCGAGAGAACTAGGGTTTAAGGACCTATGTTTTGGTGCTTAGGTTTTCGAGTCATAGGCGATGGTGGCGCGACCAGTCTTGGACAATGTATGCTTGAGGGTATGGTGATGTGCGTTGGTGCTGTGGGTCTAGTGGCGTGGCCTACTGGTGATGGGGGAGGCGGTGACAAGTGGATTAGGTGTGGCGTTTGGTTCAAGAGCTCGCGTGATGTTCTCGAGTTGAATGGTCATTTCGAGGTGGAGGCAGCCTGAGCTCATGGTGGAGGTTTGGTCGAGGTGAGCACGACAAAGCGCGTGTATAGGGTAGGTCGCGGTGGTGGCCGGGGCGCTTGGGGGTTTGTGCACGTGCACATGTGCACATTCGTCTACATCCGAGGTAGGCTCCAATTTTGTTTAAAACCTAGAATTGTGTCTTTTTTGTGCTTGGGTTGTAAAGGAGAAAGAGATAGAATGGATAGGCTAGATGGTCTTTGGGTTGGTGTAGGTGTTAGGCTAAATAATTAAGGGTTTTGATTTAATTAGTTTAATTAAATTAAGTTAAGCTTATAAAATTCGTAACCCATTCATACGGAATCCGATTAACACGCGGTTTTCGGCGTTGAGTTCGTATTAACATGAATAATCCACTTATGATATCATTTGACCCATATGTTGTTTAATGGTAAATTAATAAAGACTGTGTATAATTACACGTTTAGTAATTATAATTTGCCACTGACATTCTATTAGCAAAATAAAACACCGTTCTGCTATATTTAAATGGAGTAGGTTATATTGAACATCTATTTAATATCATAAATCATCGTTCTGCTATTATGTTAGTTTTAACATTTATTTACCTGCTAGTTGAATTATATTGAGATGTTATCCATCGATTAAAATCATGGATTTTATTTACTTATCTGTTATTTCTGTAAATACCTGTGTTATGATTTGTATGTCGAATTAAAATAATAGCGGTAGCTTGTTTAAGTACCATTGAGATTTGCTAAGCCTCTTCCAAATTGGACAAATATGGATTTGAAATCAACTTAAGTTTAACAATTTAAAGTGAATTGTTAAATTAATTAATGATGGTTTGATTTAGTTATTATTTAATTAAAAATGTTGACGTTAATTATCATTTTAATTAATAATGATTAAGCTCTTATCATTTAATTATTGATTGTTTTAAGTTAATTAATCTTTTAATTAATGATGCTTATAAGTGAATTAATTTTTTAAAGGTATTTAAGGTTAATTAATTAATTTATTAACAAAGTTTTGAGTTATTTACTTTATTAAAAGGTATTTAATGATGATTAATTATTTAATAGTGATGTTTAAACTTAATTAATCATGTTGTTAATTGTATTTAAATTTAAATAATTAATTTAATAATGGAGTTTTAGTTAATTTAATTAACTTAAGAATATGCTTTAAAAAGGTATTGTTTTATAAAAGGGGTTTAAAGCTAATATGTTTGTTTTAGAAAAGGGGTTTTACTTAGTAAAACGAACTAAGTAAAAGAGTTTATAATTGGATAGAGATTTTGAAACTTGAGAGGAGATGGGTTTATAGAACCTTGTTTAAATAAATTGTACAGGGAACTTATGAACTCAATTATTATTTCCATATACGATTTGTTTTACTTTAGAATGTCAAGTTTATGAATTAATAATTAACTCTTCTAATTATGGTGGTATAGAAATGCTCCTTCCATAGTTAACCCCAAAGGATAAGTAGCTTGGTTTTATAGCAAATAATGTTTTAAATGGAATTTGTTTTTGACTCATTTAATATGACCTTGAATTAAGAAATCTTTCTTAAATGTTTTTGAGAATATAATTATACCGGTGAGATAAGTATATAAATATTTTCGAAAGTAATTAAAGGGATTTAATTAATGGAAGACTAACTAAATAACGCTTAGTGGTTTCCATGGGAAATTAAATCGGTAATTGATGTGTGTTTATTTGATAGTTAAATAACCGACCATCAAATCTTGGCTAGGTTTTTACTCTAGAAATATATAGAGGAAACACGGGAATTAAAGAGTGCACTTATCTTAGATGATACAACTGTACGTATAAACTCATTGCGTACATCTAGGACAAACGATAAGGAGATCCGTCCACTTTAACGGTTAGGGGCGATCCCTGCTCTTATGCATTGTCTGTTTATTTCCAATATAACTGAAGTTGAGTTTATCGGAAATTGTCGAATGTTGGTTCGAAGAGACTGGGATCAGATAGGTATGAATCATCAAAAATCGACTTCGAACTAACTCAAGTGTTCAATTTGGAAACATCTGAAGATGTCGGGATCAAAGCCAGATCTTTGATGTGCAAGGGCTACTTACTACCGATCCTGAGGGTGATTTCAAAATGGATGAAGTAGAAGTAATGCCTTCGGTTTGTTCATATCCTAAACAACTTATATGGATGAATGTTAGCATTGCATTGTCATTTGGAGGGTAGTGTTAGCATTCCAAGTGGGATTGCTATTGAAAAGGTAAAATGTAGCCTCAAGACTCATCAATCGAGAATTACTAACATTGGGATATGCCATAAGGCTATGTGGGTCACATCCATCAGGGTTTTGTCATCAACCTTCTAGATTATATACATTTATGTATTTGGTTGTGCATGAGAGCTCTTGGGAAAAGGTTGCAAAGTGTTAACTTGGGTTTTAACCCAGCAGAAGTCAGAAGGAGTTAGAACATCCAAGCTAAGCCGAAATGACTCGGAACTTGACCAGAAGACCTAGAAGCACGTGACTAAGGAACCCAAGGAGTTCGAAGTCAAAATTTGCCTAGTGTTTGGATCGGCACCGATCTGATCCATTTAGATCGGTACCGATCCAAATTATTGGCTTGTAGATGTTCCAATCCACATGTGTTATGTTCCTACATCTCTCCTAAGCCTATCGACCAAGTTCAATAACATTCCTAGCATCCAAGTTAAAGAAATGAAGACTTATCCGATTCGGGTTATAGTTCAATCTAATCTACTAGTGAATCATCGTCAAAACAACTTAATAAGTCATGAAATTACAAGAGAAGCCTTGCAAGCAGATAAGGAAGTCCGTAGGATGGGGGTTGCGCAAAAATCGCGCAACTATTTGGATTGGTACCGATCCTATCAAATCGGATCGGTACCGACCCCAACAGTTAGCTCGGATAGCTCCCAAATTTTACATACATCCTCCTACCAATCACTACAGGCCTTTAGTGTAATAGTTTCAACCCAAATGCTCTCTAAATCCTATAAATACCAATCTATCTCCAACAGGAAGGGGGTTGGCTATTCTGATCACTAAAGCAACTCTGTCACAAAGATTCTTCAACTTTCTTCTCCCTCACAATGGCTGCCATGGGACAATTGAGATCCTTCCTTTTGTCTCCATTAATGGTGGTCTGATCTCTCTTTATTCAACTGTTAGAATTGTAATAATTTTTTACTTGTAGTCAACAGTCAATTCAATAACAAAAGTTAAAAAGTGGATGTAGGCTTCGTTAACAGCCGAACTGCTATAAAGACCGTGTGTTCCTTTATCTTATTCTGTTTTTCTGCAATCTGGAGAGTGTCTTGCTCTATTTTCTTGTCCTAATAAACAAGGCTGGTGCTTTCATAATAAGAACAGGGTGTTGATCCATTTTTTAGGCTAACATTTTGGTGCTTTCACTGAGAACCCAACTCAGGCTTAGATCTAGCTATCTACTTTGGTTCAGATAGGTTCAGATGTTAGATCATCAATCTTTGTTTAGGAGACTTACTGTTGAGAACTAATGGTGCAGGGAAGAAAGAGAACAACTTCTGGAAAATCCATAGGAGCTACCATTGCAGGAGAAAAAACAAACCCCCAGCAAATTAAAGTCAACAATCCCAACAACCCGCAGTTAGTAGTTAACTTCAGCGATCAGGCTCCAGGATCCTCCATTTAGCGTGAAGTTGTCACTAGAGATGAATTAAATAAAATGATAGACGAAATCAATCAGAAAATGGAAAACAGACAAAGGGCTCTGATGGACAAACTGAAAGCCATATTGACTTTGCAGACTCATGCTGCTCCAAGAACTTTGACAGAGCCTGCAACTACCGTGGAACAAGAAAATTCTTCCGTTTCTGGCCTAAATAGAAGGAATGGGAAGCATCCGCATAAAGGAGTGGTAGGTGGAACCGTGGGAACCAATATAGAAGGAAACACAAGCATTGCTTTAACCGCGAAGCAACCAGCTATGAACTTAAATCTAGGATCAAAGACCACACAGAAGGATATAGCCTTGGACCACTCCGATTCAGAATATGAAGAGAAACTTGACGACGGCAAGTTAGAAGGAAATACCAATGCATTTGATAATGCCAGGAAGATCCAAACTCCCCCAACCAGGCCAACTACAAGCCAATGGAACCCCAAGGGAGTGGCTCTCCCGGAGACAGGAGAGCTGAGGCTTCAGCACACTCTCCGAGACCATTTGCAAAACTAAACACTCGGTGTAGTTACTGACAACCGACGCCCCGATTATTGGGCATCTGAGGCGTATATCGTAGATATGGTCAAGCGACTAATGGATGAGAGTAAGGATAAAAGGGATGATGAATGGGGATCCGCTCCAAGTTGGACTCCTTTCACTGATGAGATTTTAAATGAGCGGTATCCAGAAAAGTTCACTATGCTAACTATTCCGTCTTATGATGGAACAAGAGACCCGAAACCCCACTTATATAAGTACAGTTGGTACATGGACAGAGCAAATGCTTTAGATACCGTTCGATGTGGATGTTTCACAATTTTTCTGGAGGGAATTGCTTCCATGTGGTTCACTAGGCTTCCGCCAAGATCCATCTCCACCTTCGATCAACTAGCAACAAGATTCCTTGATCAATTCAGACTCCACGTGGCACAGCCTAAAGATGTGATGTCCTTGTCTAGTCTATTCTAGAGATGAAATAAATCTCTGAAGTCTTTCATGAATTGGTTTAACACCGCGGTGACTGAAGTAAGAAATCCGAATGAGGATATGGTTTTTTGGCCTTGGTTTGCGCCATCCACCCTGAAAATGAATTTGGAAAATGGATCAAAATGAAACAACCTACAAATGGGAAAAATTTCAACCGAAAGGTGAGTCAATACTTGAGATTGGAAGAGGCACAAGAATTAGAAAGGAAATCTGCTAGCTTACAACTGATGAACATTGGGCAGAGTGGTATGGAGATGAACCAGGACTTAAATACCTCTGGGACCACCGAAGTAAATGTGGGAAAAGATGGAAACCAGAAAAAGAAAAATCAAAATCCCAACAAGCGGAACGGAAGTAATAACTGGCTTAAAAGCTTTAGGCCTGAAGATTACACCTCGCTCAATGAAACTCCGAAAAACATCTACCTCGCAACATAGGGGACAGAGGAGTTCAAGAAATCTCCTAAAATGGAAGCAAATGAAAAATAAAAGCATTCTGGAAAGTACTATCGCTTCCGTGAAATGCATGGCCACAACACGAATGAGTGCCGTCACCTGAAGAACTTGATTGAGGAGCTGATTCAAGAAAACAAGCTTCAGCAATACATGAGAAAATCACAAAATCCTGACCAACCCACGACTCCCCAAGCTCTTAGAGATCGAGGAAACCAAGTTGGAACCAACGAAGAGGAATCTAGAGGAACTGACCAGAGACTCATCATTGGAATAATATCTGGAGCACCCCATCCCGCGTAGAAGAGTTGGGGCGAAATGGAACGGCGAGCTCATTAAAACACACTCTGATGGATTCGTGCCTCGCGATCGAAGATGGAACCCTTGCTAATCAGCAGAGAACCCTAAATGATGAAATAGTATTCCAAAATCAAGACACTGAAGGGATAGAAGCTCCAACTTTCGATCCCATGGTCAGAACA
The DNA here is from genome assembly GCA_030737815.1 of Allium fistulosum. NCBI lineage: Eukaryota > Viridiplantae > Streptophyta > Magnoliopsida > Asparagales > Amaryllidaceae > Allium > Allium fistulosum. The sequence goes on along the minus strand of CM060903.1, from coordinate 798,638,748 downwards.
GTAGGAATTGAACCTATTGTGATCAGACATGTATTGGTGTACTGTGGTAGTTCTGCAAACATCCTCTTCAAACGCACCTTCGATCTAATGAAGATATGTATGAAAGATGTATTCGCTTGCCGGCAAAAGATCCAGGGATTCACCGACGAACCTAAACAACCAGTCGGAATGATTGACTTGCCTGTAGAACTTGGGGAAGGCGACCGAAGAGTCACCCTCATCCAAACTTTCATGACCATAGATGAAACTTCCGCATACAATGCCCTTCTTAGGACGGCCCGCACTGGTAGATTTTTGAATTGCTTTAGCCGGGTGGTGTCTTACGATGAAATTCCCAATGGAGAATGGAGTTGGATTGATCAAAGGAGACCACAGTGCCGTAGGGGAATTTTATATCGCAGAGCTACGCGAATCTAAAAGAAAGGAAAAAAGGAAGAATGTGGGGAGAACTCTCCACATTCGCAAACCTACCGAATAGCAACTATAGAGCCACCTCTGGCTTATGGACCATAGTCGATTCGACAAGGCTTTGGACCCTAGAATGAAGAGCTCGAGGGAAGATTGGGCAGCACTGGTAGAATTGATGGTGCATGTCCCAGTCAACATGGATGACCCAATGTGGGTCTTGAAAATTGGATCACATCTTGGAAACAAGATGCGAGTTGAACTTATTAAATTTCTCCACGTCAATCTAGATGTATTCGCTTGGATGCAGTCTAATATGTGCAGGGTATTGCCAGTGATCGCATGCCATGCACTTAATATCGATCCCAAGTACCCTCCAGCAAAGCAGAAGAGACGTAGCCTAGGGCTCGAGCGGTCCAAAGCGCTGAGAGAAGATGTGGAAAAGCTGATGGCGAACAAGTTCATCCGCAATGCAACCTACCCCAAGTGGTTATCGAACCTAGTCTTAGTCAAGAAGTCCAATGGAAAATGGCGAACCTGTATCGACTACTCGGATCTAAACAAAGCCTGCTTGAAATAGCTTTCCACTGCCCGGAATCCATCAGCTCATGGACGGGAAGGTTGGCCATGAATTACTATCATTTATGGACATATACTCGGGATATAACCAGATCATGATGCACGAACCTGATTAGGAAAATGCCAGTTTCGTTACCGATCTGGGGTTATACCGTTACAAAGTGATGCCATTCGGCTTGAAGAATGCAGGGGCAACTTATTAATGATTAGTAAATACCATGTTCAAGAATTAGATCGGGAAAATCATGGATGTCTATGTGGATGACATCTTCCTTAAATCACGAATAGCCGCCAATCACTTGGATAATCTCGCGGAAATGTTTGAAATACTCCAAAAATATGGGATGAAGCTTAATCCACTTAAATGTCATTTCGGGGTAGCCTCCGGAATGTTCTTGGGATTCATAGTGAGCGCCAGAGGCATCAAAGCAAATCCAGAGCAAATTACTGCCCTACAAGAAGTCGAAGCCCCAAAGAACTAGAAGGAGTTACAAAGTTTGAATGGAAAGGTGGTAGCGCTAAGTCGGTTCATCTCAAAAGCAAATAACAAGTGTATACCGTTCTTTGACGCACAAAAAAATGGAAAGAAGAACTTCAAGTGGAATGATGTGTGTCAAACAGCATTCGAAGAGTTACTACGACATATGGAAACCCAGCCAATCTTATCCCAGCTGGTAGACGGAGATGACTTGTTTAACTACTTAGCAGTCTAACCTCATGCATTAAGAAGCAAGGATCCAACGAACCATATACTACATTAATAAACGGTTCACTGGAGCTTAGAAAAATTATCCAAAATTGGAAAAGCTAGTGTATTGTCTCTTGATCGCATCTAGGAAGTTACGACCATATTTGTAGGCACACCCGATCAAAGTCTTGACCAATCAACCCTAAAAGCAAGTATTGTACCGCTCCGAAACTTCCGAGTGGCTTATCAAATGGAACATCGAATTGAGTCAATATGAAATCACTTACCATCCTCGAAAGGCGATCAACGGGCAAGCGTCGGCAGATTATGGGAAGATTAAGAAGAAATTACTCCGAAAGTGGAAACACGATGGAAGCTCTTCGTCGATGGTGCATCTAATAACTTTTGCTCAGGGGCGGGGGTTATGCTCTAGACTTTTGAAGGAGAAGCCATTTGCTATGCTTACAATTAGAATTCCTAGCGACAAATAATGAAGCAGAATATGAGGCATTGATAGCTAGGCTATAAATTGTGAAAGGCGAATACCAGGCTCGAGAGGAGAACCTTGCCCCATATCTTTCTAAAGTGCAAGAGTTGCTGAATGAAATCGAACATTACACCATAACTCACATCCCGAGGGAGCAAGTCTAAAGTGCAAGAGTTGCTGAACGAAATCGAACATTACACCATAACTCACATCCCGAGGGAGCAGAACTTGAAGGCTGACTACTTAGCTAAACTGTCTAGATCCGGAGAAGCTCAATCATTGGGACTAGTCCCGGTTGAAACCTTGAACACTCCAAGCATAAGCAAAATAGATGTCAACTGGATTTTTGATACCACCGTTGATCTAGAAATATGGATGACGCCAATAAAAAACTACTTGCTTACAGGAACTCTTCCCGCATATAGGAACCAGTGGAAAAAGCTTCTTCAAAAGGCACCGTGATTCATAATACAAGATGGGATACTCTACAGAAGGGGATTCTCTACCCACTTGCTCAGATGTTTTACTGATGACAAAGCTCAAAGGATCCCGAGAGAAGTTCATGAAGGCCACTACGGAGATCACACCAGGGGATAAAGTCTGGCAAAGAAAATCTCAGGTATGGGTATTTTTGGCCAACAATGAACCGCGATGCGACAGATTATGCAAGACGATGCAACTAATGCCAAAGATTCAGACAAATCAAAAGAACCCCTTCGACGGAGCTAATACATATGGTCAGTCCATGGCCATTCGCAATATGGAGAATCAATTTAATTGGTGTAATACCAATGGCGAAAGGAGGAGTCAAATATGATATCGTTGCTATTGACTACTTCGCTAAGTGGGCAGCAGCAGAACTGCTAACCACTATTACCACAAAGAAAGTCATTAACTTTGTTACCAAAAACATTATGTACAGGTTTGGTGTGCCATAGAAAATCATCACTGATAATGGGACTCGATACGAAAGCGCCGAGTTGAAAGGCTTTTGCAAACGCTTTCGAATTGTGAAGAGCTTTTCCGCAGTCACTCATCCACAAGCAAACGGCCGAGTAAGTGGAAGCAGTAAACAAGATCATCAAGTCCACCATCAAAATGTGGCTAACTAAAGCTAAAGGGATTTGGGTTGATGAACTTCCACTCGCACTATGGGCTTACAGAACAACACACAAGTCAGTGACCGGGCATACTCCGTTCGCCTTGGCATATGGTTCAGAAGCAATGATCCCCGTCGAACTAGAAGTCCCCTCTTATCGAAGGCAGAATTTCAATCAAAGGCAAAACAAGCAGTTCCTATGCGAGTCGCTCGATATGATCGATGAGAAGAGGGAAGAAGCTGAGTTAAGGACCACCGCTCACCAAAAAAGGGTCGCACGGTACTTTAACTCCAAAGTGCACAATCGTACCTTTGAATTGAGCAATCTTATCCTCAAAAGGGTCTACCCTATACCAGGAGAATTCGGGCCAAACTAGCAAGGGCCCTATGCGATCAGTCAGAAGCTAGGGGATGACACATTCAAGCTAACAACTATTGATGGAACCCAAATTCTCAAGCATGGAATAGTGAATCGCTACATCTATACTTTATCTAAAAATATTTTATGTATTTCTTATTTTCAGCAAATAAGCCATCTTGAAATACCAGGGGCATTGTAAATAGGCAGAACGTGCCCAACTTTTCTTTATAAAATTGCTTTACTTTCTAAATTAATAAACTGTATTCATAAAAGTAATCCGCTGAGTCGACAGAGTCAAATCGGCTTAAAACCATCCAGTTTCTGCTTGGGATAGTAAAACCATGCTCAAGTATGCCTCACCTACCCGCCAAGTTGACGGAAGCAAATTGACTCAAACCGTTGGATCGTGGAATCCGATCCCTGCCTTTTAAGAACCAATGTTGCTCCGACAACACTGGAAGGCCCAAATCAAAGCCATGCATCTCGTAAGCCGCGCATTGCTTCTTGGATTGTGGAATCACATCCAAGCAAGCACAACTCTGTAAGCCATGCATCCCCATAAGCCGCACATCATTTCTCGAGCCGTGAAACCACACTCACGAAAAATGAACTCCTCGCGTTACCAGAAGATTGGTAGCGTCAAGAAATTCTAAACCGTTTTAGATAGATGGGTCCTTAAAAGCCACGGATTTCATAGGCCATGCACATTATTAAGTTACGGAATTGCCTCGGCAATGCCGGGAAACTCATCTATTTCAGGATTAACCGGAACCAACTCCCATTATCAGAAGTAATTCAAAAAAATCTAGTAATGCTGCACATCAATAAACCGGCAAAAATTCCGAGCACTGACCAATGACAGCACTAGAATCGAAGCTCAAGTTCCTAAAGATAGGAACAACAAAATAGATTCAGTTGCAAACATTCGAGGAATCACTTGGAACAATCGGAAGTTTGTCTAGTGTTTGAAGTAAACAGCCCTGTAAACTGGGGGCGCACACACCAATACTCAAATAAATAAATAAATAATCAAACACTTCATAGTCCTGTTACTCCAAATAATAAATTTTGGAAATAATTACAGGACTAAACAGAATAAGTGATGAATAAAATCGACATAAGTGCATAAAACGTAGAGAAGTAGAAAAGTAAAGTTACAATCGAAATGTCAATATTGTATTACTTATAACATTCTCTATACAAAGTCAAAATATGGGGGTCATACCCATATAATATCGGCCAAAAGATAGATAAACACAAAATATCACTATGACAACAACAAAAGAATAATAAGCGCAGACTCTGCACTTGTACAAAAGGTGATCAAAAACAAAACAACAAAATGGGAAAAGGTCAAATCAATATTTCTTCTCACTGCTGCCTCGGTCTCCTTTCCCGCCTCTAATTTGTAGTTTCCTGGACCAATCCTCACCCGGGGAACCCAATCTCTCCGAAGGATGACCAATAGAGGAATCTCCTTTCCCCTTATGCTTGCGGGGTCGATGAGAGCCCATTGATGACTTCCTCCATGCTTCGACCTTCTCCTTCTTCACCGCAATCATCTATTGCTCAGTCTTTGGCTGCTCGGTCTCTTCTCTCTTCAGTTGGCTGCCTTGATCTACCTGCTCTTATCCACCACCAGCCACCAAGCTCTCTTCTTGAGAAACAAAGGGGTTGTCCAGACCATGTGGCGCCTCAATTTGCTCAAAATGCAGACTAGGCTGCGAGCCAGAAGCAGAGAAAACGGTTGACGCAGTTAAAATAGAAGCAGACCCAACGTCATGATGTGAAAGTAATCTAGCGAGAAGAGGAGGTTGATCTACAATATCAGAATAAAGGGCGGTTATCTTAGAAATTTCATTAGGCATGAATTGAAAATATTCAAGCATGGGAAAGAGAAGAAAATTACCTATAGTGGGGGTTTAGTCATGTGCAACAACTTTGTAGCCTTCGTCATTGCCTTCCTTCGATGGCTACACGATCATGGGAGAAGTGGCAATGATTCCTTCATCGGTATAAATATGCGATGATGGCTCGCCCGGGCCGGAAGGAAAGTATTTGGCAACAGCCTCAGTGGTGGCTGTTATCCCGCCTTTTGGCAAGGCCATGATACCAAAGAATTGACTGAAAACCAAAGACGGTTCATCCTGAAGATTGGATAAACATAGTTTAACTATGGATACTGACAAATTTTGCCCAAGTCCGGATTGAGGTACAATTGATATGATACGACAAGCGAAGCTATGAAGGTCAACACTCTAAATTTCAAGTCAATCGGAGTTCATATGCTCAAGACATGGATCGATCAAAATCAAGAAAACCGCCCACATTCGTATCCATGGAATTTCGTAACCATCAACTCGTGAGCCTTTATTTCGTATCCATCCCTCAAGCAGTTTAAGCATGTATCCATCAAACAAAGATAACTTGGTTCGTATCGGTCGCCCACTACATCCCTTCATATCCATCGAGCACCCATCGGATCGTATCCATCACGCCTACTTCAATTCGTATCCGTCACCTAGGGACATTTCGTATCATTCCCACTAATACACAACACGTATCGTTCATCCTCTCTAGAATTCGCGTCGATCAGTCAAAGATCGATATGAAGCATGCATCCCACAAATGATACGAAACAACACTCTTCTATCGATACGAAATGCTTGAGAACATGTCGATTTAATAGGAATAGGAACAATCGATATGAAGCGGCATTGACCATCGATACGAAATCAACCAAGTGCTATGGGTACAAAGTGGCATCCCATGATCGATACAAAATACACGTGCCAGCATCGATTGATACGAAACAGTCTATAGGTATGGATACGAAAATGCCTCCAAACAATCGATATGAAATGATGCACACTAAATGGATACGAACAAGGTAACACCAATGGATACGAACGAAGCCTAGAAGAGAGGTGGAATCGGTCACTCGGCATGAAAAGAGGATCGATCCTAGAAGATAGCGCCACATCATCTGGTATTCACGTGCATCCCATGGATACGAATGAGAGCGATACAAACATATCAATATGAAGCTCGGCTGCACATTGAAAATCCATACTTACATCGATCATATCTCACAACCTACAAGTCCAAATGCCACCAAATTTTCACAGGAGCTTGCGTACAACCTTAAGAATGTCCATGATCGATCCCAACCCAAAATGAGCAATTTTGGATCGATACGAATTTGGTACGTATCGATCATGGATCGAGTAAAAATGACAGGGGATCGATCACGTGGGCCCATCCACCTGAGAGAAGGAGTCTTCCGAGATCTGAGCGAGATATTTCTAGCCTACGTCTATAAATAGCACTCCAATGCCAACATAAAAGGAACATTTTTTTCTTCTACGCTGTTACTCTGTTGGAATTTCATTGTAACTTGATTACTATCACTTGTACTGTTGTAAACCAGTTGAGAATCATCAATAAAACCACAAACCTTCGAAGTGGACGTAGGCTACAATGTCGAACCACTATAAATCTAGTCTTTCTACTGCTTTCCTTTTAATTTTTTGAGTGTTCTTCATATTCAATTCAACTACATATAATCTATCCATTACCTGTGATTGTGGTTTGGTGCTTTCATCAACAATTGGTTGTTTGTGACCAATTTGGGCGTAAATAGTGGCCGTGACAACGATGGATTCGTGCTCTCTCTCTCCATTTTAAAGGTTTTCTGGCCTTCTACTAGAGCTAGGCGGGATTCCTCGTTCAAGTAGGCTTGAACCAGCACCTCCTCGTATACCCGTCGCCCATGTTTTCGAATGGGGCTAGAACTTCCTCCTATACCATCGTGAGCATACGAGGGAATGATGGACCCAAATAATTAAGGCTACCCTGATGAAGCACAGAATTAACATAGAAACCTAAGATAGTGGCATCCAAGCCTTCTATTTGTCTTGCGATAGTAACTTGGAGCTCTGAAGAGCTGGTCTCTATGCTAGTCTTCTCTATGGCTAATTGATTTTTCTTGGCTTCCAAAGTCAAAATCTGTGTGCGTAGGAAAGCGACTTCTTGGCTCAGTTCAGCGACTACTTTCTTTTCCGCCTCAATCATCGTCTCGCTTGCCTTCAATTTCTCTTTCAGAACCACCTCGTCGATGCGTCACTTTTTTATTTCATCTTTGAATATGAGAGTGGCTCGATCAGTCGATTCTTTCAGCTCCCTGAACAAAGAAGCACTCTTACTTTCTCATTTCAAATCATCGTCCCTCTCCTTCTTCAATCTCTCAATCTTAGAGTCGTAGTCCGCGAGTTGCTTCTCAAATTCATCCATTTTAGACTCAAATAAGAGTATCACCTGGTAATTATTTCGGTTAACAGTAGAGAGCTGCATGCACAGTTTCTCTCTCCCCTCGGCCTGCTCTAAGCCACTTTGAATCACCTAGAGATGTAGTGACTAAGATTCTGCTTGAATTGACTTCAAGTTGGGTTTATCGAAGATAACCCCCCTTAAGAACAAGTGGGATATGCGGCCTGTAGAAGCAGGGGACCAGCAGGACGAATGTAGGCGGCTCGCCTTGAAATGGGAAGTGGAGCAGTAGTAGTGTGAGTGGAGGAGGTCACGGTTCCAATGCAGGAATGGTAATCCCAGTTGAGATATGAGGCTATACGGTGGGAAGATGTTCGTGATCTTTCTTTAGCTTTTTTGACGAGTCTCCCCACTCAATCGGACTTTTTCTTTTCTCCTAGCTGCTTCCTCTATCACGGTCTTAACCCTTTTTATCCCGATGGTGCTCTTCTTCCTCCCTGTCTTTTGTCTTCCTTCTCTCTTTATTGGTTTCACGGGAGGAGTAATATCTGGACGAATGCCTTTTTGAATGCTGAGACTCAAGCGCTCGACTAAGACCATCGTAGAAGCCATGAGACATGCTCCCTGTAGCAAATGACAAAAGGACTTCAGAAAAAAAACATTAGCTGGATTAAAATGTCTTAAGGGGATGACGGTAAAATGCGTAGCCCTAGTGAAGTTAGCGCTACAGCTTATCGACCCTACCAAAGTACATGAATCAGATCGATCACTAATTAACGTTGGGACATTCATCTCCATAGGAATGATCATGGTAGGCTGGGAAGGCAGCCTTTTCGAAGCAAAGCTACTCATTAGATCACCTACATCTACAAAAATATCACTCGTATCCCCTAGGTCAAAATTGGCACCTCCCAGCGAAGAGATGGGAATGGGATCCTTTTAGGGAGAAGCTTCCCCAAAATGCCGCTTCGAAAGAGGTGAAGGAGTATGCGCTGGACTCGACTTTAGAGCCTTGTCACCTAAGTCAATCAAAGGAGCTTTGCCCAATCAGTGAACCAACTCTTCTTCTTTTTCCTCCGAAATTGAAGGCATCTTAGGCGGACTGTTAGCTTCAACTTGAATTTGTGCCTCTTCAGGAGTTTTCTCCGACTCGCTAGCCGATTCACTTCTTCTTTATCATCGTCATCATCACCTTCATCGGAATCATGAGAAAAGGAGACTGAGCAAGTCCGGGTTCGTGAACGAGGGGGGCACTAACGAATCTGACGGATCTCCCCGGATGTAAAAGGCCGTAATGGCGGAGATTCTCGTCTGTAAGCATAAATCTAATTGTGCGCTCTCGAGCATCGATCGCTTTTAGGGCACTAAGAACGGGGCCACGTATTGGGTCTTTGTTGATCTTCGAAAGGACTGCAAAAGAATAGATGATCGTTCAGAAGACTTTCTGGCAGCTAAAAAAATTCCATGCATAGTAAGAAAAACTTACCCTCTATAGTCCATAGACGAGTAAATCCTCTAGACATTTGGCAAAAAAAATTGGTTTTTGAATGAGGGGACCTTGCTAGGAAGATCGAGTATGAGCTTTCGGCCACGTTTTGCCTCGATATAAATAAGGGATGGATTCGCTTCCCTCTTTTTAAATAGAAAAAGATACTGCATCTCGACAAAGTTCGGAGCACGATTGAGCATTCGCATGAATAGAACATATAGGCAGGTCCGCATGGCATAGCCATTTGGTAGAATCTGAAATGGGGCCAGCCATATATTCGGAAGGGTCATCATCAGAAAGTGATTAAATGGGGGCATCACACCATATATGCACATGTATCAATGGCAGGCTACATATCCAGAAAGCAGCTGATGAGTGAATTGACCTCTTGATGGTAGAAGTACATCGTCTTATGGAATGCCGTATTGCGAGCAGATGCTTCGCATTGCCCTGCGTGTAAGAAACGAGGAGGCTTTCTCCGAGTATCCAGCAGACCCCTAAAGTTGGGGGGAATGCAGTCGACAACGGGGCCAACTTGAATCAGGTGGCCATACTGTCCTGAAGTAATAGAGGTAGCAGGTCCGTCATAGATCGACGAGGACTCCGCTTCGAAAGTAGGTGAACTCCTCTCGATTGACTTACGATGGGATGATTTACGCGTCATTCTATATAAGAAAGCTTTTGTTTAAAACCGTCGGGTGCGCATAATTTTTTAAACTATAAAACCTTAACACGGATGATACTTGGAATTCGGAAGATGATCAGCGCGTGTCAATCACCGATCAGACTCTCAGCATTAACTGTGAGTGTGTGTCATGTGTAATCTATGCGAGAACGGGCGCAACATCGTGAACGTTGCGAGCGGACCATTCCAAGTAAATGGCTCACTAACACCAGGAAAAACAATCCGTATTAGCTATTAATATTATTTCTTCTACACTTACCCATTATCGATCAACGATCGATAACGGATTCGTTGTCCGAAGCGACACAGAAATCTCTTCCTGTTCCAGGAACACTGACTGTGCAAATAACAAGACCAGTCCAGTACAAGTGACTGTAAGTTAATGGATCCGAATCAGAAAGGAAAAATCAGCATAAGTCGATCTTAATTTCCTGGAAGATGATAGCAACCTAAGCCGCATATAAGACACTATCCAAAGTTATTATCACCTCCCAGAAAACCGAAATCAATTCGCAAGAACGAATGCCAGGAGCGAATGTGCAATTTGATGCAAGTCAATTCCGATTTTATGGACGGAAATAGAAAAACACATCTATCATCGGAGTGAAACCCTAGTTTCATTTCATGAGAGTCCAAAACTTGATTTACTATTTCTTCCACAAAATCATAATCAACTCGAATCTTTAGCAATATCCTTCGCTAATGCACGGCCATCGTCAGTCAATCATGATATGATGAAATTCACTTCACCGACCTTCGAAATTGAAGGGAGTGATGATGAAGTCTTCAAGACAAGGTGGCTTGAATCACAAACCCTTTGGATCAACAAATGATTGGATCGGAAATAGCTGGGGGCATGTGAAATTATGGCAAAAAAACGACACAAGGGACTTCTAGAAGCAGTCGTTAGTTGCATCCGGGTAGAAAATCGATGACGGTGGCGTTCCAACGGCATCGGGAGGCAGATCGGCGGATTGACAGAGTAAGAATCGCTTTGGATCAGCTCGGCTTGAAAATAAAGAATGGTAAAATGGAGATCTGACCTGTATATAAAAAAAAGAAAAAAAAAGATAAGATACTTGGATCGGTGCCGATCTAATCCAATTGGATCGGTACCAATCCAATTTACTTCCTTCAAACGACCTTAACCTCTCCTTGGTTCCTCAACTCAATGTCTATATCCATGTTGGAAGGTTGTCAAGTCAAAATCACCCAATAACTACGACTAAGGAAGACTTACACTAAGGACTAGGTAGTTAGTCAGATTTTCATAAGCAACTACTTGAGGAAGCTAGATACGACCGATAAAGCTCCATGAAACGGATGCCAGAAGATTTATAATTCCAGAGCATGCTATGTTTCCAACTAAAGCATGCTTTTGGAGGCAAACGTTAACCGGGTCTTTAACCAAGCAGAAGTTGGAAGGAGTAAGAACATCCAAGCTAAGTCGGATTGACTCGGAACTTGACCGGAAGACCCAGAAGCACATGACAAAGGAACCCAAAAAGTTCGAAGTCAAAATAAGCTAAGTACTTGGATTGGCACCGATCTGATCCAATTGGATTGGTATCGATCCAAATTATTGGCTTATGTATGTTCCAATCCACATGCATTGTGTTCCTACATCTCTCTGAAGCCTATCGACCAAGTTTGATAACATTCCTTGCATCCGAGTTGAAGAAATGAAGACTTATCTGATTTGGGTTATATTTCAATCTAACCTAGTAGTGAATCATCGTTAAAACAACTTAATTGGTCATGAAATTACAAGAGAATCCTCGCAAGGAGAAAAGGAAGCCTGTAGGATGGGGGTTGCGCAAAAATCGCTCAACTATTTGGATCGGTACTGATCCGATCCAATTGGATCTGTACCAATCCAAACAGTTAGCTCGGATAGCTCCCATATTTTACTTAATTCTTCCTACCAATGACTACATGCCTCTAGTGTAATATTTTTGACCCAAATGCTCACTAAATCCTATAAATACCAATCTATCTCCAACAGGTAGTGGGCTGGCTATTCTGATCATTAAAGCAACTCAATTATGAAGATTCTTCAACTTTCATCTCCCTCACAATGGCTGCAATGGGACATGTAACGACCCGTTAATTTTAATAGTTTTAATAATATATTTAACTGGAATTTTATGAAATTTTAAATACTTGAATTTGAAAACAAAATTTTAATATTTGAAATATGTCTATTTTAACATAGCAACAGGTAAATTTTCATCTGATAATATTGAAGTTTATTTTCTTGTGAAATTCTATTTCAATTTAAGTCAGTTAATTATTGATGAAAATAAAAAAATTTCAAAACTTGAATATTTTTATACAATAAATTTCTAAATCATCTTCTGAGTGAGACGTCATTCTTCGTTTCGTCAAATTTGGACTTTTCTAGCTCCGTTTATCTTATTTTCGACTGAATTGCAGCATTTTCGGTACCGATTATCGACTTTTGATAATATGATCGTATCACTGATATCTGGATACCGTTTTGATTGTTTCGTCGTGCTGATCTCAGCAGTATATTCGTTTCTGGATTTTGAGGTCGGGTATGCAACGGTAACGATGAAACATTTCACCGTAGCGGTACCACATTTTGACTTACATTCTCCCTTGATTTTCAAATCTATTGCGTACAGCCCAAACAAGAAATTTATTGCTTTAATAAATTTTCACCAAATCAAGGGACCCGTTACAATTCCTTTTATTCATTCGACCATTCGAATTTTTCCACCGGTTGAATTCAACAGTCATCTGCCTTTAATACATCCGAAAATCACGTGTGTGACTTTCAATATCCTACCGTTCATTTTATTTCAGCCTTACCTGTTTCTCTCTATAGCTTGCCGAGCTCCTTCCTAATTTCTTTCTGTTCTTCGCCCCCCTCATTTCTTTTCCTCCTTCATCACCCTCCCTCCTCCTTCACGCAACCGTGCATTCATCCACTTCGACCCACCATCACCTCATCAACCACCAGGCCGAAGCCTTACATCCCCTCTCTCCCTCGACCTCCTCTCACTTCCACCACCGTTCATCTCCCCGCCTCGTCTTTACCTCAGCGCACGACCCAGAGCACTCGCCAGTCATCCGACTACCCTCCACGTGTTTACCTCACCAATGGCCACGCATCAACCTCGCCTTGGTCGCGTCAGCCATGTTCGAACCACCGCACATGCCGACCACCACCTGCCTCCAGCAAGTCGCCATCCCTTCCTTACTCTTCCCCGGGCTACCTCGGCTTTCCTCCCTCTCGTGTGTAAGTATAGATGTATTATATATTATAATGTCTGTATATATTAGTATAATAGCTGTATATTATTATATGTGTTGCGTGTGTATATATATTTGTATATATGTGTTGCGTATGTTGTAAACTATGTGTGTTTATGTATTGGTAGTTGCTGTTATATATATACGTTTATAGTGTATATTTTATATAAAGTTAAGTCTGCATTTGGTTAAGCTAGTTGATTTCCTTTAAATTAAATTATTGATAGTTATGTATTTCTTTATTTATAAAGGTTTTCAAAGCTATTAATATGTACTGTATGTTTAGATCTGAGAATATAAACCAACTTATATACGTTACTTACACTTATGTTATATATTGTACTCGCAACCTAGATATAATATTGTTTTATATAAAATATGTACGTTACTTTATATGTTTATAAGTTGATTTGTAACTTACTTTAGTCAGTTCTATCTTGCTTTGGTTCTGAGAATATAAAGTATATATTAATACGTATATAAGGAATGGTTGAACAATATATATTGGTATACAATGTTGTGACATATGTTTTGATATTTACTATTGCTTTCAAAATCATGTCTGCATATTTTGGTCCATTAATTTATAGCCTACTTTTACAGTTTTATATGCATATATATATATATAACATGTCGGTTTTTTTATATTATATACATAAAGTTTTGAGATTTAATTTATATAGATTTTTAAAGTTAAAATTCCTTTATTCTATATGAGTTGAAAAGGTGGTATACAGCTTGTTTGGTATATTATAGTTTTACTGAAGCTTGTATTTGCCTACCCACGTGGATTTAGATCGTGCACTCTGCTTAGCTTGTGATCCACGTGAGGCATGTTTTTGAAACATATTTGTTTATACTTAACATAGTTTAATTTGAATAATGATTTTTCAATACAATGTATATATATTGATTTTAGATTGGATATTTTGATTTTTAAGATAGGTTTTGGATTTTTTTTATGTAGATATTTTAGTTTTGTTTAACAACTATTGATGTTTAAATAAAAAAATATAAAGATCTTATTTTAGTAGGTGTTTGAAATTTATGATTTTGAAATAGATATTATTTTAATATTTATCTTAAACTTAAATATTGATTTTATGGGAATAATATATATATATATATATATATATATATATATATATATATATATATATTTGCTGTTTCTATCAAATCGTTTTGATTGTTTCATCAGTTCCTTATCTATCAGTTGTCCGTCGAATTCGTGTCCATCTAGCTTTGCTTTGGAATTTCTACTTGGATTCGTAACTCATCTCATTCTCGTTCATTTCTAGCCTCGAAAGGTGAGCAATCACTCACGATTAACGTTCTTTTATTGATTAAATTTGATTTCAATTGAAACGACAATTGAAATATGCTGCTATTAGTTATTTACACTGTTATACATATGTTATTACCTGTATCAGTTCACCTGTGACATCTGACACCGTTATCTGTTATTTATATTGATGATATATGCCTGTTATGTTATTATCATATATGTTATCACTCTGCAAGTTCCCTGTTAGTATAGAATTCACTATGGGTTGAAATGATACATACCCGAACGATCTTTAGAATAGGAGAAAATCGTTATGGGTCGAAATGATAGACCCAAGCGATTTTCATTTGAATTGAAATTGGGATTGCGGGTCGAAATGATATCTACCCGTATATACTTAAATTATGGATTGAAATGATAAATATCTGTATCACTTGACCATAGGATATGAAATTATATACAGACACCGTTGGTCCATGTATAAGTATTTTGAAAGTAAATTCTATGGTTTTGGAAAGAAATATATGGTTTTAATAAATGTTGATTCTTAAATTATTATATATAAATGGTAATGATATATATAGATTTAATGATAATATTTAATTTAATTAAGATTGATTTAATACATATAATATGGTTAAGTATTTAAATTTATATTCTAAAATAGATCTCGGTAATAATTTAAATTTAGTTGAAATTGTAAAATAGATCTCGGTAATATTCTAAAATAAATCTATAATATTTAATTTAATATAGATTTGAAACTTATTGAAATTGAGATTTAAGATATGATTTATAACTTGGGTTTGATTTAAGTAATTTAATGAATATTTCTTGTTTAAATAAATTTAAGGAAATATTTAGTAAAAATGTAATTTAAGGCTAGTTAAATGATACTGAATTTATTAAGTGAATATTCCCTGATTAAATAATAATGAAGCTAAATCAAGAGCTATATGAAACTGTTAAATTTAACTTTGAAAATATTGAATATTTAAGCCTTGAAATATATTGAAAATTTAAATGGTCTTTTGAGAACTGAATTGAATTGATGAATTTAGCTTTGAATAAATTTGAATTTGGAATTTGAGTTGATTTGAATCGATTTGTGAGACTTGAGGAAATTATAAATACTTTACTTTATAAATTATCTAACCTATATTTATTATTTTGGAAAATAGATATATTTGAAATAAAGTGAATTTTTGGTTTTGAAGTATAAATTAATTTGAAATGACCACGGTGTTATAGTGTATATTTCTACATTGTAGATAGTTCCACGGATCCTTAGAGGATGGTTATCCCAAACTTCCTTTAAGTTACATGTATTTCAGTTGATATTTCACTTGAGTTGGATTTATTAGTATAAGAATGTTAATCCTAACTCGAGTGTTTTGTGTTTTGCTTTACGCTCGGGTCAGACTGAGTGATACAACATTTGAGACTCACCCCTGGAGTTTGGAGCTTCATTTGGAGATCCAACTATCGATTCAGCTTTCAGCTTTTCCAGTTGATTTGTTCAGAGAGGTCATCTATTCGTACTGAAGACTTCACTTTATTTGAGATATTCTGTTGTATTTTATTTTCAACTCTGATGTTTATATAGTAGCTTCATGGACTACTATTTTATCTATTCCACTGCGTATTATTGTATTACTCTGTGTCTGTGATTCTGTGATTGATTTATTTACTGTATATGCTGAGTTTTGCCAAATTTAAATTAACAATCTGATATTTTGAACAATTCAAGTCCGACATGTGTGGATGCGAATGGTTGAAAATACCGGGTCGTTACAGGACAATTTTGATCTTTCCTTTTGTCTCCATCAATGGTGGTCTGATCTCTCTTTATTCAACTATTAGAATTGTAATCTGTGATCAACAGTCAAGTCAATAACAAAAGTTATAAAGTGGATGTAGGCTTCGTTAACAGCCTAACCACTATAAAGATCGCGTGTTCCTTTATCTTATTTTGTTTTTTCTGTAATATGGAGAGGGTGTTGCTCTATTTTCTTATCCTGATAAATAGGGCTGGTGCTTTCACTATTAGAACAAGGTGTTGATCCATTTTTTGGGTTAACACAAAGCAGCCGAGGTGATGAAATATTCGGTACTATCCAGTAAGGGATAGGCTGGTCTTGCCATGTAAGGGTCGATAGGTTGGTCCCTTGTACATTTTATTTAGAGATGCACTATGATAGTCAGTACACTAGTAGCCTTGTTATTAATGGAATCTATTCTCCAATAAGTGTTGTACAGACTAAGTTGTGCCCAACTATGTTGGAATGTGAGATGCAAGCATTCCAGCAATATTCATAGTTTACTTTAAATCCTAAACATTATTATAATATCACTAGATTTACTATTTTGGTTATTGTAAGGTAAAAACCCATCTGTGTTTATGTGCGGCATGGTCTTACGAGATACCTTTATTTTTGAAAGGTTTTAATAAGATATAATAATCCATTTGATTGTTTTCTTATGCTAGTTTACCGGACTGATACATACATTATTTCTTATGATGCTCGGGTCAGCCAGACCATATTTTCCAGATTTAGCTAGTAACTTTGAAGCTTCAGGAGACGAGCTGGATTTGCTAAGACATGTTCACATATTTTATCTTCCGCTGTTCTTGTTCTTGTTGCATTCATCAGAAATTGTAAGGATGGGTTGTTATAGCTGTTTAAGCCGATAATAGACTAGTGTACTATGATTTGATGTATGTATATTTCATATTTTTTTGTAAAGATCTATTGTATATTATATATTACTCGTCACATTGTGAGATTTTGTTCTATCTTTCTTCTTTCTTTTTCCTCCAACAATTTATCTTCCCGGCACTCGGTTGCTCGGCACATGAATACAGTGGATGTATTAGTATCGACTTCTGAGGGTTGAAAAGGCAGGTCATTACAGTTGGTATCAATGCATAGGTTGAGTGAACACCTAGGCTTTGGTGGGGTTGATTCATTTGAGATAGGGTAAGTGAGACCCTATGATGAGTTCAGGTGTATTATATATGAGAGCGTGTAACGATCTAGAATTTCACCACTTTGATTTTGGGAATATTTAAATAATTTTAAATATTTAAAAAATAAGTTTTATAATTCATATAAAACTCTTTTAAATAATAAATAATGATGGTGAAATAGTTTTCAAAATTTGTTTGCAAAAATAATTAGTTCGAAGAGAAATCGAAAATTTGACCAGAATTCATTTTCCAAATTTTCGGCTTTTCGTCATATAAAAGTTGTCGAAAATGTTATAAACACTTTTATATGAATATACACATACAAAAATAAATAAGTTAGAGCTGTATAGAGTGTGTGTGTGTGTGTATACACTTAAGTATATACTAAGAAAGATATAACATTTGGAAATATAAATAAAATTAAATGAGGAAATATGTTTAAAACATAAAGTGACCTTAGGAAAACATAAGTGCACATAGGAATTAATGAATGTTGGCAAGGTGTTCATAAAAGGGGACAAGGGGGGCTCAAGTAAGCACCAAGGTGGAAGGGTGGACAAGGCATGGTGAGGTGGCAAGGGGTTTGTGGAGGGTATGTCCATTTGAGCATTTTGGTAATTTGCTAATTACATTTCATATATAAACAAATTTCTTTAGTTTCTTTTCATTTCAACCTCCATTCTCATTTGCAAAATATTTTTCCAAGTTCCTAAGCACTTCCATGGTTTCTTTTTTCCTCTAAAGTTAAAAATCCCAGCTTTAATCTCTTTAAATTCATGAAAACATTATTTAAAACCTTCTTTTCTTTTTCTACAAACTCTCCTCGCCGAAACAAGCCACCACACCCTTGCTCTCAACCATAGCCAAGCCAACACCATGAATGGTTAAAGCCTTTCTATGCATGGTCGAACCCACTTAGTGGGAGTTTGAGTTAAAAGAGGATAGCTTTTGTTAAGTAAAGCTAATTTTTTTATTTAAGTTTCTAACTTTAGTTATGTCATATTCTTGATTGTTAAATCATTGCTTGTTTGGATGAGATAAATGTTGATTTGTGTGTGTGTATGTGCTTGGATGTGATGTTGTGTAAACTTTGAAAATGGAAGTTAAAGTTGCCTAGTTAGCAAGTTATGTCTCTTGCTTGTGCATGTTTATTATGACATGAATATATGTTCATGCTCTTACTTATTATGTGCTAAGCTAAGGAAGTTAGTATTTATAGTGGTTAAATTGCGACTTCGAAATACTTTGGTCAAAAACTTATTTTCTAACTTTACTTTCTTGAAATGTTTTAGTAAACCTACAAAATCCTTACTTTTTTCTAAATCTATATTCAAAGTTTATAAAAGTAGTTAAAGTACAAAAGTTAAAGTTTTGAAGGTTGTTTGGAATGAAAAATCAAGTTTTGAAATTATGAGTCATATAGTGATAGTAGCTATGAATGCATTTCGTAAAAACGAACTCTTTTTACAAATTAAATTTTGTTTACATCTTGGACATTTTTTGGAAGTGTTTTCAATCTTATTATAAATATTTTAATGTAATTTTTATTTATTTATTTAATGATTAATTAATTAATTAATTAATTTAATAAAGGCGATTAGTACTCAATTAATTAATTAAGGTAATTAGAACTTAATAATTAGTTTATAAAGGAAATTAGTACTTAATTATAAATTAAGTAAATTAATTAAAATTAGTTAATTAATTAAATATTAATTATTATTTAATAATTTATTGAAGGATTAATTATTATTAAATTAATAATTAAAGGTTAATTATTATTAAATTATTATTTAAGAAAGGGTTTAAATATTTATTAATTACTAATTAAGTTAAGGTTTAATTAAGACTTAGTTAAGTTTTAGTAATTCTAAATTGAATGTTTAATTTATTATTTAATTATTAATTAAGGATGAAATATAATTTAATTATAAATTAAGGTTTAGGTATTAATTAATTATTAATTGAGATTAACTAATAGTTAATACTTATTTAAGAGGATGATTATTATTTAATTATTTATTTAAAGCAAATTATTGTTTAATGATTAATTAAATGTTCAATAATTACTAAACAAAGGTTTTAATTGTTATTTAATTACCGAGTAATGGTTTTGATTTTAAATCAGTTATTTTCAATGGTCGATTTTTTTAAAGCAAGCTATATTCTAAAGAATGTTTTTAAACTAAGGGATTTCTTTGTTGATTACCCTTAAGTAATCTCATATGAATATGAAACCCAATGACATCTATTTAGCAGAATAAATTACCGTTTTGCTAATTAAATTGTATACGACATTTGTTTGGTAGAATAAATCACAGCTCTGCCATAATTAAATGCAAACCATTATAGTTGCTAATCCTCTTTCTGAACTTGTGACGTTAAATATTTAAATTTTATCCCTTTTGAAAATGGTTTAAAGTTTATTATCATTTTTAATATGATATTTAAGGAATACTTAAGCAATTGTTTTATTAAAATGTTTGAAGTTAATTTAATACTTTTTAAATGGTTGTTTAAAACTATTATTTTATTAACAAGATTTAAAAGTAATTAAATGAAGGATGTTTAAATAATAACTTGTTTATTTTAAGATGTTTAAATAATTTATTTTTATCAAAGGAAATTTATCGATTATTAAAGAAGTTTTGTAATAAATAAAGAAAGTTTATAAAAGGAGTTTTATAAATTGAAAAAAGATCTTGAAATTTTGGAAAGAGTTTTATAAATGATTAGGATATTTATAAAAGAGTTTTTATAAATGATTTTGGATATATGTAAAATGGTTTTATAAATGGTTTTGATATTTAATAAAAGAGTTTTGTAAATAAATTTGGAGATATATAAAGATTTTTTATAAATGGATTTGGAATTTAAATAAAGGACCTTTCATAAAATTAAAAAGATTTATTTAAAAAGTATTTATCGAAGAAGTTTATAAAAGAAATTGGGATTTGATTTCCTTAAACTGACCTTCTTAATTATGGTGGTATGGAACATTCGTTCCATAGTTAATACTGAAGGAATAGTGTTTAGGATGATCCTTGTCTCCGTTTATTTTTAAATAACTTTTGTTTGATCCTTTATTATGATTTTGTAATAAGAAATCTTCCACAAATGTTTTGTGAATATACTTATGCCGGTGGGATAAATATATGAATATTTTGATAAATAGTTTGGAAAAAAGATTTAAATAAATGAAAATTTTATTTTGAGGCTTAGTGGTTGCCATGGGTAATTACCTCTCTGAATTGTTGTTGTTTGTGTATTTTATAGTTAAATAACTGACTATCAAATCTTGGCCAGTTTTGACTTAGGAAGTAAATAACAGCTTCATGTATTCATACGGTTTGAGTTCCCTCGGTAGAACTCATTCGGTGAAACGTCTCTAGCTTTAAAGGATATATTAGATGTTAACCCAAAAAATGGATTAACACCCTGGATCAAGTGTGAAAGCACTAGTTTAGATAATCAGCAGCACAAATTTCAGATAAACAATAAATAAAAAGCAAAAGTAAGAAAATAAACATAGGATTTTTATAGTGGTTCGGCTGACTATTGATTACGTCCAATTTAATTAATCTTTATTATGATTATACTAGTTGAATCTCTCTATATGTCAACTAGTTAGTCCTTAGATCTAAGTTACAATAAGTTAAAGTCACAAATTCAAGGGTTGACTAGAGAATCACAGTAACCCCCTTGATGACCGTTGTGAGGGAGAGGAAAGTTGAAGAAGTGAATGAATTCCAGTAGAGTAATGGCAGCTCGTTCTTTGGCAAGATCCATTTGTAGTTGTCGGTAAGTGAGTATTTATAGGGTAATTTAGTGAGTGTTGGGCCAGAAGTCCAAGTGCAGAAGAGTCCAGTTTTATGCCTAGTCATCCCCGAAAATCTCAAATCAATTTGAGTCATTCTTGTGGATCGCTACCTATCCATAGGCAATGGATCTCTAGCTATCCATAGGGGATGGATCATTAGCTATCCATCAACTTAGCATATTTTTCTACTAGAAGTCTTTACTTAGTACTACGAAGGAGCACATAAGTTTGAGGGCGATCCAACCTATCATAAGGATCGCTAGCTATCCATATGGGATAGATCGCTAGCTATTCATAGGGGATGGATCGCTAGCTATCCATAGGGAATAAATCGCTAGTTATCCATCCACTTAGCATATTTTTTAGTGATCTTTTTTTGGTTGTCTTCCAATCTTCTATTTAAGTGCCTTGTCCAAATATCAAGTTGTTTGAAGTAAGTTTGATCATCCGTCTTCATAGGTCATCTGGTCCGGAAGAATCATCCATAACCCGCCCAAACCTTAACAAAATCGAACGAAACTTTGCAGGAACACTCTAGAGGGGTCAGGGATCCACCATAAATATTTGAGGTAGTGGGCCTACTTTAGAAGAGTCTCTAGCGATCCATTTAGTTAGGGCGCTAGCAATCCATCAAATCAACTCCAAATGATCTCATTTTTTGTGACCTTTTTTCTCTGTTTTCTAAATGTTCTCCCAAAATTTCAAGTCAATTCGACTTCGTATGAGTTCTGTAGGTCCATTTTAAGTTAGCTGCTTTTGGTCAAACAGCTTGAATCAGGTGAGTCTTCACTTCTTGAGCTAGATTGTTTGGCATGCTGTGAAACTGGGCAGGCGTCTCTAGGGAACATATTAGGACATGATGCAAGAGGATCGGGTGATCCACGAGCAAGCTTTATGGACTGCTAGCGATCCATAGTTGATGGATCACCTTACCTTGTTTTGGCATTTTTTATTTTTTGGTCTTTCTCTTCTTTTACTTATGGTCTTCTTGGTCGATCCTTGAGATATTTTGACTTGTTGTAGGTGTTCTAGTTCCCTTTGAATTCTATTAGGTTAAAAACTCAATTAACACTTGCCCCCCAAAGTACACCTTTTGGATGAAAGGCATGCTTTGCTCCAGAATAAATTCTTGTCTCCAATCTTCGATAATTGAGCTTTCCAGCTACTTTAGCCTTGGTGAGTCATCCGGTTCCTTCGGATTCTCTTTCCAATCACAAGTCATTCTAAACACTTTATATCCTAGGACTCTAGCTCTACTTAGGTGTATTCTATACATCACAATCATTCGGATTTCATTCGGAGTTATTACATCACGTATTTCTAATTAGATCACAGGTTTCCAATTACATCACATATCTCCATTTACATCACATATCTCTAATTGTCCTATGTTCATTTGGGATTTACATCACTATCAATTTTTGCTTCTCATTCAAAGTTGTCACATCATATATCAAAATCACATTATATATCAAAATCACATCATATATCAGAACCACATCATATATCGAAATCATCCTATGTTAATATAGGATTTATCATATTTTATTCTGTTTATAAGGCATTCAAATCCTTTTATTAAATCAAATCTATTTTAAGGCTCAGCCTCTACTGATCTTTAAGTTTAATGCATGATCTCTACGGATCGTTTAATGTTTAGTTTAATGCGCGATCTCTCCAGACCGTTCAATGTTTAGTTCAATGTGCGATCTCTCCAGATCGTTTAATGTTTTGTTTAATGTATGATCTCTCCTTGTTGTTTACTTATTAAGTTAAGGGGGATTAAGTAAACCATTTGCTCACTCTCCAGTAAGGGGACTTGCTTCTTGCACTCCGGTCTGGTCTCTCCGTTCGGGACTCTATGACATTCAATATTGTACAAGTCCATCCACTGGCTCTCCAGCATAGGGACTTGCACCTTGCACTCTGATCCCGTCTCTTTGGTCGGGAATCTATGGCGTTCAAAATTAGTTCTCACATATGGATTTTACAAAATTAAAATTTCAAATCAATGCAAATAAGCAAAAATCCTGAATGTTTATTCCAAACATCCGACTCAGAGCATGGCATGGGACCAATCTAGGTTTTGTGCATGTCCAAGAAGTTTGAGATTATTATCCTAAGCAATCATCCCAGATACCCGACTTAGAGCACGACTAGGAACCAATCTAGGTTTAGCGCACATCTAAGCGGTCTGGGATCATTGCTATCCTAAGTAGTCATCTTATGCATTCTACTCAGAGCGTGCCTAGGGACCATTCGAGATCCCGTACACATGTAAGCAGCCAGAGGTTATTGGAGGCAGAAAAAGTAGAAAGCAGAGAGTACGAGATGAACCTGCCCCCTGTTCAAACTGTGGGCCTCTGGTTTTGGCTCAAGCGGTCATGTATTCGTACTCTATTTTACTACTCTAGCTCCAACATCACCCATTCCAGGCGTTTCAGCTCATCCTAGTTCCAAATCTATCGTGCCCCCTAGTCGTGTGGGCATTGATTCAGCTTGTTTTTCTCAAACTCTAGATGCTCTTGTATTAGGTCCTATTGTTGATTCCAGCGTTGCCCCCAAGTATCGGTTTCTCTAGGCGTGGGGGCAAGACTCCATCTTGTTCCAATCCAACTCTGGCATCTCTTGTGTTGTTCCTTAGGGTTTGAATTCCTGTAGCTCCTGCAATTCCTTGTTGTCCCATCCTTTGGAATAATCCCTCCATCATCTCTTATTGCCTAGCTAAGATTCCATCCTGCATCTCCTTCATCAGCCTTTCCATTTCTTCTCTAGTTGCATAGTTAGATTGGTGAGAATTTGAGGATACTTCCTGACTGCCCCCATGCTCTGGTTGACTTGATCCAGTTTTAGATTAGGTGTTAGGCCTCTTCATTTTTCCCCGATCACATGTTCAAGCTTCAAGGTTTTTGATTAACCTTTGCTATAAGTGAAAGCACCAAATTGTTAACTCAAAAAATGTATTAACACGCTGGATCAAGTGTGAAAGCACCAGTGTAGATAATCAATAGTAGAAATCTTAGATAAACAACAAAAAAAGAAAAAGTAAGAAAAGAGACACAGGATTTTTACAGTGGTTCGGCTGACTACGTCCACTTTAATCATTCTTTATTATGATTATACTAGTTGAATCTCTCTGGATATCAACTAGTTAGTTCTTAGATCTAAGTTACAATGAGTTAAAGTCACAAGTTGAAGGGTTGACTATAGAATAACAGTAATCCACTTGATGGTTGTGAGGGATTAGAAAGCTGAAGAAGTGAAGGAATTCCAATAGCGTAATGACAGCTCTTTCTCTGAAAAAATCCATCTCTACTTGCTAGTATGTGAGTATTTATAGGGGAATTCAATGTGTGTTGGGCCAGAAGTCCAAGTGCAGAAGAGTCCGGTTGTTATACCAAGTCATCACTGAAATTTCAAATCAATCTGAGTCATTCTTATGGATCGCTAGCTACGAAGGAGCTCAGAAAGTTTGAGGGCGATCCAACCTATCTTGATGGATCATTAGCTATCCATAGGAGATGGATCACTAGCTATTCATATGGGATGAATCGCTAGATATCCAACCACTTAGCAAATTTTTTAGTAATCTTTGTTTGGTTGTCTTCCTATATTCTATTTATGTGCCTAGTCCAAATATCAAGTCGTTTGGAATTAGTTTGATCATTCGTCTTAATGAGTCATCTGGTCCAGAAGAATCATCTATAATTCGCTTAAACCTTAAAGAAATCGAACGAAACTTTGTAGGAACACTCTAGAGAGTTTCAGGGTCCCACCATATAAATTTGAGGTGGTTGGGCCCACTCTAGATGGGTCGCTAGCTATCCATCTAGTTTGGTCGCTAGTGACCCATCAAATATCTCCAAATGATCTCATTTTTTTTAAGTCTTCTTCTCTGTTTTCTAAATGTTCTCCCAAAATTTCAAGTTAATCCAACTTTGTATGAGTTCTGTAGGTCCATTTTAAGTTAGCTGCTTTTGGTCAAACAGCTTGATTCAGGTGAGTCTTCACTTCACGAGCTAGATTGTTTGGCATGCTATGAAACTTGGCAAGAGTCTCTAGGGAACATATTAGGACATGATGCAAGAGGACCGGAGGATCCACGGGCAAGCTTTATGGATTGCTAGCGATCCATAGGTCGCCTTAGCTTGTTTTGGCATTTTTCTTTTATGGTCTTTCTCTTCTTTTCATTCTGGTCTTTTTGGTTGATCCTTGAGATATTTTGACTTGTTGTAGATGTTCTAGTTCCCTTTGAATTCTATTGGGTTAAAAACACAGTTAACATTAGAGATCCTTTTAGGATTCTAGTATAGTCCGCTTACTTTCAAAAGAACTGGGAATGAGTCAACTGGAAATTATCGGTTGTTTGTTCGGAGAGACGAGGATCAGATATATCATCCGAAAACCAATTCGAACCAACATAAGCAATCAAATGGAATACATCATGTTGATGACCGAAGATGGAGTTCTTTGAAGAGAGAGGACTACTAGCTACTAATCCTTAGGTGATTCCAAAATGGATGTATTAGAGGTAGTGCCTTCGGTTTTGTTCAGACCTAGAACGAAATTGTATGGATGAATGCTGGCATTGCATTTCTGCTTGGAGGGCAGTGTTGGCATTCCAAGTGGGAATTGCTAAAGGATGGTAAATCGTTACCTCATGAGCCTCACACCGTAGTAATGTTTAAAACATGGTAGATGCAGTTGGGCTATGTGGGTTGCTCCCATAAGGGTGTGTCATCACCTTTCTAGATTATCGTATTATGGACTTGGTTGTGTATAAGAGTTCTCTATAAAGGATGGGAACAACTAGGGTGACGACATATTCAGTACTGTCTAGTAAGGTGTAGGTCGGTTCTGTGTTGGCAAAGGTCGAAAGGTTTTCGCCCTTAGGTACATTTTATCAAGAGATGTACTATTTTTGAAAAGTAGTCCTTACCTTGCCATTTGTTGGAATTCATTCTCCAGTAAGCGCCTTCGGTATTCGATTGTATACCTATTATTGTTGTGATGCACACACCTCATAGCTACTTGATTATTGAATACTTAAAACCTTAGATATTATTATAATATCATTGGATTTTGTAATAAAAATGGTTTGTTTATCGTAAGGTAAAAACCCATCCGTGTTTATGTACGACGTGGTCTTATGAGATACCTTTTATTTTGAAATGGTTTTCAAATGTAGAAATCAATTTGATTCGATTGAGCTTTCTCACGTTGGTTTATCAGACTGATCCAGGCATTATTTTCTTATAATGCTCGGGTCAGCTCAAGCATATTTTTAAGATTTAGTTGGATTTCTTTAGAGCTTTCAGGAGACGAGCTGGATCCTCCAAGATGTATTCCTGTATCTTTTATTCTTCCATAATTTTTTATTTTGTTCTTATCTATATTTATCAGCAATTGTAAGGACATGCTGTTATAACTATCCAGACATAATATACATATCTATGTTCAAAACAACTCCTCCACCACCTCCCATCGCTTTCGTTCCCAGCAAATACAAATCTATGTTCAGCTCTCTGGCCTCCTCCCATCAGCTCCCCCCCAAACCACGCTCACGCACGTCTCCCGGTATCGGCCGTGATCCTTCCACCTCTTCGCCTCCTTCTCCTGTGTCTCCTCTTCCATCCCCTCCATCTCCTCCTGGTCATACCAAGAAATCCTATGCTCAAGTGGTATCGTCTACCCTACCGGTTTCTGGTAATCCCCCTCGTCCCCAGCGTCGTCGACGTATTTTGCCTGATTTCATTAATGTTCGCTCCACTATCGAATTTTTGAAAATGAAAAACCGCTGTCTCAGGTGTGCAGGACTTGGACACGTGGCGAGAGATTGTAGGGACTCAAAGATCTGCTATCTGTGCGGTTTCTTTGGGCATGCACACTCGCACTGTTCCAAGAAAACAAATAATGACTCTTCAACCCTGAAAAAAGACTCTGCCACTCCCGCTAAAAACAAAAGCTCTGTGCGCATAGAGAGGACCCTACTCCCATCACATCTCCCCAAGAAACGAAGCACCACTCGACACTCATCTCAACAACAATCGCCTCGATCCCCTCCCTTATCTCATTCCAAATTTTTTTCTCCCCAATCAAAACCTTCCTTCCCCCAGACCTTTTCAATGGCCGACTCTTCTCTCTACCTGACCGCTACAATTATTGATGGATTCTGGTCCATTGAAACCCTTCACCTCACCCTCTCGAGAACCTTCCATCAACAAGACTGGCCGCTTTGGATCCTGTCTGATAACAGCTTCATCTTTTGCTGCCCTTCCTACTCAATCCGCGATCAAGCCCTTACAATGAAATCTCTATCGAAGCCAGGGGGCTTTGTCCTCCTGCAACAATGGTCATATTTTGAACACCAGTCTCCTACACTTGAACCTGCTACATGGGCTCGGGTACGAGGCTTCCCCGAATTCCTCAGATATAATGCACTTGCAGCCAGTGACGCCCTTAGCCCCATGGGTCGCTTCATCGAGTTTGATGACTGCGACTGGTCCAACTTTGATAATCGGTTTCTGTACGTTAAAATGCAATTTTTCAGCGGAGTTACCACCCCGAGTTCTTTTGTTGCGCACTTGAACAATGAGGATCACCTCATTTCGGTGGAGAAATGGGAACACGCCCACCCCACTCGTAGACCGGAAACGATGTACCTGGGCGTAGATTACGAGAAAGAGTTCTGCTGCTATAATGAACCCATTCTTCCTGAGGACTCGGACGAAGCCAGATTTGATGCTTTGTCTTATGACCCTGCTATTCTCCCTCCGCTTCCTCCGACCGCCCAACCTCAAGATCCAAGGGGGTAGGCCCCCAGTGCTGGGAGGCTTGGCCGGATGTACTGCGCGAAGACCCACTTGTTGACCCGGACCTTTCCACACCCCTCCTGCAGCAACCCTAGTCTCAGACCTTGATTCCAGCCCCCCAGCTTTTGTCCAGGAAGCTTCTCCAGCTTCGCCATTGCCTCCACAGAGGTCTACCCTGATCACTCCAGCCACTGTTCGCAGAAGCTTCAGACTCGACAGAGCAGCTTCTCTCCCTGGTAGTTTTTATAAAACTGTTGTTTTTTCTTCAGCCAATAAAAGTCTTAATAAAAAAATGGCACGTTGCATGGGTGTGAGTTTGCGTGATGAACACTACACTGCCATGCAAGAACTTGAATCGGAGCGTTTTTCTCTTTCCCAATGAAATTAATTTCATGGAACGTAAGGGGTTTGGGGGACCCGTCTAAAAGGCATGCAATCAGCCTTATTTTATCCCCTCATAAAGCAGACATTCTTTTCCTACAAGAATCCAAATTGATAGACCCGCCACAATCTTTCATTTGCCACCTGGGGGGCCCGCTCTAACGGGTTGGGCCCACATAAATGATGAAGGTTCCAGAGGAGGTATTATCCTTCTTGGAACGAAGCTGTATGGTCCCACTGTCATACCACTGCTCACTCATCCGCATTGCATGTAACCTTGCGCCACGTACAATCTGGTACAATCTACTTTTTCACAAACATCTATGGCCCACAAAGCATCCTTCAGAGAAATGAACTCTGGGCTAACTGTTTCACCTTTGCCTCCTATCTTAATGGTCCTTGGCTAGTTGGAGGTGATTTCAACACCACCAGATCTGCTGAGGAGCGGAACTCCGGCTTCAATTCACATGATTCTGACTCATTCAACTCCTTCATCAATGCATGCTCCCTTATTGACCCTCCCATCTGCAATCGCCTCTTCACCTGGTCTAACCGTAGAGCAGATCCGGCCTTAGCAAAACTTGACAGATTTCTCTTCAATGCAGCATGGGATGACCTCCACCACCTTTCCTCGGTCTCTGGCCTCGCTTCGACCATCTCAGATCATTGCCCACTCATCTTGGACACTGGATCTTTGCCCAACATTAAACGCCCCTTCAGATTTGAACGTCTTTGGCTCCTGGAACCGTCCTTCGATAGTTTCATCAAACATGCCTGGTCCTAACCCTCGCCCCTCGCAAATCCAATCAGCTTTCGCCAGGATTGTCTTCAAGCTCCGCTCCCTTAGGAACTTATCCGTCCTTGGGCCAAACCGTTTGGGGGTCCCTTCGTCACGTATCTCTTCAACTCAAGACGAGATCTTAGATCTCAATATTCTTGAGGAAGCTCGTCCTCTTTCAAATCTTGAATTGACCCGTCTAAGAGATCTTGAATCGAAATTGGATAGACTCATGAAACAGGAGGAGATTGGCTGGAAACAACGCTCCAAGGCTAAATGGATTGAGGAAGGGGATAAAAACACCTCTTACTTCCACCGCCTAGCTAGTGGCCGTCACAGAACCACTTTAATTTCCGAGATTTCCCACAATAACTCTTCCCACACTGACCTCTCTGATCACCTCCACCTTTTCACCAATTACTACCGCAGCATCCTTGGCAAGCAATCCCCAGCTCTCCCCGACATTGATTGGTCCCTCCTATACCCATCCCCCTCCCCCATCCCCATTGACCACCCATTCTCTGAAGATGAGGTCTGGGCTGCTTTGAAAGACATGTCCGATGACAAGGCACCCGACCCAGACGGGTTCGGCCCACTCTTTTTCAAGCATTTCTGGGACACCGTTAAAACCGATATTCTAGATTTATGTGCCGAATTCCAATCCGATCCTGCAGCCATATGCAGACTGAACTATGCGAGCATCATCCTCCTCCCTAAATCCCCTGACGCTAACTCCCTCTCCGCCTTCCGTCCCATTAGTCTTCTCAACACAACCTTTAAAATCATTACCAAGGTCCTTGCCAGCCGCCTCCAAACAAATATTGCCCCCCTGGTTGGGATTGAACAGTCCGCCTTCATTCTCGGCAGAAACATCATGGATTGTGTAGCCACAACTCAAGAAATCATCTCCTTTTGCCACCAAACGTCGACCCCAGGTGTTCTACTGAAGCTTGATTTCTCTAAGGCATTTGATTCGGTGAATTGGAACTATATCCTTGAACTCATGGAGCACAGAGGTTTTCCTCTCAGATGGTGCAATTGGATCAAACATATTCTTAGCTCTAGCCTGTCCTCTATTTCGATCAACGGTATGTCTGGGGGCCACATTAAGTCAGCTCGGGGCCTGAGGCAAGGTGATCCTCTCTCGCCCCTCATCTTCGTCTTAGTGGCAGACGTTTTCAATAGGATGATCAAGCTAGCCATATCCAACAACCTCTTCTCCGGCATTAACCTCCCAGATTCCTCCTTATCAATCTCTAACTTGCAGTTTGCTGACGATACAATCCTATTTGCCTCACCCCAGATTGAATACATTCGTTGCCTGAAAGTGGCTCTATACTCATTTGAGCTCATTTCCGGCATCTCCATCAACTTCAGCAAGAGCTCTGTCATCATGTTAGGTAACTCTCATCATCTTGGCCCACTCATCTCATCGCTTCTTAACTGTTGCCTTTCGGTCTTCCCCTTTCCTATCTCGGTATCCCCCTACGTGCCACCAAGCTACATCGATCTGACTGGTCCCCCTTATCTCCAGAATAGAATCAAGACTCCTGAGCTGGAAGGCCCATTCCCTCTCTGCAGCCGGTCGCCTAGTCCTCGTCAAATCTGTCCTTTCAACAATCCCATCTTACTAGATGTCTTTCCACAAACTTCCCTCCTGGGTTATCATCAAAATCGACTCAATCCATAGTACCTTCTTTGGAACGGTGGTGGCGTCAAGAGGCTCGTTAATTGGAGACCGCCTGTTTACATCAAAATCAGGGTGGTCTTAGTATCACGAACCTTGCTGCCTTTAACTCCGCGCTCCTATCGAAATGGCTTTGGAGACTCCTTACCCCGGGTAACTCTCTCTGGAAAGATTGGATTCTCTCGCTTCATTATCATTCTAACCACCATCTCGTCCTTCACTTCCCTCCGCGTAGTAGGCCTTCTCCGTTCTGGGCTGGAGTGCTCCAAACCCTTCCCCGTGTCAGACTCCTTTTTCATGTAGCCATCGAAAATGGCATCAACTGCATTTTTTGGCATGATACTTGGCATAATCAACTTCCCCTCGCCAAATCCTTGCCCCACCTTTTCTCCCACTCGCGTTCCCCTTCTATATCGGTTAGGGACTGTGTCAATTCCGGTCCTGACTTCCTTTGCCCCCCATCTCTCTTTGGCTCAGACACTTTTTCTGACCTCATCACTGCTTCCAACCTTCTTCAATCTGTTCAGCTCTCCACCCTGCCGGATCACATAGTCTGAGCCCCCGCTCCTGCCAAAGGTTTCTCGGTCACCTCCCGTTACTCCCTCCTCAACAACCCTGGTTGCTTCTTTGCCTTCCCTAGACATTGGAAATGTCCGCTTCCGCCACGTATCGCCTTCTTCCAGTGGTGTCTGGCGCATGATCGAATCAACACCAAAGAGAGACTTCTCCGCTTGCATATTCCGGTTGACCCGTTTTGTGTCTTTTGTTCTAGTCACATTGAAGATATTCCTCATTTGTTTCGTGAATGCGACTATGCTTATTCTATCTGGGTAGCTTCCTGCGCCCACCTCCTGGGCTATATCCCTGTTCCACCTGTCATCTTCGATCATTGGCAATACAACCCCCCAACCTCCACCTAGACGTCTTTATCGCTCTTTTCTGTTGGGGTATATGGAAAGAACGTAATGCACTCGTGTTTGATAAACCTAGAAGTCACTTCAAAGGTATTTGTAGACGTATAACTTCTCTGTTCACCTCCATTACAGGTCAAAGCTTTTTCGCTTCCTTTAGGCTCCGCCTTCCTCAGAGAAGCTCTTCTCCGACCGAATCACAAGGGAGCAGCTTGGCTTTTCCCACGGGCCAGCAGCCATGGCCTTAGCTGGTAGACCCTAGACGCGTTCAGAGCCCTGTCATCCATTTTGGTTTTTTGTCTTGCTGTCTTTGTATATACTCTTGCACTATCTTGTCTTTATTTGTTGTTTGTATGATTACTGTGCTTGTGCTATGTGCCATCGATCAGGCCTGTTGATCGAAACATCATTATTATATATATATATGCTACTAATCGGTTGTGTAGTGTCACGCTACACACCCGTCTCGCTCAAAAAAAACTATCCAACGGGTAATAGGTTAGTGTACTCTGAAGTTGTGTATATAATAAAGTAAATTTGTCCTTTTAAAGATTTGTGTATTTTATATATTTCTCATGATGATGTGAGATTTGGTTACGTCTTCTTTCTTTAACCCCCAATGACTATCTTTTGAATACTTAAATGATCGGCACATGAATACCGGGGATGTATTAAGTTTCATCTTTAGGTGTAAGAAAGACAGATTGTTATAGTTGGTATCAGAGCTTAGGTTGAGCGAACACCTAGGCCTTGGTGGATTAAACTCGTTATTGATAGGGTTAGTAATGCCCTAGAATAAGCAACTCTTTGTAGATGGGATTAATAATATCCTAGAATGAGTTTGAGTATATATAGAGAGTGTGTATTTGCTAGTGCTATGAAAATGTTTTATATTGTGTTGATTTATTTGTTGAGTGGTTTATGAATTTTGGTTTGTACAGAAGGTACAACTGCATCGATAGGGGTTTCTAAATGCTTAAACAAGGCAAATTGACACAATATTGTTTTGAAATTGGATAAATAAATAATTTTACATAGGAATATATTTTAGTCTAAAGGAATAATTTTCAAAAACTTATATAGTTATCTATGATGTGTTGTTGTTTGGAGTTGATAATATTTAATTATTATCATATAGGGTTTGTTTAGTCATGCTTGTCCATTTTTATGCATTGACTATTATTTGTTTATTTTCCTTTTTCCATTTTAGGTTGGGTAGATAGAATTTGTTTGAACATTGAAATGAATAACTTGTGAATTAAGTTTCATAGTTTGACTATAAGTCGTTCGATGATATGTTAGGTAAAAATTAGATTTTAGTAAAAGGTGTTTATTAAAAAGAAAATATTTCGAATGATTTTACAAAAGGTAAATTTTATAAATCAGGATTATAAAATATATTTTGAAAATAAGATGAAATTTCGGAGAACTTGAATCCTGGTGGTTTTGATAAAGTTTTCAAATATTTCTTGGAAAAGTAGTAATAGTTTTGCTTAAAAATACTTTAAGGTATAAATATTTTGAAAGGAAATTTTAGATGAAGATTTTTCTTGGATAGTTCGAGGAATGAGTCTCGATCTGTTTTGTGATGATCTAAATAATCTTCTAAGTGACAATAAGATGTTTGCATAGGCGGATGTGGTAGTGCACTTTGTAAATTATTCTCTTTGTCATTGTACGATCGAAACGAGTTCGAATCCAAATGAATCCAAAGCAAGTGGAAGATAATATTTAGTTAGAAATTATTTAGTGGGAAATATATATACATTGAATTTTTTTTAAGAAGGAATTTGAAAACGAGAAGTATTTTTATAACTAGTACGAGTGACTCAAAAATGACTAAAAGTGGGTAGGAGCTTTGTTTGGATGGTAAATACTTCTCTTAAGTATTACCCTTCTTGGCAAAGGGATATATGATACTATTTAGTAATACCTCATTCCTTGATATCATTTTGAAGATACTTGGGCTACATGTATATTTTGTATGGGTTAAATATGTAGTATTATTTCAAATGGTTCTTGAATAAAACCTGAGTATTGTGCTCATAAGTTTCTTAAAAGAATGATTTTTCAAAATAATAGGTATTTTGATTTAATAATGTTAATAAATGAAGTTTTAATTGGATTAAATTTAATAATGAGGTTAAATAAACTTTTTTTTATTAAATTGTGTCTTTGGATTTTAACATCCATAAGTGAAATATTATTTCATATTATTGGGCCAGCTAATAAACATTTTTACCTTAAAGGTGTCTAAGGAAAACTAGACTCTAGGACCGAGTTAGGATACCAGCATCCTACTCTTCTTAGCTACTCACCATACAAAATGGGTAAAGAGGTTGAATTGGTCGACTCGGTTTTGAGACCTAAAATTATTTTGGGTCTACATCTAAGTAGAATGAGGAGAATAGGATTTAAAATCAGATGTTTTGTATAAACTCTTAGAATGCATGAGAGTATTATGCAAAAAATAAGGTGAAATGATTTTATGAAAGGTTTCATAAATAAGTTGTAACATTTAAATGTTTGAACCTAAGCTAAAATTTTACAAAATGCTTTCATAAATCTTTTTGGGAGGACAAAAGAGTAGTTGGGGTGGTAAGATCCTTTAGATGAGTATGTAAGCTATATGTAGATTATTTCCCTTTCTGACATAGTTCTCGATCCAAGATTTGAGTGCATAACTTGCAGTGTCCTACACCGTTTCTAATAAGGATTTATCACTCTATTTTTGATGGGAAACACTTGGTGAGGATTCTTAATATGGAACCAAAAATTTTCTATCATAATATATGACTATGTAAGGAGAATTGAGGTTTCTAATTAAGAAGCCTGATCGGAGTCTGCACTAGGAAGTCGGGCGAGGACTACTAGTTCTGAAGTAAAGCTATGTATTCTAGTGAGTGACCGAATCAGGTTTTACATAGGAATGATCTATGTACGTCATATGGACAAATGAATAGTGTTAAGTGTGTTTGGGCTAGGGTTGAGATAAAATTTTAGGGTCGAAATTCTTTTAAGAGAGGAGAGTGTAATGATCCGGAATTTCACCGCTTTGATTTTGCGAATTATTCAATTAATTTTAAATATTCAAATAATAGGTTTATCATTAAAATAAAACTCTTTTAAATAATAAATAATGATGGTAAAATAGTTTTCAAAATTTGTTTAAAAAATAATTAGTTCAAAGAGAAATCGAAAATGTGGCAGGAATTCGTTTTCTGAATTTTTGACTTTTCGTCGTTTAAAAGTTGTCAGAAATATTGTAACTCTTTTGTATAAATATACACAAAAAAGTAAATAAGTTAGAGCTATATATAGTGTATGTATGTGTGTATGTATATATACTTAAGTGTATATTAAGAAAGATATAACATTTGGAAATATAAATAAATTAAAATAATGAAACATGTTTAAAACATGAAGTGACCCATAGGAAAACATAACTACACATAGCAATTAATGAATGTTGGCAAGGTGGTCATAAAAGGGGACAAGGAGGGCTCTTGTGAGCATCAAGGTGGATATGTAGACAAGGCATGGTGAGGTGGCAAGGGTTTTGTAGAGGATATGTACATTTGGGCATTTTTGGTAATTTACTAATTACACTTCATGTATAAACAAATTTCTTTATTTTCTTTTCATTTTATTTTCATTTCAACGTCCATTCTCATTTGCAAAATCTTTTTCTAAGTTCCTAAGCACTTCCATTATTTTTTCTTCTAAAGTTAAAAATCCTAGCTTTCATCACTTTAAATTCATGAAAACATTGTTTAGAACCTTCTTTTCTTTTTCTACAAACTCTCCTCATCAACACAACCATCACACCCTTTTTGTCAGCCATGGCTGAGCCTACGCCATGCATGGCCAACCCTTTCTATGCATGGCCGAACCACTTAAGGCCTTAATAACTTCTTTTTCTAAGTTAAAAGCAAGGATCTAAGGTCGTATTCAGGTGTTAGTGGGAGTTTGGTTAGAAGTGGATAGCTTTTGGTGAGTAAAGCTAACCTTTTATTTAAAGTTTCTAACTTTAATCATGTCGTATTCTTGATTGTTAAATCCTTGCTTGTTTGGATGAGATAAATGTTGATTTGTATGTGTGTATATGTGCTTGGATGTGATGTTGTGTAAACTTTCAAAATGGAAGTTAAAGTTAGTTAGTTAGCAAGTTATGTCCCTTGCTTGTGCATGTTGATTATGACTTGAATATATGTTCATGCTCTTGCATATGATGTGCTAAGCTAAAGAAGTTAGTAATTATAGTAGTTAGTTTGCGACTTCGAAATCCTTTGGTCAAAAACTTATTTTTAACTTTACTTTCTTGAAATGTTTTAATAAAGATTCAAAATCCTTACCTTTGTTTTCAAAACTATATTCAAAGTTTGTAAAAATAGTGAAAGTACAAAAGTTAAAGTTTTGAAGGCTATTTGGAATGAAAAATCAAGTTTTGAAATTATGGGTCATATAGCGACAGTCGCTATGAATGTAGTTTGTAAAAACAAACTCTTTTTACCAATTAATTTTTTTTTCATCTTGGATATTTTTGGAAGTGTCTTCAAACATATTATAAATATTTAAAAGTAATTTTTATTTATTTATTTCATGATTAATTAATTAATTAATTTAATAAAGGTGATTAGTACTCAATTAATTAATTAAGGTAATTAGTACTTAATCATTAGTTAATAAAGGAAATCAGTACTTAATTATAAATTAAGTAAGTTAATTATTATTAGTTAATTAATTTAAGATTAATTATTACTTAATAATTTATTTAAGGATTAATTATTATTAAATTAATAATTAAAGGTTAATTATTATTAAATTATTATTTAAGAAAGGGTTTAAATATCTAATTAATTACTAATTATTAAGATATAATTAAGACTTAGTTAAGATTTAATTATTCTTAAATGAATGTTTAATTTATTATTTAATTATTAATTAAGGATTAAAGTATAATTTAATTATAAATTGAGGTTTAAGTATTATTTAATTATTAATGGAGATTAATTGATAGTTAATTACTTATTTAAGAGGATGATTGTTATATAATTATTTATTTAAAGTTAATTATTGTTTAATAATTAATTAACTGTTCAATCATTATTAAGCAAAGGGTTTACTTGTTATCTAATTACCGAGTAAAGGTTTTGACTTTAAATCACTTATTTTCGAAGGTCGATTTTCGGTTAAAACAAGCTCTTTTAAAGAATGTTTTTAAACCAAGGGATTTCTTTGTCGATTATCCTTAAGTAACATCATATGAATATGAATCCCAATGACATCTATTTAGGAGAATAAATCACCGTTCTACTAATTAAATTGTACATGGCATTTGTTTGGTAGAATAATTCATATTTCTGCCATAATTCTCCAAAGAGATTATATTGACTTCTTTTAGACCAAATAAAAACCCATTCTGATATTATATTAACTTGGACATGTGTTTAACAGAAAAAATCCTCGTCCGCTTTTACAATAACTTGGATGTTTACCTATATGTTGATTGATTATTATTAGCTGACTCTCTTTACATATCTACTTGTTATGTAAACACCAATGTTATAACTTGAAATTTAAACTTAATTAAATGTAAACCATTGTCGTTGCTAAGCCTCTTTCTGAACTTACTGTTACAACCCGCAAATTTTGAAAATATTTTAAATGAAAATTCATTTGAAACTTTGAATATAATTATTTTAAAATTTGATAACTTTGGAAATTTAATGTAATATTTTGGGATTTGATGTGAAATGTTCTTCAAAATTTAATAAAATAAAGATTTTTCTTAAAATGCAAATTTTGGTCAACTTTGGTCAAAGTTTGACTTTCAGTGAAAATTTTAAATTTTGAATTATGAACTTTTTTTTATGAAGATGGATTTAATTCTAACATTTTCTTTGTTTTTCGTTTTGTAAAATTTTGATTTCCACTTCTCAAAATTTACAACTTTTGGCGTATTACACGTGGTTATTTTCCCTTACCATTCATCTTATTTACATTGTGACTTTGCACTTGTACTAATGGGTTGGGAATTCCTTTAGTAGATGAGAAGCCACATGATGGGTTTTGCTAGACTCTCACTTTCATTTGTGCCTTCGCAGAAAGAAATCAATGTAAGTTTTCTTCTTCATCTTCCTCCTCAAAACCCTAGACTTTCTTCCTCTCTTCCTCTACAAATTTTTCTCCTCCTCCCCTCAAAAATTTCGGCCACACCTATCTCCTCTTCCTCCAACCACAAACCCTAGCCAAAACTACCTTTTTTCTTCCTTTTACCCTTTCCTCTTCACCAATTTTGGCCTCCACCTCCTCTTCCTCCAACAAAAAAACCCTATAGCCGAACCCCTTCCTTTTTCCCCCTTTTCTTCTTCATTTATTTCGGCCATCACCACAATCCTCCTCTCCAATTGCCAAACCCTAACCCTAGTCTTGCCTTGATCACGTAGGCCGAACCCTAAACCCAAACCTTGCCTTCCTCTAGCCTTGTAGCCACAAACCCTAGCCTATAGACCAAAACCCTAACCCAAATCTAGTTTAGGCCGAACCAAAACCCCCTATGGCCGAGCCCAAACCATCATGGCCGAACCATTTGACCCCACTAGGCCGAGCCTATTAGCCTTTAGGCTAACCCTTCTCATGTATTTTACAAAATATAATTTTTTATACTTCTATTTTTCTTTGTGAATTATTTGTTAACGTACGATATTTATTTTATTTTTCAAAGCTTCGGATTTGGATTCTCCTCTCACTCAAGCTTGTCCGTAATCTGTTGTGCCTGTCGTAGTCATTGTGTTACGTTTTGAATCACTTCTCTAACCAAAGAAGGTGAGTAATCACTCTTGACAACGTACTTATATTTTGGTGAATTGATGACAATGGAATTGTATGGATTTGTATATACAAGTTGAGAATTTCACCTATGTTTATATTATGTTATTTCATATCATAGTCTACCTGTTATGATCATATGCCATGATATATTGAATATTGTTATGTTTATTTAATATTCTGTTCTCACACTGCAAGTTCCTTCACTATGGGTTGAAATGATACAAACCCGAATGATTTTTAGATTAAGGAAAATTGTTATGGGCTGAAATGATAGGCCTGAGCAATTTTATTTGACTTGGGATTACGGGTTTGAAATGATATAAAACTCGAAAAATTAATAAATTGCGGAATGAAATGATATATGTCCGTATTTACCTGACCCTAGGGTATAGAATTTTATACAGACTCCGTGGTTGATTTAAAATGATTTTCTAAAAATTATTAAGTATTTTGGATTTCTGTATTTGAATCTCAACTAAAATTTAATGTAATAATTTCTGTGAATTTATTTACATGAGTTAAAATTTTTATAAGAAATAAATAGTTGGAAACGTAAATTTTGGAATCTATTACAAAATGAAGGTTAATTGAAATTTAATAATCCGATTTGACTTAATAATGGTATTTTATTCTAACCTATAAATTGTAAGTTGTAATTCATGTAATAGTGATTAAAATGATAAATGGTTTTTTTTGTGGAAAAAAAATGTAAGTTAAAACATACATTTTGACATGTAAGTTTTAACTAATATAAATGGTATAATGTAACGACCCAGAATTTCTATCAATTTATTTAATTGATTTTAAATATTAATAAGTGAAATTAATAAGTCGAATAATTTATTTTTCGAATAACTGGATTTAAGTAGATAATTAAATCGATAATTTAATAGTGAAATTCCAGAAATAATTGAAATCTGGATTAAATGTGAATTAAAATGATGTATGAAGTTATATTTAATCATATTGAAGTTATAGTGATGTTATAGAACTTTTAAAATTGAATTTAGAGTTAATATGTGAAAATTGAATATTTTAAATATTTAATCGACTAGTGAAATTAGCCATTTTTCGAACAGTCTCAGAATTGGACGAAACTAGTTCCATTGGATCCGTAATAATTTTTTATTATCGGATTTCAATTTTCGTAGCAATCAGAGTTGTCGTTTGACCGTGGCAGCTCCAAACGCATCGAAATTGTTTTAATATTAATTTGGCGAGTTAAAATAGTCATTTTTCAAAAAGTCTCGGATTTCGACGAAACCAATTTCATCGGATCCGTAATGTGATATTATTGTAAGGTTTCAAATTTCGTGTCAATTGGATTTACCGATTGTCCGGGGCAAGCCAAAACGCCTAGAAATTCGCTTAATCGGTTTAATTTAAATTTGATCGTTTATTGCCGTATCTCGCACAGATGATCGAATTAGCACCCGAAACTTATTCCATTGTGTTTGGAACGTAGGGTAAACCTTAGAAACGCCAGCCGGCACGCACGATTTGGAGTTCGGAAATTTTTCGGTGAATAGTGTTTTTGTTGTTTTTCTATAAAAGGCCCTCCATTTCACAATTTGCAAAAGAAAATATGAAACTCTAATTCTATAGCTTCAACCGCCACCTCCAATTATCAATGGCCGAAAGTTGTCAATCTTCTTCCTCATTTTTCTTTTAATCCGCAAACAATTAACGAATGTTGTCAACTACAAAGATGGAGAGGCCATTGTGTTCTTCAAGTTGAACGGTGATGATCGAATTTGGAGCACCACAGCGTCGTCAGGGAGGCCGCGTTCTTCCTTTGTTCATGCACGTTTTCACATGTGTGGGGACCACCGAGCTCTGACATTCTCTAGCCGAGGGTGGCTCATGTGAAGGCACGCGACATCGAAGTCTTTGATCGTCTCCACGTTGTTCGTAGTAGCGGTGATAATTGCATGATTTTTGGCGGCTATGGGTTATATGCGTACGAACTTGAACTGGGGAGGAAGAAGCATCATAGAGCGGCCGTGATCTGATGGAAATGAACGAACGACTAAGATTGTTTAGGGTTAGGAAATTTAAATAAAATGTGTAAATTTAATTGTATTATAATTTGTACAAACTTTAAAATGCGATAACTATTTCATACGAGGTCGAAAACGCACGAAACCAGTTGCGTTGGAATCGTATTGACGAGCACTACGCAATGGAGCTGAATTGGAGTCAATTGGAGTCAGTGAAAATTTTGAGTAAAATTAAACGTTCGTTTAATTTTAACCGAAATAAATCGCTATCGCGACAACTACAGTGAGGTGAGAACTTCTCACTCAATCAAAATTGTTTGATGTTAATTTTAAATAGTTAGATTTAAAATTGTTGATTGTATGCCTGGATGATAAATTTTTATCTGTTGTTAATTGAAATA
Organism: Allium fistulosum; assembly: GCA_030737815.1. Classification (NCBI taxonomy): domain Eukaryota; kingdom Viridiplantae; phylum Streptophyta; class Magnoliopsida; order Asparagales; family Amaryllidaceae; genus Allium; species Allium fistulosum. Next base: position 798,597,527 of record CM060903.1, on the reverse strand, counting down.
GACATTATACGCCGTTAGTAAGCGGAGGTTATTTATTAAAAACATATACCGCGATAATTTCACATTGAAGTGGAGTTGGTATTATTTATGTATATAGCAATATATATATATATATATATATATATATTGGAATATGTATATATTGGAGTTGATTTCCCGCATTGTATAGCGGATGAGACCCTATTGCGCCGCATAATAGCGGATAATATTTATTAAACCCATATACCGCGATATTCCGTACTGGAGCGGAATTGGTATTGTGCTAACATCTGTGGATGCAGGCAAGCAGGTTGGAGGGATCCAACTGGATTCCTCACCGTATTGATTTATTTACAGATATTGTGATATATTCTGTTATCATATGATGATATATGATGTTTGATTGTTGTGATTGATGATTGGTGCTGTTGCATCATCGGATCCAATTTTAAAGTTATAAAAAATTATGATTTTTATGAAATATAACCAAAGTGTGATTTTTGAAATAAATAGTTGATTGATTTATAAAATAGTTTAAATTGGGATTTTTGAATTATTATGAACGATTTATCTAAAAGATGTATAAAATTGATATTTTATAAATTAAAAATATTGGAATTATAAAATGAGTTTTTATAAGTGTTAAAAGGAAGTATAAAATGGATTTCATAAGTGAACGAAATTTATAGACTTATAAATTGTGAAGTTATTAAACGAATAGATTTTATTTGTAAAATAAAAGATTTATAAGCAATTATCTTATAAATCAGATTTTGGCATTTAAATGAGATATGAATGGAATTTGTTAATAATGAGATTTATAAGTTGAAGTTTTTATAAATAGAAATGGAATTTATAAACGTTGTTTTATAAATCCGAAACCAATTGAATTTGATAAATTAAACATAGAAGTTTAATAAAGAAGATATATTCGTGATTTTGGACAGCGAATTATCCTTTAAGTTAAATGTTGTAATAATAAGAGTTTGGTTGGGAATTTTATCCATGATTTTGGACAGTGGATAATCTTTTAAGTAAAATGCGTAGAAACGTTAAATTTGTTAACGAAGTATATTTATGATTTTGGACAGTGAATATATTATTGAATAAAATGGATATGTTTTGGAGAAGTGATATTGCGAAATGAAGTAATTGTTTTAAAAGATGTTTTAAAACGTGTTAAGTATCGAAAACATAGATTTCAACATTCATTGTTGAAATAGACGTTTTCGAGAAATAAGGAAATGGTGGACTATAACACTGTTATTATAGTAAATGGTTTCCAAAAGGAAATATTGTAGTATTGGGATTTATATATCTATCTAAATTTCGAATCCTTATACTAGTGATTTTGAGTTGTCGAAACGATGTTTTACGTAACATTCGTTTTGACTCGAATAAAATTTGTGAAAGAGAATGATTTCCTTAAAGAATGAAATATATACTAAATTTTGATTTAAGTATATCGAATATTTTTCAAGTGTTGAAAATAGATGATTTGTGAATAACTTATTATTAAATAAGTATGGAAATGCTTTTCCAATATGAAATGAAAGGTTTGAAATTTTATCTTTGTAAAGATAAATTGAAAAGTGAATATTTGAAATTTGTTTCAAATGGTTAAGTGTGGAAAATTATATATCTTGTAAAGATATTTTTGGAAATTAAATAATTTGGAAAATTATTTGGAATCTGATGATGTTGCGCATCTTTATTGATAGTTAAATAACCGACTATCAATATTTACCCTTGAATGGGTATTTGTTGTGATTTGCTTGAATTTGAATGCCACACTTATTTTTGAATAAGCTCTCACTATTCGGGTTAGCTGGGAAAGGACCTTTGGGTCGTATAACCCATTCCGAATATGTGATACGTCGTAATGGATTGCATTTGATGACCGGTGTTGAAGACCGGATATTTTTGAAAACGGAAGGATTACCGTCGAGTTACTCTACATCGGCTGATCTCCGATATAGAGGTTTTATCACCCTTAGTGACGGGAAGTCCGGACGTGATTAGAAAATTATCCGAATTTGCAAGGGCTTCGTGAGAAGTGCCTTCGGTTCTGTTCGATCCCAGAACAGACTTGTATGGTTGTATGTCTGACGTTACAAATTGAGATATAAAGCTGATTTCTTTCAAATACATTTCTGTTGGTGGTGGAGAATTTATTCTCTTAGCTTAACACCCTTCTCTAAGACGTACGAGCTCAGAGGTTATGTAGTTGATGGTTACTAGTGATATACTCCCAATTTGGTAGCGTGGCATGCTGAGTGTTGCTGTGAAATGATCATTGTTTGATCATTTGTGATATGATCATTTGTTTGATCATTTATCTTTGTGATCATTACTTTGATCATTTATTGACCCAAGGCATGGCTTTGTACCAAAGCGTAGAATTGTGGACGAGACTTCGTCAGACCTCACACCCCGAAATGGTCAAAACAGGAAGGATGCAGCAAGGTTCTAGGGAGTAGCGCCCCTTAGTGTATGTCATTCCTTTTGGATAGAGGTGGTATCATGGTATGGAGCCCAGATATTTAACCTATGTTGATGCTGCGAATTTATTACTTTGTGGTTGTTGGAAATCGAGGATCCTCGAGAAGATCGGTTATGATCGTGGGATGCCATACGCGTGTCTGTAGTTACCTATTTTTGCAGAGGTAACCCGGCCTTGTGTTGGTAGAGATCTAACCGTAATGTTAGGTTATTTCTCGGGACGTCTTTCCAGAGGCGTTTCCATGTGGCAATGGGAAGTTCCTTGGCCTGACCATTTGTTGGAAATCCAAAGAAACAATACGAGCCTTGTACGGTTTTAGTTGTAGAACCTGCCATTTAATATGGTAGCTATAGTAGGCATACTATAATGGTACCTATGCTGGCTAAGATTTATATTATACTTTCGAAATGTTTTCTACACTATGCACTAATAATAATATCAAAAAGGATTTGATTTTGCGTAGTAAGCATCTTTAACTATCATAAGAAGAAATCTCCTCCAATTCTGCGTTTGCATTGTGTGTGTGGCGGGAGGTCTTATGGTAGTCTCATTTTCGAAAAGCATTGCGAAATTGACTTTAAAATCTTCCTGTTGTTTATTTTAAAGATAAACTGTTTTAAGTTCTCACACTAGTCACTATGACTGACCTGGAGTTTATTATTTCCTTCCTAAACTCTGGGTGCCCACCAATTTCCACACGGGCAGTCTAGAGTCAGGTTATCAGGTCATTTTGGATTCGGGATGCTGTGGAGCTTAGTAGCGAGCTGGATGGCGAGACGTACCACTTGTATATGATATTATTTATTCCGCTGTGTATTCTGTATGAGGACAAGTTTATATAACTGTCCAGTGTTGTATTGTTGTTGTAAACTCTGATGATGATGTAATGTATAAAATGATATAGTTCTTTAATTTAAAGATTATTCATTTATCTATTATATGTTGTTCCGCTACGAATGTGAGATTCTGATATTTTTTATTTCTGTGTTTTTCTGTTGTTTCTTCTTTCTTTTTCTTCTCTTTTCTTCTAACTCTTCTTTCTTAAACCCTAAGTATTCGGTTTTCCGGCATTCGATGGCTCGGCAGTCAATATAGTGGACGTATTGATGTTGATATTCGTAAGTCGAAGAATCGGGTCCTTACATATAACTTGGGTAATAAAAATGATAAATGTTATTTACCGAAAAGAAAATAAAGTGTAAGTTAATAACGTACTTTTAACTTGGCATAAGGATTTCAGCTTTAAAATTTGACATTATAGTAACAAAGTTATGTAACTAAAGGTGTGGTTTCTTTAATGACCAAATAGCTAAAATTAGAGTAATATATTAAGAATGATATAATGACTATGATAAAAACTGTAAATATATGTACTATTTGATTATATAAACTATTGTAGTAGGAAGTATTACAATAACAATTCAAAACTGTTGCAATTTCTTACGATAACAATTCAAAACTGCTGCGATTTCTTACTGTACCAATTCTGCACTACTGTAGATTCTTACAGTAACAATTCTGCACCGCTGCGAATTCTTACAGTAGCATTTTCTTAAAAGTGACATTTTCAGAATGCTACAAATTTTTTTAAAGGGTTATAGTTCTGAATGTTATGGTTCTAAAGGTTACATTTTTAAAGTGTTATGATCTCTAAATTTTTACGTTTCAAAGGGGTTATAATTAAATGAATTTGGAAGTGTACGACTTTGGAAAAATGAATAATATTTTAAAGAATAATGATATGGAATTTATATGGTTTTGAAAGGAATATGTTTGATATGAAAAATAAACCAAATTGAAATTGAAATAACCACGGGTTAAAATAATGTTTGGTTGTTAAAGAGACCGGGATCGGATATAGGCATACTCTCTGTCGATACCGAAAACCACTTTAACAACTGTGTACGTGGTGGAGATTCCAGAATGAAGTAGGATGGTGGCAACGATCCTAAAGGTATACATACGTGGACCTAACTCCCGTGAGTTAGCATAAGGTGGCTAAAACAGGAGCAATTGACGGGCCAAGTGAGGTAGCTCCTCCGATCGGACACACTTCATCGTTAGCCATTCTATTACTTTGTGATTGATTTGGTGCGCACCTTTGATTCGGGAGTGTGGATCGAGTTGGGCGGTAGTAGCGGCTATGCGTTACCAATAGTCCGGAAGTGTAATTGGTATATCTACTCTGGCATTGCCTAGTTGTGCCGTGTCACCTAGCCTAGCGCACCTTCTACGAGTTTGTTTTATGTCGTACCTATGGGGTATCCTCTGGCGACCCCAGTTTACGGGGAGTTACGGTACTGTATAGACTATTGGCATTATAAAAATGTGTTAAGGGGGAAAATGTAACGCCTTAACGCTATTTTAATAGTTTACTTTACTTTGGACATTATTATAATAACGTATATTACTACACAGTAGATAGTTTAACGGATCCTTAAAGGATGGGCGATCCCAAGCATCTTTTAAGTTACGGATGCATTTCTTTTACTGCTCACTTGAGTTAATTTACATTTTATAAGTATGTATGTCCTGACTCGAGTGTTTTGTGTTTTTGCTTTACGCTCGGGTCAGCCTGAGTTTCACAGCTTTGGTTTCATCCTTTTTGGAGCTAGAGATCCGTCGTAGATTTAGCTGTCTACCTTATATTTCCATTCCAGTTATTTCCACTCAGCTTTTTCTTTTGTAGTAGAGAACTTATGTATCTAAACTTTCCATTGTATTTGTTTTCAGACTTGGATATTATGTATTAGTTTGAGACTATGTATCTAGGTGCTTTATGAACTCCTATGTTTATTTTATTCCGCTGCGAGTTATTATGATATTCTATGACTGTGATTCTGTGATTGATTTTATTTGCCCCAAATTTTATTAACAATCTGTTGTTTTGAATTATTCAAGTCTGACATGTGTGGTTTTATTGTCAATTTGAATGGTCCAAAATGGAGGGATGTTATAGTTGGCATCAGAGCTTTGGTTTCAGGCAAACCTTAGCCTACGGGGCAAAAACTCATTAGAGATAGTGTAGAAATACCCTAGAATGAGTAAAATCAATCTTAGGATCATTCTTTGCGAGAGAACGTATTTTCAAGTATAAAATGGTTTTCAAATGATTTTTCAAGGATTATTTTGGATATAAAATTTTCTTATTTCAAAATCAAATTCCTTTTCTTAGAATTTCCCTTCTTTTCGAATCCATCTTGTTTAATAGAATTCTTTGATTAGGATTTCCATTCTAGTTGAATCTTGTCTTTTTTCTTTCTCCTCTATCTTGGTCCTAAAGAAAAAAATTCATTCTTGAATTTCTAGGATGAATCGTAGGAATGCCAAAGGTCAGGGTCGTGGTGTTGCCCCAGTTCCAGCACCAGCTGCACCCATTAGGTTTACCATTCTCTGTAAGGAGTTCACTCAGCTAGGTGGTACTAAGTTTACTGAGTCTTGCCATGACTTCTTCCACTCGTGCTCCGCCTACTCCACATGCTCCTAGTGATACCCAAGGTAATCTCTAGAGCACCTTTACCTTGTTTAGTCTTCCTGTTCGTGTTTTATTTGACACTAGAGCTTCGCATAGTTTCATTTCTGTGGACCTTTGTGATAAGTTTGAGCATATCCTTTCACCAAAGTTTGCAACCGAACCTTTATGTGTTACTAATCCTATTGGTGGTCCCGCAAACCTTAGTAGGATTTGTAACAATGTGAAACTCTTCTTTTCCGACCATCGCTTTTCTGGTGATTTCTATGTTCTTGGTTTCGATGCTTTTGACATATTACTTGGAGGAGATTGGCTGAAGATACATGAAGTTGTTATCTCTTGTAAAACCCAGACTGTTTTTCTTGTTGATGATTTTGGAAACCCTTTGGTGATTCAGTACCATATGCCTAAGAGTATGTAGACAGTTTAATCTATTCTCCTGATTCATCCCCTAGTGATCTCGATTCTACTCCTATGGTCAAACTCTACCCTGATGTATTTAATGAAGTCACTTCTTTACCTCCTAAACGAAAAATTGAATTTCGTATTGATCTTATTCCTGGAGCTCGACCTGTAGTTCTTCCTCCCGGAAGGATGGCACCCCGCGAGAAGGTTGAGTTGAGGAAGCAAATTGAAGACTTGTTCTCCAAAGGTTTTATCAGACCCAATCATTCCGAATGGGGAGCAGCAGTGGTTTTTGTCACTAAGTCTGATGGTTCTTTGAGGATGTGTGTTAATTATAGGAAGCTGAACAAGCTCACTATGAAAATAGATATCCAATGCCTCGTATTAATGATATGTTCGATCAGCTTTATAGAGGTACTGTATTCTCTCAACTTGATCTTGCCACCGGTTTCCACCAGCTCAGAATTGTCGAGGAAAGTATTCCCAAAACCGCTTTCCGTTCTGAGGATGGTTTCTTTGAATGGTTAGTTATGCCTTTTGGTTTGACTAATGCCCCAGCTTTCTTTGTTGACCTTATGAATCGTGTGTTTCGTGATGTTCTTAATAAGTTTGTTCTAGTCTTCGTCGATGATATTCTGGTTTTCACTAAGTTTAAGGCGGAACATGAAATACATTTGAATTTTGTTCTGAAGACCCTTAGGAGTCATCAGTTGAAAGCCAAATTGTCGGAATGCCATTTCTAGAAAGATGAAGTCCGATTTCTTGGACATATTGTTTCTGGTGATGGAGTTTCTGTTGATCCAGTTAAGATCGCTGCGATCAATGTAAGTCTATCTTCTCTTCTTCCATTGTACATTAATTATTCTATCTCTTTCTCGGTTCTTATTCTCCCTATTCTATTTTAGGATTGGGAAACCCCTAGGACTCCATCTGATATCCGTAGTTTTCTGGCCCTTGCCGGTTATTATCGGAGATTCATTGAGAATTTTGCTCGGATTGCTGCACCTCTTACCGCTCTAACTCGTAAGAATGCTAAGTTTAGATGGAATGATAAGTGTGAAGCTGCATTCAATGAGTTGAAGCGCAAGCTTACTTCCGCGCCAGTTCTTACCATTCCAAATGGAAATGAGGGATTAACGGTATACACGGATGCCAGTCATGAAGGTTTGGGAGCCGTTCTGATGCAGGATGGGAAGGTTATCGCTTATGCCAGTCGTCAATTGAAGATTCATGAAGCCAATTATGCAGCCCATGATTTGGAATTGCTTGCCGTAGTTTTTGCTTTGAAGCTTTAGAGACATCATCTATTAGGAACTAAGTTTGAGCTCTTTACAGATCATCAGTCTTTGAAATATATTTTCACCCAGAAGGACTTGAATCTGAGGCAAGTTAGGTGGCTTGAGTTTCTAGCTTCTTATTACCTCGACATCAACTGTAACCCCAGGAAAGCTAATGTTGTAGCCGATGCTTTGAGTCGAAAGAAGGCGATGTTATGTCAGCTTGTCGTTTCTTCCCCTCTTATGGATCGTATTATCGCTAAGCAGGATGAAGATAGGATAATTAGGCTTATTAAGGAAAATGTTCGTAGCAGGGTTGGCGGTAGTAGCCAAGATGGAAGTGGAGCTCAAATCGATGATGAATGAGTTTTAAGGATTAATAATCGGATTTGCATCCCGAATGTCGATGGATAGAGACAAGAGTTACTTCGGGAAAATCATCGGTCTAGACTTTCTATTCATCCAGGTGTGATGAAGATGTACCATGATATGAAGAAGTTGTATTGGTTGAGTGGTATGAAGCGTGATATCTCCCTTTTTGTTAGTAGATGTGCAACTTGTCAGCAGGTTAAGGCTGATCATCAGAAGACCGTTGGATTATTGCAACCCCTTGAGGTTCCCAATTGGAAATGGGAACAAGTTGCTATGGATTTTATTGATGGATTACCGAGGACTAGGAGAGGTAAAGAAAGTATTTGGGTAATTGTGGATAGATTGACCAAGTCAGCTCATTTCATTTCGGTTAGGTCCAACCGTTCTGCTTCGAGTTTAGCTGAGATTTATATGAGAGAGATTGTTCGTCTTCATGGTGTTCCTGTCAGTATTGTTTGTGATAGAGATCCCATCTTTACCCATCTGTTTTGGAGAGCTTTTCAGGAATCTTTAGGTACTCGTCTGAATCTGAGCACTGCTTACCATCCACAGACCGACGGTCAAACGAAAAGAGTGAATCAGATTCTGGAAGATCTTCTTCGTGCCTGTGTCCTTGATTTTAGAGGATCTTGGGAAGATCATCTCCATCTCATTGAATTCACCTATAACAATAGTTATCAGGTAAAGATCTCAAATATCTATTTAAGGTTGTCTTAAACATTTATCTATCTTATCCCATTTCTGAATTCAGGCTAGCATCGCAATGGCTCCATTTGCTGCTCTTTATGGACGCCTTGCAAATCTCCGTCTCGTTGGATTGAATTCGGTAATCGTTTGGTTCTTGGTCCTGATATGATTCTAGAAGCATCTGAGAAGGTTGAGGAGATTAGGAGAAAGATGAGGATTGCTCAGGATAGACAGAAGAAGTATGCTGACAGGCGTAGGAGGAATTTAGAATTTTCTGTTGGTGATCAGGTTTTCCTTAAGGTCTCTCCATTAAGAAATGTGATTCATTTTGGTCGGAGAGGGAATCACACTCCTAGGATTATTTGTCCTTTTCGCATCTTAGAGAGAGTTGGTTCCTTAGCTTACCGTTTGGATTTGCCTGAGAAGCTTTCTGGAGTGCATAATGTGTTCCATGTTTCGCATCTTCGTCGGTATCTTCATGATCCATCTTTGATTGTCCAGCCTTCTACTCTCGAGAGTTTGGATGTTGAGCCGAACCTTACTGTCGAGAGGAAGCTACTTCGTATTATCGATAGAGGTACGAAGCAGCTACGAAGAAAATCTGTCAACCTGGTCAAAGTGCAATGGAGCAGTGATGATCGGGATTGTACTTGGGAAAAGGAAGAGAGCATTCGTGCTTCGAATCCGGATTGTTTGTTCCAGGTATCATTCGTTATCCTACCTTATCCCCTCTTTGAGTGGGGGAGAGTGTAACAACCGACAAATTTTGAAAATATTTTTAAATGAAAATTCATTGGAAACTTTGAATATAATTATTTTAAAATTTGATAAATTTGGAAATTTAATGTGATATTTTGGGATTTGATGTGAAATGTTCTTACAAATTTAATAAAGTAAAGATTTTTCTTAAAATGCAAAATTTGGTCAACTTTGGTCAAAGTTTGACTTTCTGTGAAAATTTTAAAATTTGAATTTTGAACTTTTTTTTATGAAGGTGGATTTAATTCTAACATTTTCTTTGTTTTTCGTTTTGTAAAATTTTGATTTCCACTTCTCAAAATTTACAACTTATGGCATATTACACGTAGTTATTTTCCCTTAACATTCATTTTATTTACATTGTGACTTTGGGCTTGTAATAATGGGCTGGGAATTCTTTTAGTAGATGAGAAGCCACATGATGGAGTAGCCTATATAATATCTTAGGGTTTTGCTAGACTCTCACTTTCATTTGTGCCTCCGTAGAAAGAAATCAATGTAAGTTTTCTTCTTCATCTTCCTCCTCAAAACCCTAGACTTTCTTCCTCTCTTCCTCTACAAATTTTACTCCTCCCCCCCTCAAAAATTTCGACCACACCTATCTCCTCTCCCTCCAACCACAAACCCTAGCCAAAACTACCTTTTTTTCTTCCTTATTCCCTTTCATCTTCACCAATTTTGGCCTCCACCTCCTCTTTCTCCAACAAAAAAACCTTATAGCCGAACCCCTTCCTTTTTCCCCCTTTTATTCTTCATTTATTTCGGCCATCACCACCATCCTCCTCTCCAATTGCCAAACCCTAACCTTAGCCTTGCCTTGACCATGTAGGCCGAACCCTAAACCCAAACTTTGCCTTCCTCTAGCCTTGTAGCCACAAACCCTAGCCTATAGACCAAAACCCTAACCCAAATCTAGTTCAGGCCGAACCAAAACCCCCTATGGCCGAGCCCAAACCATCATGGCCGAACCATTTGACCCCTCTAGGCCGAGCCTATTAGCCTTTAGGCTAACCCTTCTCATGTATTTTACAAAATATAATTTTTTTATACTTCTATTTTTCTATGTGAATTATTTGTTTACGTATGGAATTTATTTTATGTTTCAAAGCGTCGGATTTGGGTTCTCCTCTCACTCAAGCTTGTCCGTAATTTGTTGTGCTTGTCGTAGTTGTTGTGTTGCGTTTTGAATCACTTCTCTAACCAAAGAAGGTGAGTAATCACTCTTGACAACGTACTTATATTTTGGTGAATTGATGACAATGGAATTGTATGGATTTGTATATACAAGTTGAGAATTTCACCTATGTTTATATTATGTTATTTCATATCATAGTTTACCTATTATGATCGTATACCATGATATATTGAATATTGTTATGTTTATTTAATATTCTGTTCTCACATTGCAAGTTCGTTCACTATGGGTTGAAATGATACATACCCGAATGATCTTTAGATTAAGGAAAATTGTTATGGGCTGAAATGATAGGCCTGAGCAATTTTATTTGACTTGGGATTACGGGATTGAAATGATATAAAACCCGGAAAATTAATAAATTGCGGATTGAAATGATATATGTCCGTATTTACTTGACCCTAGGGTAGAGAATTTTATACAGACTCCGTGGTTGATTTAAAATGATTTTCTCAAAACTATTAAGTATTTTGGATTTCTGTATATGAATCTTAACTAAAATTTAATGTAATAATTTCTGTGAATTTGTTTACATGAGTTAAAATTTTTATAAGAAATAAATAGTTGGAAATGTAAATTTTGGAATCTAATTTACAAAATGAAGGTTAATTGAAATTTAAAAATCCGATTTGACTTAATAATGGTATTTTATTCTAACCTATAAATTGTAAGTTGTAATTCATGTAATAGTGATTAAAATGATAAATGGTTTTTTTTGTGGAAAAAAAATGTAAGTTAAAACATACATTTTGACATGTAAGTTTTAACTAATATAAATGGTATAACTTGGGTAATAAAAATGATAAAGGTTATTTACTGAAAAGAAAATAAAGTGTAAGTTAATAACGTACTTTTCACTTAGCATAAGGATTTCAGCTTTAAAATTTGACATTATAGTAAAAAGTTATTTAAGTAAAGGTGTGGTTTCTTTAATGACCAAATAGCTAAAATTAGAGTAATATAATAAGAATGATATAATAACTATGATAAAAGCTGTAAATATATATACTATTTTATTATATAACCTATTGTAGTAGGAAGTAACAATTCAAAACTGCTGCGATTTCTTACGGAACAATTCAAAACTGCTGCGATTTCTTACTGTAACAATTCTGCACTGCTGCGGATTCTTATAGTAACAATTCTGCACCGTGGCGAATTCTTACAGTAACAATTCTGCACCGCTGTGAATTCTAACAGTAGCATTTCTGTACTGCCGCGTTTTCTTAAAAGTGACATTTCCAGAATGCTACAAAAAATTTATAAAGGGTTATAGTTCTGAATGTTATGGTTCCAAAGGTTACATTTTCAAAGTGCTACGATCTTTAAATTTTTACGTTTCAAAGGGGTTACAATTAAATGAATTTGGAAGTGTACGACTTTGGAGAAATGAATAATATTTTAAAGGATAATGATATGGAATTTATATGGTTTTGAAAGGAATATGTTTGATATGAAAAATAAACCAAATTAAAATTGAAATAACCACGGGTTAAAATAACGTTTGGTTGTTAAAGAGACCAGGATCGGATATGGGCATACTCTCTGTCGATACCGAAAACCACTTTAACAACTGTGTACGCGGTGGAGATTCCAGAATGAAGTAGGATGGTGGCAACGATCCTAAAGGTATACATACGTGGACCTAACTCCCGTGAGTTAGCATAAGGTGGCTAAAACAGGAGCAATTGACGGGCTAAGTAAGGTAGCTCCTCCAATCGGACACACTTCATCGTTAGCCATTCTATTACTTTGTGATTGATTTGGTGCACACCTTTGATTCGAGAGTGTGGATCGAGTTGGGCGGTAGTTGCGGCTTTGCGTATCCGAAAGTGTAATTGGTATATATACTATGGCATTGCCTAGTTGTGCCATGTCACCTACCCTAACGCACCTTCTACGAGTTTGATTTATGTCGTACCTATGGGGTATCCTCTGGCGACCCCAGTTTACGGGGAGTTACGGTACTGTATAGACTATTGGCGTTATAAAAATGTGTTAAGAGGGAAAATGTAACGCCTTAACGCTATTTTAATAGTTTGCTTTACTTTAGACATTATTATAATAACGTATATTACTACATAGTAGATGGTTTAACGGATCCTTAAAGGATGGGCGATCCCAAGCATCCTTTAAGTTATTGATGCATTTCTTTTATAGTTCACTTGAGTTGATTTACATTTTATAAGTATGTATGTCCTGACTCGACTGTTTTGTGTTTTTTCTTTATGCTTGGGTCAGCCTGAGTTTCACATCTTTCGTTTCATCCTTTCTAGAGCTAGAGATCCGTCGGAGATTTAGCTGTCTACCTGATATTTCCATTCCAGTTATTTCCACTCAGCTTTTGCTTTTGTAGTAGAGAACTTATGTATCTAAATTTTCCGTTGTATTTGTTTTCAGACTTGGGTATTATGTATTAGTTGGAGACTATGTATCTAGGAGCTTCATGAACTCCTATGTTTATTTTATTCCGCTGCAAGTTATTCTGATATTCTATGACTGTGATTCTGTGATTGATTTTATTTGCCCTAAATTTTATTAACAAACCATTGTTTTGAATTATTCAAGTCTGACATGTGTGGTTTTATTGTCGAATTGAATGGTCCAAAATGGTGAGATGTTACACTTACGATGTCAAATATTTAAATTTTATCCTTTTCGAAAATGGTTTAAAGTTTATTATCACTTTTAAATATGATATTTAAAGGATAATTAAGCAATTATTTTATTATAATGTTTGAAGTTAATTTAATACTTTTTAAACAATTGGTTAAAATCGTTATTTTGTTAATAAGATTTAAAGGTTATTAAATGAAGGATGTTTAAATAATAACTTGTTTATTTAGGGATGTTTTTATCAAAGGAAATTTATAGGTTAAATTTTATTAAAGAAATTTTGTATCAAATAAGGAAAGTTTATAACAAGAGTTTTATAAATTGAAAAGAGATATTGAAATTTGGGAAAGAGTTTTATAAATGATTGGGATATTTATAAAAGAGTTTTTATAAATGATTCTAAATATTTATAAAAGGGTTTTATAAATGGTTTTGATATTTATAAAAGAGTTTTGCAAATAAACTTGGAGATTTAAAAAAAGTTTTCATAAATGGATTTGGAATTTAAATAAAGGAGATCTCATAAAATGAAAGAGATTTATTTAAAAAGGATTTATAGAAAAAGTTTATAAAAGAAATTGAGATTTGATTTCCTTAAACTAACCTTCTTAATTATGGTGGTATGGAACATTTGTTCCATACTTAACACCGAGGGAATAATGTTTATGGTTACCCCCATCTCTGTTTCTTTTTAAATAACTTTTTTCTGATCCTTTAATATGATTTTGGAATAAGAAACCTTTAACAAATGTTTTGTGAATATACTTATTCCGGTGGGAGAAGTATATGAATATTCTGATAAATATTTTGAATTTTTTTAAATAAATGAAAGATTTATTTTGAGGCTTAGCGGTTGCTATAGGTAATTAAATCTCTAAATTATTGTTGTTTGTGTATTTGATAGTTAGATAACCGACTATCAGATCTTGGCCAGTTTTGACTTAGAAAGTAAATAAGAGCTTCATGTGTTCATATGGTTTGAGTTCCATTGAGAGAAATTCATTCGGTGAAACGTCTCTAGCTTTAAAGGATATATTAGGGTTCCCTTTGGCACTCTAGTATAGTCCGCTTACTTCCAAATGAACCAAGAATGAGTCAACATGAAATTATCAGTTGTTAGTTCGGAGAGATCGAGATTAAATATGCTATCTGAAAACCGCTTCGAACCAACACAAGTGTTCAAATGTAATACATCTTGATGATGATCGAAGATGGATTTCTTTGAAGAGCAAGAGCTACTTGCTACTAATCCTGAGGGTGATTCCAATATAGACGTAGTAGAGGTAATGCCTTCGGTTTTGTTCAGACCCAGAATGAACTTGTATGGATGAATGTTGGCATTGCATTTCTGCCTGGAGGGAAGTGTTAGAATTCCAAGTGGGAATTGCTAAAGGAGGTTAAATCGTTACCTCACAAGCCTCACACCCTGAAAATGGTTAAAATAGAGTAAATGCAGCAAGCCTATGTGGGTCGCTCCCATAAGGATGTATCATCACCTTTCTAGATTATCATATTATGGATTTGGTTGTGCATGAGAGCTCTCTATAAAAGTTAGGAACAACTGGGTCATGATATATTCGGTACTGTCTAGTAAGGCATAGATCAGTTCTATTTAGGCAGAGGTCGAAAGGTTTTCGCCCTTAGGTACATTTTATCTAGAGATGTACTATTTTTGAAAGGTAGTCCTTACCTTGCCATTTGTTGGAATCCATTCTCCAATAAGCGCCTTCGGTTTTCAATTTTATACCTATTATTTTTGTTATGCACACAGGTCCCAAATACTTGATTATTGAATTTTTTAAACCTTAGACATTATTATAATATCACTGGATTTTACAATAAAAATGATTTGGTGATTGTAAACTAAAAACCCATTCGTGTTTATGTGCGGCGTGGTCTTATGAGATACCTTTTATTTTGAAAGAGTTTTCTAATGTGGAAATCAATATGAATTGATTGAGCTTTCTTACGCTGGTTTACTAGGCTGATCTGGGCTTTATTTTCTTATAATGCTTATGTCAACCCGAGCATTATTTTCTCATTTAGCTGGATTCTTTGGAGCTTTTAGGAGATGAGCTGGATCCTTCAAGACATATTCCCGTATCTTATTTTCTTCCATAGTTTTCTGTTTTGTTCTTGTCTATATTTATTAGCAATTGTAAGGACATGTTGTTATAACTGTCCAAGCTGATAGTAGTTAGTGTACTCTGATGTGTATATAATAAAGTTGATTTCTCTTTCTATAGTTTTGTGTATATTATATATTTCTCGTCATGATATGAGATTCTGTTTTGTCTTTTCTTTCTTTAACCCCTAATGACATGTCTTTCAGATATTTAAATGATCGGCACACAAATACCGATGATGTATTAAGTGTCGTCTTTAGGTGTAAGAAAGGCAGATCATTAAAGAGCACATATTTGTTATTTTTATGTTGTGTTGATTTATCGGTTGAGTGGGTTATGAATTCTGGTCCAGAACCAGGACGCCACGGTGTCGATAGGGGTTCTAAATACTTAAACCAGGAAAATCGACACTGTATTGTTTTGAAAATCGGTAAATGAAACAATTTTAATTAGGATTATATTTTATATACAAAGGAATAATTTTCAAATGATAATTATAGTTATTTGTGTTATGATTGTTTGTTAGGAAATGTTGATATTTATTTATCATCATTTGTTTGTTTGCTTCTGCTCGGTTAATTTATGAGCATTTATTGGCTGATTTTAATTAAAAATTTGATCCAAACACCTTGTGAATTTTGTTTCACAATTTGACTATAAGACGTTCGTTAAATAATGTAGATTTAATAAGTTTACTTTGTTAAAAAGTTTAGTATAATAAAGGATGTTATTGTATGAAGTTAATTTTATATAAATTTAGGTTATAAGACGTGCCTTATAAAATAAAAGAGGATTTTTGGAGGATTTAAATTCCGATGTTTTGAAAAGATTTCAAATAATTTTTGAGAAAAATAGTAATGGTACTACTTGAAAGTTTTTATGAGTATAAGTTTTGCAAGAAATCTTAATTAAATATCTTCTGTAGAAAGTTCGGGCAAACATCTTGATTTGTTTGCGGAGATCTGAATAATCTTCTAAGTGACAATCGTATCTTTGCTTAGACGAATGGTATAGTGCACTTAGTAAATTATTCTCTTTATCATTGTATGATCGAAACAAGTTCGAATCCGAATGAAACTAAAACAAGTTAGGAATTGATATTTTGTAAAAACTATTTGTTTGGAAATTTGAAAAGTGTTGTTTCAAAATGGGGAATCTTGAAATAGAAGAAGTATTTTAAGTTAACCAGTTCAAGTGACACGAAAATAACTATAAAAAATGGAGAAGATATGTGTTCGGATGTTAAGCACTTCTCATAAATATTACCTTCTTGGTAAAGGAATATATGATATTATTTGGTAGTACCTAGTTCCTTAGTATCGTTTTGGAATCACTTGGGCTATATATATATATATATATATTTCTATGACTAAAATTTATAGTATCAGTTTAGAAAGGAGTTTTGTAATAAAACCAGGTATTCGGATTTTGAGTTTATTTAATAAATTCGAATTGGAAAATTTTAAACCAGATAGTAATATATACCCTCCTGATGTAGTTGGGTATTATACAAGTCATACTTAAGTTTAGTTTTATGAAATGTTTTCATAAATAATTTTAACAGAAATATGATTGGTATTAGTGGGAACCAATAAAATATGTACGTAAGTTGAACATTGGTCATTTCTTCTTTTCACATAGTTTTGGATCCAAGATTCAAGTACATGACTTTGAGATGTTTCTAACCATTCCAAATGATAATCTATTGCACGATTCTTGATGGTGAATACTTAGTGAGGTTTCATGATATAGAACCAAAGTTTTCTATCATAGTTTATGGCTATGTAAGGAGAATCGAGGTTTCTAATAAAGAAGCCCGATCGGGGTCCGCACTAGTGAATCTGGTGAGCAATACTAGTTCGGAAGTGAAGTATGTATTCTAGTGGAGATTGAATCAAATTTAGCATATGGATGATCTGTGTACATCATACATACTTATGAATAGTGTTAAGTATTCATGGGTTAGCTTGTTGCTTTCTAGGTTAAGGGTTGTGGTAAATTCTGGGGTCGAAATTCTTTTAAGGGGGAGAATGTAACGATCCAGAATTTTATCGCTTTAATTTATGAATATTTAATTTATTTTAAATAATAAATTATTGGTTTTTAATAATTTTAATAGCCCATTTTTAATTTTTAACTGATAATAGAAAATTTTATTTTTAAATTTTGTTTACATAAATAGATAGTTTGACGGGAAACTAAAAAGACTGAAATGCAATTTTCGGATTTTCATTTTTTATTGAACGACAATTTATTTTAAGTTATAATATTTTGATTTTTCTTTAAAACAACATTTAAAATGTTAAACACACTTTTAAGTTGAAAATGTACATACTATTAAGTATTGAAATAAAAGTTTTATTTAAATTTCAAAAATGGAAGGATGTGACATGGATTTGAGATATTAAATGTAAAAATAAACTTAGGTACGTGGATTACCCTATTATCCAATATGTTATCAAATGTTAGTACCTTGGGTGTCTTTGAAATGATGTAAGGGTTGAAAGATGGTTAAAGGGTATTTTGGTCTTGGTTTATCCATTCATTATAAAAAGGTAATTCTTATTCTTACTTTTCATTTGTTTTTCTTCTTTTCAATTTTTCTTCCTTAACTCCATTTCTCCTTCCTTTCTACTTTTTAAATTTTAAGGTAAAAACCCTTTCTTAGTTCGAAATGCTTCATTTCATTCAAGAATCAAACTTTATGGCTTAAGCGTGGATTAGCATTTTCAAAAGCATGGAAAATAATAATAAAAGTGAGCTATTTCAACCTGTTAATAATTTTACTAAAATAAATATTGTAGAAGTTATTTGATTAGCTTGCTTGTGAACTTATGTGATATTCATGTTGTATGAAATTGGATTTAAATTTCATAATTTGGCTTGAAATTGCAAATTTAGCTCGTTGTGGACATATAAGCATATACTGTTTTCTCTGTCTGGTCGAAAACCACCTCCTCTTCTCGCCGTCAAAATTTAATAACTCATAAACCACTTAGAATTTTTACTCACCGCCAAATAGTAAGTTGTTTGTTTTGATCCATAGTATATTTTAAAAATTGTTGTCAAATTTTTAGTTGAGTATATTTTGAGAAATTAAATAATACAGTGAGAGGTCAACTTTTGCCATTTTTCATCGATCACAAATCGTCGAACAAAGTACAAAGTCATGTTTGTTTATGCAAATCATGATTTTTAGTGGCTGCCTCGTGATTTTTTATGGTGTGGTTTGGTTGTAATTGCTAGTTGATCGAAATTGGGTTAAAACCCAAAATGCGACGAACCGATGGTCGAGGGGTGGAGCCAATAGTGCTAGAAGGAGCCTTGGGTTTAGGCAGAGGCGTGATGCTGATCGGGCGTGGTCAGGTGGTCCGTGTAGTGAGCTGTCAAGAGAACTAGGGTTAAGGACCTAGGGTTTGGTGCTCAGGTTTCTACATCGAAGTGATGGTGGCACGATCGGTCTCAGTGAGTGGGTACTTGGGGTTGCGGTGGTGTGCGGTGGTGTTGTGGGTCGAGTGGGCTATAGGCGATAGGGGAGGCGATGACAGGTGGATTTGGTGTCGCGTTTTGTTCAGGAGCTCGTGTGATGTTCTCGGGTGTATGGTCATTTCAAAGTGGAGGCGGTCAAAGCTCGCGGTGGAGGGTTGGTCTAGGCGAGCAGGGCAAGGCACGTATGTGGGGTAGGTCATGGCGGTAGCTGGGGCATTTTGGAGTTTGTGCGCATGCACGTGTGCACATTCATGCACGGCCGATGTAGGCTCCAAGTTTAAAAAAAACCTGGAATTGTGTCTTTTTTGTGTGCCTGGGTTTTTGAAGAGGAAGTAGGGTGGATGGGCTTAATGGGATTTAGGTTGGTGTAGATGTTAGGTTAAATAATAATTAAGGGTTTTGATTTAATTTGTTTAATTAAATTAAGTTAAGCTTAGAAAATTCGTAACTCGTTCATACGAAATCCGATTGACACATGGTTTATGGCATTGGGTTCGTATTAACATGAAGAATTCACTTATAAAATCATTTGACCCATACGTTGTTGTGTAATTTAATGGTAAATTGATATGGACTATGTATAATTATGTGTTTAGTAATTATAATTTTCCACTGACATTCTGTTAGCATAAAAAAACGTGGTTTTGCTATATTTAAATGAAGTAGGTTATATTTACTTGCCCGTTGAATTATGTTGAGATACTATCCATCGAATGAAATCGTAGATTTTATTAACTTATCTGTTGTTTATGTAAATACCTGTGTTACATTTTGAATGTCAAATTAATATAATAGTGGTAGCTTGTTTAAATACCATTGAGATTTGGTAAGCCTTTTCCAAATTAGATAATATGGATTTGAAATCAACTTAAGTTTTATGACAAGTTAAAGTAAATTGTTAAATCAATTAATGATGGTTTAAGTTAATTATTATTAAATTAAAAATGTTGATGTTAATTATTATTTTAATTAATAATGATTAAGCAATTATCATTTGATTAATACTTGTTTTAAGTTAATCTCTTAATTAATGATGTTTATAAGTTAATTAATTTTTATAAAGCTATTTAAGGTTAATTAATTACTTTATTAACAAGGTTTAGAGTAATTAATTACTTTATTAAAAGGTATTTAAAGCTGATTAATTATTTAATAGTGATGTTTAAACTTAATTAATCATTTTGTTAATTGTATTTAAATTTTATTATTTAATTTAATAATGGAGTTTCAGTTAATTTAGTTAACTTAAGAATATACTTTAAACAAATAATATTGTTTCATAAAAGGGATTTAAAGCTAATAAGTTTGTTTTATAAAAGGGATTTTATTTTGATAAAAGAACTATGTAAAAGAGTTATAATTGGAAAGAGATGTTGAAACTTGAAAGGAGATAGGTATTTAGAACCTTGTTTAGCTAAATTGTACAGGGAACTCAAGAATTCAGCTATTATTTCCATATACATTTGTTTTACTTAAGAAAGTCAAGTTTATGAATTAATGAATAATCCTTCTTAATTATGGTGGTATGGAAATGCTTCTTCCATACCTAACACCAAAGGATAAGTGGCTTGGAATTATAGTTAACAATGTTTTAAACGACATTCGTTTTTGGCCCATTTAATATAACTTTGAAATAAGAAATCTTTCTTAAATGTTTTTGAGAATATACTGTACCGGTGAGCTAAATATTTTTGGAAATAATTAAAGTAATTTAGTTAATGGAAGACTAACAAAATAAGGCTTAGTGATTTCCATGGGAAACTAAATACATGACTAATGTGTGTTTATTTGATAGTTAAATAACCGACTATCAAATCTTGGCCTGTTTTTAACTTTGGAAATATCTAGAGGAAACACAAGAATTATAGAATATACTTATCTTAGATGATACTACTGTATGTTTAAACTAGTTACGTTCTTCTAAGGTAAATGATAAGGAGATCCGTCCACTTTAACGGATAGGGGCGATCCTCGCTCTTATGCATTGTATGTTTATTTCCAAAAGAACCATAGTTGAGTTTACCAAAAACCGCCGACTATTGGTTCGAAGAGACAAGGATCGGATAAGTATGAATTATCCGATAACCACTTCAAACCAACTCAAGCGTTCAAATTAGAAACATCTGAAGATGCCAAGATTGAAGACAAAGATCTTTCAACTGTAAGGGCTACTTGCTACTAATCTTGAGGGTGATTCCATAGTGGATGTTGTAGAAGTGGTGTCTTCGGTTTGTTCATATCCTGAACAACTTATGTGGACGAATGTTGGTGTTTCATTATCGCCTGGAGGGCAGTGTTAGCATTCCAAGTGGGATTGCTATTGAAAAAGTAAAACATAGCCTCCAGCCTCTTCAACCGGGAATGATTAAAATAGGGGATATGTCCGCAAGGCTATGTGGGTCACACCCATTAGGGTATTGTTATCACCCTTCTAGATTATATATATATTTATGGATTTGGTTGTGCATGACAGCTCTCAGGAAAAGGTTGCAAAGCAACTAGGGTGATGAAATATTCGGTACAATCCAGTAAGGGGTAGGTCGGTTTTGCCATGAAGGGATCAATGGGTTCGACCTCGGTACATTTTATCTAGGGATGTACTGTGACAGACGGTACTCCAGTAGCCTTTTCATTGATGGAATCCATTCTCCAATAAGCGCCTTACGGACTTAGCTATATTTAGCTATATTTATTGTTTACTTTAAACCCTCGACATTATTATAATATCACTGGATTTTCTATAAATCATTTGGTAAAAATCCACCCGTGTTTATGCGCAACGTGGTCTTATGAGATATCTTTATTTTTGAAAGGTTTTAATAAGATATAAGAATCTATTTGATTGTGTTTCTCATGCTGGTTTACCAGATTGATCCGGGCTTTCTTTTCTTATGATGCTCGGGTCAGCTCGAGCTTATTTTCGGATTTAGCTGGACACTTTGGAGCTTCAGGAGATTCGCTGGAACCTCCTATGCATGTTTGCACAAAAAATGGGCAAACACCTCCAAGTCGTATGATTTAGTTGATTTTATGTTGTTTTTAGTGATCTGGATGATCGATGCAAATATGTAAAAAGCAGGGACTAAACTGTAAAAGACACACAGATTTATAGTGGTTCAGCCAGAATGTGCCTACGTCCACTTTATATATTATTTCTCCTTTTTTGTTCAGATTACAAGTACAAAGCTTTGATACAAGTATATGAAAGTTGTTTGAAAGTTCTATCCATGCTTGAGCTCTCAAACTTGTCCCTCCCATTGTTGTACCCCTGCCCCTCTATTTATAGAGTGAGGTTGGGGGTAGGGGTCTTGGATGTATATGGCTGCTGGTGGGCCTGGGCTGATGCAATCAGGCCTGGCAAAGTTGGTCTGGAACGCCTTGGTCCGGTGGAACTTGGTCCGGTGGGACTTGGTCCGGTGGGACTTGGTCCAATTGGGACTTGGTTGGAGTTTGGTTCGGTGGGACTTGGCTTTGGTTCGGCAGTGCTGTCTTGGAGTTGGTTCGGTGGGATTTGGCTTTGGTTTGGCAGTGCTGTCTTAGAGTTGGTTCGGTTTGATTTGGCTTTGGTTCGGCAGTGCTGTCTTGGAGTTGGTTCTGTGGGACTGGCTTTGGTTCGGCAGTGCTGTCTTGGAGTTGGTTCGGTGGGATTTGGCTTTGGTTCGGCAGTGCTGTCTTCGAGTTGGTTCGGTGGGATTTGGCTTTGGTTCGGCAGTGCTGTCTTGGAGTTGGTTCGGTAGGGATTGGCCCGGTCGAAACACACCCAACACTTGCCCCCCAAAGTAGGGCATGTGCATGCATATGGCGTGCTTTGCTTTAGGTCATTCATCCTGGACACACTCATCCGGTCAAGAATGCCGAACCAACTGGTCCGGTCGTTGATATTCGCCTATAAGTATGGACCTTATGCTTTCGTTATTCACTACCAACTGAAATAGTCGAACCACGCTTGACTACCGAATCAGGTGATTGCCGAATATCTCTTATGTTTTGAACCACCGAATGAACCTGTGGGACATGAGTGC
This sequence comes from Allium fistulosum, assembly GCA_030737815.1. Lineage (NCBI taxonomy): Eukaryota > Viridiplantae > Streptophyta > Magnoliopsida > Asparagales > Amaryllidaceae > Allium > Allium fistulosum. The sequence continues at coordinate 798,574,625 of CM060903.1, read as the reverse complement.
CGAATGAACTTTCGTACCTTGAACTGCCGAATGAACCTGTGGGGCATGAGTGTCGAATGAACCTTCGTGCCTTGAACTACCGAATGAATTTTTATGACTCGGAATACCGAACGAGACCCGGAGTTTGAATGCCGAACGAACCTTGAACCTTTTATGTTTCGAATTACAAATGAAATTCTAGATTGTACGCACTTGCCTGTTTATATCTCTACATCCTTTGTTTTAACGATGTACTCTTTTGTGTTGTAGATAATGTCTCATAAAGTTGAAACCCAATCCGAAAAGAAGAAATCCTAGGACAGAGAAGATCCTTCCGTAGTGCCCCCAGCTCAGTCAGGACCGGGACGTCATGGGCCCACCCTGAGGTCACTAGTAGATGGGTACGGCCCTCAGGAGCTTTTGAACTCACCTCCTGACTGTTTCCCTAGCACTCTCAAAGGCGAGCAGCTTGATGTTATTTCTCGCTCCTTTGGGATCGATAGAGCGCGCATGCTATTGCCGGGGGAAGGGGTGATGCCATATAATCCCGCAGAAGGATATTTCGCCCACAGTAGGTACCATTGTATGTGTGGGGCCATTCCCCCGATCAATGCTTGGATACTCAGCTTCATCACCTACTTGAAGGTGGCACCATTTCAGCTTCAGCCTAACTCTTACGCCATCCTGGTGAGCCTGTTTGTCATTTTCCAGAGGAGATACGGGCGTCCTCCCTCCAACCGGGAGATCCAGTATTTGTACAATTTGAGAGGCTATAAGAAGGGGTCTCTATACATCAGCTTGGAATCAGCTGTGTCTTTCAAGCCGGTCCTGGACTTATATTCGAAGTTCAGCATGTTCAAGAAAGAATGGTTTTTTGTCAAGGATGACTCTGTATCTATTCGTCGCTTTAGTTCTGGCGGTAAGTTTGAAGCTTATTTATAATTTCCGTTTTGACTGCAATGCTTCTTCTTATGTGTTTTTATTTCTGGCTAGCGACAGGTGGCTTTGCGGTCGTAGAGAATGACCGCTTGGTTCAGATGGCTGCGGAAATAGAAGCCATTTCGGGAAGGGATAGGTCGACTTCTTACTTGATCAGGAACGCTACACTTCTGGGGCACAACCTGATTCTACCACATCAGTCCGTGGTCAAGCAGAGAGACACGACGGAGGAGAGGGCTACCAAAGCTACAGGAGGGGCCACAGCGAAGAGCAGCAAAAGGAGACCCTTCTCGATGCATCCAGTTGCCGGGGGGAAGAAACTCAAGAAGTCCGATGGACCCTCTCCCAGCACACATCCAGATGTTCAGGAGGAGGAAAAAGTGGAGGGGGAAAAGGCGAGGATGAAGGAGGTGAGGCGGAGAGCAGAAGCGGTAGAGAAGGTGACGGTGATCGTCACGGCGATGATGGTGGCGAAGGACAGGGCGATGATGGCACCGGGGCTTTTCCTCCTGGGCAGGCAGGCGTGATTCAAGAGTGGACAGATGACGCTCTCCGCCAAGCCTTCGAAGAGTTGGAGGAAGGACCGGCCTTGGCGGAGAAGCCCAAGAAAGCTGATAAGGCCGGGACCGGCGCCGATTTATCTTCCGGGAGTGCTTCTACTGAGGCAACTTCTACGATTCAAGGTGAATTTCTCTTTATTCTTTTAAATTCTTGAATGATGGCTCAATGCATGCTGGTGACACTTGGTTTTCATTCTAGGAGCGGGCAAAACAGCCAAGACCTCAGATCTTCGGCACAGGCGTGAACAATATATACTTCTCAAAGCTTCTGCCAAACCGAAGCCTCCTACTGACCGCCCTGAAGACGTAGTCGGCTATTGTCCTCTTCTTGGGGTTATTGAAGAAGATATACAAAAGAGGAAGAGGAGTCGATCTTCGTTTGAATCTCCTCCTGGCCCTCCGGCCCCACTCTAGCCTATTCAGAATATTACAGAGGAGGATACTGAGTTTATGCCTTCCCCACATCCATCTGAGAATCCAACCGCCACCCCGATAGATCACCCAGGCTTGGTTCGTAATCCGTTTGCGGGTCATCCAGACCTAGACCGGGCCTTTCATGACATCTCCTTCGATGAGGTTACTAGTGAGCACCTTCTCCCTCGCAATCCTATGGTACGGGTGCTTGACGAAGCTAAGTCCCTGAACCTTGATTTGCTTACCACCCGGGTTGTAACTCTGGGGGATGAAGCTAAGACGAACATCGACCGGGTTGCCGAGGAGACTAGGAAATTTATGGGGCATCATGCCCAACTAGTCAAGGTCGGGGAGGAAATTGGGAGTGCCAACATTCGGCTACGGTTAATGGTCTCCGACCAGGCTAAGCAGCTTGCCGATCAAGCCATTCAAATTTCTCAGCACGAGGCCGCATCCAGACAACTGAAGAAGACTATGGAAGAGGCCAGTAGGGCAGAGTTGCGAAAAATGGAGGCCGCCTGCAAGGAGCGGATTGACATAGCCATTGTGACGGTGGATGAGGTTCGACAAGCGGACCTCGAGCGGGTACAGGAATTATCGGGGAGACTTGAGGCCGTGGAGCTTGCTCAGTCCAGGTTGAAGGAGGAGATGGAGGCGATGAGGATATCCCTTCAGGCTGACCGCTCACGATACCGATCGAAGAGGGATGCTGCCGTTGCTAAGCTGCGTGCTTCTAAGCCCCGAATGAGGGAGCTTGAGGAAAACGAGGGGATGATGGATGAGATGCTCCAGGATATGTATTTCCGCACTTGGAAACAGGGTAACTTATCTTGGATGGATGATTACCCCCGAGTTATGGCTAGGATTTATCTCCGGGCTCTGGAGGAGGCTAGGGCTGATGCGGATAAAGAGGGTGGTGCGGTCTTCAGAATGGTTGTGGTCACTGCCCAGTTTACCAAGGAGGAGAAAGTGGCGGTGAAGGAGGGTATGCGGCTGCTTGCCGTTGAGGAGGCAGGTGCGCAGGTAGAGGATGATGATTAGGATGGTCAGGAAGCAGGCGCTGGTAAGTCTTCCCTTCTAGTCTTTCTGTTAACTTGGTTGCTTATCTCTAATGAATTCTTTCTTTGACCGGACAGGTGGGCAACAGGACAAGGGTAAAGCTCCGACGCAGCCGGCTCCTTGATTTGACCTGGATATCTTTTTGTGGACTTGACATTGTTGTATATGTTAGACTCAAAACAGTAACGTAACTTTTAGGTTGTAATTATGTTACTTGTAATAAATAACATTATTCTTGACATGTAATTTTTTAACTTTAGCTGATTCTGTCGTATTTGAATGCTTTTGTTATTTTGACATGTTGTATGAGAAATATAGCTATGCATATGCTTGTAATTCAGTTGTGTTTGATGTCAAGTTCTTGCTTAAAACATAATTTCATGTCTTGCAATGTTAGTGTTGTGTGTGAATAAATTATAGCCACGTATTTATACACAGAAGAAGAAAATACCGCCCTTCATATTTTACTTGTAGATGGCAGCTTTGAATGTCTTGTGTGACTGAGTATGGAATGCGGCCTAGTGTCCTGTTGTGAGTTCCCACTCCCATTAGCGAATGTCTCCTATTCTGTGTCCTGTACTTTAGGGATCGTTATAGAGGATAGGAGGAAAGTTTTTTAAATAAAATTGAAATATGGGAAATAGTAAAACTTCCAATCACGGAAGGCCTTCGATGTGCTTAAGTTCGTGGAAAACGGGCTTTGTAGTCACTTTCCCTAGCTGTGGGTCTTGGAGACATTTGTCACCCATCTTACGCCTCCGCGAGGAGTTAATTTTTTTTACCACAGCCGTACTTAAGACACATCGGAGCCGAGATCGCGCACAGTAACTACCCAGGCCATTATGGCCCGTAATCGTGGGTATTATTCGATTTACTATGGCCGGCTAGCGTGGGTGCCGATCGTCAACCGTGAACTACCCCTGGCTGGCCACACCTTATGTTGGGGCTTAAAGTAGGTTCACAGCTGCCGGCGAGCCGAACACCGTAATGAGCTGCCTTGGCTATAGTCGGCCTTCTCGGTGGCTTATAATCGGCTCATTACAGTTGGCTTTAAGGGCCGTCGCGAGCAATGAGTTAACCCGCAGCAGAGGGATGCCGGAGCAAAAGTGTCTCATTGGCGAGGGCATAGATTCGCATAGTACCTATTAGGTCTTGTCTAGGTGAAGTTGCGCTATGGAGCGCCTTGAATGGAAATGCTATATGCACAGGATTTTGTTCAACAGAAAAGAATAAAGTTAACAAGCAACCAAGATATAAAGGAACAAGTTAAAAAAGAGGCAAGGTTTTTAAAGTGGTTCGGCACGAAAATGCCTACGTCCACTGATTCTCTTTGTTAATTCACTTCATATGGGCAGTACAAGTTAAGAAAAGTATCGACGAAGGTGTTGGATGTTCCATGCCCTTTGGAACACCTCCCCATCTACTGTTGACAAAATATAAGCTCCATTGTGGAGATCTTTATGAATTACATATGGTCCGTCCCAGATTGGATCTAGTGCTCCAAGGCGCGGGAAGATTCACTTGAGGACAAGATCTCCCTCTTGTAAGCTACGATGCTTGACTTTGGAGTTGTATTGCGTTGCCACTTTTTGCTTATGAGCTGATGTTTTGAGTGCTGCATCGTTTCTTCTCTCTTCAATTAGATCCAAAGACATGTGGAGGAGTTCTTCATTTTCTTCTGGGTTATAGTGGATCCTACGGTGGGAAGGCACTATAGTTTCAACTGGGAGCATAGCCTCCGATCCGTATGCCAAAGAGAAAGGTGTATGCCCCGTTGATGTTCTGAAAGATGTGCGATAAGCCCACAGTGTTGTAGGAAGTTCATCCACCCAAGCGCCTTTTGACTTTTCGAGTTTCTTTTTTATTAGAGTTTTGAGAATTTTGTTGACGGCTTTGACTTGTCCGTTTTCCTGGGGATAAGCTACGGATGAGAAGCATTTGTGAATTCCGTGCTCTTGGCACCAGTTGGCGAACTCCTCGCTGTCAAACTGAAGTCCATTGTCCGATATGATTTTGAATGGGACTCCGTACCTGCATAGAACATTTTTGATCAAGAAGTTAATAACTTTTGCTGAAGATACTTTATTTAGGGGTTCTGCTTCCACCCATTTGGTGAAATAGTCGACTGCCACTACAGCATATTTGGCCCGGCCTTGGCCCATTGGCAATTCGCCAATCAAGTCAATTCCCCATACTGCAAAGGGCCAGGGGCTGGTCATTTGAGTAATCTCAGTTGTTGGTAGCCGCAGAATCTTAGCAAACTTCTGACATCTGTCACATTTTCTGACGAAATCTAAGGCGTCCTTGCTTAAGGTGGGCCAGAAATATCCATATCGGAGTATCTTTTTTTCCAAAGTCTGCCCTCCAGTGTGATCTCCGCAGCTTCCTTGATGGATGTTGGATAAGATTTCCTTGGCTTCCCTTCCAGCGACACACCTTAATAAGGGGTTAGAGAAGCCGCGCCGATAGGGGATGCCTTCTTGTATTGTGTAGCGGGAAGCTTTCCTCAAGATTTTCTTGACTTCGTTACGCCCGTTGGGTAGTGTGCCGCTTTGTAAGTAGTCTCGGATGGGAGTCATCCAAGTTGCTTCTTCGATTGCAGCTATCAGATTCACTTGCTCAAAACTTGGGGTCAGTTGCTTTGAGATGGCTACTGCTCCAAAAATAGCGCCGTCTCTCATGCTAGCTTGCTTTGCCAGTTCGTCGGCCTCTTGGTTCTCTTCCCGAGGGATGTGTTTGATTAATTAGCGATCCAATCGATTGAGAAGCAACTTGGTCTTTTTTAAATATGCCATGAGTCGTTCTTCTCGAGCCTGGAATTCTCCTAGTATTTGATTTACAATAAGTTGAGAATCGCTATGAAGACACAAAGAATTGGCTCCGATTTCTAAGGCAAGTTCTAATCCAGCTATCACTGCTTCATACTCTGCATCGTTGTTGGTGGCAGCGAATTCCAACCTTATAGCATAGTGTAGCTTATTTCCCCTGGGAGTGATTATTACCACACCTGCTCCCGAGCCTTGTTCGTTTGATGCACCATCCACAAAGAGATTCCACTTGATGTCTTCTGCTATTTTCGATTGCTCCTTACCTTCGTTGGTAGTGAATTCAGCAATGAAATCGGCCATGGCTTGTCCCTTGATGGCGGTGCGAGGATGGTAGGTGATATCGTATTGACTTAGTTCAATGCACCATTTATTTAGTCGCCCAGAAGTGTCGGGACGATGGAGTACCTGCCTCAGTGGTTGATCGGTCAGAACTCTGATGGAATGGGACTGGAAGTAGTGACGCAGTTTCCGTGATGTGATTAGCAAACAGTACGCTAGTTTCTCAAGTTTAGGATATCTGGCTTCCGCCCCTGTAAACCTCTTGCTTACGAAGTATACTGGCCGCTGCGTGCGTTCGTCTTCGCTAACCAATGCGGCGCTTAGAGCATGAGATGACACAACAAGGTATAGGTATAGCTCTTCGCCTTTGTTCGGAGTTGAGAGTACTGGTGGTCTCTGGAGGTGTTCGATTAAGTTAAGGAAAGCTGTTAAGCATTCGTCAGTCCATTCGAATTTTCCTTTGTCTTTCTTTAGAGCTTCGAAGAAGGGGATGCATTTGTCGGTCGCTTTGGAGATGAATCTGCTCAGGGCGGCCACCTTCCCATTTAGGCTCTGCATTTCCTTTCGGGTAGAAGGTATCCTGATATCTTTCAGAGCTCGGACTTGTTCAGGGTTTGCTTCAATCCCTCTGGCATGGACGATGAATCCTAGAAACTTTCCTGATGATACTCCGAAGGAGCACTTTAGGGGATTCAGCTTCATTCCATATTGGCGAAGTACTTGAAACATTTCATCCAGGTGGCTTACGTGATCGTCGGCTCCCCTTGACTTTACCAGCATGTCATCCACATAAACTTCCATAGTTTGTCCTATTAGCCCTGCAAACATCTTGTTGACGAGGCGCTGATAGGTGGCCCCTGCGTTTTTAAGTCCGAAAGGCATTACCTTGTAGCAGTACAATCCCCGATCAGTGATGAAACTAGTGTGGTCTTGATCGGGAGCATGCATAGGAATTTGGTTATATCCTGAGTATGCGTCCATAAAAGATAAGAGTTTGTGCCCGGCTGTGCTGTCCACAAGCTGATTGATTCGGGGAAGTGGGAAACAATCCTTTGGGCAGGCGTCATTTAAGTTGGAGAAGTCAATGCATGTTCGCCACTTCCCATTAGCCTTCTTTACCAGCACCGAGTTGGCGATCCACTCTAGGTAGATGGCTTCTCGTATGAAGTCATTAGCAAGTAGATTTTTTACTTCTTCATCGAGGGCTGCTGATCGTTCTACCCCCATACTTCTCTTTTTCTGTTTTACTGGCGCCTTGGTAGGATCAATGTTTAGTACGTGGCATGCTATGTCAAGGGAGATTCCGGTCATGTCAGCGTGTGACCATGCAAATACATCCAAGTTGTGGCGGAGAAAATCAATGAGTTGTTCCTTCAATTCTGCTTTTAGTTAGGACCCGACTTTCAATAGTCTACTCGAGTCATGTCGGTCTACAGATACAAATTCCATAGCCTCTGCAGGCTCGGAGGGTGCGCTCCTCCTCTTTGTCCTTGGGGTCTAATTCATTGAAAGGGTCGCTGGTATATCGAAGAGGAGGGGCTTTCTTTAGTTGCTATGCTTCCAAACTTTTTGTGCAGAGGGCAATCTCTACACTCTTCCCTTTATCCTTCCTGCGGTTGTTGCGAAGTTCAGTTACATAGCAGTCTCGAGCAATGTCCTGGTCTCCCTCTACTTCCCCTACTCCATTGTCCGTTGGAAATTTCATCTTTAGGCACCATGGGGCCAGGACAATTTGGAAGTCAGACAAGGCTGGCCTTCCTAAGAAGGCATTGTAGGCCGAGTGGTTTTCTATCAGCATAAATGTCTGTTTCGGCACAACGGAGTGGGGATGACTTCCAATTTCAACAAAGAGGTCCAGTTGCTCGATGGGCATCTTCGCATCTCCAGTGAAACCGTGTAGTGGTTTATTGCAGGGAGAAACATCCTTTATTGACAGTTTCATTTTGTCGAATGCATGCTTGAATAGGATATTTACTGAGCTTCCAGTGTCTACTAGAATTCGAAAAACTTCGGCTGGACCGAGCCGGGCAGAGATAACCATGGGATCCATGTGAGGGTACTGCCTTCCCTCTAGGTCACGCCTACTGAATGTGATGTTATCACTCTCTTTCCGCTTCGGGTGGCGTTCTTCTATAACAGAATTAACGCAGTCTTCATTGTGTCTAAGTGACTTTCCATATCTTTGCATCTCTGCCCAGCTTCTGTCGGCGATGTGTGGTCCTCCCGAGATGGTATGGACCACTGTCTTCTCTTGACTGGAGCCGTTAGTGTTGCGGTTTCCTCTACCTATCTCTGGGGAGGATAGCCTTGGGTTCTCATTGGCAAGAGCTGGAGTCCTGTTCTGACCTTTTACATAGCGTTCCAGTCTCTTCCTTCTGATGTGTTCTTCAATCAAGTCCCGGAGATGATGGCATTCATTGGTATCATGCCCATGAGATTCGTGGAAGCGGCAGAACTTTCCAGTTTTAAATGCGTTATCTGATTCCTTCTTGTATGGTGGGCGTTTGTATCTAACTTCGTCTTGGGTGCCAAGGAAGATGTTTTCGATGGTTTCATTCAAAGGAGTGTAAGTGTCGAATCTCGGTCCTGGCTGATATAGGCGCTTTTCTCCCTTCTTGCCCCCAGCATTGTCTCTAGAATCATTTCTTCGAACGTCCTTTGCTACAGCGGGCGTGTGGCCGTGAGCTGCCTTATTTTGTTGCCCTGACTGCCCCTCAGTGGCAGCGTCTTCAAGCCTCATATATTTCCCGGCTTCATGGAAGAAATCGGGTAAAGTAGCTGGTTTTTCTTTTGTCAATCTTCTAGCAAATTTAGTATCCGGATGCACACCACTACAGAGGACCATTAAGATAAGCTTCTCATCGGCATCTTGGACTGCAGCCACTGCGGCATTGAATCGGGTTAAGTATTGCTACAGCTTCTCTCCAGGTTTCTGTTTGATACTGGATAAGGAATAAGCGTCCTTGGGTTGTTCCACATGAATGCGAAACTGGCTGATAAACTTTTCTTTCAGCATCTCCCACGAGCTGATGGATCCTTGGGGTAGATGACAGAACCAGGAGGTAGCTAGATCTGCTAAGAATAGTGGAAAGCATTTGCACAGTACTCCCTCTGTTGCTCCACTCATGAGCATATGCTGTGTGTATCTCTGTAAGTGTACAACGGGGTCGGAGGTTCCTTTGTAAGGTTCCATTGTTTGCATTTTCCATTCTCGAGGGGTGATGGAAATTTCGATATTGCGGGCGAAGGGGCTGGTTACCCTAGCGCCTATCCCTCGATCTCTTTGATCCCGTTGGATGCACTCTCTGAACAAGCGTGCCATCCTTTCATCAGAATTTGGAGCAGATATAAATGAGTTCGGTTCTGCTCTGTGGGACTGATTCCGTCTCGATGACCTGTAGGGATGGTGTCGTCTATCATTCCTGATATTTTCTAGTGGTTGTCTTTGATCTTCTGGGAGCATGCTAGGGTCAGCTACAGTTGGCCCTTGCCTTGACCTTCCCCTGCTGGGTTCTGATCTAAGCACTTCCTTGGGTCCAACTTCGGGCTAGACTCTAGCTCGGCCCCGTTCACTGGTGTTTCCGTGGTTAGGCAGTACGACAGGCTCGGCTATAGTTGACCTCCGCCCGGTACCTCCCCCGTTTGGTTCAGTTCCAAGCGTTTCCTCAGGTCTAACTTCGGGCTGAGCTCGGTCTCGACTCCTACCATGGCCGCTTCTGTCGTTAGCTCCTTCGAAGAAGGAAGATCTTTGTTGTCTTTGAGATCCTCCAGACTGGGACTCACCCCATGATTCAGTGTTGCGGTTGGACTCTTCAGCATCCCTTAAGCGTGACATGAGTAGGTCCACCAAGGCTTCCTGCTGGGATGTGAAGCGGTTAGTCACTTCAGCCACAACCTTGTCAAGATCTGCCCTAGTAATTGCTGTCGGCTGTTCTATGGCAGGGCTTGTCGGATTTGCCTGACCCTCATTTGGTACTACTACTGGAAGGGGACGATTTACTTGATCTGTGACCACTGGATCTGGAAGACTGCTGGTTGCGATGTTTTTTCCTTTGTTAACATCTTTCTTCTGCTTGGGAGGCATGTCTTCCAAGCAATGTGCGACGCTGATAGGAAGAAAGTTAAGTGGGAGAAGCTGAAGTCCTGAGTTCAGCTCTCAATGAAAGCACCAAAAATGTTTGCACAAAAAATGGGCAAACACCTCCAAGTCATATGATTTAGTTGATTTTATGTTGTTTTTAGTGATCTGGATGATCAATGCAAATATGTAAAAAGCAGGGACTAAACTGTAAAAGACACACAGATTTATAGTGGTTCAGCCAGAATGTGCCTACGTCCACTTTATATATTATTTCTCCTTTTTTGTTCAGATTACAAGTACAAAGCTTTGATACAAGTATATGAAAGTTGTTTGAAAGTTCTATCCGTGCTTGAGCTCTCAAACTTGTCCCCCCCATTGTTGTACCCCTGCCCCTCTATTTATAGAGTGAGGCTGGGGGTAGGGGTCTTGGATGTATATGGCTGCTGGTGGGCCTGGACTGATGCAATCAGGCCTGGCAAAGTTGGTTCGGAACACCTTGGTCTGGTGGAACTTGGTCTGGTGGAACTTGGTCCGGTGGGACTTGGTCCGGTGGGACTTGGTCCGGTTGGGACTTGGTTGGAGTTTGGTTCGGTGGGACTTGGCTTTGGTTCGGCAGTGCTATCTTGGAGTTGGTTCGGTGGGATTTGGCTTTGGTTCGGCAGTGCTGTCTTGGAGTTGGTTCGGTGGGATTTAGCTTTGGTCCGGCAGTGCTGTCTTGGAGTTGGTTCGGTGAGACTGGCTTTGGTTCGGTAGTGCTGTCTTGGAGTTGGTTCGGTGGGATTTGGCTTTGGTTCGGTAGGGATTGGCCCGGTCGAAACACACCCAACAATGCATATTCACGTATTTTATCTTCTGTTGTTTTGTTCTTGTTTTATTCATCCGAAATTGTAAGGAGGGTTATTATAATTGTCCAAATTGATGATAGATTAGTATACTCTGATTTGATGTATGTTGTAACGACCCCGGATTTTATAAAAATTTAAATTAATAGTTAATTGAATTTTTGAAGAAAATTTGTAAAATTAAGTGATAAATTGATTCGAGTTTCCCCGAATCCAAATAAAAAATATATTAAATCATTTTAAATTTAGAAATTGTATATATATATATATGTGAATCTATATATGTATATGTGCATATATGAGTAAATTTGAATTTGACTTTAGAATTTGAGTAAATGACTTAGAAAATGATTTGGGTTTAAAAATATTGTTTATATAAATTAATTTATTGGTAGTTAGTTTAAAAGCATAAAAATATATTAATATGAATTAAATATTTGATAGTTAAACTTTAAAACAAAGAAATAAAAGTAAGTAATTATACTAGAAATAGATATAGGTCTAAGAACAAACTCATTCCATATGTAGGCTAGGAATAGAAATAAAAACAAGTGTATGCAAGAAGATAATAAAACAAAATAAAATAAAAAGAGATCAAATGAAATGATTCATGTAAACAAGGGAGGAAGCATATGTACTTACTAATATCTTCTCAGCCGAAAAGAAAACAAAAGATATAAACATCTTTGAACTAGCTTGTAAAAGAAGGAATAAAGTAGAATTATATATTTGTACAAGCCTAATTGATATCTCTAGTACACTACCTTATATCCATCATCCGAAATGAAGGAAAGCAAATATATATATATATATATATATATTTGTTTGTACAACATCATTAAGGCCAGCCATCACAAGATTTCTATCAGCCACAAAACAAAAGAAAAGAAACAAAAGTATACAAGTGTGCATGCAAATGAAAACATAAAGTACTAAGAAATTAATGCCATTTTCTTTAGTACACAATATAATACATCTCAGCCCATAATGCAAGCATCTTCGGCCATTCCTATTGTACAAAATATATTATCACCTGTACAACTCATTTTTTTATATCAACTTCTCTTATCATCAGTTCATTCAAAAGCTGAGAAAATATTAAAGTAAATATCATCTAAAAACTTAAACAAGGATTCAAATTTAAACAACTATTAAGATCAATTCAAATCAAAGACTAAGCAAAGCAATCAAGCAACAAATTAAAGATCACTGTCCAGTTTCAAACTCAAGCTTTGCCCTCTGTTCTTTGGTTCCCTATCTACATATCTCAGGTGAGTAACTTTTGTTTTAAAATTTAAAAGTATGAATCTGCTGAATACTTATCTGTGAGCAAACTCTTAAACCCATATAGATACTTTGGTTTGCATGTGGTCAGTATTGGATGTTTGTTTGTGAAATGTGTTTACATGGGTATTTGAGTTGAACCTGTTCTTCTCTGTTTTGGGTTACAGGGTGCAAAATCACCAAGAAAATTCAATATATTTTCAATAAAACATTTTTAGCTTGGAGTTTAAAACAAATTAAGTTTGTTTAACTTGAATCATAAGCCTGGAAATTTGTTCAAAGCATAACAGTATAACATAGACACTGTTTATTCAAGTTACAGTATAAAGAAATAAATATGTTAAAATTCAAATGTTTTAATTTGTTAATTTGATCCCATATCTTGATTTATCATACAAAGTTAAGATATTTAAAACAAGAACGATGATTTTTAAGTAAGAAATCAAGGGGCAGTTTTAAAAGGAACCGAAAATGCTTTTTTGTGAATATCTGATGATTCAACAAATATTAGATACTGTAATTCGTGTTGGAGCTTGTTTGATTCTCGTTGATAACGGGAAAAATGCCAGAAAAATTTCTGTTGCGTGATTTTTTGAGTCGAATCGAATGTAGGGTTTAACAAGCAGATAAGTTGACGTGAGTTTAAAGGGGAAATTCATTGACGATGGTGGATCGGAGGTGGCCGGTGTGGGTTGGATCGATGCTGAAAGTTGAGGTGAAGTTTTGGTCGGGATGGCGTGGATGATCGAGGCTGGGATTGTCGGCGATGGGGTGGTATTGCGGACTGAGTTGGTTCAAGGATGAACCGATTGGTTCGATTTTGAATTCGTGAAGGAATCGACGAACTGGGTAGTGGGGTTCGTCGACGAGGTCAAAGGTGACTTGTGGGTGGTCGCGATGTCGGTCGAAAATAGTTCTGGTGATCGTGCACGTGCACGCGTGAGGTTTCGTGGATCTAGGAATGATGTGAATTTGGGGAAGAAGCTATTGTCTCGGAGTCGTTCTCGAGAATGTTGTGTGATTTACTTGAAGATTTCCCATGTTCGACTCGAAGTAGGTTCTCGCGTGGCTTGGGTAGAATTTGCTTCAGATTTTAAAAACTATTTTCTGCTTTGAAACTTGAAACTAAATTTAAATTTAAAAATAAGGTTTTTAAAACTGAGTTTGAACCAAAACTATAAATAAGGATTCTAGTTTGAAATAGAATTCAGTTTTGAAGATAAATAAAGTTTTAAATTCAATTTGTTTATTTAAAATAAAAAGAAATTAAAGGTATGGAGAATTTGAATTTAAAATAGAATTTGAATTTAAATTTAAAGCGTAATGTTTAAAATACACTTAAATGTAAATGAAATCATTAATAAAGAAATTAATTATCTTGGAGATAATTAAGGTAATAAAATGATTTGAATTAATAAGGTAATTAAAAGAATGATTTATTTAATTTATAAATAAATAATTTAGATTAATTTATAATTAGAAATGATTAATAATGAATTAATCTAAGATAATTTCTCAAGAAAGCAATTAAAGAAATGTTAATAGTTAATGAAGATAATTAACTAGAAATTATTAAGTAATCAAATTAATGTGATTAATTTGATAATTAATTAGATTAATTAATTAAGATAATCAATTGTAAATTGTTAATTACTTAATGAAAGCAATTAAGGGATTAATTAATTATGTAATTGGTTTAAAGGTTAATTAATTAATATGATTTATTAATTAAGGTAATTAATTTGAGGATAATTAATTAATTAAAGGTTAATTAATAAATGATTAAAGGTCAATTAATTAAAATGGTTTATCATTAATTAATGATTAATTAACCAAGATTTGTAGTTATTCATAAGTAATTAATCTGGTATAAATTAATTATGATCAGATATTAATTGATCCTACTTGTGAATGTTTGGACGTGATTGAATGATTGAATTGTTTGATACTCTGATCTGTATTGCTTTGTGATATATTCTGATTTGTGTGTGATCTTTACTGTAGTTCATTTATCTGGGATGAATATAAATTATTATCTGTAACTTATATATCTGTGATCTGTGATCTGTATATGAACGATAAGCATTAGGATATACCGCTTATCAACTATATTTCTGAATTTTAATCTGTGATGATTGAATGATGTTGCACAATTGTGTGAAACCCTTGGACTACACCATACACACACAAATATGGATTTCATGTGGAAATCAGTTAAGTCGCAGATTTTTGATGATTTTAAAGATTGCATTCTTGAATCTAAATGGTTTTGGAAATTGAAATTAAGAGCTTTGTGAATGAGTTTTGAATGTAAAAGTTATTTTAAATAACTTAATAAACCTTGGTGTTTTAATAATTTGATTTAGATTTGAATTCAATATTTAGAATTGAATTCAATGATTTGGGGAAACTAATTATTTCCAACTGATAAAAGCTCTTATATAAGAAATGAATTTCCAATTTGTGTTAAAAGGATTTCAAGTTTAAATTGAAGATGGTTTTCCAAATTACGAATAAAACTTTGAAAACGTGTTTTTTGAAAACTATCAGTTAAATCTTTGTTTTCAAGATTTAACGAGTTAATCCAATTGAAATGGAAATTAATTTGGAAAAATCTATGAATGAATCTTTTGTTTAAAAGATTAAAGTGTGGAAATTGTTTAAACCATTGAAGGTTGTTAAAATGAATCTTTTTGTTTTAAAAGATTGTAAATGGTAATTTGTTAAACCATTTGAAAAGGTAATTTTGGATAATAAGTTGTGACTTAATTGAATTCCATTATCCATATGTTTTTTAATATCGCGCTCATTATTCGGTTCAGCCGGGAGAGGACCTTTGTGTCACATAACCCATTTCGAATAATGATACGTCGTATATGGATTACATTTGAAGACCGATGTTGAAGACCGGGTATTTGCGAGAACGATAGGATGACCTATCGATTGTCTCTACACTGAGTCGCGCCGGTATAGAGATTTCCTAAGTGATGGGAAATCCGATCGGGATTGTGAATACCCGGATTGCAAGGGCTTCTTTGGAAGTGCCTTCGGTTCTGTTCGAACCCGGAACAGACTTGTATGGTTACATGTCTGACATTACACTTTGAGATATAAAGCAGATTTCTTTCAAATACATTTCTGTTGGTGGCGGAGAATTTATTCTCTTAGCTTAACACCCTTCTTTGAGACGTACGAGCTCAGAGGTTATGTAGTTGAAGGTTATCAGCGATATACTCCCAATTTGGTAATGTGGCATTCTGAGTGTTGCTGTGTGTTGATCATTTATTGATCATTTGTGATCAAAGCGTGGCTATGTGAAAAAGCGTAGCTTTGTGGACGAGACTTCGTCAGACCTCACAACCCGAAAATGGTCGAAACTGGAAAGATGCGACAAGGTTTCAGGGGTAGCTTCCCTAGGGTATGACCATTCCTTCTGGAAAAGGTAGTATCATGGTATGGAGCCCAGATACTTACTCATGTGGACACACTATATTTATTACTGTGTGATGTTGGTTATCGAGAGCTCTCGGATAAAGGTCCCAAAGGACCGGGGGTGGCATATCTCAGGTTTACTACCCGGGAAGGGGGTAACCGGCCTTGTGTTGGCAGAGAGCAGGTTGTCTCTCGGGACGTCCCGCCAGAGGCGTTCCTACGTGGCATAGGAAGTTCCTTAGCCTGACCATTTGTTGGAAAATCCAAAGAAACAATACGAACCCTTACGATTGCAATTTGTATAACCTGTCTCCTCAGGCGGCAACTATAGCAGGCATAATATAATGGTACCTATGCTGGCTAAGATTAATATTGTATTTTCGAAATGATTTTGTACACTATGCACTAGTAATAATATCAAAAGAGTTTCCTTTGGAGTAGTAAGCATATTTGACTATCATAAGAAGAAATCTCCTCTAATTCTGCATTTGCATTGTGTGTGTGGCGGGAGGTCATATGGTAGTTTCATTTTCTAAAAGCATTGCGAATTCCAATGTTTAAAATTCTTTTGTTGTTTGTTTAAAGATAAACTGTTTTTGTTACTCACACCAGTCCCACAACTGACTCGGAGTTTATTGTTGCCTTCCTAAACTCTGGGTGCCCACAAATTTCCACACGGGCAGTCTAGAGTTGGGTTTCTCAGATATTCAGGTTGAGTAGATTATCTGGAGCTAGTTCAGTATTGGAGTTCATTCATGACTGCACTTACTTTTCTTGGTGAGATGTGACGGTGGTTTGAGCTGGACGTTGGAGTTGTTGGAGTCATTCTCTTTTGTAGATCATTTGGAGTGATCTCTTCCATTATTGTTATTTCCGCTGTAGCATTGTATCATCAGTTATCTCTGATATTGTTGTGTCATATTGATATCATTGTTGTATATCATTCTAGATATTGTATTCATTTGAGTTGTATATGATATCATATGTTTCTTTATTCCGCTGTGTTGTTATACTTAATGGTGTTATAAGCTCCGGTGAACCAGATTCGGCGTTTGAATCTATGTCATATTGAGTACAAGTGAAGTACGGGTGCCGATTTTCGAAGGCCGAGTTTTTGGGTCATCACTTATGTACATTATAGTTTTGTTTGTAAAGATCTATTGTATATTATATATTACTCATCAAGAAGTGAAATTTTGTTCTGTCTTTCTTTCTTTTCCCCCAACAATCTGTCTTCTCGGCACTTAGATGCTCGGTACGTGAATATCGTGGATGTAATAGTGTTGACTTCTGACGGTCGAAAAGGCAGGTTGTTACATATGGATAGCCTCAATGATGTAGGCTTACCCAGTCTTCCCTTCCTTCGCAAGCTTTCGACACTGATTCTTGAAATGTCCTTCTTCATGGGAGTAGTAGCACTTTCCCTTAAAAGCTTCTTTTAACAGGTTCACCTTACAATCCTTAGCGATATGCCCATTATTTTGACATCTCTTACACACTTTTCCCTCCTTCTTGAACTTCCCTTTCACCTTCTTATTTGCACAAAAGCCTCCATTCTTGGCTCCTCTTTGATTTTAAGTAAGTCCTGCTTTCTCTTTCTCATTCTCCTTCTCTTTTGCACTAACTATCTGCAGTAAAGCCATCTCAACCAACGTCTCATATGTAGCGCCAGTTGGTATTTGGGTTAATAACAACTCTTTAAGTTGGGAGTTCAAGCCCTTGAAAAACTTCATAGCCTTTTTCATGGGGTGTATCAATATAACTCATTCTGAACATAGCTAGCTCTATAAATTTACTAATATACTCCTTCAAAGTGGAGTCTCCCTGCCTAAGATGTATAAATATCTCCAATTGCAAACTCGCCTCTCCTCTCGACATAAACCGCAATTCAAATCGATTCTTGAACTCATCCCAAGTAATAATCCTATCATCATTCTCCTTAGCCATAATATTCCACCAATCTAAGGCCTCTCTTTTATGGTTCCAAGCTGCCATCCTCTGCTTATTCTAGTCCTCCTAACCAAGCTCCTAAAATATCTTCTCACAGTCATTTATCCAAGCTTTTTTCTCCATGAAACCTTTTATTCTTGAATACACCATTCCTCTCATGTTTAGGAAATCCTTGCACATTTTGGGGAAGTCTGTGGGGCGGGGCGTTGCTTTAGTAGGCATGGCAGTGGGTGTTGGTTGTGCAACTTGTTGAGGAACAAAAACTTTTCCGACGTTCCCGAGGTATTGTTTGAACCATTCAAGCATTCCTCGAATGGTGGGTATCTCTCGGGAGGAGTTCCTAGCCTTAGAAGAAGAATGATTTTCAGCAATAATAAACTATCTATAGTTTAAGCTTTTAGTTATAATTTCCTAAGATAGTATTATATGCTGAAATAAAGATTTTCCTCATTTGTTTGCATATGTTCAAAGATAGTGTGTGTTTGTGTGTGTGTGTGTGTGTATAGAAGGGTTTTTTAAAGTACTGCCAAAAATAACAAGTATGTCACTCATACGTATGCTTATCCCCGTTGATCGGATAACCTAAGGTCGAATACCAAATGTATTAACCTGTCTCGAAACGGGCTTAATTTTCGACCTAGAAAAGGCCCATCAAACCTTAAATCCATTCTCTCCAAAGCTGGATGTTGGTCGATAAAATTGATTTAAAGAACAATACACAGAGCTATCCATCTACACATTTAGAATCACACAATGGAAGGATACAATATAATATCATAATTGTACACATTTTTTAAACATTCAAATGTTAAAAACAAACAACATAATCCCACATAACAACGTCAAATATTCATGGTACAATATCTCAAAATACATCATGTCTCAATGGGCACATCAGAAATATAAAAATAACATAGGTAGCAAAATAACTACCACAAGTCCGTGCCTCCGCCACCATCTCCAAAAATCTACTCATCATCTCTAACCTGTGTTGTAATGAGGAGGTAGTCAGAAAAACAATGTCAGGTGAATAAAAATCTCGAGCCTTTCTATAATAGTACTTGGATAGTATAATTTTGAATTAGAATATGTCTTACATATCCTAACTATATTATAAGTCTTCCAACTATAAGCCCTAAGGGTTTCCCGGTCCAATGCCATAACCATTACTCTTTCAACCTAATAACTTGTATCTATCGTCAATAATGTCCTAATAATGTAAGAGATAACACCCAAGCCACTTAATACCTTGTTAATTGGAACTATGCATACTCTGACCATTTCATACCTCATTCAAGGCTATTCTCCGTCATTTAATAACAATCCCAAGGTGGACTCCTCTCCGGTACTATTTTGCTAAAATTGCATGAAATCTCTTCAGGCCACTTAACACTTTTAATGAGAGAGGTGGACCTCATAATAGCAACTTAATACCACAAACCCAAAGCAGACCCTCCCCAAGATATCCTCTACCGTAAACCCTCACCATTTAATACTTCCTACAGAAGAATGAGGTAGGCTCTCTCTCAATCAACCACTGGATAACTTCAACCCCGAAGCAGGTCCTTCGTATTATGACCCTAATCCAACTGTGATGTCTCACATTAGTCCGACTATTCATAGGTATTGGTAGCCAGATTAGTTAGGCAGGTTTACCCTATAGAATTTAGAACTAACCTCCTGTCCTCCATGGGTACTTATTATAGGCGATGTCTCACATAGCCCTAGAGTCACACTGCTAGTTGCCCGATAAGCTGGGCAGACTTCCATGTGCTTTTGACTAACCTCACATCCCTATAACTTAGTCATAATTTACAACACTCTCTTAACGTATTATCACACGCCTTACCACATTCCATATCAAGACCTTATAAGAAAAATCTTATTTCGCATTTACAATCAACTTCTTTCCTAAGGGTAATTTAATGATAACTTTTTTCCTATTAAGTATGTAATTAGTATGTTATAATTATACATTATTTGCGCTAATATATATATATATATATATATATATATATATATATGTATGTATGTATGTATATGTATGTACGCATGCCTAAATATTTCTAAGCATACGAAGATTGCACCCTAATATAACATTAAATGTCAAAACTTCAAATTTATACAAGTCCAAATTCCATATCAACAAATATACAACATATCCAATATCCACAATTCAGTTAACAAGCTTGTATAAAATAGAATCCATACCAACTTATTTTATACCAAAATAGCGGAATTAACATTAATAGAAAGTTACAATTCAAATACTTTGAAGCAGCCCCCTCAAAACCCAAACTATCCAAGAGTATGCTGGTGATACTGTCAGATAATCTAGAGAATGAGGCTATGTGGGGGTACACACGTGAATATTCCCTTGGACTAACATTGTATGTATTAAAACATCAAATAAATATCTCACCTATACGTACGCAGTATCGATACAAAGCAATAAACACGTATGCCTTAAGATATAACAATACACATTATACAACAAATAATAGAGAACACAAAGTCAGAATCACAGTGATAACATATAATATGTGATATATGATATTGTAAGGATACAAATCATCTCAAATGTCAACTTTCTCAATGTAGTGTAATGATTAATCAATATACAACTCAGTAGTATACATGTTTAATTAATCAATGTCATACAAATATCATACAACAATCCTAATATATGTCTCCTCTAAGCCCACTAAAACACCTCCTGGTATATTGTCCATGTACTTGAAATGTCTCGGACTGATCCGAGCATTATATAAATAACACACGGGTCAGACTATGTCTAAACCATGGATCTATAATAGAGGTATCACAATTTAGACAAAGAATAATAACATGGTAACACTACCAGAAGAACTCAAGTCAACAAACGATACATCAATATATATATATACATGCACATGTATATATATGTATGTATGTATGTATATAGAAATGTATGCATAGAATATACTTATAATACCATAGAGAATCATAAATACATCACAATACTTGAATATCTCAAAACTATGTATAAAAATGTCATCACCCATATAGAAGCACAATAACTCAGAAATCATAGAATCAATACAAATAGGTGAATCACACATACCTAGAAATCATCATTTAAATATAGAAAATATCAATAAGCGAGATATCACCAATAGGCTAGCACATAGTATTGCCTAAATATATATATTAATCTCAATAAATAGAACATCATCAGCAACATATAAAAGATAGGATAGACTACCTATCAATATAATAATGATATAAGAATATATTATACTCTATATTACAAATATAATCTCTTATTCTCATATATAAACTTTCAGAATATATCGTGACGGGGAATGACTGTATGATAGACACGAAGTCCTAAGAAGAGTCATAAATATAATAATATATGGTTCATCTAACACACACACACACACATATATATATATATATATATGCTAAAGTGAGGTTATGATAATGTGAGGTGTATCAATAGTATATGCCAATCTATCACTTCATCAGTATCAGAAGGAAGACTGATGGCACAAAGCAAGCTCCAAAGACACGAAGTCTCTACGGTCTTGGTTATCTTCATGGTATAGTGACATGTATCTATTGATGTGCTCGTCAGCACGAAGACTCAATAGTCATGACCCTACTCTAGCCCTTATAGGTAACAAACTGCTGGCCTTTATGACCAGGGGCGAATGTACGAAGTAAAACAACGAAGCTATATAAATATAGGGTGTCACAGATCTAGGGTGACCCAACAATCAGGTCGCTAGGGTGGCTTCTGGCCTTTTGATTCTCTCCAATGTCAATAAAAGAAGTATATCATAGTAGTAGCATATAAAACTAATAAATATATACTCAAAGTCATAATCCATATCAGGCACGTAGCCATACTCATTGAAGATAGACACGAAGTCATACTCATCATCAGGCACTTAGTCTTACTCGCTAAATATAAGCACGAAGCTATACTCATCACTACGTGTATCACCTTAGCCTCATAATTTTATTCTAGTCACATAAGTGTCATCTACTTACAATGAAGAATCGAATAAACATCACAACAATGTCCCATACCACTGCGTGATACTCAAATGTTTATTCACTACTTAAAAATTACACTCTATCTACATAATATTCTATTCCAAAGAATAACCGGAGAAATATTATCAAAAGTCCCATACCATACGGTATTATAACTCAATTTATTTAGATTTCTCATCACACGGTTTTAAATACCACAAAATCATATTAAGGATGTCATTACCGTGTCATCTTAAATCATCAATCAAATATATATCAACAGTGAATCACTCATAGTATCAAAATCAGCATAGGAAAATAAGAAATCAGAAAATTTAGAAATCGTACATTTAAATCCCCATTTAATTCAGAAATGAAATAATAATAATAAATTCAACAAAAATTTTCCTTAAACATTTAAATCAAATATTCTAATATATATATAGTAGTTCATAAGCAACCATATTATTAATGGAATATACTTCAGAATGCCTAAATATTAATCGAAAAAACATTTCATCTGTGTAACGACCCGAAAAATTTAACTGGTTTTAATAACGTTATTAATTGAAAATTTGGGGAAGTTTTAAAAATAAAATATTGAAAAATAAATTTATATTTGGAATGCGTCTAATTAAACATAGCAAACTGTAATTTTTCATCCAAAAATATGGAAGTTTATTTTCGTGTGAAATTTTGCTTCAATTTAATCAGTTAAGAATTGATGAAAATAAAACGTTTTCAAAACCCAAATATTTTTACATAGAAAAATTCTAAATCATGTTATGAGCAAGATGTCATTTTTTGTTTTTCAAAATTCGGACTTCTTTAGCTCCGTCGATCTTATTTTTCTGCGTTTTTGCTGCATTTTGCGTTAGTAGAAAATTCGAATTTTTATAATTCAATCGTACCACTGATATCCATATACCAATCTGATCGTCTCGTCGTGCTGATCACCCCAGTATATTTATTTCTGTATTTTGAGATCAGGTACGCAACGGGAGCGATGATAACGACCCGTCGTAATGATACAAAAAAATCGGTAACTTTCCATTTTCTTACGTTTCCAAATTGAAACGTGCTGTCCAATCTAGCCATAAATTATTCAGCTTAATTCAAGGAGAAGACCGTTGAAATTTCATCTACTTTATATAAGTTTATACATAAGGCTACACGTTACCACATCCATTTCTATGTTACCCCTCCATTTCGTTCTCTGTCATTTTCCATAAGCTTTTACACTTCTCCCTATAGCCAGCTGGCTTCTTTTATTTCTGAATTTTAACAGTTGCCGTTTGCTATTCATATTCCTTCATTTCATTTTATTTGTTCATTTTTCTTTTGTAAATATTAAGTATACAAGTTTCGAAAAAAAGGGAATGGTTGTTGCTTGTTCTTCCCTTCTCCTTTAACTTATCTTCTTCCTCCTCCTTTTCATGCTCTGGAAAATTCTCGCCGCAGCCATCATCAAGGTCGAATACCATCAGTTGTGCGCCCTCTCTAACACCAACGCCTCCTCCACCAAACGATCGCACGCCGACCACCTTGGCCTGAGAGCTCGGCCAACCTTCCTTTGAAACACCCAGCGCACACACCTCCTCTCAACCGACCACCTACCCGTAACTGCCACCTCCTGAGCCATGTCGCCGAGACGCCATCGTCGTCTGACTTCCCATTTTTCTCCGCCCATCACCTCGCTCACCCCCTTTCCCACAGATCTCGGCCGAAGCTCACCGCCGAAGCCACGTTTCCTCGTCCCTGTGCCTGTCCACCCATCATTGCCGGACAATACAACGCCACCAGCCCCTCTCCGCATGTGTTTCTGCTTGGCCGCATGTATTGCCCCAGCAGCCTTCGTTCTCTCTCACCCAAATTCACACCTCCCCAGAACTCCACGCCGAGCCCCTCTTACTTCATCTCTCTGAACTGTACGCATCAACCATATCAATTTCTGGTTTCCTTTATAAAGCTCAGTTTTTAAAAGATACAGGTTAGCATATATTGTTTTTTTTGAATATATGGTATCCATTAGTTTATATATCCTATATGTATATCTATATTTTGCCAGAGATAGTCGGTCAGTACATATATTCATATTTATATAAAATGAAGATTTCAAACATTAGCTGTACTTCAAGATCTTTACAGCATTGTTAATCCTCTGATTCACGACTTAACAGAAGACGACCTAACAAGCTAAAAGGCGTGACCGACCTAAGGAAAACTCCGAGTTAACAAGGTCTCCGACTTAACAGGCTACGATTTAAGAAAGCTCTGACCCAACAGCTGCCGATCTAACTACTGAGAAGAGCTGCCGACTTAAGATGTGTGCCGACCTAGGAGCCTACCGACTTAAGGAAGCCTACCGACTTAACAAGTTGCGAGTTAACAAGGGCTTCCGACTCAACCGCTTAACAACCCATCGGTTAACTCTGCTCCGACCTAACAACACCGAGTTATAAAATGCTCCGAGTTAAGAAGTAATACGACTTAAGAGTCTACAAGATAAGGGAGTCTTGGACCTAAGGCAAGTGTTGATAACTTAAGACCTACGACCTATCTCTTAAGTCGTCGCCGACCTACGACTTATACTAAGTCGTGTACAATCTCAGAACACCTTATACTCCTTTACCTCGTCACCGACTTACCTTAAGTCTCCGGCGACTTAGGACTTAAAGCATAAAACCAGAAGAGGAGGTGAACTACTAAGGAAGTGTTGATGAGCCGGCTGCGACCTATCATAAGTCGACCGCGACTTATACTAAGTCGGCTACGACTTAGGACTTAGGAAAATTTCCAGAGTCCAAATCAGCTCCTATAAATACCCCACCACTTCCAACATGAGGGGGACTTTTGGCGATTCATTTCTTCAAGCACCGTTACTCTATCAAAGTCTTCATTCATCCAGCAACCAAAGATCTTCAAACATTCAAGACACTACAACAAGCTTCAAGAGAAATTCCTTACATCCAACACGGATTCATCGAATTTCATCGACGAAGATTGAGCTAGTAGTCAAGATTGTTTCTTTTGATCAAATTGTACTGTTTTGATAAGAGATTTGTATCGATCTGTAACCGAATTCAATAATAAAAAGATTCAAAGTGGACGTAGGCTTAATCTCGAGCCGAACCACTATAAATTGATGTCTTTTACTGCTTTCCTGCCATTTTACTGCTTAAACTCTGTTCCCGTCACGCGGGTGGTGCTTTCACGATTCAATTACACACACCGGGTGTTAGCGTTCACTTTTAAGCGTTAACACTGTTTCGATAAGAGATTTGTATCGATCTGTAACCGAATTCAATAATAAAAAGATTCAAAGTGGACGTAGGCTTAATCTCGAGCCGAACCACTATAAATTGCTGTCTTTTACTGCTTTCCTGCCATTTTACTGCTTAAACTCTGTTCCCGTCACGCGGGTGGTGCTTTCACGATTCAATTACACACACCGGGTGTTAGCGTTCACTTTTAAGCGTTAACATTTTGGTGCTTTCACTGAGAACTGAACTCAGGACCTTACTCACCATTGCTTCACAGAAGTTTGCTGAAAGAATTTCCTACAAAATCAGAAGTTTATCAGACATAATGGCTCCTGGAAGAAAACGAAAGTCTGTCAGAACTGACGATGACCGTGATAATACTGCCACTTCTCTCTCTCCAAATCAGACAGCTCTAAGCGTCGGTGTTACGCGACAGGAGTTAGATGTTGTTGTATCCGGACTGTACCAGCAGATTGAAACTCAGAATACCCTGATGATGGAAAAGCTGAATGCTCTATTTGGTACGAATCAAAGACCAGTAAGTAATGAGGGAAATTTTGCTAATGCTGCTCCCAATTCCGAGGGGAGAAATATTCCTCACGGGGGATCAGGTGCTGCCGAAGGGGCACCCCTCCAGGCCGAAGGATCCAGGCCGTCACCAGTTCTTCATGAGCATTTACCTGGACAAACCCCCAAAAAGATGGCTGAGGTCTATTCTGCGAAATCTCTGAACAATGAGGAATATCTTTCTGGTATGATCAAGCAAATAATGAAAGAGAGCATGCAAAGAGATGAAGACGAAAGCGAATGGGGATTCGCACCAAGTAGAACTCCGTTTACCGAGAAGATTCTAAAGGCTGAATTTCCTAGAAAATTTGTTCCCCCCACCATTCCTGCTTATCGGGGAACAAGTGATCCAAATCAGTTCTTGTATAAGTACGACTGGCACATGACCGGCGCAAGAGCAACCGACGAAATAAAGTGCCGATATTTCCCAGTTTATTTGGAAGGAGTGGCACTTCTCTGGTTTACCAAGCTTCCTGTCCGATCTGTAGATCAGTTTTCTGATCTGACCCGAAAATTCAAAGAGCAATTCAGGCTATATGCTTCAAAGGCAAAAGATATATTGTCACTGTCCAGTCTTGAACAGAATCCGGGAGAGCCTATTAAGTCATTCTTGAACCGCTTCAACTTAGCTCTGGCAGAAGTCGATAACGCAGAGCCACGAATGATCTTGACCTATTTGATGCGTGCTATCGACAAATCGAGCGAATTTGGAAAATGGCTGAAGATGAAGGAGCCAAATTCGCTCGAGAAATTCTACAAAAAGGCTGACGAATTTATACGCCTAGAGAATCTTTCCGCACCAGCTAAAGTTGTGACAACGGTGGTGGAAAATAATGCTACCGTTCAAAGCAAGAAAGAACCTGCAGATCAGAAAAGGGAAAGTAATGGTGGGAAAAGGCAGAAAGACTTCAAAAAGCCCCGCTTCCTTAAACCTTCAGACTTTACTCCTCTGACCGATACCCCGGAGAATATTTTCATCGCCACTAAGGATGCTGTTGAATTTCCAAAACCACCGGCCGTGAAAGTTGGGAAGAATGCTGTTCAAAGCGGAAGATTTTGCAAGTTTCACAACCAACCAGGGCATGATACCAATGAGTGCCGCCATTTGAAAAGCCTGATTGAGGAATTGTTAAGAGAGAATAAGTTGCAGCAATACGTCAAGAGGAATAGAAAAGACCCGTCTTCATCTAACCCGGGGCAACTACCCCCAGCTCATTCATCTGGTTCAGGAGAAAGGCCTGCGGAAAAAGAAAGACCTGTTATCAATGTGATCACAGGAGGACCTCATCCAGCTGGCAGGAGTTGGGGTGAAATGGAAAGGTATGCTAGAGCTTTGAAGTATGCTCCGACTGAAGAAAGTGTTTTGATCTTGGAAGATGTTGCACCTCTAAAGCAGCAGAAGACTTTTCACGATGATATTATGTTCAGAACCAGGGATTCTATTGATGTGGAAGCTCCTACTGAGGACCCTTTAGTTGTTTCAGTCGGTATTGGGCCGGCTATTGTCAGAAGAGTTCTGGTTGATAGTGGTGCTTCGTGCAACATACTCTTTAAAAAGACATTTGACCAAATGAAAATCCCTATGACAGATGTACAAGCCTCTTCACACAAAATTGCCGGATTCACAGGAGAACTGAAACAGCCAATTGGAACGGTGGACTTGTTTGTTGAAATGGGCGAAGGGCAGAAGAAGTTGGTTCGGAAGCAAACTTTTGTAATTGTTGATGGATTCTCCGCCTATAACGCTTTCTTAGGTCGGTCTACTCTTGCTGCTTTTAGGGCCGTCCTCGCTCCTTGGTGCTTAACAATGAAATTTCCTACTGATAATGGGATTGCTGTTATTAAAGGAGATCAGAACGCAGGACGAGAATGTTATCTTGTAGAACTCCGAGAGGCCAGGAAAAGAGAAATGGGGAAAGATGCGGCAGCTCCGCTCCGCATCAAGGAATCAACCCTGTAGCAACTACGGAGCGGCCCCTGTACTGGCGAACACAGCAATGCAAGAAAAGAAATGGATCCCAGGAAAGCCAGTACAGGGGAGAATAGAGTGGTACCCGTGGAGGTAACGGTACCAATATCTGTTGATTCGAAAGACCCGAACAAAGTACTCAATGTGGGTTCACAGCTAAGCATAACAGTTCAAAACACGCTGATATCATTCTTAAAGGCCAATCTAGATGTGTTTGCTTGGTGTCACGCTGATATGTGTGGAATCTCCCCGGAAATTGTTGTACATACTCTGAACGTAGATCCAAAATTCACGCCAGTGAAACAGAAAAGAAGAACTCAAGGCCCAGAAAGATCGACAGCACTAAAAGAAGAAGTCGATCGGCTCATGGAGAACGGCTTTATCAGAAACTCCACTTATCCAAATTGGGTTTCAAATCCAATATTGGTCAAGAAGGCAAATGGAAAGTGGAGAGTATGCATAGATTTCTCAGATCTAAACAAAGCATGCCCTAAAGATTGCTTCCCGCTGCCCAGAATTGATCAATTGGTGGATGGAACAGCTGGGCATGAGTTGTTATCGTTTATGGATGCTTACTCCGGATACAATCAGATTATGATGCATGAGCCGGATCAGGAAGACACAAGCTTTATTACAGATGTGGGTCTCTACTACTACAAAGTTATGCCTTTCGGATTGAAAAATGCTGGGGCAACCTACCAAAGACTCGTCAATGCGATGTTCAAGCCTCAGATTGGTAGAACCATGGAAGTTTATGTCGACGATATGTTGGTAAAATCAAAGAAAGCTGTAGATCACATGGGGCACTTGGAGGAAATGTTCGCAATTCTTCGAAAGTACGGAATGAAGCTCAATCCATTGAAATGTTCGTTCGGAGTGGAATCCGGGAAATTTTTGGGTTTCATTGTGAGCGCCAGGGGCATTGAAGCCAATCCTACTCAAATCACAGCTCTAAGGGAGGTCAAAGCCCCTAGAACAAAGAAAGAAATGCAAAGTCTCAATGGAAAAGTCGCTGCTCTGAGTCGTTTCATTTCCAAAGCCATAGACAAATGCATTCCCTTCTTTGACGCTTTAAAGAAAGGAAAGAAAAATTTTGAATGGACTCCCGAATGCCAGAATGCTTTCGATGAACTAATTCGTCACATGGAAACACCTCCGGTTCTTTCCAAGCCTACTGACGGTGAAGACCTTTTCATCTATTTAGCAATTTCATCTCATGCCCTCAGCGCAGCACTTGTACGGGAAGATATGAAAATACAGCGTCCAGTCTATTACATCAGTAAACGGTTCACTGGGGCAGAGATGAATTATTCGAAGATAGAAAAGCTCGCCTATTGTTTGCTAATTGCTTCCAGGAAATTGAGACCATATTTTCAAGCTCATCCTATCAAAGTTCTTACTGATCAACCTCTAAAGCAAGTCCTGTTTCGTCCTGAAACTTCGGGTCGTCTTTTGAAATGGAACATTGAACTTAGCCAGTATGACATCACTTATCACCCCCGAAGAGCAATCAACGGACAAGCTTTAGCAGATTTCATCGCAGAATCTACTGACAAAGGCGATGGTTAAGATGAAACAACTGACGGCATTCCAATCCAGTGGAAGTTGTATGTTGATGGATCAAGAAATGATTACTGTTCTGGGGCAGGGGTTGTGCTTGAAACCCCCGAAGGACGATCATTGTGTTATGCGTTGAGACTGGAATTTCCTTCAACAAACAATGAAGCAGAACATGAAGCACTTATTGCCGGTTTAAAAATCGCCAAGGAACTAAACATCAAAGTGTTACAGATTTTCAGCGATTCTCAGCTTATTGTTTGCCAGGTGAAGAAAGAATTTCAAGCCAAAGGAGGAAATTTTCCTGCATATTTGACAAAAACTTCCGAACTCCTCAATGACTTCGATCATTACTCAATAAGCCACATACCCCGAGAGGAAAATATGAAGGCAGATTCTTTAGCAAAGTACTCAAGTTCCGGAGAAGCTCAATTACTGGGATTAGTTCCTGTAGAAGTTCTGTCAGCTCCAAGCATTGATGAAATGGATATTGATTGGATTATGGCTACATCTCAAGAGCATGAATCATGGATGACTTCAATCAAAGAATACTTACTCAGTGGTTCCCTGCCAGAAAGTTCTAAGGAACGTCGAAAATTATTGAGAAAAGCGTCGAGATATATAATTCAAGATGGCCGATTATACAGACGGGGATTTTCAATGCCTCTGCTCCGATGTGTAACTAAGGAAGAAGCCAAGACAATTCTAGCCGAGGTACACGGAGGAGAATGTGGAGATCATTCAGCTGGTCAAACTTTAGCCAAGAAAGTTCTCCGATATGGGTATTTCTGGCCTGACATTAACCGAGATGCTGCTATCTACTCTAGAAAGTGCGACAAGTGCCAGAGATTTGCAAGAATCCCAAGAGCACCTTCCACCGAACTCTCACAGATGGTCAGCCCATGGCCATTCGCCATTTGGGGAATAGATCTAATCGGACCATTACCAGTTGCCAAATCAGGAATCAAATATGCTATCGTAGCCGTTGATTATTTCACCAAGTGGGCTGAGGCTGAACCTTTGGCCACCATTACTTCTAAAAAGATGATAAATTTTGTAACGAAAAATATCATTTGCAGATATGGTGTGCCATAGAAAATAATCACAGACAACGGTACTCAGTTTGAAAGTGAAGAGTTCCAGGATTTCTGCAAACGATTCAGAATTCGGAAAAGCTTCTCAGCAGTGGCTCATCCGCAGGCAAACGGACAAGTGGAAGCAGTGAATAAAATCATCAAGTCAACCATCAAAAAGCAACTCGAAAGAGCAAAAGGTGGTTGGGTTGATAAGCTTCCATTAGCACTATGGGCATACAGGACTACTCACAAAACTGCAACTGGGTACACTCCATTTTCACTGGCATACGGATCAGAGGCAATGATTCCAGTGGAAGTAGAAGTTCCTTCACATAGAAGAGTTCATTTCAACGAAGCTGAAAATGAAAAGCTGCAACTTGAAGCACTTGATTTTCTTGATGAGAAAAGAGAAGAAGCTAGGCTCAGAGTTTCAGCTTATCAGCAAAGGATAGCCAGGCACTTCAACTCTAAAGTTCGCCAACGCAGCTTTGAGATTGGGGACTTAGTTTTGAAAAGGATCATGACGGCAACTGGTGTGTTTGGACCAAACTGGGAAGGACCATATGCCATTGGCAGTAAACTTCTTGATGGCACTTTCAAACTCATAACTGTTGAAGGAGATCCAATTCCAAGAGCCTGGAACAGCAACCACTTACGTCCTTATTTTACTTGAAAGAAAAAGCTTTGCTCAAAATTGTAAAATAGCGATGAATGTATCAGTTGTATTGTAAAACATTGTAAATCAGTGTAAATGAATGAAAGCTATAAAGTGGATGTAGGCCCGATTCTTGGCCGAACCACTATAAATCTTGTGTTCTTTACTATTTCATAATGCTTGTTTTATTTCGATATATAAATACTTTAAATGTATTGCTAAAATGTCGATTCAAAATTGCAGGACATCAAAACAATGCTTGCTCGTCACAAAACCAAGCGACCTCTATAAATCACCTGTTATGCAAATACCAAGCGACAAGAAATTCCAAATACAAATCCTATACAAGGAGAACTTCACATAAAAAGTTGGCGACTCCACTGTGACAAACCTTTGTTAATTGGTTGAGATTGCCGATATAAACAAACATCCAACTAGATAACTTGCGTTTGTCCCGTGAAGTCGCTCAACATTGAAGTCCACTTCTTCGAACATAGCAATGTAAGGAAAGAAGATGCGCTTGGAAACGATAATAAAAGATCGCTAATGAGCAGATGATGAGAGAACATTGCCAAGCAAACAAAGAAGCAGCCAAAAGGAGGTTTTCTTCTCAATAAAAGGGCCAGCAAGAACCACTGAAGGGACACCTTCCTAGGCGGAAGGAACAGGGCCCTTGCTAACTGATCGTGATGCATCCGATCAGACAGCTTGTGTCCGTCCCGTGGATCTACTTGCCCCTGAGACGCAACCTTCCTGGCACACCAACCACCCAATGCTCCTTCTCAAAAATCAACAAAGCCCTCTAACGAGGCACGCCAAAAAATGAAAGTGCTTTCCTCAATCAAAAAAGATTGGTGGAACCACCGGAGGGGCACCTTCCCAAGCTGAAGGAACAGGGCCCTTGTTGGTTAATTGCGATCGTTTGTGCAAACGAACATCCAATCAAGCAACTTGCGTCCGCCCCGCGGATCCACTCAACCATGAGAAAGTAACTTCCAGGCAATCAAAAAGCCCTCTTCGGAGGCACAAGCCCTCTTCGGAGGCACATGACCTCTTCGGAGGCAAAAGCCCTTTCCCAAGGCACCGCAAGCCCTCTTCGGAGGCACATGACCTCTTCGGAGGCAAAAGCCCTTTCCCAAGGCACCACAAGCCCTCTTCGGAGGCACAAGCCCTTTTCGGAGGCACAAGATCTCTTCGGAGGCACAACTCTTTAAGAGGAGCCCTCTCCGGAGGCATGTCCCAAAATAGAATACTCGAACGAAAAGCATTCTCCGGAAGCACAGTTCAACCCACAAAGGAAGGATTAACTTGTTCATCTCAAAAAGTTGAATAAATGTTCCTCCTAAAAAAGTTGAAATACTACAAAATTCTTTCAGAAAAGTTCATTTAACTTCATAGGAAAATTCACTTCTTAATAAATAAAAGTGATTCTCCCCGAAAGTTGAAGCGTTCTTCAGAAAGAGAAAATAAAAATTCCTCCAAAAACTAGATATACTCTATTAAAAGCAGAATGATTCTCCCCTTAAAAGCGGAGTAATTATTCTCTGAAATAAGAGTATTAGTCTTGAAAGAGCTAGGAATATTGCAATGAACTTACGGCATGGGGGCAATACTATACAATTCAAAACACAACATGCCACAAGTTCATCGCAATATCACGAAAAATAGACGTGGAATAAATGTATTCCCAAACACAGACAAAAAGTTTGTACAAGTAAAAGGAATCGTTTATTCTACACTAAAAAAAAAAGAAGAGAGAAATAGATGCGTTCTCACATACACAAGAAGTTGTACAAGTAAAATTACTGTTTTATTTAGTACTATGAAAATTCTTTACATGTGCAGATATCTCAAAAAAGCAAAAGCAGGGACCGGTACCCGCACAATCTCCGGTCTATACATGTAAAAGGCAAAATAAGAAGTAGAAAGTTCAGCTTGTCACTCCTTCTTTCCGCCACCCTTGGAGCCTTTGCTTGGCCTAATGGTTAATTTCGGAATCCGATGTGGGCGGGACGGAGAAGGAGGAGTGGTTGGGTCTTCTTCTGTTTTGTCTTCCCCAGTCGAAGCACCTTTCTTCTTCTTCCTTATGGCACGCTTCCCCTTCCTCTTCGAAGAAGATTCGCTCCCCAGAGTAGCAAGCAATGTTGAAAGCTTCGTGTCATCATCTAGGGACCGCTCCGGGGTCTTCTCGATGCTTTCGAAATCCTCCGCCTTCTGCTCCTGCGAAACAGCCGGATCATCCAGGCCTTGAAGAGCTTCGATTTTCTCTACCTGTGATCCTGGTTGGGAAGCAGAAGGAGGAGTAACCTGTAAAGATGGAGGGACGGCAACTGAAGGAGTGGAAACTTGTGCAGTGTTTGGTGCCTCCGCTGTAGAAGAAAAGAAGTTAAAATCAACATCTTCCGAAAATAGAGAAGGTATCGGTTCACCAAAGTTCAAGTAACAAGTAAGAAGATCATCAAACTCGGTTAAATCAAATAACTGGTTCATTAGACCCGGAACTTTGCCAAAGTTACCTGGAGGAGTTGGCTTCGCAAGTTCAATTTCATATTTATCAGCCTCAGTTTCTTCCTGACTCTTCTCTTCAATTTGGGAAAGAGGAGTCTCGGAAGTATCGAGTTTAGCTTCAGCATCTTTTGCAGCAAGTGGAGATTGAGAGCTAGAACCGATGATATCAACATCAGTCAAAGTTGAAGTATGGACAGGGGTAGGTAGTGATGTTGTCTTTTCTGGATGTTCCTCTACCACTGTCCCGGCTCTAGCTTTGGCAAGTTGCTCTTTGCCTCTAATAAGCGCATCACGTGCTTCATCATCTAGATAAAGCGCTACAAGGTCTGCTTCCGCATAGCCGAAAAATGTATCAAGTATGGTCTCCCAAACTTCAGCAAGTGTAATCTCATATTTGGGACCCAAGAATGAAAGGCTGCCGCGGCCCAAAACGCTGTGCATGTAGAAGTCAAATAGAGTAGAATCGATGCTAGCTTTAGTGGCGTCGTGAGACTCTTCGGCCACAACTTGTCCAGCGACCGCGTCATCACGCTCCTTCTCAACTTTAAGAAGCTTAGCTTTCAGCATCTCAATCTCTGCATTTTGGGACACAATTGTTCCCCGCAGCTCAGTATTTTCTGTGCGATATTTCTCAGTAATGTGCTGCTCAGCTGCAAGCTTCATTTCGGCGTCCCTTTGCGCAGCATGTGCGTCCCTCACTTGCTTCTGAAAGACTTCTTCCTTTTGAGTGTGCGATGCAGAAGATGAGGCCAGATCTTCCTTTAGTCGCTTGACTTCATATGCAAGCTTTGTGTTGTCGTCTGCAATGCTTGACATCTCCGCATCATGTTGCTTACACCATTTGTCCCATTCTGATTTATCATTCTCCATGGTTATCATCGCCTCAAGATTTATGTGGTTGACCCTCTGAAGTTCGTCGACAAGTTTCTGCCATTGCGACATCCTCTCGATATTAAGCCTGACCGCATCAAGAATTTTAAGCATGTCTTGCTTATCAATCGGAACCAAATCCAAGTCAAAGCGCACTCCTTTTAGGCACCAATTCGGAAATCGGCTCTGAAGCGTTGGAGGGCCGTCTTTAACTTGATATTGTGGCCTGTTAATGATTGTTTGAATATCAGATTTCTTTAGAGGAGGAGAGCCGGCCGGAGTATTAGAAGGGATAGGAGCGTCAGTTTTCTCAGAAATTTCAGACGCGTCCTTCTCATCAAGTTTAACCCGTTTACTTGGGTCATCGGTAGCATGCTTCTTCCCTTTGTCATCATGATATTTTCTTTTATGAGAGTCATCGTCTCTCCTTCTTTGCTGCTCTTCGTAAGCACGCCTTTCTTGAGCTTTTCTAGCTGCACGCTCTTCGTCAGATTCTTTGCGGGAGGGAAGATAACGTCCATAATCGTAAGAATCACGCCCTTCGTAGCGCCGAAAGTTGTCATAATACGAGCCAGTTCGTCCCATTGTAGAGCCTGAAATTGAAGAAAAGACAAGTCTTAGAAATCTTCAAATTAAAGGGGGCTAAGTTCATATAAGTGCTAAGCATCCAAAGTGTGTGTGATGTGCAAACTACGCACGTCGAACTACAAACCACTCTTTGGTTGGAGAGAGATAGCAGCTTGGGAAACGGGAGTTGATTCTTGAGCTGGCAAAGTTTGCTGCAGAGTAGATGTTGCTTCTGTTACAGGAGAAGTCACTTTAGTTATGTCATCTTTAAAAAGCTCCCGGGAAGTTATCATTATATCACTTAAACCATCGAAGGTGTCATCATCATGGTGCCCGGCAGAGTTTTCTTTTTCAGCTTCTACATCGGCTGACTTTTCAGTGATTCGAGGATTTTCTTCCTCTTCGATAATTGGGGCAATTGCCGACTTGCTGACTGACCCTACAACATCGGTGGATGCGGAACATTTTATCAAAGCAGCCTCTACGACAGGTGTTTTTAATGCAACTTCTTCTGCAGAAACTGGGGCATTCAATGCCTCTGCTTGAGAGCCCGAAGCGGCTAACATTTCTACATCAGAACTAGAAATTTCATGAATTCGAGTCGACCTGGAAGGATGTAAAAGCCCAAATTGGTGCAAAAGCTCATCATCTAATAGAAACTGGATACTCCTCTCCTATATCGGCACCGCCATAAGCCTCTCAAAAATCACTTTGTGACCGGGATCTTTAGAAGGAGGAGGAAGTGCTGAAAAGGAAAAAAGGCAAAGTTAGCACTTGATAACTCGGACTTCGGTAAGTTTGAAAGAACATAAGAAACAGAGGCAAGTGATCTTACTTCCTACTGTCCAAATAGCATAAAACCCCGGGGGACAGCGAACATAGAAAAACGGGCTCAGGAAACTATGAACACTTTCAGGGAGACCGGTGATCAACTTACGATTTCTAGCACTCCTCACGACTATGATAGAAGGATGATCTTTATTTTTGGCAAAAGTACACAGATAGCGAATTTCTCCGAAACTAGGAAAGCGGTCCAGCGTTCTCCTAAAAAGCACGCATAGTCCCAGCAGGATGGCGTAGCCATTAGGGTGTAATTGAAAAGGGGAGATAGATAGTCGGAGAAGAAGTTCTCGAAGGCAGTCATTGAATGGGGGGATAGCTCCGCTCGAGCACATTTGGCGGTTAACTGCGACAAAGCCATGGGGCGGCCTATCATCAGTATCATTTATTTCAGGAAGCAAAGTGTCAGCTTCGGCAATGCCAAACTGGATGCATAATTGACGAAAGGCTTTATGGCTCAGAGTGGTAGGAGTCCTTTCCGGAGGATCATTTAGCGGGATAGCAACTGGAAATGCATCTTCAACTTGCTCTGTTCCTTCTTGTGGAGAAGACA
Source organism: Allium fistulosum (assembly GCA_030737815.1). Taxonomy (NCBI): domain Eukaryota; kingdom Viridiplantae; phylum Streptophyta; class Magnoliopsida; order Asparagales; family Amaryllidaceae; genus Allium; species Allium fistulosum. The sequence goes on along the minus strand of CM060903.1, from coordinate 798,538,530 downwards.
TTCTACACAATCAGCTGAATGTTCAAATGTGAAGGTGCACGTTCCCTAAAAGTGTAGAGTGTTGTGCAAAACTAATGAAAATGAAAGACAAGCATAACTAGAATTAAATTAGTTGACAATCAATCGATTACAGAATTTCAGAACTTGTTAATGTTCAAGTGCGGTGTTAATGCAAACAAATCAGTTTCATTTGACTATTACGATTTTGTTTTAATACTTCACTTGAAGTGGTTATTGTACAACATCTCATTCATATTTATTCAATTTAACTTCCACTTTACCAACTAATCTGTCATTCGACGTGGGCAGTCAGTGACAGTATATTCGTCCCAGTACTCTGTGAATGTTGTGTTAAACAGGATTGTTAACTTGCAAATTGAAGCGATATGTAAAAAGAAATACATGCAACATAGTTCATAGTTCAACAGTTCGAAGTCCAGGCAAAGTTCAAAAGTCATCTGCTTAGTCGCCAAAGACTTAAGTACTAACTCGGTGACGACTTAAGAGAGATTCCCTATGGGTCAAAGCTGGTAGTTCCCGAGTCTTGGCCGGATTAAGAAACAAAACTAGTTCGAAGCAACAAGAAATCCTCTAAGTCCTAACTCGGAAGCGACTCAAAACCTAGGACACATGAAATTGCTAAGTCGGTTCCGACTTAAATCAGTGAAATCACTAAGTCGTGACCGAGTCAGTACATCAACCCACTTTCTTCCATAACTTTTAACTCGATAGCCCAATAACCTCACAGTCAATGACGATCCTAATTCCATCACACCATTGGATCGCCCAAAAAAGCCAATTCGAATCGCCTCAGGTTTGTTGCAAATCCGACGTATTGTTGCCCTATCACAACTACAACGTGATCGATGGCAATGGCGGAACAGTCGAAGGGTTATTCATGATGAACCACGGCAAACAAATGGAAGTCGAAGATTGGGGAGTCATCGATTCGACAGTGGGCATGGGTAAACTCGGATCAGATTAACTTACGATGTATAACAGGAGGTTGATCGACGATTGGATGGATGGAATTCATCTCTGAGGGCTCTGAATTGCGTCAATGGCTGAATCGAGAAGAAGAATAAGTGGGGAAGAGGAAGGATGACTCAACTATTTATTCGCAGGAAGGTAAGTCGACTTGCACGTTGCCGACCTAAGACTTCTGTTAATTCGCTTCCGACCTAATCAAAGAGCAGGTTAAGAAAATCGAAGTATATGACCTATGACCTAGGCACACACTTCGAGGGGCAAATGTTAATCCTCTGATTCGTGACTTAACAGAAGACGACCTAACAAGCTAAAAGGCGTGACCGACCTAAGGAAAACTCCGAGTTAACAAGGTCTCCGACTTAACATGCTACGATTTAAGAAAGCTCTGACCCAACAGCTGCCGATCTAACTACTGAGAAGAGCTGCCGACTTAAGATGTGTGCCGACCTAGGAGCCTACCGACTTAAGGAAGCCTACCGACTTAACAAGTTGCGAGTTAACAAGGGCTTCCGACTCAACGGCTTAACAACCCATGGGTTAACTCTGCTCCGACCTAACAACACCGAGTTATAAAATGCTCCGAGTTAAGAAGTACTACGACTTAAGAGTCTACAAGATAAGGGAGTCTTGGACCTAAGGCAAGTGTTGATAACTTAAGACATACGACCTATCTCTTAAGTCGTCGCTGACCTACGACTTATACTAAGTCGTGTACAATCTCAGAACACCGTATACTCCTTTACCTCGTCACCGACTTACCTTAAGTCTCCGGCGACTTAGGACTTAAAGCATAAAACCAGAAGAGGAGGTGAACTACTAAGGAAGTGTTGATGAGCCGGATGCGACCTATCATAAGTCGGCCGCGACTTATACTAAGTCGGCTACGACTTAGGACTTAGGAAAATTTCCAGAGTCCAAATCAGCTCCTATAAATACCCCACCACTTCCAACATGAGGGGGACTTTTGGCGATTCATTTCTTCAAGCACCGTTACTCTGTCAAAGTCTTCATTCATCCAGCAACCAAAGATCTTCAAACATTCAAGACACTACAACAAGCTTCAAGAGAAATTCCTTACATCCAACACGGATTCATCGAATTTCATCGACGAAGATTGAGCTAGTAGTCAAGATTGTTTCTTTTGATCAAATTGTACTGTTTTGATAAGAGATTTGTATCGATCTGTAACCGAATTCAATAATAAAAAGATTCAAAGTGGACGTAGGCTTAATCTCGAGCCGAACCACTATAAATTGCTGTCTTTTACTGCTTTCCTGCCATTTTACTGCTTAAACTCTGTTCCCGTCACGCGGGTGGTGCTTTCACGATTCAATTACACACACCGGGTGTTAGCGTTCACTTTTAAGCGTTAACAAGCATATATTTGATATTTTGTATATAGGGTCGGTTTGCAACTTCTGTTACTTATATGATGTTTGTATGTAATATGTATACTATTTTTTTTATATCCTATACTTTTATATATTGTATTTTATGTTAATATCCGAAATAGCTTCACAACAGTTTAGTATATAAGTATTTTTGAGTCTGCACATATACAGGTTAGATGTTGACAATGTAAGGTCCACGTCAGTACAATATTATCATAAGATATGTTGGCAGTCCACATAAATAAAGTTTCAATATAAAAGTATTATAATAGTTGGGTCTCATGTAACTCGGTATGGGTTTGGTTGCATATTTGTTCAAGGTCTGCATATAATTGTATTAGTTATATATAAAATGTTGATTTACTTATATAGATGTTTTATAAGTTATTCAAGATCGTTTGCTTCGATATGTACATGAATTTTTAAAGAGTTTTGAACCATATTGATTTTTATTATTATTAGTATGTGTCTTATTTTAACTATATATATATTATTTTAATTTTGTTTTAGATTTAAAGTGTTGATTTTAATAAAATAACAAATATTTCTGCATATATATATATATATATATATATATATATATATATCAAACTGATTCTGATTCGTTTTATCAACTCGTATTATCAGCTTTGCTCTTCTAATTCATGTCAATCTACCTTCACTTTGGATTTCATGCTTGGATTCGTAGCACATCTCATCTCCTATTTTCTCTAACCTCGAAAGGTGAGCAATCACTCACGATTAATGTTCTTTTATTTATTAAATTTGATTTCAATTGAAACGACAACTGAAATATGCCATTGTAGTGATTTATACTGTTATATATGTTATTACCTGTATCAGTTCACCTGTGACATCTGACACCATTATCTGTTAATTATTTATGCGATGATAATACAGTTTGACTGATAATTGATTGATTGTTGATGTTTATATTGGACGTTAAATTGTTAATGTTAAAATGATAAATAGTATGCAATTGAACTTGATATAGGATAGTTAAATGTTGAATTTGATTAGTTAAATGTGTATAATATGACCCCCTTTAAATGTTAAATAAATTGACAGGTAGAATAGTGTTAACTACACTTTGAACCATTGAATGTATGTTGTATAATTTATGTAATATAAAATTGAATAATGAATGACAAGTGAAGAACTGTATAAATAATTTGTGTAATAATCTTAAGTCTACATGAAATGATAGTGTAGGTTCTAGAGATAATTATATTAATTTGCACAAACAACAATGTGAATTAATACGATTATTTTGGGATTATTTGAATTGATTATTGGATTGACATTGATTGTTGTTATTGCTTGTTTATTTACTTTGGCACCACCCCAGTTATCACACTGCAAGTTCCCTTTGCTATGCTTTGATTTTTGAATTGAATTGGAATCGGGTTGAAATGATAAATACCCAAATTGAACTTTGACCTAGGATAGAGAATTAAATAAAAACCGATTGGTCAATACTTTGATTTAAAAATAAAATGAAGATTTTTTTTTGAATAAATAATATGGTTTGAAACGAAGTTGGAATTTGAATTTTAATGAAAGAAAATGTTAATATTTAAAATCTAAATCAAAATAGTGACATAGTAGTTGATGAAAGAACGTTGTTTTAAAATTTGGAATTATTAATAATTAAGTTTGGAATTATTAATAATTAAGTTTGAAATTATTTAATAATTAAGTTTTGAAATTATTTAATAATTTAATGAGATTGAATTATTTAACAATTAAATAAAATTGAATTCTTTGATAATTGAAATTGAACTTTTTAATAAGTGTAATTAAGTTCTTTATTAATTTAGTTTTGAAATTGTAACTAAGTAAATAAATAAGTGAAATTGAATTTCTCTAATAAGAAATAAAATATGATTTATTGAATTAATGTAAAACCTGTAATTTAAAAGAACTTGATTTGACGAATTTAATTTAATTTAATTTGTGAGTTTTGATACAATGAAGTTGAACTTAAGTAGTTGATTTAGTGAATTGGAAATTTAATAGAAATTGTTTGAATGATAATTTACTTAATGGATATTGAATAAAATCGATAAATGAAGTTAAGTTGATTTGAATGTTAAATTAAATTAAATTAAATTAAATGATTTCGGAATGAAACTTATATACGAACTTGAATCAATATTTGAATTGTAATAAAAGAAATTGAAATTGAATTATAAGATTTTGAAATTTTGAATTTAGAAGTTTTGAAACGTAAATTATGGAAATTGTTTTAGAAAGACAAGTGAAATGTTAATTTATAAATCCTAATTGAGATTGAAATTGATTTGGTTTTGAAATTTATTAAACGACCAATCGGTGTAATAATTATAAAAGTTATTAAAGAGACCAGAATCGGTTAGGGACATACTCTCTGTCTAAACCGAAAACCACTTTAATAACTATACGCGGAGTGTGATCCAGAATGAAGTGGTTGGAATGATGTACGTGATGACTAAAGAAAGAGAACGATAATGGATAGCCTTGACACTTGTGTCAAATTGGAAATGACTAAAACAGGAGCCGTGCCGGGCCAAATGGGGTCAGCTACCTCGAGCGAACACACTTCTTCGAAAACTACTCATTACTTGTTGTCGATTGGTGCACCCTTGATTTTGGGAGTGTTGTTTCGCGGTGTTGCGATCGCTGCGGCGATGCGTTCTCACCAGTCCGGATCAGGCAAACGATAGTTTCACTACCTTGGGTATTGCCTCATGTGCCTTGTCATACTTGTATCCCTATATACGCGACCACTACGATTTGTTTTGTGTGATACCTATGGAGTACTTCCTGATATCCCACTAGTTTACGGTGGAGTTTACAGTGCTGTATAGACTATAACGCTTATATAAAATGTGTTAAGGGGGATAATGGTAACGCCTTAACACTATCTTGATACTTTATATTACTGATAGGCGTTATCTATTTACTGTACACTACTACATAATAGATAGTTTAATAGATCCTTAAAGGATGGTTATTCCAAACATCCTTTGAGTTACTTGTATTTCAGTTGCTATTTCACTTGAGTTGGATTTATTGATATAAGAAGGTTAATCCTGACTCGAGTGTTTTGTGTTTTGCTTTACGCTCGGGTCGGACTGAGTGTACCAGTATTCGAGACTCACCTTTGGAGTTGGAGCTTTGCTTGGTGATCCAGCTATCTATCCAGCTTTCAGATATCCAGTTGATTCCAGTGATGTATTCTGATATTGTATTTGACTATTGTATTTGAGACTTCTGTTGTACCTTATTTAACTCTGATATGTATATAGTAGCTTCATGAACTACTATCTGTTGTTTCCGCTGCATTTATTACTATGTGTCTGTGATCTGTGATTATTTATTTACTGTATATGTTCAGTTTTGCCAAATTTAAATTAATAATTCGGTATTTTGAATTATTCAAGTCCGACATGTGCGGATGCGAATGGTCCAAAATAGCAGGTCGTTACAGTTGGTATCAGAGCTTTGGTAGCTCTAGGAAAAACTTAGCATATAGGGTAAATGTATTTATAGAATCACTCTCATTCGAGTTTCAATCTCTTCCTTTTGACTCGATTCCTTTGAATTTTGGAACGTTCCCTACGGTTCCAAAATCCATTCGTGTCCCTCACTATTCGTCTTCTTTTAATTCTGGAGTATCCCATAACTCCACTTCGAATGATCTTTATAATGAGTTGGCGGTCTTGCCAATCTCAAATTAATTTATAAAGGGGTGAAACTCCTTTACAATAGACATCGATTTACCGGAGATTTCTGTATCCTCGGTTTACGATGCTATCTATCTCCTGCTATACCTGAATTCTATTTCTTGAGATCGAATGTCGATTTACCTCGGAATTCCACATCGATCTTATTCTTGAAGTCACGGTCGACCCGGTTATGGTTGCCCGCGATTTATATAAGATTATCTATTTCCTTATTCGGTTAAATAATCATCTTATCTTTCGTTCCAACTTATTCTCAAATCAAAATTTTCTTTGATTGAATTAATCAAATTTGAATCCCTATCCTTGCTTTGAAATCCGCTACTGTATCGTTGAGCGAAGAAGTGTATTTGTAAATTAATATTTTAAAATGTTTTAATATACATTGTGTTGTTTGAGTTGTTGATGTTGATTTGGGTTTTCGATCGATTCGTCTGATCAACGCTATCGATAGGATTTCCAAAACACTTGAGCAGAGCAAACTGACACAATATCGTTTTCAAATTTGGTAAATAAAATAAAAGTTTTGTATGATTATATTATATATAAATATAAGTTTTCCGAAATTAAATTGTTATTGAATTTGTTGTCAGAAATAATAATATTTGATTTTCATTTATTGTTTTGTAAACCATTGATTATTGCATAATATAAATAAATGAATTTATGAAACTTGGTTATAATTTGATTTGGGATTTGAAAGGAATATAAATAAAGAATTTGAGAATTTAATTTCTGGTGATTTCAAACTTTGATTTGAAAGTTTTAAAGTGTATAGTATTTAAAATATTTTCGAATATAAATCGTTTTCAAAGAATTTTAAAATGTTGAAACCAGTGCTCTTCTCTTTGTCGCTGGAAAATAATTTCGGTGATGGCGGCCGCATCATCGACATTCATTTTCGAGTTTCGAAGTGGAGAGATTATTCTATAGCTTTGCTACGGTTTTGTTTTGAAAAAAAAAATATCTTGATTTGAATTTCTTCAGTATAATTTTATTTATATATATATATAGGTATCTTATTTTAAAATTTTAAATTGATTTGATATAAATATATAGATATGTCTCTAAATTGTTTGAAGTAAATCGGAGATTTAAATTCTTATATTTTAGGTTAAAGATGATTTCAATTATAAACTGAAGTCAAAATTCTTGGATAAATATTTAACTTGAAATAACTGGATTGTAAAAAATTTATTTGTATAATACTCAATTTCATTTCAATATAACTTACCTAAATTATTTAGAAGTTAAAATGTAATTGGATAATGTACAATAAAAAAATGTCTTTATAAATAAAATTTGAGTGTTTATAATAAATGTTATACACTAAATTTTGATTATAAAGATGTTAATAGAGTTAGATAGGATAATAAGTAATTGAATAATAGATGAGACAAATAAATTTGTTTTGAAAGAATTAATAAATTGAAATTTGATCAACTTATGAAAATACCTTGAATTTAAAAGCAATTAGTGAACATAAATTAATTTAAATCGAAACTTTTATGGTTTAAATTAATTTATATGGGTTAAATATATGTGATAAGATATATTAAGTAGAATAAATTTAACAATAATTTGGAATAAAGAAGAATGTAAATTGTTGAAAAAAAATATGATTATAATAAAAGACTATTCAAATTTATGGTTTTAGAAATTGTAAATTGAAGATAATTGGATAATAAGATAATGAATTTAGAAATAGTTGAGATTGATGTTAGTGAAATCAAATGGATTAAATCAATTATTGAATATCAATTAATTTAAATTTGAATTTATATGGTTTAAATTAATTGCTATTTTGTATTTCAAATCTGTTTTTCTTTCTGGTTGTTTCTATTCTCCTACCTCGTTCCTTTTCGGGGACGAAAAGTTTTGAGTGGGGGAGAGTGTAACGACCCGAAAAATTTAACTGGTTTTAATAACGTTATTAATTGAAAATTTGGGGAAGTTTTAAAAATAAAATATTGAAAAATAACTTTATATTTGGAATGCGTCTAATTAAACATAGCAAACTGTAAATTTTCATCCAAAAATATGGAAGTTTATTTTCGTGTGAAATTTTGCTTCAATTTAATCAGTTAAGAATTGATGAAAATAAAACGTTTTCGAAACCCAAATATTTTTACATAGAAAAATTCTAAACCATGTTCTGAGCAAGACGTCATTTTTCGTTTTTCAAAATTCGGACTTCTTTAGCTCCGTCGATCTTATTTTTCTGCGTTTTTGCTACATTTTGCGTTAGTAGAAAATTCGAATTTTTATAATTCAATCGTACCACTGATATCCGTATACCGTTCTGATCGTCTCGTCGTGCTGATCACCCCAGTATATTTATTTCTGTATTTTGAGCTCAAGTACGCAACGGGAGCGATGATAACGACCAGTCGTAATGATACAAAAAAATCGGTAACTTTCCATTTTCTTACGTTTCCAAATTGAAACGTGCTGTCCAATCTAGCCATAAATTATTCAGCTTAATTCAAGGAGAAGACCGTTGAAATTTCATCTACTTTATATAAGTTTATACATAAGGCTACACGTTACCACATCCATTTCTATGTTACCCCTCCATTTCGTTCTCTGTCATTTTCCATAAGCTTTTACACTTCTCCCTATAGCCAGCTGGCTTCTTTTATTTCTGAATTTTAACAGTTGCCGTTTGCTATTCATATTCCTTCATTTCATTTTATTTGTTCATTTTTCTTTTGTAAATATTAAGTATACAAGTTTCAAAAAAAAAGGAATGGATGTTACTTGTTCTTCCCATCTCCTTTAACTTATATTCTTCCTCCTCCTTTTCATGCTCTGGAAAATTGTCGCCGCAGCCATCATCAAGGTCTAATACCATCAGTCGTGCGCCCTCTCTAACACCAGCGCCTCCTCCACCAAACGATCGCACGTCGACCACCTTGGCCTGAGAGCTCGGCCAACCTTCCTTTGAAACACCCAGCGCACACACCTCCTCTCAACCGACCGCCTACCCGTAACTGCCACCTCCTGAGCCATGTCGCCGAGACGCCTTCATCGTCTGACTTCCCATTTTGCTCCGCCCATCACCTCGCTCACCCCCTTTCCCACAGATCTCGGCCGAAGCTCACCGCCGAAGCCACGTTTCCTCGTCCCTGTGCCTGTCCACCCATCATTGTTGGACAATACAACACCACCAACCCCTCTCCGCATGCGTTTCTGCTTGGCCGCATGTATTGCCCCACCAGCCTTCGTTCTCTCTCACCCAAATTCGCACCTCCCCAGAACTCCACACCGAGCCCCTCTTACTTCCTCTCTCTGAACTGTACGCATCAACTATATCAATTTCTGGTTTTCTTTATAAAGCTCGGTTTTTAAAAGATACAGGTTAGCATATATTGTTTTTTTTGAATATATGGTATCCATTAGTTTATATATCCTATATGTACATCTATATTTTGCCAGAGATAGTCGGTCAGTACATATATTCATATTTATATAAAATGAAGATTTCAAACATTAGCTGTACTTCAAGATCTTTACAGCATATATTTGATATTTTGTATATAGGGTCGGTTTGCAACTTCTGTTACTTATATGATGTTTGTATGTAATATGTATACTATTTTTTTTATATCCTATACTTTTATATATTGTATTTTATGTTAATATCCGAAATAGCTTCACAACAGTTTAGTATATAAGTATTTTTGAGTCTGCACATATACAGGTTAGATGTTGACAATGTAAGGTCCACGTCAGTACAATATTATCATAAGATATGTTGGCAGTCCACATAAATAAAGTTTCAATATAAAAGTATTATAATAGTTGGGTCTCATGTAACTCGGTATGGGTTTGGTTGCATATTTGTTCAAGGTCTGCATATAATTGTATTAGTTATATATAAAATGTTGATTTACTTATATAGATGTTTTATAAGTTATTCGAGATCGTTTGCTTCGATATGTACATGAATTTTTAAAGAGTTTTGAACCGTATTGATTTTTATTATTACTAGTATGTGTCTTATTTTAACTATATATATATATATTATTTTAATTTTGTTTTAGATTTAAAGTGTTGATTTTAATAAAATAACAAATATTTCTGCGTATATGTATATATATATCAAACTGATTCTGATTCATTTTATCGACTCGTATTATCAGCTTTGCTCTTCTAATTCATGTCAATCTACCTTCGCTTTGGATTTCATGCTTGGATTCGTAGCACATCTCATCTCCTATTTTCTCTAACCTCGAAAGGTGAGCAATCACTCACGATTAATGTTCTTTTATTTATTAAATTTGATTTCAATTGAAACGACAAGTGAAATATGCCGCTGTAGTGATTTATACTGTTATATATGTTATTACCTGTATCAGTTCACTTGTGACATCTTACACCATTATCTGTTAATTATTTATGCGATGATAATACAGTTTGACTGATAATTGATTGATTGTTGATGTTTATATTGGACGTTAAATTTTTAATGTTAAAATGATAAATAGTATGCAATTGAACTTGATATAGGATAGTTAACTGTTGAATTTGATTAGTTAAATGTGTATAATATGACCCCCTTTAAATGTTAAATAAATTGACATGTAGAATAGTGTTAACTACACTTTGAACCATTGAATGTATGTTGTATAATTTATGTAATATAAAATTGAATAATGAATGACAAGTGAAGAACTGTATAAATAATTTGTGTAATAATCTTTAGTCTACATGAAATGATAGTGTAGATTCTAGAGATAATTATATTAATTTGCACAAACAACAATGTGAATTAATACGATTATTTCGGGATTATTTGAATTGATTATTGGATTGACATTGATTGTTGTTATTGCTTGTTTATTTACTTTGGCACCATCCCAGTTATCACATTGCAAGTTCCCTTTGCTATGCTTTGATTTTTGAATTGAATTGGAATCGGGTTGAAATGATAAATACCCAAATTGAACTTTGACCTAGGATAAAGAATTAAATATAAATCGATTGGTCAATACTTTGATTTAAAAATAAAATGAAGATTTTTTTTTGAATAAATAATATGGTTTGAAACGAAGTTGGAATTTGAATTTTAATGAAAGAAAATGTTAATATTTAAAATCTGAATCAAAATAGTGACATAGTAGTTGATGAAAGAACGTTGTTTTAAAATTTGGAATTATTAATAATTAAGTTTGGAATTATTAATAATTAAGTTTGAAATTAATTAATAATTAAGTTTTGAAATTATTTAATAATTTAATGAGATTGAATTATTTAACAATTAAATAAAATTGAATTCTTTGATAATTGAAATTGAACTTTTTAATAAGTGAAATTAAGTTCTTTATTAATTGAGTTTTGAAATTGTAACTAAGTAAATAAATAAGTGAAATTGAATTTCTCTAACAAGAAATAAAATGTGATTTATTGAATTAATGTAAAACTTGTAATTTAAAAGAACTTGATTTGACGAATTTAATTTAATTTAATTTGTGAGTTTTGATACAATGAAGTTGAACTTAAGTAGTTGATTTAGTGAATTGGAAATTTAATAGAAATTGTTTAAATGATAATTTACTTAATGGATATTGAATAAAATCGATAAATGAAGTTAAATTGATTTGAATGTTAAATTAAATTAATTTAAATGATTTCGGAATGAAACTTATATACGAACTTGAATCAATATTTGAATTGTAATAAAAGAAATTGAAATTGAATTATAAGATTTTGAAATTTTGAATTTGGAAGTTTTGAAACGTAAATTATGGAAATTGTTTTAGAAAGACAAGTGAAATGTTGATTTATAAATCCTAATTGAGATTGAAATTGATTTGGTTTTGAAATTTATTAAACGACCAATCGGTGTAATAATTACGAAAGTTATTAAAGAGACCGGAATCGGTTAGGGACATACTATCTGTCCAAACTGAAAGCCACTTTAATAACTATACGCGAAGTGTTATCCAGAATGAAGTGGTTGGAATGATGTACGTGATGACTGAAGAAAGAGAACGATAATGGATAGCCTTGACACTTGTGTCAAATTGGAAATGACTAAAACAGGAGCCGTGCCGGGCCAAATGGGGTCAGCTACCTCGAGCGAACACACTTCTTTAAAAACTACTCATTACTTGTTGTCGATTGGTGCACCCTTGATTTTGGGAGTGTTGTTACGCGGTGTTGCGATCGCTGCGGCGATGCGTTCTCACCAGTCCGGATCAGGCAAATGGTAGTTTCACTACCTTGGGTATTGCCTCATGTGCCTTGTCATACTTGTATCCCTATATACGCGACCACTACGATTTGTTTTGTGTTATACCTATGGAGTACTCCCTGATATCCCACTAGTTTACGGTGGAGTTTACAGTGCTGTATAGATTATAACGCTTATATAAAATGTGTTAAGGGGGATAATGGTAACGCCTTAACACTATCTTGATACTTTATATTACTGATAGGCATTATCTATTTACTGTACACTACTACATAGTAGATAGTTTAACGGATCCTTAAAGGATGGTTATTCCAAACATCCTTTGAGTTACTTGTATTTCAGTTGCTATTTCACTTGAGTTGGATTTATTGATATAAGAAGGTTAATCCTGACTCGAGTGTTTTGTGTTTTGCTTTACGCTCGGGTCAGACTGAGTGTACTAGTATTCGAGACTCACCTTTGGAGTTGGAGATTCGCTTGGAGATCCAGCTATCTATCCAACTTTCAGATATCCAGTTGATTCCAGTGATGTATTTTGATATTGTATTTGACTATTATATTTGAGACTTCTGCTGTACCTTATTTAACTCTGATATGTATATAGTAGCTTCATGAACTACTATTTGTTGTTTCCGCTGCATTTATTACTCTGTGTCTATGATCTGTGATTATTTATTTACTCTATATGTTCAGTTTTGCCAAAATTAAATTAACAATTCGGTATTTTGAATTATTCAAGTCCGACATGTGCGGATGCGAATGGTCCAAAATAGCGGGTCGTTACAATCTGTAAATAAATTATTTATAAAACTTATATATATATATATATAATAACTAGTTACTTACAAATAGAACTATTATATTAATAAATTTCTATTAATATCTCATTTCCATACCCTAGACTCTTTAAATGAACATATAATGCCAAATATTATTCATAAATATTATTTCATAATTTTTTATAATTAAGTACGATTTTCAAATAATTTATTTAATATTTAAATCAATTTCTTTTCCTTCAAAATTCAAAAAAAATTTAGAACTTTATATTAAATTAAAAATGTATAAAACATACTTTAAAAGCCATAAAATATTATTTTTTTGGCAAAGCCAGCGGGGTTGGAATGGGCCCCTACCATTTATTGATATACCAAGAGCTAAGAGATACAAGGATAAACAACCCACCAGAGGCAGGCAAGGAAATGCTGAGCAACAAGAGAACTAGAAAAACAGGCATATCAACAAGAAAAGAAAAAAAAGAAGAAGAAAAACACACACAACAGAAAACAAAAGACACTTAAAGAGAAGGGAGGGCCATCAAAATTCCCGGATCAAATTGATGACTAGAGGCAGCTATCCGGTGTTTCATTTTCCCAATGATACTTACTTTCATTTGCATGCATGTTTTCCTTCTGTCATTGAATATGACGGCGTTTCTCTCCTCCCATATTGTCGCAATGAATGTCTTAAGTGAAAAAAGCAAAACATAAGTTGATTCACTCCTCCATCTAGTTGCCTTGTATATGATGTCCCATTCCTCCTTACTGTCATGACCAACTGTCCTTCCAGAGATGATGGAGATGTTCCAGCTCCACAAACTGTTCACATACGAATAGCTGAAGAAGAGGTGAAGAGAGTCCTCATCAGCTGCATGGCAGAAGATACAAGTTGTATCAATGGTTAACCCACGCTGCCTCAACTTAATTTTTGTCTTTAGAGCATTGCCAAATAACTTCCATAGCATCAAATTCTGACTTTCAGAATTGTGTTGCAGCCATATACGTTTATACCAACAGAGAAGGGAGGTATTGAACTGGCAAATAAGTTTCTTGTACATTGCACCAATCATAAAGGAGCTATTGCAGCATGACCAGGATATTCCATCATGAGGATATATATTAACTTTAGCGCCACGAAGTTGATTCCATAGGATTCTAACAGACAGGTTAGTGGAATATGGGAGATCAGCTTTGCCATCAGTAATACATTCCAACGCCAGGGCAGAAGAGGGAATAGCTGATTGAAATTGTTGATTGAATGTGAGACAGTGACTAAGAATGGTTCCTTCTTTTATCCATGGGTCATGCCAGAAAGATTGACGACCATTTATACCGATACGACATCTAGCATAAGGGAGGATGTCAGGTCTGATTTTCAGCAAATTACGCCAAGTCCAACTACATGATTGAGGAATATCCATCGTCTAGAAATTTTTATTACGAATTATATATTTGTGAGACCAGGAAACCCATAAGCTATTTTTATGGTTAAGCAGGTTGTCAATGTGCATCACCATAGCTGCTCGGTTCCATAGAATCAGATTTTTAATTCCCAGACCTCCCCTCGATTTAGGTCTTTCAAGTTTGGAAAATGCACATGGGGATAGCTTCCCAGTAGTAATAGACCCGTGCCAGAAGAAGTTCGACATAGCAGACCTTATCATTTTGAGAAGCTTGGAAGGAAGAATGAAAGACCGCGACCAATACACTATCATGGAGAAAATAATGGAATTGATGAGAGTGAGCCTTCCAGCTTGACTAAGTAATCTGTTGGTCCAGTTCGAAAGCCTGGCAGTGATTTTGTCAAAAAGAGGAATACACTGAGCTAAGGTTATCCTCGATGTTGCAAGTGGCAGACCAAGGTACATAGCAGTTTCAGTTCTATGAGGGATTGTAGTGAAAGAAGTGATTTGGGTGGTTAACAGAGGGTCTACACCAGCTATCATTAAGTTAGATTTCGATAGATTAATAGCTAACCCAGTTATTTTGAAGAATTTGTCCAGACCATGCATGATGGAATTAACTATCATCATATTAGGCTTGAAGAAAATGACCAAGTCATCGGCAAACATCAAAGATGTGATAAGCGGGTTACTACATTTTGGGTGAGTCATAAACTTGCCTTCAAGGACGAGATGGTTGAGGATTTGGGTGAGAATCTCCATCACTAGAATAAATAAGTATGCAGAGATAGGGTCTCCCTGTCTAATACCCTGTTTCCCCTGAAAAAAACCAACACTACAGTTGTTGACCATCAGAGAATACCTAGGTGTAGAAATACAGCAGTGAATCCATGCAACAAAGTGTTTGGGGAAATTCATTAATCCCATGATTCTAACTATTGAGTCCCAATGCAAGGAGTCAAAAGCTTTCGATATGTCAAGCTTGAAGGTTGCTCTGGGGGAGACGTGGGAGCTGTTATAACCTCTCAATAGTTCATGCGACATCATAACATTATCAAGTATACTCCTACCTTTAAAAAAAGTTGCTTGGTTGGTAGAGATAACTTTCTCAAGAACAGAGTTAAGCCTATTCGCTATTATTTTCGAGATGCACTTATATATTGTATTACAGCACGATATAGGCCTAAAGTCGGAAACTCGACAAGAGTTCTTCACCTTAGGGATAAGGGCAATGTTAGTAGCATTGATGGACCCTATCATTTTGCACTTGTTGAAGAAATTGTGAATAGCCTTCAAGAACGATTGGCCAACTATTTCCCAAGTAGAGGTGAAAAAAAAAGAGTTGAATCCATCGGGACCTCCAGTGGAATTAGCATTTAGGGAGAAGAGAGCAGATTTGATTTCAGAGTTAGTGACTGAAGAGGAAAGAAGAGCATTGTCTTCTGGAGAAATTCTTGGAATGTGAATTTACTTAATATTTTTTTGGAAATTGTATATGCTTTTAAATAATTATTTAAATCCAAATTAAATTTTCTTTCAATAATTAATTAATTCAAATATGTCAAAGTATTTAATTTTATATTAAAAAATTTCTCTAATCAAAAGTATATATATATATATATATCTATAAAATATCTTTTATTTAATAACTTTTTTACTTTAATAATATTACTATATATATAATAAATAAAATAAATGAAAACACACAAGCACGCACACACAAAAATTGTGCATGACCAGTAGACCCACCGGTCGACCGCAAGCGGTCGACCAGTTGACCTTGATGGTTGACAATCGATGGCGAAAATGCATAGGTGATCGTCGATTTTGGCGATCTTTTCCCCCTCCTTCAACCATTTCTCCTCCATTTCAATGCATAGCAACATTACAAGCAAGGATCGACCCAAACCCATCAAATACTAACAATTAAATGATAAAGACATAGATTTGTGAGTGCGATCACTCACCTATTATTTCCTCTTCTTCCTCTACTCTTCCCTACATACACGCACCTAAAACATGAACGATTTCCCTAACTCCTTCATAACTACTGATCGAAGATGGTGTTGAGATGCATATAGATTAATTTGGTGATTTATAAGGATTCATTTGATTTGTTATAATTTTTTGAAAGAAGAAAACTGATGTAGGAGGAAGCTTCTGGTTATTCAAAGTGAAGCAAAAGATACAAATGAATTGTTATTTGATGAAGGGAAAAATAAAAATAATGAATTAGAAATGTGTAGAAATTGGATTTGGGCTTGACCATATGGGCTTGGGTTTAAATTTATAACTTTATACACATATACACACTCACTTTTATTTTCTTATTTAATTTATTTTTATAAACTATTTTCTATTTAAAACAAATTATAATAAAATTCCAAACAAAATCTATATTTACAATACTAAATTATTTACCCAATATTACAAAATTTTCTATAATTTATTTCTCATATTTTAATTCATTTAAATTCAAATATTTATTATTCTCATTTTAAACCCAATATTAGACATTTCTAAATTAATTTATTTCTCAATTCTTAAACAAACATTTATTCTCAAAATTATATAATTTCATCACTAATTGTCTTATTACAAAGTTCCGACATTCTGAAACAAATTCAAATTATTTATTTTAAATTCCCAAAATCCATTTTTAATTAATTAAATAATTATTGTTAATTATTCCTAAAACTAGGTTTTTACATACTTTTACACTCTATTCAACTTCTTTATATAAAATTGAAAAAGGGGATTTCTATTTGAATTGCGAAAATAAGCTGCGCAAACTACGAATAAAATAATCTGTAACTTACATGCTATTTTCTAACTTATTTTTTTTCAAAATCCTAAAATCGGGTCCAAAGAAAAAGATAAGAAGTGGAATAGAATGAAAAACTTTAAAATTGTAATAACTACACAATCCCACTATTTTAATATAGAATAATTGATATCCTAAATAAAGAATTGATATTTCGCTTTAAGAGAATTTTGGGGATTTAGTGTGAAATTTTCATAAACAAAATTCCTTAAAGGCATACACCAAATCCAAGTTATATTATACAATTAGTAAAATAAGAAAGACTAAGATTTTCACTTACAAAAAGTCCTTAGCTCTTCCTTTTTAGATTGATTTATGCCCGCTCCAATCTATTAGAGTTCTCTCCTTTTAGAAGTATACGACAAGAGAATTGTATATAAATTAGATTCAGAAATCTAGGGATTGGAGGAGAATAGGATAAGAAATTAAATAATAACAACTAAAATTTCTTACTTGAAACCCTAGATAATTTTTTGAATTTTTGAAGAGAGAGGCCAACATAGCTTCGCTTAGTTTCCAAAATAATTTACGAATAAAAGTGAGGGGGCTAGGATCTTATTTATATTGGTTAGAAAGCACCAAAACCATCGGATTTGAATCGGTTAAAATAAATAAAATCCGGACTGTTCAAATTAACAAAACCCTAACCACCGCCAACATCAACTAGTCACACTATCCATCCTAGGCGATCGACTAATTGGTCTATTTTGGGAATGTTATTTTCTTGCCGTTGATTTATTTATTTTATACCTTAACTATTTTTAATGTTTACTTAACCTCCAAGTCTAATTACAGTTGCTTTTTAAATTTCAAATTTAATAATTAATTATTTATTTGAATTCTATTTAAAAAAAATTGAATTTGAAAACTTCAAACGTCCGTAACTTTTTCGGATGTGCTTCATTTTCAAAACATTATATATGAAAATTGATCAGAAAATCACGAAAAACGCAATGGAATAACTTCCATGGTCAAATTTTGACTTTTACAAAATTTTCATTTTTAACCTTATCTTATTTAATTAATTCATTTATTTCTTATTAATTTTTACTGGGTGTCACAATATGTGAGAAGTAGGGCTACACATATAGCTCGATAGTGCCACTGGTCTTGGAGCTATCATTTAAAAGACCTGGGTTACGCCTAGATGGACTACACCTCCTAGTAGTGTAAGTTCTATATGGGACTTGCATTGCCTCAAAGTTGTTTGTTTGTTTATAGTTAGGTGGCAAGGATAGATAACACCTAGATAAGTTTTTAAGATAAATTAGAATATGGATACATAGTTGTAATGCCATTACTAAATACTAGCGAAAGGTTTCTCGATGTACATGGGAAATTCGACCTAGACGTTGATTGTGGATGCCCGATGTGGTACAAAGTTGCGAATACTAGTAGGGAATGTGTCTTGGTCCATGAGGGACTGCGATACTTACACACACACACACACACACACACACACTCATATACATAGCTATTGTATACCTTGAGTAGGTTGCGCGTATCGTACCGGTACATGAAGTCAAAATGACTCAGCTTTAAATAATAGACATAACATGTTATGGAAAATAATCAACATAAACTAGTGTTATGGATAAAGTATGTAATTTACCAGTCACCAGAACGTTGTTCTGACCCATTCCTCATTACAACACATAGGATAGATATAGAAGGATGACTACTGGTACACGGTAGGAATGGTGAGAGGACATATTTCCTCATACATGCTTTGCACTGACAAGGGTACTAGATACCAGAGGCATTAACCTTGGTCTGTATATACATGTTTTCTTATACTTTATTTTTCTGCTATGAGTTCTTACCGATAGCTCTCTGATATACTTTTGTTTATTACAAGATACCAACACCAATGATATGTACCCTAGTGGACTTGGGTTTTTGATTTAGCGAAAATTCGGCTCACTATGGTGTAAGTCGTCTCAAAACCCATGAAATTTAAGGGAGTATACATTGGATTATATAAAAGATATATGCTATTATGAGTTATCGTCGTTATACTGATATCCCTTAAATTGTCGATAATACTATGCGAAATTAATTCTAAATTATGAACTTAAATTAATGACGCTCTCCATCATTTATAATATAAATAGAGTACCTTGCATATCTATGGTTGTTGAGTAATCTCATTCCATAGAATATCTGATTATAGGCTTATATTATTTCTATTTAAGTAAGAAATTTTATTTAAATTTGTTGAGCAACCTCAAGAGTTACATAACTCCCCTTATGATATCGTGATATGATGGGTTTAGGGTATTTAGTGTACTTCATAATTTGTTAAGCAACCTTAAGGGCATGAAGATGATTTAGAACATAATTAAAAGTAACTTAGGAGTTATATACAACATAATACTAGTAAAGATTTACTTAGCATTTATAAGGACTAGAATTGGTTAAGTAACCTTAAGGTTTTAGTTATATGATAAACAGATCCAAACACCTACTGAATGAATTCATGAAATTCCCGTATCTCTTTAATGGTTTTGAAAGATGCAATATTTAGTGGGAGCCTTATTATATGAATGTAATAAACCATTCTAATAAGTATTAGAACACATGTGACATTATAATAATCTAGTTTAATATATTTGAACAACTAATATAATTGATAGAATAGTTTATCAATTAAAATATACTATATTAAATGAATTAAAGATTGACAAAGAAACATAAAATATACTTACCAATCAATTTTTTGGCATATTGTCACTTCACGACCAATGCAAGAGTCAAAATTATTGTAACGACCCGCCATTTTGGACCATTCGCATCCATTATAAGTGTACAGGTGGACACTCATGCCGGAATTGAATTGCTCAAAATACCGCGTTGTTAATTTAAATTGGCAAAACTGAACATATACAGTAAATAAATAATCACAAATCATAGACACAGAGTAATAAATGCAGCGGAAATAAAAGAGATAGTAGTTCATGAAGCTACTATATAAATGTATAAGTTACATCAGAGTTAAACAGATACAACGGAAGTGTAATAAGATACATCAGATACAAATCAGAATACATCACTGGAATCATCGAATGCTGAAAGCAGAATAGATGGCTGGATCTTCAAGCAAAGCTCCAACTTCAAAGGTGAGTCTCGAATACTGGTACACTCAGTCTGACCCGAGCGTAAAGCAAAAACACAAGACACTCGAGTCAGGATTAACATTCTTATATTAATAAATCCAACTCAAGTGAAATAGCAATTGAAATACAAGTAACTCAAAGGATGTTTGGAATAACCATCCTTTAAGGATCCGTTAAACTATCTACTATGTAGTAGTGTACGATAAGTAGATAATGTCTATCAGTAATATAAGAAGATATCAAAATAGCGTTAAGTCATGGCCCATTCCACCCTTAACACATTTTTATTCCCAAAAGCATATACAAGACCGTAGTTTCCCCAAAACCGGAAGTCACCAGAGGGCAATCCATATACTCAAGGTACAAATCAAAATCGTAGTGGTCGCGTATAAATGGAATACAAGTATGACAAGGCACATGAGGCAATACCCAAGGTAGTGATACTACCATTCGCCTGATCCGGACTGGTGAGAACGCAACGCCGCAGCGCCCGCAACACCGTGAGACAACACTCCCAAAATCAAGGGTGCACCAATCGACAACAAGTATAAGTAGTTCGAAGAAGTGTGTCCACTTGAGGTAGCTAATCCTCCATTGGCCCGGCACAGCTCCTGTTTTTGTCATTTCCAATTTGACACAAGTGTCAAGGCTATCCATTATCGTTCTCTTTCTTCAGTCAACACGTACATCATTCCAACCACTTCATTCTGGATCATCACTCCGCGTATAGTTATTAAAGTGGTTTTCGGTTTAGATAGAGAGTATATCCATAACCGAATTCCGGTCTCTTCAATAACTTCCGTAATTATTTCACCGATTGGTCGTTTATATATTTCAAAACCCAAATCAAATTCAATTTCAATTTCAATTCGTAAACCAACAGTTCATTTATCTTTCCAAATCAATTTTCATAATTTATGTTTCAAAACTTCCAAATTACCATTTCAAAATCTTATAATTCAATTTAAATCTTTATTTAAAACAATTCAAATATTGATTCAAGTTCGTATATAAGTTTCATTTCGAAAACATTTAAATTAATTTAATTTAACATCCAAATCAATTTAAATTCATTTATCGATTTCATTCAATATCGTTAAAATACTTTATCATTCAAAACAATTTCTATTAAATTTCCAAATCATTAAATCAATTTCTTAAGTTCAACTTCATTAAATCAAAACTTACAATTTTGAACTAAATTCAATTCGTCAAATCAATTCTTTCAATTACAGTCTTACATTTAATTCCAAAAATATCACATTTTCATTTCTTGTTAAAGAAATTCCATTTCACTTATTTACTTCCTTAAATAATTTTCCAAAACTTAATTAATCAAGAAAACTCAGTTTCAATTATTTACAAAGTAAATTCACTTATTCAAAAGTTCGATTTAAAGAATTTAATTCAATTTGATCATTAAATCATTCAATCTTATTTAATTATTAAATAATTCAAAACTTAATTATTAAATAATTTCAAAGTTTAATAATTTCAAACTTAATTATAATTTCAAACTTAATTATTAAATCATTTCCAAGTTTAATAATTTCAAACTTAATTCAATCATTTCTCAAATTAAACAACATTCTTCCATCAATTACATTGTTAACATTTTGTTTCAGATTATTAAATATTAACATTTTCCTTTCATTAAAAATTCAAATTTCAACTTCATTTCAAAACCATATAATTTATTCAAATAAAATCTTCGTTTATTTTTAAATCAAATTATTGACCAATCGGGTTTTATTTAATTCTCTACCCTAAGTCAAAGTTAATTTTTTTGGGTATTTATCATTTCAACCCGATTCCAATTCAATTCAAAATCAAACATAACAAATGGAACTTGCAGTGTGATAACTGGGATGGTGTCAAAGTAAATAAACAAGCAATAGCAACAATCAATATCAATCCAAAAATCAATTCAAATAATCCCGAAATAATCGTATTAATTCGCATTGTTATTTGTGAAAATTAATATAATCATTTCTAGAATCTACACTATCATTTCATGTAGATTAAAGATTATTACATTACGGTTTTCACTTGTCATCTATTACAATTTCATACATCATCAATATAACAACATACATTCAGTGGTTCGATATGTAATTAAACAAATCATACATGTCAATAAATTCAACAGTTAAAGGGGTCATATTTTACAAATGTCAGTTAATCAAATTTAACATTTAATTATCCTATATCAAGTTCAATTGCATACTAGTTATCAATTTAACATTAACAATCTAACGTCCAATATAAACATCAACAATCAATCAATTATCAGCCAAACTGTATTATCATCGCATAAATAATTTACAGATAATGGTGTCAGATGTCACAGGTGAACTGATACAGGTAATAGCATATATAACAGTGTAATTGACTAACAGCAGCATATTTCAATTGTCGTTTCAATTGAAATCAAATTTAATAAATAAAAGAACGTTAATCGTGAGTGAGTGCTCACCTTTCGAGGTTAAAGAAGTTCGTCAACAGAACAAGCTACGGATTTCAACACGAATCTCCAAAAAATGTAGATTGGCACGAATTGGATAGACCAGCTGATAAATAGGGATAGACGAAATCAAATTAGAATGAGGCCGATGTAGATAAAAGTCGAAACAAAAGTATATTATATTATTATTTTCTTAAAACCCATATTAGATTTAAATTACATATTATATTTCGAAATCAATAGTTATTAAAACAAAACGAACTATCTACATATAAAACCCAAAACCTAACTTAAAATCAAAATATCAAATTATATATGATAAAATCTAAATCAATATATATTAATGACTAGTTGTGCAGCCGATAATAACTAGTACAGACCTACCTACTAAAACAACTCAACTAGACTCATTTCAACAGCAAAATGGAAATGCAAACGAGATGGGTAGGCAAACATGGCATATCTATATATAAACACTTTAAACTAAATATCCCAATTGAGTTTTGTTCGAAACTTCAAAATATGCATTTAATAACAATAAATCAAAAATCGACATATACACATACCCATATATGAAAACAATATATAAACTAGCATTTGTATCTTCATGTAAACTGCTTTTCATATTATACAAACAGCTAGAAACAGCATACTAAACCATATAAACTAAGCCCAACCTAATATGTAAGCTTACCGTAAACTAAACTTATATTTACATCATCTATAGACTTATACAGATATAAACTGCATACTACCCATAACAGTATATCACTAACTCATTATATAATATATATAATATGCACTTTATATTTCAAATATATACTGTAAGTTGAAAAAATAGGAAACCCAAAATATACACATGTATAAAGATATGCATAAACTGAAATGGATATATACAAACTTATGAAATATACATATATACTTTTGGCTCATATATACCTGCACACTAAAAGAGAGGGGTATGATCTAGACGAGCTGAGGGAGCATGGGCGGTCGAAGTCAGATGCAGCATGGCGTGCTCGCATGGAGGAAGAAGGTTAGGGGAAAAAGGGAGGAGGAAAGGAAGTCAGGGGCGGATGAGGGTTAGGCTGGGTTTGGTTGTTGGTCGAGGCGCTGCTGATGGTGATGAAGCGATGAAGCTTGGTGTGCAACAGTGGGAGAGAAGCTCGGGTCAGGCGATTGTGATGTGGGTGGCTCTGGTGTCTCGACGCAGTGGTGGCGAAGGAAAGGCGACACGGCTATGAGATTGGAGGGACGAGTGGATTCGGTGCACGTGTTTGGTCAGAGGGGTGCTAGTGTACGGGCTGACTTACGACAGATGCAGAGATGGAGGACCGGAGATAAGGGATTGGAGCACGATGTTGCCGTTGCTGGGGAGGAGGACGGGCTTGCGATGGCAGGTCGGAGCAGGCAGCTACAAGCTGATGTGCACGGGTCAGTAGGGGATGGTGAGGTCAAGAAGGGAGATGGCAGCGGAGGGTTGCATCTTGCATGGGCGGTAGGCGCTCTGGGGTGTGAGGCAAATAAGGTCGGTGATTGGTGGATGCGTGTAAACTAGGTGGTGACTGCAGGCTATCGTGGTGGGTTGATGATGCAGCGAATTGGTGCAAGGGTGTTGTTCGCATGGGATTTCTCACGTTGTCACTGATATATAAAGCTTGCAAATTTTTTTTTTAGAGATAGGCGTGGCTGTTGGATTTGGTTCAAAGGGAGCCTCGGCTAAAATGAAGTGGAGGAGAAGAAGGTGGTTGCGTGCAAAACGGAATGAGTACAACCAAACAAAGAATGTAGTTTATGTATATTTTATAACCTTTCGAAATGAACAGAGGAAGAAATGAAAGAGCAACCGAGAAGGGAAGTGGGAAATCTGGGTTTCGGAGGTTGAGGAGAGGAGAAACAAAGAGTCGAGTTGTTTTTTTTTCAAAGATGTGAACGGTGGTTTGAAAGCTAAAGAGGCATGATTCGTTGGAAACATAAACTTATAAAGTAATTCAATACGTAGGAACATTGAAAGTCTCGAACGAGAGAAAAATAATAATAAAGGGAAAATGACGTATGATTTCCAACACGTACACAGTACAAAGTTGAAAGGCCACAAGAAAGTCAAAAGCCAGAAATTGAATACCGGTATGGTTTAATCGTTTCACAGATTCCGCTGTGAACCGGTCATCGAAATTGAAAGTTGAATATACCATAGAGATCAGCACGATGAGACGATCAAAACGGTATACAGATATCAGTGGTACGATCATCCGATAAAAATCGATATCGGTACCAGCATACTGCTATTTTGCAGAAAATAAGAACGACGGAGCAATAGATGTCCAAATTTTGAAAAACTACAAACTGACATCTTGCTCAGAAGATGGTTTAGAATTTTTCTATGTATAAATATTTAGGTTTCGGAAACATTTTATTTTCATCGCTTTTTAACTGATTAAATTGAAGTAAATTTACGCGCGAAATAAACTTTCATATTTTCGGACGAAAATTTACCAGTTGCTATGTTTAACTAAACGCATTCCAAATATCAAATTTTTATTTCAAAATTTTATCGTTTAAAATTTCACAAAATTTCAACTAATTACGTTATTAAAACAGTTGAAATTTACGGGTCGTTACACTCCCCCCCCCACTCAAAACTTTTCGTCCCCGAAAAGGAACGAGGTAAGAGAATAGAAACAACCAGAAAGAAGAGCAGATTTGAAATCCAAAATAACAATTAATTTAAACCATATAAATTCAAATTTAAATTAATTGATATTCAATAATTGATTTAATCCATTTGATTTTACTAAAATTAATCTCAACTATTTCTAAATTCATTATCTTATTATCCAATTTCTTCGATTTACAATTTTTAAAACTTTAAATTTGAATAGTCTTTTATTATAATCATATTTTCTTCAACAATTTTAAATTCTTCTTTGTTCCAAATTACTGTTAAATTTATTCTACTTAATATATCTACTCACATATATTTAACCTATATAAATTAATTTAAACCATAAAAGTTCCGATTTAAATAAATTTATATTCACTAATTGCTTTTAATTTCAAGGTATTTCCTAAGTTGATCTAATTTCAATTTATTAATTAACCTTCAAAACAAAATTTATTTTCAATTATCTTATTATTTTATTATCTCTATTAACATAATTAAAATTCAAGTGTATAACAATTGTTATATCCACTCAAATTTTTATTTATAAATTCAATTTATATTATATATATTATCCAATTACATATTCAACTTCTGAATGATTTAGGTAAGTAGTATTAGAATGCAGTTGAACAATATACAAATAAAATTTTCCTAATTCAATTATTCAAGTTTAAATATTTATTCCAAATTTTTGGTTTTATTTATAAGTAAAATCATCCTTTAACAAAATTTAAGAATTAGATTTCCGATTAACTTTAAACAATGTAGAGATATATATAATATATTTATATCAAATCAAATTGAATTTTAAAATAAGATACCTATATATATGTAAATCAAAATATACTGAAGAAATTCAAATCAAAATATATTTTTTTCAAAACAAAACCGTAGCAAAGCTACATAATGGTTTCTCCTCTTCGAAACTCGAAAATGAATGTCGATGATGCGGCCGCCATCATCGAAATTATTTTCCAGCGACAAAGAGAAGAGCACTGATTTCAACATTTTAAAAATTCTTTGAAAACGATTTCTATTCGAAAATATTTTCAATAATATATACTTTTAAATTTTAAAAATAAAGTTCGAAATCACCGAAAACTAATAAATTCTCAAATTTCTGAATTAGATTCATTTCAAACTTCAAATCAATTTATAACCAAGTTTATGAATTCATTTATTTATATTATGCAATAGTCAATGGTTTACAAAACAATAAATGAAAATCAAATATTATTATTTCAGACAACAAATTCATTAACAATTTAATTTCAGAAAACTTATATTTATATATAATATAATCATTCAAAACTATTTTGTTTATCAAATTTCAAAACAACATTTAAATATAAATTTAGAAATACATTTCTTTGCTCGACGATACAGGAATGGATTTTCAAAATAAGGATAGGGATTCAAATTTGATGGACTCAAATCAAAGAGAATTTTTGATTCGAAAATAAGTTTGAAATAGAAGATAAGGTAATTCGATTACCACAATCAGGAGATGGATGAGTTTATTTAATTCACGGGCAACCTTAACCGGGTCGTCCGTAAGTTCGAATATAAGATCGGTGTAGAATTCCGAGGTAAATCGACATCCGATCTCGAGAAATAGAATTCACGTATAGCAGGAGATGGATAGCATCGTAAACCGAGGATACAGAAATCTCTGGTAAATCAATGCCTATTGTAAAGGAGTTTCACCCCCTTTCAAATCATTCGAAGTTTGGCGAGACCGCCGATTCATTATAAGGGTCATTCGAAGTGGAGTTATGGGATACTCCGGAATTAGAAGACGAATAGTGAGGGACACGAATGGAATTTGGAACCGCAGGGAATGTTCCAAAATTCGAAGGAATCGAGTCAAAAGGAAGAGATTGAAACTCGAATGAGGGTGATTCTGTAAATACATTTACCCTATATGTTGAGTTTTGCCTAGAGCTACCAAAGCTCTGATACCAACTGTAACGACACGCCATTTTGGACCATTCGCATCCATTATAAGTGTATAGGTAGACACTCATGCCGGAATTGAATTGCTCAAAATACCGCGTTGTTAATTTAAATTGGCAAAACTGAACATATACAGTAAATAAATAATCACAGATCACAGACACAGAGTAATAAATGCAGCGGAAATAAAAGAGATAGTAGTTCATGAAGCTACTATATAAATGTATAAGTTACATCAGAGTTAAACAGATACAACGGAAGTGTAATAAGATACATCAGATACAAATCAGAACACATCACTGGAATCATCGAATGCTGAAAGCAGAATAGATGGCTGGATCTTCAAGCAAAGCTCCAACTTCAAAGGTGAGTCTCGAATACTGGTACACTTAGTCTGACCCGAGCGTAAAGCAAAAACACAAGACACTCGAGTCAGGATTAACATTCTTATATTAATAAATCCAACTCAAGCGAAATAGCAATTGAAATACAAGTAACTCAAAGGATGTTTGGAATAACCATCCTTTAAGGATCTGTTAAACTATCTACTATGTAGTAGTGTACGATAAGTAGATAATGTCTATCAGTAATATAAGAAGATATCAAAATAGCATTAAGTCATGGCCCATTCCACCCTTAACACATTTTTATTCCCAAAAGCATATACAAGACCGTAGTTTCCCCAAAACCGGAAGTCACCAGAGGGCAATCCATATACTCAAGGTACAAATCAAAATCGTAGTGGTCGCGTATAAATGGAATACAAGTATGACAAGGCACATGAGGCAATACCCAAGGTAGTGATACTACCGTTCGCCTGATCCGGACTGGTGAGAACGCAACGCCGCAGCGCCCGCAACACCGTGAGACAACACTCCCAAAATCAAGGGTGCACCAATCGACAACAAGTATAAGTAGTTCGAAGAAGTGTGTCCACTTGAGGTAGCTAATCCTCCATTGGCCCGGCACAGCTCCTGTTTTAGTCATTTCCAATTTGACACAAGTGTCAAGGCTATCCATTATCATTCTCTTTCTTCAGTCAACACGTACATCATTCCAACCACTTCATTCTGGATCATCACTCCGCGTATAGTTATTAAAGTGGTTTTCGGTTTAGATAGAGAGTATATCCATAACCGAATTCCGGTCTCTTCAATAACTTCCGTAATTATTTCACCGATTGGTCGTTTATATATTTCAAAACCCAAATCAAATTCAATTTCAATTTCAATTCGTAAACCAACAGTTCATTTATCTTTCCAAATCAATTTTCATAATTTATGTTTCAAAACTTCCAAATTACCATTTCAAAATCTTATAATTCAATTTAAATCTTTATTTAAAACAATTCAAATATTGATTCAAGTTCGTATATAAGTTTCATTTCGAAAACATTTAAATTAATTTAATTTAACATCCAAATCAATTTAAATTCATTTATCGATTTCATTCAATATCGTTAAAATACTTTATCATTCAAAACAATTTCTATTAAATTTACAAATCATTAAATCAATTTCTTAAGTTCAACTTCATTAAATCAAAACTTACAATTTTGAATTAAATTCAATTCGTCAAATCAATTCTTTCAATTACAGTCTTACATTTAATTCCAAAAATATCACATTTTCATTTCTTGTTAAAGAAATTCCATTTCACTTATTTACTTCCTTAAATAATTTTCCAAAACTTAATTAATCAAGAAAACTCAATTTCAATTATTTACAAAGTAAATTCACTTATTCAAAAGTTCGATTTAAAGAATTTAATTCAATTTGATCATTAAATCATTCAATCTTATTTAATTATTAAATAATTCAAAACTTAATTATTAAATAATTTCAAAGTTTAATAATTTCAAACTTAATTATAATTTCAAACTTAATTATTAAATCATTTCCAAGTTTAATAATTTCAAACTTAATTCAATCATTTCTCAAATTAAACAACATTCTTCCATCAATTACATTGTTAACATTTTGTTTCAGATTATTAAATATTAACATTTTCCTTTCATTAAAAATTCAAATTTCAACTTCATTTCAAAACCATATAATTTATTCAAATAAAATCTTCGTTTATTTTTAAATCAAATTATTGACCAATCGGGTTTTATTTAATTCTCTACCCTAAGTCAAAGTTAATTTTTTTGGGTATTTATCATTTCAACCCGATTCCAATTCAATTCAAAATCAAACATAACAAAGGGAACTTGCAGTGTGATAACTGGGATGGTGTCAAAGTAAATAAACAAGCAATAGCAACAATCAATATCAATCCAAAAATCAATTCAAATAATCCCGAAATAATCGTATTAATTCGCATTGTTATTTGTGCAAATTAATATAATCATTTCTAGAATCTACACTATCATTTCATGTAGATTAAAGATTATTACATTACGGTTTTCACTTGTCATCTATTACAATTTCATACATCATCAATATAACAACATACATTCAGTGGTTCGATATGTAATTAAACAAATCATACGTGTCAATAAATTCAACAGATAAAGGGGTCATATTTTACAAATGTCAGTTAATCAAATTTAACATTTAATTATCCTATATCAAGTTCAATTGCATACTAGTTATCAATTTAACATTAACAATTTAACGTCCAATATAAACATCAACAATCAATCAATTATCAGCCAAACTGTATTATCATCGCATAAATAATTTACAGATAATGGTGTCAGATGTCACAGGTGAACTGATACAAGTAATAGCATATATAACAGTGTAATTGACTAACAGCAGCATATTTCAATTGTCGTTTCAATTGAAATCAAATTTAATAAATAAAAGAACGTTAATCGTGAGTGAGTGCTCACCTTTCGAGGTTAAAGAAGTTCGTCAACAGAACAAGCTACGGATTTCAACACGAATCTCCAAAAAATGTAGATTGGCACGAATTGGATAGACCAGCTGATAAATAGGGATAGACGAAATCAAATTAGAATGAGGCCGATGTAGATAAAAGTCGAAACAAAAGTATATTATATTATTATTTCCATATTAGATTTAAATTACATATTATATTTCAAAATCAATAGTTATTAAAACAAAACGAACTATCTACATATAAAACCCAAAACCTAACTTAAAATCAAAATATCAAATTATATATGATAAAATCTAAATCAATATATATTAATGACTAGTTGTGCAGCCGATAATAACTAGTACAGACCTACCTACTAAAACAACTCAACTAGACTCATTTCAACAGCAAAATGGAAATGCAAACGAGATGGGTAGGAAAACATGGCATATCTATATATAAACACTTTAAACTAAATATCCCAATTGAGTTTTGTTCGAAACTTCAAAATATGCATTTAATAACCATAAATCAAAAATCGACATATACACATACCCATATATGAAAACAATATATAAACTAGCATTTGTATCTTCATGTAAACTGCTTTTCATATTATACAAACAGCTAGAAACAGCATACTAAACCATATAAACTAAGCCCAACCTAATATGTAAGCTTACCGTAAACTAAACTTATATTTACATCATCTATAGACTTATACAGATATAAACTGCATACTACCCATAACAGTATATCACTAACTCATTATATAATATATATAATATGCACTTTATATTTCAAATATATACTGTAAGTTGAAAAAATAGGAAACCCAAAATATACACATGTATAAAGATATGCATAAACTGAAATGGATATATACAAACTTATGAAATATACATATATACTTTTGGCTCATATATACCTGCACACTAAAAGAGAGGGGTATGATCTGGACGAGCTGAGGGAGCATGGGCGGTCGAAGTCAGATGCAGCATGGCGTTCTCGCATGGAGGAAGAAGGTTAGGGGAAAAAGGAAGGAGGAAAGGAAGTCAGGGGCGGATGAGGGTTAAGCTGGGTTTGGTTGTTGGTCGAGGCGCTGCTGATGGTGATGAAGCGATGAAGCTTGGTGTGCGACAGTGGGAGAGAAGCTCGGGTCAGGCGGTTGTGATGTGGGTGGCTCCGGTGTCTCGGCGCAGTGGTGGCGAAGGAAAGGCGACACGGCTATGAGATTGGAGGGACGAGTGGATTCGGTGCACATGTTTGGTCAGAGGGGTGCTAGTGTACGGGCTGACTTACGACAGATGCAGAGATGGAGGACCGGAGATAAGGGATTGGAGCACGGTGTTGCCGTTGCTGGGGAGGAGGACGGGTTTGCGATGGCAGGTCGGAGCAGGCAGCTACAAGCTGTTGTACACGGGTCAGTAGGGGATGGTGAGGTCAAGAAGGGAGATGGTAGCGGAGGGTTGCAGCTTGCATGGGCGGTAGGCGCTCTGGGGTGTGAGGCAAATAAGGTCGGTGATTGGTGGATGCGTGTAAACTAGGTGGTGACTGCAGGCTATCGTGGTGGGTTGATGATGCAGCGAATTGGTGCAAGGGTGTTTTTCGCATGGGATTTCTCACGTTGTCACTGATATATAAAGCTTGCAATTTTTTTTTTAAGAGATAGGCGTGGCTGTTGGATTTGGTTCAAAGGGAGGCTCGGCTAAAATGAAGTGGAGGAGAAGAAGGTGGTTGCGTGCAAAACGGAATGAGTACAACCAAACAAAGAATGTAGTTTATGTATATTTTATAACCTTTCGAAATGAACAGAGGAAGAAATGAAAGAGCAACCGAGAAGGGAAGTGGGAAATCTGGGTTTCGGAGGTTGAGGAGAGGAGAAACAAAGAGTCGAGTTGTTTTTTTTCAAAGATGTGAACGGTGGTTTGAAAGCTAAAGAGGCATGATTCGTTGGAAACATAAACTTATAAAGTAATTCAATACGTAGGAACATTGAAAGTCTCGAACGAGAGAAAAATAATAATAAAGGGAAAATGACGTATGATTTCCAACATGTACATAGTACAAAGTTGAAAGGCCACAAGAAAGTCAAAAGCCAGAAACTGAATACCGGTATGGTTTAATCGTTTCACAGATTCCGCTGTGCACCGGTCATCGAAATTGAAAGTTGAATATACCGTAGAGATCAGCACGATGAGACGATCAAAACGGTATACAGATATCAGTGGTACGATCATCCGATAAAAATCGATATCGGTACCAGCATACTGCTATTTTGCAGAAAATAAGAACGACGGAGCAATAGATGTCCAAATTTTGAAAAACTACAAACTGACATCTTGCTCAGAAGATGGTTTAGAATTTTTCTATGTAAAAATATTTAGGTTTCGGAAACATTTTATTTTCATCGCTTTTTAACTGATTAAATTGAAGTAAATTTACGCGCGAAATAAACTTTTATATTTTCGGACGAAAATTTACCTGTTGCTATGTTTAACTAAACGCATTCCAAATATCAAATTTTTATTTCAAAATTTTATCGTTTAAAATTTCATAAAATTTCAACTAATTACGTTATTAAAACAGTTGAAATTTACGGGTCGTTACAATTATTTAACCATTAACATTCGTGGCATAGTTACCTTGGTCTTAATTTTCCTAGGACTGTGTATTGCCTTCCATGAGTCTTGAACTATAAAGCAATACAAGATTAAAGATATTTGATTCATATTCGATCACATACAAAAGTAGTATGGTAAATAGTCGCGTTCATGTTATACAATCTCGATGAAAATGTTTCATTAAAAATAAGAAAATAAACTATCGCATAAGATCATGTGTACACTATGATTGAATATAACAAGGATCTTGTTATGTTAGAAACAATACTACACCAAGAACAAAAGACAGACCCAGGAATTCGATCGTTGAAATGTCAGTTTTGATCGATTTACTTAAGTGCAACTTATTCGGCATCTTTAAGATGTTAAGGGTGATCGAATGCATTTCAATAATCAATTCAGTGTGGTCTAACAGTAAAGGTTTTCTCTATTGAATAGTTTGACCTTTTGAAGATGAAGTGAAATTTTGAGAATGGCAACTATATTGGCATAGTTGGGATAAATAGAGTGAATGGTCACTTCTGCTTCATGAAGAGACATCAGAAACATAATTGGTTATAATGTTCGTAGATGCTCAATATAGGAATAAGAAATACAG
Organism: Allium fistulosum; assembly: GCA_030737815.1. NCBI lineage: Eukaryota > Viridiplantae > Streptophyta > Magnoliopsida > Asparagales > Amaryllidaceae > Allium > Allium fistulosum. Next base: position 798,504,967 of record CM060903.1, on the reverse strand, counting down.
TTTTTTTTCAAATATATATTTCTTATAGAATACCAATTTCTATAAAATTAATTTGTTTGAGTTCAAAATGTTTGATCTAAAACTTTCTACTGTAAATCATTTGCATTAAAAAAATGAATTGCCCATAGTAAGTGGTTGAATAGAGCACCATATTTCATATGCTGTTATTATAACAACGAATATAGTGGGAGCATACCATATGACATTTGCTAATGGAAAGATCAAGTTGTGAAATACGATTTTCATATATGCTTAGTATTATTTATGAAATAATAATCATATTCAGTTATGACTGTATATATATATAGTTTTGTTTTAATATGAATATTAAGCATATATATTAGAAATAATATCATACCGGCAATTCGATAATGGTAGTTATTTTCATAACATTTAGTGATGTATTAAATATAGAAAATACAAAAGAATCTTAAATATTTAACAATTGAATTTGGAATTATTGATTAAGCTGTATATTTGAGAAATAATTCTTTAATCATATGGTTATGAATTATATGACATTTGTGAATTTTATCTCAAATAACTAAGGAAAAGCATGAATTTAACGGGAGTGACAAAAGAGTTACCGAACACATAGGATTTATACATATAGATGTGTAAAGCCTGAAGTCTTATAATACCAAAGCAGATACACTTACTTCATTAATGCACCAATGAATTATATAAGATATGAACATGTGTATTTGATAGACAAGTTAGGTATATACTATAAGTTCATTGAATATAAAGCAAAAGTTGAAACAAAGCATGCAAAGGGAATAAATTAATTCGAACATGTGAGTATACTGAAAAGAGTTTTAATAGTACCTAGAAAGGTGAATAAGATTAACTCTCAAAGTCAGTTCTCCCTATTCTACATAGTGATGTATCGATTAGGAGTAATCGAACTTTGTTGGATAAAGTATGATTGACAATGGGTGAAGTTGAGTTAGTTCTTTCTATAAGGATATGTACTTAAAAGTAAGTACACATGTTAAATTCAATTTCCCCTAAAATAAATTCTACAACTTTATGCAAGATATAAATTAGGAAGGAACCTCATTCTTAAATACTTTGAGATATGTGGTTGTCCAAGTTATATTATAAACGTAAGTTTCACAAACTTAAAACTAGATCTATTTTATGTAAGTCTACAGGCAAGTCATAAAATGTTTTTGAATGCATATTCCATCCCATTGAGAAACAAATCAATGTTACAAGGCATGCCATTACTAAAGGAATTTCTTTCTAGAAAAATTAGCAATGGTATTATGGACTTAGATAGAATCAAAGAGTCTAATCTAGTAACAGACTATATAGATGTAAATTTAACCAAGCCTAGTGGACACGTTATATTGGAATGTTTTATAACAATTCTCATACATCAAAAAGAAACTATGAGTTTGTTATCAATGTCAAGAATATAAATTATTAGCAATAACAATATCCTCAGTTCCCAACAAGCCATTGAGAGTATAGTTTGTACCACATAGGTTGATGCTTTAAATCTGAAATATATTCCAATTACATTGATAAAATATGATTTTGATAATTGTACCAAAATGGATATGATCGATTGGACGCAAGTGAGTCTTCGAGAAGAAGATCAATGTAGTTGGAATTGTATAAAGTAGTGTTGAAAGGAAATAACTTCATTTCAAATATTCAAATCAGTAAAGTAATTTTGAAAGTCAACATGCTTAAGTTCATTTGGATTCTACATGCAATTATGCACAATTTGATTTTGAGTTTTGGAACATTATTGTTGAAACAAAACTTATAGATAATAATGTAGAAGAGACTGTTTGTACATAACACCCAAATGTCTTGAAATCAGTGGGAGTGATAACATAGTTTGTAGGTTTTTGGATATTATTTAAGAGTAGATACAACAATGACTTCTAATAGGCATTAAAGTTGAGTGAGTATTTTGACAAAGATATCAAATAGTTTTATTTTTGTTCGAAATGTAGTGGAAGCATTTGTCTTCAAGAAAGAAAATTAAAAAGTACAAATAAGCTTATACTAAAATAAGTAAACAACATACTATTAATTATTAACGATGTACATATGTTTAAATCAGTCTAATATGGTTGTTTAATTCTCAATGAAGGATTCGATAGAGAGATATTTTATACTAAGTATAAATGGCTATTGGGATTGTCCTAATCTTTATACATAAACATCGGATTAAAATGCTTAATACGGAACATATGATATAGATCCCTTGTGAATCGACAATAGCGATTGACATGAATGTTATGTTATGTAGTATATTATGTAACGACCCGTATTTTTACGGATCGACAAGTTCGTCAAAATCTGGAATTTAGCATTTTCAAGTCATTTCAGATTTTTAGGCAGATTTTTCTAAGTCCTAGGTCGTGAGTGACCTAGGTTATGAGTCGTGACCTTAGGAAGTTAGGTCGTAGTCGGCGACCTGGGGAGGTGGAGCGACCTAAAAGTAGGTTGTAGGTTAGCTTAGGTCATGTGCGACCTAAAGATGAAGTGGTTAGGTTGTTTGGCAGTTTAGGTTGGTTGAGCGACCTAGGAGTTGATAACATTTAAGTCGTAGACGACTTATAGGGGCAACGACCTAAGGAAGCTGGGGAATGAGCAGTGAGCGACCTAGGAGGTAGAGCGACCTAAGTTTGGGAGTTAAGTTGTTATGTTGGTAGCGACCTAAATAAAACTGGTAGTTAGCGACCTATAGTAGTTTGCGACCTAAGGAGTTAGTGTGTTAGCGACCTAAGGGGATAGGTTGGCAGCGACCTAAGAAACTATAGACAGTAGTTAGCGATCTAGGGTTTATGACCTAGTTGTTAGCTCGTAAGCGACTTAAGGGAATTGTTAAGTGTTAGGTCGCATCCCAGTTGTTCGCAACTTACGTTAGGTCGCGAGGAACTTAAGTGTTAGGTCGCTGAGATGTTATGTCGTAGCATAGTTAGGTCGCTGATGCGCTATGTTGATTAGGTCGTGTAAGCGCTTAAGTGTTAGGTCGCACCTGTGGTTAGGTCGTTAAGTCATAAGTCGTAGCCTCGTTAGGTCGTAAGTTGTAGGGCTTTGTTAGGTCGCTGGGTTTTGTTAAGTCGTAGGGGCTTAGGTCGTAAGTCGGAAGCGACTTATGGAGATAGCCAAATTTCAACTTAAGGAATTTCTGCTATAAATAGGATGGGTTTTTCTCACTTTTTGGGATCCGAATTTCGAAGCGACGAAGTGCTGCCATTTTGAGAGCTCGACTTCTACACTTCTTCACTTCTTTTCTCCACTCTAATCTAGTGCTTACATCCATCCAAGTTGAAGATCAAGATTGAAGATTCAAGAGCTTAGATTGAAGATCTTCATCTTTTCAAGAGAGATTTCTTCGTTTGAAGCGGATTCGTGATAGATCAAGCTTGATCCTTCGCTGTCCAGATCTGAAGCGTGTTGATTTGGGTTTGTTTAGGTGATTTGGTGAGTGGTGATTATCTCTCACACGGATCCAAAGGAGTATATCGGATTGTTGGCTCGTTTTGGTGTTAAAATAGTGATTTCCATGCATTTTCTTCATCCTAAGTGTAGATCCATATAGATCCATTGTTCATGATGATGTTACATCCATTTTATCATATGTTAACCTATGCAAGTTCATTCATCAAGTTTGTAGGGATATAATTCATGTTTTCATGCTTATTGGACTTTCAACTCTTTAATTACGAAAATGCCATTATTGTGATAATTGTCTACTTAGATCTTATTTGAATGCTTGATTGTTTGGATTAATGTTTGATTTGATTGATTGTTATGAATTAGATGATTGATGGTTTGATTTAGACCGAAGAAGATTCAAAAGCTAAGGGAAAGGCTCTTGAATTGGGAAAGCTGCTCGTGGCATATGTAGCGGGATGATGAAGCTCTTATGCATAGATTTGATGATGTGATGTTGAGATGAGGCTTTGCGAGGATGTGATGAAGCGAAGCAATCATGTGATGAAGACTTGGTCTAATCCAGACGGGATCATTCCAAGCATGTTGATAACTCGGTGATATGATTCGAGTTGAGGATAATGAACGGATATGAGAATAGTCGTCGAGGAGGATGACTAGGAGGCTTGGATAGCATCGTTGTTGAAGGTTCTAGCATGCTCTAAGCAAGAGTACGTTTGGGCAGATTCGATAGTCCCAACGGCCAACTGTTGATGGTCGAGTACTCTGGGCAGATTCGATAGTCCTAGGCACGGGTTGCGACGACGTGCGGGAGTTATGTCTAGAACCGGGGTTTCCATTAGCCCTTGACGGATGGCTGAAAGAATGTGCCGGTCATTCAATTAACGGTGATATCGAAGCAATGATAACAGTGATAGCCAGAGTCATGGATGTTTGGTTGTATCGTCATTCGGACCCAAGAGCGGTATTTTCTGGGTGCTTATCTGATTTAGGCCTTGGTACTTGGAAAACATCGCCCTTGACTCGAATGATTATTACTTTACTTTAAATTGTATGCTCTGCTATGTTGCTTCTGTTTAGTGTGTGTCTAGGGGCTATCATTGTAGAAAGAGGTGGAGTGGGAGGGTTGTATTCCTATTCCTTTTCCTTTATGCTCTTTTGGTATGCTGTTAGTTAATTTACTGCTCACTAAGACTGTTGTCTGACTCAAGGCTTTATGTTTTAATTCTTATTGCCTTGGGCTGTTCGTCCATTTTGGGACGGGCAGACTAGGTAGCAGGTGACAGGTGCTGTTCTCTTCTCACGATGCTGATATCGAAGACGAGCTGGAGGGTTGCATATTATCTTCTTCTTATTATATATACTGGATGTTCCGTTGTTTTGTATTCTCTGAGTGTCATGTAGTGAGGCTTGATGTATTGGCTATTTGGATGCTTGTATTCAACTATTATGGAGTTTTATACGATGTCATTTTGTTCTGTAAAGCTTCACTATACATATGTTCTATTGTATTTTGTCCATGCGCTGTGAGTAATACGATAGATTCTGTTGTTTTAATCTACCCTGACAATCGTCCATGGTCGCCTGCTACACTTTACAGCGCACTATCTCTAGATTCGGTGCAGGGGTCATGGGCGGTCGTCACATATTAGAACTTGCTTATACACTTGGTGTATTAAGCAAATATCAAATCTAAGGTAAAATCACTGAATGGAAGTTAAGAGAGTTCTCGAGTATTTGCAAAATACAAGATAATTGTTTATGGGAACAATGAACTCCTTCTGAAGAGTGTTCGAAATTGAACCTTATAAGTGATATCGAATATAATAAGTCAATCTTAAATTAATTTACAAAGGAGCTTTAAGTTGGAAATGTTTCAAACAAGAAGTTGGAGAAATTTCAATTATAAAGGCTAAGTACATGGCCTTCAATAATGCCATAATGAAAGTAGTAGACAAATGAGCAAATTTATAAGAGAGCCGGGAGTGGTTCACACCATTGAAAATCAAAAATGTACTATGATTTTAATAATGAAATATAGATTTCAATATAAACTGATAACTTGATAAGAAATCGAGATATGGTCTCCATAATGAATACATGATAAAAGAGTTGATCAATAATGGTGAAGCGTAATTGAAAAATAGGTACAAATAATAATGTTATGGATCTATTCACTGAGGCCCCTTCTCAGTCTAATTTAGGTAGACAGCTTGAAGGTGTAGACATGAGGCACCATAATTGGCCCCAAATACAAGTGGAAGATTGATAGAGTCAAGGGCGTGCCTTAGGGTTAATTATGTAATTTATTTTGTAACTTAACTCTTATAAGAGAATCTTGTTTGAAATGATGTTAGCATCTAGTTTTATTTTCCTTTATATTTGTTGTTATGTAGAGATATTAAATAACGAATTAAATACCTTAAACACATACAAGTACAAAATCCTTGGGAGATATATTTTATTGATTGTAGTAATGAATGTGTTCAAAACCATGAGTATTGAATTGATATGTGTGTGTGTATAACACTTGTTCCTTAAATGTTTTTAGTCAAGATGTATTCAAAAAAGGGATATCAATACGTCTGTTATGACTAGTGTACGCAACCCTCCATATGATGTATGTTGATTTACTCATGACCTTTGAGGACACTAAGGGGTTAAGTACTTGTGGTAGTTTGGTACTATCACAGAATGATTAAATAAGAGTCTTATATAGGTTAACATAAAAAAGTCAAAATAAAAGGTCTTAGGGTAACAATATATTATAGTCTTCTGACTTGAGGGTACTGTCGACCTAAAGTAATTAGGCTATATTCTGATTATTGTTAAATACTTGGCATGGCGATCTTGTTATGACCATAGTTCAGTATACATGGTACTACTTGAAATGAAATAGTACCCAAGAGAGGATTCATCTTGTTCATTATAGAAGGTTGGTATCACCGTAATTGCCATCCAACTTAAGTCAAAATATCTAGCCGAAATAAAATGTTAGTTAATAAATGTTATTGATTTGAAATAAGGATTTAAAGTGGTTTATGCAACTAAATATGGATATTGATATAGTTTTTGACCCTAGACCAAACTCTAGATATCTAAGTGATACAATGATGACTAAAATAATTCCCATATATCATTACTAGGTGAGCTTATTTTAGATCAGAAATTTGATTTTGCCTAAATGATATGTAAGCATTGAATATGGCCGATACTGTGCTTCAACAAAGTCTGTAAAGGCTTTAGTATTTGAATTGTTTAAATATTAACCGAGAATCGAGTTCAAAACCTTACATTAACACAACTATTGTTAATTATTTTCGAGTTTGACCAATGGTAAAGTTAACTTATAAATGTTAAAATTAATAATATATTGATACAAATGTTATATCGGTAATTTGTAGCTATTTCATATTTTATTTATTTAAAGCATAAAATCAGATAGAATAATGTATAAAATTATATGATGGTTCGATCGATTAAGGAACTAAAAATTAAAATAATTTATTGTTGATTCAAATGAAGTTGAAGGCCTTATTGACCATGCTTTCTCAAGCATATGGCCAACCATATATTTGAATATGAAGGGCTTGGAAAAAATGCTAGAGGAAAATAAGGAGAAAAGGGTGCGAACCCTTGGTTATAATAGCCCAACCTCCACTCATTTCCGATGACACTTTTCTTTCTCTCTCTAATTGCTTATCCCCATCGGTGAAGCCTTCATTTCAGCACTGCAAGCTGAAGTAGTCGAGGAGATCATAAAGCTCCAAAAGAAATTATTAAGCAAACAACGTGTTAGACACATGGTAGGACTACATCGGTTAACGATATTTGAATATAGATTAATATACATATTAATATAAAGATATTTATGCTTGATAAGGTTATCCCTTTATCATACGTGTTCGACCATGTCTTATCTAAAAGTTATGTATATATATACACACACACATTTAATTTAATAAAAATTACATTAAAAATAATTATACCTATATATCATACACAAATACACACACATACACACACATTAAATTAGTTTTTGTAAATTTATATATGTAAAAGAAATTAGATCCAAACATGTAATATATAAATAATTATTTCAAATATGTATATTAATCTTTGACAATACCATTCTAATTATATTCTTGGCTTTAGAAAAAAAAATTAGTCTTTACTGTTTTTGTTTATAACACACACACACACATATGTGATATATATATGTGTGTGTGTATGTTTGTATGTATGCATGCATGCACGCATGTATGTATGTATGTATATGCATATGTTTGTGTATCGCTACAGATATTTAATCAAAAAGAAAAACATTTCCTATTTTCGGGTTAGATTTAATATTAATATATATTTTTCGTATATATATATTTCTAAAGTCAAATTATTTTTGAAAAATAAAGAAAAATTACAACCTTATTTTAGTTTCAACCAAAATCAATATATATATATATATATATATATATATATTTGTGTGTGTGTGTGTGTGAATGTATGAATGTCTCTGTATGTGCGCGTGCGCATGCACACACATACAGATATTCTTTCTAGCGGATGCAGCAATATAAAGAAATTTTTTATTTTATGGATGTTATTTCTAATATGCCAAATAACTAAAATTTAAAATTTAAAATCATTTGTACTTAAAAACCATAAATAAACTTGATTTGTATACACACAAAGATATATATATGTTATCCCGCCTTTTGGCAAGGCCGTGACACCAAGGAATTGACTTGTAATCGATGACGACCCGTCCTAGAGATCAGTTATACACGGGCTCGCAATGGATATCGATGAATTTTGTCCGAGTCCGGATCGAGCCAAAATTGGTAGGACATGACGAGCTAAGCCATGAAAGCCAGCATCCCAAATCTCAAGTCAATCCGAGTTCGTATGCTCAAGTTATGAAGGATACAAGATTGGACGAAAATCAATTACCGTTCGACTCGCTCCTTCGACTCGCTCCCCTCGACTCGATCCATATCCCTCAGACATCAACTTCGACTCGCTTCGCTCAGAGGCCTTCTTCAACTCGTTCCTGTTCGACTCGCTTCACAGCCATTTGGAGTACCTACTTCGACTCGCTTCGCTCAGAGGCCTTCTTCGACTCGCTCCATTCGGACCACTGATCGACTCCATCAACTTCGACTCCATTGGCGAAGCCACTGCTCAAACCTTTCAGGACGCTCCATTTCGACTCGCTCGACCAGTGCGTACTTTGACTCGCTCGACCTGGGCACGCTTCGACTCGCTCGACCTGTGCGTACTTCGACTCGCTCGATCTGGGCATATTTCGACTCGCTCGACTAGTGCGTACTTCGACTCGCTCGAAACAACATCAAGGGGAGAGTGAGATTCAAGCGCCACATCATCGAGTAGAAACAGAAGCGAGTCGAAGGGAACAGAAGCGAGTCGAAGGAAACAGCCTACCGGAAACCCCATTTCGTATCGATCATATCTCCCAATCTACAACTCCAAATGCTATGAAATTTTCACAGAAGACTACGTGCATGCTAAAGAATGTCCATGCCAAATTTCGACTCCATTGGATGAAATCTTGACCAAGTCGAAATTTGTTCGTGTCGATCACGGATCGGACCGAAACTTCACGGGCTTGGGCGTGCGGGCCTGGTCACGTGCCAGAGAGGGTCTCCCGAGATCTGAGCGAAATATCAGCCTTCTACACCTATAAATAGACCCCTAAAGCCAACAGAAAAGGGGTTCTTCTTCCTCTTTGAGATCTCCAACGTCCGGACTCCGACAGATCCAGACCTGAACTCCATTGCTGCTGCGTCCAGAGAGATTCACTGCTGCAAATCATATTTATCTGCTGTAATTCATTGAATTCACCTGTAATCATCAAAGAAAGATCAATAAAGCAAACTACTTCATAGTGGACGTAGGCAACACGCCGAACCACTCTAAATCCTTGTGTCTCTACACATTTAAATTATTCTCATTTTTGAAATTTGGAGTTTTTGTTAGATAAATCTTCTTTTTACATTTAATTTCTTCACTTTATCTCTTCAAAGACTTCCAAAGAGTGTTGTGCCCAATTTTATTATGGTAAGCACACGTACCACTTCTGCAGCTGCTGAACAAGGTGCACGTGACCGACAAAATCCCGTGCAATCACCTCCATCCAACCAAAATGCTGCAGGACCTTCAGATCCATCAGGTCCAATCACTAGACAAGAATTCCAGGTATTGCTTCAAGAATTGACCCAAAGTCAACAGCAGCTAACTGAACAACTACGCGCCAACACGGAGTTGACTAACCAGCTAAATCGCCAAAGGCGAAGCAGATCCAGAAGAGACCAAGGTTCTCACTCTTCCACAGAAAGTTCAGCCTCCTCCGATGGCCAAACCAGATCCACACGTCCACGGCTAGATGTAAGCTACACCCAAGCCACAGGACACCAACCTGCTTCGAACCTTGGGCAACCTAGAGCTGGGCCACCCACTAGTCTCCGACCAGAACCTTCAACTCGAGGAGGAGCTGCTCCTTACCATGTTACCGGCAACATTGCTACTACCACCACTGCCGGACGGGGAGGTAATGCTAAAAGCCAAGTTGATCCTCGACATAACCAACGAGAGCAGACTCCTGAGCTTTATGTCCCGGAGGATGTTGAACCAAGGAGGCGAGGCACGGACCGTCGACCGCGCCCGGTCCAGACTCGCGCTGTGGAACCCGACCACACCTTGGCACAACATGCTCCAAGTACCCGAGCGCAGGATATACCGGCAATGATCCGCCAAATGATCCGTGAAAGTCAAGGTCTCTCTAATGACGACTGGGGAATCTCCCAAAGTCATACCCTTTTCACCGATGACGTGTTATATGCCGAACCACCTCGGCACTTCAGGATGCCAGCTTTGCCAGTTTATGAAGGAAGTTCTGATCCCAATCAACACGTCCTGAAATACGAATGGCTGATGAATACTGCTAGAGCTGATGACGCAGTAAAATGCCGTAGTTTCCCCATTTCCCTAGGGGGCATCGCTACCATGTGGTTCACTCATTTTCCACCTCGATCCATCTCTAACTTTGACCAGATGGCCACCAAGTTTGTCGAACAATTCCGTATGCACGTGGCGAGGCCTAAGGACGTTAACACTCTGTCTAGTGTTACGCAAGCTCCCAGAGAAACACTTAGGCGTTACTTAGAGCGATTCCAAGCTGCATGTGCAGAAATAAGAAATCCCAATGACAAGTCTATCCTGATGGCATTGACTAAGGGGACTGATGCTGATTCCGAGTTCGGAAATTGGTTAGCTGGAAAACCACCCGCGTCATTGGATCATTTCTATTCCAAGGCAGCCCAATTCCTGAGAAGGGAGGATGCGAAACAGTCTAGGAAGCAGGATGATGCAGGGCCCAACATCGAAGGAGTACAAAGCAACATCGCTGTTAAACAATCTGGAGATAGTTCTGGGAAAGTTCAGTTGAACGTACAGAATAAACATAATCAGCAGAGAGACAATGAAAATCAGAACAAAAAACGCGATCAGAATCGTGGTCCACGGCGTAGAGCTTCCATGTACGATAATTACACTCCATTGAACACATCGTTGGAAAATGTGTATTTGCAGACCTGCAATACCATGCAGTATAAGAAACCTGCCCCAAAACCACCAACTGAAAGACAAGTCCAAACAGGAAAGTTCTGTAGATTCCATGAGAGTTATGGCCACAATACTAATGAGTGTCGTCACTTACAAGACCTCATTGAAAAACTGATACGTGAGCGGAAGCTGGATCAGTATGTGCGGGCACCGCAGTCTGGTGGTGCGGGCCCATCAAATTAGAATCGTGCGCCGAATCAGGAAAGACAGGAGGAACCCGCTCATGTAAGTGGGAGGTTAGTTATCAATACGATAAGTGGTGATCCTCACCCAGCAGATCGAAGCTGGAAGGAAATGGAGTCGTATGCCAGTTCTATCAGGCATGCGGACTTCGAGTGTTGCAGTAACCTTGATGAAGGAGCTCCGGCCAAGCAACAGAAGACGATGACAGATGACATCGTGTTCAGGAACAGAGACGCTGATAAAGTCGAAGCTCCCACTATTGATCCACTGGTCATCTCAGCACAAGTAGTTCCCGCTTGGATAAAGAGGATCTTAGTTGACAGCAGGAGCTCTGTGAATATTTTGTTCAAGCGAGCTTATGATCAAATGAAAATGGAAGCCACGAACTTTAAGCCTTGTCAATCTCGAGTCCATGGTTTCAACGGAAGTGCTACTATACCTACCGAAATGGTGGAACTGCCAGTAGAATTGGGAGTCGGAGAACGTCGGAGAGTACGGATGTTGCAGTTCATTGTTTTGGACATAGACTCCCCTTATAATGCTTCCGGGCCGACCGGCCCTCGCTAAATTCAGGGTAGCCATCGCCCCATGGTGTTTGACTTTAAAATTTCCCACTGATCATGGAATAGGAATCATTCATGGAGATCAGGCTGCTGCCAGAGCCTGCTATGTTGCTGAGCTGCAGGAGGCGCAGCGAAAGGAAAAGGGAAAGGGCGTGGAGGAATCTCTCTGCGTCCGTTCAACCGATAATTGACAATTAACGCCCGGGCCCAGGCCCGGGCACCCCAGCCAATTCCTCAAGGATCTTGACCCAAGAGAAACTGAAGACGAAGGAGAATCTAAAGAGAGTCAAGCATCCCCGGCTGAGCTGACGATTGATGTCCCAATTGACAATAACGATGATTCGAAAATGATAAAGATTGGATCTCAGCTAAACCAGCAAACTCAGGAGGAATTGGTTGAATTTCTGCAGGCAAATCTTGACGTGTTTGCCTTGACACAATCTGATATGTGTGGGATCTCACCGGACATCGCGAGCCACACTCTGAATATTGACCCGCGGCATGTCCCGGTCAAACAAAAAAGGCGCGGTATGGATCCAGAGAGATCTACCGCCCTTAAATAAGAAGTAGAAAAGCTTGAAGCGAACAGATTCATTCGAGATGCGCTATATTCTGAATGGGTGTCAAATCCCATGCTCGTCCGAAAGCCAAATGGAAAGTGGAGAACATGTGTCGATTATTCCGATCTGAATAAAGCGTGCCCCAAAGACAGTTTCCCGCTTCCAAGAATTGATCAGCTAGTGGGTTCGACGGCTGGACATGAACTCTTATCCTTCATGGACGCGTATTCAGGCTACAATCAGATACCGATGCATTTACCCAATCAAGAACATACCACCTTCGTAACCAATCTGGGACTTTACTGTTACAAGGTTATGCCGTTCGGACTCAAGAACGCCGGGGCTACTTACCAACGATTGGTCAACCGGATGTTTGCTAATCAAATTGGGAAAACAATGGAAGTATATGTAGACGACATGCTTGTGAAGTCACGACTCTCCACCGACCATGTAAAAGACCTAGAAACTATGTTCAACATACTTCGAGAATACAAGATGAAGCTCAACCCATTGAAATGTCATTTTGGAGTTGCATCCGGAAAGTTCCTTGGGTTCATCGTTAACGCCTGGGGAATCAAAGCCAATCCCGAAAAGATTTGGGCAATTAGAAATCTTGAAACTCCCAAAACTATAAAGCAAGTCCAGAGTCTCAATGGGAAGGTGGCGGCATTGAGCAGGTTCATTTCAAAGTCCACTGACAAATGCATTCCCTTCTTCGATCTGATCCGAAAAGGGAAACGAAACTTTGAATGGACCACGGAGTGTGAAGGCGCTTTCCAAGCACTAGTTCAACATCTATCCACACCACCAATACTGTCGAAGCCTATTGATCATGAGAAGTTGTATGTGTACTTGGTGATATCAGAAAACGCTATCAGCACTGCCTTCGTTCGAGAAGAAGACGGGATACAGAAGCCGGTGTACTACGTCAGCAAACGATTGACTGGAGCTGAAAGGAACTATCCAAAGCTAGAAAAGTTGGCTTATTGCCTTGTAATCGCATCAAGAAAACTCCGACCGTATTTCCAAGCGCATCCCATTGTTGTTTACACCGACCAACCGTTACAACAGGTCCTTTCGCGGTCTGAGACGTCTGGTAGGTTACTCAAGTGGAACATCGAACGGAGTCAGTTCGATATTACGTACACTCCAAGACGAGCAATACAAGGACAAGCCCTCGCTGATTTCATAGCTAAGTTCACCGTTCCAGAGGACTTGCCCGAAACTAGTAAATCCCCCGAATATGTCTGGAAGCTGTATACCGATGGTGCATCAAACGACCGGTGTTCGGGCGCTGGGGTTGTGCTCGAAACCCCCGAAGATCGATCTATATGCTATGCTTTGAAGTTTGACTTTCATGCAACCAATAATGAAGCTGAATACGAAGCCCTCTTAGCTGGCTTGAAACTCGCCAGAGACCTGAAAATCATTGTTGTGGAAGTTTATTGTGATTCACAATTGGTTGTGTGTCAAATACGGGGGGAATATCAGGCAAGAGATCGAAGGTTGGCTTCTTACTTAGCCCAAGTCCAGGAAACACTAAATCAGTTCGATTACTACGCCATCTATTGTATACCTCGGGAACACAACCAAAAGGCCGATTCATTGGCAAAGCTAGCCAGCACAGGTGAAGCTTAACAAATGGGACTCATTTCCATAGAAACGCTATCTTCCCCAAGTATCGACCGGACAGAAATAAACCGAGTATGCGAAACCGTTCCCGAAAAGGATTCATGTATGATACCACTCAGAAATTACATTGAGCACGAGACCCTGCCGGAACGCAGGAGTGAGAAGAGACAGGTCCTTCGATAGGCCTAAAGATTTACCATCCAGGAGGGGCTCATGTACGGAAGGGGGTACTCATTTCCCCTACTCCGGTGTATCGCTGACGATGAAATCAAACAAGTGTTGCACGATGTGCATGAGGGAGAATGTGGCGATCACATCGGGGGGTAAGCACTTGCCAAGAAAATACTTTGCTACGGATATTACTGGCCTACCGTGAATCGTGATGCGTTGGACTATGCAAAGAAATGTGATAGGTGCCAGAAATATGACCGAATTCCTAGAGCTCCTCCCACTGCGATATAGCAGATGGTCAGCCCATGGCCGTTCGCAATGTGGGGCATCGACATCATTGGTGCTCTACCTCTGGCAAAAGGTGGTGCGAAGTACGCCATCGTCGCAGTTGATTACTTTACAAAGTGGGCTGAAGCCGAAGCTCTCGCTACCATTACAACGAAGAAAGTATTCAACTTTGTGGTTCGTAACATCATCTGTCGATTCGGTCTCCCACACACACCATTATCACGGACAACGGGACCCAATTCGATAGTGCTGAATTCAAAGATTTCTGCAAACGATTTCACATCCAAAAGAAATTCTCCGCATTTGCACACCCTTAGGAAAACGGACAGGTCGAAGCAGTTAATAAAGTTATAAAATCCATCCTGAAGAAACGATTGGAAAAGGTCGGGGGCAAGTGGGTCGATGAACTTCCTATGGCTCTATGGGCTTACCGAACAACCCACAAGACCGCGACCGGCCACACTTCATTCTCTCTTTCTTACGGTTCAGAGGCCGTTATTCCAGTCGAGCTAGAAGTACCTTCTCATCGCGTGACATACTATGATCCAAAGACAAATGGTATATTACTTGCTGAATCTCTCGATCTACTTGATGAGAAGTGTGAAGAGGCTGATTTGAGGGCAGCTGCGCATCGAAGTCGAGTCGCCCGATTGTACAACGCCAAGGTCCGTCCGTGAACCTTCAAACTAGGTGACCTCGTCTTAAAAAGAATCTATCTGGTTCCTTCGCATATGAAGCCGACATGGGAAGGACCGTATGTTATTGAACGAAGGCTCGGAGATGGCACATTCAAGTTATCGACCGTCGACGGTCTTACCCTGCCAAGAGCTTGGAATAGCGAGAGCCTTCGCCGCTATTACACCTGACAGGCTATCTTTATCTATTTAGTTTACTTTCCTTTTCTGCAATTTGTTTATGCATTTCGAAATTAGAACTTGTAATAAGGCAACTGACTTTGCCATACTTTCTTATTTCAGCAATAAAATACAACCTCTTCGAGCCAGAAATGTGATTTACTTGAACTACTTCATATGACCATCACTATGCATGGAGAGCTAAATCTCATCGTACGATGGGATTTATTCAAATAGAGAGTGACTGCAGTGCAACCAATCACTCACTAAGTGAAACCCAAGCTCGGGGGCAAGCCATCACATCAAAGTCAAAAAAGGATTGATACACGACAATCCTTCATCAACTCCGAGTTCCTAGAGTGCGAACCGGAGTATAAACATCAACTCCGAGTTCCCAGAGTGCGAACCGGAGTATAAACATCAACTCCGAACTCCCAGAGCGCGAGTCGGAGTATAAACATCAACTCCGTATTCCCAGAGTGTGAAGCGGAGTATAAACAACAACTCCGAGTTCCCAGAGTGCGAACCGGAGTATAAACATCAACTCCGAACTCCCAGAGCGCGAGTCGGAGTATAAACATCAACTCCGTATTCCCACAGTGCGAAGCGGAGTATAAACATCAACTCTGTATTCCCAGAGTGCGAAGCGGAGTATAAACATCAACTCCGAACTCCCAGAGCGTGAGTCGGAGTATAAACATCAACTCCGTATTCCCAGAGTACGAAGCGGAGTATAAACATCAACTCCGTATTCCCAGAGTGCGAAGCGGAGTATAAACATCAACTCCGAACTCCCAGAGCGCGAGTCGGAGTATAAACATCAAGTCCGTATTCCCAGAGTGTGAAGCGGAGTAAAAACATCAACTCCGAACTCCCAGAGCGCGAGTCGGAGTATAAACATCAACTCCGAACTCCCAGAGCGTGAGTTGGAGTATAGACATCGACTCCGAATTTCCAGAATGCGAAACGGAGCGTAAACACCAACTTCAAGTTCCCGAAGCATGAATCGAAGTATGATTATCAACTCCAAACTCCCGGAGCGCGAGTCAGAGTACAAATGCCAATTCCAAGTCTCCATATAGCGGACATATGATTAAAACTCAAGCCGGCATGACCAACCGCCAGTAAACAAATGAGGATCCCCGGAGCGCGGATATGATCATCGACAATCGGGCAAGCGTGAATAAACCGCTCAATCCCCGTTTGTCTCGAGCATCCATTCAGCGGTGCTAGACTTGGTATACTATGAGAAAAGGGCAATCGCTGACTGATGTTTTACCACATACCACCAAGACTGGGGGTAAGACTTAAGCATCAACCATCGACTGAAGCAATGCGACATCAAAATTCGACTTGTCTCGCGGTCGCAAACCATGTCCGCAATACCCGAACTTGGCGAACAGAAACAAACTTCATTCGAAAACTAAAACTTCACAAGTGCATTTCAGACACTGAAACACTTAAACAAATACACAATGACAAGAAAGAAGTATAAAAAGAAAAGTTTCATTTCTATTGATTATAGAAGAAGTTCGTGTACAAGTTTCCAAAAAATTCCTACTAGCAAGGGCCGAACCCGCATCTATACACGGCTGACAAAATGCAAATCAAAATACACCGGAAGAGCATGCCTAATCTTTCTTCTTCCTTGGCTTCCTCCTCGATGTGGACCCGCTGGAGCCATCACCAATCTTCCTCTTCGAGCCTTTGCTTTTCGGCAGTTGGTCTTTAGGCGAGGGCATTATGTCGACGTCCTCCTCCGAACTCGTGTGAAATAATGCTCCCTACGGGCGGAGTCGGAGGAACGGGATCAATTATAGAAGGTGGAATGGGCAGGCTGGTGAGGAAGACAGTACCACTAAGAGACATCATTCCGAGCGGGGCAGGTCCCGATGCTGCCATCCCACCTCCAAAGCTGCCGCCATAAGCCGCTACTGCCATTTCAACGTCAATCTAAGCAAACATCTCCTCTTCGGTTACTGCTCGAGTCCCACTGGGGGCATCAGCAGTCGGCATTGAAGAGCTTGTAGCAGGATCAGTTCCACTCATGACAGATGACAAGTTAGCACGAGGATCGCCATGGCGGCGAAAGAGTTCATCCATTAGCTGCTCGTCAAACATAATTGTACCTCCCTGCAGATCGTCGAGCGGAGCAGCTGTACTCATGGTGATCGCTTCGGTCGCAATAGCCTCCTGCGTTTGATATGGCTCTTGAGTAGCAGGAGGCATGATCAGTACGGCATCGATCACTGGACAAAGAATGAGAAAACTGTTAGAACTTAACTCGATCGAAGATGTCGACTTAAGAAAGATACGTGGAATGTTCAGAGTACCTTCCTCAGTTTGACTCGTAGGCGGCAGAGCGGCATCAGTGACTTGCGCTGCAGCCGAAGACATCTGCGGTTGATCTGGATTGTAAGCAGGGATGGCCTGGGGATCAACTGCAGACGAGGATTCGGGCTGGGTTGACACGGGAACTTCAAGACTTGCATCGTGATGCTCAACCCCGGAGTCTTCTCCTACTTCCAGGTGCTGGGTGTCGAGTCTCTCCTTCTCATAAGAGATCATTGAATCATGTAGAATCTTCTTTTCATCATCGGTTAGCAGATGATTCTCGAGCTCGAATTCATCCACAGACTCACCCTGGTGCGCCTCCTTCTCTTCCTCAACCAGTCGGCCCCAAGCACTGTGGAGATGCGTCGAATAATCATCGAGCCAGGCTAGACCCTTGTGCCTCAGCACATTAGCATTGTAAACGATAAGGAGGTCTTCAATGTCGGCCTCTAGCATGGACTCGGCCAACTTCACCCTCTCCTCGACCTCAGTCTCCACCTTCTGGACTTTAGCCACAGCCACATCCCGTTCTCCCCCTGAGCAGAACAGCCTAATCGCACGCCTCCTGGGCTGCACTGTTCGCGTCATCTTTTTCCTTGATCAAGTTGGCGAATTTGGCTTTGAGTTCATTAAGCTCCTTGACCGCCGCATCCCGCTCAGCGGTAACTGTAGTGTTCCGGTGGCCCATCTCCTCCACCAAGGCGACATGCGTCTGCCTTAATCTCTTCATGGCCACATTCACTTCATTAGCTTTTTTGGTGGCCTCAATCTCAGACTTCCGAGAAGACTCGGACTCAGCGGTCAGCACCTGAATAATCCAGTCCCTTTGAGCAAGGTCGGATTCCATTTTCTCGAGTGCTTTGGCTCGCTCAGCAGCCACCTTAGAAGCCTTCTCCGCAGCCTTTACCTACTCTTTGTACTGAGTGTAGATGTCATGAATGTACTCATGCATCGTGTTTTCCACTCTAGACGGAATTCTTTTTAAGTGTGGTGGGAAGACATAGCCATCGAAGCAGATGTTTGGGAATTCCTTCCGCATCTGAGCCAGTTTAAGGGTCCCTTCTCCTGTGGGCTCGGTGGGGTCCTGCTCTGTACTTAACGAGGCCGTACTCTCGATTCTCTGAAGATGAGTTTCGGACCTAGAAGCATGAGAAGATGGCCTGTGACGAGGAGGCTCTGGTGGATTTGAAGTTTGAACAGGAGGAGGAGATGGAAGTCTAGGAGGAGGAGAGCGCGATCTAGACCAATGTCTGTACTCCCTATCCTTATCACGCCCGTACCTACCTTGGTGGGAGTACTCGCGGTCGCGATCTTTATCCGAGTCCCTCCTGTAGGAGTCATAATAAGAAGAAGATTTTCATGCCGAACAGAGACTGCCGAGCATCGATCCTCTTCTAGACATTGCACCTGAAAATGATAAACAAAGAAAGAGTTAATAACTTCCTAAGTTGGACGAAGTACAGTTGTGAATCATGTAGTGTAGTGAAGTGTATGCATGTGCAATCCCCCAACCAACCGGAAATGATGGCCGCACTCGTAGCAAGCGACCCGCTCGGTTCAAAAGCACTATCAAGCCCCTCCGTCCCGGCGTCGTGTGGAGACGACACAAAATCCAGGATTGGAATATCAGCAAGCCCTGCAAAAGGACTCTCCACTTGCGGAGAAGGAGCCTCCGAAATTCTAATCCCCTGGAAAGGTAAAGACACGACCACGGATTTAAATCTCTTGGATTTAGGGCGTTTGTGAGCAGCGACCTTGCCTTTTCTTCTTCCTCCCGAATCCAGGACATTGTCAGAAGGCCCAGCTGGGAGCTCGGTATCAGTGGGCATTCTTTCCGGATCAATTTCTTCGGCGATCACGACTGCGGGCGCTTTTCGATTCATCCGTTTCTTCGGGACCACTCTATGTATCCCTTCCAGATGTATGCTTTGTCTCTGTTCTATCAGCCCGACAACCCTCAAATTCCTGTCGGTCAGGACTAAGTCTATGTGCCTCTCTTCGCCCGGAAACGCTTGAAGGATCCTAACAAGCTCTCTGAAGTATGCGCCATCGGGACGAGAGACTACAACTATAAGAAAGGAAAAGTATGTCAATTTTGAAGTCAGTTACTAGTATCTCAACGATTCAAGAGAGAAATGGCAACACTTACGTCTGTCCAACCACCGCCCAGCGAATCCAGGGGGCACCGAACGTAGAACCATTCAGTTTTATAGTAACTTAGCCTTCCTCAGGAGCCCAGTACAATGTGGCAGCTTCTGACCGCCTCCAGGAAGGTGAAAGAAGGACTGTCTCCATGGCTCTTGACATTGAATAAATATCTGATTTCGATCGGCTTCGGCGGTCGAAAGAGGATCTCCATAAATAGGACAAAGGTGTTGTTCAACAAGGCATACCCATTGGGATATAGCTGAGATGGAGCTATGCCAAGAAACGATAACATCTCCCTTATATATTCATTGAAGGGAGGAAGTGTCCCCGCTGTGCAAGTGTGACGGTTGAAAGCAGTAAACCCCTCCGGGGGATCGTGTGGCCTGTCAGTTGGCCCAGGAAGTAGCACGTCGTCAAGCGACAAACCATGCCTTAAGCAAATCCGTCCTAGCATATCTTCAGAGATACCTGACGGCACAGAATCTGTTGGATTGAGAATAAACCGAGCACCCGGACGCTCGTCCGGAGCTGGCTCTATAACTTCATCTTCGATAACCGGTATCTCTATGGTTGGAGGAATAGAACTTGGGAGTTCCGGCTGCTGAGAACTTGAAGGGTCCATGACTAGCTAGCTTATAAAAAATCATTGTTAAACTGACAAATAACACTCGTGCATCCCCCAGTGTAAAGTGTGTGAGTGTGTGCTGTGCGGTGCAGTACTGTATATCATTTGGAGAAGATCTACAGGATTAAGGGAAGCATGTAAACGACGAGACTTCGGAATTCAATCGGAAGGACCGTCATCGCTGACCGTCACAACCGTGCCATTAACTATCAGTCCGAGTTAAAATGTGTTATTATTTTAGTATGTTCTAGTTTCATCGACGACCTTCAATAGGCAATTAGGTGTGCAGTGAAATAATTAAGTCCGGTTAAGCAAGTCTGAAGCTCGTCGGAGTTAAGTGGTCAAAGACACTAGAATTTTCGGTATCGTCAAAATTAAATCAATGGTCAATCATCAAAAGTTCAAGTTCAAGACAATCACTCAGGTTCAAGTTCGAATCAGGCTCGAGTTCGAATCGATTGTTCAGGGTTATGCAGTTCGACTCGGTCCAAGACCACGTCCTTCGACTCGGTCCAAGACCACGCGCTTTGACTCGCTTCGAAGCCTCGACTTCGACTCGCTCCCAAGGCCACGCGCTTCGACTCGATCCAAAGCAGCCACTTCGACTAGATCCAAGACAGTTGCTTCGACTCGACCCAAGGCCATCCACTTCGACTCGATCGAAAGCCACCGTTTCGAATCGATCAGACATAGCCCCTTCGTATCGATCCACATATTCAAAGCGTTCAACTCAATGCAAATCTCCACCATCGATCGATATGAAGGCCTCCGTCTCATCATCTCGAAACCCCTACTCCAGATCGACACGAAGCTGAGGCCAAGGAATTTTCGATCGACCACGACTCTGTTGGATTTGGTGTTAAGAATCCGATCTCCTCGTTTACGTGATGGTTTCGCTCAATGGATTACCTAAATTTGCTAATTGGTTCAAGTAATTGAAGATGTGAATCAGTTCGAACTCGAGAGTGCTTTTCTTCTTTGTTTTCTTGAGTCTCAGAGCGATACGAAGGCAAGGCAGGAGAACGAAAAGTAAAAAGTGAAAAAATGGCTAAGTACACACTATTTATATGGATTCGAAAACAAAAGGAATAGACGGTTCGCATCCCGGTGGATTCGAACGCGCGCTTCGACTTCGTTTCCAGTGCACCGATGCGAAGCTCCCCTTCGTATCGCTGGACTTCGACTCCCTCTCCGATACAGCATTACAAGCCATCACTTCGACTCGCTCCTCCATCCCTTGTGCACTTCGACTCGCTCCTCCGTCTCTTGCGCATTTCGACTCGCTCCTCTTCGACTCCGTCTTCGGTGCGTTTCGACTCCGACTCCTATGCAGTTCGAATTCAAGACCGAGTCGAACAAAGCAGTTCGAACCAAAACCGAGTCAAACAACCAGTTCGAATCCATAGAACCATGACTTCCAAAGGCCAACTCCATCGACTCGACATACTTACTTCGCATCCATAAATCCAATGAAAATCATCTTCGTTGTTTCAACCCTTCACATTGATTCAGGAGAAGGTCGTTACGAAGGAACATTCAAAAGCAACCGTCGAGCGTTGTTGCAGCGAATTTCACATCGGTTCAGGAGAGGATCGTTACGTAATTCAAAACGTAAAATAAACTGACAATGACTCGTGGGCGTACGAACGTCAACGAGAGTCATGTTAACATATATGCATGAATGTCGGACTAGTATTCAATACTCCAGATTTTCAAGAATCAGAAACTCATCCAATAACGATTACAACAGCAAACGGCTAATCACTAGCATACAACAATCAGTTTCAACAGTACAAGGTACAGCAATTGACAGTCAACAGTTTACATTATCGAGAAAAATCAGTCGAAGATTACAGCTTTCATCGAAAAAAGCGATAGTTATCCAGACTAAAGATTGCAACGTTTCAATGCACATCATGTTTCCACAAGACGTACTTTGGGGGGCAAATGTTATCCCGCCTTTTGGCAAGGCCGTGACACCAAGGAATTGACTTGTAATCGATGACGACCCATCCTAGAGATCAGTTATACATGGGCTCGCAATGGATATCGACGAATTTTGTCCGGGTCCGAATCGAGGCAAAATTGGTAGGACATGACGAGCTAAGCCATGAGAGCCAGCGTCCCAAATCTCAAGTCAATCCGAGTTCGTATGCTCAAGTTATGAAGGATACAAGATTGGACGAAAATCAATTACCGTTCGACTCGCTCCCCTCAACTCGATCCATATCCCTCAGACATCAACTTCGACTTGCTTCGCTCAGAGGCCTTCTTTAACTCGTTCCTGTTCGACTCGCTTCACAGCCATCTGGAGTACCTACTTTGACTCGCTTCGCTCAGAGGCCTTCTTCGACTCGCTCCATTCGGACCACTGATCGACTCCATCAACTTCGACTCCATTGGCGAAGCCACTGCTCAAAACTTTCAGGATGCTCCATTTCGACTCGCTCGACCAGTGCGTACTTTGACTCGCTCGACCTAGGCACGCTTCGACTCGCTTGACCAGTGCGTACTTCGACTCACTCGATCTGGGCATATTTAAACTTGCTCGACCAGTGCGTACTTCGACTCGCTCGAAACAACATCAAGTGGAGAGTAAGATTCAAGCGCCACGTCACCGAGTCAAAACAGAAGCGAGTCGAAGGGAACAGAAGCGAGTCGAAGGAAACAGCCTACCGGAAACCCCATTTCGTATCGATCATATCTCCCAATCTACAACTCCAAATGCTATGAAATTTTCACAGATAACTACGTGCATGCTAAAGAATGTCCATGCCGAATTTCGACTCCATTGGATGAAATCTTGACCGAGTCGAAATCTGTTCGTGTCGATCATGGATCGGACCGAAACTTCACGGGCTTGGGCGTGCGGGTCTGGTCACGTGCCAGAGAGGGTCTCCCAAGATCTGAGTGAAATATCAGCCTCCTACACCTATAAATAGACCCCCAAAGCCAACAGAAAAGGGATTCTTCTTCCTCTTTGAGATCTCCAACGTCCGGACTCCGCCAGATCTAGACCTGAACTCCATTGCTGCTGCATCCAGAGAGATTCACTGCTGCAAATCATATTTATCTGTTGTAATTCATTGAATTCACCTGTAATCATCAAAGAAAGATCAATAAAGCAAACTACTTCATAGTGGACGTAGGAAACACGCCGAACCACTCTAAATCCTTGTGTCTCTACGCATTTAAATTATTCTCATTTCTGAAATTTGGAGTTTTTGTTAGATAAATCTTCGTTTTACATTTAATTTCTTCACTTTATCTCTTCAAAGACTTCCGAAGAGTGTTGTGCCCAATTTTGGTACAAACAATATATATATATATGTGTGTGTGTGTGTGCGCGCGCGCGCGCGTGTGTGCGTGCGCGCGCGTGTGTGCGTGCGCATGTGTGTATGTATGCGCATGTGCGCGTGTGTGTTTGATATATATTTACCTAATTTATTCAATATTATCTTACGGTAAAATAAATATTTGCATCAATTTATATATGTAGGTTAAATTTATTATATATATATATATAAATGCATATAAACATACATATATATAAAAAATGAAAATATTATCTATAATATTTAAATGGATAAGAAATTATTTTACTCACTTTTGACCCAAAAAATGGACAAACACCCTGGTTTGGATTTGAAAGCACCAGCATTGTCCTGATAGAGCAATATCACAGATATAAAGAAAGAATGGTAAAAGAAAGAAGATAGAGAATTTTATAGTGGTTCGGCTGTTAATGAAGCCTACGTCCACTTTATAACTTTACTATAGACCGATTGTTATTACAAGAGTTGTTTGATTACAGGGCTTTGATTGTTTTCTAGCTAGATTGAATCTCCGGATTTGAAATCTACTAGAGAATCCGTGTATTTCTTTGGAGATAGATGTTTGGAGGTAGAGAGTGAAGAATAATTCTAGCAGAGCTTCAGCAACCAGTTCAGAGAAGTTCCCCTTTATGTCGTAGGTGGCATGCTATTTATAGAGATTGGAGAGTTTCTGGGCCAGGCTTGTCATAATCCGCTATTAGGTAGTTTACAGGCGACCTAGAGGAGTTTTGGCTCGCAAAACGAGCCAAGACCATGGGTCGCTGGCGACCCATAGACTTGGTTTGTTTGCGGACCAAATCCCGCCTCTTCTTAATAGTGTTCCATATCTTGTTTGTTTGATGGTTTGAGCAGAGGCATAAGTCGCCGTTGAGCTATGAACTTAGGATTTATTTGGAGTCTAGACCCGAAGATGTTCCTACAACCTTTTATCATCGCTCTTACGTTTTGACGGCAATTCACTAGCTGCTTACGCTTAGCTACTGACTGGATTATAGGAGTACTGATCTCTCGGCTCCATTGATCTCAATCGCTGTCTTAGTCGTATCGCTTAGCCCATGTTGATCCCTTGTCTTGGTTTTTCTGGTTAGGTCCTCGACCATCCTGTTCTTTCATGGCTGCTCTATTCTCTATTGGTTTCTGCTAGGTTAAAACCTGGATAACATTTGCCTCCCATAGTACGTCTTCGTTGTAAACAAGGCATGCTCTGGAAGTTATCGTTTTCAATATTCATTTGTTGATTTCTAAGTGATGGCATTAGAGCTTTTCGAATATGTTAGCCCAACGTCATCGGCCATCTTTCTTTGGTTCTGACTATTATTACTTGTCTCGAAATATCACATTTTCGCTTATGGCTTTCCGGATGCTTTTGGAATGACGAATAGCTGTAAGTGATCGAGTTTGAGAAGAATAGACGAAGTTTCTTTTCCTCTCTCCCATTAAAATTTTTTTTGGTGGGTCGCTAGCGATCCATGTGGGATGGGAGCTAGCGACCTATCTGCATGGAAAATTTTTCCATCATAGAGTCAGGTCAGCTCGCTGGCGAACCATGGTGGGTCGGGTCGCTGGTGACCCGATGACTTAGCAGAAAATTTTGCTTTTTCTCTTCCTATTAATACATGAACCAACCCACCTTCCTTCATTCAACCTAGCTGTTTTTGTTCCTTCCAGCGATCGATCCCTCACGCGATTCAATCTCAAACGATCAAGACCTTGCTCGATCCAATTCATCACCACACTTGCATTCACTCGCCGCCGATTCGGTCCCAAGTTCTTACATGTTTTGTGAATCCCTAGCCGACCTATCACCTTGCTCGAATTCAAGCCATAGGTCGTTGTGTTACTGTTGCTAACCCATTATTAGCTCGCCATCGATCCACTCCATACCTCAGTGAGTTTGATTTGTGATTCTTCTTGTGCCTTTCAATCCATTTTCAGGTGGGTTTGCTTAGTGGGTTGATTAATCTCTGCGTTTGTGCGATGATTTGATGACTATTATCCACTTGCGATGTTGATTACAAGAAGTTCGAGCTGATTGCGGTATAATGGAGGAAGATAGTAAATCGAGTCTTGAGTTGTCTCTTGGAACGGTATTCGGGCTTTGGCCTAAGGCTTGACTTGCCCCATTCCATATTCATCCAAATGGTTATGCTATCCTTACTTGCTTGCATGCCCTATTCATGAGAATGTTCGGCCATGCTAAAAAATTTTGATGAGTTGTAGTATTTTCTAGCGTTCAAGAGGAGAGATGACTGCCCCTCTCTGAACATAATCAAAGCCCAGTGGAGCTGAAAGATCGTCTTTCGATTGAAAAGTAATCTATCATAGGTTAAGACATAGTACTTCTTTGTTAGATGCCCCGAGGGGTTCAATCGCTGATGGAAAATAGGGGTAAGCTTTTCTCTTCGGTTTGTCGGACTTTGAAGTGTTGTAATAGGGTTTCTAACTGATCGCGTGTCCTTTGTAGTTATTCCAAGGCCGAACAGAGATGCAGCTCTTAATGTGATTTGCCAAACTTAAAAGCTATCGATGTCGAGGAGCGGTGCGTTAATGTCTTGCCGACCGATGAGAACTTGCGCCAGTACGGACAGTTGGCTCCGGGCAGGTCCATTGCTCGGAGTAAAACTCCTTCTCCTAGTCGAGCCAGAGTTCACGCAAGACCCTCTTCTTCATACGATTCTGATGAAGGTCAGGAGATAGTTGCCCCGTCTGAAAGACCACACGATGAGGCCTATGAGGAGGAAGAAATCGCTGTCGCTGGCTTAAGTGGTTCAGCTAGAATGTCTACAATTCAGGAGGAAACAGAAGAGGAGCCCGTGCATAGAGAAGGCAAAGCTGCGGTGGACTCTAAGGAAGAGGAAGGGGAATTTGAAAGTAGCAGCGTTGAAACTACTACCGGTGATTACTTTTTTTCGGAATCTGAAGGAAATGACTCAAAGTCTTGCGACGAGACTCTATGGATGACTCCCGTCCTTTCGAATTTGCCCTCCTCCGACACAAGTGGCAAGGGCAATGCCCTGGAAACTAGTAAATGCCAAGATTCCCCAAGCAAGAATGTCGGTGCGGACCTTGGAGATTTTAATGATGTATTTGTCGACTTTAACGCGCTTATGAAAGGGGATTTCAAATTCGACACGACGTCGTCTTGTTCAGGCGATATTGCTCCACCATTTAGCCCAGCTTTTCTTATAACAACTGAAGCCAGCGCAATCCCTCCTTCGACAGCTGTTCTCCCCAGTTTGTGACGACGCCTTAGGCCCATATTCGAAATGCATGACACATCACACTAGGATTACACTCATTTCTAATCTTTCATTCCCTCATATATTTGCCTAATTTATGTTGTGCTTCTGAAATCTTTCATGTACACTTTATTCTAGGTATGACAAGAGGGCAAGGCTTCTACGAAGTCTTCAAAGATTATACCGACTCCCAGTGGTACCCGAAGCGCTCCTTTAGCTGCCGCCAAGTCTGGGAAACGGAAGACGAGTATAGGCGGAGGAAAGAGCTTGAGGACGACACTCGCCGCTAAGAGGAGAGAGATAAGGCTCGTTTGCACTGAGGCGGATATGAGAAAAGACGGTCTCATAAGGAAAGAGATGAGCTGTTGAAGAAATCAAAGTTTGACTACCGCTCTCCTCCGAGCTTGCTTCGAAGCATACTTCCATGGGTCAAGAGGTTCCTACATCTTCTGCCCCGATTCTGCCTCCAATACATGTTCCATCTTCCTCTATTGTCACCGCTGCCCCTGGCGCATCTCTTCCCCACTGGAGGCCGGCCTACACTCTTTCTGCGGGCCCTCCTAAGCTTGAGGCAGCCCTTCCAGGTTGGTTCCTAAGAGTAGTCAAGTTAGACATGGACATTCATCTTGTTCGTAGGGATTCCTACGTGCTGCATCTCCAAGCTATCCAAAGCGACCTTGAGCAGACTGAGAAATGGGAGAAGCTCTGCAAGCAGCTAGCGGACACAAATAGGAATAATTATCAAAAGATCCTTTCCTTCGAAACTGAGAAAGATGATTTTGAAAGGGTGTTGGCTGATTGGGAAGCTAGAATTAAACAGTTAGAGGAGGAGAAGGAAACAACGCTCCGGGAGAGTAAGAGAACCGCTAGCTTGATGAAAGAGCTAAAGGAAGCGCATGAGAAGGTTGAGATCGTCTGGAGAGACGAAATCAAAAAGATTCATGCAGAGGAGGCAAAGTTGAAAGAGGAAGTGATTTCTTGCAACGCTGTTTTCGAAGCTCAACGAAAGACAATCGCTGACCATGATCTGATTGTCGAGGGGCACAATAAAACGACCGCCGATCAAGCCGAGACCATCGCAAAATTACAGGATCAGGTCGCACAGCTCAATGCCGATAAGACTGCCATTGAGACTGAGAAGGCTATGGTGACAGCAAATTACTTAGCACACTTATGATCGAAAAATGGAGAAGCTGGATGCAACAATTCTGAATTTCTACGTCAATTCTCTGCTGCATCAAGGAAGCCTCAACTACCTTGGCCCGAAGTTTCCATGCACTCTTGCCCTCGCCTTGGAGGAAAACTTGTTTTGCTTTGCCGACAGCGGCGATGCTTACCCAGATTAAGAGCTGCGAGATGCCTATCTTAACGATGAATCCAAGGCAGCGGTTCTTGAGGGCCAGGAGATCCTCCGAGTCGAACGTGAGAGGGAGGCCGTGATGCTACCTTGATGTCTACTACTGACTTGCTTGCCAGGCCTTCTTCCTCCGGCGGAGGCGAACCATCAAACCAACTCTGCGACTAGCCAACGAGCTCGAGGCTCAATGTCGTTCCTCATGTGGTGGAGTCCTCCAAAGAAGGTGAAGGCGATGAGTTCAAGGTCGCCATTTGTGATCCTTCCTCTGGTGTAGGTAACGTCCTTGCTTCTCCCGACTTCGGGAGCCTTCATCTTATGCCACAGGAGCAAGAGAAGTTTAATGCTTTCCTTTTTGATCGTATAGGTCCATCCACTCTTCCTGTTGACGCGCCATCTACTTCGACGTTTGTGAATGCTGCCATCTTCACATCCTCTGAGATTGTATCCGTTCCTACTCCAGTTCCCCCATCCACATCTAGCTCACAACCAGGGCCAGAGGTCAAAAAGATTGTGGCGCTCCACGGCTTAGATGACCCTTCGGCATCTCTGGAAGGTGATACAGCTGCCACTGAGGCTAAGGAGTAGGTGACACAGATGGAGCAGCCGCAGAAGACCCAGCACGATTTGGTTGCCATCAAGAAGGAAAAGGTGGAGGCAGTCAAAGCTTCGAAGAGCTTTTGGAAGTCACGAAAACACAGAGGAAAGGGAAGCTCTTCTGAAAAACATTCAGAGGAGGAGGGGGATTTTTGCCACCGATGTGCATGTTGACATTACTGGTAGCGATACCTCTCCTAAAAAGAAGTAGAAGCTACAAACCAGAGGCGGGAAAGGAAACGGTGGCAGAGCTCTGAGTGGCTGTCGTGAGGATGGACTTGATTTTTTCCAGCAGCGCACAAGAAGATTGACTTTTTTTTTCTTTTTGAGCTATTTTGTTCAAGTGCGGAGTCTGCACTTTGTGTCCAGATAGTTGAGTCTGTATTTTTTCTTTGTTGGCCATTGTTGTGTGGGTACGGCCCCCACATTTTGATGATGTGTACAGAAATTCACAAGCTATACAATGATATTTTGACTGTATTTTTGTTTATCTATTCATATATGCTCTGTGTACTTGTGCTTGTTTCATTTCATACTTTGCTAGTTCTATGATTATAGCCAAAGTTCTTCATTTGAAGTGATGGAACTTAGAGATTAACAGCACTAGAGAGTTTTTTGTTAGGAAATTCACAAAACTTTAGAAAATTTTCTAAAACTTAGAAAGTTGTTATTTGAAATAGTTGTTTGGAACTTACAAAGTAGTATTTGTGAACTTGAGGTTTGGAGTGACAGAGCCTGTGAACTTGTTGTATTTTTTTGGTTCTGTCTTAGTACAAGTGTATGCCCGCCAGTTCGTAAGGCTGTTCACTTCAAACGACTTTCAAATAGCTGATAACTTGGGGTCTAAATAATCTTTATTGAAAATTTGACTAATTTACAACTTGGTTCTATTTTTTGGTGATACTAGGATTTTAGCGATCTCATTTTTTGTTTGGAATTTTTCGACATTTAGGTGAATATGCGATTTGCGCATGGGTCTGTGTTGTAGATTATTGAGTGCCTTCCTTCTAGCGCTAATTTTGTATGGGCTGCACTCACCATTTGCGCATGGATCCTTGACATTGCCTATCTTCGGGCAATGCGAGGAGTAAGAATTTTGGTGCGCGGCTTTTGTTTTTCCTCGGTGTTGCCTATCTTCGGGCGACACTGGGAGTTGTCATTTCGGTATTCCTCGAGGTTGCTTATCTTTGGGCAACACGAGGAGTTTTTATTTTCTTTCGTGTTGCTTATCTTCGGGCAACACGAGGAGTTTTTATTTTGGGGCTCCTCGGTGTTGCCTATCTTCGGGCAACATGAGGATTTTTTATTTTGGAGCTCCTCGATGTTGCCTATCCTTAGGCAACACGAGGAGTTCTTATTTTCTTTCATGTATCCTATCTTTGGACAACACGAGGATTTTTTATTTTGGGGCTCCTCGATGTTGCCTATCTTCGGGCAACACGAGGAGTTTTTATTTTAGGACTCCTCGATGTTGCCTATCTTTAGGCAACACGAGGAGTTTTTATTTTGGGGCTCCTCGATGTTGCATATCTTCGGGCAACACGAGGAGTTTTAATTTTATGGTTCCTCAGTGTTACCTATCTTTGGACATCATGAGGAGTTTTTATTTTTTCTTAGCCCTCTCGATGCTACCGGAGCAGTCTAATTGTCGTAGGGCCAGAATTGGTTTGAGTCGATTTGCTTCCGTCGACTCGACGGGTAATTATTATGAACACCGTTTGGTTTGTTCAAGAAGCAAATTTTATTGAAGAAATCATGGCAGATTCTTTTCCTATTTATAATGCCACCGGCATTTCCGGGATGGCTTATTTGAGGAGGAAATAGAAAATACATAAAACATATTTTTAGATGAAATAACGACGGTGCGGTTCGCTATTCCAGGCTCTGGGAACTGCGACCCTATTGACGGTTGTCAGCTTGAAAATCCCGTCGCTGAGCTTTTGATTAACGACATATGATTCTTTCCCGTTTGATCCGAAGGCTCCTAGTACAGGGTAAACTCGCTTGAGCACAAGATCTCCAACTTCGAAAGTCTGACTATGAACTTTGGAGTTGAAGTACCGGGCCACCTTTTTTGGTGGGCAGCCGTTTTCAACTCTACTTCTTCTCTTTTTTCATCGACCATGTCTATGATTCGAGTAGGAGTTGCTCGTTTAGTGCTTGATTAAAATTCTGCCTTCGGTGCGAGGGGACTTCTAATTCAACATGAATCATTGCTTCTAAACCATATGCTAATGCGAACGGAGTGTGGCCAGTTGCTGCTTTGTGTGTTGTCCTATTTGCCCATAGTGCAAGTGGAAGTTCGTCAACCCAATTTCCTTTTGCTTTTGTTAATCGCTTTTTGATGCTGGATTTGATGATCTTGTTTATTGCTTCCACTTGCCCGTTTGCTTGTGGATGAGCCACTACGGAAAAGCTTTTTTCGATTCGGAAGCGCCTGCTGAAGTCTTTGAACTCGACACTTTCGAATTGGGTCCCATTGTCAGTGATGATTTTTTGCAGCACACCGAACTTGAAATGATGTTTTTAGTGACAAATTTAATAACTTTATTTTTGGTTATGGTGGCCAGCGGTTCCGCTTCGGCCCATTTTGTGAAATAATCTACGACAACTATAGCATATTTGGTTCCCCCTTTAGCTATTGGAAGGACACCAATCGGATTGATTCCTCATATCGCAAATGGCCATGGGTCGAACATTTGTGTTAGTTCTGTTGAAGGAGTTCTCTTAATTTTGCTGAATCATTGACAGCGATCGCATGCTCTAGCATGATCTATAGCATCGCGATTTATTGTTGGTAAAAAATATCCATATCGAAGGACTTTCTTTGCTAGTGTCTACCCCTAGTGTGGTCTCCACATTCGCCTTCATGTACTTCCTTCATGATTTGTCTTGCTTTATTATCGGTCACACACCTATTTAGGGGAATCGAGAATCCCCTTCGATAGAGTATCCCATCCTGTATCATGAACCTTGGGGCTTTGCGAAGGAGTCTCTTCCGCTGATTTCGGTCAGTTGGTAGGGTTCCTGCAAGTAGATAGTCTTTTATCGGAGTCATCCATGTCTCTGGCTCGACGGTAGTCTCTAGAATCCAGTCTACCTCCATTTCGTCTATGTTCGAGTTGGTTAGCGTTTCAACCGGAACCAATACCAATAACTTGGCTTCTCCGGAGCTTGCCAACTTGGCCAAATAGTCTGCCTTGGTGTTTTTCTCTTGTGGGATGTGCGTTATGGTATAGTGCTCAATATCACTCAACAGCTCTTGTACTTTAGACAGGTACATGGGTGAGGTTTTTTCCAGGCGCTTGGTACACTCCTTTCACTTGACATACTACCAGCTGGAAGTCGCTATATATGTGGATAGACTTTATTTTGAGTTCCTTCACAACCTTCAATCCTGCGATCAGTGCCTCATATTCCACTTCGTTATTTGTAGCTGGGAACTCTAGGCACAAAGCATAGCTAATGGTTCGCCCCTCGGGGGTTCGAGTACTATCCCCATGCCTGAACAGTTGTTTGATGCACCATCAACGAAGAGCTTCCATTGTGCGTCTGTTTCTGACCGAACTTCCTGCTCGTCGTCTCTTATGGTAAATTCGGCAATGAAGTCGGCCAATGCTTGCCCATTGATTGCCTTCCTCGGATGGTATGTGATGTCGTATTGGCTCAACTCTATGTTCCACTTGAGTAGTCATTCGGAAGTTTCTGGCCGGTACAAAACTTGCTTTAGGGGCTGGTCAGTCAATACTTTGATAGGATGGGCCTGGAAGTATGGTCTTAATTTCCGAGATGCGGTCAAAAGGAAATACGCTAGCTTTTCCAGCTTTGGGTCATTCTTCTCAGCTCCGATGAATCGTTTGCTAATGTAGTACACAAGTCGTTGGATTCTCGCTTCTTCGGGCATGAGAGCTGCGCTCAATGCTTGCGGGGAAACCGCTAAGTAGATGAATAGGTCTTCACCATCCACCGGTTTTGATAAGATCGGGGGAGTTTTCATGTGTTGTAGATATTGCTCAAAAGTCGTTTGCAAGCTTCGCTCCACTCAAAGTTCTTCTTTCCTTTCTTCAGTGCAGCGAAGAAGGGTATGCACTTGTCTGTAGCTTTGGAGATGAATTGACTTAGTGTTGCAACCTTTCCATTCTAGCTTTGAAGCTCTCTCTTGTTTCTAAGGGCTTGGACTTCTCGTAACGCCGTTATTTGTTCTGGATTCACTTCGATGCCTCGGGCACTCACGATGAATCCCAATAATTTTCCCGAGGCTACTCCAAAGTGGCACTTGAGTGAGTTAAATTTCATCCCATATTTTCAAAGTATTTCGAACATTTCAGCGAGTTTATCGAGATGGTTAGCAGCCACTCAGGATTTGACTAACATATCATCCACATAAACTTCCATGGTCTTCCTAATCTGGTGTTTAAACATAGTGTTCACTAGCCTTTGGTACGTTGCCCTTGCATTTTTCAAACCGAATGGCATTACTCGACAGCAGTACAGTCCCAAATCGGTGATGAAGCTGGTGTTCTCTTGGTCTGGTTCATGCATCAAGATCTGGTTATATCCCGGGTACGCATCCGTAAATGACAGCAGTTTGTATCCCACCGTTCCATCCACTATTTGATCAATCCTGGGGAGCGGGAAGCTGTCCTTTGGACATGCCTTGTTGAGGTCCGAGAAATCAATACAGGTTCGCCATTTTCCATTGGACTTCTTGACTAGGACTGGGTTCGACATCCATTCAGGGTTGGTTGCATCTCGAATGAAGCCGTTAGCCATCAGTTTATCTACTTCTTCTCTCAATACTTTGGACCGTTCAGGGCCTAAGTTGCGCCTTTTTGCTTAACTTGGTTGAATTTGGGGTCAATATTGAGAGCATGGCAGGCAATTGCAGGTGATGCCCCACACATATCGAAGTGTGTCCAAGTAAATACGTCCAAATTGGTGCGAAGGAATTTGGTTAGTTATGACCGCATCTTGTTTCCAAGCTGCGACCTAATTTTCAGGACCCGTGTTAGGTCATCCATACAGACTAGCACAGATACCATCAATTCAGCCAGTGCTGGCCGATCCTCCCCTGAGCTCCCCTTTCTAGGGTCCAAAGCCTTATCGAATCGGCTATGGTCTCCAAGCCAGGGGTGGTTCTATAGTTGCTATTCGAAGGGTTCACGGATGTAGAGGGTTTTCCCCATATCTTTTCCTTTTTCCTTTCTTCTTGACTCGCGCAATTCTGCAATGTAGCAGTCCTGGGCGATGCTTTGGTCTCCTTTCATAATTCCGACTCCGTGTTCCGTAGGGAACTTCATGGTAAGGCACCATTGGGCCAGTGCTATTCTGAAGTTAGCTAATGTGGGTCGTCCCAAGAAAGCATTATATGCTAACATTTCATCCATGATCACAAAGGTCTGAATGAGGGTGACCCTTCGCTCACCCTCTCCAAGCTCCACAGGTAGGTCAATCGTTCCCACTGGTTGCTTGGGTTCACCAGTAAAACCCTTGATCTGTGTTTGGCACACGGACACACTTTTCATGCCAATCTTCATTTGATCAAAAGTGTGTCTAAAGAGAATGTTAATGGAGCTGCCACTGTCAACCAACACCCGTCGAACTAGAGCAAGCCCAATTCCTACCGTCACCACCATCAGATCAAGAGTCGGAGCTTCAACCCCTCCGGTATCCTAATTTCGGAACACAATATCATCATTCAAGATCCTCTACATCTCAACTGGAGTCGTGTCTTCCACAGCCAAACATGATTCCTTTGGAGCGTGCTTCAGCGAACTTGCATATCGCTCCATTTTTTCCCAACTTCTTTGTGCGGGATGTGGCCCCCTGGATAATGTTCCAATGATGAGTCTCTGGTCAGTTTGTTTTGACCCTTCTTCGCCGGTTCCTGCTTGATTCCTTCGTTCTCTTGGGTGTTGATGAGTTGCAGATTTATTTGGGTTTTGTGGTTGTCTTACGTACTGCAGGAGTTTGTTGTTCTAGATCAGTTCCTCAATGAGATTCTTTAGGTGGCGGCATTCGTTCGTATTGTGGCCGTGTCTCTCGTGGAAGCGGCAGAACTTCCCCGAGCGCTTCTGCTACTCGGTCGCCTCCTTTTTGGATGGCCTTTTGCATTCCTCAGTCCTTTGAATTGCGAGAAATTTTTTTTCCAGTATGTCACTCAAGGGAGTGTAGCCTTTGGGCCTAAACCCTTTAAGCTTTTTATTGCTGCCATTACCATTCTTCTTATTGGAGTTTTGACATTTTCTCTTGGAATTCACATCTTTCCTAGTGGTTTCTTCAGTAGTTCGCGAAGTGTGTGCGTTTTGATTTTTTGCTACATCACTTTGCTCGCCATTTGCCGGCTGCACACTAGTAGACTTCCCTTCCAATTCCTACGCTTCCTCCAACCTTATGTACTGACTTGCTTTACGATTGAAATCTTTCCTGGTGGTAGGTTACTTTATTTTAATCCACTTTCCGAATTCAGTTTTCGAATTAATGACACGAACTAACGCCAAAAATACCATGTCTTCGTTGGGGTTGCTTACTTCCATCACCGCGGTGTTGAACCTGTTCATGAAAGACTTCAATGACTCGTATGCCATTGGAATAATCCGGATAGGGAAATGACATCTTTTGGCTGCGTAGTATGGAGTCTAAACTGATCAAGGAACCTCGTCGCTAGCTGTTCAAAAGTAGAGATAGATCTTGGTGGAAGCTTAGTGAACCACATTAACGCAACCCCTTCGAGAAAGATAGGGAAGCATCTTCATCGAACAGCTTCAGAGGCATTCGCTCCGTCCATACACCAACTGTATTTGTACAAGTGAGGCTTCGGGTCCTTCGTTCCGTCATAGGACGGAATAGTTGGCATTGTGAACTTTTCTGGATATCTCTCGTTCAGGATTTCATTGGTGAGGGGAGTCCGACTTGGTGCAGATCCCTACTCATCATCTCTTCTACCTTTACTCTCCTCCATCAATCGTTTAACCATGTCCGCTATGTATGCCTTTGAGGTCCGGTAGTCCTGAGGACGGCGCTCAGCCACTACGCCAAGTGTTTGGCTTTGCAAACAGTCTTGGTGAGTGGGCTAAGGCCTAGGCTCTCCTGTCTTCGGTAGAACCACTCCTGCAGGGTCCCGTTGGCTTGCGGTTGGTCTCACTGGAGCAGTTTAGGTATCCCTTGCATTATCAAATGCATTAGCGTCTTCTTCCAATTTGTCGTCTGGCTGTCCATCCTCTGAGTCGGAAAGATCCATAGCAATGTCTTCTACGGGGGTCTTTGCCCCTGACCCAAATTCAGAATAGGCTGCCTTGTGGCATACAAAGTACTTGCATTTCCATCTATATTAAGTCCTATTGTCACTCTTTTTTTTGGCTGTTTTCCATTTCTTCTATGTAGACCAGAAACGGAGGAATTCTCTTGTTCCATAGTAGCCACGAATTCAAGCATAGTCCTTGGAGCGGTATTCGACTATAGGATTAAGAGAGCGTTAAGCTTATCCATTAGAGCCTTTTGACTATTCTCCATTTTATGGTTGATCTCATTAACAATTTTATTTAACTCATCTCTGGTAACAACTTCATGCTGATTGGAGGAGGCAGGTTCCTGATTTCCTATGTTATCACCATTCACTTCGGTTTGTTGGGTATTAACATCTTCTTTGGCTACTACTACCCCAATGACCTTCCAAAGGCAGTTCTTCTTCTTCTTGGAGCCATTGATTCCAAACAGTGTATTCTTCAAGCAAAGATTGTGGATCTAACTTCTAGATCTATGAGACCCAAATTAGATAGCTAGACCTTCAAGCAAAGATTGAGGATCTAACTTCTAGATCTATGAGAACCAAAGTAAATAGCTAGATCCGGATCCTGAGTTGGAGTTTCTCAGTGAAAGCACCAAAATGTTGACCCAAAAAATGGACCAACACCCTGGTTTGGATTTGAAAGCACCAGCCCTGTCTTGATAGAGCAATATCAAAGATCACATATATAAAGAAAGAACAATAAAAGAAAGTAGATAGAGAATTTTTATAGTGGTTCGGCAGTTAATGAAGCCTATGTCCACTTTATAACTTTACTATAGACTGATTGTTGTTATAAGAGTTGTTTGATTATAAGGCTTTGATTGTTTTCTAGCTAGATTGAATCTCCAGATTTGGAATCCACTGGAGAATTACAGTGTATTTTCCTTTGGAGATAGTTGTGTGGAGGTAGAGAGTGAAAAATAATTCCAACAGAGCTTCAGCAACCAGTTCGAAGAAGATCCCCTTTATGTCGCAGGTGGCATGCAATTTATAGAGGTTGGAGAGTTTCTGGGCCAGGCTTGTCATCACCCGCTATTAGGTAGGTTACAGGCGACCTGGAGGGCTTTTGGGTCGCAAAACGAGCCAAGACCATGGGACGCTGGCGATCCATGGTCCATGGGTCACTGGCGACCCATAGACTTGGTTTGTTTTATGGACCAAATCCTGCCACTTCTTAATAGTGTTCCATATCTTGTTTGTTTGATGGTTTGAGCAGAGGCATGAGTTGTCGTTGAGCTATGCACTTAGGATTTCTCTGGAGTTTGGACCCCAAGATGTTCCTACAACCTTTTATCGTCGCTCTTACTTTTTGATGGCAATTCACTAGCTGCTTAGGTTCAACTACTGACTGGATTAGAGGACTACTGATCTGTCGGCTCCGTTGATCTCAGTCGTTGTCTTAGTCGTATCGCTTAGCCCTTATTGATCACTTGTCTTGGTTTTTATGGTTAGGTCCTCGACCATCATGTTCTTGCAAGACTGCTCTGTTCTCTATTGGTTTTCATCGGGTTAAAAACCCGAATAAAACTCACATTACTATAATCGTAATTAATGTATAATTAATTTTATGACATTATATTAACATCATCCCACTACATGACATCTTATTAATCGTAAGGGAAAACGATCAATTTTCCCCATGGACCCCTAGGATAGTTATATATATATATATATATATTTGTATATATTTGTGTGTATATGTATGTTGTGATTTTCATATTATAAATATGGATATCAGAAAATATTAATATTCGAAATTAAAATAAATTAATTTTAAATTAAATTATTAACAAACATTATTTTAAACATTAGTAATAAATAAATATTTTAGTTAAATTAAATAAATTAAAACATTATCAAAACTCTTTTATTAATTAAATACTAAATTTGGTTTAGTACAAACAAATATTATATACACAAAAAAAGATCTTGTGCAGTTTAATAAAAGGGTTAATTTTTGAAATTATGCTTTTACCCCATTGCTAATGCACATGATCCAACAAATATAATTAGGTCAAATAGAAAATATCTTGGTAACGACGTGCAAGTAGTCTTTTGACTCGAGGGTACTATCGATCTTAAGTAACTAGGCTATAATTTGATTATGGTTAAACATTTGGCATAACGACCTTGTTGTAGCCATAGTTGGCTTTAACAACATGATGTGAGACAATATATAGGATAGGATTGTCTCCTTCATTAGAGAAGATTATTATCATCGTAATTGGTACTCGACCTAAAAGTCAAATCCCTACCCAGAGCATATCGTTTAGCCGATAAATATTATTGGATTAAACTAAGAACGTTATTATTGTATACGCAATTAAATACAGATATTAATAGAGTTTTTAACCTTAGATCGAACTCTAGATATCTAGGTGATACAATGATGATGAAAAGAATAGTTATACAAAATTTCATTACGATATGAGTTTACTATAGAATAAAAATTGGATTTTGCATAAATGATTTGTAAGCATTGAAATTATGCTTAATACAGTACTTCAGTAAAGTCTGTATAGGCTTTAGTATTTAAACTATTTAAATATTGAGTGAGAACCGAGTTCACGCCAAAGAGTCCATACAACCGCATTGTTAGTTATTTCTGAAATCGACCAATGTTAAAATTAATTTATAAATATTATAAATTATGTATAAATTAGGAATAAATTAATACAAATGTTGTGTTAATATTATATGGTAATTTTAATTGCTTATCTATAGCTTAAAATCGATCAGAAAAATGTATAAAAGTTGTACGTCGATTTAATTGAGATGGAGTTCGAATAAAATAAATAAAATATTTATTCAAATGGGAGTCATAGGCATTTTGACCATGCAAGGTCAACGATTGAGGCCAGCCATATATTTAAAATTGGGGAAGTTGATACCTAGCCTTCTAGGGTAAAGCAAAGAGAGGAAATACCTGTATATCTCTATAAATATTTAGCCTCCACTTGTTAGAATTGGAATGACAAGATAAAGAAGAAACGATTCACGAACTTGAAAATGTGCTTAGAAGGGCAATAGGAACACACTCAAGAAATTCCATAAAATTTAGAGCAAAGTGGAACACCCGGTACTAAGAGGAACCACCTAGTACCGAGAGCTTTTTACTCCATCAAGGACTTTCGAAACCATTTGTACTTGAAGCACTATCTTAGGAGATTGCCATGGAGTTCTTTTTTCAAAGAATGGATGAACAACTCTAAGGATTTTCTGATTGAATGCAGGCAAGAACAAGTGGTACTAAAACCTCTTTGAAACAACTAAATCTCAAAGACAAAGTGTTTGAAACGTAACAAATCAGAGGTATAAAGCAGGGTAGAAGAAGGAGGGAAGATTTCCCCTATAAAAACCAGTTGGTACGGAGAGGAATCATTCAGTACCGAAAGGATTTTCTTGATGTTTGGGCCCCAATGCCCACTTTTGGACACTTGGACTTGGATCTGGACTTGATATTTCATGGGCACCCGCTTCTACTAAACGATTTCCCTATAAATAGCAAACTACCTGCAACTTGGAGCGAACTTCTTCTTTTTGGACTCTTTGGCACTTGATTTCTCTTCTATCTTCTTCTTCCCCAAATACTCCAAACACTCCTAAATCTGAGATCTACTAGATTATGGTCAGATTTGAGTTATAATCATTGTATTCAAGATTGAATAAATCAGTAAAAAGATTAAAGTGGATGTAGGCTGGAGTATTTGCCAATTCACTATAAAAATTGTCTCTTTTCTACCGCTTTTACGTTTAATTCATTAAATCTATACATTTTTGTGCTTTCAATTGCTTCTGAGATATTTGTGCCATTTTTGGTGCAAACATTTTTGGTGCTTTCACTGAGTATGAGCTAGATTTAACAACCTAAAGTCTGAATCTGAAGTTTGAAGAAGATGAAGAGGCCTAACACTAGATCTATGATAGGACGGAGTCAACCAAATCATGGGTAGCTAGGAAGTGTCCTCAAATTCTATATAATCCATCTGCGTTATCAGAAAGGAGATCGAGAGAATGATGAAAGAGATGCAAGGTAGAATAATGGCTCAGCAACAGGAGATGCTAGATGGATTCTTCAGAAGGACGTATCCAAGAATAACCGAAGTAGCTAGAATTTAGAACCAAGGACCAAAAACTAGTGCAAGAGCACCTGATGTTACAATAGAGTAAACAAGATCAATGCCCCATAAGCCAAACTTGTCGGCACCGACAGGAATATGATACCCTTTAATTTGAACTAATTATTCTTTTAATGAATTTCTTTTAGTTTTAAAAGAAATTCATTAATTTCTGAAATGCCCATGTAGTCCCCTGAAACTCTAGTAAACAAGATCGATACCGAGTGGAATTTTACTTGTGGGTAGCTTTGATTTGAACTTAGGGAGAGATGGAACGCCAAGATTGAATGATGCTAGAGCCAGAAATGCAAATAAGAACGTGGATGCATAACAATCAAAGGAGTATGTACTAGAGTTTCTGCATAGGAACGTGGTGCAAAAAATAGCTATGGAGCGGAGACTACCAGTAGATGACAACGACCGAATCGATGAGATGATCAGAAGAGTAGTGAGTGGTGGACCTACAGACCAAGTACTAAAGGATGTGAACATGAATCATTTCACTCCTAACATCCGGTATGCAAGAAATCCTCTCGATTTTAAGCTACCGATGTTGGAACTATATAACGGAAGGATAGATCCGACCGTTCATTTGATGCGATAAATTTGACATACGTAGATGTTTGGTGCGTCTGAACATGTAATAGGGAAATGTCTATTATAATTATTGGAGCTAGCTGCTATGTTGTTCAGGCCGTTAAAGAATGGGTCCATAAGCACATGGGCCAGATTGGAAGACATATTCTTGAGACAGTCCAGAGTTCATATCTCTCAACTAATGAATGTGATGACGCTTTCAAGCATAAAGTAAAGGGTCAAAAAAACCTTGAGAAGCTATCTGACGTGATTTAACGCTACAACCATCGTAGTCGATAAGTCGGATCCATCGATATTCCTGATAGTGGTAATGTCTGAAGTTGCAAGCAAGGCCGACTTCAAAATTGCATTGGAAAGGGATCCACCAGTGGATCTCGTGGAGTTTTATCATGAATCTAAGAGATATCTACATCAAGAGGATATTGAGGCTGATGATGCTGATGTTAACGCTGTGGTTGACGGAGGACCGTTTGGAGCAGGATATGGTAAAGATAAAGGGAAGCAAAAAGATAGTGACAACTTCCGAGGATCGAAATGACAACGGCGGGAATCAAAGTTCTCTTTCTATACCGATCTAATTGAAATCCGGGAGAGGATATACCTAGAAAGTAGGGGGAAGATCCCCTATCAAAGGCCAGTTAAGAAGGAACCCATGGATTGAGAGAGAAGGTCTGGATAGTTTTGCCTGTTTCATAAGCTAGATGGACAAGAAACGAACGAGTGCCGACACCTTCATAATCTAATAGAAGAGCCAGTTCGTAGTAACCAGCTACAATAGAACATAAGGAAACAAACTGCAATGGTGCAATCGGAGCAGTCGCAATCTACGACGAATGCATTAAGACATGACCAAGGATCTGGTCGAGATTGGTAATCCCTTGATCATGATGGATAGGAGTTATGTTCATTTTTCACATTTTACTTTCCGTTTTGAACGGATAAGACAATAATAACCTAAGACCGCTTACACCTATATGAGACCTCGATTGGTCTCTAGGCATGCTCCGAGTTGGATGTTTGAGATGAATGCTTATGATGTTTGCTTGATTGCTTTGATTTAAATAATTGATAACCACTTGAACATGACGACTGATATTGATCGTGGTAGTCCTATCCGGAGAGACAGGGTAATGACTATAAGGTGCAAAGCCCTTTGTTGGAGAGCTAGTGGATTGGGCTTGTATGAGAGTAAATTCCTTTACCGGAGAGTGAGTGGATAGACTTGCTTGGACGTTGAGTCCCCTCATCGGAGAGCAATTGGATTAGGCTCAGCAAGGATCCGAAGCGATTGAACCCTAGATTGGATATTAAACGATCTGAAGAGATTGAACCCTAAATTGGATGTTAAATGATTCGGAGAGATCGAACCTTAGATTGGATGTTAAACGATCCAGAGAGATCGAACCCTAGATTAGACGATAAGCGATCTGGTAGATCAAACTTTAGATTAGATGTTAAATGATCCGAAGAGATTAAATCCTAGATTGGATATCAAATGATCCAAAGATATCAGACATTAGAATGGAAGTTG
The DNA here is from genome assembly GCA_030737815.1 of Allium fistulosum. Classification (NCBI taxonomy): domain Eukaryota; kingdom Viridiplantae; phylum Streptophyta; class Magnoliopsida; order Asparagales; family Amaryllidaceae; genus Allium; species Allium fistulosum. Next base: position 798,462,483 of record CM060903.1, on the reverse strand, counting down.
ACTTGACCTCAAGATTTAAGCGCCTTGTAATCAGACTGAAATGGATAAATCCTAGATGAACTTGGGACAATTTTCATACATGATATGATAACTTCGGATGAAAATGGATTGATTATGATTTATGACTAACACTTAAGCAAGGACTAGAGTCCTTAGATATTACGGTCTGGAATGACTATGGATTTGTAGGACAATCTGAAGGAACTGAATGATTCGTAATAACTTGAATCGATGGATGGTTGGAAAGCTTGACCGCCAGAAGTCGAGTACTGTTAAAACTTGTTCTTAAATAAATCACACCTTACATTCATAAGGTATACTTTGGGGGGGTAGTGTTGTTCGACCTTTTGAGCAAGAAGATTTTACTGGAATTAGAACGTCAAGATGAAGACAAAATGATTCGCAGACTTGGAACATGCTTAGAAGGGCAGTAGGAACACACTCAAGAAATTCCAGAAGATTTGGAGCAAAGTGGAACACTTGGTACTGAGAGGAACTACTCGGTACCTAGAGCTTTTTACTCCATTATAGAACTCTGAAACTACATGTACTTGAAACACTATCTCATGTGATTGCCATGGAGTGTTTTTCTCAAAGAATGGATGAGCAACTCTAAGGATATTCTGACTTAAAGCAGATAAGAACAAGCGGTACTAGAACCTCTCTAAAACAACTAAATCTCAAAGGAAATGTGTTTGAAACGCAATGAATCAAAGGTAGAAAGTAGGGTAGAAGGAGGGAAGATTTCCCCCATAAAACCAATCGGTACCAAGATGAACCACTCGGTACCGAGAGGTTTTTATTGATGTTTCAGCACTTAAGCCCACTTCTAGACATTAAGACATAGATTTGGACTTGATATTTCATGGACACCCGGTTCTGCTACATAATTTCCCTATATGCAGCAAGCTACCTGCAAGTTGGAGGGGACTTCTTCTTTTTGGTGATTTCTCTTCTATCATCTTCTTTCCCAAATACTCCATACACTCCCAAATCCCATATCTACTGGATTGTGGTCATATTTGAGTTATAATCATTGTACTCTAGAGAATCAATTAATAACAAAGATTAAAATGGACATAGGTTGGAGTATTTACCAAACCACTATAAAAATTGTCTCTTTTCCACTACTTTTAAGTTTATTTCATTAGATCTATACGTTTTTGGTGTTTTCAATCGCTTCTAGGGTGTCTGTGCCATTTTTGGTACAAACATTTTGGTGCTTTCACGAGAATGAGCTAGATTTAAAAGCCTAAAGCTTGAATCTAAAGGTTGGAGAAGATGAAGAGGCCTAACACAAGATATATGATTAGAGGGAGTCAACCAGAGCATGGGAGCAGCCAAGAGGTGTCCTCAAATTCTATCCAGTCCATCTACGTTACCACAGAGGAGATGGAGATAATGATGAAGAGATGCAAGATGGAATATTGGCTCGACATAAGAGATGCTAGATGAATTCTTCAGAAGGATGGACTAAAGAACAGCCGAAGCAGTTGGAATTCAGAACCAAGGACCAGAAGCAAATGCTAGTGCACCTAGAGTTGGAGTAGAGCAAACTGGATCAATTCCCCCCCAACAATCAGAGCTAGTTGGTGCCAATAGGTATAGGATCAGTACCAAGAGGAATTTAATTGGGGGTAGCTTTAATTTGAACTTATAGTGAGCTGGAAACCCAGGAACGGACGATGCATGAGCCAAAAATGCAAATTAGAATGTGAATGTACAACAACCAAAGGGGTATGTGCCAAATCTTCCCCGTAGGAACGGAAGGTAGAGTGAAGCTAAGGGTGTGGATCAGAATGCGAATGTGCAACCAGAGGAATATGTACTGGAGTTTCCCCGTAGGAACGGGGTGCAAAATGTAGCCATGGAGTGGAGACAACCATTAGACGACAACGACCGGATCGTTGAGACGATCCAAAGAATAGTGAGAGATGGACCTCCAGACCAAAGATTGGAGGATGTGAATAGGAATCCACTCATTCCTAACATCCAGTATACAAGGAATTCTCCTGATTTTAAGCTACCGACGTTGGAATTATATATAACATAAGGACAGATCCGACCGTTTATCTGATGAGATGCATTTGACATATGGAGGTGTTGTGTGCATCTGAAGAGGTAATGAGATGATGCTTTGCGTTATACTTGTCGGAGCCTAGATTGTAAAAATCGCTAGGAGGTTAGTACGGAGTAGGGATTAATCGTTTAGGCAAGGATTAATCGAGGTTTAATTGGAGCTAGGAATTTTTTACAACTCCTGTATTTTGAAATTTTTTAGTGTTTTGTTTAGTGTTGATTGATTAATTAGAATTTTGGGATTTTTAATATATTTAAGAGCCACCAAGGAGGAAAGATCTCATAAAACATGCATATTGATGCTTATATGAGGGCATCAAACCTTAAATAATGCATATCCAGTTCGTAAATACATGTTTTGATTCTTACATGAGCTGATAAACCTTATCCAGGTGGGCCTAGACAAATCATTTAGTGGTAAGCTTAGCCTAGCCCTTAGGAAAGTTCTAGATGGAGGCCTATAAGGATTTTTTTCATTAGTGACTCGGAGCTGGCTTCTATATGGTTCAGGCTGTCAGAGAATAGGTATATAAGCACATGGGCTGGATTGGTAGACTGATTCCTGAGACAGTTCAGAATTCATATCTTCAACCAAAGAATGTGATGATGCTTTCAAGTGTAAAGCAAAGGGCCGAAGTAACTTTGAGAAGTTATTTGACGAGATTTAATGCGAAAACCACCGCAGTCAATAAGCCAAATCCATCGATAGTCCTGATGGTGGCAGTGTTTGGAGTCGTAAGCATGACCGACTTCAAAATTGCATTAGAATGGGATCCGCCGATTAATCTCGTAGAGTATTAACACTAAGCTGAGAGATATCTGCATTAACTAGATGCCAATGATAATAACGTTGATGTTAATGCTGTGAATGGCGGAGTACTCTCTGGAGCAGGGTATGGTAAAGATAAAGGGAAGAGAAAAGATAATGACGACTTCGGAGGACCAAAACAAAAAAGTAGGGAATCAAAGTTCTCTTTCTACATTGACCTAACAGAAACCCAAGAAAGGATATACCTGGGCAGATCCCCTATTGGAGGCCAGCTAAGAGGGAACCCAAAGATCAAGAGAGAAGGTATAAAAAGTTTTGCTTATTCCATGAGCTAGATGGATATGAAACGAAGGAGTGCTAACACCTTGTGATTTGATAGAAGAGTTGGTTTGGAATAACTAGCTACAATAGTACGTAAGGAACCAAACTACAATGATGTAGCTGGAGCAGCCACTGTTTACAGCCAATGCATCAGGACATGACCAAGGATCTAAGTCGAGATTGGTAATCTAATGATCAAGATGGACGAGAGTTAGGTTCGTTTCCCACGTATTACTTTCCATTTTGAATAGATAAGATAATAATAACCTTAGACTACTTACGCATGTATGAGACCCCGACCGGTCTCTAGGCACGCTCTAAGTTGGATGTTTGAGATGAATGCTTGGGATGCTTGCTTGATTGCTTTGATTTGAATATTTTATTTTTGAAAACCACTTGAACGTGATGAATGACATTGATCGTGGTAGTACTATCTGGAGAGACAAGGCAATGACCACAAGGTGTAAGTCCCCTTGCTTGAGAGCAAGTGGGTTGGGCTTATACGAGAGTAAGTCCCCTCGCCAAAGAGTGAATGGATGGACTTGCTTGGACGTTGAGTTCCCTCGTCGGAGAGTAAGCGGAATAGACTAAGCAAGGATCTAGAGAGATCGAACACTAGATTGGATGTTAAACAATCCGGATAAATCGAACCCTAGAAATAATTCGGATAGATCGAACCCTAGATTGGGTGTTAAACAATCCGAAGAGATCGAAGACTATATTGGATGTTAAATGATCCTGAGAGATCAAACCTTTGATTAGATGTTAAACGATTTGGAGAGATTAAATCCTAGATTGGATGTTAAATGATCCGAAGGGATCGGATCCAAGATTGGATGCTAAAAGATATGGAGAGATCAAACCCTAGATAGGATGTTAATCGATCCGAAGAGATCAAATCCTAAATTGGATGTTAAACAATCCACAGAGGTTGGACCCTGGAATGCACTTTGACTTGACCTTGAGGTATGAATGCCCTGTAATCAGAGAAAAATAGATAAATCCTGGATGAACATGGGACGATTTTGATATACGATATGATAACTTTGGATGAAAATAGATCGATTATGATTTATGACTAATGCTTAGCAAGGATTATATCCCTTAGCTATGATGGTCTAAAATGACCATGGATTTAACGAAGAATCCGAAGGAACCTGATGATTCACCATAACTTGAATCGGTGGATAACTGGAAAGCTTGACTACCAGAAACCGACTACTGCTGAAACTTGTTCGTGAGAAAATCACATCTTACATTCATAAGGCGTACTTTGGAGGGCAAGTGTTATTCGGCTTTTTAACCAAGAAGATTTTCGCTAGAATTAGAATGTCAAAATAAAGAGGAAATGATTCGCAGACTTGGGAACATGCTTAGAAGGGCAATGGGAACACACTCAAGAAATTTTAGAATATTTTGGGGAAAGTGGACCACTCGATCTTGAGAGGAACCACTCGATACCGAGAGCTTTTTACTCCATTATAGACCTCCAAAACCACCTGTACTTGAAGCACTACCTCAGATGATTGCCATGGAGAGCTTTTCCCAAAGAAAGAATATGCAACTCTAAGGATTTTCTGATTGAAGGTAGTCAAGAACAAGCAGTACCATAACCTCTCTGATGCAACTAAATTTCAAAGTAAAAGTTGTTGAAACACAATGAATCAGAGGTAGAAAGCAAGGTAAAAGAAGGAGGGAAGATTTCACCTCATAAAAACCAGTCGGTATGAATAGGTGCCACTCGGTACTGAGATGTTTTTATTGACGATTGGGTCCCCAAGCCCACTTTTGGACACTTGGACTTGGATCTAGAATTGATATTCGTGGACACCTAGTTCTGCTAGATGATTTCCCTATAAATAGCAAGCTACCTGCAACTTGGAGGTGACTTCTTCTTTTTGGACTTTTTGGCTTTTGATTTCTCTTCTATCTTCTTCTTCCTCCCAAAATACTCCAAGCACTCTCAAATCTGAGATCTACTAGATTGTGGTTGGATTTGAGTTATATTCATTGTATTTTAAAGAGAATTAATCAATAACAAAAACTATAGTGGACGTAGGTCAGCGTATTTGCCGAATCACTATAAAAATTGTGTCCTTTCTACTGGTTTTACGTTTATTCCGTTAGATCTATACATTTTTAGTACTTTTGATTGCTTCTCGGCTGTTTATGCCCTTTTTGGTGCAAACATGAACTAAGGTGAAATTGGACTATTCTTATTATCAATATTTTTACATTTGAATTGTTGCCTTGGCCGAGCATGTATAACAGGTACTAAGGCCTCTACTGCTAGTGCCTCAACTAGGCTTTTTAATAGCAACTAAAGTTTTACACTCCTTAGTGCATGAATAGATTCTACCTAAGGATTTTATTAATCTCATTGAATTAAGAACTTAATTAGTCGTCATAAACCATGAATTAAAAGTCTCCTTAGCAAGGGGCGAGCTATTAGACCAAGGGATCTTATTACAACTTACCTTGATTTTCTTTAGCTTAAATGAATCATTGGACTAATGGTTTAGTTCTATTAAGTTGTACCTTAACGACAAGGAGAAGATTTTTCGAATTCTCATAGTCGAAAAGTAAATCTTAGTTAAAGAAACTTGCAAGTCATGATGCATGAACTACGACTTTTATTTGCCAAAAATAAAATTTACACTAAAGGCTCATTATAACTTACCCACAAGGATTTCTTTTTTTGCTATCGAAAAAAGAATCAATCTTATTTGAAGAGGCAAGGTAGTCATGATTCATTAACTAGGGGTCTCTTAATTGAGAAGTAACTTTTTGATAATGATAGTTTTAGCTTGGAATGAATCCTTGGAACAAAATAGACCGGAAGCACATTGAAATACCCATATATCTTTCACATAGAGTTCCATCTTAGAAATTTTAGAATTCCAAATATAAACTCGGTAAACCAAGTAATATTAATGTATTATAAGATGACAAAGAGTCTGCAATGGGAAAATTGAAGTCCATGAGAATTTGCATTAATTCAATGGAGGATTTAATTACCTTAAGTAAAATATGGAGTCCGTGAATATCTAATAAATCTATGAAACTAAGCAATATAAGAAGTAATCTTGTCTCTTGGGTATAAATTGACCTTTATGAAAGGTCATTTAGGCAGTATAAATAAATAGGATTAAGAAATATATTAAAAGAAGTATGTATTCATGCATTCTTAATGAATTCATTGAGATTTCCTTCAAAAGTTCAGGGAGGATCGATTTATATAACCAAGTGTAGTGGAATACATAAAAGTTATAAGAGCTACAAACTAATAACCCATTGAATATATAACTATGAATATAGTGTAGAGGAATAAAGTTAAATATAAAATGCATGCCACAACTTTTATCTGTTTAGGCTTATGTCCTACGTCATGTCCCTGAGCTCCCTTAGGAATTTTACTAATCACCCACACTTTACCTAAAGGAATAGATATGTATAACTAAAAAGGAAACTAAACTGGACTTTTAAATAGATGATCCCTCACCCAATAGACTTATCAGATTTCTCCAAAAACTAGCCTCCAAACTGACCGACTTCCTGGATTATCTTGCTGACCTCTTGACTTTTACAACTTCAAATAAGAAGTAGACTTTGACAATATTGTGTTTTTAATACACTGAACTTTTACCATTGTAGTAAAAGCAATCCTATAACTCACAGAAATGAATTGAGTGGAGGTGTAGAATTTAATATTTGATATTGATCAGTTTTTGATGATGTGGAATGATAATACACTAAGTTGGAAATAATATTGTAGTTTATAGTATAGAGTTGAATGCAACAAATTAACAAAATAATAAAATAAGAAAGAAGAGATATCTAAATGGAGAAGGTTGGGAACCAATATGATGGAATTTTGTATGTGATTAGGGGATATGATTATTCATAAAACAAAGTAATTGAAAGTTGCATCCAAGAACAGAAAGGAAATGGCAAAGAGGTACAAAGAGGCAAAAGGCACGTAATGCATCATTATTATACCATAATTGGTACACTAGTTAACCCATAACCGGTTGATTGGATGTAACGACCCGTAATTTCAACCATTAAATTTGTTAATTTAATAAGATTGTGTAATAAAATACTGAAAGAAATAAAAATTTGTAATTTAATAATGAGATAATAACCAAAATGAAAGATAACAAAGTTGATTAAAGTTAATTATTAACAACTTGAACGAAATCCCAATCAATTGAAATAATATAAATGTTATAATTTGGTTATAAATGGAATAGAGGAAACAAATGTAATATTGCATTAATTAATGATTTAAATCAGTGTCACGGAGGAAATTATAACATTGGTTGTAAGTAATAAACTTATAAATGCAACTAAGGTTAATGGTGACAATAATTATATCCTACCTATTTGGTTAATCTGTTAAATGGGAATTTGAAATTAATTGTAATTAATTCACTTAATTAATGCAGTTAATGTAAATTAAATTGATCATTGTATAGTATTAATTCGATAAGAGGTAACTAATGTAAATTTCAATCATAATATGACTATTGATTTGAATAAAAAGAATTGGAATTGTGTTTGATAAAAAATTTGGAATTTGGATTACAATAAGTGAATTTATTATAACTAAATGCAATTAAAGATTTCACTAATGAAAAGTAAGATGAAATGGTAAAATATTAAGATACTAAGGTATACAGTGATGATGATTATACCCATAAAATGAATTGATGGAATAACAAGTTGAAAATCAAATAAATGAATTTATTGAAATTTAATTTGCAATTACTAAACTTTTATGAAATTGAAATTAAATACTGTAATTGGTAAATTAATTAACTTTGAATTGGTATCTAAATTGTTTAAAGTATTGTAGTTGTTTAGAAATCAAAAATGATAAATTTTGTTAATTATGGAATTGAAATTGAAAATTTTGATTTAATTAATTTAATATTAATTTATTTAATTAACTGAAATATTGCCATTTTGGCCATTGACTAGGATTTCGACGAAACCAGTTTCATCGGATCCGTAACGGTAATTATTGTAGAATTTCAAGTTTCGTAGCGATCGGACTTGTTTTTTGATCATACGGGCTCGAAACGCATAAAAATTAATTTAATTGAAATCAATTGAAATCGATTTGAATTAAGCTGAATTTAATATAACTTCTTCATACGATAGAATTAGGACTTGAAACCTGTTCCATTGAGCTTAAAATATTTGAAAACATCTATTTTGATATATGGGTTGACCCATTTTCGTCCCGGAGTCGAAATGGGTTTTTCGGGTCATTTATCGTTCAAAAACCCAAATCAAATCTGGTCCATGCTTTTCTGTTTTCTGCTTTATTTATAAATACCTCGTATAAACCCTAGCCACTCCTCGATTTCATTTGTCTGTACGTACATTTCAGCCTACTCCTCCTTCTCAATGGCAGACAAACCCTAATTCCCAATTGCAATTTTAAATCAAATTCAAACTCCTCAAACTATATCGAATTTATATCAATTTGAAGCTCTTGATGAGCGCAAGTCAAATATGTGATTCGTTTTTCGATCTGGGTTGCTGTGTGGCCGGAATTGGGTGGATAACCTCAGCCGCTCATCCTGCCTTGATCAAAGTGGTCGGATCGTCGAATCAACGTTACCGTTGAGAGGAGAGGGCATAGCGTAGTTCATCGGAGTAGGTTGTTTGATGGATTGACGGCCAGATCGACCGGAAAAATTCAGTTTTGTCATGAAATTCCAGGCGGCGGCTGCTACCTTGCGTGCTCGGCCGGTGACGTCGGGATCGACGTGGGTTGGTCGAGATGCGTGGGAGGGGTCGGCGACGTAGGGGAAAGCTTCAGGCGCGTGCGATGTCGATGGTAGAGGCGGCGGCCTGTGCGTGGTCTCGAGCATGATTTGGGTTGCTGAGGAAGGTTCGTGAGGTAGTGACGTGTTCATTCTATTTTATTTATTAATTTATTTATATTATTATAAATCGTTTAACTTCTAACACGCATAACTGTCACATACGAGGTCCAATTCACGCGCAGTTTCTTGCGTTGGGGCCGTATCGGAATCATTGACATTTTGACGTTGGTTTGGACAAATTCTGAGATCGTTTGAATTTTGGGCTTAATTTGAATTTAAATTCAAAGGTGAGTGTTTTAACCTACTCACAACTTCTAAAATTTCTTGTTTGTTAAATTAAATTTATGATGTGATTAGAAATTTATTTAGGATTGTTTGGTATATTTTAAATAATCATCTCAGTTAATTTGAATTTATTTGAATTAAATCGTTATTTAATTTATTATTGAATATAAATTGCCAGTTAAATACCTGTTATTGATTATCAGTTCTATATTGATATTTATTGCTTGATTTGGATGATGTTTGTAATGGATGTTGATTGTTGATATTGGATTAATGAATGTTTTATTTTATATCGTTATAAACTGCAAGTTCACTATGGGTTGAAATGATACATACCCGAATGGTCAATAGATTAAGGAAAAATCGTTATGGGTTGAAATGATAGACTCGAGCGATTTTATGGACTTGATATTTTCGAGATTGCGGATTGAAATGATATATATCCGTAAATATAAAATTTTTAAAATTGCGGATTGAAATGATAAATATCCGTATCACTTGACCCTAGGGTAGAGATTATATACGGACACTGGATTGGTTAAATTTAAATGATTTTGAATCCTTAAATTTTGCATTGAGTTAAATGATATTTTGAAACAAAATTTGGGTTATATAAATCGAATTTGTATCGAACTTCGAGTTTTATATTAAAATCGAATTGTTTGAAAGATTTGTTGAAGAAATAAAATTGAAATTTTGTAGTGAATTTGAAATATAAGTGAAGTTTATCGAAATTGAGTTATTAAAAATCGTTGAAGTATAACTTTGAAATATATTAAAATTGGAGTAATTAAATCGATATTTTAACATGGATTTAAGCGATATTGAATTTAATTAGAATTCTGAATCGGAAAATGCGAAATTGGGTTTTGGGACATTGTAATGGTCAAAATGTGTTGGAATGAAATGAATAGTTTAATTTGATATTAATTCCAAATTTTATGTTTAATATAAACTACTTTTAAAATATATTATTATTTCAAAATTTCTAGTTATTAAGATTTTCAAAGTATTAAACCATTTTAACCTATTTTAAACCATTTAATTTATTTAAAAAAATTAACCTGTTTTAATTTATTTTAAATCTAATTAATCTATTTTAAAGCTATTTAATCTATTTTAATTATATTTAATTTATTTTAAATCTATATCAACTATTTAAAACTGTTAGCGCCAAAATTGGTCACTAACACCCGAATCCAGATGAAAGCACCAACCAACGGCCACAGATCACAGATAGAATGTATGTAGAGAGTAATAATATGAAGACAATAAAAATTAATAAGAAAGCAGTAAGAACAAAAGATTTATAGTGGTTCGGTTGACTCTGGCCTACGTCCACTCCAGAAATTTCCTTTTTATTGATCAAGAATTGATTGCAGTTACAATCGCAAGTTTTTAGAACCAAAAAATGGCAGAGTAACTTTTATAGCCTTTGTCGAAGAAGTTATGAAGAACAGAATCAGAATGAGAATACCCTTTTTCGAAGACCCACATGCTGTATTTATAGGCAAATACAGGTATCTGGGCTTCCTGAATGACCCAGGGCCCGTTAAGTCCACGGCCGATCTAGAACCTCTAGCCTCAACCAACTCCCTGCCCAAATGCTGTCGACCCAGGAAATCCACCAAGGCGACTCAAAGTAAATCCCCTTCGGACTCGAAGTAATCTGAAAACTCGATGAGGCCGAACCATGCATTGATGCCGACCCATGTTATCACGCAGCCGACCCGAAGTCACGGGCCGAACGGCTCGATGTGACCAGATTATAATGTAGCCGACCCAGCTACATTTCCTACCGACCCACATCCTAGGAGTCGAACCAAAAACTCGAAGCAAAGAAGCCTAAGACTCGAAGCAACCATGCCACACGCCACTACCGACCCTCAACTTGACCGAGCCACCATGTTACTTTACCCACGACCGAGCCACCATGGCAAGCCACAGTGCTGAACCACCTTGACCGAGCCACTCCAGTATGACCGAACCACCTTGCCGATCCACCCTAACCGAACCACAATGCCGAGCCAACTGATACTCCACCGAGCTGCCCGAGTTATGACCCGAAGTCACATGCCTCAGGACTCAAAGTTGTCGAGCGACAACCACGGCCGAACCACCATTAAGCCGAGCCACCCTCCACGACGAGCCACCGACACAGCCGGGCCACCAATGCCGAGCCACCAATGTTGAGCCACCTACGCCGAGCCACCAATGCCGACTGAACCATGACTTCCAAACCGAACGACCGATGCCGAATGAACCATGCCTCCTCTCCACTCCTCGACCGATCCATGCCTCCAAGGCCGAAACACATCATCAAGGCCGGATGACCCACATTGAACCATCCAACTAGCTCAAACCTTTCGTATTCCAACCTCGACAGACGAGTAGTCGATTTAGTTAAATCTGCCTGCTCACAGCCTTGCCAAAAGGCGGGTTAACATTTGCCCCCCAAAACATGCCCTACATTGGAAGGTGTGTTTTGAATAGCTCCAAATCCAACATCCCAAGTCCATATTCCATCCATAGCCATATCCAAGTCCGCGATTGCTCTGAGTCAATGTCCGATTCAAAGTCCAATAACCAAATCCTCGACCTTTCGGGGCCGGTATCCGAATCCAAGACCGCTCCGGGCCCTTATCTAAATCTGGGACCTCTCCGGGTCCATGTCCAATCCTGGTCTCGACTCTCTGGTCAAGGGCTTAACCGGTGTGTATGTTTCTCCGGCCTCGACTCTCCAGTCGAGGACTTTTATACTCTCTAGCCTCGACTCTCCGATCGAGGACTTTTATGTTCTCCGTCCTCGACTCTCCAGTCGAGGACTTTTATGTTCTCCGGCCTCGACTCTCCGGTCGAGGACTTTTATGTTCTCCGGCCACGACTCTCCGGTCGAGGACTTTTATGTTCTCCGGCCTCGACTCTTCGGTCGAGGACTTTTATGTTCTCCGACATTGACTCTCAGGTCGAGGACTTTATATTCCCCCGCCTCGACTCTCCGGTCGAGAACTTTATATTCTCCGGCCTCGACTCTCCGGTCGAGGACATTTATATTCTCCGGCCTTGACTCTTCGGTCGAGGACTTTTATATTCTCCGGCCTCGAATCTCCGGTCGAGGACTTTATATTCTCCGGTCTCGACTATCCGGTCGAGGACTTTTATATTCTCCAGCCTCGACTCTCCGATTGAGGACTTCTATATTCTCCGGTCTTGACTCTTCGATCAAGAACTTTTATACTCTGTTTAGTTCATTCCGTTGCTCTCCAGCAAAGGGACTCGTAATTCGTGATTACTGCCCCGTCTCTTCGGTCGGGACGGTAATCGTTTGGCATGTATTATTCATTGAATTAGTCCAATCCCAATCATTACATAATTCAGTTATCAAGGCGAAAGTTCGTACAACAAAGGGAATTAAATGTCCAAAGTACCAAAGAGGAAACCAGAATTTGCAGAAAAACAGAAAGAAAACAAGATTTCATAGATCCAAGTAGTACGGTTTTTCGTCATCTTAGAGCACGCCTAGGGACCGTCCTCGGTCCCATACGTGTGTGAGTGACCTAGCCGAATTACTTCGAGTTCTATTACTTATTCAGAACCATAAATCCATTCAGTTGATAACAAGCCGGCGGTGATCAGATCCAGCGCCACCTCCGTTCAAGGTAGGCGGTGGCCGCTCCCGTTCCACTGCTACAGCTCGATTCCTTATGTACTATTGCAGGTGACCATTCCTTACATGCTCCTCAACGATATCTTTCAAATGCCTACAATCGTTTGTGCTATTCCCATCTAGCTGATGGAATAGGCAATGCTTTCCTGACGCCCACTCGTATTCCGATGGTTCCCTCCTAGTCGGTCTTTGATACTGGAGGTGCCCCGGAGTATCCAAGTAAATCCTTTCCAGAGTTTCTGTCAAATCCGTATAAGAAGAAAATTTCGATTCTCTCCATTTCCTTTTTGAGGGGTTACCGTTGTCACTCATTTTCCTTTTGCCCTTATCGTCCTTGTTTGGTTTCTCCCTGGGTGGACCTCCACCTCTAACAGAATAAGCTTCAGTCTCTCTCCCTTCTCTTTTGGCCTGTGCGTCTTCCTGCCTTAGGAATCTTTTCGCTTCATGATAGAACTCCCCAAGATCCATTGGGGGGTCCCGTTCCAACAATATCTTAAAATCCGAATTATCCGCAATTCTTGAAACTGCCGCGATCAAAACCATCGATGGATCGGGTCGATCCACCGAAGCCACCGCCGCATTGAATCTGGTTAAGAAATCCCTGAGTGACTCACCTTTCCATTGTTTCATAGATGTTAAAGTCATCGCATTCTTGGGTCTGACTATGTGGGCTCGAAACTGTCTCATAAACCTTTCAATCAGCTCCGTCCATGTGCCGATAGAGCCACTCTCTAGCTGTCTGAACCACATAGCTGCGATATCCGTCAAATACAAAGGGAAGCATCGAGCCATGACCTCATCTGATGCCCCCAATACCTCCATATGCCTGATGTACCTTGTCTGGTGAACGGCGGGATCCGTTCTCCCATCATACATCTCCAACATTGGTAGCTTAAAATCCGGTGGGTTCCTAGCTTGCCTGATAGTAGGAGTAAAGGGACTCTTATTCATATCCTCTAAGTCTTTATTTACCAATCCTCCTCTCACAGCTCGTCTGACCATCTCCGCTAATCTATCATTGTCGCCAAGCTATAATCCTTGTTTGCTGGCTCCGATCTGTCCCCCGAGTTCACAAGGGAATCCTGGCACATACTCCACATCACGTACTCCTATGTTCTTGTTGATGCCGGGTTGCACAGCATCGTTAGGTAGCCCTCCATGGATTGGTCCAACATTACCCATTGGTATGCCCCCAATTCTTGGTCCATCCGGGTTAATAGTTGTTCGCTGATCAGGGGCTGCTCCCTGCTGAACCGCTCCATCTGCTTGCTGATTGAGTGCTTCTAAACCAGCTCCATGGATCTGAGCTCCTGTAGTTCCTGCTTGTCCAAATTATTTGAGAAGAGTCTGCATCATCTCCTCTTGTCTTTTCAGCATTGCTTCCATTTCGTCTCTGGTGATGTAGATGGATGATCGACCTGCTCCAGCTCCTGAGGAGGCCTCTTGACTTCCCTCTTGATTGCTTCTTTCTGTCACTTGCTTCCTTGTTGGTGGCCTAGCCATTGCTTTATGGAATCCAAGTTCCAAACTCCAAAATCCCTAAGTGCTTGCGTTCTTAGTGAAAGCACCAAAATGTTAGCGCCAAAATTGGTCACTAACACCCGAATCCAGATGAAAGCACCAAGCAACGGCCACATATCATAGATAGAATGTATGTAGAGAGTAATAATGTGAAGAACAATAAAAATTAAAAAGAAAGTAGTAAGAACAAAAGATTTATAGTGGTTTAGCTGACTCCGGCCTATGTCCACTCCAGAAATTTCCTTTTGATTGATCAAGAATTGATTATAGTTACAATCCCAAGTTTTTAGAACCAAAAAATGGCAGAGTAACTTTTATAGCCTTTGTCGAAGAAGTTATGGAAGAACAAAATCAGAATGAGAATCCCGTTTTTCGAAGACCCATATGATGTATTTATAGGAAAATACAGGTATCTGGGCTTCCTGAATGACCCAGGGCCCGTTAAGTCCATGGCCGATCGAGAACCTATAGCCTTGACCAACTCCCTGCCCAAATGCTGCCGACCCAGGAAATCCACCAAGGTGACTCGAAGTAAATCCCCTTCGGACTCGAAGTAATCTAAAAACTCGATGCGGCCGAACCATGCATTGACGCTTGTTGGGCGAATTCTCACCACCGGACCAGAATAACCGGACCAGCCACCCTCCAAATTAAAGCAAACCAACTCTTCCACCAGAACCACCGAATCAAAGCTCCATCGGTCCACTCTATCTCACTACCGAACCAACCTGCTCCCTACCACTGTCGGACCAACCCACTCTATCTCACTACCGAACCAACCTGCTCCCTACCACTGCCGGACCAACCCACTCTATCTCACTACCGAACCAACCTACTCCCTACCACTGCCGGACCAACACTACTACAAAACAGGCCATTTGCATCGGTTGTTTACCCCCCTTTTGCATCAGTTCAACAACCGATGCATATGCAACCGATGCAACAGGCTTAACACTTTTGCATCAGTTCTGAAACCGATGCAAAATGGTCCTTTTTGCATCGGTTGTTACTAACAACTGATGCAAAATATCATGGTTAGTAACTTGGACACAGCCCCCATATTGCATCGGTTGTAATGAAAACCGATGCAACAAAGGAACTTGTTGCATAGGTTGTTGTTGAAAACCGATGCAAACTAATCCCTCTATTGCATCGGTTTTTTATAACAACTGATGCAAACTAATCCCTCTATTGCATCAGCTATTTATACCTAATGCAAAAAAGCCATTTTCAGAAACCATTATTACAGTACTCAAATAGACTATATATATTATTGATTATAACAAACAATTATTGCATGCAATATTACAATCATTCAAAATTAAATTTGATGGAAAATACAAACTGAATAACATAATACCAAAATAAACATATATCAATTAAAGTGTCATTACTTGCCTCAACTAAACAACTTGTCATTCCTCTACAAAACAAGCACTGCACTGCCTCGGTCACCACTATCCTACCCAACCCCAATTCGCCAAACATTCTCACTCCACAGTCAGTACTTCATACACATTCCAACCTGCCACTATCCCATCAGCAACACCTTATAAACTGCAATTCACTTCTCACATTGCTCACTGCCATACATCATCCAATCATCTCTGCTTATTTCCCACAATTCACCAGCCTCATCATTTCCACTATCTGCCCCATAGCAACATCCACAACACAACATACTACTGCTAAACTATCATTCCTTACTCCACTTCCTATTCACTTCTACAAACTGCACAGCCACAAATTGCCTCATTTATGCCATATTCTCCTTTTTGAAGAGCTTTACCTTTTGTGAGTTCAGAAGTAACGTACCCAAGTGTTAGTATAGTGATTTTAACCTCAGAGCCTAGCTCTGGTCTTAAAGTCTCACACAACCTGATCAGTGCTCCCTTGTTTGCCTAAATATCACATTATAGTTGTCAGTACATACTTGAAGTTGATTGTGAATTTAAAGCTGAAGCATTTTCATGGTCTAATGACCACAAATCAATGAAGCAAAAAAAACAAGTATTTTCAATTTGAGTAACAATTCAAGGTTAAATCATTTGAGTATGACCTATTTTAAGAATGTAACTTGTATTACAATGAGTATGAATGCATAAGGAAAACAACATGGTCAGAAACAGATTTTTATCTACATAATCCAATAAGTTAACATAAGGTATAGTATATTAATATCAACTGTCTATAGGAATATCAACTGCAAATAGTAATTATTTTAATTTTATCTTTATTATATAGTTTACTAATAAAGAGTTTGGGCCACAAATTTCAAGATTACACATGTAAATCGCATTTAATTTTAATATGTATAAACAAACAACATATATTATCAAACCAAGTTAGATTGTTTCCCAACACAAATAGTAATTATACAAGTATAGTATGTGACTATATTCTCAAATCCAGGCTACATCACTGTATACCATTCTGATTAGAAGTGTCCCCAATTTTGATGAACTAGAAACTGCCATGCCAAGTCAATGATTAGACTTTAAAATGTTATTTTGATGTTTCAATGAACTTTAAAATGTTATTTCAGGCTCACATCTTCAAAATATTATTTTGATATTTCTCTTCTTTATGATTCACAGCTTGTTGTAATTTCATTCATTGCCATGACGGTCTTCTTACGTACGAAGATGCATCACAATAGGGTGAATGATGGACTAATATATATGGGTGCACTATTTATATATGTGTCACGATATGGTTTGTTACCTGAAATGAGAGATGAGGATTAATACCTGATGTTCTCCGCTACAGGTGGTTAATATAACTGTAAGTCCGAAAACATTAGCAGTCCAAGTCTTAGAATCACGGGGTTTATTTCCAGAAGCAAAACGGTTCTGGATTGGCTTAGGAGCTTTGCTTGTATATATTATTGCCTTCACTTTCCTATTCACTGCTGCACTTGTTTATCTTGACCGTGAGTATCGACTTTCTTTGTCACCTACGACAAATAAATATCTTGTTAAACTACAACATTAAGTTTCATGGTTAAACATGTCTATTATTGAAGTTAAGGAATCCAAACTGAAAATACCATATTCGGTCAACACAAATGCAATTCTTCATCAAAAGACGCATAATATGGCATTCAAATACCATGATTCTATTATCATCCTTAATTTCTAACAATATTTTGTGTTAATCAGCACTTAAAGAAGGACAAGCAGTAATGTCCGAAGAAGTTTTGGAGGAGAAGAATGCAAACAGAACAGGAGAGCTATCATCAAAGGGAGAAAAAAAATTCAAACTGCCGTAATAACGGGGGACAGTAAAAAGGGCATGGTTCATCCATTTGCTCCCCTTTCATTGACTTTCGATAATATAAGTTATTTTGTCGATATGCCATAGGTAATATAAATATATAACATTTCAAATTGGAATCAAGATCTTGGTGAATGAATGTGAATATTTAGGAAATGAAAGTTCAGGGTAAAGAAGAAGACAAACTAGTGTTACTGAAGGGTGTGAGTGGGGCTTTTAGGCATCCATTTGTTTTACCCTTCATGACTGTATATTTATCATCAAAATTCTCAGATATATGTATTATTTGTTTCAATGCTGGAAGATAATGTGTACATTACTTGAGAAGCTATGTAAGGACATGCTCTGAGTGGTGATAACTGAAACAGACATGATTCTAGTTATAAGATTAAAAATATATCAATTCATACACTAAATATATACTTAGCTCTTAGAAAGTACAGTATTTGAAAATATGATAACTGAAACACACACCTGTTAATTGTAGCTATTTTATGCCAAAATAAAACGATGATATGTTCCTTTGAAACCTGTTAATTGTGATATGTGAATGCTGTGTTCATAAATATATAATCAGGCAACGCATTATTGTTTGTACTCCTGTTATTTACAGTTTCCTATTATTTTTTCACTATCAAATATCTCATATATCGAAAGATGAGTAGTATCTAATCTAAACTACCATGAGTGTTTATTAGTTTAGTTTATGTGAAGAATATGAATGTGTTCATTCATATTCTTTTTAAGGCCATTGATTTATTTCTACAAAAGTAAATCAGCGCATAAAGGATCCAACTCAAGTACCTCTGAATATCGTTACACTTCCAACTCCACCATCCAACCCAGCCATTCACCATTCAAAATTTGAATTCTGGAATTAAGGATCCAATATATTTTCATGTAATTCATAATTTTTATTACAAAATATTTCGGATGATGGTAATTCCTCTGTAGGAAATGAATCATCAATTCTATAAAATACAGCAAACTATGATAACATACATATGAACACTAAAATAAAAACTACAATCTGTACCGTTACAGAAAGGATAAAAATATTGACTTTATGAAATATACCTAAACAATGTTATATTAGTACAAGTTGAGAATGTAATTTGCTCTGTGTCGAATAGCATGGTCTTTTACCAAAACCTTAAACATTATCACACTGTATGTGGTTCAAGATATGAAGTTATCTGCAAAGTATTGGGGATCATATAAAATCAATATATAACCAATTTAAAAGATGCATCATAAACCATGATGTAGTAAATAAAATGCTAACGCAAATCGAAACAAAATTGTAGATATAAATAAAGACAGGTGCATGATCCCATGTTGTAAATTTAATACCTGTAATATCTTATTCACTATATTTAATTCACACACCCAACTACAACTACTTGCCATTTCATATCCATAATAAATACAATTAAACAACCTCTGTTTGCACATTAATTTTATATAATTCAGCCCCATTGCATTTATTTCGTTCAATTCTCCACTACCCTTTTCTTCAAGGCAAACTTTAATAAAAACAGCCTTCTCATCTACCTAGAGGGAGAAAGAGCGAATCTAAGGTTTTTTTCATGGCGGCATCTCCTTCTTATTGCCGACAGTCTCCTCTTTCGCGCTCTCCTCTCTTCACTCCCGTAAGTTTTTCCATTTTTTCCTTTCGTTACCGTATCTATACTATTTATACAGTACAACTTGATGATCACCTTAAGCAACTATGCATATTTTTTAAATTGTTCCGAATATATATATTAGGGGATAACACATATAGACTCAGATTCCTGTATTATTATTATTTTCCAGTAAAAGAAGCACTAATTTCCAGTATAACATTTGAAACCTTTGGCACTTGCGTTATTATAATATCATCCTGTGATTGAACTATCTGGAATATCTATACTGATGTTCACCTTTGAAAACTTATGAACAGTACCGTTTGTGTTATCTGTGTATCAGCAGTAAAGATTTGATAATGCGCCTGGTTATATGAGCTGAAGAAAGTAGGACTTATTATTATTGTATTAGTACAATCTATTTGTGAAGTGGATGCTATGCCTCAGTTTTGGGTTTTGTTGGTATTATTATTGTACTAAAAGACATTTCAAGTAAAAATTATATGTTTAATCAGTAGTATATACCGCCACAACAAGTACGGTTGGTCTGCGACACTTATTAGTAAACCAGAAGACAGATTTCGGCATTTTTTGTTTTATTTGTTTTTTTCTTGTATTGATTTTGTCTGTAGCTTGGTCTGTTTCAGTTTATAATTCTTGGATATCATTAGTCTGTGTAAACACAGTTTTATATATATATATATATATATCGACTTATTAAATATTACATTAGAACTGCCAAACAATATTTAGAGAGAAATATCTTCAAAAGTTCGGGTCTATCAACTTTTGTCTACTACGTAGTCTAATTTATCTTAATATAAGAGATTTACTAAATTTCCTATAAACTCACACAATCATTCATGCATGTACATTGCGAATGCAAAAGAATAGCTACTACAAGTGAGGTACCTTTCAGGTAAAAAGAACATGAATTAATCTGAAAGGTAATTTAGATAAATAATACATGGTCAAAACAATAACTTAATTTCATGTGGTAGATCTACAGATTGTATTAAACAGATGAAAATGAAACCCATCAATAAAATTTATAGTTATTTTAGCAACCTCAAAACAAGATGTTAAAATTTTTTAATTCTAAAGGCATATCAACATTTGAGGTTCCTTTGAACTCTTTTGTTTGAACTGGAGTATTCTTTTAATTTTTAATAACACTCGGAAAACTTAAAAAGATTTTCATATATATATATATATATATATATATATATATATATATAATAAACATGATGAGTCTATACATATCAAAATATAATTACTAAATTTAATAAATTATATAAGAAATTAAAAGACCGTCACAGCTGGCAAATTTGTTAGATTTTATTTTTCTCCTTCCATAAACGACAAATGATTTTATTAAATCAACGCCCTATAGTCCTATGTAACTATGCTCCGGTTGATTTTATCAAAAGTGATATGATAACTAAAGACAGATCCAAATTGATGCGGTCACTATAAGATAGTTCAAATTGATATGTACAAGCCAGGAATTCAAGCATATAAATAAAATCAAGTTTGTAATGAAGTGCAGCAACCCAAGGAAAAACGTACGAAATGAATCACAACAAAAGTTAAATACAATGTTGATTTTGCAATAACCAGATAATTAGACTGTCAAGACCAAAACAAAGAATAAGCTCTCAATCTACTAAAGAACTTGGTTACGCACTCAACCTCTTATACACAAGCTCCCATAACTCTCATTGTTTATTTACTAAGTTGATTAAAAATTTAATATAAATAAGTAAAAATTTTAGTTTTAAATATATGTATATGGTTATTGAATACATTCTCTCACATAATTGTTCACTTGCACCTACCAGATCTGTCACATGCACCTACTTTTAAATACAACATATTAATTACTTTATATATATGCATTTGTTTTATTTTAAATGTTCTTAATATACATATGTCAAAAGTAGATTTTTTGTTTGTTTGGATACATACACCTATAGCAACATATTTCTTCACTCAAAACTTCTTCCAAGCATAGAGGATAACACAGATCCTAATAAGCATCATAAGATGGATGACATAAATGAAATTAGGATTGTCCTTTAAACTCATTTACTTTGTCACTATAGTGATTAAATTGTGTACCTTTCAGGTTAGTATGAAATCAACAGTTGTTCAGCAAAAGAAAAAAGAAACCAACATCAAAAATTTTAGTTAGCTAGAAACCAATCCTGTTTTTTTTATCAGTAGCTATGCACAGGCTTCAACTTAAGGATTCATTCTATAATGTTCACAGTGTTCAGGAAAAATTATAAACGTTTGGTAATCAGTACAGAACCAAATATGCAAATGTTACAATTATAATGAAAATTCGATAATAAAAATACTAGTCGACAAACACAACCCAAACAAGTAGAAATTTACCTTTGTCATCCTTCTTCATCTCTACTTCGCGATGGACTCCTCCAAGATCCAGTATTGCAAAAGCACTCCATTTTTTTCTTCTCCATCTCCTTCATCTCTGGCGAACACCTAATGGCATCGGCATCTGAAAATTAACGATGAGAGGCGACGTTTCAGACCAAGGAGAAGCTTTAGGCTGGGTCGAATTAATTTTAGAGATTCGAGAATGAAAATATTAGGCTTTATTTTGTTTTAGTGGTCTGAGAAGTTGTGTTGAGACATGGATAAATTCTAGGTTTTGTTCTGGCACTAACAACGAAAGAAAATGAAAAGCAAATGTTAAGCGGGAATGAAAAACCTTGAACCTCTGCTAATCCAATTGCCTCAAACTCGAACCACCTTGAACCCTACTTCAAACCCAAATCAACCACCTCGACCGCCCTCATCGCTAGTACGAGTACCACCCAATACGCCATCGCCTTCTGCAAACATCGCCTCTGCAAATACCACCTCCTTTCAACCACTGCAATTCGCCCCTCTTCAAATCGCGCAACCCAAATTAAAAAGGAATACAATTCGAGTAACGTAAAAAAAGGAAGATTTTGTGCCTTGATAATGAGAAGCCGTGGCCAAATCTAATCCACGAAATCACGTTTGAAATTAACGGTAAAAATCAATTTTAGGGTTTTTTGTTTTGAAGAAACGAATGGGAAAATAAGAAATTGGGATGGCGGGAATAATGGGTGCGTAACGAAAGTGATTTCATCTGACCTGTACTACCTAAATAATTTGAAATTGCATCGCCTTTGCTAGTGAACTGATGCAAATTAACGTAGTTGCATCAGTTGACTTTAAAACCGATGCAACTAAAACTATTTGCATCGACATATTTGCATCGGTTGTTGGTGACAACTGATGCAAATTTGATTTTTATTACCTATTGCTTTCCACGTACCAATTGCATCGGTTATTAAGACAGAACTGATGCAAATAGTTCTATTTGCATCAGTTTTTACTTCAACTGATTCAAATGAGGTGATGCAAATGGCATGTTTTGTAGTAGTGCAACCTACTCCATCTCACTACCGAACCAACCTACTCCCTACCACTGCCGGACCAACCTCACCACCGAACCAACCTCACTGATCCAACCTCACTACCGGTTCAAACCCCACTTCCATGCATAGCCGAACCAGAGTGCTACCGGACCAAGATGTGCCAGGCCAGATCAGATCAGCCCAGGCCCACCAGCAGCTATGCATATCCAAGATCCCTACCCCCAGCCTCACTCTATAAATAGAGGGGCAGGGGTACAACAACAGGGGACAAGTTTGAGAGCTCAAGCATGGAGAGAACTTTCAAACAACTTTCAGATACTTGTATCTAAGCTTTGTACTTGTAATCTGAACTAGAAAAGGGAATAATATATAAAGTGGACGTAGGCACATTCTGGCTGAACCACTATAAATCTGTGTGTCTTTTACAGTTTAGTCCCTGTTTTTCATATATTTGCATAAATCACCCAAATCACTAAGAACAACATAAAATCAATTAAATCAAACAACTTTGAGGTGTTTGTCCATTTTTTGTGCAAACATTTTTGGTGCTTTCACTGAAAACTAGAAGCTCGAAGCTCGAAGCTCGAAGCTCGAAGCTTCAGCTTCATCCACTTAACATTTTTCCTAACAGCATCGTTCGCCGCTTGGAAAACATGCCTCCCAAGCAGAAAAAAGATGTTAACAAAGGAAAAAACATCGCATCCAACAGTCTTCCAGATCCAGTTGTCACGGATCAAGTAAATCATCCTCCTCTAGCAGCAGTACCAAATGAAGGATAGGCTAATCCGACCACTCCTGCCACAGAACAGCCCGCAACAATTACTAGGGCAGATTTAGACAGGGTTGTGGTTGAAGTAACTAACCGCTTCACGTCCCAGCAGGAAGCCTTGGTGGATCATCTCATGTCACGCTTAAGGGATGCTGAAGAGTCCAACCGCAACACTGAGTCATAGGGCGAGTCCCAGTTTGGAGGATCTCAGAGACAACAAAGATCTTCCTTCTTCGAAGGAGCTAACGGCAGAAGCAGCCATGGTAGGAGCCGAGATCGAGCACAGCCCGAAGTTAGGCCTGAGGAAACGTTTGGAACCGAACCCAACGAGAGAGGTACCGGGCGAAGGTCAACTGTGGCTGAGCCTGTCATACTACCTAACCACGGAAACGCCAGTGAACGGGGCCGAGCTAGAGTCCAGCCCGAAGTTGGACCCGAGGAAGTGCTTAGATCAGAACCCAGTAGGGAAAGATCAAGGCAAGGGCCAACTGTTGCTGACCCTAGCATGCTCCCAGAAGACCCAAGGCAGCCACTGGAAAATATGAGGAATGATAGACGATATCATCCCTACAGGTCATCTGGACGGAATCAATCCCATAGAACAGAACCAAACTCGTTTCTATCTGCTCCAAATTCTGATGAAAGGATGGCACGCTTATTCAGAGAGTGCGTCCAACGGGAGCAAAGGGATCGAGGGATAGGCGCTAGAGTAACTAGCCCTTTCGCCCGCAATATCGAAATTGCTATCACCCCCCGAGAATGGAAGATGCCAACAATGGAACCTTACAAAGGAACCTCCGACCCCGTTGTACACTTACAGAGATACACACAACATATGCTCATGAGTGGAGCAACAAAGGGAGTACTGTGCAAATGCTTTCCACTATTCTTAG
This sequence comes from Allium fistulosum, assembly GCA_030737815.1. Lineage (NCBI taxonomy): Eukaryota > Viridiplantae > Streptophyta > Magnoliopsida > Asparagales > Amaryllidaceae > Allium > Allium fistulosum. The sequence goes on along the minus strand of CM060903.1, from coordinate 798,437,998 downwards.
CAGATCTCGCTACCTCCTGGTTCTGTCATTTACCCTAGGGATCCATCAGCTCGTGGGAAATGTTGAAAGAAAAGTTTATCAGTCAGTTCCGCATTCATGTGGAACAACCTAAGGACGCTTATTCCTTATCCAGCATCAAACAGAAACCCGGAGAGAAACTGCAGCAATACCTAACCCGATTTAATGCCGCAGCGGCCGCAGTTCAAGATGCCGATGAGAAGCTTATCCTAATGGCCCTGTGTAGTGGTGTGCATCCGGACACTAAATTTGCTAGAAGGTTGACAAAAGAAAAACCAGCTACTTTACCCGATTTCTTCCATGAAGCCGGGAAATATATGAGGCTTGAGGATGCTGCCGTTGAGGGGCAGTCAGGACAGCAAAATAAGGCAACTCACAGCAACGCCTTGCTATGGCAAGGGACGTTCGAAGAAATGATTCCAGAGACAATGCTGGGGGCAAGAAGGGAGAAAAGCGCCTATATTGGCCAGGACCGAGATTCGACACTTACACTCCTTTGAACGAGACCGTCGAAAATATCTTCCTTGCCACCTAAGGCAAAGTTAGATACAAACGCCCACCATACAAGAAGGAATTAGATAACGCGTAGAAATCTGGAAAGTTCTGCCGCTTCCACGAATCTCATGGGCATGATACCAATGAATGCCATCATCTCCGGGACTTGATTGAGGAACACATCAGAAGGAAGAAACTGGAACGCTATGTAAAAGGTCAGGACAGGACTCCAGCTCCTGCCGATGAGAACCCAAGGATACCCTCACCGGAGACCGGCAGAGAAAACCGCAACACTAACGGCTCTGGTCAAGAGAAGATAGTGGTCCATACCATCTCGGGAGGACCGCACATCGCAGACAGAAGTTGGAAAGAGATGGAAAGATATGGAAAGTCGCTTAGAGACAATAAAGACTGTGTCAATTCGGTTATAGAAGAGCGCCACCCGAAGCGGAAAGAAAGTGATGACATCACATTTGGTAAGCGTGACCTAGAAGGAAGGCAATACCCTCACATGGATCCCATGGTTATCTCTGCCCGGCTCGGTCCCACCGAAGTTTGTCGAATTCTAGTAGACACTGGAAGCTCAGTAAATATCCTGTTCAAACATGCATTCGACAAAATGAAACTATCAATGAAGGATGTATCTCCCTGCGATAAACCACTACACGGTTTCACTGGAGATGCGAAGATGCCCCTCGGGCAACTGGACCTCTTTGTTGAAATTGGAAGCCATCCCCGCTGCGTTGTACGGAGACAGACGTTTGTGCTAATAGAAAACCACTCGGTCTAAACGCCTTCTTAGGAAGGCCAACCTTGTCTGACTTCCAAATTGTCCTAGCCCCATGGTGCCTAAAGATGAAATTTCCAACGGGCAATGGAGTAGGGGAAGTAGAAGGAGACCAGGACGTTGCTCGAGACTGCTATGTGACTGAACTTCGCAACAACCACAGGAAGGATAAAGGGAAGGGTGTAGAGGTTTCCCTCTGCACGAAAATTCTAGAAGCATAGCAACTAAAGAAAGCCCCTCCTCTTCGGTATACCAGCGACCCTTTCAATGAATTAGACCCCAGGGACAAAGAGGAGGAGGCCACCGCCGAGCCTGTAGAGGCTATGAAGTTTGTATCTGTAGACAAGCACGACTCAAGTAGACTGTTGAAAATTGGGTCCCAACTAAAAGCAGAGTTGAAGGAGCAACTCATCGACTTTCTCCGCCACAACTTGGATGTATTCGCATGGTCACACGCTGACATGACCGGAATCTCCCCCGACGTAGCATGCCACGTACTAAACATTGATCCTACCAAGGCGACCGTAAAACAAAGAAAGAGAAGTATGGGGGCAGAGCGATCAGCAGCCCTCGATGAAGAAGTAAAGAATCTACTCGCCAATGACTTCATACGAGAAGCCATCTACCCGGAATGGATTGCTAACCCGGTGCTGGTAAAGAAGGCTAATGGGAAGTGGCAAACATGCATTGACTTCTCCAACCTAAACGACGCCTGCCCAAAGGATTGATTCCCACTTCCCCGGATCGACCAACTTGTAGACAGCACAGCCGGGCATGAGCTCTTATCTTTTATGGACGCATACTCAGGATATAACCAAATTCCTATGCATGCTCCCGATCAAGACCACACTAGTTTCATCACTGACCGGGGTTTATACTGCTATAAGGTAATGCCTTTCGGACTTAAAAATGCAGGAGCCACCTACCAGCGCCTCGTCAACAAGATGTTTGCAAGGCTAATAGGGCAAACTATGGAAGTATACGTGGATGACATGCTGGTAAAGTCAAGGAAAGCCGACGATCACGTAAGCCACCTAGGCGAGATGTTTCAAGTACTTCGCCAATATGGAATGAAGTTGAATCCTCTAAAATGCTCTTTTGGAGTATCATCAGGAAAGTTCTTAGGATTCATCGTCCATGCCAGAGGGATTGAAGCAAACCCTGAACAAGTCCGAGCGCTAAGGGATATCAAGATACCTTCCACTCGAAAGGAAATGCAGAGCCTGAATGGAAAAGTGGCCGCCCTAAGCCGATTCATCTCCAAAGCAATGGACAAGTGCGTCCACTTTTTCGAAGCTCTAAAGAAAGACAAAGGAAAGTTCGAATGGACTGACGAATGCTTAACCGCTTTCCTTAACTTAATCGAACACCTCCAGAAACCACCGGTACTCTCGACTCCAAGCGAAGGCGAAGAGTTATACCTATACTTTGCTGTGTCATCTCACGCCCTAAGCGCTGCCTTGGTAAGGGAAGAAAACCGCACGCAGCAGCCAGTTTACTTCGTAAGTAAGAGGTTTACGGGGGCAGAAGTCAGATATCCTAAACTTGAGAAGCTAGCATACTATTTACTAATCACATCACGGAAACTGCGTCACTTCTTCCAGTCCCATTCCATCAAAGTTCCGACCGATCAACCACTGAGGCAGGTACCCCATCGTCCCGACACTTCTAGGCGACTACTTAAATGGTGCATTGAACTAAGTCAGTATGATATCACCTATCACCCTCGCACCGCCATCAAGGGACAAGCCATGGCTGATTTCATTGTAGAATTCACTTCCAACGAAGATATGGAGCAATTGGAAATAGCAGAAGACATCAAGTGGAATCTCTTTGTGGATGGTGCATCAAACGAACAAGGCTCGGGGGCAGGTGTGGTAATAATCACTCCCAGGGAAAATAAGATGCACTATGCTATAAGGTTGGAGTTTGCTGCCACCAACAACGATGCAGAGTATGAAGCAGTGATAGCTGGATTAGAACTTGCCTTAGAGATCGGGGCCAATTCTTTGTGTCTTCATAGCGATTCTCAACTTATTGTTAATCAAATACTAGGAGAATTCCAAGCTCGAGAAGAACGACTCATAGCGTATTTAAAGAAGACCAAGTTACTTCTCAGCCGATTGGACCACTACTTAGTCAAACACATCCCTCGGGAAGAGAACCAAGAGGCCGACGAATTGGCAAAGCAAGCAAGTGTGAGAGACAGCGCCATCTTCGGAGCAGTAACCATCTCAAAGCAACTGACCCCAAGTTTTGAGCAAGTGAATCTGATAGCTGCAACCGAAGAAGCAAATTGGATGACTCCCATCCGAGACTACTTACAAAGCGGCACACTACCCAACGGGCGTAACGAAGTCAAGAAAATCTTGAGGAAAGCTTCCCGCTACACAATACAAGAAGGCATCCTCTATCGGCGCGGATTCTCTAACCCGTTATTAAGGTGTGTTGCTGGGAGGGAAGCCAAGGAAATCTTATCCAACGTTCATCAAGGAAGCTGCGGAGATCACACCGAAGGGCAAACTTTAGCAAAAAAGATACTCCGTTATGGATATTTCTGGCCCACCTTAAGCAAGGATGCCTTAGATTTCGTCAAAAAATGTGACAGATGCCAGAAGTTTGCTAAGATTCTGCGGCTACCAACAACTGAGATTACACAAATGACCAGCCTTTGGCCCTTTGCAGTATGGGGAATTGACTTAATCGGCGAACTACCAATGGGCCGAGGCGGGGCCAAATATGCTATAGTGGCAGTCGACTATTTCACCAAATGGGTGGAAGCAGAACCTCTAAATAAAGTATCTTCAGCAAAAGTTATTAACTTCTTGATCAAAAATGTTCTGTGCAGGTACGGAGTCCCACTCAAAATCATATCAGACAATGGACTTCAGTTTGACAGCGAGGAATTCGCCAACTGGTGCCGAGAGCACGGAATTCACAAAAGCTTCTCATCCGTAGCGTATCCCCAGGCAAACGGACAAGTCGAAGTCGTCAACAAAATTCTGAAAACTCTAATAAAAAAGAAACTCGAAAAGTCAAAGGGCGCTTGGGTGGATGAACTCCCTACGGCACTGTGGGCCTATCGCACATCTTTCAGAACTTCAACAGGGCATACTCCTTTCTCTTTGGCATACGGATCGGAGGCTATGCTCCCAGTCGAAACCATCGTGCCTTCCCACCGTATGATCCACTATAACCCGGAAGAGAACGAAGAACTCCTTCACATGTCTTTGGATCTAGTTGAGGAGAGAAGAAATGATGCAGTCCTTAAAGCAGCGGCCCACAAGCAAAAAGTGACAGCACAATACAACTCCAAAGTCAAGCACCGTACCTTACGAGAAGGGGATCTTGTCCTCAAGCGAATCTTCTCTCGCCCCGGAGTACTAGATCCAATCTGGGATGGACCATATGTAATTCATAAAGATCTCCACAATGGAGCTTATATTTTGTCAACAGTGGACGGAGAGGTGTTCCAAAGGGCATGGAACATCCAACACCTCCATCGATACTTTTCTTAACTTGTACTGCCCATATGAAGTGAATTAATAAAGAGAATCAGTGGACGTAGGCCTTTTCGTGCCGAACCACTTTAAAAAAACCTTGTCTCTTTTTTAACTTGTTCCTTTATATCTTGGCTGCTTGTTAACTTTATCCTTTTCTGTTGAACAAAATCCTATGCGCATAGCATTTCCACTCAAAGCACTCCACAGTGCAACTTCACCTGGACAAGACCTAACAGGTACTATGCGAATCTATGCCCTCGCCAATGAGACACTTTTTGCTCTGGCATCCCTCTGTTGCGGGTTAACTCATTGCTCGCGACGGCCCTTAAAGCCAACTGTAATGAGCCGATTATAAGCCACCAAGAAGGCCGACTATAGCCGAGGCAGCTCATTACGGCGTTCGGCTCGCCGGCAACTGTGAACCGACTATAAGCCCCAACATAAGGTGTGGCCAGCCAGGGGCAGTTCACGGTTAATGATCGGCACCCACGCTAGCCGGCCACAGTAAATCGAATAATACCCACGATTATGGGCCATAATGGCCCGGGTAGTTACTGTGCGCGATCTCGGCTCCGATGTGTCTTAAGTGCGGCTGTGGTAAAAAAGAATTAACTCCCCGCGGAGGCGTAAGATGGGTGACAAATGTCTCCAAGACCCACAGCTAGGGAAAGTGACTACAAAGCCCGTTTGCCACGAACTTAAGCACATCGACGGCCTTCCGTGATTGGAAGTTTTACTTTTTCACATATTTCAATTTTACTTAAGAAACTTTTCTCATATCCTCTATAACAATCCCTGAAGTACAGGACACAGAACAGGAGACACTCACTAATAGAAGCGCATACTCACAGCAAGATACTGGACCGCATCCCTTACTCGGTCACACAGGATATTCAAAGCTGCCATCTACAAGCAAAATATAAAGGGCGGTATTTCCTTCTTTCATATGTAAACACATGACTATAATTTATTCACACCTCACGCTAACGTTGCAAGTCATGAAATTATGTTTTAAAACAAGAACCTGACATCAAACACAATTTGATTACAAGAATATGCATAGCTATATTTCTCATACAACATGTCAAAATAGCAAAAAACATTCAAAAGACGACAAAATCAGCTCAAGTTAAAGAATTACACGTCAAGAATAGAGCTATTTATTACAAGTAGCAAAAATTACAACCTAAGAGTTACTTTACTGTTTTAAGACTAACATATACAACCATGTCAAGTCCACAAAAAGAATTTTTTAGGTCTAATCAGGGAGCCGGCTGCGTCGGAGTCTTATCCTTGTCCTGTTGCCCACCTGTCCGGTCAGAAAAAGAATTCGTTAGTGATAAGCAACCAAGTTAACGGAAAGACTAGAAAGGAATACTTACCAGCATCTGCTCCTTGATCAACTTGATCATCATCCTCTGCTTGCACACCTGTCTCCTCAGCTGCAAGCAACCGCATGCCCTCCTTCACCGCCACCTTCTCCTCCTTGGTAAACTGGGCGGTAAAAGCATCCATCCTAAAGGCCACGCCACCCTCCTTATCTGCCTCAACCTGGGCCTCCTCTAGAGCCCTGAGATAGATCCTAGCCATAACCCGAGGGTAATCATCCATCCAGGACAAGTTACCCTGCCTCCAAGTACGGAAGTACATATACTGGAGCATCCCCTCCATCAGCCCCTCGTTCTCTTCAAACTCCCTCGCCCGGGCCTCGGAATCCGACAACCTTGCGACGGCGGCATCTCTCTCCAATTGGTATCTCGAGCAGTCAGCCTGAAGGGATTTCCGCATCGCCTCCATCTCCTCCCTCAACTTGGCTTGAGTAAGCTCTACAGCCTCAAGCTTCCCAGATAACTCCTCTATCTGCTCAAGATCCGCTTTCCGAACCTCGTCCACCGTGGCAATGGCCATATCGATCCGTTCCTTGCAAGTAGCCTCCATTTTCCGCAGTTCGGCCCGGCTGGCCTCTTCCATAGTTTTCTTTAGACGTCCGGAGGCGGCCTCGTGCTGAGAGATCTGGATGGCCTGATCAGCGAGTTGCTTGGCCTGGTCGGAAACCACTAACTGCAGTCTTATGTTGGCACTCCCAATTTCCTCCCCGTCCTTGACCAATCGGGCATGATGCCCCATCAACTTCCTGGTCTCCTCAGCAACCCGGTCGATATTTGCTTTAGCTTCGTTCCCCATAGCGACAACCCGAGTAGTAAGCAAATCAAGGTCCAGGGATTTGGCCTCATCAAGCACCTTTACCATAGGGTTGCGAGGAAGAAGGTGCTCACCGGTAACCTCGTCGAAGGAAATATCATGAGAACTTGGATCCAGATCAGGATGACCCGCAAATGGATTACGAGCCAAGCCAGGACGATCAATCTGAGTAACGGTAGGATTTTCAGACGGGTGCGGAGAGAGTGTGAACTCAGTATCCTCCTCCGTGATATCATGGAGAGGCTGAATTGGGGGCTGAGGACCAGGTGAAGGCTCGGATAGGGAGCGACTCCTCTTTCTTTTTTGAATATCCTCTCCAATAACCCCGAGAAGAGGACGGTAGCCGACTACATCCCCGGAACGGTGGGTCGGAGGCTTCGGCTTGGCGGAAGCTTTGGAGAGCTTGTATTGTTCAAGCCTGTGCCGAAGATCTGAGGTCTTGGCCGTTTTACCTGCTCCTGATATGAAAACCAAGTGTCACCAACATGTATTGAGCCATCATTCAAGAATTAAAAGAGTAAAGTGAAATTCACCTTGAACCACCGAAGTTGCTTCAGTAGAGGCGCTCCCGGAAGATAAATCAACACCGGTCCCAACTTTATCGGCTCTCTTAGATTTCTCCGTCTCCTCCAGACCTTCGAAGGCTTGGCAGAAAGCGTCATCCGTCCACTCTTGCATCTCGCCTACTTGCCCAGAAGACAAAGCCCCGACACCGTCGCCACCTCCGGCGCCTTCTCCTCCATCTTCGCCTTGCTCCTCCTCCACCTCTCCCTCCTCTGGGATATCTGGACATGTGCTGGGAGAGGGACCGTCAGACATTTTGAGCTTCTTCCCCTCGGCAACCGGATGTTTTGGAAAGGGCCTCCTTTTACTGCTCTTCGACTCGGCCCCTTCTTTAGCTTAGGCAGCCTTCTCTTCAGCCGTGTCCCTCTGCTTGACCACGGACTGCTGTGGAAGGATCAAGCTGTACTCCAAGAGTGTAGCGTTCCTGATCAGGTAGGCAGCCGACCTATCTCTCCCAGTAATAGCTTCTATTTCTGCTGCCGTCTGAACCAGGCGGTCATTCTCCACGACCGCAAAACCACCTGTCGCTAGCAAAAAATAAAAACACATAAGAAAGAGTATTGCAACCAGAACGGGAATTAAAAATAAAGCTTTGACTTACATCCGGAGGTGAAGCGCCGAATAGAAACGGAGTCATCCCTGACAAAGAACCATTCCTTCTTGAACATGCTGTACTTGGAATATAAATCCAGGACCGGCTTAAAAGTTACGGCCGATTCCAAGCTGATGTAGGGAGACCCCTTCTTGTAACCTCTCAAGTTGTACAAATACCGGATCTCCCGGTTGGAAGGAGGACGCCCATATCTCCTCTGGAAGATGACAAAGAGACTCACCAGAATGGCATAAGAGTTGGGCTGAAGCTGGAATGGAGCTACCTTTAGATATGTGAGAAAGCTGACTACCCAGGCGTTGAGAGGCGGGATGGCACCGCACATGCAATGATATCTGCTGTAGGCAAAATATCCTTCGGGAGGATCATACGGCATCACTCCCGCATCCGGCAATAACATGCGTGCTCGGTCGATCCCGAAGGAGCGAGATATAACATCGAGTTGCTCGCCCTTGAGTAAGCTAGGGAAGCAATCAGGTGGCAAGTTAAGAAGTTCCTGAGGACCGTATCCATCCACTAATGATCTCGGGGTGGGCCCGTGACGGACAGGTCCTGGCTGAGCTAGGGGCACGGCGGAAGGCTCTTCTCTGTCATGAGATCTCTTTTTCTCTGATCGGGTTTCCACTTTGTGAGACATTTATCTGCAGACACAAGAAAGTATATCGTTAAGACACATAAACTATGTAATCTAGAGTTTCACTAGTGATTCAGGTATAAAATTCCATCCGGTAGAAGGTTCATTCAACACTCGGAATCCCCGAATTCGTTCAGTAAGGCCCAACCAAGAGCTCATTCGGCATTCCAAATATGAAAGCTCATTCGGCATTCCAAATATAGAAGCTCATTCGGCATTCCAAATGTGAAAGCTCATTCGGCATTCCAAATATAGAAGCTCATTCGGCATTCCAAGTATGAAAATTCATTCGGTCATTCGGTAGCCCAAAGGCTCCGAGTTCGTTCGGTGCTTAAAACGCCCCGAGTTCATTCGGTATTCCAGCCCTAAAAGTTCGTTCGGCAGAGGCAAACTCACCTGGATCGGCAGTTAAGTAGGACTCGGTGCTCAGTTGATTCGGTCAAGCTTGATTCTGCACTTAGTTGGTTCGACTATCTCACTCGATAAGGAATGGCGAAGGCATAACACCTCTACTTATAGGCAAATAAAGGACACCGGACCAACTGGACCGGCACTCAGGGACCGAATGAAGATGACCAAGAAACAAAGTAAGCCGTATGCCAGCATACGCACCACTTTGGGAGGCAAATGTTGGGCGAATTCTCACCACCGGACCAGCCACCCTCCAAATTAAAGAAAACCAACTCTTCCACCAGAACCACCGAATCAAAGCTCCACCGGTCCACTCTATCTCACTGCCGAACCAACCTGCTCCCTACCACTGACGGACCAACCCACTCTATCTCACTACCGAACCAACCTGCTCCCTACCACTGCCGGACCAACCCACTCTATCTCACTACCGAACCAACCTACTCCCTACCACTGCTGGACCAACCTACTCCATCTCACTACCGAACCAACCTACTCCCTACCACTGCCGGACCAACCTCACCACCAAACCAACCTCACTGATCCAACCTCACTACCGGTTCAAACCCCACTTCCATGCATAGCCGAACCAGAGTGCTACCGGACCAAGACGTGCCAGGCCAGATCAGATCAGCCCAGGCCCACCAGCAGCTATGCATATCCAAGACCCCTACCCCCAGCCTCACTCTATAAATAGAGGGGCAGGGTACAACAACAGGGGACAAGTTTGAGAGCTCAAGCACGGAGAGAACTTTCAAACAACTTTCAGATAGTTGTATCTAAGCTTTGTACTTGTAATCTGAACTAGAAAAGGGAAATAATATATAAAGTGGACGTAGGCACATTCTGGCTGAACCACTATAAATCTGCGTGTCTTTTACAGTTTAGTCCCTGCTTTTCATATATTTGCATAGATCACCCAAATCACTAAGAACAACATAAAATCAATTAAATCAAACGACTTTGAGGTGTTTGTCCATTTTTTGTGCAAACAACGCTGACCCATGTTATCACGCAGCCGACCCGAAGTCACGTGCCGAACGACTCGATGTGACCAGACTATAATGTAGCCGACCCAGCTACATTTCCTACCGACCCACATCCTAGGAGCCGAACCACAAAACTCGAAGCAAAGAAGCCCAAGACTCGATGCAACCATGCCACACGCCACTAACGACCCTCAACTTGACCGAGGCACCTTGTTACCTTACCCACGACTGAGCCACCATGGCAAGCCACAGTACCGAACCACCTTGACCGAGCCACTCCAGTATGACCGAACCACCTTGCCGAGCCACCCTGACCGAACCACAACGCCGAGCCACCTGATACTCCACCGAGCTACCCTAGTGATGACCCGAAGTCACAAGCCTTAGGACTCAAAGTTGTTGAGCGACAACCACGGCCGAACCACCATTAAGCCGAGCCACCCTCCTTGACTAGCCACCGACACAGTCGGGCCACCAATGCCGAGCCACCTGCGCCGAGCCACCAATGCCGACCGAACCATGAATTCCAGACCGAACGACCGATGTCGACCGAACCATGCCTCCTCTCCACTCCTCGACCGATCCATGCCTCCAAGGCCGAACCACATCATCAAGGCCGGACGACCCACATTGAACCATCCAACCAGCTCAAACCTTTCGTATTCCAACCTCGACAGACGAGTAGTCGATTTAGTTAAATCCGCCTGCTCACGGCCTTGCCAAAAGGTGGGTTAACAAAAACTATTTCCTTCTAAATTCCAAACTAAGTAAAATGGATGGGTTTATATTCAAATCCTTGATTTTTAATGTGAATGTGGTTAAGCGACATTATAACCTAAGTTGGGATTTAAATAGCATATTTGGTTTAATATGATAATTTTGAAATGAGAGTTTAACCTATTTTGGAAATACGACTTTTGAATGAAAATATAATTTCGAACTATGATTTCAATGTGATATAATTTCAGAAATAAGTAATGATTTCAAAAATGATATGATTTGAATTGAATATGATATTGTGATATCAATTAAGAAATGGTTTTGGAAGTATAAAAGAACCATCCGATATGTAATAAGCGATTGGTTGTGAAAGAGACCGGGATCGGATATGGGCATACTCTCTGTTGATACCGAAAACCACTTTGACAACTATGTACGTAGTTGAGATTCCAGAATGAAGTAGGATGGTGGCAACGATCCTATAAGTTATATACGTGGACCTAACTCCCATGAGTTAGCATAAGGTGGCTAAAACAGAAGCAATTGACGGGCTAAGTGAGGTCATTCCTCCGATCGGGCACATTCCATCGATACTATATTCCGACTTTGCGATTTATTTGGTGGCCACCCTCGATTTTTTTTGACTCGAGAGTGTGTTCTGAGGTGGGTGGTAGTAGCTGCTATGCGTTACCACCAATCCGGAAGTGTAATTGGTATATCTACACTGGCATTGCCTAGTTGTGCCGTGTCACCTACCCTAGCACGCCTTCTACGAGTTTGTTTTATGTCATACCTATGTGGTATCCTCTAGGGGCTCCAGTTTACGCGGAGTTACGGTACTGTATAGACTATTGGCATTATAAAAATGTGTTAAGGGGGAAAATGTAAAGCCTTAACGCTATTTTAATACTTTTACTTTACTGTAGACATATTATGATAGCATATTGTACTACATAGTAGATAGTTTAACGGATCCTTAGGAGATGTGAATCCCGAACATCTCTTAAGTTACTGCACTCACGTTAGACACTAGATAGGAGATGTCAAACCCCGTAAACATCTCCGATGTCGTTTACACTCATAGTTATTTACCGTTGATTTAACTCACATAAGATCTTTTAGTTCTGACTCGAGTGTTTTGTCTTTTCAATTCGCTCGGGTCAGCCTGAGCATTTCAGGATTTGAAGACCTTATTTCTGGAGGACGAAGACGAAGATTTATGCTACTATTATTTACTTTATTTATTCCACTGCATTCATACTGTTCCGCTGCATTATTTATTTATCTCTGATATGTGTAACTCTGATTTTGTATTGTATAAGTATAATTAAATGTTTTGTATACAACTTCATGAACTGTTATTTGATTATTATATTTTGTCATTCCGCTACGAGATTCTGTTTTGTTTTTCTTTCCCTGCCTTTTCTTATTCACCCCAATAACAATCCGCCTTTCTGTATGGTTTGAGTCAGTATGTGTGTCTGCTTAAAACGTACAAAAAGGAGGGATGTTACATCGAATATGGCTTAATCAGTCGGTCGGTTGTGGTCATAATCGAAGTCCTTAGTTATGTACAACACTCGATAAACCACTCGACCAGTTATGGTCATACCCTTTTTTTTCCATCTTCTTGTGTATCTTTGACTTTGTTATTCTCCAATAAATTGTTAGCTTCATCTTGAATGCTCGTACACTCTACTATATCATTATTTAAATCTCTTCATTTAAACACACACACGCACTATACTTTTATTAAATGCACTTTAAGTCTCATTTCTTCCGGTTGTAATCTTCACAATGCTTATTATCATCCTTAAAAACTTGATAAACTCATTATTAGCATTATTGTATAGTTATGATCATCAAAAAACATGTTCCTAACCTTCTTCTCCTATTTGATGATGCAACCACACAACTTATAAATATATACATTCAAATTCCTCCCCTTTAATTTTTACTCCACATATATTTGTGTAATCCTCGTATCGATATGATTAGTTTTTACTTAGTTTTTTCGCCCTTTACCATTAATAAAAAGGAATGAAAACCTATGGTACATAAATAGGTACTGAGCAAACCCACCCCATGTATTTGTTATAAACTATTTTGTCCCTTAAAAGCTTCTATATAAATTTGCAAATGAGGTAAAAGTATTTATACTTTGGGATTTTTAAGTATAAAAAGTTAAATAAGTGTACCTTTACAGTTATGTTCCCAATTATAATGATGTTTCTACTTAAGTTACTTAGAACATCTACTGTCCCACACTCCTTTAAAATGTCAAGTACCTACAAAAATAAGAATTTTGTGTATGGTACCCAATTCCTATGTTGAGGTCTAAGGGGTTAGTCATAAGTAATCATTTCTAAAAACATATGGTTGAACCCTTGATAGAAAAATAATAAATATATTAATTAGCATATACGTTTATATATATTGGAAGCTTATATAATTGTTACATTTAATCACATCGATTCCTTATTTTAAAGTTTCCCAAAAGAATCAAGTGAATCAAATCTTAGAGGACCAAACCCAAGTGGGTATGGTACCAAAATCCTAAAGAGAGTCATTTTCATTTAACTATAAGGTCACATAATCTCTAAAATATATTTATACTATGCTTATATTTAGGGATCCATCTATAAATATGCTTATATGACTTATTTTTTATTTTAGTAGTTTTGTCAATTCCTAAACTTAGTATGCATAGTGATGTACTTTTCAAGATACTTTGATTTTATTCTCGTTTCTGAAACCAAATCCTTGATTATTAATCGAAAATTGAAATTGTTATCAAATTTGATAAATTCCCCTTACCTTGGTCAATATTAGTAGAATTAATGGAATTTTTTTCTAATTTGACTTTCATGTCACTAATCTCATGATTAAGTGATTTATAGTAAAGTTTAAGCAATAATTTTCCTTAAAAAGCTTGGTGTTTTCATCTTTGAAAGTTTTTGATGTCATTATTAAGAACACAGACTTGAGACTTCAAATTTTCATAAGTTTCTTGTGATTTTTATAAATTTTCTTCCAAATTCACCTTCTCATCCCAGTATATTTATTTTTATCCGACTATGTTTCATTTTTTGTAGTAATTTTATGAGCCCTTTTCATTTCCTTATATTTATTTATTAATTCAAAATTTGATCATAATATTTAAATTCAATGCGTACCTCATTAGTAATTGCAGTAAATCATATATTTGGCTTCTTCCATGTTATAACTATTTTCATTATCATAAGGAGACCATCCCATATTTCTTGTAAAGCTTACTTCTTATATTTCTCGAATCATGTTCTGGAAATTTCTATTATCGTCATCACCTTTCTGGCAATCTTGTAAATTCCCATTTTTCCCATATTTTAAGCATTGGAGATCAAACTCACTATTTTTGGGCTTCGTTGCCTTCTATATTTTATATTTTTAGTAAAGTAATCATTGAGTCCTTTAGCCATCATAGCAATACTTCCTTCATTTAGGTCTATGTCATCTTTAGTTTGTCTTGGAAAGCTTTCTCCATTTCATCTGTCTATTTGCTCATTTTTCTAGCAAATTAACTTAAGAGCGCATTAGACGGCCAATTCATCATAGTTTCAACTGTTAGTTTTCTAGAATTTAGAATTTCATTATTTAGAATTTCATTTGTAGGATAAATTTCTATAATTTATAGTTTCAACAGTTTTCATTCCAAAATTAGAAAACGTATTTTTCAACATTGAGATTGTTCTCCACTTTACCATATTAGTTCCCTTGTGGGTTTCTTATAAAATTTTCCAAATTCATTTTGTGATTTTTAAATGCTAACATGATTAGATTTATTTTCATCTAAAGAACAAAATAAAATAATCATGGCCTTCGCATTATTTCCGAATGGTGCAATCAAAGCATTGGTCGATGTACTAAAGTCAATAGTGGGTTGACTTGAGTACCATTCCAAATTTCAAATCCATTTTCTTGCAAGTAAATATACATTCATATAGATCTATAAGTGTAATTTGTTCAAGTGAACAATAAGGGACATGCAGTCGATTTTCCTTCCAATGATGTAGTGAATATGGCCATTTTGGTATATAAAATTTTGTTATGATTTTTAAATTACTAGACTCTAATACCGGTTAAAAGTTTTGGACAGATCGATTATATGGTCGAGTTTGAAACATACTTAAGTTATGAAAGATACTTACTAATAAGCAATTAAATATATAAATGAGTATGTAATGTAGTGGAATAAATGTAAAATAAATTACAGAATATACACCAAAAATTTTATACCTGTTCAGACTTCCTATCGAACATCCAACCCTAGAACTCCCATTATAATTTCACTAGTCAAGTTCACTTAACCCGTAGGAAAGGCATGCATAATTTCTATTGCAACTAAAATGGACTTTAACACAAATGACCACTCACCTGGCCGACTTCTAGAATTTCACTACTAACTGGTCTCCCCATCGAACAACTTTTCGGATTTTCCTTGTCGACCCCATGGATTACACAACTTCAAATTATAAATAGACTTCATGATATTTTTTTAATACACTGACTTGTCTCCTTTGTAGTACAAGCAATCCTATAACTCGGGCAAATGAATTGAGTGGTGGTTTAGAGAATATAGATCATTTTTTGATGATATGGAATGAATATACGTTGATCTAGAAAGAATATTGTAATTTTTAGTACAAATTCAAATGTAGTGGAGTTATGTAACATGTTGAATATGCGTCTATATGATTTTTGTTTGATGATAATAAACATATATATATTCATTTAAATGTAATTTGATATTGTACTATTTTATTTTTCACAGATTAAATAAATATTTGCTGAATAAAATAAATAACACAGAATTTGAATTCAAACAGAAATTTTATTCAAACAAATATTTATTACAATTTTGAATAGTACAAATTCAAGCTCTCACTATATACATACAATTTCAGTTACAATACAATACAATCCATATTTACATCAGGACCTCACTACATATCACTCACACTCGTATTTATCTTCAACTTCGTTCCAGTTTGAATCCAACATCTGAGCAATCTGCAGAAATACATATTGACGTAGTAAAATTGAAAATAAAATATTTTTGCAATATAAAATAAAATGTGATTTTGAAAATAATATTTGCCTTGGTTATTTGGGTTGTTCGTCATCATTTAATTCTGAATTTGTCACACACGAACAATTTGTGACATGCACAGTGTATCACTGTACATGCCACAAGGCCGTGCACACCGATATATGTATATACACTTGATATAGTAACAGGGACAGGTGAGCACAGGTCAAACCCAAACCAAAAATCGGGTTCAACTCAAGTGCAAAATAAATAAAGTCACATCACGAGAACAAGGTCAAACCCGAGCGTTTAAGCTGGATTCAACACAGGGCAATAGAGGTCAAGTCACTGCTATCATGACTCAACTCAATACAACAATGAAGACAACAGTCAAATGAATGACCAGTCTCGACAAACCAGAACTTAAGACCAGAAAACAAAACATCAAAAGGGATGAATACAAATACCTCAAATCAGGTTCAAGTGCATCAGTACATGATACATGAACCAGACAAATACACAAATAGACACATAACAGATGAATGCAAACTGCCACTAAGCAAATGACACAGTCAGTTCAAACATGTATCAAAGAGCATGTGCAAGAGGCAACAGAACTCAAACTAGCAATTGCAACAAGACTAAATAGTGAAACAAGACCATCAAGAGGCAACTGCAACAACAAACAAGACTCAACTAAAGTGGTGAATACAAAAAATAAGCAGCCCAAAGCGAAGACATAAACAAGACTCGAACTCAAGTCAGTGCACAAACATATATATATATATATACATATGTATATACACATGTATACATACATGAAGTGACAACACAGCAGTTTGAAACTGCACATTCAACTCAGACTCGAGTGGGGCAAGAAACAAATATACATACACAATGCAGGAGTGTAAACATCACCATGAACAGGCAAACAAGTGATGAACACAAAAATGAACCAGCTCACAATAACCAGGTACAAAGTGCACCAAAGGGAACACAATGCAAACAGAGTTGCACACAGTGCCACAAGACCAGACTACACAAATCCAATGCAAAGGAATGCAATCAAGTGAGCAACATGAATAAAATCAAGCAAAGCAATTCATAGCAAAGAACAAAGCAGTAGTGACCAAGTCAAAGTGGCAAAGAATACAAAGCAGTAAACAATTGACCAGAGAAATCAACGTGGTTCACCAGAAAAACAATACCGTGATGATCAAGCAAATCAAATAGCTCAAAATCAATGCCGTGGGAATCAAGCAACAAGATTATACGAATTGAAGAAGTCAGCGAAATCACCATCGTTCAACAATTATCAAGTGGCCAAAACAATTTAGTTGACGAATTCAAATCAATCCAGACGAACGAAAATTTAGGAATTTGACTCCTATATAAACAACTATCATCAACTGCAAAAAGTGCATTGAGTTCAAGCATTAAACCAGCAAAGAAAAGAAAAAAAATACATACCGGAATCAATAGAATCGAACTCAATCCTCGAAGCAGCCAAGAGCAAACGAACAAGAACGAAGCACACACGAACAACTACTGTATCGATCAGCAAAGGCGCAGCTTTGATTGTAATCAGAAGCCCTAATTTTGCAAGCAAAGAATAAAAGAGCCGAAGCCCTAATCTCTGAAAGAAGATAGAAGCCGCCATTATTTTTAATAAGGAAGCCGGGCCGAAGACATAAGTGAACAAGAAAAAGGATTTCTTTTTAATATTGGGCCGGCCATTCTCAAGTTTATAATTTGATTTAGGCTAATTTTTTAAATTAGGGCTTTGTTATTTTAATTTATTTTAGATTTAAATTCTTCTTTTAAATAGTTGTATTTACTAGTCGTGTGACTAGGGGACAAACTATGTGGCGTAGTTTGGGAATTCGCAACTCAGTGGCTGAGTTGTGGTAGGGTTTTGAGCGTAGAGTTAGATTAGTCAATAGCGGATATAGCGAGTTTACGTGTGTAAACGTCTGACTATCTAATTTCTAGTAGAAACCTTGAGGGCAGCACGTAGGCAGGGTTTTGCCGAAGCTGGGTAAATTCTGTGTTGTTCTGTTCTGCTATTATCTGTGCTGTTATTATCTGTGCTGAAATCTGTGTTGAAAATTATTTTAAACTTCCACAATAATTTTTATAATTAACACTATCACCCTATTCACCCCCCCTCTAGGGTGAAATCGATCCTACAAGTGGTATCAGGGCTAGGAATAGGAGTCAATTTTTTGTTTTAAAAATTCGATTGTTTTTTCAAAAATCAATTTTTGTTTTAAAAATTTGAATTTTTTAAAATGACTTCTTTTAATAATGCTTTTGCTGAGGGTCAGTCGATAGTTAGACCTCCAATGTTCAATGGTGAATATGCTTATTGGAAAAATAGGATGAAATTTTTTCTAGAAACCATTGACGCTTGGAATATTGTTGAGACAGGTTATATAACTCCAACTATAACTACAGATAATCAGGAAATTAAAAACCGAAGGAACAATGGACAGAGCTAGAGAATAAATTACAAAATATTAATGCTAAAGCTATGAATTCTATTATTTGTTCATTGGATCAATTTGAATTTAATCGTGTCTCACATTGTCTGACTGCGCAGGAAATATGGCACACACTCGAAGTGACTCACGAAGGAACATCTCAAGTCAAAGAATCTCGCCTTGCCATGCTAAGCAGCGAATACGAGAACTTCACTATGGCAAAAGAAGAAAATGTTAAAGAGATGTTTGGACGACTTTCCAATATCATATACAAATCAAAAGCTCTCGGAAAATCATACACAGAATTGGAAATAGTCCGAAAAATCCTCAGAGTCCTTCCACGAAGTTTTGAAGCAAAAGTAACTTCCATTCAAGAATCGAAAGATTTGAAACAACTCAAAGTTGAAGAACACATCGGAAATCTCACCACTTATGAGCTAGAGATGAAATTCAAAGAAGAGCGTGAAGAAGAAGATACTCGAAAGAAATCAATAGCTCTCGAAGGAACAACTGAAAGTGATGATGATTAAGATGATGATGGTGCAGCAGAACTAGAACTATTAATAAGGAAATTCAAAATGTGGAATCACAAATAGGGAAATTCAGCTCTAAATTAAAAGGTGAAAAGCAGAATAGCCAAAGTATTTGACAGTCCAGACGAACAGAAGATCATCTGTTACAAGTGCAACAAACCCGGTCATATCAAGCCCGATTGTCCACAAAATAAATTCAGCCATGGAAAGAAACAGAAAAAGAAAAGTTTTGCAGCCACTTGGGATGAAACAGACGAGGAAGATCAAAGCACTGGCAGTGAAAGTGAAAAGGAAGAATTGTGTCTTCGAGGTGATATAACTGACAGTGACGATGACGAGCCAAGTGAGGTATCAAAACTTACCCATTCTGAGTTGCTTATTTATTTTCACGAAGTAAACGGTTGTTTTGAACGACTTAGGGAGGGATACGCTAAACTTGAATCACAAAGAGATAGTTTGATAGAAACAAATGAACAGCTTGAACAGTTAGTTAAAAACTATCAAAGTAGAATCCTTAAGTGTGATAGGTGTCCAACATTCGAAGATGAGATTAAAAAATTAGAAATTAATATAAAATCATTTGAAAATGAAATTCTGATTTTAAAAGAGAGTGAAAATACGAGAAGAGAAAATTCTATCAAAAAGTGCACTCAATTATTGAATGAAAACGAATCACTTAAATCACAAGTCCAACAATTGTCTACTACTTTACATAAATTTTCCAAAAGTGAAAGATCGTTGAATATGCTATTAGGGAAACAAACTGTCAATATTGATAGACAAGGACCTGGGTATACTCAAACATAACGGTATAGAAGGGAAACTAAACAAGTCAATTCAATGTGCACTATTTGTAGAAAAACTGGACACGATCCAATAATTGTTGGTATAGACTCAAACATGTGAAAACAATTCCAATTTGGGTTCCAAAAGGCACAAATATAGAATCTCTCAAATTTAAACAAATCTGGGTGCCAAAAGGAACATATATAAATAGTTATGGGTCTCTACAAAATTATTTTTCAAATTATTCTACCATTAACAACCATGGACCTATAAAAAAAAAGGTCACAAAAATCTTTTACCGTGTAGGTGTGGTGGCAGGCTAAGGAATAACAAAAGTGTTATCTGGATTCTGGCTGTTCCAGAAACACAACGGGCGACAATTCAAAGTTCCTTAGCCTAGTATAAAGGTGGAAGATTCACAATGGGCAACAACGAAAGATTATCGTATAGGTAAAACAGGTAATTGTATTTATTTTCAAACGATAATTTAATGTGATAATCTGTACCATAATCTGAATTAAATCAGCCAGTTATGTGAAATGATTGATGATGTTAATTCTGACTTATTCAAAATGTTGACCAATCATCTTTGAATAAAATTGCTTGGATTAATTGTGATGTTGATTGATTACTGATTTCTCATGCTACAAGTAGATATATTTGTTTACTTGTTTATTTCAACGGCTTCAATTCAATCTCAAGAGAACTTCATTCAAAAAGATGTGACAAATGATTTTATGAAATTTGTTGAATTTTCACAAGCTTGGTTTATAACATTTAAACAATGATAATGTTGAGTGAAAGAAAAATTCAAATGCAGATTACACTGGCAATCTAGTGGATGAAGAATTACTAGTGGACCGTGATTTAACTTTCAGTAATTGCATCGCTTTTCAAAGAAAATATCTGAATATTTTCCATTTCAAATAATTAACAGATATTCTTCTTAAATAAACCCTTCAAGAAAATCATTTTTGACCTTGTTTCAGATTAGTTATTTCAGAAAAATTGATTTTATAATTATTTTTGAAATTGATTTTAAAATCACTACATTAACTAATCTGACCCCCTACTAATTATCGAAAAGAAAAATAGTGATTGAAAAAGTGATGAGTGTTGATATTAATCATATATTATAACTCGAGACAGTATATTTAATAAAATTTCTTTAGAAATTTAAACAAGAGTTATAAAAACTTTCGTTTGACAAAAATTTCACGACCATTTCTATTTCTATCATTTTCTATTTGGTATCACTCATCAAAATCCAATATAGTATGTGAATATGTGGTATTTTAAACGGAAATCATTCGTTTTTCGTTTTATTATATTTTTAAAACATCCAAAGTATTCACTCTCATTTAAAAGTCCTCACAGTTATGCATGGGTGAATTACTTGGATTTTTGATTATGTGCTTCCATGCTCATTTAAAAGTCCTCACGGTTATGCATGTATGGAACGCATATCAAAATTGATTAATTAAAAAAAAAGGCAAGTTGATTCTAATCCCATTTAAAAGTCCTCACGGTTATGCGTGGTTAGAAGATACTTGAATTCATCTATTTTTTAATTCTTTGGAATACTACTAATCTCATTTAAAAGTCCTAACGGTTATGCATTGTTAGTAGATATTCAAATTCCTGATATAAATATACCACAAATAGACACAACTATATGGTTTTATATGATGACATTATCCCTATCATTCTAAAGTGGAATATGAGTCAAACAAAGTATTTATGATTTTTGTTTGATTTTTTTTATTGAAATTTAATAGTTATACTCGATTGGGAATTAATATTGTTTTAATGTCTATCACTTTATCTCTATTTTTCTAACATTATTATTCTTTTGCTCATAACAAAAGGGGGAGAGAAAAGTTAAGATTTTGAAAATAAAGGTCAAATATTTTCTAATTGCATCAAGGCTCATTTGAATATTTTTATGCATATATGAAGGGGGAGTATTGTGTAGAGAGGGAACATTCAAATAAGGTGAGCAAACCGAATAATCAAATACATTTTATATAGTCAAAATCTTAAATATATGTTTGTTATCATCAAAAGGGGGAGATTGTTGAATATGCGTCTATATGATTTTTGTTTGATGATAATAAACATATATATATATTCATTTAAATGTATGTGATATTGTACTATTTTATTTTTCACAGATTAAATAAATATTTGCTGAATAAAATAAATAACACAGAATTTGAATTCAAACAGAAATTTTATTCAAACAAATATTTATTACAATTTTGAATAGTACAAATTCAAGCTCTCACTATATACATACAATTTCAGTTACAATACACAATCCATATTTACATCAGGACCTCACTACATATCACTCACACTCGTATTTATCTTCAACTTCGTTCCAGTTTGAATCCAACATCTGAGCAATCTGCAAAAATACATACTGACGCAGTAAAATTGAAAATAAAATATTTTTGCAATATAAAATAAAATGTGATTTTGAAAATAATATTTGCCTCAGTTATTTGGGTTGTTCGTCATCATTTAATTCTAAATTTGTCACACACGAACAACTTGTGACATGCACAGTGTATCACTGTACATGCCACAAGGCCGTGCACACCGATATATGTATATACACTTGATATAGTAACAGGGACAAGTGAGCACAGGTCAAACCCAAACCAAAAATCAGGTTCAACTCAAGTGCAAAATAAATAAAGTCACATCACGAGCACAAGGTCAAACCCGAGCGTTTAAGCTGGATTCAACACAGGGCAATAGAGGTCAAGTCACTGCTATCATGACTCAACTCAATACAACAATGAAGACAATAGTCAAATGAATGACCAGTCTCGACAAACCAGAATTTAAGACCAGAAAACAAAACATCAAAAGGGATGAATACAAATACCTCAAATCAGGTTCAAGTGCATCAGTACATGATACATGAACCAGACAAATTCA
Organism: Allium fistulosum; assembly: GCA_030737815.1. Lineage (NCBI taxonomy): Eukaryota > Viridiplantae > Streptophyta > Magnoliopsida > Asparagales > Amaryllidaceae > Allium > Allium fistulosum. The sequence continues at coordinate 798,415,246 of CM060903.1, read as the reverse complement.
CAAATAGACACATAACAGATGAATGCAAACTGCCACTAAGCAAATGACACAGTCAGTTCAAACACGTATCAAAGAGCATATGCAAGAGGCAACAGAACTCAAACTAGCAACTGCAACAAGACTAAATAGTGAAACAAGACCATCAAGAGGCAACTGCAACAACAAATAAGACTCAACTAAAGTGGTGAATACAAAAAACAAGCAGCCCAAAGCGAAGACATAAACAAGACTCGAACTCAAGTCAGTGCACAAACATATATATATATATATATACATATGGATATACACATGTATACATACATGAAGTGACAACACAACAGTTTGAAACTGCACATTCAACTCAGACTCGAGTGGGGCAAGAAACAAATATGCATACACAATGCAGGAGTGTAAACATCACCATGAACAGGCAAACAAGTGATGAACACAAAAATGAACCATCTCACAATGACCAGGTACAAAGTGCACCAGAGGGAACACAATGCAAATAGAGTTGCACACAGTGCCACAAGACCAGACTACACTAACCCAATGCAAAGGAATGCAATCAAGTGAGCAACATGAATAAAATCAAGCAAAGCAATTCATAGCAGAGAACAAAGCAGTAGTGACTAAGTCAAAGTGGCAAAGAATACAAAGCAGTAAACAATTGACCAGAGAAATCAACGTGGTTCACCAGAAAAACAATACCGTGATGATCAAGCAAATCAAACAGCTCAAAATCAATGCCGTGGGAATCAAGCAACAAGATTATACGAATTGAAGAAGTCAGCGAAATCACCATCGTTCAACAATTATCAAGTGGCCAAAACAATTTAGTTGACGAATTCAAATCAATCCAGACGAACGAAAATTTAGGAATTCGACTCCTATATAAACAACTATCAACATCGGCAAAAAGTGCATTTGAGTTCAAGCATTAAACCAGCAAAGCAAAGAAGAAGAAAAATACATACCGGAATCAATAGAATCGAACTCAATCCTCGAAGCAGCCAAGAGCAAACGAACAAGAACGAAGCACACGCGAACAACTACTGTATCGATCAACAAAGGCGCAGCTTCGATTGTAATCAGAAGCCCTAATTTTGCAAGCAAAGAATAAAAGAGCCGAAGCCCTAATCTCTGAAAGAAGATAGAAGCCGCCATTATTTTTAATAAGGAAGTCGGGCCGAAGACATAAGTGAAAAAGAAAAAGGATTTCTTTTTAATATTGGGCCGGCCATTCTCAATTTTATAATTTGATTTAGGCTAATTTTTTAAATTAGGGCTTTGTTATTTTAATTTGTTTTAAATTTAAATTCTTCTTTTAAATAGTTGTATTTACTAGTCGTGTGACTAGGGGACAAACTACGTGGCGTAGTTTGGGAATTCGCAACTCAGTGGTTGAGTTGTGGCAGGGTTTTGAGCGTAGAGTTAGATTAGTCAATAGCGGGTATAGTGAGTTTACGTGTGTAAGCGTCTGACTATCTAATTTCTAGTAGAAACCTTAGGGGCAGCACGTAGGCAGGGTTTTGCCGAAGCTGGGTAAATTCTGTGCTGTTCTGTTCTGCTATTATCTGTGCTGAAATCTGTGTTGAAAATTATTTTAAACTTCCGCAATAATTTTTATAATTAACACTATCATCCTATTCACCCCCCCCTCTAGGGTGAAATCGATCCTACATAACATTAGAATAGTAGAGTAGGGATGTTAATCGGGTGGAGATTAGGGATTTATATAATAGAGTTGTGTATGTGATTTGGGGAAGTGGATATGATCCTTTAGAAAACAATGTGTTGAAAAGATGCGACCAAGGACTAAAAGGAGACAGTGAAGAGGAATGAAGAGGGAATGATCAAAATAGGCAAAAGAGCACATAATACGGCATTTTAGTATCATAAGTAGTACACTAATTAAACCATAACTAGTTTACCGGTTATAGCCTAACCAGTCAACTGGTTAGGGTTGTAATCCGGGTGCCTGCTTATGTATAACACTATATATGTGTGCTACGTTTGGTCTTTTTACTCGTTTCTCTTGCTACAAAATCCTAGAAAATTTCCTAAAAATAAGATAATATATTTTGGATGGTGTGTTTTTGAGTTTCAAGTGAATTGGAGACCTTTTGTGGGTTTAAATAAATCTGGACTAAATGAATCGATAATGACATACTTTTCTTTTCAGCTCTTTGTTTCTTCTTTGGATGTTTCATTGACTTCATTGTGCTCTAATGGATTTTCTAAATCCATTGTGAATGCTTCTACATTCTAATATAATTTTGTTTTCCATTCTAATGTTGTTAAATTATACATTCTAAACTTTCTTAAAGAATTTTTTAAGTCTCGTCTCTTCAAGTTGTAATCTTCACGATGCTTACTATTATCCTAAAAAACTTGATAAACTCAGCAGTAGCATTGTTATATGGCTATTATCATCGAAAGTATAAAAATATCTGCCTCTACTTATAAACTCAGCGATTATTAGTGTTATGTCCATTTAACTCATGGTACTTATAATACTCCCCTCAATATCTGCCTCTACTTTCTTTTTTTCCTTTTCTTTTTCTTTGATGCCCAACTCTCAATTTTTGATTTTGTTAAGAGATAGACATCTTCTCGTGATTATCTTCAAGGAGCATATTTCTTATATTTTAGGAGTATTTTGGACTCAGAATGAGAGGATCTCCCTAGACGATATTCTTCTTCAGTATCCATGTCCTCCTTTTCCTTTCTAAAGCACTCTCCCATTTTCTTAGAGGAGGTTTAATGTCTCTATTTTTGGTTGCATCCTTGTGCATTCATTTTCATTCATGAATCTTGTTTAATTTTTGGTATAAGTCCATTTTTAAATAATTACTTCCTCCTAATATTAAATGAACATTCGTATTTGATCAAACAGATACTTTTGAATCATACACTTCTCTTATCTAATGACATGATTGCTCGAGTCCTACTAACCCTGGGACATAGCAAAGATGGGTATCTCCAACATGAAAAGGATTTAACCTCCATCATCTTAGAGAGGAAGAGGGAATCATATCCTTTTCCTTATCTTTCCTTCTTAGTTTTGAGACAAACCATTAAATCCACTGCACGTTCATCTATCGATCTAACTTTTTATAGCTACATGACCATCCACTGTATCGACAACATAAATGGACGTATTATGTGTTCCATGTGCTGTTAAAATTTTAGTAATTATTATTGGGACCATAATTAATCCTAAATCTCGGGGCTGTTAAGTCTTAACACTTTGTACATCAAAATGAATAAGAAAACTGCAGGCATGTTAAAATTTTTCAGTATGCAAACTATATTATCCTTCAATAAAAGTTAAAAGAAACAACAACATTATCTTCCTCCATTGAATGCCATGCCATACCTACAGCTTTGGAAATCATCACAAATTTGGCAATGTTTTCATTAGAGAAATGCACATTGACATATTTCTAAATCCTATACATATTATTTAAATCTCCCTAAAAAAACATATAATTCAGTCAACTGTAGCAGTTATACACTCTATGTCTAGGAAAGACTCTCTTCCTTTCTTCCGAACTATACTATTAAACTTTGCTTGATCGAATTTGCCATTCTCCATGATATAACGTTCCAATGATCCTTGTTGTAAAGATGGAATTTTGGATGTGAGTAAAAGAGGATAGTGAGAAGATTGATTTTTTATAGTTCATTTCTTAATGAAAGCACCAAAATGTCTTGTGAAAATTTCATCCAGACAATTAATGCAAGAAGTTAGACTCAAATTAGAGAACGTAAGTATTAATATGCGATTTTTATGAAGATACAACCTTTACTGAATTTGGGAAATTCGAATTTCCCTAATGTTCAATGGCTATACATTATCAGGGTTTTACATGACTACAAGATTAAAAATGATCTAAGGGAGAAAGAGATTTCAGAAATTGACCACTTCTTATGTAGGGGTAGCCCCTATTTATAGTAGTTCCTTAGCCATTAGATGATTAACATCAGGAAATTGGTTGGTGGAGATTTTTCCTTAATGATGATTTGGCATGCCTTGGTAGTGGCATGTGTCACTTTGAAAATGATTTCATCTATGAAGTTGTAGAGAGCTCTTTGGGCCATATTAGTATAATGAAGTGGATGAATCAGCTTGTGAGACATGGTAACACATGCATTTTGGGTAGCTTATGGCATATTTCTGATTGCATATAACCTTATATCTTTAATAGCTTATAGTTCCATGTTTCTGGTAGCATATGACCAAAACATTCGATAGCTTGTAATGCATATTTTCGATAGTTTGTAACTCATACTTCCAATAGCTTGTAAATCAAACATCCAATAGCTTGTATCTTATACTTCTGATACCTTGTTACTCATACTTTTGGTAGCGTATAATTCGTACTTCTAATAGATTATAACTTATACTTTAGGTAGCTAATTACTCATACTTTCACTCAAGCTCTTTCCCATTCTTTTAGTTGCCGAAAGCTAGAAAATTCAATATAATATTACCATTGTTGGTTCGACCCAAACTCCTTTGGGGTGGCCTAGTAAGTTCTCATATAAGTGATAAGATAATGGTAGATTATATCTGAATAAGGTAAGGGGTACATATTGAAATGAAATAGTAATAGTTTACCTTTTAATCAGGCTTAATCGTCACAAATAGTAAAAAAAGAAATGTTTCCAAAAAGCAAGTTTCTAAATTCCAAAATTAGACATAAAATAATTTTATGAAGATAATTTAACAATGAAGTGGAGAGAAGATAATGGTGTAGGGATAAGCATTTGCTTATTCAAAAAATGAGGTTTCATTGACGAGCCTATTAGAGAAGATTGTTTGTTTATATTTGTAACTTTACCATTAAAGCCACTTCCTTGTAACAACATGTAACTCATGCATCAATTTCCTTTAAATTTTCTAACTCAATCCCCTTTTAGTTTGGCCCTAGCATAGGCATTTGGGAGTTGGGCCACCAAATTTTAGACCATTATATAATTAGTTTGTCGACTCGTTTGACTTAAATATTTGTGTATATGTATTTATATAGTAAAATTCAAATTTAATGACCATGAATAATAAAATAAATTTGCACATAACTTTTGTGTGCTATCTACATTTCAACCTATAGAACTTACAGATTATTTTGTTAAAATAGTTTCAGATGAATTCTGAGAGCCACGGTTGTGTGACTCCTAGGTGTGACACTCGGTTCTCTATGATATTTGAACATTTCAAATATTAAAGTATGTACAAACTTGGCTGAAGTGCAATATTATACACAAGATTATACATTTATAGATCATTGAGGTAAAGTCCTAAGCCATAGTCATTTTTAGAATTGCAACCTTAAGAAAAGGTATATATTATGCACATTAATTATGAAGTTTGATCTTAGAAGTTATTTAGTTCAATCAAATTACATTTATCGATTAACCATATTGCTTTGGTCAAAGAATTATGACTTCATGGCAGTTTCCAATTATAGTGACATAGACCTTCTACATTAAGGTAGAAGAATCCTTTCTCGAGTAGTGTTTCATGTCATGTATCTTAATGCACATCCAACCGTGGTCATAACATGAATCAATATCATGTGTTTGACTGTAACCAAAGTATGATGCTGATAGGGTTCATAGTATTCTTAGGTCAAAAGACTACTACACATAGCTATAAGAGGTCTTCTATTTTGAATAAGATATAAATAACCTATAAAAGACTCTTGGTAAATCATTCTACAGTTATTCCTCAATAACTACAAGTAGGCAGCCTCTTATTGACCTTAGTAGTTATAAGTAAATCACCATCCATAAATAAAGAGTATTAAGTACACTAATCTCATGGATGTATCGATATCCCTTTCTCGACCTCTCTAACTAAGAACATTTTGAATAAGATTTATTTACAATAGTTAAGTGCAGAAAATATTGTGTCAAATTGTATACTTCTCCTAATAACTGTATCCCAAACATCTTTAACAATAAAAAAATCAAGATTAATTTCAAACATCTCCCAATAATCTTGAGTTTTTAACTCTAATTGAAAACTTGCCATTTTGCACTTCACATGCTTCCATAGGAATAAGGATAATAAAAATATAACATCTCGGTCAGGAGCACAATAAAATAAATATAATGAAATATATTTCTATATTTAAATTGAAATTTTCAAATGGAGAAATTTGAATTTAGAAATTCGAAAGAAAGTTTTTGGATCTAAAAATGGTTTTTAGCTATATAAATTGTTTTTAATGAATAAAGAGATGAAATAATTGATAAATGAGATTACAAATTATAGTTTGGAGTTTTAATTGAACTAAATTTAATAAATATGATTTTAGGTTTATTTTGGAATAAATTGTAAAATATTTGTTTAAAATTTAAATTTGAAGTTTGAACTGTGTTTTGTGAATCCAAAAGATATTTGAAATTTATATTTGGAGAATAAATTTATTTGTAAGTTATAAAATTATTTTGAGGAATAATAAACATTTTGAAATATTTTAAGTGTTAAAGTGGTACTTTAGTTATCGAAAAATTATTTCTGGTACGAGTAAGTTTGAGAAAAGTGTTTTATTGGCTTTGAATTTTGTTATAAAGGGTACAATGATTTAAACTAAGTCATTAATCTTGAAGTTAAAAGAAAAGTTATTTTCTTTTGTTCTTAATAGGCTTTTGGGTTCCCTAAGACCCAAAACCCACATTTTTAACTTAAGCCTGCCAAGATAACCCTTATTTCATCCTTATCCACTTTGTTTCTAAATCTAAGATCTTCTAAACCATCAATAATGGTTGCAACACCTAAGTCTTGAGCTTCCAGATCATTTTTCAAGATGTTTTCAAAAGGATATTAAGGTAATCAAGCTCTTTACCATATCTAATCATCAAGCATAATCGTATTGAGTTCAAATCTGAATCACTAAGCATGTTTCAATTCAGATCTGATAGTGTTTGAGTTTAATTTTGAGTTTTATGAAGCATTATGTGGTTCTAGCTTCTATTTGCATAAGGAAAGGTGAGTGTTGCCTCTACTTTTGAGTTTATATGATATGTGATCATAGTTATGTTGCTGAAATAGGCTGCATTAGGTGCATAAATGTAACACCCTATAAATCAATAAGAAATTAATTAACTAATAATAAGGTCAAAAAAGGAAATTTTGTAAATGTCGGAATTTGGCCGCAAAAGTTGTGTTGTTGCATTCGTGATGATTTTTTAATCAATTTTCATATACAAAGTTTTGTAGCCGGAGCTCAAACAGAAAATTTATTAACTTTTGAAGTTTTCGAATTCAAAATAATTCAATTGGAATTCAAATTTATATTCATAATTAATGCTAAAATTTTAACATTAATAAAAAACATGGGGGTTAAGTATACGTTAAAATAAATGGTAACATTAAAAGTTAATAAAGAATTACTTAAAATTAAAACGATAAAATAAATACCTTCCAAATATAAGCTACTAGTCGATCGCCTTCCATGGGCTGGTTGACTACTAGCGGTCGATCGCTTGAGGAAGGGCGTTCAACCTGTAGGTGTTGTGGCGACTAGGGTTTTGTAAGACGCTGAGGGCTCAAATTTTATTATTTTAAACCGACTTAAATTAGATGGTTCTAGTGCCTCCTAACCACTATAAATAAGAGGCTGGCGCCCTCACTTTTATTCATAAATTATTTAGAACCGTAAGTGGAGCTCTGTAGGTCTCTTTCTTCCACACAATTAAGAAATTCTTAAAACTCTCAGGTAAGTGATTTTAGATGTTAGTATTCAACTTCTAATTATATTCTCCTCCAATCCTTGAAATTGTAAATCTAATTCATATACAATTCGATTATTGCATATTTCAAAAGGAAGAGGTCTGAAAAGAGAATAGAAAAGCAGGCATGTTCAAATCCAAAGGAGAAAGTTGGGAAACATCCATGAGTGGAAATTTTAGGTTTTCTCATTTTAGTAATTGTATAGTATAGGTTGGATTTGATATATGACTTAGGGAATTTGTTCATGAAAACACCATACTAAAACCACCAAAAGTCCCTCAAAACGAAATATCAATTCTTTTGTTTTGGAATCTTAATTATTCTATATTAAATAGCAGAATTTTTTTAGTTATTGCAATTTTAATATTTTACATTCTATTCCACTTTTCATTTTTCTCTTTTGATATGATTAAGGATTTTAAAAAGAAAATAAGTTAGAAAATGTGTGTAAAGTATGGATTCTCATGTTCGTAGTTTGCATTGCCTATTTTCGTAGTATAAATATGAATCTCTTTTCATTTTATATGTAGAAGTTGAATAAAGTGTAAAAGGATTTGAATTAAAAATTCTATTGATGTTGATTCTACTATTCTAATATAAAATAAGTTGGGAAATTGATGCTATTATATTATCCTAGTTTATTGTTGGGCTAAGGATATTAGTTAATTTGTATGTTATGGTATGGAGTTACACTTGTATAAATTGGAAGTTTTGATATTTAAACGATTAGTATATGATGAAATCTTCGCACACTTAGGAATATTTAGTTGCGCACACACACACACATATCTATATTAACATATAAATAACCTTAATTAATAACGTATTAATTGCATAGTAAATAGTTTAGCAATTAACATTAAAGCCCTCATAGGAAAGAAGTTGGGATCATTACGGGAAATAATTTAGAATTAAAGGTGGAATAAAGAGATTTCCTTATAAGACCTTAATTTGGAATGAGGTGGGTATATATGGTAGTATGTTATGAGAGTGGAAATTATAACTAAGTTATAGGGATGCGAGGTCAGTCAAAAGCACACAAAATTCTGCCCAGCTAATCTAACTACTAATAGGTGACTATGTGGTAGATGTGAGACATCACCGTAATAAGTACCCAAGTAATTTACGAGGTTAGTCCCAAATTTTGTATGTTAAGCTTGCCCACTAGTGCCTACAAATAGTCGGACTAATGTGAGATGTCACAATTTTGGTTACGGGTCATAATATGTAGGACCTGCTTCGAGGATTGGGGTTAGTAAGTGGTTGTTGTGAGGTCCGCCTCCTCCCTAATTAGGAAGTATTAAATGGTCGGGGTTAGTGTTTAGGCATAGTAGTAGAAAATCTAGGGAAGGGTCTACTTTGGGTTAGAGGTATTAGGTGGCTATTGTAGGGTCTGCCTCTTTCATAAAGAAGTATTAAGTAGCCTAAAGAGATTCCATACAATGTTAGCTAGAGGGCACTAGAGAGGGGTTTTCCTTGGGTTAGGTATTAAATGACAAGGATCGGCCTATCATATAGGTATTAAATGGTTAGAGTCTGCCTAATTTCCATTAAAAAAGTATTAAGTGGCCTGGATACTTTCTCTCATATTGTTAGGACATGATTGGCGGTAGATGCATGGGACTGGGAATGACCTTGGGCCTACAGTTGAAGGTGAGTTATAGAGTTGGGTTAGAAAAGTGTATATTATATGCTTGGATTGGGAGATCCTTCGGGCTTATTGTCGGAGATACTTATAAGAAATATAGTTAGGATACGTAAGGCATATTTTTATCTAAATTATACTGCCAAATACTATTATGGAAAGACTCAAGATTTTTATTCATTGGACATTGTTGTTCTAACTCCCTCCTCATTACAACAAAATTAGAGAAGCCGATGAAGATTTAGGAGATGTAGATGGAGAAAGAGTCTAGCTACTGTTATCTATCTACTTATGTTTTTATATATTTTGATGTACCCATTTCAGACATGATATTATTATATGTTAAGATATTGTACCACAGATATTAAGATGTTATCTTATTTTTTGAGATTTGAACTTTTATAAGATAGGTACTATTTATGATATTGTATTTTATCCTTTCCACTATGAGATCCTAATAGCATTAGTAGATAGCTCTGTGTATTGTTCTTTATTTCAATCTTACCAACCAACAACCATCTTTAGAATGGGTCTAATGTTTGATGTATTTTTTCTAGCTCGAAAATTTGGCCTGTTTTGAGGCGAGTTGTTACATTTGGTATTAGAGCTTAGGTTACCAAATCAATAGGCATAGATATACATATGAGGACGTACTTTTTACTTTTAAAAATAATTTTCAAAAACCCTACTATGTATATATCTACTATTTTGAACATACGCAAACACATTAGGAAAGTCTTTTACTTCAGCATGTGATGCTATCTTAGGAAATTGTAACTAAAATTTCAAACCTACAAATCGTTGATAATTGCTGAAAATCATTCCTCTAAAGCTAGGAACCACTCTACCTAAGAGATACCCACTATCCAAAGGAATCCTGAATGGTTCAAACAATACCTGAGGCATTAGGGAAAGTTCCCATTCCTCAACAAGGTGCACCAGCGGCACCCACTCCCCCACCCACAGAAGAACCACCCCACCCTATAGACTTTCCCAAAATGTGTATGGACTTCCAAAATATGGGTGGAAAGGTGTCTATGGGAGTTAAAGGTTTTGTGGAGACGAAGACTTGAATTAACGACTGTGAGCGTTTTTTTCGGGGGCTTGGATAGGAAGATAGGATCAAGATGAGAATGGCGGCATGGTATTTTAATGGAGAAGCCTTAGATTGGTGGACTATCGTGGCCGAGGAGAATGCTGAGAGGCTGAGTTCAAAAAACGCTTTGAGTCGCGTTAATGTCTAGGGTTAAGGTAGATTTGCAATTGGAAAGGTTTATATAACTTAGGCAGAGAAAATCCACTTTGAAGGAATATATTAGTAGATTCGTAGAATTAGCTAAGTTTGGAATGAGTTTGATAAATAACCCCATGAAGAAGGCTATGAAGTTTGCGAAAGGCTTGAATTTCCTATTTAGGGAGTTGCTTTTGACCCAAGTATCTACTAGCGCTACTTTTGAGATGTTAGTTGAGATGTATTTGCTTCATAAATTGTCTTGGAGGAGAAGGAGAAAGAGAAGGATAAAGTAGGTCCTATGAAAAATCAAGGAGGAGATAAAAAGGGAGGATTTTAGGTGAACAAGAAGGCCAATGGCAATTCCAAGAAGAAGGGTATAACATGTTAGAGATGCCAAAATAAAGGACACATCTTTAGGGATTGTAAAGTGAGTTTGATGAGGGAAGAGTTTAAGGGGAATTTCTATCACTGTCATGAAGAGGGGCACTTCAAGAATCGATGTCCAAAGCTTGCAATGGAAGCACAGAGTAGGCAAGCTTATGCTCTTGAGGCTATTCCTATCTTGAGTAGACTATCCCTCAAAGATCAAGATAAGCTACAACGGAAGGTACAACTATTATTTCTGGGCATATTCATATCCTATTTGACTCGGGAGCATCGCGTTCATTCAGAACTAAAAATGTGGTTAACACTATGAGTCTAAAACCCTCGTTGTCACCGACCCAATAGTAGTATCAAATCCTATTCGGGGGTTGACACATCTTTCTTAGTTTGACATAGTTATGGATATATATAATGTCGATTTTACATGTAATGCGTATGTTCTTATTTTTGAGGGGTATGAGCTTATGTTATGGATGGATTGGTTATCTTACTACAGGGCTGCCTTAGATTGCAATAGGAGGGTTGCATGGTTAAGGAGTTGTAAGGGGCGATATATAGATGTTCGCTCTATACTCCAAAACATAGCTGAGTTAAGCTATTTATACTCACTGAGTCCATCACAGGATGAGCTCTCATCCGTACTAGTAGTTCAATAATTTCCCGTAGTTTTTGAAGAAGTCTCGTGTCTCCCACCGCTAAGGGAGATCGAGTTTAGGATTGATTTGGAGAAGGATGCTAGGCGTGTTGCTCTATCATTAAGAAACATGTTCCCCAAAGAAAGGAAAGAATTGGATAAGCATATTTTGAAGCTGTTGTAGAAAGGATTCATTCACCGAAGTACTTCTGAATGAGGAGAACCTGTTATCTATGCCACTAAGGCAGACAGGTCACTTAGGCTATGCATCGATTATAGAGAACTCAACAATTTGACTAAAAAATAGGTACCCCTTACCTAAAATAGATGATTTGTTTGATCAACTTGTGGGAGCCAAAATCTTTTACCAATTGGACTTGGCCATTGGATTTCATCAATTGAGGATAGTTGTGGAAAACAAGCAGAAGGTCGCATTTCACACTCTGGATGAACTGTATGGTGGAAAGTGATGTCTTTTGGATTGAAAAATTCCCTGGCATACTTTGTATATATAATGAGTAGCTTTTTTAGGGGGTAGTTGAATAAATTCATCATGGTTGTAAATGATATCTTAGTATTCTCCAAGTGTGAAGGTGAGCATAAAAATCATTTAAGGGAGGTACTAGGGACTTTGAGAAGGCACTAACTTAAAGCCAAATTCTTAAGACATCACTTCTGGAAGAAGGAGGTGAGACTTCTTTGATGCATTATTTCCAAGAAGGGATTGTCTATGGATCCAACGAAGGTGGAAGTTATTCAACGTTGGAAGAATTCAAAGAATGCCATGGAGGTTAGGAGCTTTCTGGGGTTGGCGGGTTACTATAGGAAGTTCATTAAGGACTTTAGGAAGATATCAGTCTTAATAACACATTTAACCAAGAAGAATCTAGTTTTTGCATGTGATGAGAAGTGCACAAACGCATTTGAAAAACTGAAGGAGCTGTTAATGAGTGCGCCGATATTAACCATTTCTAATAAGACGAAGCCTTCATCGTTTACACCGATGTAATTGTTCTTTTGCAAGAAGGAAGAGTGATAGCTTATGCTAGTAGACAATTAAAGAACCATGAGAGGAGATATCCAACTCACCATTTGGAGTTAACAGCCATCGTTTTGCCTTAAAGATGTGGAGGCGCTATCTAGTGGGAGAAAGGTTTGAGTATTTCACTGATCACAAATCACTAAAATACATATTTTCCTAAAAATATTTGAATATCAGGCAGCACAGGTGGATTGAGTTTATAGCATTATATGACTTTAGGATTTAGCATACCACCGAAAAATGGAATGTTGTCACTGAAGCACTTAGCCTGAGGCATGCTACTTTAAGTACTATATATCAGTTAAAGCAGTTGGAGTTCCTCTACAGTTTCAATTTCCAGCTGCCAATCGAACCCACTTTAGGCTATTTTGCAGCAATGTAGGTTAGGCCAGCATTGAAGGACCGCATTGGGCTAGAGAAAAAGAAGGATGCGGCAATAGTACACATTTTGTAAGATGAATAGAGGATAGCATTTTCTCCATGTCGGTAGATATGCAGTTGACAAAAGAGGATGTTTGTGGAGAGATGGACTCTTTTGTGTCCCTATGGTTGAGGATGTTTTAGAAGAAGTGTTAGCAGAATGTCACCATTCTAGGATGACCATTCACCCCGGAGGTGATAAGATGTATAGGGATATGAAGCGAATTTTCTATTGGCTAGGGATAAAGAAGAGAGTAGCAAATTTGTCTCTAGTAGTTTGACATGCTAAAGGATAAAGGTTGAGCAATGAAAGCTCGAAGGGTTGTTATTACCATTGGAGGTGCCGACTTGGAAATGAGAGCATATATCAATGGACTTTATAGATGGGTTGCCTAGGAGTCAAAAGGATAATGAAGCTATCTGGGTTATAGTAGATAGGCTGACTAAAAGCCCCCATTTTGTTATAGTTGGAAGTAATAGGACCGCAACATCTTTAGCGCAGATTTATATTGAGGAGGTGGTTCGACTTCATGGAATCCCAGTTAGCATTATTAGTGATAGGGACCTCTTATTCATTAGCGAATTTTGGAGGAGTTTACAATTAGCTTTAGGAACCTCACTGAACCTTAGCACTGCTTACCACCCACAAACTGATGGTCAGACTGAACGGTTGAATAGGATTTTGAAGAACTTGTTGAGAGCTTGCATTATGGATTTCGGAAGACATTGGGAGCAACATTTATCTTTGGTAGAATTCATGGACAATAATAGTCACCAAGCGACGATTGGCATGGCACCCTTTAAAGCATTGTATGGAAGGTCGTGCAAGTTGCCTAATTTTCGGTGGGAAACTATAGACAAAATTCTACTTGCACCTGATTTGATTTGCAAGACCTCGAAAAAAAAAATTGATTTGAAGTGAATGAGGACCGCACGAGATCGCGAGAAGTCCTATGCGGACAAGCAAAGGAAGGAATTTGAGTTTTAGGTAGGAGACATGGTGTTCATTAAAGTTTCCCCTCTTAGGAAGGTTATGAGATTTGGTAAGTCGAGGAAGTTAGCACCAATGTTTGTTGGACCTTTCCCGATCTTGGAAAGAATAGGGAAACTTGCATGTCGGGTAGAGCTATCAGATAAGTTGACAGGGGTCCATGATGTATTTCATGTTTCGCACTTGGGGAAATGCCTTGATAGCACCTCCACCATAGTAGAGCTCTATTAGTTAGTAGACATAAAGATGGAGTCGATAGCACCTCGTACCACTGCATGCATAGTGGAGCACGGAACTAAAAAGCTCCGCAACAAAGAAATTAGGCTGGTTAGAGTACAATGGGGAGATAAGCCAGCAGAAAGCACTTGGAAAACTAAAGAGAAGATAAGGACATTTCATCTTGAGCTTTTCTCTGGTAAACTCTTCTCTCTAAAATTTAGGTTTTTGGTTGCATCGTGATTGCTAGATTAGGTGGTAGATGATAATTGCCACACTTTTACTTTTATTTTTGCACTCATGTAAAATTTTATGCATTTTTAAGATGCTTGCATACTTGCATATATGTCATGATATTTCATTCATGCTAGGACTAAGCTCAACTATAGTATATCTGCATACATAATCACATTACACTTTTAGTTTAGTAAATAGTTTTGTAGATAACTTGGTTATATAATATGGATGTTTAGTGCAGTTACATTGTCTAACTCCTTAAAGATTTCAAGGACGAAATCCTTTTAAGGGGGGAGAATGTAACACCCTATAAAAATTAATAAGAAATTAATTAATAATAAGGTTAAAAAATGGAAATTTTTAATATGTCGGAATTTGGCCTTGAAATTTATGTCGTTCGTTAGTAGCGATTTTCTGATCAATTTCCATATATTAATTTTTGTAATCGGAGCTCAAACGAAAAATTTATTGACGTTTGAAGTTTCCGAATTAAAAATAATTCAATTGGAATTCAAATTCAAATTTATAATTAATGCTAAAATTTGAAATTAAACAGTTAACGTTAATTAGAAACTTGGGGGTTAAGAAAACACTAAAAATTAACGGTAATATTAAAAGTTAATTAGGAATTAAATAAAAATTAAAATGGAAAAATAAAAACCATCCAAATATAAGCTATCGGTCGACCGCCTTCCTTGGGCCGGTCGAACGTTAGCAGTCAATCACTTGAGGAAGGGCGGTCGATCGGTGGGTTTTGTGGCTGCTAGGGTTTTGTGAGGCACGGACTGCTTGGATTTTATTATCTTAAACCGAATTAAATCCAATGGTCTAGTGCCTCCTAACCATTATAAATAAGAGGCTGGCCCTCTCGCTTTTATTCACAAATTATTTGGACATGTAAGTGAAGCTCTGTCGGTCTCTTTCTTCTATACGATTAAGAAATTCTTAAAACGCTCAAGTAAGGGATTTTAGATGTTAATATTCAATTTCTAATTCTATTCTCCTCAACCCTGAAATTTTGAATCTAATTAATATACAATCTGATTAATGTATATTTCAAAAGGAAGGGGTGCAAAAAGAGAATAGAAAAGCAGGCATGTTCAAACCAAAAGAGAAAGTTGGGAATCATCCGTGAGTGAAAATCTTAGTTTTTCTCAGTAATTGTATAGCATAGGTTGGATTTAATATATGCCTTGGGGAATTTTGTTCACGAAAGCACAAAACTAAAGCCCCCCAATATTCCCCTAAGGCGAAATGTCAATTCTTATGTTTTGGAATCTCAATTATTATATATTAAAATAGCAGAATTTTTTTAGTTATTGCAATTTTATTATTTTACATTCTATTCCACTTCTCATTTTTCTCTTTTGATGTGATTAAGAATTTTAAAAAGATAATAAGTTAGGAAATTTTGTGTAAAGTACGGATTTTCCTATTCGTAGTTCGCATTCCCTATTTTCGTAGTTTAAATATGAATCCTTTTTAATTTATATGCAGAAATTGAATAGAGTGTAAGTAGATTTGAATTGTTAATTATATTGATGTTGATTCTATTATTTTAATATAAAATAAGTTTGGTAATGGATTCTATTATCTTATAAAAGTCTATTGTTGAGCTAAGGATACTAGCTAATTTGTATGTTATGGTATGGAGTTAGACTTATATATATTGGAAGTTTTGACATTTAACGAGTAGTATAGGGCACAATCTTTGCACACTTAGGAATATTTTGTTGCATATACATATACATATACATATACATACACATATATATAAATCCGTGTGTGTAGATATGTATATTGTATATTAGCATATAAATAAGTTATAATTAATAATGTATTAGTAAATAGGTTAGTAATTAATATTAAAGCCCCTTTACGAAAGAAGTTGGGATAATTATAAGAAATAATTTAGAATTAAAGGCAAAATAAGGAGATTTCCTTGTAAGGCTTTAATGCGGAATGTGGTGAGGTATATATGGTAGTATGTTAGGAGAGTGAAAATTACGACTAAGTTATAAGGATGCGAGGTCAGTCAAAAGCACAAAGAAGTCTGCCCAGCTTATTTGACTACCAATAGTGTGACTTCGTGGCTAATGTGAGACATTACCTATAATAAGTATCCGCGGAGGACACAAGCTTAGTTCCAAATTCTATAGGGAAAGCCTGTCCAGTTAATTTGGTTACAACTGCATACAAATAGTCGAACTAATATAAGTGTCACAGTTTGTGTTGCGGGTCATAATACGTAGGACCTGCTTCGAGGATGGAGGTAGTGAGTGGTTATTATGGGGTCTGCCTCCTCCTTAATTAGGAAGTATTTAATGGTTGGGGTTAGCATTTAGGCATGGTAGTAGGAAATCTTGGGAAGCGTCTGCTTTGAATTAGAGGTATTAAATGGCTATTGTAGGGTCCCCCTTCCACAAAGAAGTATTAAGTGGTCTGTTGAGATTCCATGCAATGTCAACTTGGGAGTAACAAAGAGGGGCTCGCCTTGGGTTAAGTATTAAATGATGGGGACCTGCTTAAGATATAGATATTAAATGGTCAGGATTTGCCTAATTTCCATTAAAAAGGTATCAGGTGGCCTGGGTATTTTCTCTTATATTGTTTGGACATGATTGATGGTAGATGTGTGAGACTGGGAATGAACTTGGGCCTAAAGTTGAAGGTGAGTTATAGAGTTAGGTTAGAGAAGTGTAAGTTATTGGATTAGTCTGGGAGAGCCTTCGGGCTTACAATTGGAATTATTTATAAGAAATATAATCAGGATACGTAAAATATATTCTTATGTAAATTAGACTGCAAAATACTATTATGGAAAGACTCGAGATTTTAATTCACTATACATTGTTGTTCTCACTCCCTCCTTATTACAATATAGGTTAGAGAAGGCAATGAAGATTTATGAGATGAAGGCGGAGATGGAATCTGGTTGTAGTTATCAATCTATTTATGTTTTTATATATTTTGATGTACCCATTCCAGACATGATGTTATTGTATTTGAGATATTGTACCACAAATATTGGACTGTTATGTTTTGTTTTGAGATTTTAATTTTTATAAGATGGGTACTATTTCAAATATTATATTTTATCCTTTCTGCTGTGAGATTCTGATAGCATTAGTAGATAACTCCGTGGTTGTTCATTGTATCAAATTGCCAACCAAAAGCCAATCATGGAATGGATCTAATGTTCAGTGGGCCATTTCTGGGTCGAAAATTAGTCCCGTTTCGAAGTGTGTTGTTACAATAAGTGTTCGAAAATGGCTGCACAATTGATCATTGTGTTCAAATTTGCTACTATTGCCTCATGATCAGTTTAAAGTATGAAACCCTTATGCAAATTCACTCATTGCTTCACATTTGTATTGGTTTGGATGTGAATGATTGCACCAGTGTATAGAAGGACTAAAAGCAGGTGTACTAGTGCTAGACTTTATTAAAATCGACGGTCGAACGATGGTGTTCGGCCTGGAGCTTCATGCTTTAGGCAACAGCTAACCAGTCAACCGACGGGTTACGACTAGTCGACTAGTTGCCTAGAGCATTAAGCTCCGGGATAGAAAAATTATGTTTTTTATTCTAATTTTGGGTTTTTTAAACTTATTTTAATGAATTTAAAACTTTTGAAAATATCTATAAAATTATTAAAGCATAAATTGTATTTTTAAATATCATTTTGAATTTATACAAAATTTCCATGAAGTGGCGAAATATTTTCAAATTAATTTATACATACATAATGATTTGAAAATAAAGAAATTTATAAATGATTTTGAAGTAATTAACTTCATGAAATCAGAAAACTATATGAATGAATGATGAATTTATTTTGTAATGACATATATTCAAATTTGTTAAGCATGTGTACATGAATGCTATGTGATGAGGATAAGTAATGCATTATTAGATGTTTTAATGCCTTATTGTGGACTAAAATTGAGTGCATCTACAAGAATGAATACCTAAGTTTACTCATGAATTAATAAACAAGATGGTTGCCCCTCTATGTTATGCATTATCTCGCCATGTGGTGTTAGTTCTGATGAATGAACTAAATGCATCGTGTTGTTATATGGTAATATATTGTTGAATATATTAAATTATACGCAACGATATTAGGTTGCTATGAAAATGGATAAATTCATGTGTGAATGGTCTCATTATTGCTACGTATTGATTAATTATTATATCTCATTTTTGCTAAGTAATGAATCAAATAAGTTTGAATTGAAAAGCTACTATATCTCATGATATGTTATACCAGTTGTGGTTGATATATTTTCATGTCATGTTTATGGATACTAGTGTACGACTTGTTGTTATGTTACGTATACATGACATGTATGTGATAAGGACATGGGACAAGAAGTCATTTTGTGATTAAATGGCGTTGGTGAGGCTAAATATTTGTAAATATATAGAATACGATATTGATGAGAACGATACGAGGTGAGACTACTACATGCTAAATATCCATCCTGGTCGGACAGATTTAGGGTCACTACTTGAATTATGGCGAACTGGTTTTTGGTCACTATTAGCCCAAACAATCTATTACATGAACACACCACAGGGTAAGTGCTGTGAGACGAGGTTATAGTAATAATAGTTATGGGAATGTTAAGATGATACATATACTACTACGGCACGACAAGGTAAGCGCCAACGAGGGCGAGAAATGATTGTGCAATAAATAGATTATGTGGGGGCACCAAAAACGTCTAATTGAGGGATATATGAACGAAGTAGGCCATGATATCTTGGTATTGAGGCAGAGACTAGTAAAGTGAATATGATATTTTTTGGTTAAGGGATATATGGGAGAAACATCTTGTGATATCTCGGTGTCAAGTTAGAATCACTAGTTATATGCTTTTAGACCTCATTTACCGTTGGTTGAAATTGGTGTTATTGATAATTGTAAAGATTGCAACTTATAAATGTAGATAGGATATGGTATTCTAGTTGATTCAAGTTGAAGCTATGAGTCACTTTAAATAATGTCATGATATTGGTATTCAAACTATTTTTATTTGATGAGATGCAGATTATGGAGTGTGTGTGACATATTTTACTTGACATATTACATGTAAACCTGACACTGTATATGGATTATTTATGTGCATTATTACACTCACAGCTAGTTTCTAGCCTGACTTGAGGTTTGGTTATGTACGTAACAACTTCAGGCCAGATTGAGGTTGTTCCTTTACAAGGTGATTACTTTTGGTTGCTTGTCTATAGTGTGTTGCATTCAGAGGGTGGATTAGTTGACAAACATGGTCTACTACCTTCATAATATCACTATTTGGAATATCATGGATATTACGATGAGATAGTAGTGCGTAGTTATGTCTGCTTTAATCTTTCTAATGATGATGTTTGATGTAGTGTCCATGGTTCTAGTAGCATAGGCATCGATGTCATTTTTGGGCAGTTTTGTACATAGTCCGCCACGTATATATTAACATATTTTGAGACATCCATGTGCTTAGACATCTATGATTTGTGTTGTGCATGTGTATATAATATTTTAGGCAGTTTCGCTGCGATATCATTCTCTAGTATATGTGTTCATTTTTTGGTCATATCTTATATATGTTCTAAATATATTTACTCAATCCTGGCAACTCTTATATGTTGCTTTGTCTTGGGACAAGATATGTATTATTTCAAATGCATTTAGTTATTGTAACATATCCATGTTGACCTAATACAAGAGATCGCTCTTATCGAGCTGTTTGATTCTAGCTATTAGACAACTATTCCTCTCCGGTAACTTGGTCACAAGGATGGGGCATCACAAAGAATTTTTTTAATTGTGTTTTCTTTCTACCCATGGCGGGTCCTTCAAAGAAAACTCATGAACCTTCATTTTACTCTTCCGATTTCGTCTATTATCATCAATGTAATATATTTCAGAATGCAAACACATCAAAATCCATAGTGTTCCACTTTCGTCAACTTTGATCCACCAATTAATGTTGATTTTTCGTTTTTCCATAATTTACTTTTACTAAAAGTATTAAAATATATCGAATGGGGAAAAACTTTTTGAAACATGGATAATAAAATGTTTGTATAATTTTTTACAAGTTCTCATTTGTATTTACTTCATTTTTAGACTTTATATCAAATATTGGATTTCCAGTATTGCTAGCATCAATATTAGATCCAACTTCATTCATTGTTCTATTATCTTATGCAGCAACAAGCATTAATGAATTTTAATCAAATTTAATGATATCTCCATGAAATTAGTTGCTGTGACCTTTTATTTCTTCACAGGATATTTCAACTTTGTCATCTAAAAGTTACTTTTTCCATTTTTTTCTATAAGCAGTATAATATTTTGAATATCATTATTCTCATCCATGAAATGAAGCTTTTAAATTCTATTCTTCTATTCTTTTTGCATGTTCATCCTTTTTCTCTTTTATTTCTACCTCCTCCTCCATTATAGTTCTTTAATTGCATCCTTTATCACTTCCTTTGGATTTTCAACTCTACAATCTCTAATTCTTTGGCTCCATTATTCATCATTACTTCCTCTTTTGACAAGTTTTCTACACCTTCCTCATTCTCATCAACTTAATATTTTTCAGCTACATATTCTGTAACGGCCGGCTATTTCGAACAATTCAAATCGACAATCATCCACTCATGTCAGACTTGAATTGCTCAAAACAACAGATTGCTAATTTATATTTAGCAAAACTTAGCATAAACAGCAAATAAATCAATCACAGAATCACAGACACAGAGTAATATAACAATAAGCAGCGGAATAGAAAATAGTAGTTCATGAAGCTACTATATAGACAACAGAGTATGAAACAAAATACAACAGAAGTCTCAAATACAAAGATAACTGACAAGACTGAACCAAACAACTGGAACAAACTGAAGTAACTGGAAAGCTGAATAGACAAAGGCAGATCTTCAAGCAAAGCTCCAATCCCCAAAGGCGAGTCTCAAATGTTGTGACACTCACTCTGACCTGAGCATAAAGCAAAACACAAAACACTCGAGTCAGGATTAACATTCTTATACCAGTAAATCCAGCTCAAGTGAAATGTCAACTGAAATAAAAGTAACTTAAAGGATGTTTGGGATTTCCATCCTCTAAGGATCCGTGGAACTATCTACTATGTAGTTATATACGCTATTACACTATGTCTATAGTAAAGTAAACTATCAAAATAGCGTTAAGGCGTTACCCATATCCCCCTTAACACATTTTTGTATATTCCCGTAGTCTATACAATGCCGTAAGCTCCACCAAATGGGTAGTTTACTCAGAGGACACCCTATAGGTACGATACAAAACAAACTCGTAGAAGGCGCGATAGGGAATGTGACAAGGCACGCGAGGCAATGCCCAGGGTAGGATTCTACTGTTTTGCGGATCCGGACTGGTGGTAACGCATAGCAGCTACAACCGCCCACCTCGAGACACACTTCCAAATCAATGGTGCACCCAATCAAATCATAAAGTAATAGAATGGTATGGAAGAAATGTGCCCGATCGGAGGAATGACCTCACTTGGCCTGGCGTGGCTCCTGTTTTAGCCACATCAAGCTGACTCACGGGAGTCAGGGCTGCGCTAAAACCTCATATAGAATCATCGCCAAACCATCCTACATCGTTCTGGAATCTCCACCATGTACACAGTTGTTAAAGTGGTTTTGGGTATTAGCAGAGACTATGACAATATCTGATCCCGGTCTCTTTAACAACCAAACGCTTATTTCACACCATGGTCATTTTATTTCAAATAGTTCGTACTTCATATCAAAATATCATATTCATTTCAAAACCATATCAATTCGATATCATTATTCACTTTAAATAATATTCATTTCCAGAATCGTAACACTTTCAAAATCATAACACTTTCGAAATCATAACACTTTTGAAATCATATCACTTTTGAAATTGTAGCACTTCCGTAATCCTAACAGTTCCAACTTAAACAATTTAGATATTAAAAATAGTATATATATTAAAATAGTTATAAATTAAAATAGTTTATATATTAAAATAATTTATATAATAAAATAGTTATAAATCAAAATAGTTTACATATTAAAATAATCTATATATTAAAATAGTTATAAATTAAAATGGTTTATATATTTATTTAAAGAGATTTTACTGAAATAGTTTCCCAATTAGAATTGTTTCATCCAATTCCACAAATCGATTCAAATCAATTTAATTTCAAAAATTCAATTTAAATCAATCCCTGTTCAACACTTTCAATTTAAAAGGTTAAAGATTCAATTCAAATTCTCAATAAACCATTTCAATTTTTATCGATTTCAAATCCAGGTTTGAACTATCTCTTCAATTCCAATAAGATTCAAAGTCTAAATATTCAAACATTTTCAATATAAGTTTCATTTAGATTTCAACATTTAACTTTAATTTTATTCAAATTGGAAAATATTCACTTAATCATTTTAATAACAATTAAATAAAATCTCCAATTACACCTTTAAATCAAACTAAATGTTCAATTTTTAAATTATTTAAATTTGAATATATTCCTTTCGTCGCCCTTTATCAAAATCAAGTTATAAAATCCTATCTTTAAAAATCTCAAATTAATAGGTTTCAAATTAATTTCTATTTAAATACAATTCTTAAACAAATTAAGTTAAAAATCAATTTCAATTTATCTTTCCAATCTTAATTTATTAAAGTTATTACAAAATCTATTTTTAAAAATATTAATATAAATTTAATTAAATATTTTAAATATTATATATATATATATTAAGTAAATTAATTTTTTTTATTTTATCTATTTTACATCTTATTTTATACATATTTGAAAATAATAAAATTATAAGTGAAAATTAATAATTTATATTTTCAAAACTAACTTATAAATTTAAAATTTCCAAACATATAAAAAAATCTAAATTTTACAAAATAAAATATCTTTACCTTATATTAAAAAAATATTTATTAAAATCCATATATTTCCTTCCAAACTCTAAAAATCATTTTTTTCAAAATAGACCAACGGTGTCCTTATATAATTTCCATCCTATGGTCAAGTGATACAGATATTTATCATTTCAATCCGCAATTTAAATTTAATATTTACGGGTATATATCATTTCAACCCGCAATCCCGAAATTCAAATCAACGAAAATCGCTTGGGTTTATCATTTCAACCCATAGCGATTTTCCCTTAATCTATAATATCGTTTGGGTATGTATCATTTCAACCCATAGGGAATTCTAAACTAACAGGGAACTTGCAGAGTGAGGACAAATTTGATAATAACCTAATATATCAACAACGGGCATATATCATCAGTAACAAATTTAAATATGATATATACAACAGGTTTTGGTGTCATACATCACAGATAAACAATTGCAGATAATGGCATATCATATTTAACAATTAAATAACTTAACAATTCAAATTTAACAGCATATTTCAATCGTCATTTCATGTGAATTAAATTTACTAAATATAAGGATGTTAATGGTGAGTGATTGCTCACCTTTCGAGGCTAGAGAACAATAGAAAATGAACATGAAGCCTACATAGATACAGACACGGACCCGAAGGAAAGCAAAAGCTGATACGACCAATTCTGGACAGTGACGCAACAAAAGCAAGGTACGATGAACTGGATTCGATGAAAACAAAATATAAAATTTTAAAATTCCAAAGTTCACTCATATATTTAAAATAAACCTTTATATATTACATTTTGAAATCCATATTCAATTTAAACACATAGCAAAATAATATATATATATATATATATTAAAATCAATATTTAATTTAAACACATATTTAAAATAAAATACCTATATTTTTTTAAATCAATATTTAATTGACAACACATATTAAAAATAAAATCTCCATGTGATAATTTAAATCAATAGTTAATAAAACTCATATTAAAATAAAACATTGTGTGTATATATATACTCATAATAATATCAAACCAATATATGTACTCTTCCAAATACTACCATAGATATATTATATGTTTTATTTCAAATATCAACAAAAGCTCATTGTGTGTGTGTGTGTGTGTGTATATACTTTTCCTTTCTTTGGAAACAAGATAACTTACTTTTTATATATATAACCTCATTTATTATTGAATATATAAACAAATCATCAAAAGTCACTATGCAACTTACCTTATAAAGAAGGCTACCTAATAGTGGCGTGAGATTCAATAGGGAGAAGTTGAGTACTTCAACAATAACAAGCTTCAGGTTGAAACACTTAAATAGGCTTCGATATAAAATTTTTTCTTAAAAAAAACAAGAGAAGGAGGCTGCTCATGCTTGGGTACGGATCAGAGGGGAATGATGACGTGGAGGTTGGTGTTGTGGGGTCTGCGACTACGGGAAGCTACCAGAGGGTATTCGGGTGATAAGGTGCAAAGCTAGCGAGAACCAGAGGTCGTAGAACCAAGTGTGTGTGTGTGTGTTTCTCTTCTTTTCTTTCCTCATTTTTTTATATATAAACAAGAGCAAAGAAGAGAATGGCAGGGAAGTGGAGAACTTAGTGAGGTGGTTTGAAAGTAGCGGAGGAGGGAGGGTGTGAGGTGGCAGGCGACCTGAGCTCAGTGAGAGATAGGGGTATGGCGGAGAGCTTACTGTGGTGGACGTGGACGGCATAGGCTAAAGGTGGTGGCGCAGGCGGTTTTTGGGGTGTTGCATGGAGGAAAGGTGATGGAGTGGAGAATGATGGATCGACAAGCGGAAGGGGAACAGTCTGTTCGTTCTTGTGTAGGCGGCTGTTGAGTGCTTGCGAGAGCTGGAGTTAGGCGAATCTGTAGGGTGGAGCACGGTCGAAGGTAGGAGGCGATGGAAAAACTAATGCGTGGAAGTGGGTTGGTGGATCTATTGAGGGGGTGGGTCGAAGGCATGGGTGTCTGATGCAGGGAGACGTGCGTGGGGAAGATGCTACAGATTGAGGGAATACAAGCAATCTCTGATATATAAACTTGTAAATACTTTTTTTTATTATAATAGCATGAATAGAAAGAAAGAGTTTAAGGAACCAACATAAATATCAAACTAGAGGAATAGTGAAAGTCTGATTATTAAGTTACTCGGAATATCAAAAGTAATGGCTTTAAGCATGGAGGACAATTGGATAGACACAGGAACCCAACATGCTCAAATGAGTAACGATACAGCTAATTGTTTTGCGCATTTTGCTGTGCCCCGGACGCCGAAACACACAAATGAATATACTACGGAGATCAGCACGATGAGACGAATAAAATGGTACACAGACATCAGCGATACGACCATCCTATCAAAAGTCGATATTTTTGCTGCCAAACTGCTGCAAATTTTCCAAAATAAGATAACCGGGCTAGAGAAGTCCAAATTTAACGAAACAAAATATGACATCTCACTTAGAAAATAGTCTATATTTATATTATACAAAAATATTCGGATTTTGAAAATATTTTATTTTCATCAATTTACCAATTTAAATTAAAATTGAAAATTACACAACAGAACTAACATTCATATTTTCTAATGAAAATCTGACATTTGCTACATTTAAATAGACGTATTCCAAATATCAAATTTTCATTTTAGAATTTTATTATTTATTTTTCATGAAAAATTTAGTTAATTACGTTATTAAACCCGCTAAAATTTACGGATCGTTACATATTCTCTTTCATTATTTCCAAATCCAACTACCATGCATTTTCCTTTTTAATTTCAACCACTTTAACTGCCTATAAAAGTCCAGAGTCCTCTTCGTTAGCGAAGTTAGAACTCCCTTGATTTTTTTTGGAATCAGATCTCATTCAAAAACAAAATTTCCATATTTATCATAGTTATAATATTTAATTTGTGGTTAATCATAATTTGTTCTTCTATTTTATATTAATTTCCTCATATTTCCGGACTTCTTATACCATATGTGTTTTGGTTTCTCTCTTCTTTGTTAAAACATTTGTAACTATCTCTTTCATATATTTGATCTTAATCTCCCTCTTTGACTATAACTTCTTCTAGTTTAAGTGTCTCATTCTTGGCTATGGTGAGTTTCGTTTGAAGACCTAGCTATAATGGCTCCTCTTTTAACACTTTTCTTTAATTTATCTTCATTGGGTAAAAACAATCCCATGAGTTGATCGACTATCATGATTTCTAAATCTTTGGATCCTTCGATTGTATAACCATGTAATCTAATTTGGAATCTTAAAGTCGTCGAATTTTCTCAACTATTCTATAATATTTTATTTTTGTACATATCTTTTATTTGATTTAAAATAGCTAAAATGCATGAAAAACAATCATTGATTGATTCATATGATTTCACATATAAAGATATAAACTCGCCTAGCATAGCTTATAGTCAAAATTTTCTTTATTTTATCAATACATTTGAATGTATTATGTAGAACCACTTATGCTTCCTTAATAGTTTGCGCACTTGTTATCTTCCTAAACATAGTTTCCATCCAAATTATGATGAATATCATTAACGATGGCAGTGCATGCTAACCTTTTTCTTCATGTTTATTAAATAATAGCTTTTAGTTTGAGATAAAATGGTGACAACGCTAGGTTCATCTTAACCATTTTCTATGATATCTCATACGCCTTATGATCCAGATGATGCCTTCATGTGAATGTGAATGGTCGAAATATCATTATGCTTTTTCTTAAGCAAAGGAACTATAATGAAATTCATTCCACTTGCTATCTTTACTTTATTGTCAAGCTAAGTTTCAACTAAGTTTGATATCAAAGGAAAAGAATATTAAAATGGACGAGAGGTGAAATTATGCACACACACAACCATAAACATACATACTTATAGGAGGGGCTATTGGGTCATAAAATCTAACATGAAATTTGACATGGCATATACTAATTATTCGATCTCAGTGTGTTTACATAAGAGGTTGAATTTATAGGAGGAATCCAATGGTTTAAATTTGTTGTGTCATCAATTGTATCACCAATTGGGACTTAAATTGATGATACAATTAATGACATAATGGATTTAAATAATTGGATTGCTCTCTGATTTCAACACCAAATGCGAACACAATAGAATCCAACAATCAAGATCTGTTGTGTCACATTTTGCATCCAAATAGTCGTCCCTATATATATATAATGAGGAGCTAAGACTTTAGTAAGTTTGATTATAATCTGTCATGCATACAAAATATTATATTTAACATCTATTCATGCTAATCCATCCCTCAAACGAATGATGGAGATATATTTTAATAAATAGTTAAAATTATCTCTATAATTCTCCAATTATCTTTATATATTTAACATCCTACAAATTTCAAATAAATATCTTTAATATATTCTTGGTTTGAATTTTCACAACATGTGTCTATCTACAATTAGGATAACTCTAGAGAACAAACCTCAAAATAATTGATTTAACCCAAAAAAAATACAAAAAGCAAACTTAACTTTCAACGCCCTATTCAATCCCGTGTGCTCGTCTTATGGATAAAACTAAAAATGGATAAATACATAATTTAATAATCATCTAAACGTCTAAAACTATTATATATAGTCCAAAACCATATACTTATAAAAATTTAAGATCCTTAATTTAATTATATAAAGGTTGGTGATAAAGTTCTATAAAAATTTAAGATCCTTAATTTAATTATATAAAGGTTGGCGATAAAGTTCTATTTCTAATTAATTTCTCCTTTTAACTTTGATTATTGTACACAATAATCCAACTGATTTTCATGCTAGTTTAGTAATCATTAGAAAATGAATTCCAAAAAACCTAAAAAACTAAAATATTTAGGTGCAAGTGAACATAAGTAATTCTACCTTTTTTAATTGATTCATTATCATTTGTGTTGACAACAATTGGCATATTTTCGTTTACTCCATTGAAGTTGACATGTATTTCTTTGTCAATTCTTTTACTTTCTCCTTCCCTTTAATATCAACTTCAACCTCCTCCATTTTTTCCTTCCTTGATGTTGGGTCAAAAGTGATACAACATCGCCAATCGATTAAAAACAAGAATAGATCTACCAAAAGCAAGTAGAAATAGCAAGAACAAAAAAAATTTATAGTCGTTCGGCCAACTCAAGTGCCCATGTCCATTTAGTATTATTCTTATAGATTTGCCATAAATACAACTACTTTCATAAGGTTTTCGGATCTAGAAAACAAAGTATGCTTGGATTTGACAACACATTGTGATAATGGTGGAATGGAGATAATAAGATGAAGAGTATGAGCAAAAAGGATCCGATAGTGTCAAAAAGTCATTTTTACTTTGCTCCAACTCCTATATTTATAGTCAAAATCCTCTACCACAATCGCTAAATCATGAAATATCAGGTAATAGTTTAATCCACAAAGCTTGTTGGGAAGAACGAGTCATATCAAGGTAATTAAATCATGTCGATATCGACCATAATTGTGGTCGGTATTGACGATGTTGGTCATCATAGTAGCATTTTTGCTACCCTCTACTTACATAGACCCCAACCTCAAAAGTTCATAGGTAGGTTCCCTATTTGAATCAACTCGGTACCGACCATAATGAGCTTGCTCCATTTAACTTAAAGATTTTTTTTTTGCTTCCTTTATCCCTTAAAAACATCCAAACTAAGTTCTTGATCCATTTTTTCTTCGTCTCGACGTCCACATTCATTTAGAAGCCACTTGGTTCAAATGTTGGACGACACTTGCCCCCAAAGTATGCTTTCACAAAACAAAGCATGCTTTGGATCAAGACAAGTAATATAGTCTTAGTTGTATTAGAGTGACTAGTTAACCAATCACCATCTCGAACCATCATATCTATTCTAAGAACATGCGTTCATCACTTCAAATAGTTGGCGTACCATTCTCTCTTTAGCAGCCAACTGGAAGATTCCATCGTTCTAGAAGCTGCATCGTAAACAGGTAAGCCTCCTCTCTTTTCTTCTTTTTTTCTCTTTTATTTTTTTAATATGAAGATTAAGACATGTCATTACTGACCAAATCATATTGGTAATGACATGATTGTCGAAGGTGCATATATGTACTTTGATACTTAGACAATCTTCACTACTCCGAATATTTGCCACCTTTGCCTTTTCTTTTGCGATTTCAACTTCCAGCCACCGTGACCTCGTGACCATTGGTGCTAGTGATGCCTCCTACACTACCCCTAGCATTACCACTACTAATTTCTCAACCACCAACTTCAATTTGGCACCGAGTTTTCCACCTCGATTTTCTTTTTCCCAATCTAGATCCAAACTCAAAGGTGGGTTATTATCCTTTGGCTTTGGTGCCACCATAGGTGATGTTGTAGATGTCGCATAAATTCCTTATTGTTGCTGCCTAGTTGTGGCTAAGGGAGTGGTTGGGGTTTTTGATTCATAGTTGATTACAAGTCGACCCTTCCTCTCACATAGAAAAATTGGGTTGGGGCAAGGGATTTTGGAAGGGTTCAATCTTCTAAAGGTCGGCACCAACCAACCTCAAGGATTCTTTTGAATTTTCCAAACTTCTCGTGCTTAGTGTCGGCTCTGCGTTCCTAAAGCCCTTTCTCTAAGGCCTTTCCATGGGCATTTTTGGTTTTGCATACATGACCCCAAACAATAGTGGCACGGTTAGTTTTGTCAAGCTTTAGTCGAATGTGCATCGATAGCCGCACTCTGAGCGACGATTGCATTAAATGAACTCTAGCATCTAGATGGAGTATGCAAGTGAACACTTCAAGTTGAACATCATGATCTGGGGTTCCTATAAAGGAAGATTTGTGTCATGCTGGACAATGGTTTCATTTTCACACACTCTGCTATAACAGGTAAAATCCAACACGCAGTTCTATAGTACGACATAACTTGTTTACTTGTATGAGCAGGCTATCTACATAAAGTGTTCCATTCACAATGCTCTAAAAATAGGATGCACAATTCATAGAATGGCACTTCATAATGCCTCGGTCGATGTGCAGAACTGATTGGTCAACATTAGTCAACATCCGTTGAATTTTGTATATTGGCTACATGAATTTTAATTAAATAGATTTCATTTAAGTAAAACATATATGATCGTGTTCACCTTCAAGCTCTTTAGTTCAAAATAACTGGACGATCTCCCCGTCCCAAGCTCAGCACTAGCTCTTCTAACCCTCTTGAGGCAGGCTCTTCTATAGCTCAGGCTTCTATGTCTACTCTATCCGAAGCTGGCTTTCTACAACTCAGGAACTCCAACTATAAGCTCCATTCATCACATAGCCTTGGGTCTAAGCCCCTCCAAGATATAAACAACATGTTTTGATGGTCTTAGAAAATTTCCTGAGACTAGATACCATCTACGACAGAGCCACTTTATTTGGTTTGTCTGAAGCATGATATTCCCAAGGACGAGGTTCTCCTTCCAAGAATCGACCAATGGGCTCATCTCCTACCTCTAGGCTAAAAAACATGCAACAAATATATGTGTTTATTCGGAACCATGCCACCGTTTAACAACTTCATTAAATCCTTTCTTCAAGAAATTGGGCTGGTTCGCACAAAAGTACATCCAGTTGGTTGTGCCTTGCTCAATTATATATATTCTCTTTATGTTGCAACCGGACCATCCTCTCTCCTTTGATGTGATAACTTACATCTTGAGCTTCAAGAAGAGGCAAATTCACCTTCCTTGTTAATAATTGAGGCTTTCGACCATTGCAAGGTCATTAAGGAGCTCCACAACAAGCGTAGCTGCTTCAAGAGCGAGTATTTTTCTATCCGTTGTCCTAAAGGCTTTAACTGCCTATGGTTTTGCTCGAAGTCTTCTTAACCGATGTCTCCTTCATAGTTGTGTTTTCTTCACCCAAGCGTCTAACTTTCCTTCTATATCCTTTACAGATCTCCCAGAATGAAAAGTTAATGATGATTATACCCATACTTTAGAGTTCTTAAAGGGAGCTGAGTACGAACACCGCACGCTTCCTATCTTTGGACGAATGCCCACCTCCACTAGTATCACCTTCTATATAATGGCAGGAGCACCATTCCAAACAAATTACCTACCAAGAAATCTCAAGCCGCCATCAGTCCCTCTGTAACGACCCGATATTTTCAACCATTCGCATCCATTATAAGTGTATAGGTAGACACTCATGCCGGAGTTGAATTGCTCAAAATACCGCGTTGTAAATAAAATTTGGCAAATCTCAGAATATACAGTAAATAAATATAATCACAGATCACAGACACAGAGTAAAATAATGCAGCGGAAGTAAAAGAAATAGTAGTTCATGAAGCTACTATATAAATATATCAGAGTTACATAAGATACAACAGAAGAAATAGAGTACAACAAAAGTCTCAATAAAATAACCAAGTACAAGCTGAGTAGAACAACGGAACTGAAATAGATAGGACATGACAAGCAGATAATCTCCAGCGATTCAAATCTCCAAGAGAGTGGAAATCCAAATCTGTGAATAACTCAGGCTGACCCGAGCGTAAAGCAAAACACAAAACACTCGAGTCAGGACAATATATACTTATATAATGTAAACCAACTCAAGTGAACTGTAATAAAGGTACAAGTAACTTAGAAGATGCTTGGGACCGCCCATCCTCTAAGGATCCGTTAAACTATCTACTATGTAGTAATATTCGATATTATAATAGTGTCTAAATAAGTAAAGTATAATCATATAGAAAATAGCGTTAAGGGGATGGAGAACCTTAACGCGGTCGGATCTTAAAATCATAATCGTAGTAAAGCTCGATATGGTAGGTGACACGGCACAACTAGGCAATGCCAGGGTAGATATACCAATTACGCACACGGACTGATGGATACGCATAGCAGCCACTACCGTTCCACCTCGAACAACACTCCCAAATCGGAGGATGGCCATCTAGTCAAATCACAAGTAAGAGTATAATATCGAAGAAATGTGTCCGAGAAGAGGTGCTACCTCACTGGTCCGAGATCGCTCCTGTTTTAGCCACCTTATGCCAACTCACGGGAGTTGGGTCCACGTAACATACCTTATGAACGTCGCCACCATCCTACTTCATTCTGGAATCTCCACCGCGTACACGGTTGTCAAAGTGGTTTTCGGTATCGACAGAGAGTATGTCCATATCCGATCCCGGTCTCTTTTCCAACCAATCGTTATTATAACCCGTGGTTATAAATTTCAAAATAGTTTACGTTTCAAATCAAAATACATCCTTTAAACCATTTCAAAATCATATCATTTTTTCAAACTAATACATACTTTCAAACCCAAAACATATCTATTCAAAACCAATTCAAAAATATATCATTTCCATTTCAAAACCAATTCAATAATATATCATTTTAATAAAACCCAAATTTCAAAATCACTGAATATTTCCTTTAATTTATTAAACTTGAAATCTTCCTTTAAATTATCATAGCATTTTGGTAATGTAACCTTAAGTAATCATAGCATTTTTGGAATGTAATACTTTCCAATTTAACATTTTATATAATCAAAGTATTTATATACTTACAAATTTTTAACATGGTCATTTTATCATAGCCTTATAGTTAAATAAACTTTGTTACTGTAATATCCAATTTAATGCTGAAATTC
Organism: Allium fistulosum; assembly: GCA_030737815.1. Classification (NCBI taxonomy): domain Eukaryota; kingdom Viridiplantae; phylum Streptophyta; class Magnoliopsida; order Asparagales; family Amaryllidaceae; genus Allium; species Allium fistulosum. The sequence continues at coordinate 798,382,114 of CM060903.1, read as the reverse complement.
TTATGTTAAGTTAAGAGTACCTTATTAACTTACATTATCATTACAATAAAGAAACTTTATTATTTTAGTCATTAAAATGTGTCATTTACATAAATTAAAACTTACATATTAAATGTACTTTTTAACTTACATTTCTATTACAGTAAAGAGCATTTATCATTTAATCAATATTACACTAATTAAACTTACATTATCAAATGTACGTTTTAATTTACGTTTTATTACAAAAAGGGCATTTATTATTTTATTCAATATTACACTGATTAAGACTTACATGTTTCTTTCATTAATTAAGACTTTACATGTTTCTTTCATAAATTAAAAACTTTACATATTCTTCCATAAATTAAAACTTTACATGTCTCTTTCATAAATTAAAACTCTACATATTTCTTTCATTAATTAGAACTTTACACGTTTCTTTCACAATAAATTTCTTATAATAAAATCCAATTTTCAACAATTTACTTAATAAGTTTAAGTGTAAAAGTTTCCAATTCTTCACATTTCAACAAATAAACTTAACACTTCAAATTTAAATTACCATTTCACAAATTTAACTAAATTTCCAATTTTATTTAATTAACTTAAACTTTTAATTAAAACCGAATTTCACATTTCCAAGTCAAGTTATATTTTAAAAGATCACTTTTAAACATTCATTTATTTAACCACTTAAATTCATAGAAAAATCAATAATACTTTAATAAATCACTTAAATTCAAATTTAATCAAATTATCATATTTACCATTTCCAAATAAAATTTAATATCCATTTTATTTATATAACTTAAATATCATTTTTAACCAAAATTCCAAATTTCCAACTTAAGTTATATTTCAAAAATCCAGTTAAACCTTTCATTAATTACATTTTTAACACATAGAAAAAATCATAATTTCTTTATTTTAAAACATTTCAAAATCTATTTAAATCAAATTTCATAAATTTATAATTTTTAAAATACTTAAAAATATCCAAAACACTTTATAAAATAACCACGGGTCTGTATATAATTTTCTAACTTAGGTCAAGTGATACGGATATGTATCATTTCAATCCGTAGTTAAAAAAGAAAAATCCGGGTTCTATCATTTCAAACCCGCAATCCCAAGTTAAAATAATTTAAATAAAAATCGTTCAGGCCTATCATTTCAGCCCATAACGATTTTTCCCTATTCTAAAGTCCGTTCGGGTATGTATCATTTCAACCCATAGTGATTCTAATCTACAGGGAACTTGCAGTGTGATAACAGATATAAATAACAGAATAACATTAAATAACAGTAACATATGATATAACAGATGTAATAACAGGTGTGAACATCATATGATAATAATATAAGCATATATAACATGATAATATATTTCTACAGGTTCGCAGGGTGTCAATTTACTAGTTATATAGGTACATATTGTCTGGTGAGAATAACTCACCGTTTTGTGCTGGAGACACAACGACGAATGCACGAATGAGATCCAAACAAGCACGATAACACGATTCAAATAAGAGTGGAGGAGCCAAAGTATCAAATCCCTTGAATACAAGTCAAACAAAACAATATAACAACGATGAGTTTCAAATCAGCTACGATCAAAACTACACTAGAATAGACTGCACAGAATCAAATAGAAATGCTTGCACTTGCTTTCTACCTCATATGCTTCAGCAATGGGCTGTAAAAGCACTGTAATGGAAGGGTTTTGGATCAGGTTTGGATCAGGTTTTGGGTTCAACAAGTCGTCCATACATAGGAAAAGATGATGCAAAGGTATGTGTGCATGGAACTACAACTATAGGGCAAACAAACATGATTTCATGCAACCAAAGGCCACGACCAAGGCAACCTTAGGCACGGCCAGATCTGTAGGGGGTTAGGTACAGGTGTGGTAGTGGGTTTCAGGTCGTCTATTGGTGGTGGAGGTGGAGTAGGTGGCGGCCAAAGCAAGATATGGAGGGTAGGTGATGATATGTGTGGTCTAGGCAATGTTTTAAGGAGTTTTGTGCAAGTTTTTGTGGGATTTTGGTCAAGGGAATGGTATGGCATGATCATGGCAGAGGATTAGGAGGAGGAGCTGCTGCAAATGATGGTGGAGAGGATGGTGGTGGTGGTGGTAGAGGCTAGGCCTAGCAAAACACAAGAAGGATCAATGCAACAATCAATAGAAAAATCATAAAAACAAGAAGAAAGATGATAGAATTTACCAAATTTTTGTAAAACAAATGGCCGTGAGTTTTTTTCTCAAGAAAGATGATAAAATTTTCGTGAGAAAGAGTGAGGAATGTGGCTGAAAGATGGAGTAAAGGTACGGCCAAAAATCAATAAAGAGGAGGTTGAGAAATGAAAGGTCGGTAGATAAAAGGACATTGGAGTTACAAGAGTTATAAAACCTTTCAAATTTCCACCATTTCTTTTTAAATTTTAAATACATGTAAAATATGTATAAATACAGATAAAACACGAAAATATAGTAAATAAACAAAAATAAATAAATAAATATTAATTAAATATAATTAAATTAAGAAAATAACAAAGAAAATGTAAATTAGGCTTGAAAATTTTAAAATAAATGAAATGAACTTTGGGAAAATTGTATGTACATGAAAAATATTTATAAATAAAGATAAAAACATATAAAAAAATGCATACATAAAAATGAATAAATAAATTTTAATTAAATACAATTTAAATGAAGAAAATAGCAGAAAAATGGAAACTACCTTTAAAAATAGAAAATAAATTCAATGAGCTTTGGAAAAATTCAAACATCACTTTATAAATATTTAAAAGACAAAATATACATAAAATAACATATTAACACATATTAAAATAAAATATGACAAAGAAAAATATAATTTATACAATTTAAAATAACAAAATTGCAAAATAAACAATTTATACTCAAAATTGAAATGTACATATCTTTTGCAGTTTAACTCCGTTTTCAACGAAACGAAAAGCAGTATTTATGTTATTAAATCTATTTTCATAATAAAAGATAAAATTTATAATTTCAAATATTTAAAATTTAAATTTAAAAGTCAAAGTTTGACTATTTTGACCAAAATTCACTTTTTGGAAAATTATTCTATTCAGTCATATTTGTAATTCTAATCCATATCAAAATCAAAGTTTATATTTAAAATAACAAAATTTATTCTTTTTCATAAATAAAGCTTTTGAATCTGGAAAAATCAATTTAAAAATATTTGTAAAATACAGGGTTGTTACACTCTCCCTCACTCAAAGCTTTTCGTCCCCGAAAAGGAACGAGGTACGGGAAAGCACAGAAAAAGATAGAATGAAATAGACTTAAGACAAGATGATAAGAAGATTGGAATTACACATGATAACTATTGTTATAGGTAAGTTTAACAAGATGGAGGTGATCAAATCAAGAATATAAGCACGAAAAAGATCCTCTAGAGTCTGAATCACCCCTTTCACTTGACTGACGGTCTATGAATGGAAAAACAGTGTTCAGATCCAGATGAGTAACAAAGATTATCATAGATTACAGAAAGATTTCTAAATAGACTGGTATAAGCAATAGCCTTTCCATTCTGTAACAAGATAAGGGAAATAAGGACAACCAAAAGATAGTTTGGAAAAAACAAAACCAGATAATAAATTTAAAACCATAATGCTTTAAAATCATAACAATTTAGGGATGTTTATCATTTGGAAATCACACTGCTAAAATCATAACACTTTGGACAAGTTATTCTTTTTTTTAAAAAAAAACATAACACTTAGAAAATCATAACACCCTAAAAAAAGTAATCTTCATTTAAACCATTTTAATTCAAGGTCAAATAATATTCATTTTAAAGTTGTAACATTTCTAAGTTCATTTAATTATAAAAATTTCCAAAACATTGTATTTTCAAAATAGTAGTACTTATAAAATGCTACAGTAGATATATTAATATTTCAAATCAGTTCAATTCCAGAAATATTTATTTGGATATCATTTAACTTATGACTTATTTAACAAACTTTATGAATGGAATATTCAAATCAAACTATACTTCATTTATTAAGTTAAAAGTTCACTATTTTAGTTAGCTCTTAATTTAACACATAACCTAACACTTTATTTAAAATACCCATTTCATAAATAGATATTCCTTTAATAAGTTACACTTAAAATTTCATTTGAAAACCAAATTCTCAATTATCAAATTTTAGTGATGTTAAAATACATTTTAACTATTTAAATCATAATTATTCATTTTTCAAGACATATCTATTTCATAAATAAAATATTTATCATAGCAAATATAACAATCAAATTCCTTTACACATTTATTCATTTAGACATCAATTAAACTATGAATTCAAGTTAAATAAACTTTATTACAAAATGTCCAATTCCAATGTATTTTATTTTATCTATTCAAAGATACATTATTTATTATACAACATATTCGTTTCAGGAAATAACCATTATTAAAATTCCTAGGTTAGACTTAAGGTTCCATATTAAATCAAATTTGATTATTAAGTTATTTAAATAAAATCTCTTTAAAGTCCTTTTTCACTATTTACCTCTGTTAATCTTTTATAACTAAAATTTAAATGTATAACATTTATTATAACCACTCAAATTTTATTTATAAAATCATTTCTGTACTGCATATTATCCAATTACATTGTTAACTTCAAAAAAAAAATTTAAGGTAAGTTATATTTGAATGCAATTGTATTATACAAATAAAACTTTCCAATTCAATTATCTCAAGTTTGAATCATTTATCCAAATTTTTTTATTTTTTTCTTCTTATAATTGAAATTATTCTTCAAGATAAAATTTAAGAATTTGAATCTTTGAACATCTTCAAACCATTTGGAGATAAGTAATTATATATACATAATATGTTAAATCAAATTTAAATCATATATCTATATATATATATTATAATCCAGTCATATTTTAGAAATTCAAATCAATTAGATTTTCCAAAACAAAGCTGTAGCAAGACTACAAAATGGTTTCTTCACTTCGAAACTCGAAAATGAACGTCGATGATGCTGCAGTCATCATCGAAATTATTTTCCAGCGACAAAGAGAAGAGCACTAAATTTTTAAACTTTAAAATCCTTTAGAGACAAATTTTTATTCAAAATACTTTAAATAATATCCTTTTAAAAATTTTAAACACAAGGTTTGAAACCATCGGAAATTAAATTCTTTAACTTTCTTGTTTTAAATTCATTTCAGTTCCCAAATAAACAACTATTTATAAATTCATTTGTAGAACAATAAATGATAAATCAAGTATTATCATTTCAAATTATCAATTTAAATTTATTAAGTTCCATAAAATTATATATCCAAATTTATTTCATAAACCAAATTTTAAAATAATATTGTGTCAGTTTGTTCTGTCAAAGTGTTTTAGAAATCCTATCGATAGCGTTGATCAGACGAATCGATCGGAAACCCAAATCAACATCAACAACTCAAACAACACAATATATAAAACAAACATAGATTTACAAGTACAATTCAAAATGTTTGGAAGATAGATTGGAACAAAAGACAAGATGATTAAACAGAGTAGAGAGATGGGTAAGCTTAGATAAATCGCGGACAACCTTAACCGGGTCAACCGTGACTTAATGGATAAGATCAAATGTGGATTTTCTGGGGTAAATCTACCTTCGATCTCAAGAGAGAGAGTTTGGAATAACAAAAGATATTAGCATCTAAACCAAGGATAAATATAAATCTCTGGTTAATCGATGCTGATTGTAAAGGATTTTCACCCCTTTACAAGAAAATTAGAATATTGGCGAGACCGCCAATTTACTATAAAGATCATTCGAAGTGGAGTTATGTGATACTCCAAAATCAAAAGAGGATGAATAGTGAGGGACAAGAATGAATTTTGGAACCGCAGGGAACGTTCCAAAAATTCAAAGGAAATTCGAATCAAGAGGAAAAGATTCAAACTCGAACGAAAGTGATTCTGTAAATAAATCTACTCCATATGCTGAGTTTTGCCTCAAAGCCAAAGCTCTGATACCAACTGTAACGACCCGATATTTTCAACCATTCGCATCCATTATAAGTGTATAGGTAGACACTCATGCCGGAGTTGAATTGCTCAAAATACCGCGTTGTAAATAAAATTTGGCAAATCTCAGAATATACAGTAAATAAATATAATCACAGATCACAGACACAGAGTAAAATAATGCAGCGGAAGTAAAAGAAATAGTAGTTCATGAAGCTACTATATAAATATATCAGAGTTACATAAGATACAACAGAAGAAATAGAGTACAACAAAAGTCTCAATAAAATAACCAAGTACAAGCTGAGTAGAACAACGGAACTGAAATAGATAGGACATGACAAGCAGATAATCTCCAGTGATTCAAATCTCCAAGAGAGTGGAAATCCAAATCTGTGAATAACTCAGGCTGACCCGAGCGTAAAGCAAAACACAAAACACTCGAGTCAGGACAATATATACTTATATAATGTAAACCAACTCAAGTGAACTGTAATAAAGGTACAAGTAACTTAGAAGATGCTTGGGACCGCCCATCCTCTAAGGATCCGTTAAACTATCTACTATGTAGTAATATTCGATATTATAATAGTGTCTAAATAAGTAAAGTATAATCATATAGAAAATAGCGTTAAGGGGATGGAGAACCTTAACGCGGTCGGATCTTAAAATCATAATCGTAGTAAAGCTCGATATGGTAGGTGACACGGCACAACTAGGCAATGCCAGGGTAGATATACCAATTACGCACACGGACTGATGGATACGCATAGCAGCCACTACCGTTCCACCTCGAACAACACTCCCAAATCGGAGGATGGCCATCTAGTCAAATCACAAGTAAGAGTATAATATCGAAGAAATGTGTCCGAGAAGAGGTGCTACCTCACTGGTCCGAGATCGCTCCTGTTTTAGCCACCTTATGCCAACTCACGGGAGTTGGGTCCACGTAACATACCTTATGAACGTCGCCACCATCCTACTTCATTCTGGAATCTCCACCGCGTACACGGTTGTCAAAGTGGTTTTCGGTATCGACAGAGAGTATGTCCATATCCGATCCCGGTCTCTTTTCCAACCAATCGTTATTATAACCCGTGGTTATAAATTTCAAAATAGTTTACGTTTCAAATCAAAATACATCCTTTAAACCATTTCAAAATCATATCATTTTTTCAAACTAATACATACTTTCAAACCCAAAACATATCTATTCAAAACCAATTCAAAAATATATCATTTCCATTTCAAAACCAATTCAATAATATATCATTTTAATAAAACCCAAATTTCAAAATCACTGAATATTTCCTTTAATTTATTAAACTTGAAATCTTCCTTTAAATTATCATAGCATTTTGGTAATGTAACCTTAAGTAATCATAGCATTTTTGGAATGTAATACTTTCCAATTTAACATTTTATATAATCAAAGTATTTATATACTTACAAATTTTTAACATGGTCATTTTATCATAGCCTTATAGTTAAATAAACTTTGTTACTGTAATATCCAATTTAATGCTAAAATTCTTATGTTAAGTTAAGAGTACCTTATTAACTTACATTATCATTACAATAAAGAAACTTTATTATTTTAGTCATTAAAATGTGTCATTTACATAAATTAAAACTTACATATTAAATGTACTTTTTAACTTACATTTCTATTACAGTAAAGAGCATTTATCATTTAATCAATATTACACTAATTAAACTTACATTATCAAATGTACGTTTTAATTTACGTTTTATTACAAAAAGGGCATTTATTATTTTATTCAATATTACACTGATTAAGACTTACATGTTTCTTTCATTAATTAAGACTTTACATGTTTCTTTCATAAATTAAAAACTTTACATATTCTTCCATAAATTAAAACTTTACATGTCTCTTTCATAAATTAAAACTCTACATATTTCTTTCATTAATTAGAACTTTACACGTTTCTTTCACAATAAATTTCTTATAATAAAATCCAATTTTCAACAATTTACTTAATAAGTTTAAGTGTAAAAGTTTCCAATTCTTCACATTTCAACAAATAAACTTAACACTTCAAATTTAAATTACCATTTCACAAATTTAACTAAATTTCCAATTTTATTTAATTAACTTAAACTTTTAATTAAAACCGAATTTCACATTTCCAAGTCAAGTTATATTTTAAAAGATCACTTTTAAACATTCATTTATTTAACCACTTAAATTCATAGAAAAATCAATAATACTTTAATAAATCACTTAAATTCAAATTTAATCAAATTATCATATTTACCATTTCCAAATAAAATTTAATATCCATTTTATTTATATAACTTAAATATCATTTTTAACCAAAATTCCAAATTTCCAACTTAAGTTATATTTCAAAAATCCAGTTAAACCTTTCATTAATTACATTTTTAACACATAGAAAAAATCATAATTTCTTTATTTTAAAACATTTCAAAATCTATTTAAATCAAATTTCATAAATTTATAATTTTTAAAATACTTAAAAATATCCAAAACACTTTATAAAATAACCACGGGTCTGTATATAATTTTCTAACTTAGGTCAAGTGATACGGATATGTATCATTTCAATCCGTAGTTAAAAAAGAAAAATCCGGGTTCTATCATTTCAAACCCGCAATCCCAAGTTAAAATAATTTAAATAAAAATCGTTCAGGCCTATCATTTCAGCCCATAACGATTTTTCCCTATTCTAAAGTCCGTTCGGGTATGTATCATTTCAACCCATAGTGATTCTAATCTACAGGGAACTTGCAGTGTGATAACAGATATAAATAACAGAATAACATTAAATAACAGTAACATATGATATAACAGATGTAATAACAGGTGTGAACATCATATGATAATAATATAAGCATATATAACATGATAATATATTTCTACAGGTTCGCAGGGTGTCAATTTACTAGTTATATAGGTACATATTGTCTGGTGAGAATAACTCACCGTTTTGTGCTGGAGACACAACGACGAATGCACGAATGAGATCCAAACAAGCACGATAACACGATTCAAATAAGAGTGGAGGAGCCAAAGTATCAAATCCCTTGAATACAAGTCAAACAAAACAATATAACAACGATGAGTTTCAAATCAGCTACGATCAAAACTACACTAGAATAGACTGCACAGAATCAAATAGAAATGCTTGCACTTGCTTTCTACCTCATATGCTTCAGCAATGGGCTGTAAAAGCACTGTAATGGAAGGGTTTTGGATCAGGTTTGGATCAGGTTTTGGGTTCAACAAGTCGTCCATACATAGGAAAAGATGATGCAAAGGTATGTGTGCATGGAACTACAACTATAGGGCAAACAAACATGATTTCATGCAACCAAAGGCCACGACCAAGGCAACCTTAGGCACGGCCAGATCTGTAGGGGGTTAGGTACAGGTGTGGTAGTGGGTTTCAGGTCGTCTATTGGTGGTGGAGGTGGAGTAGGTGGCGGCCAAAGCAAGATATGGAGGGTAGGTGATGATATGTGTGGTCTAGGCAATGTTTTAAGGAGTTTTGTGCAAGTTTTTGTGGGATTTTGGTCAAGGGAATGGTATGGCATGATCATGGCAGAGGATTAGGAGGAGGAGCTGCTGCAAATGATGGTGGAGAGGATGGTGGTGGTGGTGGTAGAGGCTAGGCCTAGCAAAACACAAGAAGGATCAATGCAACAATCAATAGAAAAATCATAAAAACAAGAAGAAAGATGATAGAATTTACCAAATTTTTGTAAAACAAATGGCCGTGAGTTTTTTTCTCAAGAAAGATGATAAAATTTTCGTGAGAAAGAGTGAGGAATGTGGCTGAAAGATGGAGTAAAGGTACGGCCAAAAATCAATAAAGAGGAGGTTGAGAAATGAAAGGTCGGTAGATAAAAGGACATTGGAGTTACAAGAGTTATAAAACCTTTCAAATTTCCACCATTTCTTTTTAAATTTTAAATACATGTAAAATATGTATAAATACAGATAAAACACGAAAATATAGTAAATAAACAAAAATAAATAAATAAATATTAATTAAATATAATTAAATTAAGAAAATAACAAAGAAAATGTAAATTAGGCTTGAAAATTTTAAAATAAATGAAATGAACTTTGGGAAAATTGTATGTACATGAAAAATATTTATAAATAAAGATAAAAACATATAAAAAAATGCATACATAAAAATGAATAAATAAATTTTAATTAAATACAATTTAAATGAAGAAAATAGCAGAAAAATGGAAACTACCTTTAAAAATAGAAAATAAATTCAATGAGCTTTGGAAAAATTCAAACATCACTTTATAAATATTTAAAAGACAAAATATACATAAAATAACATATTAACACATATTAAAATAAAATATGACAAAGAAAAATATAATTTATACAATTTAAAATAACAAAATTGCAAAATAAACAATTTATACTCAAAATTGAAATGTACATATCTTTTGCAGTTTAACTCCGTTTTCAACGAAACGAAAAGCAGTATTTATGTTATTAAATCTATTTTCATAATAAAAGATAAAATTTATAATTTCAAATATTTAAAATTTAAATTTAAAAGTCAAAGTTTGACTATTTTGACCAAAATTCACTTTTTGGAAAATTATTCTATTCAGTCATATTTGTAATTCTAATCCATATCAAAATCAAAGTTTATATTTAAAATAACAAAATTTATTCTTTTTCATAAATAAAGCTTTTGAATCTGGAAAAATCAATTTAAAAATATTTGTAAAATACAGGGTTGTTACACCCTCTGTCCCAGTTCGCAACTCTAATGATGAAGATCAAGGTGATGTAAAGGGTTAAGGTTATAGTGCAATTATGGGTGGAGAGGAAAGAAGAGAAGGATATAATGTCGTTAAGGAAAGAGAAGAAGGAAGAGAGGAAGAAAGAAAGGAAGAAGGAGGGGACGAAGAGGAAGAAGAGGACGATGAAGTTTTCAATCTCGATTTGGATGAGTCGTATAGAGAGACATCTCTTGAAGGAGCCACTGTCATTGTACCTTTCGGACCGAAGCGGTTGATTATCAAGTCTTCATAGCTCGCGTCTAGTTCAAGCCTGAACAGTAGAGGAAGCTCTCCACCTGCATGCTCCTCCAAGAACATCTTCGGCTCCCTGGGTGATCTTGGGAACCTGTCTGCTTTTGACTTCGGGGAAGTAAGCTTCGAAGATATCCTCAATACCATATCCAATGAATTTAACTTCCCTGCTAGGAATATTCTTGCCAAAGGCGATGAAACTCCATCGCTATGGCTGGTTGAGCATGGTCTGTAGATTGTTTAAGGAAGCATTAGCAATTCATGCACGTTTGAGATCACGAGCACTAGCACTAAACACTTGTTCTTAATCAAGTGTCTTATCTTTGATATCGCCTCTCTTTTTAGGTATAGTAGGCAGAGATTATGATGGCAGCCTCCATTCGGGCGTAGGCCATTATTGCTCCTTAGCTCTAGAGATTTACTATCAATGCCTAAGCTCACATCATGAGTCTTAGTATGAAAGAAATAGAAGAAAGGATTAAGAGCACCGAGACGAAGAAGATAGACAGAGGTGTCGAGATAAAGAGAAAGAATGCCATGATGCTGAAAAAAGACAGCGTCGCTCAAATGAACAATGAGGTTCACGCGAGCACTCCTGGTGTGAATCTGACCCCATCAACCGCGGTCCCGCTCTCAACCTTCTCAATAACAACCTCCATCAACTCAGCCCCTACCATTACCGTCTTTGTCTCCCATTAATCCAAAGGAACTACAAGTCACGTTGCTCTGCCTCCAACCTATAAAGGCTGATCTTTAACTATCACTACCAAGATCTAAGATGCATTTTCTAATTCTTGCGTAGAAAGGGTGATGTTCGTCTAATGCCAGAAGCATCTCGAAAAAAGAGGCTAATGAAGGCCTTGACAAACACAAAAAGGTCATGAAGCAGCTGCTTAAATGTAAAACGCTTACGAAGGACCTTTTCGATGTCAACCGAGCCAAGCAATTGATTATCTACTCTTTTTGACTCAAAGTGAGCCAACCATGATAAGATAGTTTAGGCTACAAGACGGAATTGGTTGATGCCATGGAGAAAATGGAATAATAAGAGAAGTTAGCCAAGGAGTCCAAGGAAAGAATGGTCAAGATATCAAAGGCCTAGATAAGCTACCAACACATGAACAATCAACTAAAGAAAGCTCATGCTCTGAAAGATAGATATGAAGAATAGTTCAAAGCTATGGTTGAGAAACTCGCAATGCTTCAGGTTAAAGTAAGCAAGCTGAAAGCTGACTTGAAGGCTAAGTCAAAATGAAATGTTTGGGATCAAATTGATCTTTTTAGTGCTAGATAAGAGATTATGGAGCTCAAAGCGAAGGCTACTAAATAAATGAAGAGATGGAAGCCACTCTCCAAAAATTCTTCATCAATGTTATTGAAAACAGGAATCTGAAATGGCTGGGAGAGAATTACCCTACCATGTCGATGCTTGGGAAGAGATCCTCTGTAGGGCCAATAAATCTGGCCTCGATATTACTAAAGATGAGTTGAAATCACTTTTCCTATACATGGAGAATATCATGGCCTTGGAGAAAGGAAAGGCTATCTTAGCAGCAAAGGATGTGGCTATAGGGAAGACTAATATTGAGGCTCCCACTGGTTTTAGTGTTTTGGATGAAGCAGAATAATCCACTCCTATTTCGAAAGACCGTGCAATAGACATTGTTACTTCCATGAAACAACTTCTATGGCTGTCCTTGCTAGAACTCCTATCTCTGTTGCATCAAGTGTTAAAGTTCCCTATTTCACTCCTCTGATCGTTCAATCGACCGAATCTTCCATCGGGAGGGAGAAGTCATTAAATAGTCAGCCAAAGACACTCCATCCAGCCATGGTATTTCTCTCATATCACCACTCTTCGAGAAACTTCAATTTTCGCCAGAGGACGTCACTAATTTATATTATTCTATCTGTCAAGTTATAGGTCATCCATTGTCGCCCCCTCTACCGCCAACTACTCAAGGCCTGGGTCCAAGTGCCATTTCAACAATGTCGACTTCCATCACCACAACGTCAATTGATCAAATTCGTACTTCCAGCTCCGGCCATGGCACAGACTCAGAGAAAATATAGGCGGTGGAAGGGTTAGAAGACATTGATCCATCACAAGAAGAGGAGGTCATTATCACACGTGCGAAGGTCCCTAATGATTCAACTACAATGGCGTAGAGGCTATAGCATGACTTCGACAAGATCAAGATTAAATTCGAGCATAGAACTGTAAAGCCTACGGGCGACTCTGGAAAACCATTAGCCACTCCCAAAGTTCCTCCATTGAAAATCAAGTTTTCTAAAGGCCACGATGCTGGCAGATCTAAGCCCTTCAACCCTTCCTACAAAAACCCCGAGGATCCATCATACGGGACGACCAAAGAGGAAGTCTCTTCTTCTGTGTAGAGCCCTGTAGAAAAAGAGGAGGAGAAGACTAATAGAAGCATTGCACAAAATTTCCTATTATGAGGAGGAGCAAGCATGGGAGACAGTAGTAGGTTGCTACCTTTGCTCTTGTAGGACAATTTCTTTTTTCCTTTTCATGTATTTTATTTCCTATTGTACTTCTTCTGTATAAGCTGATGTTGTGCAGGAGTGGCTCTCCATAATCGTTGTATAAAAGATTTGTGGAAATAAAAGAATGTTTTTGTTCAATCTTTTCTATACTTACATTTCTACATCTATTGTTTTACTTGCCTATATAACTGCCTACATATATAATATAATTATTTGTAATTAAATCACATTTATATTATACGTGCTTGTGTCTATGCAATGCCATTATTTACTAGTACATATAAATAAATGTATGCAATTTCTCAATGTTATTTCATTATTTAGCTTTGTTTATCATTGAGCCAATATACTTCCATCTTGTTTATCAGTCGGGTTCCATTCGATCGTAATCGAGGTTGTATTTACAATGTCCATTAACTTAGCACCGTTTCCTATCTCCAGGAAATAGTAGTATGGGCATCTATATCTGGACATCGACTCCTAATTTCACCTATCTTCAGGTGATATTTAAAGTTATCTGGTCTATCAACCTCGTTTATCGTCGATTGAACGTATCATATTGAGTCGTTAACGTGGTTGTAACTACAAAAGGTTCGATTATACACCTTCGATCTTACCTATCTAAGGCGTTGATCAAAAACATTCATTGACCATCTTCACTTATCTTCGGCCAAGCATTTCTTATCAAGCCATAAGCGCAGTCATGTCTGCAAAAGTTCCAATTACACAATGATTTCTATCTTCGGGTATCAGTGCCTTGAACGCCTTTCTCTGGGCATCCATTCTTGTTCTCACCTGGCTCTAGGTGTCGATCAAGAGGATTCATCGACCATCATCGCTTATCTTTGGCAAAGAGCATCTTGCTAGGCCATAAGCATGGTCGTTCCTACCAAGGTTCAATTATTTCTAGTGATCGGTGTCTCAGATGCTTATCTCTGAGCATCCATCTTCGATCTCACCTGCCTTTGGGCATTCATTGAATGCGTTCATTGACTATCACCACTTATCATCGACCAAGCATGTCTTGCTAGGCCGTAACTGAGGTCAATCAGATAATATGATTAAGTCTATGACACCTTCTATCTCCAAGACCCGGCTCCATCGATACCTATCTCCAAGCACCAATTATTGACCTGGCCTATCTTTGGGAACTGTCAAAGATTAGATGAGTAAGGAAAATCGTTCTATTGACCCTAGTGTGATTATACTTCCCTGACCCGATCATGGATCAAAGGAGTTCAACGGTACCTATCTTTAGGTATCTGGATATATCACTAATCATGTGGCCTAAAGTTGAACTTCTAAGAATATGGTTCCATTAGTTCTAAAAGCTAACTTAATATATAAATAGAAGAAATGGCAAGGCTTGCCTTATTACACTGCCCCTAGTCAATCAGGTTGGCTTATTTGTAGAAACTAAATAAATATAAGTGAAATAGCATCATAAATGCTTGCTATTCCACTTTTGTGGAATTGGGATCCTATCAACAGTCGATAGCTTGAAAGTTCCATCTCGAAGCTTCTGTTCAATTGCAAAGGGACCTTCCCAATTTGGGTTAGGTGCCCCTTGCTAGGTAAGACTTATTCTAAAATGAGGTCAACTACCTCGAAGGTACGATTTCTAACCTTGGTGTTGAAGTGTCTCAATACTTTTTTTAGGTGAGAAGCTACCCCTAGTTCAGCCTCTTCTCATTTATTATCAATCAAGTCCACGAACTCAAGTAAGAGTTTCCTATTCATTGTTGGATTATAATGCTTTCTTCAATGAGAAGGGACTTTCAATTCTAACAGAATCATGGCCTCAGCTCTATAGTCTAAAGTCAATGGAGTATGCTCGGTTGTGGACTTATGAGTCATTATGTAACCCTACAATGCTAGTGGTAAATCATCTACCCATTTGCTATTGGACTTCGTTAGTCGTTTCTTTAGGATGAATTTGATGATCTTGTTCACCGCCTCTATATGTCTATTTGATTGCGGGTGTGCTACTAGTGAGAAGCTCTTTGTAGTTCAGTACTAGTTATAGAAGTCTTTGAACTTGGTACTCTTGGATTGAGTTCCATTGTCAGTACCGTTATTCTCTAGGACTCCAAATCTACATATGATGTTCTTCACCATAAAGTTGACCACTTTCTTCATAGTGATCATGGCCAGTGGTTACGCTTCAAACCCAATTCGTGAGGTAGTCCATAGCTACGATAGCATACTTTGCTCCAACCTACGACATTGGTAGCACATCGGTTTTATCGATTCCCCAAACCACAAATGACCATAGGCTAACCATTTGCTTAAGTTCTACAGATAGGATTGTAGTATCTTCTTAAACCTTTGGCACTTATAATATCATTTAGTGTACCACCTATGTCCCGGTTGATTGTTAGCCAACAGTATCCTTAGCAAAGAACCATTTTTTGCTAAAGTCTGCCACAGCTTCGTGCACATTAAGAAGGATTTTCTTTGCTTCATCTTTTGTGATACACTACAGTAGGGGGTTAAGAAACCTCTTATACATAGCACTTCTTCTTGCATAATGAATCATGGCATTTTATGGAGGAGCTTTCACTATTAATTTCTTTCATTTGGGAGAGTTCCCTTCAACAGCTAATCTTTGATTGGAGTCATCCACGACCGCCTTTCTTCCTTGGCCTCCAAGATCGAATCAACATCATCTGATCGATGCTCGGAGCTGATAAAACCTCCACTAGAACGAGTCTCATAAGCCGCGCATCGCCAAAGCTGGCCCGTTTGGCTAGTGAATCATCTTCCATATTCTCTTTTGAGGGAATGTGTGTGATTGTGTAATTTTCAATATCATTGACCAGTTCCAGTGTTTTTGTTAGGTAAGGGGCAAGTCTCGCTCCCTTAGCTTGAAATTCCATTTTGATTTGGCAGACCACCAATCGAGAATTGCTGAATACACGTAGTATCATACCCCCAGTTCTGTCGCTATCCTGAGCCCCGCAATCAACGCTTCATATTCGGCATCTTTGTTTGTCACCAAGAACTTTCATATTAATCTGTAGCATATCGTTCATCCTTCAGGGGTCACAAAAATCACTCGAACCCTAGAACTACATTCATTGGAAGCCCTATTTAAGTATAAATTCCATTGTGAAAATTGGATCATATCTTCTCCTTTGCTCTATCCCGAATGGTGAATTTAGTAAAGAAATCAGCCATTGTCTCTCCTCATATCACTCTCCTGGGATGGCAAGTTATATCATATTGACATAATTCGATATTCCACTTCTGCAATCTCCGCAAAGTCTTGGGTCGATGCGGTACCTGTTTTAGGCATAGATCAGTCAGCATCTTTATCGGTTGAGCTTAAAAGTATGGTTGCAACTTCCTTAAAGCACAACAAGCAGTATGCTAGTTTTTTCAACTTTGGATAGTTCTTTTCCATTTCAGTAAATCGCTTGCTAATATAGTATATGGGCCTTTAGATTCTAGAAACCTCAAGTACCAAGGCAGCACTTAGTGCATGAGCAAATACTGCAAAATAAATGAATAAATTTTCCCCTTCCAAAGGCTTCGATAAGACTGGTGGTCTTTCCATGTGTTCCTATATTTTTTGGAAAGCTTCCTAGCATTCCTTCATCTAGGAAAACTTTATTTTTCTTTCTCGAGTGCATCAAAGAACGATATACACTTGTATGTCGCCTTCGAAATAAATCGATTCAGTGCAGCGACCTTCTCATTCAAGTTCTGCATATCCCTTATTTTT
This sequence comes from Allium fistulosum, assembly GCA_030737815.1. Lineage (NCBI taxonomy): Eukaryota > Viridiplantae > Streptophyta > Magnoliopsida > Asparagales > Amaryllidaceae > Allium > Allium fistulosum. Next base: position 798,364,795 of record CM060903.1, on the reverse strand, counting down.
TTAGGGGTAATAACTTCTTTCAATTCTTAAATCTACTCTATATTAGCTTCTATTCTGCTTGAGTTCACAATGAAACCTAAAAATTTGTCAAATGCGTCTTTGAAAGAACATTTCAATAGATTAAGCTTCATCCCGTACTTTCAAAGCATATTGAACATTTTTAGAAAGATCATCTAGGTGATTCATCGACTGCCATGACCTCATAACCATATCATCCACATAAACCTCCATAACAGTACAGGCCAAAATCAGTGGTGAATCTCACATGCTCCTGATCTAGAATGCGAATTGCTATCTATTTTTAACCAGATTATGCATCTATAAAGGATAGCAGTTTGTATCTAGCCATTGACTCGACAAATTAGTCAATCTTTGATAGTGGAAAGCTGTCTTTCATGCATGCTTTATTCAGGCCCGAATAATCAATGTATATCCTCCATTTTCCATTTGGCTTCTTGACAAATCCAAGGTTTGATACCCATTTAGGATACAAGTCATCATGGATAAAGCCATTTGCATTCATCTTATCCCCTTCTTCTTTAGGTACAATGGATTGCTCCGGACCTCCGCTACATCTTTTCTACTTCATAAGAGGGCATCTTGGATCCATGTTCAATGCATGGCATCCAGCTTTACCCTAAAAAAAACAACCAACTCCTTGTTTACTTTGAAGCCGAGATGATAACCGACCTTTAGAACTTGAGTGGGATCATCATCATTGATCGAGATGTTGATCGTCAACTCTACCGGTGACGCCCTCACATCCTATGGCTTTTTTCGAGGGTCCATGGGCTTATAGAACTCACTATGGGACCTAATCCAAGGATTGGACAGTAGTTACTATGCACCCATAGTCTTGACACAGAAAGCTTTCTCTGCATCCTTTCTCTTCTCACGCCGTTTCTCCTCTCTGAGCTTAGCAACATAGCATTCTCAACCAGTGTTCAGGTCACCTTGAATATCTCCAACTCCATTCTCGATGGCAAACTTCATCATCAAACACCATGGAGCCAGTGCTACCATGAAACTACCAAGGGCTCATTGGCTGAAGAAATCATTGTAATTCGAAAATTCATCAATTATCACAAAGGTCTGCACCCGCACTATCTTGCGGTCTCCCTTCCCAAATTCCACGGACAAGTCAATGCATCCAATAGGCTCTTTAACCTCTTTGATAAATCCTTGAATATAATATTTACATGGCTTTATATCCTTCAGACTAATCTGCATTTGTTCAAACATCTTTTTGAATAAAATGTTAACCAAACTCCCATAGTCAAGCAGAACTTGGTGCATAGTTATCGTCCCAACAATGGCCATAATCACTATGAGGTCCAGTGTCGATGCTTACACACTATCAACATCACTGTTTTGAAAAAAATGTCATCATTCATTGCCTTCAGTTATTTTGTCGGAGCTTTCTCTTCAACAATAAAACATCTCTTATGTGGCACATGCTTTAACGAACTTCCATACTACTCCATCTTATTTTAGCGCTTCTCCCTTGGATGTGTTCCTTCATAAATAGTGTTTATCACAATTCTACTATCTGGTTGCCTTGGTCCTTCTCCATTGGACCCAGGTTGGTCCCTTTGAGCATTTCACCCTTGGGGTCTATTGTTCTGTCTACCATCTCGTTATTCTCTCACGTACTGATACTACTTAAACTTTCGGATCAAATCCTAGATCACATCTCTCAGGTGATGACAATCATTGGTATTGTTCCCATGAGTTTCGTGGAAGCAATAATGCTTCCCTGAGCACCATTCAGCTTTAGTTTCCTCTCTATAAGGTGGTTTCTTATAGTCTTATGTACCTTGCCTGGCAATGTAGATGTTCTTAACCGTATCATTTAATGGAGTGTAATCTTCCGACCTCATGCACCTTGGATGCTTCTTGGTATCATTCTTCTTCCCTTAATGCCCTGGCTTCTTCTTTTCCGGTTATTATCATTTCCGAAATTCACTACAAATTTTTCGGTGCTATCACCGATTTTCTTAATAGCGACGTACTGCGTAATTTCATTTGATGTTTTACCATCAATCGGTCCAACGGCCAGGTCCACCTCTTCCAAGCGCAGAAATTAGGATGTCTTACCATAGAATTCTTCCATGTTTGGTTGCTTTTTTCTCTTTAACCATCTACCTAACTCCATATCTGGGTGTAACCTTCAGATTGATGCCATCAAAAATATATCTACTTTTGGATTACTAATTTTAGTCATAGTAGTGTTAAACTACTTCAGAAAATATTTCAAAGTCTCTCTAGAACTTTGATGGATGCTCGACAAGGACATCATATCCTTCGACCCAACTGTGTGGAGCCCAAACTTCTCCATAAACTTTCTTGCCAGCTGTTCAAATAAATAAATGGACCTCGGTGCAAGCTGAGTGAACCACATCGTAGCCACCCCATCTAAGAATAGGAGAAAAGACTGCACCTCATTGCGTCGTCTTCTTGAGCACCGTCCACGTGCCACTCAGACTTTAGTTGATGCTGTCTAGAATCGGTTATTCCATTATATGATGACATTATTGGCATAACAATTTTCTTAGGGTAACTCTCTTGTAGTATATCATTAGTGAATGGAGTACTATTGGGTGTTGAACCCCATTCATCGGTATTTCTAAGCTAATTTTCGTTCAGCGTTCTCTTAATCATATTCAGTGTGAACTCTTCGTTGTTTGAGTAATTGGACGACAATTGCAAGGGACTGCTCGGAGTGTTTGACTATGAAAACGCTCTCAATTCCTTCTGTGACGTCTAGGCTCTCCTATCATTGAGGAAGCCATTCGTCCAGATCTCCTACGTTGTCTTGCTTGTTCAGCGGTATTGGTTTAAACCCCATCAGTCTGTGCAACAGCATTCTGCCTAGCATCATTACCAATGTCCTGTAGGTTATCCTTACTATCTAGCAAATTAATAGCATCAACCGGTTGCGTCTTGGCATGGCCTTCAACATGCTCGATGTCAACATGATTTTGATTAGTACCGACCATGTTGGCCATGGCCAAAATTTGGACACTTCCTCTAGTTTTCCTCTTTGATGTCCCAGTAACCTTTCCCTTCAACTACTATTTACCTTCTATCCTATTCTGATCTGTAACCGATGAACTTTCCTATTCGGAACATGAAGGCGACGAACTCATGCGGCTCTTTATATGCCTTTATGACTGTTGGGCGACAAAGAGAAGCATTTTTTCCATTTTTTCAAAGATAGCGTTTTGGCTATCAACCACCATCTGATTCATCTCATCCATCATTTTATCAAATTCAACTTTGGATACCATCTCCTATGGGGAGAAAGGTCCTAGCAAAGCATGTGTCTACTGAGTGGTTTCTTCATTTTGATGAGAATCTTCATCTTCTCTGATAACTGTTCCGGATCTCTTGGAAGATCTCTTAATTAGGTGTCATATCTTTCAAATCTGATGTAGATTCCTTCTCAAATCTCAGTAACCATAGACCTACAACTATAAATTTCTAGATCTAACTTATGGATGCTTAAAATTCAAAGGTCTAAGCTAGATCTTCACTTGAAAATTTAGTTTCTCATTATAAGCACTAAAAGTGTTGAGTTAAAAAGTGAATGACACCTTTAAATCAACAACCCGCACCTTCCGACACACCAATCCAAATCATAATGTGACTTTGGGACATGCATCATGCCGAGAAAATACAAGCTATTGGGATTGTAAAACCTTAGAGAGCATAATTATAAAAGTTCTATGACATTCTACACTCTCATACTTCACAGTAGAAAGAATTAAAATTAAGTATAGCAAAATAGGCATTTCAAAAAAACCATCTCCAAAATACTTGATCTACATATACACTATTTTCCAAAGTACAATATAAGTTTGAAAAATATTAAATACAATAGGTAACTACATGTTGAACCATAAATGATATGAGAACTTCAACGTAAAGTTCCTTTCTCAATGTATATGCTCAGTCAACTGCTAACCTATCATCCTGTGGTGGTGGAAAATGAAAAGAAGGGGATGGGTCAGACAAAAAGTTTGGTGAATGAGTACAAGTTTAATATGTGATGATTATGTGCAGTTAACTTTAATACTACTATAAGTGATATATGGTGTGTATAAGCGTCCATAAACTCCTAAGGTCCAATACCAAAGGGTTCTTATCTAATACAAAGGGTCGAACTACAAATCGAATCTCACACTAATGATCGGTCAACACTTCTAAAACTATCCAATACGAAAATACCCCTACAGGCGGTTGTGGGAATTGCTCTCCTATAAATACCTAAACCATCGCTACACGTAGAGAGGGAGAACGCCAAAATCCAAACTTGTTATGTGACTCATCATATGCACCCGTGCTCATCTCTCGATCATAATGACAAATTGCATCTTACTGTACTGTGTCGACGTCCACCTGTACTACGTCACGTTAGAACCATGCATATAAGGACTTCCATTATTACCGAGCTCCTTTCTACTCTATAGCCACTTATCATGTTGCGTCGAGCCTGACTGTCCTTTAGAATATCTCGTTAGCACCGGGCTCACTCTCCTAGTGTCTCCATTAGTGCTGCGAGTCCACTACGGAACACCTCCTGAGTGTCTACGAAATACATCGCCCCAGTTAACTCTTACTTTTATTTGGGTATTTAACTATTGCCCAAACTGTAATGACCTATTGTCCTTTAACATGGAACTGACTTCCCAACTATCTCTAGCATGTTTACGTAGCCAAAATATGATCAAACAACCAATTTTCCATTTATATAATTTTTTATGAAATTATATAATTTTTATTCTTTAACTTAGGCCTTAGGCTGAGGTTCAAATTCGTAATTTACGTTACGAAAGGTCGACCGCTGGACCTAACCGGTCAACTGCTACCGATCGACCGTTGGGGTTCCAAGGTTGACCTATTGCATACTAAAATTAGGGTTTTCTGCATTTTTAATTGTCGATTATTGATTATTAATTTCTGTGATGTTGATCATTATTTCCAGTAATTCCAGTGAACCCTAATTACTAGTTGACCAGTCTGTATTCTAACTTCCATGTCAATTTGTTCAATTCATTCAGGTTATAGGTTTAAGGTTTGCCAATTTTAGGGTTTGACAATTTAATTAACAAAAAGGGTGCACTTACATCAAATCAGGTTTAATGATATATATAGGTTTTAATCTACTATTTTACATGTTTCAATTTGGTTTCTAACATCCTAAATCAAATATAATAGTTTAAACCTAACTGTAATAATCATCTTACTAAAATTATTCCCAATCACCTCAATTTTAACCTCTTCCTATTTGCTTTGCCTGAGAATAGCCCCTTCGAATGTCAACTTCGCTTGCTCCATCTGTCTCCAATTGCTTGTATTCTTCTAGGTTGATTTTATTTTGATTTTTAAGAATTTTAAGGTTTAGAAAGGAGGGAAACTTTTGATAGAGTTTTGTTATTGTTAACTATTATGTGAAAATTAAGGTTTGGTTAGGCTTGAATTTATAGCGTTTGCAAAATACCATTAGATTTAGGTTGGAGAATCTTCACTTTGATTAGGCATGCTCATCAAAACTTTGATAGAAAGAAACGATCGAAGCGATGAAAGCAACGCTCCAGGTTCCTGCTTTTTCACTCTCCAAGTCAATCTTAAAAGACATATAGTCAACCTATAATGGTCAACAATGACATTAGCAGGGTCGACCTATGTATGTTTTTTTCTTCTTTTATTTTTGTTCATAAATCCATTTTTTTCAAATCTTCCTTTGCCAGCAACTTCTCCATACTAACTCCAATTTTGAAGTATTATATATGAAAATTGTCCAGAAAATTGTTATGGATGTAATGATGCATGTTGCATAGCGAAATTCGAATATATGTAAAAAAAATCTTTGTAGTCCTTGTTTAATTTAACTTTTATTTTCTTATTAAATTTTCATTTAAATTTCTATTAAATTTCCGGGTACTACATTATCTCCTTCCTTAAAAGGATTTCGTCCCCGAAATCTCAAAGGATGGGAAAATGTAACTTATACACACAACAAGCAATAGCTACAACCATCTACTCATCCCTCATCCACGAGCAATTGTTGTCCCTAGAAATTTTCTAATGCAATATGTACATATATATGCAACACGAAATGCACGTGAACCTATACTAAAGCAAAAGTGTAGGCGATCTACTGATCCAGTTGACCTCTTATCATGTAAATGCTCATGCAATGCATCCAAATATATGCAACATCTTAAATAAATATTCTTGCAATTCTATATGTATGCACAACCATATAACCAATATAAAACATCTACATGTGTAACATCCACTAGCACAACAATAATTGTTTGTACCAAAAATGGGCACAACACTCTTCGGAAGTTTTTGAAGAGATAAAAGTGAAGAATGAAAATTAAAACTGTGGATTATCTAACAAAAACTCCAAATAACAGTAAGTAAATTGCAAAGACAAGCGATTTAGAGTGGTTCGGCGTTTTTGCCTACGTCCACTATGAAGTTTGATGATTTTATTGCTCGAATACTTGAAGATTACAGTAGTTGATAATGTAATACAACTGAATTCAAATACTAAGTGTCAATCTAAAGCAGCGGCGGTGTTCTGGAGTAGATCTGGCAGAATCTGGACGCTCTTCAGTACTTAGAATTCTCCGACCTCTTTTCTGAATGACCAGGGGGTCTATTTATAGGTGTTGGAGGCTGGGATTTCGCCTAAAATGTGGGGAGACCAGTTCTGGTACGCCAGGGGGCCCACATGGCCGAAATCTGGAGATCCGGGCCCGCTTTGGGATCGATTCGACCCTTGGTTCGAATCGATCAAGAAATCGTCCAATCGAGTTGAAATTTGGTGTGTACATCCTTCATCATGTATTTGAGCTTCTGTGAAAATTTCATGGGATTTGGACTTGTAGAACTCGAGATATGATCGATTCAAGTTGGTGTTTCTCGTACTCTGGAGTCGTTCGAATCGATGCGTTCGAATCGATTCGTTCGAATCGATCTTCCTGTTCGTGAAGACGGTGACGTGGTGCGCTTTCTTCGAATCGATCTGGTTTCCATTCTGGATTGACTGGGTCGACTCCACGTTCTTGGATTCGAAGATGGTGGAGTCGAGGGTAAGTTGTGTCTCCTGGATTCGAAGTGAAGCTTTGCCTTATCGATTCGAAGTGAAGCCTTATCTCATCGATTCGAAGTAAAGCCTTGTCTCATCGATTCGAAGTAAAGCCTTGACGAGGGATTCGAAGCCAGGCAAAGGGGATGGATTCGAATGTGATCGACTCGATCTTAATGGATTCGAATACGAGGTTGTTTCCTCCATCTTCCATCGGCGATATCTTGAGCATACGAGTTCGGATTATCTCGAAACTTGGGACGTTGGCTCCCCAGGCTTCGCTCGTCATGCCTTACCAATTGTAGCCTGATCCGGACTCGGACAAAATTCATCGATATCCGTAGCGACCCTTACGTGTACCCGACCTCTGGGACGACCTGTCACCGGTATCTAGTCAAGTCCTTGGTGTCACGACCTTGCCAAAAGGCGGGATAACATTTGCCCCCCAAAGTACGTCCTGTGTAAACATGACGTGCTTTGAAAAGTTGCAGTCTCTCACTGGACAGCTATGACATGCTTTACCGAAAGTTGCATTCTGTATCGCTGTAATCGACCGTCGTACAATAGTGACTGGCCGTCAATTTTTTGATTCGTGACGAGATGAACATTCGATCCCTGTAAATGATAGAGATCAAACATTAGTCAGAAATATGTGCATACGTGTATTATCTTTGCTTTGATTAACGTTGCGTGATCGCAAGTCGTTGTCAGTTCGGTTTACTATCGAAATCTGCGTCGGTCCTCTCCTGGGCCGATTTGAGATTTGAGTTAAAACACTGCTTTTATGACTATCTACGATCATCCTCTTGTACTGATCCTCTCCGGAATCGGTACAAGAGTAGACAAGCAATTTTTAAACATTGATACTATTCGTCCAATTTCATCAGTGGTTGGTGATGGATTCAATGTTCTCTGAGTTGATGGAGTCGAAGTTGTAAGTGTTCGAATCAATGTTGCTTTGTTTTGATGCTGCTGGAATGGATTCGTTGTGGCAAAAGATTCGAAACCGGATGGATTCGAAGGAAAAGGAGGGATTCGAACTGGTTGATCGTCGCAGTGCTTCGAGTCGATGCTGCGGATTCGAAGGAAAAGCCTCGAAGTCGTCTGGTGTAGGTATTCGAGTCCGAGTCGACGAGGTTGCCTGGTCAGCTTCGAATCGATTTGGATCTGTGGCGATGGATTCGAAGATTCTGCTTCGAATCGATTTGTTGGACCCGTTATTCCCGGTTGCGCCTGACCGGGAGGCGAACGGCCTCGTTTCTCCTATATATACCGGGGTCCTGTTCATTTTTTACTTTTTACTTTTCACTGTTTTGAGAGCTTCTTCTTCGAATCGTTTTTTCCAAGACCAAGACAAACCTGCTCTCCTTAAAACAATCGATTCCTTCCACGCTTCTACTCGAAATCCAAACAGGTATTCAATGGACCGATTCGAGATGAGAAAAACGAACCATCTTCGCTTTAGAAAATTCTGAGAAGTGACGAGATCTGACTGAAATGGGTCGACTCGATGGAGTCGAGGAGCGATGAGATCTGAATGGATTGGGTCGCCTCCCGTTGCTTCGCATCGATCCAGGAATGACCGGTTCGAATCGATTTCGAGGGCAAGATTTCGAATCGATGACTTGTAGGGATTTGATCGATTCGAAGTGATGCCATTTAGATCGATTCGAAGGAAGTAAACACTGATCGATTCGAAGCAATGTGGAGCCTACGGATTTGAAGCGCTCCTCTATCACAAAGCTACATCGAGTCGAACCATATGGATTCGAAGTACCTGGAATCGAACTCCATCGATTCGACCCTTATCGATTCGAAGTCGATGGATTCGAACGTCTTCGTCCTCTGATACCATTGCTTCTCGACTTGCTCCATCATATGAACTACGACCAGTTTCAAGTTATTCTCTGATGATCTTAACGAACTTTGGCATACTTGACTCGGTGCTGAACGACTATAACTTAAGAGTCCTGGGTTTGATTGACATTAACCAAAGCATAGTTGTTGAGGGATTTTCAAAGTCCGTCTCTAAGAAGGAAAATAAGAAGAAACCCAAGGAGAGAAAAACGAAGAGGTCACTCGGGATCAGAATAGTCGAGGCGAGTGACGAAGAAAGAACTCAGACGGATTCAGAGCCGATGGCTGACCTTTCGGGGAACTTGGAGGAGTCGGGAGAAAAACGGAAAGGCAAGGCCGCCGTTTCCAAAAAACTTAAGTCAAAAGGGGGAAAATCTGTAGATGTGTTTCTTCCCGCTTCCGGAGTTATGATTTCTGAGGCCGCCCCTTCTCATTCGAGAGATTCTCTCAAAGGGCTTGATGATATTCCTATCCCCGATTATATATCAATCTCTCATAATCCTGGGTTGGAGGAATTACAAGATGTCTTAAATATGAACGAGCCCTTTCCTTTAAGTGCGGTCAACACTTCCGGTCGGTTTGGGGGTTTACACATTTACACACACTTTCACGGCACTTCATGACTTCTGCATAGTAAACATTGCTTTATGGGGTTTTAATCCGTAATTCTTTCTTATCGCAGGTGAGATGTCAGGGCGTGGCTCCACTTTAGATAGGCTTCGGAACGTGCGCCAATCTTCTCCATTTTACGACTCCCGTAGGAGAGAGACGGACAGGGACCACGGGCGAGGCTACTCGAGTCAAGAACGTTATGACAGAGATAGGGATTACTCGCGTAACCGTTCTGGTTATGATTACTCTGATAGAGATCGGGGATACCAACACCGACCCCGATCTCGCTCTCCTCCGCCTCCCAGGGCCCCAGTAGACCTCCCAGGGCCATCTCATCAGCAACAGTTGCCTTCTCAGTCTTCTCGGCCTGATGCTCAACGGCCAAGAGTGGAACCAACGGCAGCTGCTATAATTGAACAAGTCCCGGCCGAGCTGACAAGCGAGGGAGCCGCCAAACTTGCCCAAATGAAAAACGACTACCCGGAGATTTGCATGGACGGCTACATCTTCCCGCCTAACTTCAAAAGAATTCCACCAGAGGCTGAGACCACTGCTCATAACTACATCCACGATTTCTACGCCCAATACAAGGAGTGGTATAAGGCAGCCGTGAAGGCTTCCAGAGTAGCTTTTGACAGGGCGAAAGTCATTGCCGAACGTGATGTCGACATTGCGAAGCAGAAACGCATTATTCAAGTTCTTCAGTCCGAAGTGGAAACGTCCCGAAAGTCTGAGCTCGATACACTTAAGAAACACGAGGGTGTCGTGGCTAAACTAGCGAGGATGCAGCAAGAACACTGTGCCACAGTGGAAGAGATGGGCCATCGCAATACCACCGTTGCAGCTGAGCGAGACTTAGCCGTTAAAGAGCTGAACGAGCTCAAGGCCAAATTCGCTGAAATGGTGAAGGAGAAGGACGATGCGAATGCTACTGCTCAAGAGGCTTGCGACCAAGCAGTATCCCTCAGAGCCGAACTTGCTGCGGCGGCGGTCAAGGCTAAGTCTGTGGAAGCGGAGATTCAGGAGAAAATCTTGGAGGAGAGGTCCAGGCTAGATGCTGAGTTTGACGATCTCTTAGTCACGTATAACGCTAATGTGCTGGAACACAGAAATCTAGCGTGGCTGGGAGATGACTCCATGATCTTGTATAACGCCTGGACCCGGCTGGTGAATGAGAAGAGAGCGGCGCATCCAGATGGAGCACTTGACGACTTTGAACTGGAGATGCGCCTGCTTACTGAGGATGAGAGGAAGACCCTTCATGAGGTGGTAATTTCTATGGCGAAAGAAAGACTCGGCGTCCAATCATCAGAGACAGGCGAAGGTTCGGGGACCGCGCATCACGAGGCAAGTGTTGGAGCCGTAATCTCAACATTGCCCGAGACTACTGGTGCGGTAGACCCCCAATCCGTTCCTGCATATAATCCTGACCAACCGTTATTATCTTCCGCCGATGATTCCACCCATGTTTCGGTCCAGACTAAGGAAGGTATTTGAACGCTTCTCGTAGTTTTGTTGTGAAGAACCTTAAGCAACACACTTGGCTAACAACCTTCGTTTTGTCGTATTTCAGTGACCGAAGCTATAGTTTCTGCGCCCCTTGCCTTATCAGTTTCTCAGCAAACACAAGGGGTAGTTTTTTCTGAAGCCATCACGACTTCTACTTTGATTGGCGAGGAGGGAGATGCTAATATGTTTTCTTTCAGCGCTCAGATGATTGAGGAGCTTCTCAATGAACCCATCGATCCCTCTGCCAACCCGTCCGATGTTGTGAATGAGGCCGCTCCGGCCGCTAGTTTACCTATGCCAGCTATTGGCACATCTGATGCGGCCCAAGCATCTCGTGAGGACGATGTTTTAGCTGAGATCGCTGCCGAGATGGCAGCAGGGAATGTTGGTCCTAGTCCGCCCGGGCCCGCCCCTTTAATGGTGATTTCGCCGGGCGGTACTGTATTGATCGAGACCGCTCCTGTCCCCCCTCCTGCTACTACTCCTATGCCGCCGGCTCGTCCTCCTAGAAGAACTTCCGTCGCCTCCAGCTCTGAGGAAGACGTCGACATCATATCGCTGCCGGAGGGCAAGCCTGAAAAGAGCAAGCGATTGAGGAAGAAGTCGGACAGCGGATCAGGTGGAGCTACCCCAAAGAAGAAGATAAGGAAGAAGAAAGAATGAACTCCTTTCTCTAGATCTTTGTTGCGTAGGGTAGCATTTTGTCGATTTTTCTATAGCCGTGTATAGATGTGGATTCGGCTCCCACTAGTAGAATTTTTCATAAACACTTTGTAATCAGATTCTTTTTGTTGATAATGGAGATGAAAATCTATTCTCTTTCTGTCTTCAACTTGCTATGTGTTATGGTTCTGCCCCTTGTACTGGGGAGAAGTGTGGAGCTGACGTATGTTTATACTCTGCCTTGTGTACTGGAAGCACGGAGTTAATTAATGTTTACACTCCAGTTCGCGTCCTCGGAAGCTGGAGTTCGTTAATGTTTATACTCCAGTTCGCGCTCTCGGAAGCTGGAGTTTGTTAGTGTTTATACCCAGCTCGCGTTCTCGGAGTTCTCTGGGGTTTTTAGGAGAATGTTTATACTCCGCCTCGCACTCTGGGAGTACGGAGTTAGATGAACGTTTATACTTCGTCTCGCACTCTGGGAGTACGGAGTTAGATGAATGTTTATACTCCGCCTCGCGCTCTGGGAGCACGGAGTTAGATGAATGTTTATACTCCGTCTCGCACTCTGGGAGTACGGAGTTAGATGAATGTTTATACTCCGCCTCGCGCTCTGGGAGCACGGAGTTAGAAGAACGTTTATACTCCGCCTCGCGCTCTGGGAGCTCGGAGTTAGAAGAATGTTTATACTCCGCCTCGCGCTCTGGGAGCACGGAGTTAGAAGAATGTTTATACTCCGCCTCGCGCTCTGGGAGCACGGAGTTAGAAGAATGTTTATACTCCGCCTCGCACTCTGGGAGCACGGAGTTAGAAGAACGTTTATACTCCGCCTCGCGCTCTGGGAGCACGGAGTTAGATGAATGTTTATACTCCGCCTCGCGCTCTGGGAGCTCGGAGTTAGAAGAATGTTTATACTCCGCCTCGCACTCTGGGAGCACGGAGTTAAGTAAAATGTTTATACTCCGCCTCGCACTCTGGGAGTACGGAGTTAAATGAAGGGTTGTCGTGTATCAACCCATTTTCGTGGCCTGACGTGATGGCTTGCCCCCGAGCTCGGGTTTCATTTAGTGAGTGGTTGATTGCTTCACAGCCACTCCCTACTTGGATAAATTCCACTGTGTGATGGAACTTAGCTCTTCGTGCATCGTGATGTTGTACATTGTATTTAATGAATCACAGCTCTGGCTCGAAGAGATGGCATTTTATTGCTGAAATAAGAAAATATGGCAAATCAGTTGCCTTATTACAAATTCTAATTTCGAAATGCAAAAGTAAATTGCTGAATAAAAAACATAATGAAATGAATAAAGCCTGTCATATGTAATAGCGGCGGAGACTCTCGCTGTTCCAGGCTCTTGGCAAAACTAGACCGTCCACGGTTGATAGTTTGAATGTGCCATCTCCAAGTCGTTGCGTAATCACGTACGGCCCTTCCCAATTTGGTTTCATGTGTGAAGGAACCGGGTATACTCTCTTGAGGACCAGATCGCCGAGATCAAAGGTTCGGGGGCGAACTTTGGTGTTATATAATCGGGCGACCCGACTTCGGTAAGCGGCCGCTCTTAAATCAGCTTCTTCTCGTTTCTCGTCCAACAGATCCAAAGACTCAGCGAGTAATATAGCATTTGTTTTCGGATCGTAATAAGTTACGCGGTGAGAAAATACTTCTGTCTCCACTGGAATGACGGCCTCCGAGCCATAGGATAAGGAAAATGGGGTGTGTCCAGTTGCGGTCTTGTGAGTTGTTCGGTAAGCCCATAACGCCATAGGAAGTTCATCGACCCATTTGCCCCCAGCCTTTTCCAGTCGCTTCTTTAAGATGGATTTGATAACTTTGTTAACAGCTTCGACCTGACCATTTGCTTGTGGATGTGCGACTGCAGAGAACTTTTTATGAATATGAAATCGTTGGCAGAAACTCTTGAACTCCGAACTTTCGAATTGGGTCCCGTTATCGGTGATGATGGTGTGCGGGAGTCCAAATCGGCAAATGATATTGCGGACCACAAAGTTTATCACTTTCTTTGACGTAATCGTTGCGAGGGCTTCGGCTTCAGCCCATTTCGTGAAGTAATCAACTGCAACGATGGCATACTTCGCACCACCCTTTGCCAGAGGCAAAGCGCCAATGATATCGATACCCCACATAGCGAACGGCCAGGGACTGACCATTTGAGTTAACTCGGTAGGCGGGGCTCTTGGAATTCGAGCGTGTTTTTGGCACTTGTCGCATTTCCTGGCGTAATTGGCAGCATCTCGATTCACGGTCGGCCAGTAATATCCATATCTGAGTATCTTCTTAGCAAGCGCTTGTCCACCGGTGTGATCGCCACATTCTCCCTCGTGTACATCACGTAATACTCGTTTGACTTCGTCGTGAGCGATACACCGGAGGAGTGGAACAGAATAACCTTTTCTATACATGATCCCGTCCTGAATGATAAACCGCGAAGCTTTTCGTAGAATTTGCCTTTTCTCATTTCGGTGTTCAGGTAATATTCCATTCTCAATATAATTTCGATATGGAGTCATCCATGATTCTCTGCTGGGAAAAGTCTCTAACACATCAGTTGTTTTGATTTGATCGATGCTCGGGGAAGGCAAAGTTTCGACCGGGACGAGTCCCATTTGCTGTGCTTCACCTGTGCTGGCCAATTTTGCCAATGAATCGGCCTTTTGATTGCGATCTCGTGGTATATAGTAAATAGCATAATAATCAAATTGATCCAGCGCTTCCTGAACTCGGGCTAGATAAGCAGCTAACCTTCGATCTCTCGCTTGATATTCTCCTCGTACTTGACACACAATCAACTGTGAATCACAATAAACTTCTATAGCGACAATTTTCAGATCTCTGGCAAGCTTTAACCCAGCCAACAGGGCTTCATACTCGGCTTCATTGTTGGTTGCGTGAAAATCAAACTTCAAAGCATAACATATGGATCGACCCTCGGGGGTTTCTAGTACAACTCCAGCGCCCGAACATCGATCGTTTGATGCACCATCTGTATAAAGTTTCCATACATATTCAGGAGACTCGCTGGTTTCAGGTAATTCATCAGGAACAGTAAATTCAGCTATGAAGTCAGCTAAGATTTGCCCTTGAATGGCTCTCCGCGGAGCATAAGTAATGTCAAATTGGCTCAGTTCAATATTCCACTTGAGCAACCTTCCAGACGTCTCAGGCCGCGTGAGGACCTGTCGTAACGGCTGATCGGTATACACAGTAAGTGGATGTGCTTGGAAATAAGGACGAAGCTTTCTCGAGGCAATGACCAAGCAGTAAGCCAGTTTCTCCAACCTGGGGTAATTTCTCTCAGCTCCGGTCAGTCGTTTACTGACGTAATAGACCGGTTTCTGCACTCGATCTTCTTCCCGGACCAAAGCAGCACTGATCGCATGCTCGGATACCGCCAGATAAAGGTATAGTTGTTCGTGATCAATTGGTTTCGACAGAATCGGTGGCGTAGAGAGGTGTTGAACCAGCGATCGGAATGCGCCTTCACATTCCGTGGTCCATTCAAAGTTTCGTTTCCCTTTCCGGATTAGATCAAAGAAAGGAATACACTTGTCAGTGGATTTCGAGATGAACCTGCTTAGCGCTGCTACCTTCCCGTTGAGACTCTGGACTTGCTTGATGGTCTTCGGAGTTTGCAAATTCCTTATTGCCCAGATCTTCTCGGGGTTTGCCTCTATCCCACGAGCGTTAACAATGAACCCTAGAAACTTTCCGGATGCGACGCCGAAGTGGCATTTTAGCGGGTTAAGCTTCATTCCATATTCGCGCAAGATACAGAACATTGAATTTAAATCCTTGACGTGATCTGTGGAAAATCGGGACTTAACTAACATATCATCCACATAGACTTCCATGGTCTTCCCGATCTGATCAGCGAACATTCGATTAACTAAGCGTTGGTAAGTTGCTCCGGCATTCTTTAAACCAAAGGGCATGACTCTGTAGCAGTAGAGTCCCAGATCGGTTACGAAACTAGTATGTTCTTGATCGGGTAGATGCATGGGTATCTGATTATAACCTGAATAAGCATCCATAAAGGATAACAATTCGTGACCTGCAGTTGAGTCAACGAGTTGGTCAATTCGGGGAAGTGGAAAACTATCTTTTGGACATGCTTTGTTCAAATCAGAGTAATCGACACAAGTTCTCCATTTCCCGTTCGGTTTCCGAACCATTACCGGATTTGACACCCACTCTGGGTATAGAGCATCTCGGATGAAACCATTCGAATGTAATTTGTCAATTTCTTCTTTGAGGGCGGCAGATCTCTCTGGATCCATACCACGCCTCTTTTGCTTGACCGGAACATGTCGCGGATCAATATTTAAAGAGTGACATGCAATGTTCAGTGAGATTCCGCACATGTCAGAGTGTGTCCAGGCAAAGACATCAAGATTCGCCTGAAGAAATTCGACCAATTCCTGTTGTATCTGTTTTCCCAGTTGAGATCCAACTTTTAGTACTTTCGAGTCGTCATCCTTACTGACCGGGACGTCCACAGTCAGTTCGGCTGGAGACGCTTGATTCTCTTCTACTTCATCTTTATCTTCGCTATCTCTAGGGTCAAGATCTCTAAGGAATTGGTAGTGGTGCCCGGGCCGGGGCCCAGGCGTTAGCTGTCAATTATCAGAAAAACGGACGCAGAGAGATTCCTCTACGCCCTTTCCTTTCTCCTTCTTCTGTGCTTCTCGCAATTCAGCAACATAACAGGCTCTTCCTGCTGCCTGATCTCCCTGAACGATCCCTATACCATGATCGGTTGGGAATTTTAAAGTCAAACACCACGGGGCAATGGCTGCCCTGAATTCAGCAAGAGCTGGTCGACCCAGGAATGCGTTGTACGGTGAAGCAATGTCAAGAACAACGAACTGTAGCAGTCGAACTCTCCTGCGCTCTCCGATCCCCAGTTCCACTGGTAGTTCCACTATTCCAGTAGGTATCGTTGCACTGCCATTGAAGCCATGAACCCGGGATTGGCAGGGTTTTAGGTCTTTTGCTTCCATCTTCATTAAATCGTAAGCTCGCTTGAATAGAATGTTTACAGAACTTCCACTGTCAACCAGGATCCTCTTCATCCAAGCAGGACCGACCTGGGCAGATATGACCAGTGGATCAATCGTTGGAGCTTCGATTTTGTCGGCATCTCTGCTTCTGAATATGATATCGTCAGACATTGTTTTCTGTTGCTTAGCCGGGGTTCCATCCTCACAATTACTGCAGCATTCGAAGCTCGCATGCCTGATAGAGCTAGCATACGACTCCATTTCCCTCCAGCTCCTGTCTGCTGGATGAGGACCACCACTTATGGTATTGATAACTAGCCTCCCGCCTGTACGAGCGGGTTCCTCTTGCCTTTCCTGATCTTGCGCACGGTTTGGATTCGATGGGCCCGCACCACCAGACTGCGGCGCCCGCACGAATTGATCTAACTTCCTCTCCCTAATCAACTTTTCTATGAGATCTTGCAGATGGCGACAGTCATTAGTATTGTGGCCGTAGCTCTCATGAAACCTACAAAACTTTCCCGTCTGAATCTGCCTTTCTGACGACCGCTTCGGAGCGGGTTTCTTATACTGTTCTGTGTTGCAAGTTTGCAGATACACATTCTCCAGTGATGTGTTTAACGGTGTATAACTTTCAAACATCGGAGCCCTTCGCCGTGGGCCTGGATTCGGATCTCTCTTCTTATTCTGACCATTGCCACCCCTTGGCTGAGTTTGTTTGTTCTGTATGTTTAACTGGACTTTTCCGGAATTGTCACCGGACTGTTTAACTGCGACATTGCTTTGTATTCCCTCACTTCCGGGTTTTGCATCGTCCTGCTTCCTAGACTGTTTCGCGTCCTCTTGCCGTAAGAATTGAGCGGCTTTGGAGTAGAAACGGTCCAACGATGCGGGGGGTTTTCCGGCTAACCAGTTTCCAAATTCAGAATCGGGATCAATTCCCTTTGTCAATGCCATTAAAATTGAGTTGTCGTTGGGATTACTAATTTCCACGCATGCCGCATGGAATCTTTCCAAGTAACGCCTCAATGTTTCCCCACGAGCCTGGGTAACATTGGATAGGGTGTTAACATCTTTGGGTCTGGCAACATGCATACGGAACTGTTCAACAAACTTCTTAGCTAATTGGTCAAATGAAGAGATAGATCTTGGAGGTAGTCTTGTAAACCACATTGTCGCAATTCCTCCCAGTGAAATGGGAAAGCTGCGGCATTTTACTGCATCGTCGGCCCTTGCGGCGCTCATTGACCATTCGTATTTCAGTATGTGCTGATTGGGATCAGAACTTCCTTCGTACATAGGGAGAGTTGGCATTCTGAATCGCCGAGGAGGTTCAGCGTATAGTATTTCGTCCGTGAAAGGAGTATGGCTTCGAGAAATTCCCCAATCGTCATTGGTAAGTCCTTGGCTTTCACGGATCATCTGACGTATCATAGTCGAGATGTCTGGCATTGCCACATTTTGAGCCTGCTGAGCTAAGGTGTGGTCGGGTTCCACAATGCGAGTTTGGACCGGGCGCTGTCGACGGTCCAAGTTTCGCCTCCTTGGCTCAGCGTCTTCCTGGACGTATGGTTCAGAAGCACGTCCTTGCTGTTGATTACCCGAATCTGGAAGATATCGGGTATCGACCCTTGTTTCCGCTGTTGCAGCTGTGACATGATTGTCAGTAGTATATTGTGAAGTGCGGCCACCCCGTGCTGATGGCCCAGCCTGGAAGCTGGTTGACGGTCCTACCCTCAATTGCCCGACAGTCAGGGCGGGCTGATATCCCGTAGTCTGAGCATAATCTCCGTCTAATCGGGGACGGGTAGACCTACGATGATAGTCAGATGAAGCAGAACTTTCAGTGGGTGAGCGGGAAACATCATCCCTCCTGGACCTCCTACGACCCTGGCGATTCAGTTGATTTGTCAACTCAATATTGGCTCGCAGCTGTTCGGCTAACTGTTGCCGACTCTGAGTCAATTCTTGGAGTAACATCTGAAATTCTTGTCTAGTGACTGCCCCAGACGGATCCGAGTGGGCAGTGTTGTCTTGGTTGGGTGGCTGCTGTTGAGCAGGATTTTGTCCATCCCTACCTTCTTGTCCTGGGGCTGCAGAAGTGGTTCTCGTGCTAACCATTTTGAACGATGAATCCTTTTCCTAGATTTTATGCAAATCTGAGTAGAATGGAAGGACTGTGAATCGAAGATCTGGATCTTCCTCTTGGATTTGTGCAATCCGGTATCGATGGTAGATCCAAGGAGCAGGAGAAAAAAGCTGGTTTATTCTCAGTGAAAGCACCAAAGTGTTTGTACCAAAAATGGGCACAACACTCTTCGGAAGTTTTTGAAGAGATAAAAGTGAAGAATGAAAATTAAAACTGTGGATTATCTAACAAAAACTCCAAATAACAGTAAGTAAATTGCAAAGACAAGCGATTTAGAGTGGTTCGGCGTTTTTGCCTACGTCCACTATGAAGTTTGATGATTTTATTGCTCGAATACTTGAAGATTACAGTAGTTGATAATGTAATACAACTGAATTCAAATACTAAGTGTCAATCTAAAGCAGCGGCGGTGTTCTGGAGTAGATCTGGCAGAATCTGGACGCTCTTCAGTACTTAGAATTCTCCGACCTCTTTTCTGAATGACCAGGGGGTCTATTTATAGGTGTTGGAGGCTGGGATTTCGCCTAAAATGTGGGGAGACCAGTTCTGGTACGCCAGGGGGCCCACATGGCCGAAATCTGGAGATCCGGGCCCGCTTTGGGATCGATTCGACCCTTGGTTCGAATCGATCAAGAAATCGTCCAATCGAGTTGAAATTTGGTGTGTACATCCTTCATCATGTATTTGAGCTTCTGTGAAAATTTCATGGGATTTGGACTTGTAGAACTCGAGATATGATCGATTCAAGTTGGTGTTTCTCGTACTCTGGAGTCGTTCGAATCGATGCGTTCGAATCGATTCGTTCGAATCGATCTTCCTGTTCGTGAAGACGGTGACGTGGTGCGCTTTCTTCGAATCGATCTGGTTTCCATTCTGGATTGACTGGGTCGACTCCACGTTCTTGGATTCGAAGATGGTGGAGTCGAGGGTAAGTTGTGTCTCCTGGATTCGAAGTGAAGCTTTGCCTTATCGATTCGAAGTGAAGCCTTATCTCATCGATTCGAAGTAAAGCCTTGTCTCATCGATTCGAAGTAAAGCCTTGACGAGGGATTCGAAGCCAGGCAAAGGGGATGGATTCGAATGTGATCGACTCGATCTTAATGGATTCGAATACGAGGTTGTTTCCTCCATCTTCCATCGGCGATATCTTGAGCATACGAGTTCGGATTATCTCGAAACTTGGGACGTTGGCTCCCCAGGCTTCGCTCGTCATGCCTTACCAATTGTAGCCTGATCCGGACTCGGACAAAATTCATCGATATCCGTAGCGACCCTTACGTGTACCCGACCTCTGGGACGACCTGTCACCGGTATCTAGTCAAGTCCTTGGTGTCACGACCTTGCCAAAAGGCGGGATAACAATAATCAAACATCCATATGTATCATAAAGCTAGACAATAAATAAGAGATAATGGAAATGTGTGTATACTACCTAGAGGATCTACTATCTTAGACGTGTAAACAAATACAATGCAAACAATACATCCAAATACATCCATTGGCATCAACCATTCTTATCATGTCCTACTGATACATTGCAACCATTCCTACCATTCAATGGTCTCAGCCTAAACTAGACCTAAATACAAAGGTAATCTATGCTTTCCTAACCAGTTTAATTTTCTTAACTGACACGGTTTGACCATGACAGCTACACCACATAGACATTTCCACAAGT
The DNA here is from genome assembly GCA_030737815.1 of Allium fistulosum. Classification (NCBI taxonomy): domain Eukaryota; kingdom Viridiplantae; phylum Streptophyta; class Magnoliopsida; order Asparagales; family Amaryllidaceae; genus Allium; species Allium fistulosum. Next base: position 798,344,203 of record CM060903.1, on the reverse strand, counting down.
ACCCAACAATTTGGTCGTATTCTATCTTGCCTTGAAGATTTTCTACTTGTCTTCCCTTTATTGTAGACTCAACTACACGGACTGTATATGGACTCAGCTCCACGGACTACCATATATGACTCCTGATAGTACATGCATTCTGCCTATCTAGTGCAGTTTTCACCCTTCTATGAATCGAATCCCGACTACCCTTAACAACTTTCACCACTGGCATAAAGTTTCAATTCAATTATATGTACATCAGTAACCTTTCACAATCCTTGCTGCTAACTCAAATGATGTCGTCTTGCACCATGCCAAATAACTTGAGCATACGTATGCTCCTACTAACTATAGCTCCATTAAATCATCAATGCACAATCTACTGCCCTAACTCTTCAAATGGTATGCCTAATCACCTCAATCTCCTAGATACCAAGTGGGACAACTCATGTGTGGATGGTGTTTCCTTCTATGGTACTTCCTACTTAACTTTTAGCTATATCTCTATTTTTCTCATGACTATCCATACCAGTGATCTCTTAAATGTTAAAAATAACATAACTTCTTTCCTACTTTAGCTCAACTTAAGTCATCTCTCTTTACTTCTGAACTTTGATGCCCCATCCTGAGAACCACACTAACAAAGAATATTACAGAGTAATATTGTTGACTAATGTAGAGAATTTGGCTGGTTAAGAGAGACCGTCTATGAATTTCACTTTAAGCGAGCATTGACGCGTCGACTAACATGCTATACATTTCTAGAATCAAGTAGAATCGACGTATATAATTCAGGCTTAAAACAAAACTACGGTGGCTATAATAAAAAAATACAGAACAACATACAATAATATATGGATCATAGAATCGTAAATCAGTCACAACAAAATATAATAGATACGAATCAAAACGACACATAGAAGATACATGATGTAGATTACACATATACAAAGTGCTACATCTCAAAATGAATATGTTCACAAAAGGAGTCCAATCTTAATACAAAATACAACGATGTCAAATATATATACATAAGATGACAAAAGAGGACTGCTAGCTAACATGTAAGATATCCACTCTAAATCCTCAAGCTAAAGGACCTAAAATAACTCAATATGACCAGAGTACTATAAAATAATACATAGGTCAGTCTAGACTAAAATAAATGAGTTAGCACGATAATGAAGGGTAAAGTGATTAAATCTCAAACATGATTATAAAGTTAAGTACCCACAAATGTTACACATACTGAAACAACTTCAAATATGAAATCACCTAATGATCAAACATCGAATAGCTTCTTAAAAGCAAAACCCTAAAGTGATTCGATGGTAAAATAAATAAAATCAAATTCCAGAAATTAAAGCTGAAATAATTCATAATATTGATGCATAGATAGATAGAGGAGATTACCTTTTATCACAACATACTAAAATATGTAGAAAGCCTCTTGATTTCACTCTTTAATTTGCCAATTTTGAGATTTAGGGATTTTGTACATAGGAAATTTTGATTTCTGGTTTTGAGATGAAAATGAGAAATGAGAAATGTTGTACGTACATTTTTCTAGTTTCTATTACTTTGGTTTTAGGCTAAATGGGTAAGGGATGAGATCAATCTTTTTAGAAGCTTCACGAATATAGTTGGGGCCTAAAATAAGCTTCTCCTTAGACTCAAGCCAACAAGAAGGTGATCGACAGGGCCTGCCGTAAAGGGCTCAAAAGGGGACATGCTAAAACTAAAGTGAAAGCTATTGTTGTAAGCAAACTCAATAAGATAGAAATGATCTTCCCAACTCCCATCGATGTTGAGAATACAAGAATGAAGTAAGGCTTCTAATATCTTATTCACTCGCTCTGCCTGCCCATCTTACTGGGGATGATAAGCAGTGCTGAAATTAAGCTTTGAACCTAAAACCTTCTGGAGACTCTTCTAGAATCTACTTGTAAACAAGGAATACTGGTCACAAACAATGGCACTAGGGACGCCATAAAGTATTACGATCTCCTTAACGTAGATCTTAGCAAGCTAAGATGCAGTCCGATTGGACTTAACATGAATGAAGTGGGCTAATTTGGTCAAATGATCAACAATCACCCACAAGCTATTATAGCCAGCCTTCAAACAAGGAAGACCATCAATGACATCCATAGAAACATAAAAAGAAAAAAGGAAGAATAAGATTACGATCATTATAAGATCGACACAATAAAGGATTGAAATATGAACTTATGAAAGTAAGCTCATGATATCTGGTCCCATTTCCATATTGGGACATCCAGTGGTTGCAAGAGACTACAGGGATGCTGATACTCGGCTTTGACAAGCTGACATGTCAAGCACCGCTTCACAAACTCCACCATGGCCCGCTTCATATCTTCACAATAATAAAGATGCTTCATATCGGCGTATATCTTACTACCACTAGGATGAATAGTATACTTGGAGCAGTGACACTCCTCAAGAATATCTCTCTTAAAATCACCTTCATCAGGAACTGAAAGCTGAACACTTCGGTGATTACAACCACGAGCATCAATAACAAAATCCTTCAACTCATTGCTTCGAAAAACACCCTACAAACTGCTGAAAATGATGAAATGGATTAGGATCGCGCTTTTGGACTTTCGCGATCCGATCCAAAAGGTAAGGATGAGCCTCCAAGCTAAACAACAAGATGGAAGAACTAGAATTTGGGATACGATCTGTAATCTCACAAGAAGATAGAATTTCAAGATCCTTCCACTCCGCTAGCACCAAAGATACAATAGCCTGCTACTTACAACTAAGAGCATCCACTACTCGATTCCCCTTTCCTAGAGTGTACTGAATATCAATATCATATAAAGCGAGGAATTCGAGCCATCTTTGTTGTCGCATATTAAGCTCCTTCTAAGTGAATAAGTACTTCAACGACTTATGATTGGTATAAAGCACGAATCTCTCACCCAACAAATAATGATGCCAAATCTTTGAGCAAAGATTATAGCCGCGAGCTCCAAATCATGAGTGGCGCACCTCACCTCATTCGGCTTCAACTCCCTTGAAGAAAAAGCAACAACATGATCTCGCTACATAAGAACAACACCAAACCAAACCTACCAGCATTCATGTAGACCATAAGGTTTTGATTCTCATCCAAAACCACAAGAACATGAGCGTTAGAATGGAGTTCCTTCAATTTCTGAAAACAAGCTTCATACTTATCCCACCAAATATACTTAACTCCTTTTCTAGTCAAAGAAGTGAGAGGTAAGACAATCTTGGAAAAGTCCTTTATGAATTGATGGTAATAACCCGCCAGTCCAAGAAAACTACTAATCTCTGATACATTCTCAAGCCTCTTCCAATTATAAATTGCTTCAATCTTCGACGGATCAATAGAAATACCTTCTTCGGAGGCTACATGCCCCAAGAACTTCACTTGCCTCTTCCAAAAGTAGCACTTAGAAAATTTAGCTTTTAACCGATTCTTTCTAAGCATCTCCAAAACAATCAGAAGATGTTCCACATGCTCTTCCTTGGATTTAGAATAAACAGGAATAGCATCAATAAATATAAGAATGAATCGTTCGAGGAACTCTTAAAAAACGCGATTCATGAGATCGACAAAATAAGCTGGAGCATTCATTAATCCGAAAGGCATAGTGGGCCACTCATAATATCCATAACGGGTATGGAATGAAGTAAGAGGAATACTGTCCTTAGCCTCCCGAAGCTGATGAAATCCGATCGCTAAGTCTAAATGGGAAAAGACTTTGCCACCGCTAAGTTGATTGTAAAGATTGTTGATCCTAGGCAAGGGATACTTGTTCTTAATGGTAAGCTCATTAAGCTTGCAGTAATCAATGCAAATCCTAAGAGTACCATCAGCCTTCTTCACAAACACGACAAAAGCTCCCCAATGAGAAGAACTAGACTGGATAAACTGCTTCACTTCCAACTCCGACAACTGCTTCATGAACTCCTCATTCTCCTTACCCAACATTTCGATAGGGAGGTTGAGTAACTGGATGAGCACCAGAAATAAGATAAATTCAGAACTCCATTGCCCGTTTGAGAGGAAACCCTAAAACAGGTTCAAAAATATCAGGATAATCACAAACAACAGGAATTCGGGACATGTCATCATCTTCCCAAGCCTCAAGAGAAAATAAGGATGCTCTCGAATCAAAATCAACATTACGAAGAACGATAAAAATCCGCTTAATGGATTCTAAATGTTTAAGATGAACAGTTCTTTCAGGACATAGGATATGAGCTTCGTAATGGTTAAGCTAATCCATTCCCAAAATCATTCCAAAACTAAGATAATGCATAACATGAAAATCGACATGAAAAGAATGACCGCATAAGATAACCTCGACATCTCTACAAAGCAGACTAAAGGTTGTGGACCGGCCAATCAGGTTTGCAATTCTAAGCGAAGTCACTAAGCACACAACATCCAAAGATAAAGCATCAACAAGTTCCTTCGGTACAAATGAGTGAGATGCACCCGTATCGAAGAGAACCCTAATTGACAGGTTTCGAAAAATAATTACACCTTCAAGCATAGAAGAAGATATACCTCGACGCTGAGAAGATCTACAAGAAGCCTACACAATACCAAGCTTCCCAAAAGTGAGGCCTTTAGCTGCTTGGGGACAAGATGCTACAAGATGACATTCTGGCTTGAAATAGCGACAAATAGGAGCTTTAGGACAATCCTTAATGAAATGCTTCTTAGAACTACAATTGAAGCACTCTCCTTTAGTAGGCTGTGACAGAGTGGAATTAAAATCTTGCTTCTTGATCTTCTTATTAGGATTAAAGGATTTTGATTTGTTAAATGGTTGCTTCTTCATCGGATGTAAGCTCTTCTTCTCCACTAAGTCTTCCTCACTACGATACCTTTCAAACGCTTCAAGCTCAAGGGCTGAATCAACTAACTCCTCAAAAGAAACCTTCGATTGCAACATCAATGCCTTTTTAAGATACTTTTTCAGATCATCTACAAATCTTTGTGTATAATGATGTCAAATATATACATAAGATGACAAAAGAGGACTGGTAGCTAACATGTAGGATACCCACTCTAAAGCCTCAAGCTGAGGACCTAAAACATCTCGATCTGACCCGAGTATTATAAATAATAAATGGGTCGGTCTAGAGTAAAATAAATGAGTTAGCATGATAATGAAGGGTAAAGTAATCTAGATCTTAAATATGATTATAAAGTTAAGTATCCACAAATGTTATACAAACTTAAACAACTTCAAATATGAAATCACCTAATGATCAAACATCAAATAACTTCTTAAAAGCAAAACCCCAAAATGATTCGGTGATAAAATAAATAACACCAAATTTCATAAATCACAACTAGAAATCTAGAAAATCTCATAAAAAAGGGAAAGATGCCACTCCAATATTGGTCAATAAATTCACCCGCATGCATGTAACTCCAAAATAGACGTATATGTCTATAACACCAAGATAGGTACGAGACCTATAAACATCAAGATATGATCAAGTCCTATAAAAATCGAGATAGGAAATAGTCCTATAAACATCAATATAGGTACAAGACCTATAACATTAAGATAGGTACGAGAATTATAACACCAAGATAGGAACAAGTCCTATAAACATCGAGATATAAGTGTTATATACTTCCGTATAGCAACCGAGTAGGTAGCGACTATGAGTCCCATACCACATATGTTTACCCAAACATTTACTATATGATAATAAACTCCACTCATGTGTAGTAATGGTTCGGTCAAATAAGTTCAGAAATTAACTGGTAAAATAAACGTGAGTGTTCCATGTCACTTGTTTTATTTAACTGTTTAAGTTAATTCCTCATCTAGTCAATATTGTGTGATTTATAGATCATTTTACTTTCAAAATAATTCTTATAATTATTGGTTTATAACAGAAATATATATATATATATAAGTACACTTTTCAAATCAGTGCACGAAATCGTTTAATACCATTATAAATAGAAATAGTTAATATATATATATGGATTCTAAAATTATTTATATATATTAGATTGATATTTAAAATTATTTTACTAAAACGATTTGTCCTTGAAATCGGCCTTTTCATAAATTTGGTTTGAAAATGTGCGCATAAAAATGTGCACTGCTTCTCAAGATCCACAAAACATCTCTATAGCATAAAACCATTAAACGAATTCATCAATTCATAATCAAAATCCGGAAATATCAATAAAATCGATGTGAAAAGCATCATTAGAAGTCAAGAAATCAGTTTCCAGGATTCAACGTGGGTAAATGAGTGACAAATGGGTCGATCGACAGTACCGAAATATAACCTGAACATCAAGTCCAAAACGCAACCGGTGCACTTGTTGGACCAATCGGTCATCCGGTCGGCTTGCCTGGACTGACGTCTAGACGATTCCAATGATACCTCATTGATTTGTTTTTGCTTTTTTCTCCAGTGTCGCTTCCCTAATGACCCGAGGTGCCGAATATGTAGTCATGCAAGCATATAGAGATGTATAAATGGATGAAATGCAAGATTTCACTTAGTGGTTTCAGTAAATAGCAAACACAATTCAGATTGCTAAGTAATTCAACAACAAGTTGAGACCATAAACACATCTAGAATCAAGCACAATCATGTAACAGCAACTACCTCTAATTTAAATCTAGAAATTATGAGATAAACCCACCTAAACAAACCCGGGATGGGGGATTAGGGCTTAGAATCTCCTATGCCTTTCTAATTCAATCTCAACCTAGGCTATGAACAAAAATCGAATAGGAATTGATCAAAATCAGAAATCAAAACTAAAATAATTCATAAAGTTGATGCATAGATAGATAAAGAAGATTACCTTTTATCAAAGCACACTAAAATAAGTTGAAAGCCCCTTGATTTCACTCTTTAATTTGCAAATTTAGGCATTTAGCATTTTAGTACTTAGTGAATTTTGATTTCTGGCTTTGGGATGAAAATGAGAAACGAGAAACATTGTGTGTACGTTTTTCTCATTTCTATTAGTTTGGTTTTGGCTAAAATGGGTAAGGAATGTGGATCCAATAGCCAAGTGTTGCTAATTCTCTCAAAATCAAAGTGTTACTAATTTGTTGTGTTTCATTTTAACATTTTATACATACTAATTTAGTTAAAACAATATTCTAATTTAACTGAAATTTATTTCTAAAATTTCCACAATATAAATAACGTATCAAAATCTCACTTTACCAATATTGAAATATTTTATCAAAATTAATCACAACTTTTAAAATGAATAGTTATTCTTCATATTTATAAAACGAACCCTTAATTAAGAAATCATTTTTCTACAATAACATTATTTCATATAATTTATTTATTCATTTTCTCCAAAATTATTCTTAAATAATTAAATATAAGAATTAAATATCATAAAAAGAAAATTCATTAAATTCCTGATTTATTAAACTCCAAATCCATTTTAATTTGGAAGTACAAAAGCTTAACAGTTTCCCTAAATTTATTCAATTTAATTATTTAGGATTAGTTAAGTTATGTTTTAAATTTAAATTCCAGGTAATATCGACAGGGGTTATTAAATAAACTGTTTCTAAATCTTTCAAAAATCATGGTACCTTGGTATCATTTTTATGATCTGTATGGGCCTATCCCAAGTTCTACAAGTGAAATTTGTTAGCACCTCGGCTATTTTTTTGATGACAACAGCCATATACAACCGTGAAATCATATAAAATAAAGATATACCATTTAGCCAAGTTATACATTATATAATGTAGAAAATTACATAGGTATTAAATCAAAGACCGTATGGTATAAGACTCAAAAGATAGACACGAAGACTTATGAGTACAAAGACCAAGATATGAAGATCTCAAGATTATAATTTTGTGTATAGAGTAATAACTTATATTGTTAAAGTCCTTGATAGGAATCTTTGATCTCCATCTCCTATTTTTCTATCTTTTATATTTTTAAACAAAATAAATCTTCAAAATAAATTTCAAAATATTTTGTAAAAGTTTTTCAAAGTTCAAACTGTGTATAAACTATGTTCAAACTATTATACAAAGTAACAAATTATTTTTCAAAGTATAGGATTTTTAAGACATTTTAAAAGAAATAAGTTTTCAAAATATACATAGATATGTCGATATATATGCATAGAGTACATCAACATACATGCCACCGATTGGTTTTTCAAATTTTGAAAGGAAGTGTCTATTCGTCGCAACTCTTCATGAATGGACATATACATTGATTTACTATATAAATGGAGTGCAAATGAATTTTTTGACAACTACTTGCTTATTTTCTACCCTCCTCTTGCTCCCTTGAAAATTCCATAGAAAAATATATTCAAATCTCTTCAAAATAATATAGAATCAATTCATACTTCTTTGTATTGATTCAATACTTCTTTCTTACTATTTTGAAAACATATCTCTCTCAATTCAAAGATCAAAGTGCTGTCCAAGAGGCTATAAGATCCATTATATCCAAAGTTCAAGAAATTGTCTTTGAAAAAACTATCAACTTTATTTATATTTGCTTTCGGTACGCCAGTAGCCTGTTCAAATCAAGTAGGTGTGCTTAGTAGCCCAGAAATTTAGTAGGTGTGCTAATAGCGTGTTCAAATCAAGTGAGTCTACCCTGAGCTCGAAAATTCAGGAGGGTGTGTCTCCTAGTCTCGAAATCGAGTTCGCCATCTGCTTGGTTAAAGATTGGCATTTGAAAATAATTTTGTTTAAGAAATTGTACAGGACTGGATGTAGGAGAAATCTGAACCGGTATAAAATCACGGGTGTTATCTCTCAAACTGTTTACTTTGCTTTACTACTTTTACTTTTATCTGTGATTGCATCCATGGCTGTTTGGTAGTATAATTCTGTGATGTTAATATGTGATTTAACATTTAACTTGAAAGAAATTTAAAAATACTTACATAAGTTAGAAAACACTATTCACCCACCTTCTAGTATTTAATTAGCCTTAGGATCCATAATTCCGCAACCCGCATTTAGTATTAGAGCACTAAGTTTTCAAAAACTCGTAATTTGATTTTTGAAAAGTTTATATGGCTAGCAACACTGCTAGTACACTTGTTAACACTTCTGTCGAAGGACAATCTACTGTTAGGCCCCCACTTTTTAGTGGAAGTAATTACACTTGTTGGTCATGTAGGACGAAGATTTATTTACAGTCTAATGGTCTAGATATTTGGAATACTACACAGTATGAGTACACAGAACCCCGGATAAAATTTTCACAATGGATTGCTGACACTTGCACATAATAATTCTAGTGCCATGAATATTTTATTTTGCTTATTAGATAAAAATGAATTTAATAGAGTCCCTATTTGTAAATCTACATAAGAAATTTTAAAAATATTACAAGTCATTCATGAGGGCACTAGTAAAGTCAAACAGACTAAAATTTCCATGTTAACTAATCAGTTTCAGTTGTTTAAAATGAATCAAAAAGTGTCTATTTTTTACATATATTATATATTTCAAGATATAGTACACTCTTTAGTATCATTGGGTAAAAACTTTTCTAAAGAGGATCAAGTTAGAAAAATTCTCAACTCATTCTCTTCGGAGTGTGATCAAAAGACACTAGCAAAAGAAGAGGCTAATGATATTAGTACTCTGAAAATTGAAGAGTTAACAGGCAATTTAATGTCCTATGAAGCACAATTATAGGACAGAGGAGAAAACAAGGCAACAGAAAAGAAATCCATCACTTTTAATACAATAACTGATAATCATGATTCAAATGATGACAATGATAAGGAGATTGCTTTCATGGAAAGGAATTTAATAAAATTTCTAAAGTATAAAAAGACGAACAAATTTCGAAGACTTGAATGCATGACTCTTGGAACTGGAAATGCGGTTAAATGATCAACTATGATGAACCTGGTAACATATAAAGAGACTGTCTACATCAGAATAAGTCAAAGATCTTGCCAGTTACCGATCCATCCCGAAAATGAAAAAGGGCTTGCATAACAACATTGTATGATTTAGATACTTCTACAACCAACAATGAACCAAATACCGAGTATATGAATATGTGTTTCATCGCAATAATAGAATAGTTAGAACTGATCAACAGAAAAAGGCAAAAACGGTACCTTTTGTTTTTCAATTTTTTTATAAAATCTAGGAATAAAATATAGATTAATGATAATACTGGATGTACATAAGTGTGTATATATATAGAAATATTTTATAGTTTTATTTTTTGAACTTTACGACCAATATATGTAAATACATAGAGCATATATGTCGACATATCTGCTAGAAATTTGAAATTTCATTTCAAATTCAAATTTTGAATTTCCATCTCTTTTGTACTTATTTCTATGTTCTAAAAAGGCATCTTTTTGACCTGAGAACATTACTCTTCACTCTCTATAAATTCATTTTATCTCTATCCATTCATTCACTCACTTTTATTCAAAATTCAAAAATCTATTCATTCTCTTATATCTTTAAAAACTCAAAAATGGCCTCCTCAAGTCAAACTCCAAAAACCATTATACTCTCAAAGAGGACTAAAGGCTTTCTATTTAATGACAAAGAAGCCATTGATACTTATATTGAGTATGCTACTTCTAGAAAAGTTTTTCCCGAAAGATTTGCTAAATTGGATGATTTCTTCTCTTATGGTTTTCAAGATCTTTGCCTTCAAAATGAAATTCTTGGTTTTGGTGGACTCTTCTCAAAATGATTTTATATTTTATCCAGATTTGTTTAAAATGTTTTATGAAAATTTGAATGGAAATTTTTTTCAAGGAGAAGAGGGACAAATTTGGAGTAGTGTAAATGACACTCAAATTGTTTTAAATTGTGAACTTTTTGATCACATACATGGTTGCAAATATAGTAGAATTGACCTCTGCACTTTTCAAACTGGTGAACAAAATCATGAAATTTTTCATGACATTTTCGAAAGTGATGAAGAATTTGCTTTTAAACACAAAAACCTCTGACCAAAATCGAGACTTATGAGCTCATTTTGCAATAAAATATCACTCCAAGGACGGGTAATTACAATAACCCTACTCAAAAAGTTTTTAAATCTCTTTTCGCCATTTATGGAAACTACAACATCAATTTGGTATAAGACATCTTAGATGACTTTATTCGAAAGAACATTTCTAGACATGAGAACACACTCTACCATGATGTGTATCTTACTAGAATTTTTATATATTTTGATGCTGATTTACAAGAAGAATCAACTCTTTCTCAAAAAAATTTCGACAAGGCCAACATTTCTCTTATGCACATTCTACCTTATTTCAAACTATATGAAACTCTTGTTGAAAAAGAAGAAAGATTGGAGTGTGAAGAGGAGCAAGAAATACAATAAGAAGTAGAGGAAGAAGAAGCTAAAATGGAAATGGAAGAAGAGGATAATCAAGAAGAAAACGAAGAGGAAATGGATACTTCTTTAGAAAAATTCAAAAAACCATCCCATCCTTCCAACAATGACATTATAAAGAACTAAGAGAAGTTTCTCAAAAACCAAAAGAAGCTTAAACATTCCTTTAGTAAAAAGTTCACTTCCCTCTCCAACAAAGTGGACAAATACTTTAGGAAAATTATTCGCAAGCTTAGTGGAAATTCATCATCGTCGTCTACATCTTTCTAAGCTTATCTAATTATTTCCTTGTGATGTCATCTTTTATTTTAGTGTACTGTTCTAGTTTGATTCATGTCATCTTTATGTATTTCTTCCAGAAAATTTTGTGACTACTTTTATTTCTGTTTTTTCAAACGACTTCTCACTCCTATTTAAGCCTATTTCTTTCAAAAAATTCATTATTCATTTCATCTTTTCATCCCCTTTCATTCTCAAACTTCTTTCTTAAAAAATGACTTCTCTGCATAAAAAATTATGTGAAAATCTTAAAGAAACACTTTAAGCATTCAAAGATGCTCTCTCCATTATCTTATGAAATCAAAGGCATTTAGAATTAAGTCAAATGCAAATGATCAAAGAGCAAGAAAGGCATCTCGATGTAATTCGATGTTGATTTCTTCCTTAATTAAAGATGATCAAACCAACAACCCAGAATGCTCTATCAACAAGGATAATGAAGATTGAGATGCCATCAAAGAAAATCCAATCCTTAGATCCAACGGTTGGATTGAAGTTCTAAGGAATGTCTAGTTCTTCGACTTATTTTAAATTATAAATATGTAAATATATAACTTATTAAGTGTAAATAAATACTTTTAGGTTTGGATTTGTTTGGATCGATATTTGGATTTGTTTGTTTTTGGTTTGATTATATGTTTGGACCTATAGTATGATTTGAATAAATGAATTTGAATTAATAAACATAGTTCAAGTTATCTTATTTATCCTTGTACTATAATTTATCATATATCTAGTTTTAATTATCATCATATCATAATAATCATATAATCATGATATGCTTCGATTATTTCGGTGCTTAATTATTGATTTTTTCTAAGTATTTTATTCAGGGAGAGTTCTTATTTTTGTTGATGACAAACTGGGAGAAAAGTATAAAATATATACATGCATATATTCAGGGTGAGTTATGTAACTCAGGGGAGTTATATCATATTTTATATACTAGAATATTTAATGGTTGTCATCATCAAAAAAGGGGAGGTTGGTAATACCTCAGTTAATAATTTTGATGACACCAACCATATACAATCATATAAAAAATAGAGATACTAATACTTTTCCAAGTTATATAGTATATAATATAGAAAATTATACAGGTATTGAATCAGAGACTATGTAGTATAAAGGCTCAAAAGATAGATATAAAGACTCATGAGTACACAGTCCAAGATATGAAGAAATCAATATTATATTTTATGTATAGTGTCATAACTTATATTGTTAAAGTCCTTGACAACAATCTTTGATCTCCATCTCCTATTTTTTTCTATCTTCTACATTTTTAAACAAAAGAAAATTTTAAAATATATTTCAAAATATTTTATAAAAGTTTTTCAAAGTTCAAAATGTTTATAAACTATATTTAAACTATTTTACAAAGTATCAAATTTATTTACAAAGTATAAGATTTTCAAAACATTTTGAAGAAACAAGTTTTCAAAATATGCATGTATATGTCAACATATATGCAGAGTCTGTCGACATATATGCCGCTAATTGTTTTTTCAAATTTTAAAACGAAGTGTCTATTCATCATAACTTTTCATGAACGGACACATCTGTTGATTTACTATATAAAGGGGACTGCAAACGAATTTTTTGACAACTAATTACTTATTTTCTTTCCTTCTCTTACTCTCTTGAAAATTCCATTGAAACTATATACAAATCTCTTCAAAATCATATAGAATCAATTCATACTTCTTTATAGTGATCCAATACTACTTCCTTACTTTTTTGAAAACATTTCTCTCTTAATTCAAAGATCAAAGTGTTATCCAAGAAGCCATAGGATCCATTATATCCAAAGTTCAAGAAATTGTCTTTGAAAAAACTATTAACTCTATTTGTATTTGCTTTAGGTGTGCTTGTAGCCCATTTAAATCAAGTGAGTGTGCTTAATAGCCCGAAAATCTAGTGGGTGAGCTTGTAGCCTTTTCGAATTAAACGATTTTACTCTGAGCTTTAAAATTCAGGAGGATGTATCTTGTAGCCTCGAAATAGAGATTGTATTTGGTTTTTCCTTCTGCCAGATTAAAGATTGGCATTTGAAAAAAAATCTTACAAGCAATTGTATGGGACTAGATGTAGGAGAATCCCAAACCAGTATAAAATTCCTAGTGTCATCTCTTTAACTCTTTGCCTTGCTTTGCTGGTTTTATTTTTATCTGTAATTGCATTTGTGACTGATTAATAATATAATTTTGTATTTTTAATCTATGATTTAATATTTAACTTGAAATTTTTTTAAAATATTTAAATAAGTTAGAAAACACTATTCACCATACTCTAGTGTTTAATTAGCCTTATGATCCATAATTCTGCAACACACAAAAGTTTGTTCTATCTCCCCATTCAACCTTAACAAGAAAAGTCCTATAATTAATTGTAGTTGTAATCTAAGATCATTCTAGTCATGATGATAATCACTTAATGGGTACTTCATTCGTGTTCGATTGCTATGCACTCGACTATGCATTCTAAGTTAGTCTTCCATGAATTTTCTTAAGAAAATAGTCTTCTGTCAATCCAAGGGATATTATCCCTTCCTTTGACTCTTACCAAAAAAATTTTGATCCTCTTTCCTATGAGAATCGCCTTCACGTTCTCAGTGCGTGCAATTAACCGTATCTTTCTTTTGACGGAAAACCACATCCTTGAATTAAACATCCATTGCAAAATCTTGACTACTACTTTATCTAGGATACCTTTTAGAATTTTTAAGCTTAAAAAATTCTTATTCTATTCCTTGATGCCATTCCATGGATGAGACATTTTCATCGAATGTAACCTCTTATCACTACATTCCAATATTTTACTTATCTTATGGTTGAGACTACTTAACGTGGAATAGCGCTTTGCCATCTTAATCCAATTGACTTGATGACCAATACTTTGGTTTATATTTATGGATTTCTGTATTTTAATGCATTGGAACTACACTTTCTTCAAAAAGGAAATGTAAACTCTATAACTGTCTGTGAATTAGCTAAAAGAGATCCATTCTGTTATTATTGAAATAAACAGTAGAAAGTATGGTGACTGCCCTTGTTTTGTATATCTCTTTCCTTCAGTATATCCCTTGTTATTTCAAACGATACAATTTTGGACTAAAACTGGATACTTTATAGAAATTTACATTGCTACATACTTTATCCCAATGAATTAAAATACTACTTAAATCTCATTCCCATTTTATAACAACATCCAATTTGTGTTTACTAATCCATATCAATTATCCAACAACCTACTGTGATGACTAATTTTATATTTTTACTTGGTTAAGTGATTTGAGTCTACCAATCTGGAGCTATTACATAATCTATAAGTGTCAGAAACTACTACTATCCATTATTTTCCATACTCAAGTATGTGCAAAATTCAACCCTACAATTCCAAGATTCACATCTAGGTATCCATGGAACATAACTATTATGATATAAATCTAATAATATGTATAAAATAGATACTTTCCCATTCTTATCCACCTGATCTGCCCATAGCCTTTAGGGGATAGCACAATACCTGGAATGCACATAGTCTACAGGTATCCTATTCTCATCTATATGATACCAACTAATATCTTGTTGCTATAGTGCCAAGATTATACTTACCGTTCCATTTAGGATTGCCTAACGTAATCAAAGAAATGCCTATTTGTTACTTAGCACCCCTAATACGGACTGAAGTAGACCCCACTTGTCCCTTTAACATTTCAAACCAAAAAAATTTCTTGCATCTACTTTATTCTTTGATACAACTAAAACATCTTGACTTACTCTTTTCTTATTCTAAAATAGGTTTACTCAAATCGTACTTTTTAATCTTCCTTACATAAAAGATTCTATAGTTTAAACCACACTTGGGTGGAGAAACACAAGGTGGTGCTCCCCTTCCACTAGTATAGGAAGTTCGACCTAGTACTCTGTCCTTCCAATTTAACCATTGACTGAAAAGGTCACTAAATTCCCATGTTACTACTTATCTCTGTCCCAACCATTCCAATGCTTCCAAACTCCATAGTCAATTTTCGTTCTAGTAGGCTATTTAATCATATTTATCCACTTCCAACCCGTTTCCTGTCTTTTTAAGTTTTAAGTGATAGTCATACTATTTTCATTTTACCTTTTTAAATCAAAACCTTTGATTTTTACCATTATTACTTAGTAAGTTTTTTTTTAAATTTAAAACCCTTTATTCATTTTTAACAACCATTTCCTTTTACTAGCATCGTATAATTTTCTTTAATTAAATTGACAAACTTAACTGAGCAAAAATGTACAAAAAAAATACACATTTCTAAAATCTTCTTTTGTAAATAAGAAATTTTCACAATAGCATATTTTATATTATATATTTTTCTCAAAGAAAATGTAGTATTTTTAACTTATTATTATTATTTTTTAGAGTAGAACAGAAACATTTATAAAACATTTTCGGATACATAACCATTTCTTATTTACAAAAGGAATTCAAAAGTTAGGCCTTACATATTTCCAATTTTTCAAAAGTTCTATTATTAAAAGTAGAGTGCACATGGAGGTAAGCACAACAATGTGCCCAAAAACAAAACAAAAGCTTTAAATAGTTATTAAAATTAACTTTTCACCAATTCTTTAATTTTTCTTTTTAAACAAACCCAATAAAGTTTATATGATTGTTTTATATAAAAGCACAAACCAAAAATTTTCTATTTAAAATATCAGGTATTTACCATTTCTAACTTTTTAGAACATTTTCATTGGTTTATCACTTACGTTGAAGTAGACAATAGCAACCTAATTACCAAAGCCTACTTATTCCTAACGTTGCTTTAAGTGCATAAAGTTCCTGTCATCCTCTTCAAAGATGGTTAACTCAAGTATATTTTCCAATACATCATCCAGCTTTAATATGGAAATAATCTAACTTACCCTTAAGTAAATATGAGTTTTTAGAACTATTACCAATATGAAAATAGAGTTTCTACTTTAACTAGGGAAATTAGCCTTACAAGTCCTCTTTCATGTTCCCTTTGCCCTTTGTTGGCGTCTTACTCTTGGTACTGATTTTCTTCGTTCACCCTTAATTCCATAATATGTTTACTACTGCTGGTTGGTATAGAAAACCTCTACTAGCTCTTCTTTATGGGGTAAACCACTATAAACATGAAAAGTTTATTTTTCCACCTCAGCTGTTATAACCTTATCATTTATTCTAACCTATAATTGTTTGCTTATTTAAGGGATATGCCAACAATTACCTTATGTTCTCAAATGTATAGGGTGTTGTATATTAATACACATATCAAAAAATCATAATTACGTTCTCCTAGTCAGATTTGGTTCATTTTATCTCCTGTCTTATGGATACCGACGTAACCATGTAGGGATGTTTACACTAAGAACCTTAGCTACCTTCTTAAGCCATTCCTCTAAGACTTGTACGTATTCTCACTATAGTATTTGGGAATTATTTTCAACTTTCCCACATATAGTATAGGCACGATAATTCTTTTTCGATATATAGATTAAATCTTTGGAAATCTTTTTAAAAACTTTTATCAGTATATGTATATATATTTTCAAAACATCATTTTCGAAAACATTTTGGAAAACTTTTTGAAAAACTATTATCTTTTTTTCCAAAAACTTTTCAAGTACGTTTGATCAGTACGTGCCTAGGTCCTAGGGAATTCTAAACCTATGTTGTGATACTAAATGTAACAACCTACACCACCTGACACATCGGTCCAAAGCCTAAAGTGACTTTCGGACAAGCGTCATGTCGAGAAAATACAAGTTGTTGGGATTTTAAAACCTTAGAGAGCATAATTACAATGGTAATTTCTAAGACATTCTACACTTTCAGACTTCACAGTGGAAAGAACTAAAATATAAGTACAACAGAATAGACAATTCAAAAAAAATAGTCTCCAAAATACTTGATTTACATATACACTATTTTCCAAAGTACAATATAAGTTTGACAATATTTAACACAATAGGTAACTATATGATGAACCATAAAAGATATGAGAACTCCAACATGAAGCTCCTTTCTTCATGTATATGCCTAATTAACTACTAAACTGTTATCTAGTGGCGGTGGAAAATGAAAAGAAGGGGTGGGTCAGACAGTAAGTTTAGTGAATGAGTACAAGTTTAATATGTGATGATCATGTGCAGTTAACTTTAATACTACTCTAAGTGATATAAGGTATTCTACAAGTGTTCGTGAACTCCTAAGGTCCACTACCTAAAGTTGTTATCTAACACAAAGGGTCAAACTAAAAATCAAACCTCATACTAATGATTGACCAATGCTTCTAGAATTATCCAATATGAAAATACCACCTATATGCGGTTATGGAAACCGCTCTTTCATAAATACATATACCATCACTATGCCTAGAGAGGAAAATCCTAAAATGCAAACTTGTTGTGTGACTCATCGTATGCACCTATGTTCATCTCTTGATCATAGTGGCTGTTTGTACCAAAAATGGGCACAACACTCTTCGGAAGTTTTTTAAGAGATAAAATGAAGAAATTAAATGGAAAAAGAGGATTCTCTAACAAAAACTCCAAAAACAGATATGTAAATGATAAGAAAAATGCACAGAAACACAGGAATTTAGAGTGGTTCGGCGTATTGCCTACGTCCACTATGAAATTGATCGCTTTATTGATGTTTCTTTGATGATTACAATTGATTGCAGCAGGTTACAACAGATAACAATGAATTACAGCAGTAAAATTCGTTAGCAGCAGCAGCAATGGAGTATGGAATTGAATCCAGCAGAGTCTGGGCGTTGTTGAATCCAAAGATCCCCTTTCTATAGGCTCTGGGGCTCTATTTATAGGTGTAGGAGGCTGATATTTCGCTCAGATCTCGGTAGACTTCTTCTGGCATGTGAGTGGGCCCACATGACCAAGCCCGTGAAGTTTCGGCTCGATCCGTGATCGATACGAACGAATTTCGTATCGATCAAGATTGCGTCCAATGGTGTCGAAATTTGGTGTGGACATTCTTTAGCATGCACGTAAGTTCCTGTGAAAATTTCATAGCATTTGGACTTGTGGATCGAGTTATGATCGATTCGAATTGGAGTTACTCGGCAGGCTGTTTCATTCGACTCGATCATTTCGACTCGATCATTTCGAATCGATGGTTGCGTGTAATCAGGTGGTGATGTGGCGCGCATTCTTCGTATCGATCCACATTCTTTGCCGAGTTGATCGAGTCGTTCCGTAGTTTTCGCCGCGTCCATATCGATGCCATCATCTCGTTTGAATCGATCATTAGTGCGCTCTTCGCATCGATCTGTAGCATACTCAGTTTGAATCGATGAAGACAGTCTAGTTCGAATCGATTGATGTTGGCTTGTTCGCATCGATGAAGGTTGCACAGTTCGTATCGATGAAAGCTCCTTAGTTCGTATCGATTGTTGTGCTTTGCTTCGCATCGATGGGAGGTGTGCATTTCGTATCGATTGATGATCGATCAATACGAAGTTAATTTAAGATTGAACGATGCGAAACAGATGCTCATGCTTCTTGCCGATGGATACGAAGTAGGAGTTTTTGGATGGATACGAAGTGGACATTGGATGATCGAGTCGAACTGTGGCTTGTCGATGGATGCGAAGTAGATCGAGTCAAACTGAGGCTTCCTGATGGATGAGAAGTCGATCGAGTTGAACTGAGGCTTGTCGATGATGCGAGGTCGCTGCTTTTATGATCGATACGAAAGTGATGGATTCGAACCGGGGTTCGATGATGGTTACGAAAATGGGATTATTTCCTTAATCTTGCATCGATCATAACTTGAGCATATGAACTCGGATTGACTTGAGATTTGGAGTGCTGACTTCCATGGCTTTGCTCGTTGTGTCTTGTCAATTGTAGCTTGATCCGGACTCGGACAAAATTCATCGATATCCATAGTGAGCCTGCGTATAACCGATCTCTCAAACGAACCGTCATTGGTTTCTAGTCAAGTTCTTGGTGTCACGGCCTTGCCAAAAGGCGGGATAACATTTGCCCCCAAAGTACGTCTTGTGAAAACATGACGTGCTTTGAAAAGCTGCAGCCTTTATTCTGAACAGTTATCGTCTTTTCGCTGAAAGTTGTAATCTTTGACTGGTTTCCTTGGCGATGTAAACCGTTGACTGTCAGCTGTTGTACCCTGTATTGCTGCAACTGATTGATGTATGCAAGCGATTAGCTGTTTGTCATTGTAATCGTTATCAGATAAGTATCCAATTCCTGTGAATGTTAAAAATTGAATATTAGTCCGACATATATGCATATATGTTAATCTAATTCTCGTTAACGCTGCACGTTCACGAGTCGTTGTCAGTTTATCTCGTGTCGAATTCCGTATCGATCTTCTCCTGAACCGATGTGAAATTCGAATTGTAACAACGCTCGATGGTTGTTTTTGAATGTTCCTTCGTATCGATTCTCTCCTGAATCGATGTAAAAAGGTTGAAACATTGTCTTTGCATCTGTATACATCGTGTTGATGGATACGAAATGAACATTTCGCATCGATGGATGTGAGGTTTGATGGATACGAAACGATCGTTTGTATCGATGGAGTTCAATGCCTTCAGAACAGCCCTCGTTGTGTATTTCGAATCGATGGGCCTTCTGTCATTGGATACGAATAGACAATTCGTATCGATGGGTACTGGCTTCTGGGAGCTGTGATTTGATGGATTCGAACTACACAGTTCGTATCGTTGCACTGGGAATGGAGTCGAAAATGAACAATACGAACAATGGCTTCGTATCGATGGATTTGTTCAGAAAAGCCTTCATTTTGAATTTCGCTTCGTTAAAGGCTCGAGTTGATGGATTCGAATAGCTTGTTCGAATCGATTCTGTGGCGACATCTTGTAACCGGTCGAATTTACTGGGAGGCAAATCGTTTCTTCCTTCACACTCGAGTCCATATAAATATCGTGGACTTAGCCATTTTTCACTTTTTACTTTTTACTCTTGTGCTTCGTCTTCGTATCGCTCCAGAGACTTGGAAAAGGAAAACTGCTTGCAACTTCACGCCGTTTAAATCACTAGTCCTTCAACCCAAACTCTTAGATTAGGTAAATCGACCTTTAAAATGATGAGATTCGAGTTTCGACATCAACCCGTCCAAAGTCGTGGCCGATTCCGGTGTTGTTGATGCCGGAGTTTGGTCGAAGAAGGTAGCAATAGGATCCGGGCTGATTGGGGAAGAAGCATCGAGGGATACGAAGAACACATCAGTATCGGTCGTTTTTTTTGAAGAGATAATCTGCATCGGTCTGGGCCAGATGGATCCTCGTATCGAATTGAGGAACTCTTTTGTATCGATATCTAATGTACATTTGCATCGATCGGTAGATGATTGAATTTCGTATCAAGCTGGTGTGATCGATACGAAATCCTGTGTTTGGTGATCGATACGAAGAGACGGTTTTCTATTGGTACGAGACAATCTTCGGCCAATCGATACGAACTGTCATCCCATGATCGATGCGAATTGTTGTTTGGCCGATCGATACGAAGTGTCGTCCCATAATCGATGCAAATTGTTGTTCGGTCGATCCATACGAATTGTCGAGTGAAAGATCTTATGATTAGTCCGAGTCCTGACCTCAATGGATACGAAAAGCTTTTTACATTCGAACATTTCACTCCGACGAGCTTCATCTTTGCATAGCTAGACTTGATCATTGAATTGCATATTTAACTGCCCTTTGAAGCTCGTTGATGGAACTGCAACTTAACAAAATTTTAACAAACTTTAACTCAGATCGGTCTCTGTTATTTGGATGGCACGGTTGTGACGGTCAGCGATGATGGTCATTCCGACTGAATTTCAAAGTCCCGTCGTTTACATGCTTTCCTTAACTTTGTAGAATTTTTCAAGTGATATACAGCACTGCATTGCACAACATATTAACACACTTCACATTGCGGGATGCACGGGTTTATTATCTATTTAACGATGATTTTTCATAAGCTAGTTAGTCATGGAACCTTCAAGTTCACAACAGCAGGAAGTTCAGGGTTTAATCCCTCCAATAATCGAGATACCGGCTATCGAGGCCGAAGTCATAGATCCAGCCCGGACGAGCTTCCAGGTGCCCGGTTCATTTGCCGTCCACAAGATTATGTACCGTCCAGCATTTCCGAAGATATGCTGCGACGGATATGCTTAAGACATGGCCTGTCGCTTGATGACGTATTACTACCAGGGCCAAATGATAGGCCGCACGCTCCCCAGAGGGATTTACTACTTTTAACCGCATGCTTGCACAGCAGGGACACTTCCTCCATTTAATCATTACATAAGGGAAATGCTGTCATTCCTTGGAATCTCTCCATCCTAGTTACACCCCAACGGATATGCCTTGTTGAATAGCACTTTCATTCTGTTTATGGAAATTCTCTTTCGACCACCAAAGCCGATCGAGATTAGATATCTCTTCAAAATCAAGAGCCGCAGAGATAGCCCTTCTTTCACATTCTTGGAAGTGGTCAGGAACTGCCAAATAGTAACGGGGTCCTGGGGAAGGCTGAGTTACTTTAAAACGGAATGGTTCTACGTTCGATGCCCCCCTGGATTCACTAGGCGATGGTTGGATAGACGTAAGTGTTGCAGTCCTTCTCATGAATTACCGGGATAATAGTAATCATTTTCAAAACTGACATACTTCTCTTCTTTTACAGCCGCAATCTCTCGACCCGATGGTGGATATTTCAGAGAGTTAGTTCGGATCCTCCAAGAAGTTCCAGGTGAAGAAAGGAACATTGACTGGGTTCTAACCGATAGAAACTTGAGGATTGTCGGGCTGATTGAACGGAAGCAAAGCATAAGGCTGGAAGGGACACTTAGATCGGTCTCGAAGAAGCGGGTGAAACGCAAAGCGCCCGGAGTCGTAATAGCTGAAGAAGTTGATCCGGAGAGAACGCCCACTGATAACGAACTCCAAGCTGGGCCTTCTTCCAGTTTTCAAGATTCAGGAGGAAGGAGAAAAGGCAAGGCAGTTGCTCATAAGCGTTCTAAATCCGTGAGATTGAAATCCATGGTTATGTCTGTTTGCGCCAAAAATGGTCACAAACCCCAAGTTTTGCGAAAGCACCAGTGTATGAACACAAATCATCAATATTCAGACACAAATCTCAGATCTAAGCTAGCAATAAACAACAATCCAGAAATAAATCACAAGAACAGGAAATTTATAGTGGTTCGGCTATCTCCGGCCTACGTCCACTTCAATGATTTTTATCTTTTATTGATGTTCTCTACTGATTACAGATGATTACAGTAGATACAATGAGTGAATTCGAGTATAACAGCAATGGAAAGAAGTAGAATTGAATCCGGTAGAGTCTGGACGTCGAATGGCCAAAAGATCCCCTTTTCTGTAGGCTTCAGGGGGCTATTTATAGGCGTAGGACGCTGAGATCGTGCCCAAACTTTGGGAGACTTCTTCTGGCATGTGAGGGGGACCACGCGACCGACCCTACCAAGTTTCGACTCGATCTGCGATCGATACGAAGCAATATCGTATCCATCAAGAAATGACCCAATCGAGCTGAAACTCGACAGGATTGTTCTTTACCTTGTATGCAAGCTACTGTGAAAATTTCGTTGCATTTGGATCAGCGGTTTGGGAGATATGACCGGTACGAATTTCATTCTCGTGAGGGTTGTCGCGTTCGTATCCATAGGTTCGACTCGATAGGGGCACGCGCACTTGTGGTGGCGTGGCGCGTAATTTCTGGGTTGATTCACTTCGGGTGCCGAGTTTTCTGGATCGATCCCATTTCAGTGGCGTTTTGACCGATTCGTTTCCACAAACTTCGCCTCGTTTGCCTCGATGACCGTTGTATATATTGACTTGGTGGGGATGCTCTAATTCATATCGATAGAGGCAGCCTCGTTCGCATCCATCAATCCGATCCTTGTTCGTATCGACCAGTGTAGATGGATATGAACAAGCAGTATCAGCCTTAGCTCGAAGGATACGAACAATTATTTAGGTATGGCCACCTGATGGATACGAACTAGAGACAACAGGCTTTCCAGCCGATGGATACGAGGTAGATGGTAGGTGATCGAGACGAAATGAGGTCGCTTGGTGGATACGAGATGGATCGATGCGATGTTAATGGATACGAACGTAGGGTCATTATGATGGATACGAACCCGATGGATTCGAACTATGCAAGGCCCGATGGATACGAATCTGATCGATTCGAATAGGTTGTCTCTGATGGATACGAACAACATGTTTTATGTAACTTGTATCGATCATATCTCATTTATACGAACTCCGATTTACCTGAAACTTGGAGCACTGGCTTTCATGGCTTTGCTTGTCATATCTTGTCAATTGCAGCTCGATCCGGACCCGGACAAGATTTATCGATATCCATGGTTATCATGCAACGCATAGTTGACATTCATGGCTAGTTATTATTAATTTTCAGTCAGTTTTGGGTATCTCAGCTTTGCTAAAAGTTGGGATAACACTTTGCCCCCCAAAACATGCCTTTTGGTAAAAGGTGTGTTTTGATCGGTCTCAAATCGAATGCATTGAGTTCAAGTTTTATTCAGAGCTTATAGCATTTTTAATCAAGTCCATGGCTGTTCGAAACCGAAACATTATCAATTTCTTCCAGTGGAAGTTAAGAATGAAATTCTACAGTCTCTCCGGACGGTTGATGATCGCTCTGGACCCTTGCGAAGCCCATTCCAGACTTAGCGGTCGAATAGAAAGATCCTATTGCACTCCGGCGCTGCTTTCTACCCTTTGCACTTTGGCCCAAGTTAGGGCGTGAAGCGATGTCTTGGTCGTTCTGGACCGATCGTAGCCTCTCCGGGCTCCTGCTGGATCCCATCCTGTCACTCTCCGGTGAAAGGGAAACAACGTTAAGTGGGTCAATCCTATCGCTCTCCGGCGAAGCGACCCACTTCTTGCACTCCGGTTCAGTGTATCTGAACATTAAGCGATGTCATGGCCTAAATCGTGGGCCGATCATAGCCTCTCCGGGCTCTTATAGAATCCCGATCCAATCACTTTTCGGTGAATAGGAAATGATGCTTAAGTGCGTCGATCCTGTCGCTCTCCGGCGAAGCAACTCACTTCTTGCACTCCGGACCCCGCCTCTCCGGGTAGGATCATAAAGCGATCATCTTTATATTGATATTTAATTTTTATCCTTTAACTCTCCGGTCAAAGGTTTGTTTCAATAAATGTTTCTTTATTAAATTCAAATCCTAGATGTTCAATCTCAAACACCAGGAAAAACAAGACAATGCCTCTCCGGGCGGAGCGGTCAGTTTCCATCTTAGAGCATGCCTAGGGATCTCTCCGGTTCCCGTACATGAGTAAGTGGGATAGCCGTTTTATTTTGGAAATCGAATCTAAGAAAACTAATCGACCAGAGTCCAAATCTTGAACTTGGCCCTTGCCATCACAATCAGTTGATGACGAGTCGCGATCCCGATCCAGGATCATTCCCGTTAGGCGGAGGCGGTAGTTGTTCGGGCCTTACCGTCACCGCCCGTTCTCTGACATATTGTGGCAATCTACCACTCCTGGCATGTTCTTCCACCTCATCCCTTAGGTGGCGGCATTCATCGGTAGTGTGCCCATCCAGCTCATGGAATAGGCAGTATTTTCCAGTCCTGCGTTCCCGCTCCGTGGGATCTCTCCTGGGTGGTTTTTGATAGGGGAGTTGCCCCCGAGTTTCAGTGTAAATCCTTTCTAGGCTTGCCGTCAAATCTGTGTATTGCCTGAATCTAGGCTCTCTGAATTTCTTCTATTTATCAGGACCATCATGTGCGTCATCCTTCTTTCTCTTTCCTTTGTCTGCCCTGGACTGTTCCCTGGCGGTTCCTTCGCCTTGTGCAGCATTTACTTCCTGCCTCTCGGCTCGTGATTCTTCTAATCGAATGAATTTCTCAGCTTCATGGTAAAACTCTCCAAGATCTTGTGGTGGATCTCTTGTCAACGAATCTTTGAATTCGGTGCCTTCTCCAACTCCTGCCACCGCCGCCATTAAAATCATCGATGGATCCGGGCGATCTACAGAAGCCACCGTTGCATTGAATCACACCAGAAAACCTTTTATGGACTCTCCGGTCCTTTGCTTTATCGAAGCTAAAGTCATCACACTCTTGGGTCTTGTCACATGGACCCTAAATTGTTCCATGAAGCAATCTACAAGCTAGCCCCATGTCCTGATCGATCCGGTCTTTAATTGCCTGAACCAAAGTGCAGCCAAGTCTGACAAAAATAAAGGGAAACATCGTGCCATCACTTCCTCGGATGCTCCTAGTACTTCCATGTGTCTAATGTATCTGGTAATGTGCATGGTCGGATCCGACTTCCCGTCATACGGATTCAGCGTTGGTAGTTTGAACTTTGGAGGGTTCCTTGCATTCCTGATATTCGGAGTGAACGGACTCAGACTGACTTCCTCCAATCCTCCGCTAGACAATCCTCCTCTCATGAGTCGTCGCACTAATCCAGCCATCTTTTCATCTCCATCCTGGGGTTGCCCTCTTGGTCTTGATGGGTATTCTGGTACGTACTCTTCGTGTGGCCCGTTAGCGTTGGTGTTGGCTCCAGCTTGTTGAGCTCCATCTGTCGGCCTTCCAGCATCAGATCCTGAGGGTCTGCCCCCAAGTCCTTGTTGATTGTCTTCTGGATCTGCATTCTGACCTTCATTGGGTTCTGCAATCCTAGCTCCTTGTTCCACATTCATAGCCGCTGTAGCTGGTCCTAGGCTCTGCACCCCTACAGCTCTCATCTAATCAAAGAAATTATGCAGCATCTCTTGTTGGCTCTTCATTATTCTTTCGTGCATCAGATTGGTCATGGTCTCCATTTTGTCTCTGGTGATGTAGATCGAAGCTGGTTCATCTCCAGCACCAGAGGATGCCTCTTGACTTCCTCCTTGTTGGCTTCTCTCAGCTCTTTGTCTCGTCTGTCGAGTCATCGTCTCCCAAATCTGATCCCTTCAAGCTTTTAAATCTGAACTCTGAATCTGGTGTAGCGGATGCTAGTTCTTCTCAGTGAAAGCACCAAAGTGTTTGTGCCAAAAATGGTCACAAACCCCAAGTATTGCGAAAGCACCAGTGTATGAACACAAATCAGCAATATTCAGACACAAATCTCAGATCTAAGCTAGCAATAAACAGCAATCCAGAAATAAATCACAAGAACAGGAAATTTATAGTGGTTCGGCTATCTCCGGCCTACGTCCACTTCAATGATTTTTATCTTTTATTGATGTTCTTTGCTGATTACAGATGATTACAGTAGATACAATGAGTGAATTCGAGTATAACAGCAATGGAAAGAAGTAGAATTGAATCCGGCAGAGTCTGGACGTCAAATGACCAAAAGATCCCCTTTTCTTCAGGCTTCAGGGGTCTATTTATAGGCGTAGGAAGCTGAGATCGCGCCCAAACTTCGGGAGACTTCTTCTGGCACGTGAGGGGGCCCACGCGACCGACCCCACCAAGTTTCGACTCGATCTGCGATCGATACGAAGCAATTTCGTATCCATCAAGAAATGACCCAATCGAGCTGAAACTCGGCAGGATTGTTCTTTACCTTGTATGCAAGCTACTGTGAAAATTTCGTTGCATTTGGATCAGCAGTTTGGGAGATATGATCGGTACGAATTTCATTCTCATGAGGGTTGTCGCGTTCATATCCATAGGTTCAAGCTCATTCTGTTCGACTCGATAGGGGCACGTGCACTTGTGGTGGCGTGGCGCGTAATTTCTGGGTTGATTCACTTCGGGTGCCGAGTTTCCTGGATCGATCCCATTTCAGTGGCGTTTTGACCGATTTTTTCCACAAACTTCGCCTCGTTTGCCTCGATGACCGTTGTATATATTGACTTGGTGGGGATGCTCTAATTCATATCGATAGAGGCAGCCTCGTTCGCATCCATCAATCCGATCCTTGTTCGTATCGACCAGTGTAGATGGATACGAACAAGCAGTATCAGCCTTAGCTTGAAGGATACGAACAATTATTCAGGTATGGCCACCTGATGGATACGAACTAGAGACAACAGGCTTTCCAGCCGATGGATACGAGGTAGATGGTAGGTGATCGAGACGAAATGAGGTCGCTTGGTGGATACAAGATGGATCGATGCGATGTTAATGGATACGAACGTAGGGTCATTATGATGGATACGAACCCGATGGATTCGAACTATGCAAGGCCCGATGGATACGAATCTGATCGATTCGAATAGGTTGTCTCCGATGGATACGAACAGCATGTTTTATGTAACTTGTATCGATCATATCTCGTTCATACGAACTCCGATTTACCTGAAACTTGGAGCACTGGCTTTCATGGCTTTGCTTGTCATATCTTGTCAATTGCAGCTCGATCCGGACCCGGACAAGATTTATCGATATCCATGGTTATCCTGCAACGCATAGTTGACATTCATGGCTAGTTATTTTTGATTTTCAATCAGTTTTGGGTATCTCAGCTTTGCTAAAAGTTGGGATAACAATGTCTTTGCCTGTCCCGGGGACTAGAATTTCGGAGGCTCCTCCCCCGCAAGTAGAGAATCCTTTCGAAGGGCTTGCTGATATTCCAATTTCGGATTATGTGTCGTTTCAACACGACACCGGGATGGAGGAGCTTGATAATGCTCTTGAGCTGAGCGGGCCGCTTACTATGAGTGCGGCCGACATTTCCGGTTGGTCGGGGGGTTGCACATACATACACTTCACCGCACTACATGATTCATAACTGTAAATCGTCCAACCCAAGAGATCACTAACTTTTCCTTCGCTTCTCATTTTCAGGTACGATGTCCGGGAGAGGCAATGCTTGGGAGTCTTCGCTCGGCTCGGAAATCTTCTACCTACTATGACTCCCGCAGGAGAGATTCGGATAGAGACCGCGATCGTGGGTACTCTAATCAAGAGAGGTATGAGCGGGACAGGAACAGAGAATATAGACACCGATCTAGGTATCGCTCTCCACCTCTTAGAATTCCATCTCCACCTCCTGTTCATGTTTCACATCCACCAGAGCCTCCACGACATAGGCCATCTTCTCACACTTCTAGATCCGAAACTCATCTCCAGAGAGTCGAAACCACGGCCTCCATAATTGCAGAGCAGGTCCCAACTGAGCCCACAAGAGAAGGGGCCATTAAAATGGCTCAGATGAAGAAGGAGTTCCCAAACATACGCTTCGACGGCTACGTCTTCCCACCTCACTTAAAGAGAATTCCATCGGAGGTAGAGAACACGATGCATGATTACATTCATGACATCTACTCCCAATATAGAGAGTGGGCGAAGGCTGTAGAGAAAGCTTCCAAGGTGTCCTTTGAGCGGGCTAAAACGATTGAAAAAATGGAAACCGAAATCGCTCAAAGGGACCGGATCATTCAAGTGCTCAATACTGAGGCCGAGTCTTCTCGAAAATCTAAAATTGAGGCCACCAAAAAAGCTGATGAAGCAACTGTGGCGATGGATAGGTTGAGGCAGACACACGTTGCCTTGGTGGAGGAGATGGGCCATCGAAATACTATAGTCACCGCCGAACGGGATGCGGCGGTCAAGGAACTCAACAAGCTCAAGGCCAAATTCTCTGACATGGCCAAGGAAAGGGATGATGCGAACAACGCAGCCCAGGAGGCATATGAACAGGCTGTCTTGCTTCGGGGCGAACGGGATGCGGCCATGGCTAAGGTTTGCGAGGTCGAGACTGAGGTTGAGGAGAAGGTGAAATCGGCCGAGTCAAGGCTAGAAGCTGATATTGAAGACCTTCTCGTCGTTTACAACGCTAACGTGCTGAGGCACAAGGGTCTAGCCTGGCTCGATGATTATCCGGCACATCTATACAACGCCTGGGGCCGATTGGTTGAGGAGGAGAAGGCGGTGCATCTGGGTGAGTCTGTAGATGAATTTGAACTCGAGAGTCGCATTCTGAATGAAGATGAAAGGAAGATTCTCCACGAGTCAATGATTCTGCATGAAAAGGAAAGGCTCGGCACCCAGCACTTCAAAGTAGGTGAAGGCTCTGGGGTTGAACACCACAATGCAAGTCTTGAACTTCTAGCGTCAACCCAGCCTGAATCCTTGCATGCGGTCGATCCCCAAGCTGTTCCTGCCTACAATCCGGATCAGCCGCAGATGTCTCCGGCTACAGAGAAAGTTGCTGAAGCCGTTCAGCCGCCTATAAGTCAAACTGAGGAAGGTATTCCGAACATTCCTCATATCTGTCTTAAGTCGTAATCTTCACTCGAATCAAGTTCTAACAGTTCTCTTATTTTTTGTCCAGTGGTTGATGTTGCACCGGTCGTGCCTCCTGTCACTCAAGAATCATATCAGACGCATGAGGCTGTTGTGACCGAAGGGACCGCTGTAACTGTTACCGCGCCACTTGACGAAATGCAGTGGAGCCCACTTGTTTTTGATGAGCAGCTGATGGAGGAACTCTTTCTCCGTCATGGTGATCCTCTTGCCGACCTGCCATTTGTTATGGGTGGAGGCGCTCCTGCTACAAGTTCTTCGATGCCAACTACTGATGCTCCCAGCGAGGCTCGAGCGGTTACTGAAGAGGAGATATTGGCCGAGATCGACACTGAGATGGAAGCAGCGGCACATGGTGGCAGTTTTGGTGGTGGGATGGCGGCACCTGGCCCAGCTCCGCTCAGAAGGATATCGCCTGGCGGTACAGTTTTCGACACTAATGTGTCCATCCCGCCTCCTACAGTTGATCATGTTTCTCCGACTCCTTCCGCAGGAAGCATCCCTATACATTCGAGTTCGGAGGAGGATGTTGAGATCATGCCTCCGTCTGGAGACCGACCACCGAAAGGTAAAGGCTCAAAGAGGAAAGGTAGTGGCGGCTCCAGTGGTTCTACACCGAAAAGGAAGCTGAGGAAGAAGAAAGATTAGACTTGCTTACTCGGTTTATTTTGGATTTCATTTTGTTGGCCGTGTATAGAAGCGGGTTCGGCCCCTGCTGGTAGGATTTTTTGGAGTAAACTTGTATATGAAATTCTTTCACAAACAGTAGAAATGAAACTTTTCTTCTTTGGCTCCTTCTCAGATATTGTGTATTTGCTTAAGTGTTTCAGTATCTGAAGTGCACTTGTGAAGTTTCAGCTTCCGAGTCAAGTTTGTTTTTTGCTTGCCAGGTCCGGGAACCGCGGACACAGTTCATGACCGCGAAGCGAGTTGAATCTTGACGTTGCACCGCTTCAGTCAGTAGTCGACACTTAAGTCCTGCCCCCCAGTCTTGGGGATGAGTTGTAGAACATTAGCCAGCGATTGCATTTCACTTTCGACACGTTGAGTCTAGCGCCGCTAAACGGATGTTTGGAACAAATGGAGATTGAATGGTTCAACCCCACTCGTTTAATTATCGGCGATCATATCCGCACTCCGGGGATTTTCATTTGTTCACCGGTGGTCGGTCACGCCGGTTTAAGCTTTAGTTGTATGTCCGCACTCTAGGGACTTAGAGTCGACATTTTTACTCCGACTTGCACTCTGGGAGTTCGGAGTTGGCGTTTATACTCCAATTCGCGCTCTAGGAATATGGAGCTAGAGTTTATACTCCAATTCGCGCTTTGGGAATTTGGAGTTGTCGTTTATACTCCGTTTCACACTCTGGGAATTCGGAGTTGATGTTTATACTCCGTTTCGCACTCTGGGAATCCAGAGTTGATGTTTATACTCCGACTCGCACTTTGGGAGTCCGTAGTGGGTAAACAGATGGTCAGTCACTTCTGCTGTGTGTTTTTGGATTTCGCTCGCACTTTGGGAACGAAAAGTGTATCTGGATCGTGGATGGTCGGATCACATCCACCCTGAGTCAACAAGTGAGGTCGTTAGATGGACAGGTCCACCCTCCTCGAACTTGGTCCGGATACGAATGAAGTCGTTAGGCGGACGGATCCACCCTCTTCGTAGACGTATTTTATACTCTAGTTCGCACTCTGGGAATCTGAAGTTGAGTGAAGGATTGTCGTGTATCCTTTTTAGATTTTAGTGTGATGGCTTGCCCCGAGCATTGGTTTCACTTAGCGAGTGATCGATTGCATCACGGTCACTCCCTATTCGAATAAATCCCACCGTATGGTGGAACTTAGCTCTCCGTGCATGGTGTTGTTCATATGAAGCATTTCAAGTAAATCACAGCTCTGGCTCGAAGAGATTGCATTTTATTGCTGAAATAAGAAAATATGGCAAAGTCAGTTGCCTTATTACAAATTCTAATTTCGAAATGCAAAAACAAATTGCAGAATGGAAAATAAACTAAATAAATAAACATAGCCTGTCATGTGTAGTAGCGACGAAGACTCTCGCTATTCCAGGCTCTTGGCAGAGTAAGACCGTCAACGGTCGATAATTTGAATGTGCCATCTCCGAGCCTTCGTTCAATAACATACGGTCCTTCCCATGTCGGCTTCATATGCGAAGGAACGGATAGATTCTTTTCAGGACGAGATCACCTAGTTCAAAGGTTCGTGGGCGGACCTTGGCGTTGTACAATCGGGCGACTCGACTTCGATACGCGGCTGCCCTCAAATCAGCCTCTTCACGCTTCTCATCTAGTAAATCGAGAGATTCAGCAAGTAATATAGCATTTGTCTTTTGATCATAGTATGTCACACGATGAGAAGGTACTTCTAGCTCGACTGGAATAACAGCTTCTGAACCATAAGAGAGAGAGAATGGAGTGTGACCGGTCGCGGATTTGTGGGTTGTTCGGTAAGCCCATAAGGCCATAGGAAGTTCATCGACCCACTTGCCCCCGACCTTTCCAGTCGTTTTTTCAGAATGGACTTTATAACTATATTGACCGCTTCGACCTATCCGTTCGCTTGAGGGTGTGCAACCGTAGAGAATTTCTTTTGAATGTGAAACCGTTTGCAGAAATCTTTAAATTCAGCACTGTCGAATTGGGTTCCGTTGTCAGTAATAATGGTGTGTGGGAGACCAAATCGACAGATAATGTTGCGGAATACAAAGTTGATTACTTTTTTCGTCGTTATGGTAGCAAGAGGTTCAGCTTCAGCCCACTTTGTAAAGTAATCAACTGCGACGATGGCGTATTTCGCACCACCTTTTGCCAGAGGTAGAGTACCAATGATGTCGATGCACCATATTGCAAATGGCCATGGGCTGACCATTTGCGTTATCTCGGTAGGTGGGGCTCTAGGAATTCGAGCATTCTTTTGACATTTATCACACTCCTTCGTATAATCTAACGCATCGCGATTCACAGTCGGCCAATAATATCCGTATCGAAGTATTTTCTTGGCTAGTGCTTGCCCCCTGGTGTGATCGCCACATTCTTCCTCATGTACATCGTGTAATACTCATTTAATTTCATCGTGAGTGATACACCGGAGTAAAGGAACATAGTACCCTCTTCTGTACATGATTCCATTCTGGATGGTGAATCGTGAGGCCTTCCGAAGGACTTGTCTCTTTTCACTCCTGCACTCCGGTAGGGTTCTGTGCTCCAGGTAATTTCTGAACGGAGTCATCCATGACTCCTTATCGAGAATTGTTTCACATACCCAATCTATTTCTGCCCGGTCAATGCTTGGGGAAGTTAACGTTTCTACGGGAACGAGTCCCATTTGCTGAGCTTCACCTGTGCTGGCTAACTTCGCCAATGAATCGGCTTTCTGATTGCGTTCTCGAGGTATGCAATTAATGGCATAATAATCAAACTGATCTAGTACTTCCTTGACTCGATCTAAGTAGGAAGCCAGCCTTCGATCTCTCGCTTGATATTCTCCACGAACTTGACACACAACTAATTGTGAATCACAATAAATTTCCACAGCGATAATTCTCAAATCTCTGGCAAGTTATAGTCCAGCTAAGAGGGCTTCGTATTCAGCTTCATTATTGGTTGCATGAAAATCGAACTTTAAAGCATAACATATAGATTGGCATTCGGGGGTTTCAAGTACAACACCAGCGCCAGAACATCGGTCATTTGATGCACCATCAGTGTACAGCTTCCAGACGTATTCGGGGGATTCACTGGTTTTGGGCAAGTCCTATGGAATGGTAAATTCAGCTATGAAATCAGCTAGGACTTGTCCTTGAATGGCTCACCTTGGAGTATAAGTAATATCAAACTGACTCAGTTCGATGTTCCATTTGAGTAACCTACCAGACGTCTCAGGCCGCGTAAGGACCTGTCGTAACGGCTGGTCGGTATAAACAATAATAGGATGTGCCTGGAAATATGGACGGAGCTTCCTTGATGCAATAACAAGGCAATAAGCCAACTTCTCTAGTTTCGGATAATTCCTCTCAGCTCTAGTCAATCGTTTGCTAATGTAGTACACTGGCTTCTGTATCCTGTCTTCTTCTCGAATTAATGCAGCGCTGATAGCATTTTCTGATATCGCCAAGTAAACGTACAACTTCTCATGATCAATAGGCTTTGACAGGATAGGCGGTGTGGATAGATGCTGAATTAGTGCTTCGAATGCGCCCTCACACTCTGCGGTCCATTCAAATTTCATTTTCCTTTTCGGATCTGATCGAAGAAGGGAATGCATTTGTCAGTGGACTTTAAAATGAACCTACTCAATGCTGCTACTTTCCCGTTGAGACTCTGGACTTGCTTTATAGTTTTCGGAGTTTCAAGATTTCTGATTGCCCAGATCTTTTCAGGATTGGCTTCGATTTCTCGAGCATTGACGATAAACACAAGGAATTTTCCAGATGCAACTCCAAAATGACATTTCAGTGGGTTGAGCTTCATTCTGTATTCTCGAAGTATGTTGAACATAGTTTCCAGGTCTTTAATATGGTCGATGGAAAATCGTGACTTCACAAGCATGTCGTCTACATATACTTCCATGGTTTTCCCGATTTGATTGGCAAACATCCGATTGACCAATCGTTGATAAGTATCCCCGGCATTCTTGAGTCCGAATGGCATAACTATGTAGCAATAAAGTCCCAGATTGGTTACAAAGCTGGTATGTTCTTGATCGGGTAAATGCATTGGTATCTAATTGTAGCCAAAATACGCATCCATGAAGGATACGAGTTCATGTCCAGCTGTTGAATCTACGAGTTGATCAATTCTGGGAAGCGGGAAACTGTCTTTAGGACAAGATTTATTCAGATCAGAGTAATCGACACATGTTCTCCATTTTCCATTCGACTTTCAGACGAGCACGGATTCGACACCCATTCGTGCATCTCGAATGAACCTGTTTGCTTTAAGCTTTTCTACTTCTTCTTTAAGGGCGGCAGATCTCTCTGGATCCATACCACGCCTTTTCTGTTTGACTGGGACATGCCGCGGGTCAATATTCAGAGTGTGGCTCGTGATGTCCGACGAGATCCCACACATATCAGAATGCGTCTAGGCGAATACGTCAAGATTCGCCCGTAAAAACTCAACCAATTCCTCTTGGGTTTGCTGGCTTAGCTGAGACCCAATCTTTATCATTTTCGTATCATCATCATTGTCAATTGGGACATCGATCGTCAGTTTGGCCGGGGATGCTTGACTTTCTCTAGATTCTCCTTTGTCTTCAGTTTCTCTTGGGTCAAGATCCCTTTGGAATGGGCTGGGGTGCCCGGGCCTAGGCCCAAGCGTTAATTGTCAATTATCAGCAAAGCGGACGCAGAGAGATTCCTCTACGCCCTTTCCTTTCTCCTTTTGCTGCGCCTCCCGCAGCTCGGCAACATAACAGGCTCTCCCAGCAGCCTGATCTCCTTGAACGATTCCCACTCTACGATCAGTGGGAAACTTTAAAGTCAAACACCATGAAGCAATGGCTGCCCTGAATTCAGCGAGGGCCGGTCGGCCCAAGAAAGCATTATAAGGGGAGTCTATGTCCAACACAACGAACTGTAACATCCGGACTGTTCATACCAAAATTGGGCACAACAATCTTCGGAAGTTTTTGAAGAGATAAAGTGAAGAAAGTAAAATGGAAAAAGAGGATTATCTAACAAAAACTCCAAATTTCAGATATGAAAGCAATTAAAATGCAAGGAGACACAAGAATTTAGAGTGGTTCGGTGTATCGCCTACGTCCACTATGAAGTTGTTAGCTTTATTGATCTTTCTTTGAAGATTACAGGTAAATTCAGTAAGTTACAGCAGATGATTATGATTTGCAGCAGTAAATCTCGTTGGTAGCAGCAGCAATGGAGCTCAGATCTGAATCCGGCAGAGTCTGGGCGTTGGAGAGCTCGAAGGAGAAGAAGAACCCCTTTTCTGTTGGCTTTGGGTGTCTATTTATAGGTGTAGGAGGCTGATATTTCACTCAGATCTCGGGAGACCCTCTCTGGCACGTGACCAAGCCCGCGCGCCCAAGCCCGTGAAGTTTCGGTCCGATCCGTGATCGATACGAACAGATTTCATATCGATCAAGATTTCATCCAATGGAGTCGAAATTTGGCGTGAACGTTCTTTAGCATGTACGTAAGCTTCTGTGAAAATTTCATAGCATTTGGACTTGTAGATTAGGAGATTTGATCGATACGAAATGGGATTCTCGTTTGGCTGTTTCGTTCGACTCCCTCATTTCGACTCGCTCTTATTCGACTCGGTCTGGTTCGACTCGTTGTTTGACTCGTTGACGTGGAGTGCGTCCTTCGCATCGATCTGCAGTGTACCTAGTTCGAATTGATGAAGATAGTTTAGTTCGACTCGGTTGATGTTGGCTTGTTCGCATCAATGGGAGGTGTGCATTTCGTATCGATTGGTGATCGATCGATACTACTATAACCTTTAAGACTAAGCGATGCGAAGCAGATGCAAGTGTTCGTTGCCGATGGATACGAAGTAGGCATTGGTTGATTGAGTCAAACTGTTGCTTTTTGATGGATATGAATTTGGTCGAGTCGAACGGTGGTTCCGTGATGGAGTCGAAGTGTAGCGAGTCGAAGTGGAGCGAGTCGAACAGTGGTTTTCTAATGGACGCGGAGAGGAGCGAGTCGAAGTGGGCTTCCCAGATGGATTCGAACTGAGCGAGTCGAAGTAGGCTTCCCAGATGGATTTGAGCTGAGCGAGTCGAAGTGTAGTTGGTTTTCATCCACTTTTATATCGTTCGTAACTTGAACATACGAACTCGGATTGACTTGAGATTTAGAACGTTGGCTCTCATAGCTTCGCTTGTCGTGTCAAACCAGTTTTAGCTCGATCCAGACTCGGACAAAATTCGTCGATATCCATAATGAGCCTGTGTATAACCGATCTCTGGGATGGACCGTCATTGTTTTACTAGTCAATTCCTTAGTGTTACGGCCTTGCCAAAAGGCGGGATAACATTTGCCCCCCAAAGTACGTCTTGTGGAAACATGATGTGCTTTGAAGTGCTGCAGTCTTCATTCTGAATAGTTATCGTCTTTTCGATGAAAGCTGTAACCTTTGACTGTTTTTCTTGATAATGTAAGCTGTTGACTATCAACTATTGTGCCCTGCATTGTTGCAACTGATTGCCGTATGCTAGTGATTAGCTGTTTGTTGTTGCAATCGTTATCAGATGGGTTTCGCACTCCTGTAAATATGGAATATCGAATATTAGTCCGACATACATGCATATATGTTAATCTGACTCTCGTTGATGTTCGTTCGTTCACGAGTCATTGTCAGTTTATTTTATATTGAATTCTGTATCGATCCTCTCCTGAACCGACGTGAAATTCGTTGTAACAACGCTCGATGGTTGTTTTTGAATGTTTCTTCGTAACGATTCTTTCTTGAATCGATGTGAAGGGTTGAAACATTGAAAACGATTTTCATTGAATTTATGGATGTGAAATGAGCATTTCGAATCGATGGATGTGGGGCTCGATGGATACGAACTGCATAGGAGGCGGAGTCGAAGGTGATCGATACGAAGTGTGGTTTCGTATCGATGGAGTCGAACTGATTGCTCGTATTGCTGCACTGGAGATGGAGTCGAAGACAAATGATACGAAGAGGAGCTTCGCATCGATGCACTGGAGATGGAGTCGAAGATAAACGATACGAAGAGGAGCTTCGCATCGATGCATTGGAGATGGAGTCGAAAAGCTTGTTCGAATCGGTCCCGGGGTGATGTCTTGTAACTGGTCGAATCCACGGGATGCGAATCGTTTATTCCCTTTGCTTTTGAGTCCATATAAATACTCTGTACTTAGCCTTTTTTTTCACTTTTTACCTTTTATACTCTTGCGCTCTCGTTTTCATATCGTTCAGACTCTCGGAAAAGAGAAGATAACATTCTTGCCTTCGAACCTATTAATATCCTCAATCACTCGAACTAACTGCCAGATTTAGGTAATTCACTAAGCGAATCCAACGTGTGAACGATGAAACTCAACCTCTAACACCAAACCAACCAGAGTCGTGATTGATCGAAGATTTCTTGGCCTCAGCTTCGCGTCGATCTGGAGTAGGAGCATCGAGATGATGAGACGGAGGCCTTCGTATCGATCGATAGCTGAGCTTTGCATCGAATCGAGTGCTTTGAATACGTGGATTGATATGAAGGGGTTGCGCCTGATCGATTCGAAACGATGGCCTTGGATCGAGTCGAAGTGGAAGCCTAGGACCGATTCGAACTGTGCAGCCCTTGGATCGATTCGAAGTGGAGGCCTTGGACCGAGTCGAAATGGAGGCTTTGAATTGAGTCGAACTGCGCAGCCCTGGGACTGATACAAACGCATCCCTGAGCGATCGATTCGAACTGGAACCTGAGCGAGCGATTCGAACTTGAACCTGAGCGATCGACTCGAACTGGAACCTGAGCAAGCGATTAGAACTTGAACCTGAGCGATCGACTCGAACTTGAACCTTTGATGATTGACAATGAACCTAACCTCGATGATATTGAAAAACCCTTGTGCATCTGAACATCTAACTCCGACGAGCTTCATTTTTGGCATAATTAGACTTGACCTTTGGACTGCATATTTGATTTCCCTTCGAAGCTCGTCGATGGAACTGCAACTCTGACAAAATTTTAACAAACTTTAACTTGGACTGATTGCTAATTTCTAGATGGCACGGTTGTGAGGGTCAGCAATGACGGTCACTCCGATTGAATTTTGAAGTCTCATCATTTACATGCCCTTTC
The DNA here is from genome assembly GCA_030737815.1 of Allium fistulosum. Taxonomy (NCBI): domain Eukaryota; kingdom Viridiplantae; phylum Streptophyta; class Magnoliopsida; order Asparagales; family Amaryllidaceae; genus Allium; species Allium fistulosum. The sequence goes on along the minus strand of CM060903.1, from coordinate 798,305,435 downwards.
CAATTCTGTAGAACTGCTTAAATGATATATAGTACCGCACTGCACAACACACTCACACAATTTACACTGGGGGATGCACGAGCGTTATTGTCTGTTTAACAATGATTTTTCATAAGCTAGCTAGTCATGGAACCTTCAAGTTCTCAACAGCAGGAACTCCCGAGTTCAATTCCTCCAACCATCGAGATACCGGTTATTGAAGCCGAAGTTATAGACCCAGCTCCAGACGAGTGTCCAGGTGCCCGGTTCATTTGTCGTCCACAAGATTCTGTGCCGTCTGGTATCTCCGAGGACATGCTGGGACGGATTTGTTTAAGACACGGCTTGTCGCTTGACGACGTGTTACTGCCTGGGCCGAATAACAGGCCACGTGATCCCCCGGAGGGGTTTACTGCTTTCAACCGTCACGCTTGTACAGCAGGGACACTCCCTCCTTTCAATCAATATATAAGGGAGATGTTATCATTCCTTGGAATAACTCTGTCCCAGCTACATCCCAACGGGTATGCTTTGTTGAACAGCACCTTCATTCTATTTATGGAGATTCTCTTTCGACCACCAAAGACGATCGATATCAGATATCTATTTAACGTTAAGAGCCGCGGGGACAGCCTTTCTTTCACCTTCTTGGAAGCGGTCAGGAACTGCCATATTGTAATGGGCTCCTGGGGAAGGCTAAGTTACTTCAATACTGAATGGTTCTACGTTCGGTGCCCCCCTGGATTCGCTAGACGGTGGTTGGATAGACGTAAGTGTTGCAATCTTTCCTTTGAATTATCGAGATAATTATGACCGTCCTCAAAACTGACATATTTCTCTTCTTTTACAGTTGCAATCTCTCGACCTGACGGTGCATACTTCAGAGAGCTAGTTCGGATTCTCCAAGCGGCTCTGGGCGAGGAGAGACATATCGACATGGTTCTGACCGACAGATGCTTGAGGACTGTCGGGCTAATTGAACGGAGGCAGAGCATACGGCTGGAAGGGACACTTAGAGTGGTCCTGAAGAAACGGGTGAAGCGCAAAGCGCCCGCAGTCGTAATAGCCGAAAAAGTTGATCCGGAGAGAACACCTACCGATAACGAGCTCCCAGCTGGGCCTTTTTCCGATGTCCAGGATTCAGGAGGAAGGAGAAAAGGCAAGGCAGCTGCTTACAAGCGTCCTAAATCCATGAGTTTAAAATCCGTGGTTGTGTCCTTGCCCATCCCGGGGGTTAGAATTTCGAAGGCTCCTCCCCCGCCAGTAGAGAATCCTTTTGAAGGGCTTGCTGATATTCCGATTCCGGATTATGTGTCGTCTCAACACGACGCCGGGATGGAGGAGCTTGATAATGCTCTTGATCTAAGCGGGTCACTTGCTATGAGTGCGGCCGACATTTCCGGTTGGTCGGGGGGTTGCACATGCATACACTTCACTACACTACATGATTCATAACTGTAAATCGTCCAACTTAGGAAATCACTAACTCTTCCTCCGTCTCTCATTTTCAGGTACTATGTCTGGGAAACGATCGATGCTCGAGAATCTTCGCTCGGCCCAAAAGGCTTCTTCTTATTATGATTCCCGCATGAGAGACTCAGATAGGGACCGCGATCGCGAGTACTCTAACCAGGATAGGTACGGGCGTGATAGGGACAGAGAATACAAACATCGGTCTAGAACACGCTCGCCTCCTCCTAGACTTCCATCTCCACCCCCTATTCTTGTTTCACACCCACTAGAGCCTCCTCGTCACAGGCCGTCTTCTCATACTTAGATCCGAAACTCATCTTCAGAGAGTTGAGACCACGACCTCCATAATTGCAGAGCAGGTCCCAGCCGAGCCCACAGGAGAAGGGGCCCTTAAATTGGCTCAGATGAGGAAGGATTTTCCGAATATTTGCTTCGATGGATATGTCTTCCCACCACACCTAAAAAGGATTCCCTATGGAGTAGAAAACACGATGCATGAGTACGTTCATGACATCTACACCCAGTACAGAGAGTGGGTAAAGGCTGCAGAGAAAGCTTCTAAGGTGGCCTTTGAGCGAGCCAAAGCACTTGAGAAAATGGAGACCGAACTTGCTCAAAGGGACCGGATCATTCAAGTGCTCACTGCTAAGTCCGAGTCTTCTCGGAAATCTGAAATTGCGGCCACCAAAAAAGCTGATGAAGCGATTGTGGCCATGGAGAGGTTGAGGCAGACACATGTTTCCTTGGTGGAGGAGATGAGCCATCGGAACACTACTGTTACCGCCGAGCGGGATGTGGCGGTCAAGGAACTTAACGAGCTTAAGGCTAAATTTTCCGACATGGCCAAGGAAAGGGATGATGCAAACAGCACAGCCTAGGAGGCGTGCGAACAAACTGTTCTGCTTAAGGGTGAGCGGGATGCAGCTGTGGCTAAAGTCCACAAGGTGGAGACTGAGGTTGAGGAGAGAGTGAAGTCGGCCGAGTCCAGGCTAGAGGCTGACATCGAAGACCTTCTCGTTGTTTACAACGCTAATGTGCTGAGGCACAGGGGTCTAGCCTAGCTCGATGATTATCCGGCGCATCTATACAATGCCTGGGGCTGACTGGTTGAAGAAGAGAGGGAGGCGCATCTGGGCGAGTCTGTATATGAATTCGAACTCGAGAATCGCATTCTGACTGAAGATGAAAAGAAGATTCTTCACGAGTCAATGATTCTACATGAAAAGGAAAGACTCGGCGGCGCCCAGCTCTTTGAAATAGGAGAGGGTTCAGGGGTTGAACATCATGAGGCGAGCCTTGAAATTCCAGTGTCAACCCAGCCCGAATCCTCGTCTATGGTTGATCCTCAAGCTGTTCCTCCTTACGATCCGGATCAGCCGCAGATGCCTCCGGCTACAGCGCAAGTGACTGAAGCCGTTCCGCCGCCGTCAAGTCAAACTGAGGAAGGTATTCTGAACATTTCACATATCTGCCTTAGGTCGGAATCTTTTTCTGAATTAAATTCTAACAATTTTTTGTCCTGTGATCGATGCTACACCGGCCGTGCCTCCTGCTACTCAAGAATCGTATCAGACGCAGGAGGCTATCGTGACCGAAGTAATCACCGTAAGTACAGCTGCCCCACTTGACGATACACAGGGGAATACGATTTTGTTTGATAAGCAACTGATGGAAGAACTCTTTCGCCGTCACGACGATCCTTTAGCTGATTTATCATTTGTCATGGGTGGAGGCGCTCCTGCTAAAAGTTCTTCAATGCCGACTACTGTTGCCCCTAGCGGGGCTCGAGCAGTTACTGAAGAGGAGATGTTCGCCCAAATTGACGTTGAAATGGCAGCAGCTGCTCAAGGTGGCAGCTCTAGTGGTAGGATGGCAACACCGGGACCAGCTCCGCTTAGGATGATATCTCCTGGTGGCACCGTTTTCATCACTGGCATGCCCATTCCACCTTCTGTACTCGATCCCGTTCCTCCGACTCCGCCGGCAGGCAGCATTCCTATCCACTCGAGTTTGGAGGAGGATGTCGATATTATGCCATCGCCTGGAGACCGACCACCAAAAGGCAAAGGCTCAAAGAGGAAGGATAGTGGCGGCTCCAGTGGGCCTGCACCGAAAAGGAAGCCACGGAAAAAGAAAGATTAGACATGCTTTCTTGGTGTGAATCTGACTTTTATTTTGTTGGCCGTGTATAGATGTGGGTTCGGCCCCAGCTAGTAGGAATTTTTTGGAACAAACTTGTACACGAACTTCTTTTACAAACAATAGAAATTAAACTTCTCTTTTTTGACTTCTTTTCTGTCATTGTGTATTTGTCTAAGTGTTTCAAAATCTGAAGTGCTGAAGTTTCAGCTTCCGAATCAAGTTTGTTTTTGTTCGCCAAGTTTAGAAACTGTGGACATGGTTCGCGTCTGGGAAGCGAGTTGGATTTTCATGTCGCACCGCTTCATTCAACGGTCGATGCTTAAGTCCTGCCCCCCAGTCTCGAGGATGAGTTGTGGAACATCAGTCAGCGATTGATTCTCGCTTATAACACGTTGAGTCTAGTGCCACTGAATGGATGTCTGAGACGAGCGTAGATTGAGCTGTTTATTCACGCATGTCCGATTGTTGATGGTCATATCCACACTCCGGGGATCCTCATTTGTTTATTGGCGGTTGGTTACGCCGGCTTAAGTTTAAATCATACGTCCGCGCTCTAGGGACTTGGAATCGACCTTTGTACTCCGACTCGCACTCTAGGAGTTCAGAGTTGATGTTATACTTCAATTCACGCTCTGGGACTTAAAGTTGATGTTTATACTTCGACTCGCGCTCTGGGAGTTCGAAGTTGATATTTATACTCCAATTCGCGCTCTGGGAATTTGGAGTTGATATTTATACTCCAATTCGCGCTCTGGCAATTTGGAGTTGATGTTTATACTCCGACTCGCACTCTAGGAGTTCAGAGTTGTTGTTTATACTCCGCTTCACGCTCTGGGAACTCAGAGTTGATGTTTATACTCCGCTTCACGCTCTGGGAACTCGGAGTTGATGTTTATACTCTGCTTCACGCTCTGGGAACTCGGAGTTGATGTTTATACTCCGACTCACACTCTGAGAGTTCGGAGTTGATGTTTATACCCCGTTTCGCACTCTGGGAATCCAGAGTTGTGTGAGGGATTGTCGTGTATCAATCCGTTTTTGGCCTTGATGTGATGGCTCGTCCCCGAGCTCGGGTTTCACTTAGCGAGTGACCGGTTGCGTCGCAGTCACTCCCTATTTGAATAAATTCCACCATATGGTGAAACTTAGCTCTCCGTGCATTGTGATGATCATATGAAGCATTTCAAGTAAATCACAGCTCTAGCTCGAAGAGATTGCATTTTATTGCTGAAATAAGAAAACATGGCAAAGTCAGTTGCCTTATTACAAATTCTAATTTCGAAATGCAGAAACAAATTGCAAAATGGAAAATAAGCTAAATGAATAAACATAGCCTGTCATGTGTAGTAGCGACGAAGACTCTCGCAATTCCAGGCTCTTGGCAAGGTAAGACCGTCAACGGTCGATAATTTGAATGTGCCATCTCTAAGCCTTCGTTCAATAACATATGGTCCCTCCCATGTTGGCGTCATATGCGAAGGAACCAGATAGATTCTTTTCAGGACGAGATCACCTAGTTCAAAGGTTCGCAGGCGGACTTTGGTGTTGTACAATCGGGCGACTTGACTTCGATGCGCAGCTGCCCTCAAATCATCCTCTTCATGCTTCTCATCTAGTAGATCGAGGGATTCAACAAGCAATATAGCATTTGTCTTTGGATCATAGTATGTCACACGATGAGAAGGTACTTCTAGTTCGACTGGAATAACGGCTTCTGAACTATAAGAGAGAGAATGGAGTGTGGCCGGTCGCGGTTTTGTGGGTTGTTCGGTAAGCCCATAAAGCCATAGGAAGTTCATCGACCCACTTGCCCCCGACCTTTTCCAGTCGTTTCTTCAGAAGGGACTTTATAACTTTATTAACTGCTTCGACCTGTCCGTTTGCCTGAGGGTGTGCAACTGCAGAGAATTTCTTTTGGATGTGAAATCGTTTGCAGAAGTCTTTAAATTCAGCACTGTCGAATTAGGTTCCATTGTCCGTAATAATGGTGTGTGGGAGACCGAATCGACAGATGATGTTGCGAACCACAAAGTTGATTACTTTCTTCATTGTTATGGTAGCAAGAGCTTCGGCTTCAACCCACTTTGTAAAGTAATCAACTGCGACGATGGCGTATTTTGCACCACCTTTTGCCAGAGGTAGAGCACCAATGATGTCGATGCCCCACATTGCAAACGGCCATGGGCTGACCATTTGCATTATCTCGGTAGGAGGAGCTCTAGGAATTCGGGCATATTTCTGGCACCTATCACATTTCTTTGCATAATCCGATGCATCGCGATTCACGGTCGGCCAGTAATATCTATATCTAAGTATTTTCTTGGCAAGTGCTTGCCCCCCGGTGTGATCGCCACACTCTCCCTCGTGTACATCGTGCAATACTCGTTTAACTTCATCGTGAGCGATACACCGGAGTAGAAGGACTAAGTACCCTTTTCTGTACATGACTCCATTCTGAATGGTGAATCATGAGGCCTTTCGAAGAACTTGTCTCTTTTCACTCCTGCATTCCGGCAGGGTTCCATGCTCAATGTAATCTCTGAGTGGAGTCATCCATGAATCCTTTTCGAGGACGGTTTCGCATACCCAGTCTATTTCTGCCTGGTCAATGCTCGGGGAGGATAATTCTTCTACGGGAACGTCCCATTTGTTGAGCTTCGCCTGTGCTAGCCAGCTTCGCCTGTGCTAGCCAGCTTTGCCAATGAATCGGCTTTTTGGTTGCGTTCTCGAGGTATACAATAAATGGTGTAGTAATCAAACTGATTTAGTACTTCCTGAACTCGAGCTAAGTAAGCAGCCAGCCTTCGATCTCTTGCTTGATACTCTCCACGTTCTTGATACACAACTAATTGTGAATCACAATAAATTTCCACTACGATAATTCTCAAATCTCTAGCAAGTTTCAAGCCAGCTAAGAGGGCTTCATATTCAGCTTCATTATTGGTCGCATGAAAATCGAACTTCAAAGCATAACATATGGATCGGCCTTCGGGAGTTTCAAGTACAACACCAGCGCCCGAACATTGGTGGTTTGATGCACCGTCGGTATAAAGCTTCCAGACGTATTCGGGGGATTCACTGGTTTCGGGCAAGTCCTCTGGAATGGTGAATTCAGCTATGAAATCGGCTAGGACTTTCCATTGTATGGCCCGTCTTGGAGTGTAAGTAAGGTCAAACTGGCTCAGTTCGATGTTCCACTTGAGTAACCTACCAGACGTCTCGGGCCGCGAAAGGACCTGTCGTAACGGCTGGTCGGTGTAAACAACAATCGGATGTGCCTGGAAATATGGTCAGAGTTTTCTTGATGATAAACGAGACAGTAAGCTAACTTCTCTAATTTCGGATAATTCCTTTCAGCCCCAGTCAACCGCTTGCTAACGTAGTATACTGGCTTCTGTATCTTGTCTTCTTCTCGAATTAATGCAGCGCTGATAGCGTTTTCTGATATCGGCAAATATACGAACAACTTCTCATGATCGATAGGCTTCGATAGGATAGGTGGTGTGGATAGATGTTGAACTAGTGCTTGGAAAGCGCCCTCACACTCCGTGGTCCATTCAAAGTTTCTTTTCCCCTTTCGGATCAGATCGAAGAAGGGGATGCATTTGTCAGTGGACTTTGAAATGAACCTGCTCAATGCAGCTACTTTTCCATTGAGGCTCTGAACTTGTTTTACGGTTTTCGGGGTTTCAAGATTCCTGATAGCCCAGATCTTTTCAGGATTAGCTTCGATCCCTCGAGCTTTGACGATGAATCCAAGGAATTTTCCGGATGCAACTCCAAAGTGACATTTCAGTGGATTTAGCTTCATTTTGTATTCTCGAAGTATGTTGAACATAGTTTCCAGGTCTTTAACATGGTCGGTGGAGAGTCGTGACTTCACAAGCATGTCGTTTACATATACTTCCATTGTTTTCCCGATTTGATTAGCAAACACCCAATTGACCAATCGTTGATAAGTAGCCCGGCATTCTTGAGTCCGAATGGCATAACTTTGTAGCAATAAAGTCCTAGATTGGTTACGAAGCTGGTATGCTCCTGATCAGGTAAATGCATCGGTATTTGATTGTAACCGGAATACGCGTCCAAGAAGGATAAGAGCTCATCCCCAGCTGTCGAATCTACTAGCTGATCAATTCTGGGAAGTGGGAAACTGTCTTCGGGACATGCTTTATTTAGATCGGAATAATCGACACATGTTCTCCACTTTCCGTTCGACTTTCGGACGAGCACGGGATTCGACACCCATTCTGGATATAGCGCATCTCGAATGAACCCGTTCGCTTTAAGATTTTCTACTTCTTCTTTAAGGGCGGCAGATCTCTCTGGATCCATACCATGCCTTTTTTGTTTGACCGGAACATGCCGCGGATCAATATTCAGAGTGTGGCTCGCGATGTCCGGCGAGACCTCACACATGTCGGAATGCGTCCAGGCGAATACATCAAGATTCGCCCATAGAAATTCAACCAATTCCTCTTGAGTTTGCTGGCTTAGCTGAGACCCAATCTTTATCATTTTCGAATCATCTTCATCGTCAATTGGGACATCAATCGTCAGTTCGGCCGGGGATGCTTGACTTTCTTTAGATTCTCCTTCGTCTTCAGTTTCTCTTGGGTCAAGATCCTTGAGGAATTGGCTGGGGTGCCCGGGCCTAGGCCCAGGCGTTAATTGTCAATTATCGGCAAAACGGACGTAGAGAGATTCCTCCACGCCCTTTCCTTTTTCCTTTCGCTGTGCCTCCCGCAGCTCAGCAACATAACAGGCACTGGCAGCAGCCTGATCTCCTTGAATGATTCCCACTCCACGATCAGTGGGAAATTTTAAAGTCAAACACCACGGGGCGATGGCTGCCCTGAATTCGGCGAGGGTCGGTCGTCCCAAGAAAGCATTGTAGGGGGAGTCTATGTCCAAAACAATGAACTACAGCATCTGTACTCTCCGACGTTCTCCAACTCCCAACTCTACTGGCAATTCCACCATTCCAATGGGTATAGTTGCACTTCCGTTGAAACCGTGGATTCGGGATTGACAAGGTTTCAAGTCTGTGGCTTCCATTCTCATTTGATCATAGGCTCGCTTAAACAAAATATTCACAGAGCTTCCACTGTCAACTAAGATCCTCTTCATCCAAGCGGGACCTACTTGAGCTCAGATGACCAGTGGATCGATAGTGGGGGCCTCGACTTTATCAGCGTCCCTGTTTCTGAACATGATGTCATCTGTCTTTGTCTTCTGTTGCTTGGTCGGAGCCCCTTCATCAAAGTTACTACAACACTCGAAGTCCGCATGCCTGATAGAACTGGCATATGACTCCATTTCCTTCCAGCTTCGATCTGCTAGGTGAGGACCACCACTTATTTTATTGATAACCAACCTCCCGCCTGTACGAGCGGGTTCTTCCTGTCTTTCCTGATTCGGAGCACGATTCTGATTTGATGGGCCCGCACCACCAGATTGCGGCGTCCGCACATACTGATCCAACTTCCGTTCACGTATCAATTTTTCAATGAGGTCTTGTAAGTGACGACACTCATTGGTGTTGTGGCCATAGCTTTCGTGGAATCTGCAAAACTTTCCTGTTTGGATTTGTCTTTCAGTTGGTGGTTTCGGGGCAGGTTTCTTGTACTGCATGGTATTGCAGGTCTACAAATACACATTTTCCAACGACGTGTTCAATGGAGTGTAACTATCGTACATGGAAGCTCTACGCCGTGGACCACGATTCTGATCGCGATTTTTGCTTTGATTTCCATTGTCCCTCTGCTGATTCTGTTTATATTGTACGTTCAACTGAACATTTCCAAAACTATCTCCGGACTGTTTAACAGCGATGTTACTCTGGATTCCTTCGATGTTGGTTCCTATGTCATCCAGTTTCCTAGATTGTTTCGCATCCTCCCTTCTCAAGAATTGAGTTGCCTTGGAATAGAAACGGTCCAGACGCAGGTGGTTTTCCAACTAACCAATTTCCGAACTCGGAATCAGCGTCAATCCCCTTAGTCAATGCCATCAGGATAGAGTTATCATTGGGATTGCTTATTTCTGCACACGCAGCATGGAATTGCTCCAAGTAACGTCTAAGTGTTTCTTTGGGAGCTGGTGTAACACTAGACAGAGTGTTAACGTCTTTAGGCCTCGCCACGTGCATACGGAATTGTTCAACAAACTTGGTGGCCATCTGGTCAAAGCTAGAGATGGATCATGGTGGCAAATAAGTAAACCACATGGTTGTAATGCCTCCCAAGGAAATGGGGAAACTACGGCATTTTAATGCATCATCAGCTCTCGCAGCATTCATCAGCCATTCGTACTTCAGGATGTGTTGATTAGGATCAGAACTCCCTTTGTAAATTGGTAAAGTTGGCATCCTGAAGCGCCGAGGTGGTTCAGCATATAATATGTCGTCGGTGAAAGGAGTATGGCTCCAAGAGAATCCGCAATCGTCATTACTGAGACCCTGACTTTCACGGATCATTTGACGAATCATCGTCGGTATATCCGGCATTCGGATACTTAGACCATGTTGTGCCAAGGTGTGGTCGGGTTCCACAGCACGAGTCTGGACCGGACGTGGTTGACGGTCCATGCCTCGCCTCCTTGGTTCAACATTTTCTGGGACATAAGGTTCTGGAGTTTGCTCCCGTAGGTTATGTTGAGGATCAGCTTGGTTTCTAGCATCAACCCTTTGTTCGGTAGTGGCGGTAATAGCAATGTTGCCTGTGACATGATAAGGAGCAGCACCCCCTCGGGACGAAGGTCCGGTATGATGACTAGTAGATGGTCCGGCTCTGGGTTGTCCAAGATTCGAAGCAGGTGGGCGCCCTGTGGCCTGGGTGTAGCTTACATCCAACCGTGGGCGCGCAGATCGGTGATGACCATAAGATGAGGCTGAACTCTCTGTGGAAGAATAAGAACCTTGGTCTCTTTTGGATCTTCTTCGCCTTTGGCGATTTAGCTGGTTGGACAACTCTGTGTTGGCGCGCAGTTGTTCAGTTAGCTGTTGTCGACTCTGGGTGAATTCTTGGAGCAATATCTGGAATTCTTGTCTAGTGACTGGGCCTGATGGATCTGAAGGTCCGGCAGCATCTTGGTTGGATGAAGGCAATTGCACGGGATTCTGCCTGTCCCGTCCTCCTTGATCAGCAGCTATAGAGGTAGTCTGTGTACTTACCATGGTGAATTGATGAAAGTCCTTTCCTAGATCTAATGCAAATCTGAATAGAATGGAAGGGCTTCAATGTTTTAGATCTGGATCTTCTTCTTGGATTTATGCAATCCGATATAGATAGGAGATCCAAAGAGCAGGAGAAAATTTGGTTTTCTCAGTGAAAGCACCAAAGTGTTTGTTCCAAAATTGGGCACAACACTCTTCGGAAGTTTTTGAAGAGATAAAGTGAAGAAAGTAAAACGGAAAAAGAGGATTATCTAACAAAAACTCCAAATTTCAGATATGAAAGCAATTAAAGTGCAAGGAGACACAAGAATTTAGAGTGGTTCGGCGTATCGCCTACGTCCACTATGAAGTTGTTAGCTTTATTGATCTTTCTTTGAAGATTACAAGTGAATTCTGTAAGTTACAGTAGATGATTATAATTTGCAGCAGTAAATCTCGTTGGTAGCAGCCGCAATGGAGCTCAGATCTGAATCCGGCAGAGTCTGGGCGTTGGAGAGCTCGAAGGAGAAGAAGAACCCCTTTTCTGTTGGCTTTGGGGGTCTATTTATAGGTGTAGGAGGCTGATATTTCACTCAGATCTCGGGAGACCCTCTCTGGCACGTGACCAGGCTCGCGCGCCCAAGCCCGTGAAGTTTTGGTCCGATCCGTGATCGATACGAACAGATTTCGTATCGATCAAGATTTCATCCAATGGAGTCAAAATTTGGCGTGGACGTTCTTTAGCATGTACGTAAGCTTCTGTGAAAATTTCATAGCATTTGGACTTGTAGATTAGGAGATATGATCGATACGAAATGGGATTCTCGGTTGGTTGTTTCGTTCGACTCCCTCATTTCGACTCGCTCTTATTCGACTCGGTCTGGTTCGACTCGCTATTCGACTCGATGACGTGGCGTGTGTCCTTCGCATCGATCTGCAGTGTACCTAGTTCGAATTGATGAAGATAGTTTAGTTCGACTCGGTTGATGTTGGCTTGTTCGCATCAATGGGAGGTGTGCGTTTCGTATCGATTGGTGATCGATCGATACGACTAGAACCTTTAAGACTAAGCGATGCGTAGCAGATGCAAGTGTTCATTGCCAATGGATACGAAGTAGGCATTGGTTGATCGAGTCGAACTGTTGCTTCATGATTAATATGAATTTGGTCAAGTCGAACGGTGGTTCCGTGAAGGAGTCGAAGTGGAGCGAGTCGAATAGTGGTTTTCTGATGGACGCGAAGAGGAGCGAGTCGAAGTGGGCTTCCCAGATGGATTCGAACTGAGCGAGTCGAAGTAGGCTTCCCAGATGGATTTGAGCTGAGCGAGTCAAAGTGTAGTTGGTTTTCATCCACTTTTATATCGTTCGTAACTTGAACATACGAACTCAGATTGACTTGAGATTTGGCACGTTGGCTCTCATAGCTTCGCTTGTCGTGTCAAACCAGTTTTAGCTCGATCCGGACTCGGACAAAATTCGTCGATATCCATAGTGAGCCTGTGTATAACCGATCTCTGGGATGGACCGTCATTGTTTTACTAGTCTATTCCTTAGTGTTACGGCCTTGCCAAAAGGCGGGATAACACGGACTCTCCGGCGTTCTCCAACTCCCAACTCCACTGATAGTTCTACTATTCCAGTAGGTATTGTAGCGCTCCCATTGAAACCATGGATTCGAAATTGGCAAGGCTTTAAATCTTTGGCTTCCATTTTCTTTTGGTCGTAAGCTCGTTTAAACAAAATATTCACGGAGCTTCCATTGTCAACTAAGATCCTCTTCATCCAAGTAGGATCTACTTGAGCTGAGATGACCAGTGGATCGATAGTGGGGGCTTCGACTGTATCAGCATCTTTGTTTCTGAACACGATGTCATCTGTCATCGTCTTCTGTTGTTTGGCCAGAGCCCCTTCATCAAATCTACTATAACACTCGAAGTCCGCATGCCTGATAGAGCTGGCATACGACTCCATTTCCTTCCAGCTTCGGTCTACTGGATGAGGACCACCACTTACAGTATTAATAACCAACCTCCCGCCTGTACGAGCGGGTTTCTCCTGCCTTTCCTGGTTCGGTACACGATTCTGATTTGATGGGCTCGCTCCTCCTCACTGCGGCGCCCGCACATACTAATCTAACTTTCGTTCACGTATAAGCTTTTCAATGAGATCTTTTAAATGACGACACTCATTTATATTATGGCCATAACTTTCATGGAATCTACAAAACTTCCCTGTTTGGACTTGTCTTTCCATTGACGGCTTCGGGGCAGGTTTCTTGTATTGCATGGTATTACAGGTCTGCAAATACACATTTTCCAGCGACGTATTCAATGGAGTGTAATTGTCGAACATGGGAGCTCTACGACGTGGACCACGATTTTGATCTCGTTTCTTACCTTGACTTCCACTGTCCCTCTGCTGATTCTATTTATTTTGAATATTCAACTAAACTTTCCTGGAACTCTCCCCGGATTGTTTAAATGCGATGTTACTCTGAATTCCTTCAATGCTGGGCCCTGCGTCATCCTGCTTCCTAGACTTTTTCGCATCCTCCCTTCTCAAGAATTGGGCTGCCTTGGAATAGAAATGGTCCAATGATGCAGGTGGCTTTCCAGCTAACCAATTTCCAACTTGGAATCAGGATCAATCCCCTTAGTCAATGCCATCAGGATAGAGTTGTCATTGGGATTGCTTATTCTGCACAAGTAGCATGAAATCGCTCCAAGTAACGTCTGAGTGTTTCTCTAGGAGCTTGAGTGACACTAGACAGAGTATTAATATCTTTTGGCCTCGATACGTGCATACGGAATTGTTCAACAAACTTGGTGGCCATCTGGTCAAAATTAGAAATGGATCGTGGTGGTAAACGAGTAAACCACATAGTAGCAATGCCCCCCCATGGAAATGGGGAAACTACGGCATTTTACTGCATCATCAGCTCTCGCAGCATTCATCAGCCATTCATACTTTAGGATGTGTTGATTCGGATCAGAATTCCCTTCATAAACTGGAAAAGTTGGCATCCTGAAGCGCCGAGGTGGTTCAGCATATAATATGTCATCAGTGAAAGGGGTATGACTCCGGGAGATTCCCCAGTCGTCGTTGGTGAGACCTTGACTTTCACGGATCATCTGACGAATCATCGTCGGTATATCCGGCATCTGGATTTGGGAGGATGTTGTGCCAAGGTGTGGTCGGGTTCCACAGCGCGAGTCTGGACCAGACGCGGTCGACGGTCCATGCCTCGCCTCCTTGGTTCAACGTTTTCAGGGACATAAGTTTCTGGAGTATGATCTCGTGGTGACGATGCAGATCAGCTTGATTCCTAGCATCAACTCCTTGTTCGGTAGTGGTGGTGGTAGCGAGGTTGCCTGTGACATGGTAAGGAGCGGCACCCCCTCGGGACGAAGGTCCGGTATGATGAATGGTGGATGGTCCAGTTCTGAGTTGTCCATGATTTAAGGCAGGTTGGTGTCCCATGGCCTGGGTGTAGCTTACATCCAGCCGTGGGCGTGTGGATCGGTGATGATCATCAGATGAGGCTGAACTTTTGGTGGAAGAGTAAGAAGCTTGATCTCTTCTGGATCTTCTGCGCCTTTGGCGATTCAGCTGGTTGGTCAACTCTGTGTTGGCGTGCAGTTGTTCAGTAAGTTATTGCCGACTCTGGGTCAATTCTTGAAGCAGCATCTGGAATTCTTATCTGGTGACCGGGCCTGATGGATCTGATAGTCCGGCGGCTTCTTGGTTGGATGGAGGCAATTGCACAGGATTCTGTCTGTCCCGACCTTCTTGATCAGCAGCTGTAGAGGCAGTTCGTTTACTCACCATGATGAATTGACAAAGTCCTTTCCTAGATCTGATGCAAATCTGAATAGAATGGAAGGGCTTCAAGGCTTGAGATCTGGATCTTCTTCTTGGATTTTTGCAATCCGGTATCGATAGGAGATCCAAAGAGCAGGAGAAAGATTGGGTTTTTTCTCAGTGAAAGCACCAAAGTGTTTGTACCAAAAAAGGGCACAACACTCTTCGGAAGTTTTTGAAGAGATAAAATGAAGATATTAAATGGAAAAGGAGGATTATCTAACAAAAACTCCAAAAACAGATATGTAAATGATAAGAAAAATGCACAGAAACACGGGAATTTAGAGTGGTTCGGCATATTGCCTACGTCCACTATGAAATTGATCGCTTTATTGATGTTTCTTTGATGATTACAATTGATTGCAGCAGGTTACAACAGATAACAATGAATTACATCAGTAAAATTCGTTAGCAGCAGCAGCAATGGAGTATGGAATTGAATCCGGCAGAGTCTGGGCGTTGTTGAATCCAAAGATCCCCTTTCTGTAGGCTCGGGGGCTCTATTTATAGGTGTAGGAGGCTGATATTTCGCTCAGATCTCGGGAGACTTCTTCTGGCACGTGAGTGGGCCCACGCGACCAAGCCCGTGAAGTTTCGGCCTGATCCGTGATCGATACGAACGAATTTCGTATCGATCAAGATTGCGTCCAATGGAGTCGAAATTTGGTGTGGACATTCTTTAGCATGCACGTAAGTTCCTGTGAAAATTTCATAGCATTTGGACTTGTGGATCTCGAGTTATGATCGATTCGAATTGGAGTTACTCGGCATGCTGTTTCGTTCGAATCGATCATTTCGACTCGATCATTTCGAATCGATGGTTGCATGTGATCAGGTGATGACGTGGCGTGCATTCTTCGTATCGATCCACATTCTTCGCCGAGTTGATCGAGTCGTTCCTGAGATTTCTCCACGTCCATATCGATGCCATCGTCTCGTTCGAATCAATCATTAGTGCGCTCTTCGCATCGATCTGTAGCATACTCAGTTTGAATCGATGAAGACAGTCTAGTTCGAATCGATGGATGTTGGCTTGTTCGCATCGATGAAGGATGCATAGTTTGTATCGATGAAAGCTCCTTAGTTCGTATCGATTGTTGTGCTTTGCTTCGCATCGATGGGAGGTGTGCATTTCGTATCGATTGATGATCGATCGATACGAAGTGAATTTAAGATTGAACGATGCAAAACAGATGCTCATGCTTCTTGCCGATGGATACGAAGTAGGAATTTTTGGATGGATACGAAGTGGACATTGGATGATCGAGTCGAACTGTGGCTTGTCGATGGATGCGAAGTCGATCGAGTCAAACTGAGGCTTCCTGATGGATGTGAAGTCGATCGAGTCGAACTAAGGCTTGTCGATGGATGCGAGGTCGCTGCCTTTCTGATCGATACGAAAGTGATGGATTCGAACCGGGGTTCGATGATGGTTACGAAAATGGGATTATTTCCTTAATCTAGCATCGATCATAACTTGAGCATATGAACTCGGATTGACTTGATATTTGGAGTGCTGACTTCCATGGCTTTACTCGTCGTGTCTTGTCGATTGTAGCTTGATCCGGACTTGGACAAAATTCGTCGATATCCATAGTGAGCCTACGTATAACCGATCTCTCAGACGAACCGTCATTGGTTTCTAGTCAAGTTCTTGGTGTCACGGCCTTGCCAAAAGGCGGGATAACAGTGGCAAAATGCCTCTTATCGTACCATGTCGACATCCAACTGTACCACTTCACGTCGGTACCATGCGTACAAGGACTCAAGTTAGTACTGAGCTCCTTTCTACTCTATAACCATTTATCATGCTGCACTGGGCCCGATCGTTCTTTAGAATCTCCCATTAGCACTGGGCTCACTAGCCTAGTGTCTCCACCAGTATTGCATGCCACTACGGAACACCCCCTAAGTGTCTGCGAAATGCATAGCCCTAGATAAATCTTACTCTTATTTGGGTATTTAACTGTTATACAAACCGTGATGACCTATTGTCCTTTGATAGGGAACTGACTTTCTGACTACCTTTAGCATGTGTACTTACCTAAGATAGGCTCAAACAATCAATTTTTCATTTATATAATTTTTTTGTGGAATTATTCTTTAACTTGGACCTCAGGCTGAGGTTCAAACATACAATTTACGTTGTGAATGATCGACCGGTGGACCTAACCGGTAGATCGCTACAGGTCGATCACTAGAGTTCTAGGATCGATCGATCGCGTGCTAAAATTAGATTTAGATTAGAGAATCTTCACTTTGATTAGGCACGCTCATCAAAAGTTGGCCAGAAAGGAACAGTCAAAGCAATTAAAGCAACGCTCCGGGTTCCTGCCTTTTCATTCTCCAAGGTCAACCTAAGAAGACTTATGGTTGACCTATATCGGTCGACCATGACATTTGCAGGGTCGACCTATGTATGTTTCTATTATTTTTTTCCCTTTCGGTTTTAAATCTATTTTACTTCAAATCTTCATTTGCTCGTAACTTCTTCGTACTAGCTCCGATTTCGAAGTGCCATATATAAAAATTATCAAAAAATTGCTGCGGACGCAATGGTGTTGGTTTCGTAGCCAAATTTGGACATCTATGAAAATTTTCTTTTTATTCCTTGTTTTAATTAAATTTACTTTTCTTATTAAAATTTGGTTTAAATTTCTGTTAAATTTTCGAGGTGTTACAATCAGTCGATCACAAACGAGAATAGATCTAACAAAATCAGTTAGGAAAAGCAAGAACACACAAAATTTTATCGTGGTTTGACCAAATCAAATACCTACGTCCACTTAATATTATTGATTACGGATTTGTCATAAGAAAAAGCACTTTTACAAGGTTTTCAGATGTAAAAAACAAAGAATACTCGAATTTGATAGAATTTTGTAACAATGGTGGAATGGAGATAGGAAGATGAAGAGTATGAGCCAAAAGGATCCAAGAGTGTAAAAAAGTCCTTTTGACGCTGCTCTAACTCCTATATTTATAATCGAAGTCCTATGCGATAATATCCAGATTACGAAGATCAGGTAAGAGTTCAGATCCAAAAAAGCTAGGGAGGAAGAACGAGTCATATTTGGGTAATAAATCATGTTGGTTTCCAGCACAATTATGGTCGGCACCGACCATGTTGGTCGTCATAGTAGCATGTTTACTACCCCATACTTCCATAGACCCAAATCTCCAAAGTTCATAGGTGGATTCCCCACTTGAATAAATTTACCGACCTAATGAGCTTGCTTCATTTAACTTCAAAATTTGGAGTTGCTTCCTCTTGCCCATGCAAGCATATTCCCAAGTTCTTGATTCATTTCGTCTTCGTCTCGACGTTCAGATTCACTTAGAAGCCATATGGTTCAAATGCTTAATAACACTTGGTAGCTTTCTTTTTCACTTCCATGTTTTTTGTAAGTTCTTCACCTTTTATTTTTTGACTTTCTCTTCGATCACTTCTTCATATATAAAGATGCAAGCTCAACTTGCATTGTTTGTAATCGAATTTTCTTCACTTTATCAATTCATATGAGTTCATTATCCAAAATCTCCCATGTAATCTATGCATTTGCTACCTTCTCGAATATAACTTCATCCAAACCTTGACCAATGACAATAACAGATTGTTGATCATTCTTCTTCAAACTCTTTAAATTATCTCTTTCAGCTTGGGATAAAGTGGTGACATCGGCAGGTTTCTCATACCCATTTTCTATGGCATACACACATCTTGTGATCCAAGTACATGCGGATACTTCAATTATCATAATATTCTTTCTTGAGTGAGGAACATTTGACTAAAATCAATCCACTTACCATTCTTTCTTGTCAACCTAGATCCAATACCACCGTTGGGTGTTTTTATATAGAGAATAGATTTGATTTTAGAAAAGGTAATTGAGATAAATGAGAGATTGAAGGAAAAAAAGAATTTAATGAAAAAATAAGACTTTATTTCTAACTTTGATTACAAATGTTCATACTTTTTCCTTGCATATAAGAATGAGGGACATCTATTTATATTAATTCACATCTTAAATAAACGGTGAAGATTCACGATTTAAAACCATTATATAGAATATTGACGTATTCTTCACATATATCTATTAAACTCTCTCAAATATATTTTTAAATATATTATTTTATAAATATCCGGACATGCATTCTAGACATTGTATGTACGGAGAAATCTAGATTAACAAATTACAAATCAAGTTTATTCACAACACGTCATAAATTGTAACCAACTTAAATATCTATACCATTAGACTGGACCCTGGCTAGGAATAATTGAGCCCTCAGATGTTCAGAAATAAATTTGTATAAGCTTAGAAATAATGATATTGAAGTTTTTATTTTCTGTAGGGACATGGATAAGTCATTTATGGATTCTTTTTCTTCATGGCTTGTTCCACTTCAAGCCTTTTTCTTCTTCTTTCATACAACTTGTCATAACTCTCTCCTTATATATGTATGCAGTCGGACTTTGTCAATAAAATCATTTGGACATGGAGTCTTCACAAAGCAGCTTAAATGAATATTCAGAAGAGAGTGGATGGACAGTATATTTTGAAGACTTCTTTGCTTCTCAGAAGAGTATAAAAGTTTCAGATGATGATTTTACAGGTTATGGTGACCATGAAAGTATTGTTAGTGGCACTTCTTCAATTTCTGATGCCGCTTCATGTGTTCGTCAAAACGCGAAGAAAGATTCTTCGTCAACTGGAAACAGGAAATTTTCTAAGGGTAGAAATTACGAAGGTCGAAGACCAATATCATATGATGAATCTTTAGAAGATACGGCCACTTCTCCTGATACTAGCTCAAAGGTACCACATACTTTTTAACTGATTTCTGAAATTGTTAAACATAATTTTTATGTATAATGCTTTTCTTTTACAGGACAACAAATGTTTGTCATGTAAAAATAAAGAAGAGCCCAGTAAAGATGGTATTGATCGAAGTTCATAGAAAATGAATCATCTGCACTAAATTATATTGCTCACTATACACAGAAGTCATCCTTTGAGGAAAAGAAAAAGGATGAAATGTTTGGCTAGATTTTTGTCAGAACAGGGAAAGATTGTACATTGATTGGAATTAGCAGGCTTTGTTTGGGTTTATTTGTAGATATTAGTTGATTATCATAGATGTAATGGATCAATAAATTTTGTGTGGGCAATACATACCAATTATCTTGTCTACGTCCATTTATTTCATAGCATATTAATTAACTACAAATAATTTATACGATTGTGAGTACGTATGTGCTAAAACCAAACTAAAAAATTAGGATTATAAGAGGATGTGTCTTTTATGATAACAATACTGAATTTTGATTGGATTAGGATTGATGATTGCTAATTATTATGTCTGAAACGGAGAAGTTGTTTAATTAGTTAAAAAGTATCTGTCGTTGTTGGACAAAAACTTTCGATTATTTATTAATTAGGTATGTGAAAGGAATGATCAAGTGTTACTGTACACCCACTATTAAACTAATTCAGAATATATTTAGTTAATTAGCATATACAGTGCTTTTCAGGTGTCGGCATGAGTTTTTCGAGGAATTAATAAAATTGGCCTCCCCCACTATTTATTACAAAAACAAACTTTGTTTCAGTTTGTATATGCATTTACAAATTTGAAAATAATAATATATTTTTATAATAAATTGAAGAAAAGATTTATTGTTGAAATAAATTATTTCAATAAGTTTATTCTTACAACGAGTTCAATTAAATGCTATAGTTAAACAAGTGCTGTGCAAAAGTTAAAGTAATGAACAAATAAAACTAGGTGGGATCCTCTATCCTCAATCTCATGTTTCCATACAATCTTCAATGTTCATTGTTAATTAATTAATTGATCGGATAAAATGGGATGAATTGCGGTGATTGTGTGTGTATCCATGGTACTAAAACTAGTTTTGTGAGAAGGATCTCAGCTCAAATAGAACTTGTCGTAGGGAGCTATTACCAGTCTGTTAGATTACATGTTCCTAAACAATACATAATCTTATTATAGCATATTCCTGACTTTCAGTCTTTTGTATAGGACATTTTATATCTACAAACTTACCAGTTGTCAATATTTGGCTAAAACAAACAAAGACCAAGCAACTTAACTCTACCTTTATAGGATCATATGCCACAAGCAATGGAGCTATAACAGGACAGTGATAGCTAGTATATACTTCGTATAACAGTTATATTCTTGTAACTAAATTGAGCTATATTTTTCAGCTGCCCGCTATCACTGAGAAAAATAACAAAAACGGTAAAGAGATTAAGTGATTAGTTCCAAGTATTTCAAAGTCATATTTGACACATGCAGATTAGCAGCAAATATATCGGTTAAAACTAGTTTAAACATATGAATTGAATATTAGGACAGTGATTAAAATATGTCAGCAACACACCGTCTCTAAAAACTATCCAACTCTTCAAAGGTATGTGTATAAGACTCAAACCTAAAATCAATGAAAACACGTACGTTTGTCCATTTCAAAGGTGAAGACAAATATTTGATTAGATAAAAACTCCATCTAATACAAAATTGCATATACGAACCAAAAACAAGTGCATGTTACTTGTGGGCACTTCTAACTCAATGTCACCTCATTCATATAACAACTTGATCTAATACCCTTATGGGCATAAAATGCCACTTCACAACTAACTTCTTTCTGATGTGACTTGTCATATGAGTTTACAGGTCTAATTGATTGTTTGTTAGGCATGCTTGCCATCAATCATTGTTGGTTCATGTTTCTCTTTTTTTTTTTAATATGAAAATAAAATATAATGAAGTTCAAGTCTGAAGATTCTCTGATATGCAATGATCAACAGATCACCTAACCTCAATCTGTTGTAGTTAAATTCTTTTGTTTTGGTTTAAAGCAGTGAATCAAAATACTGAAGCTATACAGTTATTATGAAATAAAATAATCATCTTAATCAGGTTTGTAAAGGATCAGATAAATATATATAAGTTTCTATAATTACAAAACACATGTAATCTGATCTCTTGTGACAGGTTTACTCATAAAAGTTGGAAAGATGAGTATCTAGTATCTACTCTCAAAGTAATTGTTAATGATAATTTCAATTATATTGGTTTAAAGCAGTGAATCAAAATACTGAAGCTATACAGTTATTATGAAATAAAATAATCATCTTAATCAGGTTTGTAAAGGATCAGATAAATATATATAAGTTTCTATAATTACAAAACACATGTAATCTGATCTCTTGTGACAGGTTTACTCATAAAAGTTGGAAAGATGAGTATCTAATATCTACTCTCAAAGTAATTGTTAATGATAATTTCAATTATATGGTGCCTTGTTCAAATTGCATACCAAATTTTCTCTCCAGCGAAAAAGAACAAAGAAAGAAATGAACAGTATCTAAGTTTGATTTCGTCTTATGCAAAAAGGATATGTACGTGTAAAATAGCTTTCACCAAAAATAATAATTGACCTGGAACTCATATTGGAATAGAATGGGGTTGTATTGTACAACGAACCACTAGTTGATGGGACTTGTCATATAACAAGTCTTGATTGTTTGTTAGGCCTAGCTTTATTATTGCATGATTGGTTTCATAATTTTGTTTATATGGACCAGCATGCAGTAGTGGGCGTGTAGTTAATTGCGTAGAGGATAACCTTTGCTGGCAAAGCATGGAATAGGATTTCTAATTGCGGGGCCTACCATGCATGCACACGTCCATTGCACTCACACGTGTGGTGCTTTTGTTTCCAAAATAGTGCCCCGATATAGTTTCGTCCTTACTTCATATTGTTTTCTTTAGATAGTCTGATCTATTGATTAATCAATAGCTATATCCGGTAAATATTGGTTGGATATGCAGTGACATAATACCATCCATTTGTCGTAACTGTTAATCGAAACGTAACGATTCAAGGTTTAAGATTTTGATGATTCAACCGGTTGAACCGTGCATTTTTTATTTTTCAAAAATTTACACATTTAAGTACGAGTTATACGTAAAAATATTAAAAGAAAAATGATAGATGGGCAGGACGTAGAGGGTTGTCAATGTCTACAACAAAAGTTGTGTTAGCATCAAAATTGGTCACTAAGCTCATTGAGAAAGATTATGTAGAGAGATTAATGAAGAAGATAAATTAGAACTGAAAAATAATGTAATTCAATGCCAAAAGAACAACAAAAACGAGAACACCAGATTTCACTACTAGAGATACAGCGTATTCCAATGCCCATGTTCCAACGGCCTCCAACGTTATTTCTAACGGCTTCCAACGGTTCGTTGGATTTTGTCGTAACCGTCTAAAGCCGTTGGAAAGAAGCCATTTGCGGCCGTTGGAAAATTTCCTGCATATTTTTCCGAGAGTCGACCTGAAGCTCATTATCTCCTTCCCCAATCTATATTTTCACCCAATTCCCCCATTCCACCACCTCCTAGCCTGCTACCGCCGCCCCAAACACCATCCCAAACACCTCCGACGCCATCTAGAAGCTGCTCCAGCCCATCTCCACCCTTCTAGCTCTCCAAATCGGTAATTTTGCTAAACCTAATATTTAGTTTTTTTTTATTTAGGATTTAATTTGATTTGTGATTGATCCTACTTGTTAGTGTATGCATATTACATCATGTTATCCCCTAATTGCAACTATTATCCCATAATGAACAAGTTATTACCGATTGAAAATTTTGTAATTTAGGATATTGCATTAGTTTATGTTGATTTGGTTAGTATTGAACGTATGTGTGTGATAGAGTTTATTGCATTTGGAAGCCGTTAGAACGGATATTGCATTTGTGCGAACACGAGTTTTGTATTTGTGCGAACACGCGAATTGATATAGTGTATAAATGAATTTGTAATAAATGAATTTTGTGTACAAATTTTGTGTATAAATGAATTTAGTACTTATGTAATAAAACGGTAAAATATAAACCAATATTAATTAAACGAGTTATATATTTAAATTTAATATAAACAAATATTTAAATCCTTAGATATATGTGGCCCCGTCTGACAAGTGTTGTATATGATCGTTTTAGGGATATTCGTTTTTTCCACAAAACGGACAACTCTATTCATATGATACATCATTTGTCGGATTTGTCCCTGTATTGGACAAGTTACAAACACTATAAAGTAATTACATTTCATCAATCATATCACTTTAAACGGTTCACAAAATTTCGACGGCATTTTCTTTACGTTCCTTGTGTACACGCAATTGTGTACGATACAAGGAACACGGGGGAAACGCTGCCGAAATTTTGTGAAATCGTTTAAAATGATATGGTTTACGGAATATAATTACTATTGTGTTTGTAATGGGAAGTAGGAGGACCGACCATCAAAGAAGACACATAAGTGGCAATGAATCAATAGTTGTTTATTTAAAATAAAGTTTGTAGAAAAAATATAAAATTTAGTACATGTTTACTAAATCAGTAAATAAAATTTAAACAAAATATAAAATGAACGATTTATAATTTTTTTACTTTATCATAGGTTTTCAAGTAGGAAAAATGGTCAATTACTTTAATGATCGGAGCTGGATGTATCAAAGAAGGGAAATTAATGGCGCAATAAGTGAACATTTTCTAAAAGGGGTACAAGTGTTCATCGAATTTGCTATAAGTAATATTGCAAACGATGAAGAAATTCGTTGTCCATGTAGTAGATGCAAATTGTTGAACTATTTAGTACCGAATATAGCTAAGGTTCATTTGCGCCAATACGGTTTCGTACCCAATTATTTGCCGTGGGAACGTCATGGAGAAATTGTAGCCCCTAATAATCAAGAACAGTTGGTGGAGGTCATTAGTGATGAAGTTAGTACGAATCTCATAGAACATATGGTCGAAGATGTAGCACGATCAATGTTCCCTACCGTTGAAATTGATAACGACGATGTTAACGTCGAAGAGGAACCAAATGTTGGAGCTAAAAAAAATATGATTTATTGGATTATGCTAAAAAAACCCTTTGGAATGGATGTTTAAGCGGCTCTCAATTATCGGTATCTGCAGAATACATTGCAATGAAATCAAAATACAACCCTACAGAAGCTGGATTTACGGCTGTTGTTCAAGCTGCTAAACGTCATATGCCACCCGATAATTTAATGTGCGAAAATTATTATGAAGTGAAAAAACTTATGTCATCTTTCGGTTTGCCATATCAAAAAATAGATACATGTTTAAAGGGTTGCATGTTGTATTGGAAAGAAGACATCAATCTTGGAAATTGTAAAATATGTAATCAAGAAAGATACAAACCGAGGAAAAAAAGGGAAAAGAAGTTCCGTACAAGCATATGCATTATTTACCCATCACCCCTAGACTTCAACGGTTATATGCATCATCTGTAACAGCGCATCATATGAGATGGCACAGTGTGAGAACACCTCAAGAAGGTACGTTGACACACCCATCCGATGGACCTTTAAACTGATTTTGGACCTTTAAATGATGAGACAAATGTATTAGTCGAAGCATTTGAGAGTGTAGAGGAAAACGACATAGAACACGAAACCGAGTCTGAATCAGAAAATGACGAGGACGACTGAGTAATATCCGGTAATTTTTACAATTATTCACATTACATTTATCTCTGATTAATAATGCATTTATCCAAAGTTATACAATTTTAATGACAACAAGTGTATACTCACACACTCAACACATACACACAACATGACACATTTGTAGCATATTGTATTACATTTTTAATGGTTCGTCATATCATAATTATTATGAATTGTATATGTATGTATATGGCAGGTATATTATGTCTGGCTCTGGCTCTCGGCGACGTGGCTCTTCCCAGCAGATTGGAGAGAGTAGTGGTGAGCCACCAGATAGTCCAGTCGTTTACTTGCAGCCAAAGGCTGATCAGGCGTAAGTATCATAATTAGCAGCATAGCAATTTTTTTTTTGGCAAGGCCAGCGGGGTTAGAAATGGACCTCTACCATTTATTGATATACCAAGAACAAAGAACAACAAGGGAAAGATACAGATTACAGGAAAACAGGTATATCAAAGGAACATCGAAGACAAACACAACATAGAAACACGAAATCCGCCTAGAATCTGGAAAGGGCAGACAGGAATTCAGGAGCAAAGCAAAAGCTAGATGCAGCAATTCCAAGTTTTAATCCTCCGACGATACTATCTTTCATATGAATAAATGATTTCCTTTTTCCAGTGAATATAATAGCATTTCTCTCCTCCCATATTATCTTAATGAATGTTTTCAGGGTGAACAGCAGCACATAGGATGATTCTCCTCTCCATCTAGTAGCCTTGAAAATAATATTCCATTCTTCCTCACTATCAGTAGAAACAGTTCGACTTGAGATGATGGAATTCGTACAACTCCATAATCTGTTGACATATGGACAATTGAAGAACAGGTGGAGCGTGTGCTCATCCGCAGCAAGGCAAAAACTACACGTAGTATCAATTAGCAGACCTCTCTGACTCAGTTTAACTTTTGTTTTTAATGCATTACCAAAAATCTTCCATAGCATTAGATTTTGTCCAGCTGAGTTATGATTCAACCAAATGCGTTTATGCCAACTGAGAGTAACTGGATTGTCATGGCAAACAAATTGCTTGTACATTGCTTTTATCGTGAATTTCTCATTGCAACAGGACCAGGTGATACCATCTTTTGGCGAAAACAGGACATGACAACCACTCAAGTTATTCCAGAGTAGTCGAACATTCATATTACTAGAGTAAGGGAGTAGAACACGACCATCAGTAATGAAATCCACTGCCAGGGCATTAATACTAATCCCAGTCTGAGCTTGACTGTTGAAAGATAGAAGGCGACCCAGAATCGTCCCTTTATTCACCTAAGGGTTGTGCCAGAATGAAACATGACCGTTAATACCAATTCGACTTCTAGCGTAAGGAAGGATATCGGATCTGATCTTGAGAATACTTCGCCGAGTCCAACTACATGCAGGAGGAATATCCATAGTCCAAAAGTTTTTGTTGCCAATAATATTTTTGTAGGACAATTTCACCCATAAGCTGTCCTTATGATTCAAAAGATTGTCAATGTGATATACCATCGCCGCACGATTCCACAAAAGCAAGTTTTTAATTCCAAGACCACCTCTTGACTTAGGCTTTTCAAGAGAGGAGAATGCACAAGGAGAAAGCTTATTTGAATTAATCATACCATGCCAAAAGAAGTTAGACATAGCCCTTCTGATCATCTTGATTAACCTAATTGGAAGAATGAAGGATCGAGGCCAATACACAGTCATGGAGAAGATAATAGAATTAATCAGAGTGAGCCTTCCTGCCTAACTAAGAAATCTATTGGTCCACAGGGAAAGTCTTGCTGTTATTCTGTCAAACAGAGCAATACATTGAGCAAACGACACTCTCGAAGTTGCTAGAGGGATGCCAAGGTACATGGATGTCTCCGCTCTACGCGAAATGGCAGAAAAACTAGTGATTTGAGAGATAAGGACAGAATCCACTCCAGCTATCATTAAGTCAGACTTCGACAAGTTAATGGATAAGCCCGAGATCTTGAAGAATATATCGGGACCATCCATGATAGATTTAACTGTCATCATATTTGGCTTGAAAAAGATAACCAGGTCATCAACAAACATAAGAGATGTCACAAGGGGATTTTTACATTTCAGATGGAGAATGAAGCTACCATCAAGGACAAATTGGTTAAGAATTTGGGTTAGCACTTCCATCACAATAATAAATAAATATGCAGACATAGGGTCTCCCTATCGAACTCCCTGTTTACCATGAAAATATCCAACATTACAGTTGTTGACCATGATGGAGTAACTCGACGTTGATATACAGGAGTGGATCCATGCTACAAAGTGTTTGGGGAAGTTCATTAACCCCATGATCCTAACCACCGAGTCCCATTGCAGAGAGTCAAAAGCT
Source organism: Allium fistulosum (assembly GCA_030737815.1). Lineage (NCBI taxonomy): Eukaryota > Viridiplantae > Streptophyta > Magnoliopsida > Asparagales > Amaryllidaceae > Allium > Allium fistulosum. Next base: position 798,277,885 of record CM060903.1, on the reverse strand, counting down.
TTCGAATGTCAAGCTTGAACATTGCTCTGGGGGAAACATGGGAGTTGTTGTAGCCTTTCAGCAGTTCGTGGGACATCATAACATTGTCGAGAATGCTTCTTCCTTTTAGAAATGAAACTTGGTTGGAGGATATGACACTGGAAAGAACCACTTTGAGCCTGTTAGCAATAACCTTGAAAATACACTTGTATATGGTGTTACAACATGAAATAGGTCTGAAATCATTAACACAGCAAGCATTCTTCACCTTTGGGATAAGGGCAATATTAGTGGCATTGATGGAACCTATCATTTTGCATTTATTAAAAAAAATTTGAACAGCCTTCAAGAAAGATTGGCCAACAATTTCCCAACAAGTAGTAAAAAAATAGGCATTGAAGCCATCAGGACCGCCATAGGAGTTGGCATTAAGAGAGAATAAGGCATCTTTAATTTTAGAGTCAGAAATAGCAGAGGAAAGGAAAGCATTTTCTTCAGGAGATATTCTGGGAATATTTATCGAGTCAAGGAGCTCAAGCGATGGAGTGGATTGATTACAATTTCCAAGCAAATTACTGAAATGGTCAAGAAACATATTAGAGATAAGGGTAGGGTTGCTGATGAACTCACCATTAACATCAATAAGGGAATGAATTGACTCGCGTGACTGTTTGGCTTTAAGGGAGGAATGGTAGAAAGCAAAATTCCTATCACCATCTTTAAACCATTGCATCCTCGTCTTCTGTTTTACCATATCACATTCAATCTTTAAGGCTTCAAAAAGTTGGGATGATATAGTAGCCTCTTTAGCTGCCAACTCACTGTTTGTAATGTCAAACATCATCGATTCCTGAATATGAAGGAGTTCATGAGAGAGAGAGGTAGAAGCCAATTTTCCTTGACCAAATTTGTTCAACGCCCACTCTTTCAAGTTAGCTTTAACTGCCTTCAGTTTACACTGCAAGATAAACATAGGATTACCAAAGAAATTAGTGGACCAAGACTTGTTGACAATTTGAAGAAATTCAGGTTGAAGAACCCAAGCATTAAAAAATTTAAAATTTGCGTTTCTTTTTCTCAAGGTAGCACCAAAGGATAAGATTTGAGGGGAGTGATCAGATAGGCCATGCATAGGGAGAAGGTTAAATAAGTTAGGCCATATGGATAGAGCATTGAGATTCGAAAATGAGAAGTCAATTTTGGAGAAGGTACGCGGAGAAGTACGTCTTGAGTTGTTCCAAGAGAAAGGGGCACCGACAGAATTAATCTCAATGAGGTCAGATTGGGAGATTGAACAGCCAAGGGGTCTTATTTGACGAAGAGATAAGGGATTACCACCCTGTCTGTGAGATAATTGGAATGAGCAGTTAAAATCTCCAATTGCTATCCATGGATGAGTTTCTTGACGAAATGAAGGTAGAAGATCATGAAAAGACTGTCTAGCTGTGACTGAGTTATGACCGTAAATAACAGTAAGATAAAAGGAAGTCGAAGTTGAAATATGGGAGCAGTGAAAATGAATGAGTTGAGAAGTTTTGATGATAGGCGATAGCAACATAATAGTGGGGTTATATAGAATCAGGATTCTTCCGTATGGAGCTTCAAATAGATTATTTATCATATTCCAGGATGGATTAATGAAGGTAGAAGCCTTGGATGATAGAGTAGCGTTAAGCTTAGTTTCAAGAATAGCAAGAAGACTCAACGAATGAGCAGTAATGATGTTTTTACATTGGTTTAGTTTAACTTCCGAGTGGGCTCCTCTGATATTCCATGCAGCAATGTTGTTCATCATTGATCAAACAATTGTTGTTGTTGGAGTTTCTTCTTGTTACCCCTGGTTAGAGGAGTAGATTGAACGTTCGTTTCTGGAACTGGAGATAATGAAGTTGTACCATCACTGGGGTTAAGGTCCATGACTGAGTGTAAATTAGATTTGATAGACTTACTATTACGAACTGGGGAATTGCTTACTTGTACTATCACAAGCTGCTTGTCAGAAATGGGGGGAGGGCTTGAAGTGGAAAGATTCAGAGAATGTGTAGGGGGTTTCCATGCAAGGGGAGCAGGAATATGAATATATGGATGATCATTTTCATGATGATTAGCAGAAGTTTTTTGAATTGGAGACTTTGAAAGAACAGAACTGCTATTAGTGTCTTTAGAGATGTGCACGTGCACAGAATGCTCTGCCCTGTCTTGAGAGGGAGTGGAATTTTGGTTGATGACACTCACACTTTCTTTGTCAATGCAAGAATGAGCAAATGACAAAATTGGAGTTGAAGATGGAATGGAAGCAGCACAATTGGTTTTGCATGATGGAACAGGGAGGGTGGTGGTATCAGGTTTGTTACTTGCATCAGGGGATATAACTTCAAGAGAACCATCAGAATTGTGTGTGTCATCACTTATTTTCTTCTCATTACCATAATTCTTGCATTTTTCCACTACAGTTTCATTCTCACACAACTCAGAAAGCACATGATAAATATTATTTCCCAGGATATTAGAGTTTTCATTATCAGTAGTCTCCCTATTCCCAACAGACTTAATAGGCAGCACATTTCCAATCATACCTTCCTCATATATTTCACCACGTGACCTCTTATTTAGATCAGTGTTGCTTACCTCAGGGTCATCCTGAAGGTGGATTTGCATACCAAACGAAGTAGTTTTATGTCTTCTAGTTCTGTTAACTATTTGCTATTTTTGTTTCTTACGTCTCATCATTATACCTTTATCTTTATTATTTTCCTTAAGCCCTTTATCATTGTCTGCTTCTAAGTTAGTTTGCTTTTCATTCTTCTCAGAACTAGCTGAAAATAGAAAATTTTTCACAATTTGACTCCGTGTGACCAAATATATGACAACGAACACATATATCAGGCTTCCATTGATATTCAATTTGGATATGCTGGGTTCCACCGTCAGGCAGATGGACAGGGAAGGAATCAATAAGACCCTGATCTGGTTTTATTGCAACTAAACACTTTGCAAACGACAATCTCTCCAATTTCTCAGTGGATTCATCCATACAAACGAGCCTACCCAATCTGCTTGCCAACCAATTAATGCCAATTTGGGACCAAGCAAAGATGGGGATATTAGAGAGTTTAACCCACACTGGCACTGACGAAATAGATGCACAAGCATTACCAACTGAAGGATCCCATTGCTTTACTATAAATAGTTTGTTTTGAATAACTATGGGTTCTCCTTGTAAGATTCTGATCCTGTCTTCATCACAAGAAAAGTGAAATAAAAACAAAAAAACCATTTGAACGGACCTTGATCGATCCTTTCAATTTCCAGTACTTCTTCAGAAAATTATTGACCACGGAATACGGCAGTGGCTTGTCAAGGAAAAATCCAACTAGATAACTACTCCATACTTCAGCTCCATCTTCAATGACACTAGGAGGAGGAATCATAATCTCATTCACAAACTCTGGGGTCATCTCAACTGGAATGTACTTCCCTGCGTTACTTGGTTTACGCTTGAAAAGGGAAGTCCATTGCAGTTGAGGAGAAAGAGGAAGATTTGAGGGGGGAAGAGCAGTTGAAGAATCAGGGACAGGGGATGAGGAAGGGACGTTGACAGTTGACGAAGAAGGCAGAGGCGAAGGAGGGGGATTAGGGGAAGGACGGAGGGGACTTGATGGAGAAGACGTGTGATGAGAGGTGGAGGACATGGGTGGTAAGGGAGAGGACGGAGGAAGGACAGAAAGGATGGGAAGGTCTGCCATGAGAAACGTTGAAATTTGATATTGCAGCATAGCAATTTAATTTTTTGTACATGATATATCTATAATTGTCTAAAGTTCTATTTTATATTTAACGCAGTGGGTTTGAGTTGGAGCCATCTAAAGTGGTTCTGAACATTTCTAAGCAGGCATATATGGGCAGGATGAGCGATTGCTGGCCTAAGTGGAGCAAGATCCCCGATGATGTGAGAGAGACCATTTGGTAAGATTTTCTAGTAAGTTTATACCGCTTTACAAAATGGTTAATTAAATACAAATAAATTATTAGTAATATTTTCTCATTGTACAGGGCGCAGTAGATTTGCAAGAGTCTGACATCAACTTAGTTCACCGAAACTGGAACTCAAAGATCGCTAAGAACTATAGGGAGAAGATGTTAGAGATTAAAAAAGTGGGGAAGAAACCAAAGTGGATGAGCGCGGCTGTATGGGATAAGTGGGTTGATTGGTGGAACTCTGAGGAGTTCAAGGTAAATCTATAATGAATCTCAGTAATTTTTTTAACGTTTAATAAATAATTATTCATTATAAATTTGCAGGAGGAGTCAGAAAGGAACTCAGCAAACAGGAGCAGGAATCCAGTAACTCATCGTGGAGGCTCTAAATCTTTCAAACATCACCGCGAAGATTTGGTAAATTTATCTATTATCACATTTGTATATTGATCAGTTCGGTAATTAGTTATGTGGAGTTAAATTATCCAAATTATCAATTGCAGGAACGAGCTTATGGACATCCCGTTGGCTTAGTGGACTTATTTGCTCACACCCATGCATCTAGGCAAGTAGACAGTCTGGCAAAATCATATATCAGTGGGGTGATCAGGATAAGATGACTGAGGCATATGTATGCGTTTTTTAATTTCTAATACTTACATCGATAAGTTTATTAATTACTAGCTATGTAAAATAAAAATTACATTCTACTATTTTCAACTGAAATTGTTTTTTTTCATTATAGTCAAGGTTACAGGAGGTACGGGCTTATGCGCTTCAGCAGTCTGGTCGTGATGAGTTGACACAGGAGGAGCAAGATAACATATTTGACGCTGTTATGGATCCGACGTAGCGGAGTAGACGTTATGGCTTTGGGAACGTAACGGTAGTTAATCCTTTTACATATGTACAACAAATTAGCGTTTAGATATATAGTGTTATAATATTTTATATACTGAGACAACCCTTTTGCTATTATTTATATTTGCAGGCTCGACAAGCTCAAAAGGCCCAAGACAAAGAAGAAATTAAGGAGCTTAGAGCTATGATTGAGCAGCTACAGGAGGAGAATCGTTTGCGAGCTGTACAGATGGAGCAGTTGAATCAAAAGCTTGTGGAGTATGTGCAGAATCATGGTACCTTTCCTTCGTCGTCTGGTGCTTCCGGAGGCGACGATGAAGATGCTTGAGGAGGTATGCTTTTTAGTGTTTATGTTTGAACGATGTATATATTGACATGGAGATGGTTATTATGTGTTTTAATGTTCTATATATTGGTACAGAGTTGGTGAGAACGATATTTTGATGGTATGTACGTGGTTTGTTGACATGTTTTGATGGTATTTACGTTGATGGTACGGTTTATGATGTTTGAATGGTTTGGTTTGTTTATATTGGTGTTTAATTGATTTATGTGTGTTGTTTATATTGATATTGATATATATGTGTGGAATGGATTGGAAATGTATTGGAAATGGAATGGATTGGAAATGGTGTGGCTGGAAGGTGAATAGGCTTGCTGTTGTATAGCAAAATAAACCCATATTTCCAACGGTTTCCAACGGCTTATTGGAAATTTTATTCAAACGGCTTGTAACGGTTTCCAATGGCTATTAACCGTTGGCGGCCGTTGGAAATTCCATTGGAAAATGGCCGTTGGTTCCGTTGGAAGCATTGGTTCTATTCCAACGGCTATTCCAACGGCTTCCAACAGCCGCCAATGGCTACGAGCCGTTGGAATAGCCGTTTAATCTTGTAGTGTTTATAGTGGTTCGGCGTAACTGCCTACATCCACTTTGAGTTTTGATCTTTATTGCTTTCACAAGTAGTTGAATACAGATACAATCCGTATATTAATGACTTGAATACAAGTTTTAACTAAAAAGAGGGAGTCTTGAAAGCGGCAGAGTCTCCCCAGTGTTCTCCCAAAAAGGTCCTTTTTCAGCATGCCCCTGCCCCTCTATTTATAGATGAAGATGGGTTGGACTTCCCTACGGGCCTAGGAACAAGGTACCTCGGCCCATAGTAGATGACTACTGCGCACCGTTCCATGCAAGCCGAACGAGACATGCCGGACGAGACAAGTCGGACCACATTTGGCCGAACTAGGTACTATGCGCTATCGTCACCGAACGACGTTTGCCGAGCGAGGCATGCCGAGCGACGCCCTCACTCAAGGTTAAATGTTAACCTTTTCTTCGAACTTGTGCGATATCCTGACGACGAGCGGTGAGTGTAGGCCGGGCGGCAATCGTATTCCGAACGAGATACTTATGCCTAGTAAGGTCTGAAGATAGATGAATCCCTACATGCCGAACGAGGTTCCGTGCCGAGCGAGGCTCTGTGCCGGTCAAGGCTCTACGCCGAGCGAGACTCAGTGCCAATCGATGCTCTATGCCGAGCGAGACTCTTGGTGCTGGACGAGGTTCTATGCCGATCGAAGCTATGTGCCGAATGATGGCTTTGCATGCCGAATGGGAACTCTGCGCCGAGCCTTTCGTTATCGGGTCAAATAACCGGTTAACAAGTTGCACAACCAAAATTATGTATTGCTGTAGTGCACAACCAGGCCCGGCCCAAAGCAAAGTCGGGAGAGACAATAGACTATGGCAGCATCTCAACGGGGGCAACAAAAAATTAAAAAAGAAAAGAAAAAAAACTAGATTACGCGTTTTTGAATCTCGCTAATCCTCCAGCAGTCCAGCTTCACCATGACCCCCGCAGGCCCACAGCTAACACCTTCATCCCTCTGACTCTACCGTGCTAACCCCTCCAAGCTCCAATGCAACCGCCACAGGTCCACAGGAAACTATTGTCAAATGTCAGCTCAAACCCTAAATTCAATTTCGAATTTTATCCCCAAATTGGAAATTGGAATCTCAGCTCAAACCAATGTGAGAATTACTGGTATTGGTCATTTTGTTGAATTTTTTCTATGATTGACAATTTGGTATATTCTGCAGTTCTACTATTGATGTCATGTTGTTTTCTGCTGTTGCTAATGCTATGTATATTCTGTTATTGCTAGTGCTAGGTATATTGTTGTGTTCTATTACAAACGTCAATTCAATTTTGAAATGTAATTAAAGATATAATGATGATTATTCTACTTTAAAGGATAATGAATATACATCAAAATTTGTAATTGAAATTTGAGTGATAACTTAACAATGGTTGTTGTCTATTAATTAACTAATTTTTTTTCTAGTTTGAGTGATAGTGAGTATGATGTTTGTTAATTAAGAATAGTTTTTGTTGTGGTTTAACTCACAATGAAGCTTAAAAAATGATGCTTTTTTATGTATAAAATATTATAATGATGTATCAATAAATAATAATACTTCGTTGTATCTTAAATTGAGTTAGGAATCAAAAACAAAATTTCGAACGTGAAAATTGAAAGAAAAAACGTAGATACGAAGAAGAAAAGTTATTAGTCGGTTCAATTTCAAATTTATTTCAAGCAAGAAATTAAAATTGAAATTAATAAAGACTTATCTCCGGATAACTATATCGCAAGAGAGATTAATTGTGCTAGTTATGATTTCAATTGAAAATGAATATTTAGATTAGCTTAACTATGAAGATGTAATAAACAGTTTGCCTCAAAAAATGCAAGAAGTTGTTTCACTAATATGTTAGAATATTATGTTTACATTTTGATTTTTTGGCACGTAATCAAAATGACTTAGTTGATCAATATTCTGTAATGATTGTTAAATTTTATAAAGAATTTACACTTTGTCTTGTATATTTTTTTTGTTTGGTTGAGTTAAGGAGCAACAAAAATAAACATAAATACTTGTTCGACTAGGGCATTGAATACCCTTGGGCCGACACTGTGCACAACTACAGCAACTGTGCACAACTGCAGTTACACAACTACACCAGCATAATGTTGTGCACACAATAGTGTACGACAGTAGAAGCTTAGTAGCGGCGAACTTAATGAAGCTTATAGTGGTCTTGGAGGTGCTTGCAGCATCAAAGAACGAAGTGTTGTAGTTTATTGTTTATATTTTGGTACTGTGATTATTTTTTAAACGTAAATTTATTTTTTATTTTCTTCAAACCAGCAAAGAATGAGAATGATAAACGGTGAAAATGTATAAAGAAAATAAGAAATCTATGGTTCAACGGGTAAAATTGACGGTTGAACCGTTGGTTTGAAGGTCCGACATTCGATTTGCACACAACCGAGGTCTAATTGAGTTCTCAACCATAGTGATCCGTGGCTCGAGAGGTTTTGAGGTTGGGTCTGGTCATAGGAACAGTGCATAATACCATGTAATGTTTTCAATTGACTCAAAACAATGAATTGCATGGAAAATTTGCTTTAATGATTTGATCATTTTCTTTCAAAAATGATTTCCCTTTCACAAAAAAGCACACAATGTGAAGTTTCTATAAGACATGATTTCATTTTAGGCTAATTTTCGAAACTTCTTGTACTTTTGGCTAGTTTTAAAATTTTTGCAAGCCATAGCTGCAATTAAGATCCAAGACAATGCTATATTCGTAGAATATACTAGTGTATGATTTTTGTTTGATGATAATAAGAATATATATATATATATATATATTCGTTTAAATGTATTTGTCATTGTACTATTTTATTTTTCCACATAATTAAATAAATATTTATTGAATAAAATAAATAACTCGGAATTCTTATTTAAACAAATATTTTATTCAAACAAATATTTTATTACAAATTCAAATAGTACAAATTTAAGCTCTCACTATATTTACACAATTCCAAGTACAAGTTTCAATTACAACAAAATTTTCACTATACAATTTTTACATACATGTTTCACCACACTACATATTCACTCAACATTCATATTTGATCTTCAACTCTGTTCCAGCCTGTATCTAGCATCTGACCTATCTGCAAAATAAACATTGACGCAGTAAACTTGAAAAAGAAATATTTTGAAGTGCACAATGAAGTGTTTGTTTGAAAATATTGTTTGCCTCGGTTATTTGGGTTGTTCGTCATCATTTTTTTTAATTCATCTTTCTATTTCAAACTAGAATAAAAAATACGCGAACAACTTGTGACACGCACAGTGTACCACTGTACACGCCACAAGGTCGTACACACTGATATACAATTGCTTGTTAAAATTGCAAGGACAGGTGAGCACAAGATCAAACCCAAGCCAAGACCAGATTCAACTCAGGTGCAATGCAAACACAAACCAAAACTAACCAAGGTCAATCCAGGTAAACCATGGACCAAAGTGCACCAGACATGTACAAAGGATAAAGCAAGTATGACAAGCAGTTCATGGTGAAGAAAATAAACAACACAGCAATGGTCAGTACAAAGAAATCAAGTAAGAGCATCAAGCTAGTATGGCACCAACATATATATATATATATATATATATATATATATATATACATATGTGTACACACATGTATACATACATATATATATAGTGGCAACCAAACAAGTAAACATGCTCATATGTACATGGATATGCAAGCATTCAGGCATGAACACATATGAAAACAAGACAATCAGAATTGAGGGCAGAGACAAATGCAAGTGCAACAGCAAGATCAAAAAGATGAAATGCACATGTACCAGATGCAAGGAACCAAACTCAAGACAAGATCATGTGACTAGCATGCACTCATGGATCTTACTAGAAAATATACATCATTGTTCAAACACTGCTAATATGTGCAAGGAGAAATGCATGCACATTGGATAGATCCAAGTATAAGCTCAACAAAGGAATGCGGAGTGCACATAAGTTCTCAACTAAGCAAACAGCCAAGTACATGCATATACATGTACATCAGGTATCAGTTTCGAGCAATAGAGCAGTAGATACAACAAACAACTCAAACCAGAAACATCAAGTAAGATACAACATGAACATAGTTCATCATCATCGGACAACCAACAAACAGCAAAGCACACAGAGGCAACTCAGATATACAAACACCAACAAAACAGTTCAACAAGTCGACATACACACAAGCATCCAAGTCGCAAATGTTTCAGGTAAAGGAAAAAAGCATCAGCAATACCAAAGACGAAGTCAACAAGTCAAGGCCGAGATAAAAATCAACAGGGGTCAAACATATTTGAAGATATTTCAGAGAAATCGATATATTCGTACGTATATCAAAACGAAGAACGAGTCAAGCGTTGAATAATCATTCGATCAAAAATCCATGGCCGAGAAAAGAAATTGAAAAATTCAAACTAAAATTTCCAAACAAAAATATAGGGGTTCGATCCCTATAAATTAACCCATGTCATCATCATTATTAATTCATTCGAGTTCAAGAAAAATCAGAGAGCAATCCTTAAAATAAAGAACTAATTCTTAACTCGAATCAAAGTCGAGAATACTACAAAATCAGAAAGGAGCAGAAATCGTACCATTTTATCAATTAAATATCACTCGACAATTGAAGCAGCCGCACAATCAATCGCAGCTAATTTGAAGAACGCGAGGATCAAAGAAGAAGGAGTGTGATTTGGCCGATTTGGATATCACCTTCAAGCTGCATCTTTCAGAAACCCTAATTTGTAAATTCAAGAGAACGACGACCTTATGTAAAGTCTTAAGCTAAAGAATAAAGGGGCAAACATGTTTATATTGGGCCGATACATTTCTTTTGCTAAATTATAATTTAGGGTTTCAATTTTATTTGTTTAGTATTTTCTGTTTTTAAATTTGTAAACTCTAGTTTTAAATAAGTTACGAACTACGAGACGTAGTTCGAGAATTCGCAACTCAGTGGCTGAGTTATGGCAAGGTTTTGAGCTTAGAGTTAGGTTAATCAAGTTAGCGGGTATCGCAAGTTTACGTGGTTTTGTAAGCGTCTGATTACTTAATTTCTAGTAGAAACCCTAGGGGCAGCACGTAGGCCAATTTTTTGCCGAAGCTGGGTAAAACTTTGTGTGATCTTTACTTTTGGTTTTTATTTTTATTTCTGAATTAATATTTAGTAGACCATATTCACCCCCCCTCTATGGTGAAAACGATCCTACAAGTGGTATCAGAGCTAGGAACAAAAACCATTTTCTATTAAAAAATATGATTTTTTTTCAATGGCTTCTTTTAATAATGCTTTTGCTGAAGGTCACTCCATAGCTAGACCACCTATGTTCAATTGTGAATATGCATATTGGAAAACTAGAATGAAATTTTTTCCGAAAACCATAGATGCATGGAATATTGTTGAAACTGGATATAGCACACCAACGGTTATGGTAGATAATCAAGAAGTTGATAAACCTATGGATCAATAGACAGATCTTGAAAATAAACTATAAACTGCTAATGCTAGAGCTATGAATTCTATTATTTTTTCATTAGACCAAATTGAATTTAATCGTGCCTCACATTGTCCATCTGTGCAGGAAATCTAGCACACGCTTGATGTGACTCATGAAGGAACCTCCCAGGTTAAAGAATCTCGCCTTGCCATGCTTAGTAGCGAGTACGAGAACTTCACAATAGCACAGGATGAAAGTGTCAAAGAAATGTATGGACGACTTTCTAATCTTGTATACAAATCAAAATCCCTAGGAAGACCATAAACAGATCTAGAAATAGTCCAAAAGATCCTCAGAATTCTTCCAAGAAATTTTGAAGCAAAGGTGACTACCATCCAAGAGTCAAAGGATATGAAATAGGTTAAAGTTGAAGAACTCATCAGAAACCTCACCACTTATGAGCTAGAAATCAAATTCAAGGAAGAACGTGAAGGATGAGATACACGAAAGAAATCAATAGCCCTCAAAGGAACGATGGAAAGTGAAAATGATGGTGATGACGGAGGAGCAGTTGAGATGGCACTGATAATAAAGAGATTCAAATGGTGGAACCAAAAATATGGAAATCCATCCTTAAATCAACAACTAAAGAACAGAATCATCAAAGTTCTAGACAACTCAGAAAAGCAGGAGATTATTTGTCACAAATGCAATAAACCTGTTCATATCAAGCCAAATTTTGATCAAAATCGATTCAACAAAGGAAAGAAACTGAAAAGGAAAAGTTTTGCAGCAACTTGGGATGAAAGCGATGAAGATGATAATGAAAGCAGTGGCAGTGAGAGTGAAAAAGCAAATCTGTGTTTTTTAGGAGAAACAAGTGACAGTGATGATGATGAGCCAAGCGAGGTATCAAAACTTACTCACTCACAATTACTTATATATTTTCATGAAGTAAATGGCTGTTTTGAAAGGCTTAGGGAGAAGTACGCTAAAATTGAATCACAAAAAGATAGTTTGATAGAACTAAATATGCATCTTGATCAATTGGTTCAAAACTATAGAAATAAGAACCCTAAGTGTGATAAGTGTCCATCATTAGAAGAGGAAATAAAAAATCAGAAACTAAAATTAAATCACTTGAAAATGAAATTCTGATTTTGAAGGAAAGTGAAAATACTAGGAGAGAAAATTCTATTAAAAAGTACACCTTGTTATTGAATGAAAATGAATCTCTCAAGTCACAAGTCCAACAATTGTCTACAACTTTAGGAAAATTCTCCAAATGAGAAAGATCACTAAATATGCTATTAGGGAAACAAACTATTAATACTATTAGATAAGGACTTGGGTATACTCATTCTGAAAAAGGTAGAAGTAAAACTAATCATGTCAGCTCCAAGTGCACGATTTTTAAAAAAATTGGACACAATCAAAACAATTACCGGTATAGACCCAAACACACGAAAACCATACTAATTTGGGTTCCTAAAGGCACGAAGGTAAAATCCTTTAAAATCAAACAAATCTGGGTGCTAAAAGGAACAAACATAGACTATCTTGGTTCTACGCAAACTTGTTTTTCAAAATTTTCTGTCACTAACAATCATGAACCTATGAAAACAAATAGGTCACTAAACTCTTTTCTCGTGTAGGTGTGTTGGCAGGCTAAGGAACAGCAAGAGTGGTACCTAGATTCTAGCTATTCTAGGCACATGACGAGCGATAAATCAAAGTTCCTTAGCCTAGAGAAGCACAAAGGTGGCAGAGTCATAATGGGAAACAACGATAAATGTAAAATTATTGGTAAAGGTAAAGCATGTAACGGTACATTTACCTTAAACGATGTATTATATGTTGAAAATCTGCACCATAATCTAATTTCAGTCAGCCAGTTATGTGATAAGGGAATGAATGTTGTTTTTTATTCTGATTTGTGCAAAAAATTTGACCAATCATCAAAAGAAACCACTACAACAAAAAGGACCTTTGATAGCTTCAATCTATAGCGTTTCCGCATACCACCTTTGGTACGCTATGCAAACTAGGGTATGGTATGCTATTTGTAAATCTAGTGAACGCTATTTGTATGTACAACACTATTTGTATATTTGCAGGCAGGAAAAAAAAATTGTGCGGGAATATTGCTTTCACTTCCTCTCCTCACATGCTACAGCAAATACTTCTTTCACTTTATCATCTCCAAAAAAAAAATCGCCATCACTTTTATCATCTCCAGCAAATACTTCCTTTCACTTCCGATCCAGAAGCAAACAGAAATCCCAACCTATCCATTCCAGAAATTTGTGCGATCCAGCAGTACACAGAAATCCAGCAAATTCTCATCATACTGATTGAAGGCGTGGATTAGGATGTTGATCGAGATCCAGTAATATCCAGAAGTAAACAGAGATTCTAGAAATCCCAAACGAACTGATAGTTGTGTGAACAAGCATCTCCAGTAATCCCAAACGAACTTCGGTACATTTCGAATCATTTTGTTTGTGTCTGATTTATTGAATTATTCTGTGCATTTCGAATCATTTTGTCCGTGTCTGATTTATTGTTTGCGTTTCCAGAAATCCCAAACGAATTGTTCTGTGCATTTTGAATCATTTTGTTTATGTCTGATTTATTGAATTTGGTACATGTGTCTGATTTAATTATGTTTAAAAATCCAGCATTTGACAGTGTATGATGGAACACCTAAACTTAAGTGATTTAGTACACCTTTGGTTGCTGTACTTGTTTTTGAATTTGAGTGCTTGATCTGTAACTTGTATGGGTTAGGTCAGTGAGCAATACTAGTGGTTCCTAGGACTTAGTCCTTTTTCGTGCTTGCTTGATGATTTAGCAGTTTGTAGGATACCTTACTACGTAATTCCAATGGCTTGTTTGTTTGTAGTTTTGAATTTGCTTTGGAAATGAAAACTATAATCATGGTAGGATTATACTTGCTAAAATATAAATATGCCAGCCTGAAATTAAATTTAACAATTGACATAAGTCTCAACATTCTGATGTGTATGCACTCTAAACTCATCATTATAATTAGTTCAGGTGTTTGATTTCATACTATAATTAGTCTCATCTTCTATGCATTTATGTTGATGTTCTGGCGGTCTCTGTTCTTTTTTCTAATTCATAGGTTGCCAGTTACATGTTTAATGTTATATTGAGATGCTAAATGCATTCCTTTGTTGTTTGTTATTTGATTTTGTTTATGAGGGAGATAGTTGGTCAATTTTTTGTATTCCAAGAAACAGCAATGGTTCATTTTTGGTGTTGCTAAGAATTGTGGTTTGATCATTATGCTGCTTAGTTTGCTTGTTATATGGTATGTTGCTAAGCAATGGTTTTTCTTTGCTTGGTTTGCATATATTTGTGTCAGATGACATATAAAAAGTTTCATGTTGGTCTATTTGTTGTTAATAAGTAATCTTCTTTTATGTTAAATTATGCTATATGGTTTCTGCAATTCTTTAAGTTTATATTATATTCCTTCTCAGTGATAAGATTCTCATCATTTAAGTCACCTAACTACAAGGTGATTGTTTACAGGTTCTATATTGCAACTGGAATTGCTTACATGTCTTTGTGATTCTTTTCTGGTTTCCTTGGTGCTAATTATAACTAGGTATGTACATTTTGTGATTCATGTTGTATATTTATAACCTGTTAATTATAACTTGATTCTGCTCTTTATTATTATTAGCTTCACATTGTACAATTGAGTTAAAGTTTTTAACCTGATTATGTCTGCACTTAGTGAAATATTTGTATACTCATTGAACTGCACATAAAAAAATTTGTATGCTCAATTTTTTTTGGGTCGTATATTAGATTCATGTTGTACATTTTGGTCAAAGTTTTTAACTTGATTCTGCTCTCGTTGAAATATTTGAACCGCACATTCATGTTATATAATTTGGTTAAAGTTTTTAACTCGATTTTGCACATCAAAATTATCTCATAATAAGCACAATGTTAAAGTTTCAAGAAAAGTAAACAAACTAATACGACCGATTTCAGTAAACTACAAATATGTTAGCTTCTTACTCATCTGATTAGAGAATAGTTGCACTCTAGTTCATAAATGGGTGACCTCAAAAGCCCAATCACATTTATTGTTACAGAAATAAGCCTTCTTTAGGAAAAAAGGCACTTGAGGACAAAATCAAACTTTTTGCAAGCCTTTTGCTTACTATGATTAATCCCATATATTCAAAAATGCATTGTTATGAGAGTGTGAACCTCAATTCCTGAATAATGTATTCAATTGACTGGAGAAGATGTAATATTTCAAGACAATTAAAAAATTAAAATGATTATAATATCATAAATCAATCACATGCATGTATGTTTCTATGAAGGGTGATACTTTTTCTCACTGACAAATAAAAAAAGGTAAATTCAATGTTTTGAAATGCAGAATTTATAATGGGGCAATCTTATAGTAAATTTATAAATAAAATGAATAAAGCCATGTATACCATGCATTTGTCAGCCCGAATAAATAATTTTATGTTAACTCATGGTAGATGTATAATTTCCTATAATGAAAAATGTATCAATGGCAAAGTAAAGTTGATGAAGTGGATGTAGGCCTATCATAAATATGTTAAACTGACAAACTTCATTATTAATTTCTACTTATAGAGTGACAAAAAGTTTTATATTTTGGAATGAGGAGGTATATCAGCTCATCAAGTGAAGCTAAACCATAGATTTGATATGTACAATGTGTATCAAAATTATATTGAGAGTAATATGTTGTTACAAATATTTATAACATTTGTGCAACAACTACATGCCTCTAAAGTATACAAAAATGCTTAAAAATACACAAAGCCTAATTTAGCTTAAAAGTTACATTATGTAATCTCTGTAAGTGATACGTACAATTACTATGTTAAACATACACTTAGTACATTCTTATTTTTAACATACAATTACTATACTATTTTTGCACTAATTACTAATTTTAACAAAATCTGGACTTTATTCTTATTTTAAACATAAGTTACTATATTATTTTTTCCAAGTAATAGACAAGATTTTACAGCTTGTAAATAATAGGTAGCCATATAAAAACCATAACTTACTCACTATGAATTGAACTTAAAAGTCAATACTTAACACAAATATGTGTATAGTAGGAAATGTGAAATGTACATTGAATCAGAAATAGAAATTTCATGTTTTCAAATCGCCGCATATAAATTGAATCAGAAATATAGAAATTTGGGGATCCTGTTCAAATCTGAATTATGATGATGGTGCTGCGATTTGGATTACGTTAATCAATTATGATGAATGATGATGTGTTGGATTAATAATCAGTTATTAAGATTGAATGATTCATTTGTTGATGAATGTGAACCAGATCTTCATTTATTAATTGTTGATGAATGTTTCAATAAAACTATGTGGCTTATTCCGATTAATAAATGTTAATCTCTTATTTTTTATAACTTCTAAGCAGTAATTGATCATGAGTATATTTTACTTGCAGCATTCCTTTAAATTAACTGTTTCTGAGATGACATATGTATGGGTTGAATTATTACCTATCACATACGATGTCACCCTAAAATTTGCAGTTGATCACAAGTATAGGATTTTAATTTTTAAATCATGAGAATAATGCTTGTGAATGAAATTGGCTAGTACATACGCAAACAATTACTAGTAACTGCAAAACAGTGAAAACTCGATTATTGTGTTATATAAGTTCAAACTACAAGAAAATTGTTATAAGTTTTCTTTTATTTCAGTTAAACAAATGATAATAATATATTAAAAAAGAATATTCTTATTTATTAAAAAAACAAAATTTAAAACTGTTGTGTAAAACGTAAAGTAATGTTTAACTATTAAGTGCCTAAAATCTTCGTGTAGATACATACGTAGTAAATTGAAAGAGCATAATTTGAATCGCAATTAAGGCAAATTTTGTACACCAAAACTTACCTAAGGTACAAAATTCATTTTTTATTAAATAATAATATATGATAAGAGAACCTATTTTTTTAATAATTTAAAATTCTTGCATATCTTTCCATAACCCATCAATTAAAATCTAAAAATCACAAGTAATAATTAAATCTTAACATTTTGATGAGAAAATAATTATTTTTTAACTGAGAAATCATAATTGTTAGTTAAAGTAGTTTACAAATTTAAACATTTAGGAAATTAAGTATCATTTCCGTGGAAATGAATTGACATCAAGAAATAAAAATGTTACAATTTTTGTTGAATATATATATATTAAACAAGGCTTGACATGTTGACAAAGCTATCTAAATTATATTCACAGTTTTATATGAGTAAGATTGTTTGAAGATTATTTAGGCTTTGATCTTAGATACCCTATTCAGGCCATAATGCAACTTAAATCCCAGCTTAAACACCAAATCTCATATACACACAGCTTGAATATTTCTTTTCAAGGAGTTTTAATAGTTCAGGTAACTATGGACCTACGTGCTTTTTCAGTTGCTGGTCTTTGCATCAACCATGAAATTTCTTTTCTATTGCATAATAAAATAGTTTTGAAATAGTTGTATTATTGTATATGTGTGTATATGTGTCAAGTAAGAAATCATGAATGACGTAAGAATTTACTTACAAAATTTGGTTTCATTTAAGTTCCATAATTATAAAAAATATTGTGGTGTATTATATGTACAAGTTTCTGACTCGCATTGATGGGGCGGACACTGATGAAGTGGATTACGTAAAACCACTGCAATGGATTAGAATTCATCACGTGTACAATGAACACATTAATGATCTATATACCGGTGTAAGATCCATATCTCTTTTTTCCATGTGCATGATGATTTACAATAAATTTATTTATATGTTGCATTTGAGCTAGTCTAGTCCCTAAATATACGTTGACCGAAAAGGTGCAGCACACTAAAAGTGCAAGAAAACACCATTGAATTGTGTAATTGGGCATGACTACAAGGTTTTTTCAGTTTGTTTTATTAGTTAAATTAAGTACTATTAGTTAAATAATTGTGATAGAATTGAGTTCTAGTAAGTATAAATTATTTATTTTATATATACAAAATTTTAAAATGTATTCATATTTGATTGTATGATTTAATTCTTGACATTGTACCGCTTTCTTTTATATAGGTAACCATTGTTAAAGTTTGTTAACTAATCAGAAGAAAAGAAAGCTCTTCTATATAATATAGGAGCACAATCGTATTTAGTTCCTTAAGGGAGGACATTACAAGCAAGAATCAGAATAATATAAACCCAAACACTCAGAACTGGTAATTTCTTAGCACCATTCTGCATTTACCATAGCTTCTATATAATTTCTACATAGTTTATGCTTTGATTTATTTTTGTTCGAAAATTCTGTTATTGCGTTCCCCCCACACAATTCTTCTCCACTTCTTTATGTATCCCACAGAATAATATAAACCCCACTGAATTCACTAATATTTAGATCCCAACAATTTCAATCGATCTAGAAATATGTTTATAATGAGTGAAACTGATTTAACGTTGATTTGCTTCTAGTCAAATAACTACAAGGACTAATTGATCAAATGACATATTTTTAATTTTGTAATATTCATGTAAATTGCGCGCTAGGTAAATATATGAATAATACATCATGCATAAAAGTCATTTTATGTTTTTCGTTTGATATTCATATTTTGGTTCTTACCAAAGTTAAATTCTTAATTTAGTGTAGTCAAACAACTATGATACCAAAGTTAAGTTCTTAATTTAGTGTGGTCAAACAACTATGATCTCTGAATGGATACGCGCTGATTAAAATACTGTGTATATGGAAAAGTTAGAAAATATTTTATACCTCACCGAGTATAACATAATTTATTGGACTGATTCATTATCAATTTGTACTTCGCCGAGTAAAAAATATTTTGTACTTCACTACATAGCTTCACAACTTCTTCCTTATCACCTAAGAATTATATATCAAGGGATAAGTATTCATATCGTAGAAATGATGCATCTTCCTCCATAGATATTAGGGCGTACATAGACCTCAGTAATCCTAATACATCCTGCAAATTACAAAAGTTTATAACACTTGAGATTTTATGTCCACAAAGTTGTGGTTTTATTAAATATATATACGGCTTCTTCTGGTCATAATCTAAACATATTTATAGTTTATTTAAAATCAATCATCATTATTTTCTATTAATGAGTTATAAACAACATGCTATATACACACACACACACACTAATAAGTGCATTAAAAGAATAGATGATTTCAATTTTCTGTTTACAAAGTACGCATGTTGAATTGATGTGCATCCCCATTTCTGTAATCTGTTTTTAGTACAAAAGGACATTCACTTGTTGTTTTTATTATGCCAAATTAGTTGAGCCCATTTTTTGAGTTTGAACTCGATTTCTGACCTTGTCCCATGCTTTATGGAATATGAATTCACCCCATCAAACCATTTAGAGAAATCTGTATCACATTCGTTTCTGAAATGAGTATCATTAAGTTGTGAAGCTGCTTCTCTTGTTGCTATGTTTAAATTTGGATTTAGTGCTCTCCATTTTGTATTACATCTGATACTTTCATGTTTGAAGAACCAATATGCTAGATACTAGACAACTGCCAACGTGCCAAATATTTTTGTTATTTCAAGGGCTATCGATGGGTTGGTTAATATTTACAAACTCGGATAGGGACGCTAATTGCAAAAGAATCTCCAATATTCTAAGCTCCATTGCAATTCAATATAAATATACTTACCAAGTTCAAAATAAAAAGTGAAATAAAATTTATAATAATCTACAATTTGAACTGTTTTCTTACAAAAAGGTAGAGGCTTTACATTAGAAATCATAAATCATTAATAATCTTCTGACAACATTGTCAATTTTGTCTTCAATCAAAGAAATCCATTTTTTTGCTATGCCAAAGCCAAAGGTTATGCTTTAGGCATCCTTAATGACCCGCAAAATGATAACATCACTGATTGTTATCTCAATCCTTTAAAAACCCTATGGCTTACTTAAAACTAAAACTTTTAATGGGATTAGAAGATGATAGTCTTGTTTGAGGAAATAAAATAAATACTACTTTATACTCAAAATAGATGACACTGGAATAAAAACAAAACAACATTAATCCTACCATTTAATTGAACAAGTTTTTAAAGAAAATGCAGATGTGCATCAAAAATCTCACGATTAATGAAAACAATCCCGTTTATTGATTTTAAATCCCATTAATACCATATTCAAATATTTATACACGGTTACTTAAGAAACAATTTGATAACCATATGAAAATTTACATGATACATGGCATGTTCTCTCAGTCTTTCAAAAACCTTGAGCCTTTCATAAAGCTTGAAAATTTTCAAAAATGATAGTTTTGTCCGAGTAAATAAAATAAGTAGTACTTTTGACTCAAACTAGATAACATTGTACTAAGAATATAATAAAATTCATTCAACCATTAATTGAACAAGTTTTGATGAAAATGCAGAGGTTTTCCATCAAACACCTTATGATTGATGATAACTAGCCCATTCATTGATTTTAAATCTAGTGTAACTCAATTTGAATACTTATATACTTAATTATCTATTCAAGAAAACTTAATAATTCTGTGAAACCTTAAATATAACTAATTACCAATTTCAAAATATGCTAAACATCATCAGATTCTTCAATAGGACATGTTTCTTACAAAAAGCAAAGGCTTTGCAACAAAAACCTTATCATAATGATAACAATCTCATTTACTTCTTTATATCCCCATTGAATTATCAAAAAAAAAACCTTATCATAATGATAACAATCTCATTTACTTCTTTATACCCCCATTGAATTATCAAATTGTTTCTTGAATAAATAATTAAGTGTATTAATATCTGAGTTAAGTTATAATGTACGCATTCTTTTGCGAAATGGTTACTTGAATACCTAATAATTATGTTGTCTGATATTTATCTAATTTACTTATATAGTAATACTCATTTTCCTCGTACAAAACCATTTTCTTCTAGTCCCACTTAAAGCATTAGTTTTAGTAAAAAGTCGAGTTCTCGAAAAAAATCTGAGAGAAGATGTGCCATGATGCAATCACCTTGCAATTCATTAGAGCTGCCAAAAGGGTCACACCTCACCATCCCATCGCCGGACTGTGGTCCAGCCAGGTAGCCAGAAATGTGGCCAGACCATTGGCCTGGCCCCGCCTAGTCAGTAGTAGGTGCTGCTGCTATAGTCAGCAGCACTTTGCTGCTGTTAGGCAGCAATAGCAGGGTTTGTGAAGATCGTTAGCTTGGCCTGTCAACAAACTGGCCCAGATTCAAGGTAGGTGCTGCCCACCAAACCCATGAACTGAGACAAACCTGCAAGATCGATGGCAAATTTCAAAAAGTTAAATTATATACGATATAAGGTCAAGGTAGTTATTGTTCAACATCTTTTTCGAGTTTCATTCTCTTTTGAGCTTTTTGGGTTTGGCATCATATTTTCTATGCAAACTATCCCAACGTGACAACTTTCCAAATGTCTTGGCAGATCAACTAACAATTGCAGTTAATTCATGGCTCATTCCATTAAGAAGTATTTGATATTTGATAAAAATTTATCTGATACTTTCCACTTCTTGTTTGCAAAGAATTTAAACAGTTGATATTTGACAGCTTTCATTAAGATAGTGTTAAGTATACGTCCTTAACTCGAACTTTTTTAACTTTTGTGGACTGTAATGCGTAGTATAAAATTATCTGCAAATCTGGATATGCTCCTTTTTACTTCCTGTCTCATATGTTCATTGAATTTGCACAGGTATGAGTAATCCTGCAAGTTTGGAGAAACATCAAGCAAATCCTAAGGTAGCTCCTTTGGTTGCAAAAATGATGGGAAAGATGGATGCCTGGGCTAAGTAATATGCTTACGTTTTCTTCATACATGTATTAGTACATTATGTTAGATAATGTTGTTATTATGTAATGTTGGAGGCAAACTGTTTATTATGACCTAAACTGGGCTGTTACTGTAAGAAATGAATGCTTTTATTGATTATGCTTTAGCCTTAATTTTAATGGTTATGCACTCTCTACACCGCTGTTTCATTGTTCTCGAGTCTCACGGTGGGCTCTCCAGCTAAGTTTAATTAGTTGATTTGGTTTCAATGTTCAATGATCATAATATGCAATGTAGAGTTCAAAGTTGTCGTGCAACTATATATATATATATGTATGTATGTATATGTATATGTATGTATGTATATGTATATATATATAATAATATAATATAATAAAAAGATGAAATTGAAACAGATAAATGCTATAAATTAATATTACATGGAATAGCGTTAGATAAATGCTATCGAAACTATGTATGTGATGTAAGATTTATGCATCAACAACGCTATAATAGAAAATCATAAGCGTTATACAAGTATGATAAGAAACGCTATTGAAATATCATCTTAACGCTATAACATGGTATGTTGAAACGCTATAAAATATGCCTAGAAAACGCTATTGAAATATCATCTTAACGCTATAACATGGTATGCTGAAACGCTATAAAATATGCCTAGAAAACGCTATAGAAATCAACTGCATGATAATATTTCCTATAGCATTTTGGTTTAATAACAGAACATAAACGCTATGGTAGGCTACAAATGCTATGATCGTTTATAAACGCTATGGTTTATTATAGCGTTTTTCTCCCTGCTATGTAATGCTGACGGCCTACCATAGCTTGTCGTTCCACAGCGTTCTCTGAAACGCTATGGTAGGTTGTAATAGCATTTTTTGAACGCTACGAAAGCCCTGTTCTGTTGTAGTGAACATTATTTTCAGGTAAGAGGAAAGGTAATATATACTCTCTATGATCTCACTTTTTCAAAATGTTTGGTAGCTAAGGATGAAGAAGTAAACTTATGGCATAGACGATTAGGACATGCTAGCATTAATCTATTAAACAAATTAAAAGGAAAAGATTTGGTAAGAGGTTTACCATCTCATGATTTCAAAACAAAAACTCTATGTAAAGCATGTACTATGGGAAAACTTAAAAAATCATCTTTTCATGCCAAGAACACTATAAGTACTTGTAGAGTCCTTGAACTAGTTCATATGGATCTGTTTGGACCTAACGATATTGCAAGTTTAGGTGGTAAGAGATATTGTTTTGTATTGGTTGATGATCACTCTAGATACACGTGGGTATACTTCTTAGCTAAAAAATCAAAAACTTTATCATACTTCACTAAATTCACAAAATTAGTTCAAAATGAAAAGGAGTTTCTATAATTTCGCTAAGAAGTGGTCATGGTGGAGAATTTGAAAATTTTTGTGATGAAAATGGATTTAAACATGAATTTTCTACCCCCACGTACTCCACAACAAAATGGAGTAGTCTAGAGAAAGAATCGAACCTTACAAGAGTTGGCTAGACTATGATAAATGAGTATGAACTACCCTTGTCCTTTTGGGCAGAGGCAGTAAATACAGCTTGTTATGTAATGATTAGAGTCATGATTAGGCCGATTCTTAAGAAAACACCATATGAACTATGGTTCAACAAAAAGCCAAACATTGCATATTTCAAAAATTTTGGCTGTCCATGCTTTATTCTCAATACAGGTGATCAACTGGGAAAATTTAAGCCAAAAGCCGACGAAGGCATGTTCATGGGATACTCTTCCAGAAGCAAAGCTTATAGAGTATACAACAAAAGGACGAGAACAATCATGGATTCAATCAATGTGAAATTTGATGAAGGCATTGATGATCAAAGCAAGGAAACAATCAAAAGCAATGTTGAAGAGGAGAACGAAAAAGATGAAAGTGAAAATCCAAAAGAAACTGCAACCACGGAAGAAGTCCAAAGAAATCTGGAACCAGAGAGATTGAAATTCAAAGCAGATTATCCTCCAGAATTGGTAATAGGTAATCCTACCGCAGGTATTCAAACTCGTTCTTCCTTTAGAAATTAATGTGATTTATGTCTATACAGTGGATTTATTTCAGAAATTGAACCAAGAGACATAGATACAACTCTTAATGATGAGAGTTGGTTTATGGCTATGCAAGAAGAGCTAAATCAATTTGAACGAAATGATGTTTGAATTCTAGCACCTAGACCTAATGATTATCCAGTTGTAGGAACCAAATGGATTTTTAAAAATAAATTTGATGAATCTAGAAATGTGATTAGGAACAAAGCTAGGTTAGTTGCTAAAGGTTATAATCAAATTGAAGGAATTTATTTTAATGAAACTTTTGCACCAGTAGCAAGACTAGAATCCATTAGAAACTTGTTAGCTTTTGCATGTTATAAAGGATTTAGACTAAGACAAATGGATATTAAAAGTGCTTTTCTTAATGGAATTTTGAAAGAGGATGTATTTGTTGAACAACCTGAAGGTTTTGAAAGTCAAGAATACCCTAACCATGTATATAAACTTAAGAAAGCACTATATGGATTAAAACAAGCCCCTAAGGTTTTGTATGAATGTCTTAGCACCTTATCTCCTTGAAAATGGGTTCAAAAAGGGCTATGTAGACATCACATTATTTTTATTGCACGAAAATGATGACTTTTAGATTGTTCAAATATATGTTGATGACATTATTTATGGTGCCACTAACAACCTTTTGTATGAGAAATTTGAAAAAGTCATGCAGGAAAAGTTTGAAATGAGCTTGGTAAGAGAGTTGAAATTCTTTTTAGGATTTCAAATCAGACAAAGCGAAAAAGGTACGTTCATCTCTCAAACAAAGTATATCAAAGAACTTGTCAACAAATTTAGATTGAAAGATGCTAAACCTGCAAAAACTCCCTTGAACACAACAATTAAACTTGACAAGGATGAAAAAGGAAAGGTAGTTGATCAAAAGAAATATCGATGTATGATTGGATCACTTCTATATCTTACTGCTTCTAGACCAGACATT
Organism: Allium fistulosum; assembly: GCA_030737815.1. Classification (NCBI taxonomy): domain Eukaryota; kingdom Viridiplantae; phylum Streptophyta; class Magnoliopsida; order Asparagales; family Amaryllidaceae; genus Allium; species Allium fistulosum. Next base: position 798,252,728 of record CM060903.1, on the reverse strand, counting down.
ATGTTCTCTGTTTGTTTATGTGCATGGTTTCAATCAAATCCAATAGAATCTCATTTAAAAGCTGTAAAAAGGATTATATGGTATCTGTTGCACACCCCACGGTTTGGTCTATGGTATCCAACTAATGATAACTTTGAGTTAAAAGGGTATTCAAATGCAGACTATGCTGGTAGTCTAGTTGATAGAAAAAGTACTAGTGGAGCGTGTTTTATGTTGGGACAATCATTAGTTGCATGGTCAAGTCGAAAACAAAGTTGTATTGCATTATCTACCACTGAGGTAGAGTATATTGCTCTAAGCGGTTGCTCTGCTCAAATCTTATGGATTGTACAAACGTTGCAAGACTATGGTCTAAATTTTAATCGAGTTCCACTTATGTGTGATAGCAAAAGTGCAACTGATCTCACAAATAATCCTGTACATCATTCTCTCACCAAGCATATAGATGTTAGACATCATTTCATTAAAGATCACATTTCCAAAGAAAATATCTGCATAAACTTCATTTCAACTGATTCTCAATTGGCAGACGTTTTTACAAAACCCCTTCCAGAAAAAAGTTTTTGTCGACTTCGTCTCAGTTTAGGCATTTTAGAAATGTTATTATATATATATATTGGATTTAAATGCCTATGTTAACTAATCTGACTCCCTATTGATTATCAAAAAGATAAATAGTGACTGAAAAAAGTGATGAGTATTGACCTTAATCATACATTATGTCTTGAGAGTATATTTAGAAAATTCCTTTAAAAATTTAAACAAAATTTGTAATAACTTTGGTCGGTAAAAATTCCATGACCATCTCTATTCCTATCATATTTCTACGACTATCACTCATCAAAATCCAATATAGTATGTCAAAATGTGGTATTTAAACAGGAAATTATTCATTTTTTAATTACCAATAAAATCATCCAAAAGTACTCACTCTCATGTTAAAGTCCTCACAGTTATGCATGGGTGAACTACTTGAAATCTCTGATTATGTGCTTTCATGCTCATTTAAAAGTCCTCATGGTTATACATGTATGGAACACATATCAAAATTGGATGAAATAGGAGAGTTGATTCTAACCCCATTTAAAAGTCCTCACGGTTATGCGTGGTTAGAAGATGCTTGGAATTCATTTTTTAATAAAAATAGGGAATGCTACTAATCTCATTTAAAAGTCCTAACAGTTATGCATGATTAGTAAGTATTTAAAAAATTCTTATCATAAATATACCACAAATAGACACAACTATATGGTTTTCTATGCCAACATCACCGCTATCACTCTAAAATGGAATATGAGCCTAACAGAGTATTTATGATTTTTGTTTGATTTTTTATTTGAAATTTAATATTTATACTTGATTAGGTATTAGTGTTGTATTAATGTCTATCACTTTATCACTCTTATCTAACACTGTTACTCTTTTGCTTATAACAAAAGAGAGAAGTTAAAATTTTGGCAAATAAGTCAAATTTTTCTATTTGCATATTCTCATCTAGGTTCATTGCATTTTTTACTTTTATTTATTTATTTGCATTTTCTCTTTTATTTATTTATTTGCCTATTCTTTTTTTTTATTCCCATGCATATGTGAAGGGGAAGCTTTGTTGTAGGGGAGTATTCAAATAGGGGGAGAAAATTGAATTCATCAAGACCAAATACATTTAATAGAGTCAAAATCTTAATATATGTTTGTTATCATCAAAAGGGGGAGATTGTAGAATATACAAGTATATGATTTTTGTTTGATGATAATAAACATATATATGTATATATATATATATATATATTCGTTTAAATGTATTTGTTATTGTACTATTTTATTTTTCCACATATAAAATAAATATTTGTTGAATAAAATAAATAACTCTGAATTCTTATTTAAACATATATTTTATTCAAATAAATATTTTATTACAAATTCAAATAGTACAAATTTACGCTCCCACTACATTTACACAATTCTAAATACAAGTTTCAATTACAACACAATTTTCACTATACAATTTTTACATACATGTTTCACCTAACTACATATTCACTCAACACTCGTATTTGATCTTCAACTCTGTTCCAGCCTGTATCCAGCATCTGATCTATCTGCAAAATAAACATTGATGCAGTAAAATTGAAAAAGAAATATTTTGCAGTGCATAATGAAGTTTGTGTTTGAAAATATTGTTTGCCTCAGTTATTTGGGTTGTTCGTCGTCATTTTTTTAAATTCATTTTTCTATTTCATACTAGAATCAAAAATACGCGAACAACTTGTGACATGCACAGTGCACCACTGTACATGCCACAAGGTCGTACACACCGATATACACTTGCTTGTTAAAATTGCAAGGACAGGTGAGCACAAGATCAAATCCAAGCCAAGACTGGATTCAACTCAAGTGCAATGCAAACGCAAACCAAAACTAACCAATGTCAGTCCAGGTAAACCATGGACCAAAGTGCACCAGACATGTACAAAGGATAAAGCAAGTATGACAAGCAGTTCATGGTGAAGAAAGCAAACAACACAGCAATGGTCAGTACAAAGCATTCAAGTAAGAGCATCAAGCTAGTATGGCACCAGCATACATATATACATATGTGTACACACATGTATACATATATATAATGGAAACCAAACAAGTAAACACGCTCATATGTTCATGGATATGCAAGCATTCAGGCATAAACACACATGAAAACAAGACAATCAGAATTGAGGGCAGAGACAAATGCAAGCGCAACAGCAAGATCAAAAGATTAAATGCACACGTACGAGATGCAAGGAACCAAACTCAAGACAAGATCAAGTGACTAGCATGCATTCATGGATCTTACCAGAAAATATACATCATTGTTCAAACATATTGCTAATATGTGCAAGGAGAATTACATGCACATTTGATAGATCCAAGTATAAGTTCAACAAAGGAATGCGGAGTGCACATAAGTTCTCAACTAAGCAAACAACCAAGTACATGCATATACATGTACATCAGGTATCAGTTTCGAGCAATAGAGCAGTGGATACAACAAACAACTCAAACTAGAAACATTAAGCAAGATACAACATGAACATAGTTCATGATCATTAGACAACCAACAAACAACAAAGCACACAGAGGCAACACAAAGATACAAACACCAATAAAACAGTTCAACAATTTAACATACACACAAGCATCCAGGTCGCAAATGTTCCAGGTAAAGGAAACAAGCATCAGCAATACCAAAGACAAAGTCAACAAGTCAAGACCGAGATAAAAATCAACAGGGGTCAAACATATTTGAAGATATTTCAGAGAAATCGATATATTCGTATGTATATCAAAACGAAGAATGAGTCAAGCACTGAATAATCATTCGATCAAAAATCCATGGCCGAGAAAAGAAATTGAAAAATTCAAACTGAAATTTCCAAACGAAAATATAGGTGTTCAATCCCTATAAATTAACCCAAGTCATCATCGGCATTAATTCATTCGAGTTCAAGAAAAATCAGAGAGCAAGCCTTAAAATAAAAAACTAATTCTTAACTCGAATCAAAGTCGAGAATACTACAAAATCAGAAAGGAGCAGAAATCGTACCATGTTATCAATTAAATATCACAAGACAATTGAAGCAGCCGCACAATCAATCACAGCTAATTTGAAGAACGCGAGAATCAAAGAAGAAGGAGCGCGATTTGGCCAATTTGGATATCACCTTCAAGCGGCATATTTCAGAAACTCTAATTTGTAAATTCAATAGAACGACGGCCTTATGCAAAGTCTTAGGCTAAAAAATAAAGGGGCGAACATGTTTGTATTGGGTCGATAAATTTCTTTTGCTAAATTATAATTTAGGGTTTCAATTTTATTTGTTTTGTATTTTCTGTTTTTTAAATTTGTAAACTTTAGTTTTAAATAGGTTATGAACTACGAGGCATAGTTCGAGAATTCGCAACTCGGTGGCTGAGTTGTGGAAGGGTTTTGAGCTTAGAGTTAGGTTAATCAAGTTAGCGGGCATCGCAAGTTTATGTGGTTTTGTAAGAGTTTGATTATTTAATTTCTAGTAGAAACCCTGAGGGCATCACGTAGATAATTTTTTTGCCGAAGCTGGGTAAAACTGTGTGTGATCTTCACTTTCTATTTTTATTTTTATTTCCGCATTAATATTTAGTAGACCCTATTCACCTCTAGTGTGAAAACGATCCTACAATATTTGTTGCTATCCCTGATCAGAACGGGGACTCCTCTTCTTCTTCTCCTTCTTATTCTCCTCCTTTGTCAAATCACATTCTCCATTCACATCATAACTAGAAATTTGTTAATATTGATGAAGATGGTTTTCAAAGGGTTCAAAACTGAACGAAGATAACCAGAATGATAAAAAAAATGGTTTCCGACGAGACAAACCTATTCAAACTGGGTCTATTTCTCACATATTCAATTTTGAAACAAGATTTGCCTCAAGAAACAATTTTACTCAATCAAGAAATACTTTCAGATCAGCACCTGAAGTAAGAAATGCTCTCAGATCAGCGCCTATAGCAAAAAGTGTTGCAAATTGCAATTATACCCATACAGAACTAATACAGGCATATAAGAATAAGGCCTTATCATGGGCAGAGCTATTTAAAAAAAGGGAGATTAACTTCTGATTTTGATCTAAACTTTGTTGCTCCAATCAATATCAACAAAAAGAAAATTGTCATTGTGAAAGAAGAGATTGACAAAAGGACCGAGAACAAGTGGAGCTTTTCAGTAATATCATATGTTTTCGATAATCGTCCACCTTACCATCATTTCGAGGATTTCATCTCCTGCACTTGGAACCCCACTGGTAAATTTTAAATTTTTACTCGAAATAATGGGCTTTTCATCATCGGATTTTCGAATTTTGAAGATTGTGATAAAACTTTAAAAGTCGGGCCTTATTTCATCAATGGCAAACTTATCATTTTAAGAAAATGGAATAAAAAACTGAAGCTTGATAGGGATTTATTAAATACTATGCCTATCAAGATAAGGTTACCTGAACTCAATTTAAGATTATGGGACAAAGATGCTTTTAGTGCAATTGCAAATATAGTTGGTATTCCTTTGAAGTTAGATGAACCAATAGCAAAGCAAACAAGGTTATGTTATGCTAGAATTCCTGTTCAAATTAAAGCCGATGCAGAATTGCCAGATGAATCGTACATAACAATGTATGATGGAGATAATTTATTTAAAAAAATTGAGTATGAATGAATTCCTCAAAGACGTAAACCATGTGTTTGTTTTGGGCATTCAGTTGAAAATTGTGCCACTAAAAAAGTTTGGAGGAAAAATAAGAGAGGATTCAATCCCAGAGCAAGAAAATAATGCAGTTGAAAACATGAATGCAGAAAACCTAGTTTTAGAAAAAAACTTTGGGTCTTCTCAATCAAGGAACTTTGTTTTCCAAACCAACATTGGTTCAGATAATGGAGAGCCAAATGGTGCAAATACTGTCATCTCAGGAAAAGCTGAAAAGCAGTAGTATAACAATAAGGAGTATGTTGCAAATTCGATATAGAATTTGCAAGACCGGATAGTTGCTGAAAATGCAGAGAAAATGCACTCATATACATCCCCATCTGCATTTCCAGAAACTAACATTCAAATGACTGATACTCAAGTAAAAGATTTAGAGGATAATACTGCATAGGTCATTGAGATCCCCCTCCCTAAGGAAATCCCAAGTTTAATTACAACATCAGATAATATGAATGATAATTCCTGCATATCCAAGAATCTAGACTTTTCAACTTGTCCTGAGAAGACTGATATTTCTTTGTTGCCAAGTTCCCTCTCTCCTCGGACAAGGAAGAAGATTTCTGAAAAAGTCATTCAAACTACAGTGAATTTAGTGTTATCTTTCTCCTCTTCTGCAAGCGAAAGTAAGAAAAAGAAAACAAGAATCAAAAGTTTAAATGATACCTTATCTGCGTAGCAAGCAGAGAATGCTGAAGATATGGAATTCAGGAAAAATTATATTATTAAAAATGAAAAATTAAAAGAGCAGCTGAAAGTAAAAGGCAAGTCAACTTGTAAAAGAAGAGGCAAAAAGCTGGCGATCCAAGATGTTGACGATAGTCACATTGTATCACTATGACTACTAACATATCCTTCGTGTACCCTTTAAATATTTTTCTTAAATTTATTATCATCATGTAAATTATTGCACGGAATGTTAAAGGGGCTTAACTCCCCTGAAATAAAGTTAGATTTATCTAATTTGCTTTTCATAGAAAAGCCTAGTATCATAGGATTATTAGAACACAAATTAGATAATTTTAAAATTGCTGAATGTCATGCTAAGCATCTCTCAAATTGGAATATTATAAATAAAAATCAATTGCGAGGTAATGGTAGGATCATGATTTTATGGGATGATAATATATGGAATTTAAATAATCAAGTTTCTAATTTTCAACTCATTCATTGTTCATTTATAAATAAAGGGGGTCTTAATATTGAAATCGCTTTTATCTATGCATCAAATTTTTAAAAAGCGAGATTCTCTCTTTGGAATCAACTTGAACTTTTAAATAAAAAATTACTCATCCATGGATAATATTAGGTGATTTTAATACTACTATGCATGCATTTGAAAAAAGAGGGGGTAATCCCGTTCCTTTCAAAAAATTGGAATTTATCAATAATTTCATGCTTAGGACTATGTTAATAGAAGCTAATTTAATAGGAAATAGATTCACATGGAAATCTAGAAAAAATATAAATATTTAGTGCAAGCTTGATAGAATATTAATTAATTAAAGTTTCATAAGGTTTTTTTTGCAGATTACAAGCGTTTAACCTTGCCTCAGGCAACAAGTGACCATACCCCAGTCCAAGTTTTTCTTTAAAAAAATTTAGTTAAAGAAAAATGTCCCATTCAGATTTATAAATGGCTGGGTTTATAAAGAGGGTTATAAAGATGTAATCAAAAACAGTTTAATCATAAATGTTTAGGGCACTGCTCAATATAAATTCTATAAAATTTTGCAAATTTCTAAAGGAAATTTAAAAAGATGGAATAAAAATTCAATTAAAAATGAGCCTAAAAAGGCAAGAGCTAAATGTGAGAGATTACAAAATGCTCTTGACAAAGATTGCTCAGACAGTAATATTATCAACAATTTCTTTTTGGCACAAAATAAGCTAATTTCCTCCCTTCAAGTGCAACCAATATATTTAAGGCAAAAAGCAAAAGTTGACTGGCTAACTAATGGAGATAAAGCTAGTAAATTTTTTCATGCTAGAATGTCTAGCAAGAAAAATAGAAATGATATTGGAAAATTGATGGATGCAATTGGAAATGTTTTAAATGATATAAATGATGTAGATAGGGAAGCCATTAATTACTTTACTAAATTATTTAACACTAATGAGTATGCTGATAATTTTCCCTATATAAATACCAAATTCTTATTAAATGAAAATTGTCAAGAAATTCTTCTTGCCCCTGTTAGAAGGAAGAAATTACAAATATTATTTTTAATGCTAACAATGATAAAAGTCCTGGCCCTGATGGATTTGGGGCAAAGTTTTATAAAACTCATTGGGCTGAAATCAATAGTAATATTTTTGATGTCATTTCTGAATTTTTTAGATCTGGAAAGCTTTTAAAAAGTTTCAATCATACATTCTTAACTTTGGTTCCGAAAGTTAATATTCCTATTGGCCTTAAAGATTTTAGGCCCATTACTTGCCTTAACTTTATATATAAAATTATATCCAACATATTATGTAGCAGAATTAAAGTAGTTTTGAAATTTTTGATTGTAGAAAATTAGTGTGCTTTTATCCCTGTTAGGCTTATAGCTGAAAACACTTTACTTGCCCATGAGCAAATTAGAAACTTTAGTATTAAAAAGAAAAAACTCATGTGTATTAAAATTGATTTACACAAAGCATTTTATAAAATAAATAGACAATTTATAATACACATGATGCAACATATGGGATTTAATGAAAAAACCTATGCTCTTGTAAAAGAATGCATTGACAATGTTTCATATTCAGTGTTGATTAATCGCTCCCTTAAGGGCATTATTCATAGCAATAGGGAAATTAAACAAGGAGATCCACTATCTCCTTATCTATTCACTATTGCTAATTGAAACAGAATTCACTGAATCATCAAACTTAGATAATTATGAGGAAAGAGTTGAAGATTTCTTACAATGTGGGAAATATACTACTGATATTCCCCAAAGGAAAACCAACGGCATTAGCCTACACCAAAGTTTTGCTTTCAGGTCAAAGATGTCAGATTTGGTACAAGACAATAACTCCACAGGCTTTCTTCCTGGAGGCGGCCATTCCAGCACTGTAAACAGGATGAAATCCTGCAAGGGAAGTAAACAAAATTTGGTTATTTCTAATGCTAATGTTAATAAAATTATAAAGAATAATACTTTTTGTATACCTGATACAAGTGGAAGGAGCTTCCGCTCTACCAGTAGTGTTCCCGTGGAAGCTCATTCGCTGGTTAATGATGAACATATCCATCTAAACATTAATAATCATAGAATTGGAGACAACTACTGCAAAAGTAGGTTGAACAATCAAGTGTATCACTTATCTGTTTGGTGCAAGGGAGAAAGCAGCAAATCGAAAGAGCAAGTGGCTCAAACAGGGATTATCTCCTTTAAATCTCGTAATTTCGAAGATATAAGTTTAGATCCAAGGGACGGCAGCATACTTTGGAAGATTGTGAAGCGTTCTTCTAGAAATGCCTACTTAACCAGTGATATTCACCTGATGTCGGACTCTCAAGCTACTCACAAAGGCAAGTAGTTGCCATGGAAGCCTCCTTAAGTTAGATCACATTGATTTCCAGAGAAAATGGCAGATCGCCATCCACCATTTTTAGTCTCCCTTCATTTCTAGGGTTTTCTATATTTCTGTATAAAGATAAATGAAGCGGCTAGGGTTTGGGATAATATGATGTTGTATCAGATTTGTTTGGTAACTTACCGCTTTCTTATGTGGGATATTATTATGGGCCTTGGGCCTTATTATTTTTAACATTTCTAAAAAATCACACAATGTAAAATGAAATCCTTCTTTCATGTTACAATAAAAATACATATGCAAGTTGTGGTTATTGAACCCGAATATAATAACATTAAAATTATGCTAATGATAGTATCTATTTTGGATTATGAAAAATAAAAGTTTGATTTTTCTTGAGATATGATGTGATTTATATATCTGTTGGTGTTGACAATTGATACCAATAGACACCCCTTAGCTAATGGCTACAACTATTGGCTTTTGAATTTAAATTAAGTCACAAACAAAATATATTATTTTGAGATAGAGCACTACCCCTAGATCCATGCAATTTGACCAGCCAAGACAACCTATGCCAATGGAGACATCGTCCCCGCACCCCACCTAGGGGTTTACCAGCCTCATATGCAGTTTAAACTTCGCTAAAGCTCCGCAAAATCACCTTTATAATGCATAGTGTTCTTCCCAATTCTAACATGAACATAAAAGTTGTTATTTACATCAGTGGTAATTTATAATACGCACTATTCTCAAAGGAGGAATGTCATGCATAGGAATAAATTAACAATAACAATAGATCCATTTTAAGTTCTTCTATTTGTCGCTAAATCCACTAAAACAAGACTTTTTAGCACCCGCTTTAGCAACATGAACATAAAAAAGTTGATTTGACAAATTCTCTTTTAAAACAAATCAATAATAGGATAGACTAAATTTTAAGGCATAAGTGCTCGATATAAGTTAGAAATCTATTATAGTCACCAAATCTAATTTGCATAAATTATGATATTCTTTCTTCTTCTTATAGAAGGTTAAATAATATTTCCTTTTCCTATATAAATGATGTGCAAAAGATAATATACTGACTTTAAATATTTGGTTTTATATCTAATGAAACTTTTGCACCTCCGCTCTTTCCCACTATGTCCCTGCTATAAAATTTTGCACTTCCACCTCTATAAAACTGTTAAGCGCTTTAACTGCACAACTAGCTCCTTAGACCACACCCTCCACCCCACCCCTTAGTGCCAAGCATTGTAGATAATTTTATGAAAAACTTCCAACATTCCCTGTCATTTTTCAAAAAAATTATAGAACAAAGGCTCTTTAAAGTAATTTCCTAGTATCCTTTTGGGTTCAAGCAGTCATTGTTCATATAAATAAAAACAACTTAACTATTGTTTAAGTATCTAGAAATCGGTACATCAATGAAAGTAGCTTTTGGTTTTGAACTTTCACTCAATGTAAATGACACTGTTTTTTAAGGTGCTATGGTAAATGAGTGTTGAACCAAGGACACCATAAGTGACTAACCGAAGTTATCACACATACTAAATTTCATTAGGAATTTAGGAAAGTCTAATTCTTTATTCCTACACATTAGTGGTTGTTTTCAATACCCACTACTAGAGAACTTACTATTTACCTACTTGACATTGCCCGAGCCTTGACGACGCCTCTGATCAGGGCGTCGATAAGTCATAGATAACTCATTACCTACACAAAATTACCTACGACATGCCGATGCCAATTTTAGCGTCATCAAGGCATCACCCTATCCATGCTTACCCCAACCGTCGTCTGTTCCTCCGTCGCTTTTCCAATTAAAAAAGTGAAAGCACGCCACCTCTCCTCTTGCTGCCTCCTCCTCCCTCCACACTGCTACAAGCAAGCCTCTCCTCAAGCCCAGTGCCGCCTCTTTATGCTCTCATTTCCTAAGCCCAGCTACCACCTCGTCGCCGCAAGCCCAAGCCGCCACCACCTAAGCTCAGCCGCCACCTCATCGCCACAAGCCCAAGCTGCCTCCTCCCATGCCCAGCCACCACCTCCCAAGCCTAGCGGACATCTCATCATCGCAAGCTCAAGTCTCCGCCTCCCAAGCCCACCGCCTCCTCTAAGTCACCGCACAAGGTTCCAAGCCACCACAAGCTGACCAGCCACCATCACAAGCCCAAGCCTCTAAGCCGCCACAATCACTGCCCTTCGTCGGTATGATTTATGCATTTTTGCAACTAAAGCATGTAAGAATTCAACCTTTAAGGATTACTTATATTATTTTATTAAGCTATATTAGTTAATATTGCCTGCAAAAGCCACAATTAACCAACTAAACGAAGAAATAACTACCACAAAATACAATTATAATTATTAATATAGTTACTTACAGTTATTGTTAGAAAGCCTACAACTGCTTTCTATAATGAAGTAGTGGGACTCATTTCATATTCTATGCATATATGCTTTGTAAAGTAATATATAATATTATATTATTTGGTTAGTTAGTTGTGTTTAATTCAGTGTACTATAACTTATTCATCTTCCTAACTTGAATATGTAAGAATTTAAAATTTTAGAATTAGTTATATGGTCATACCTACAAATGTCTTACTTATGCATTGTTTTGTAATTATACACTGTGCATTATTCCAAACATTTTAATTGTTTTACATTATCATGCCAGATTTTGATAACATATATATTTTTAAATACAAATGGAATGTTTTAAGTTGTGATAGGCTTATAGAGAGAAGGGCATTGACCCATAGTTTGCATTTGAGCATAGAAGAAGAAGGTCGGATAAGTGTTGAGATCATTTATCAATTGACATGTGGTAGATCTATCCTTTCTACAAAAGTTTTAAATTCTTCTTAAAAACATAAATTCATCAAGGGAAAAACTATTTAACAAATACATGAATTTGTGAATAAACTAATTAATACATGAATGTTTATATTCATCTGGAATTATTGTCTACAATAGTATGTTTATATTCATCTGCCATATATTCACTTCACCTTAAGCCTAGCACTTGTAGCATTGTTGAACACATACATGAATTTGTGAATAAACTAATTGGTACATGAATGGTAGGTTATTTGTAATACTAAGAAATTGATTAAGTTGTTTGTTTTGGTGTTTATCACTAAAATAATTAATACATTTATTAACATGTATATTCTGGGTTTAAATTTCTTACCAGTTTTAGACAAATGGATGTACATGGTATGCTCTAGATGATTGAAGTACTAGTGATGCTTGCACTTTATTTTCATATTGAAGGTATTTATAATACTATCGAGTGAAAGATAATGTAAATTTTGTTTGGATGCAGGAATGATTCCATTGCATATGAAGGTGTTACACTTTAAGGTCAAGATGGTTTTTCACCATATAATACTATGATAGGTTTTTCTAATGATGGACATACCCGCTTTTTTGCAGTTTCCACCAATATTTCAATCATATCCATCTGATTATAGTATGGATATTATCGACAGATTGTTAGAATCTGTAAAAAAGGAGTAACACCCATCATCCGAAAAAACTATCATTGTATTATATGGTTAAAAAAAGACAATCTAAAGCCATAGTGGTGGCAACTGGGCATGCGTAGTGGTGCTGTTATTACTAGTGAGGTGGATTGGGGAAGTGTCAGGGGATGCTATTAACACTGGAGTTATTTACCATCAGTTATGGTGGTTGTCGCCACTAGTGGTAGCAGTATCACCACTAGCACTTCCCCATGTAGTATCATCAATTATAACAACACTACCACATGTGTCTTCGATCACCACCTCGGTTGCATGGCATTGCAGCATTGTAGTATGATAGAGGAGGCGCCATGGCGTGTGTAGTAGTGTTGTTATAACTGGTGGTGGTTGGTTGGTATAGTGTTGGAGGGGATGCTGTTAACACTAGAGTCGTTGACAATCAATGACGGTGGTTATCGCCACCAGTGGTTACCATACCACCACCAGCACCATCCTAACCACCACTACCAGTTATACCAAAACTACCACATGAGTCTTCCGTCGCCTCATTTTATCAATATTACCACGCTATCATATCGTGTAACCAGTGCGGGTGTTTGAGTTTCTTAGGAATGAGAGCTTGAGAAGTGAGCTTGAGGATGGGTCCACCGCCAATAGCTGGGTAGATGATGCTTCCACCGAGTTTGTAGTATGTATACATCTATTTACATAATATTTATGTTTATATACATATATAAAATTCTAATAAATTGAGTTTGAGTTGAAATATATAAGTTAAGTCACTCAATAAATTAAATAAATCAATAATTAGCTTAAATCATAAATTTTGTTTCAATAAATTGAGCAAGCGATATAGATTTTTTCTAAATCACACAATAAAGTAAACAAAGGTATACGTTAAATCACTCAATAAATTAAAAAATGCATATGAGTTAAATTATAAATTTTGTTTTAATAAGTTAAAGAAGAGTATGTCTATATAAGTTAAATCACTCAATAAATTATATATATATATATATATATATATATATATGTATGTATGTATATATGTAATTAGGTCAAACTATATATTTTGTTTCAATAAATTATACAAGAGATTATTCAAGTTGAATCGTAAAATTTTCCAAATCACATAATAAATTAAACAAATATATAAGTTAACTAACTCAATAAATCAAACAAATGTACATATAATTGACTTAAATTATACATTTTTTTCAATAAATTAATAAGAGTATGTTTATATAAGTTAAATCACCCAATAAATTATATATATATATATAATTAGGTTAAATTATAAATTTTGTTTAAATAAATTATACAAGAGTTTATTCGAGTTAAATTTTATTATTTTTAAATCACACCATAAATTATATAAATATATAAGTTAAATCACTCAATAAATTAAACAAATGCATATATAATTGAGTTAAATTATAAATTTTATTTCAATAAATTAAAAAAGTATGTCTGTATAAGTTAAATCGCTCAATAAATATATGTATATGTTAGTACTAAAAAATGGCACAAACACCCAATAAATTAAGTAGAGAATGAAAATAAAGAAATATAAATGGAAAATGAGTAAAAACAAGACACCAAACATTTATAGTGGTTCGTTCAAGTATTGCCTATGTCCACTTGAGCTTTCTATTGCTTTTATTGCTATTTTTCAAGTACAGTTCTTATGGATTGATAGGGATCCATAGGAGATTACAAGCATTTATGCAGAAGTTGCAAGGAAGCAAAATGATCCTCGAAAATAAGTCCCTAGCCTCCTATTTATAGCTATAGGTCGCTTTAAAGTTCTCCTCCATGATCTCCTACATGTTCCCCGTATTCAACAGCGGTTCCTCTCGAGAAAACATGGCCATGTCATCAAACAACTATGGGTCAGTACCGATCCATAGGCATGGATCAGTATCGATCCATAAGATTCACTCATGGGTCGATCCCAATGCTTGTATGATGGTGAATTGTTGTTAGCTTCGTGTTTTCCATCTGGAAAGCTCTACTAAAGGACTGTTCCTGGGTTAATACGATGGATCAGTGGAGGAGTAAAGTTGTTGATTTTAGGTGCTTGAGTCATTCGACACAAACTACATGTGATCGATGCAATGGATCTTGAGATGGGTTTCTGGCATCGAGACTTGTGAATAGGAAGAAGTTAGGGCAGAATGGATGAGGCTTTATGGATCTGTACCGATTCAGGGGGATGGATCGTTACCAATCCATCACTTGGATGGATTTGGATTTGGTGTTTTGTGAGATGGCCTTGCTTCCATCTCGCGGTCTTGGTTGTACTTGATTTCTAGGCTCTACAGCTATTTCTCTGAGCCTCCTACCTGATAGCTTTCAACTTTGATTTGTTAAGTCCGTTCAGGTACTGCCTAGTCAAAAGGTCGAGTAACACTTACCCTCTAAAGTACATCTTATTTCCAACATGATGTGCTTTGAATCGAGACAAGTCAAGATTGCCATATCAGATGCCAATCCGTGCTTTGGACAATCGTTACTCTTCCGTCAGACCATTTCGATGAAGTGTCATGTCTTCAGTTATTCGTTAAGACACTTTACCAGCATTTAGCACTATAAAATTCGAGCGTGCTCTTATGATCTGTCATTCCAAGCTTAGTGCTTTTAAGCAGGTCCTTTCTTGGATTTTTCAGGTCTGAATCTGTTTTCGTTCGATTCGAGTTGTTGAATGTTGAATATATGCATACATTCGTGCTTCGATTTCCTATGTCCATACATTCGTGCATCGATTTTCTATCATGTTTCAATTCCATATGCATATGTATCCTTATGAAGTTCCACGAGCATACATACATACACATATATGCATAGATGAATCATCATGATCATTCCTCTCTTTTTTTAATTGACCATTCGGTATCGGTCCATGGGCATGCATCGGTGTCGAACCAGTGGCTAGTTTGTAGCCGAGAAACATGGTTCGGAGGTGCTGTATACCCGGTCCACTTCATTTCCTTCTTCACTTTACTTTGGTCTTTATCTACCATTAAGATTTCTTGCTATCAAAGTTGAACTTTGCATTGCCGCCTCTTGACATTTGAATTGTCGCAACCGCCACTAGTCACTTCGACCTCTAGGCTTTGGCCACCGCCCGCCCTGCGTCACTTGGACTCGAACAATCATTTCCAAACCCATTCCAAAACACAAACTTGAACCAACCATCTGACTCGACCGCCCTCTTCGAGCTTCGACACTCCTAGGTAGGTAACGACGATGGTGAAACGCTTGGATGAACTTCAAATCGTTGACCATGTTTGGGCTCGAGAGTGAAAGTGGAAAACGACCGAAATCTCACCAAGGGGATGGATCTGTACTGATCCAAACCATGGTGGATTTTGGACCTTCAAAATCACTTTAAAACTTCCACAATGTTGAACAATATCCAAGGTTTTCCCAAATTCTCTCCAGAGTTTCGAGACGTATTAAATGCACGAACAATGACGTGAAGCCCATTGGGACGGTCAATGATGACGATCACTTCGGATAACATCCAATTTTTCACATGAACTGTTGTACAATATCGGAAACTGACATTGCAGGATACTGCACACTACTATAATCTATACCACATTGGGCTTTCAATATAACACAGGACCGTCCTTTAATCTTTCCGATACAACTTGTGTGTAGAGTTTTGATTATTATGGGCCATACTTGTTCCGAGCGTCTCTCTACTCAAGTTGCAGGTTCATTAGTTCCTAGATACGTCGAATTAGATACCAAGTCAAGCTCGACTACGGTTCTGTCCGCACGGAAAACTCCTTCATAGCTTATACCCCAGCCTGAGAATCCACCAGCAGAACAACGTTCTCTAGAAATTCCAATAGAGCTTATTGAAGGCCCATAGGTCGAGGCTACTCCTGATACACTCGATGATGCCATCATATTAGATAATCCTATCAATTTTGTCGCTTCAAAGATTGAGGAAGGATCACTTAGAAGAATTTGTGAGAAACATGGTATCTCGTTTAAGGATGTGCTAGTTCCTATGCACCACCAAAGGGTACATCATCCCTCAGACGGGTATAAAACATGTAACAAATACATGTGCTTAGCAGGATGTGTCCTACTGTTCAACCAGTTTATCTGACGAGTCTTGCAATTTATAAGGCCGGCTTCCGCTCAGCTACATCCGTACAGCTACATGTTCCTTTATAGATTGTTTATCATCTTCGCTCATCGTTTCAATCGAGTTCCTGGTAATCAGGAAATTTAATATCTATATAGCTTCAAGCACTGTAAGGGAAATCCTTCCCTTACTTTCTTACAGTCATCCAGGGGTTGCAAAATTGTAATTGGCACATGGAATAAACTAAGCTACTTCAAAGATGAATTCTACTTTGTTCGCTATCCTCCTAGATTCGCATAGCGATGGTTGTCTAGCCATGAGTTTTATTCTTGTCCTTTTCATATCAGTCCATGTTCTGTTATCACTGAACGTCTTTTCTGTTCTCTGCAGATGTAACATGCAAGCCTGACAGTGCAGGTTTGGCAAAAACCCTCCAACAACTTCATGAAATTCCAGAGGCAAAGAGGGAGGCTAAGACACTACTTAGCGATGATAATCTTTAGGCATATAACTTGTTGGACCCAGATCGTAGTGTTGGTCCTACTCCGAAGTCCACCAATAGTGATGGGAATGGTTCTTCCTCCGAAGATAATGGAGATCATTCACCGATGCTCCCAGTTTAAATTCCAGTTGTTGAGACAAAAGGAGCATGAGAACACTTTGAGAAGGGTAAAGGTGACAGAGCTTATCGTAATGATGATGATGCAGACCATGATCCATCCGTTAATGAGGGCGACGACGATCAACAACCTCTTCACAAAAGAAGTCTCAAGATTAAAATTTCCAAAAGGCAGACTACGATCCTACCTCCACCAACTAAAGTCGCATTTGAAACTCCTATAGAGCCCTCTGAGGATATATATGCTAGTTTAGGTCCGATTCCGAATGATATTCCTCGTCAAGGCTTTGGAAACATGAGCATTAGGGATGTTAGATCCTCTATTTGTTTCCTAGAAGATGTGTCTTCAACTCAAGCAGGGGAGATTACCCCTGTTAGCAAAATTCTAACCCATGGTCCATTGGGGAACATAAGGACACTTGCACGCACACACTCATGCACTGCACATTGCTCAGCTTGTGTCGTGTTCTTATCTTGTCAAGGTTGATTCGTCTTTGTCTCATGTGCAGGTTCAATGGAACGACTTGGTTTGTATTAGTCTCTCGAGGATCAGATGGATTATCAACCGAGATGCAAACCGAGCTCGCCGCCCCATAAAACCAACCATAATTATGATTCTAGTCGGCATTCAAGCCATGAGAAAGGAGGCAAAGAAGGATTATAGGTCACACGACACCGTCTAGGCGTCTATCCAGATCCAAGTCGCCCCAATCCAGGGGTTCAAACAAGCATTCCAACCACCACAACGACATTCCTCATGATAACCCCTCTCGTGCTTCCCTTTCTGCTAAACAAACAACATCGTCTCATACTTCCCAGTGTTCCAATCAATCATCAAAGTCTACTACTTTTGATTCCTCTCGACATAGAGCTAATAAAATGCTTATTGAATAACCTACTGAATAGCCTGTTGTTGAAGTAGAGCAACCGGTCTTGTCCAGCCCTCAAATGCTAAATTGAAACATCACTTCCCAAAAATTTGTTTATAAAGCTATAATTTGTTCCCCATTTGAAGGATATTACTCTTGGGGTAAAAGACTAGATGGTGGCATATGTTAGTAATGTGTATGATCAGTATTACATTTAGAGGAGGTTAGCCGAGTAGAACTCCGAATATGCCGAGAGAATGGAGACTGAGGCTGTAGGATTGCAACTTACAACAAATCATAAATGTTGAGACCATCACTCATCTTGATGAAGAGGTTTTCGAGATGAAGTGGGAAAAGGTGGATGCCGATCAAGAAGTCAAGGAATTAAATGCGATGATCAAGCAGAAAAGAAAAAAACCATTTAAGCCAAGCCGAGTCTATCCATCATGGGAATCATGAGCTGGCTAAAGAGGTAGAGGAGCTGAAGGCACGGCTCGTAAAGGAGAAGACAAAGAAGGACAAAGCCCTTCAAACAGCTCATGACTACTGTGAGGAGTTGCTTGTTGCTCGCCAACAAAGAGGTGATGCATTAGACAAGGCTAAGAAAAATGATGAGTTGGTGGCAGCCACGGATAGGCAAGCCAAAGATAGATTCGAGTCACTCATCACTAATTACAATGCCAACGTACTTAAGTTTAGAGATTTGATGTGCCTTGGAAAAGGTTATCCCCGAGCTCTAGAATTGGCATGGGAGTAGATTGTGCGAGAAGAGTAACAACATTTGGAAGGAGGTGAAGTAAATCTAATGGAGTGGGAGAGTGAGATTTAAAATCTGGATTAAATTGAAGCGCTCAGAGCGGGTGAGCTTGTCTTACATCCAGAGTTGGCTTCCACGGTTCAGAAAGATCAAGTTGAGGGCTCCAGCCTACTCCTCGAGATCTCACTACAGGCCTCACTCTGCGCCTTCATCCGTATCCATTTCTCCGTCCGTCCCTCCGTAAAATCTAGATGCTCTGCAGATACAGAAGATAAGTATGTTATCTCTAATCCAAGAGGGGAATTCGAATGGCACGGCCGACCACATAGATCCTCAATCTGGCAGAGGTATATCATTAACCTCACCCCTATTTAAGAAAGCTCACATGAAAACGGTCGATGTAGCTAATCTCTCCTTTCATCTTTCTCAAATTTTAAGTCAACTAGTGATTTCAAGTCTTCCAAAGGAAAGCTCCCATTTGGATCAACATGCAATGGCATCTGAGTTAACAGTTGTGACTGTCTTTGGGACGACCCCAAGCATCCCAGTTAGTGATACCCTAGGTCCGGGCATTCAAATAACCCATGCATTTCAAAAAGAAACCATTGTTCACTTTTAGAGAGCTCCTACGGATGAGGATGTCATTAAACAACAAAATATCATTGAATTAAAAGCTGGCATATCCGGTCTTTAATTCGACAATTTAGTCTCTATATAACATTTAAAGACTGGATACAAACACAAATTTTCAATCTTTGATTCTTTAGTTCAAAATCAATTAAAGACTGAAATTTTAGTCTTAAAATATAAAGACTGAAATTCTATTACAAATGATTTAAAGAGTGAATTATTATTTTCAATCGGTCTTTTTTAGATCTATAAACCATTTTAAATAGTATATATTTTAAATATAAATATTATAAATTTATGTATGCATGTAAGATTCATAATTTCAAAATATTTAACATTTATTATGGAAATACAGTGCAACTATAGTCTATTGAACCCATCATATAATTACACACGACGACAATATTCAAAATGATTGCACAATACATTTTTATATTTTAGCACTAATACAACACTGTTGATAAAATATATAAAACTGGACATGATATTAAACATGTTACCCTGCCTTTTGGTCAATGTCGGGATATCGATAAGTTGGCTAAAAAGGTGGATATCAGGATCAGAGATCGATTAGAAACAAGGTTATGATCGATACCATCGAAATTGAACCAAGCTCCAATCACGGTGGGATCAATAGGGAATGATAAACAAGGCTAGGTGAGGCTACACTTCAAATTTCAGGTCAATCGGAGTTCATATGCTCGAGTTATGGATGGGTCAATATTGGAGAGAAATGGTTTTGGATCGATACCTTCGTATCGAACATTGTGATGATTGGTTTGGATCGATCGGTCTTCGAATCGATGCATCTCGTATCGATGCACTTTGCATCGACAAGTAGACTTTAGGAAGGGAACATGTTGATGGGTATTAAATTCGTATTGATACGCACGTTTCGATTGGATGGCAAAATATGTCGGTGCACTTCGTATCGATCAAGGCTGGGATCGATACGAAGAGTGAAACAGTGGCCATAGGGATATTAGATGAGCATTTTGTATTGATCAATTATTGATCAATACGAAGGAAACTTGGGATCAATACGAAGATAGGTGCAAGGGATGGATACAAGGAAATGGTTATAGGGAAAAGCATTTCGTATCGATCACTCATTGATCGATACAAAGGACATACTCAGGGATCGATACGAACGTGGCATGGATCGATACGAAGAAGGGATGATGGATGGATACGAAGGACATGGATATGGAGTATGTATACGTAACTGATGGACACAAGCTGATGGATACGAAATCCAAGGATACGAAACTTTCAGCCTACTAGCAAATACAAATTTGGATTGATCATAACTCTCATTCTACAAGTCCAAATGCTATGAAATTTTCACAAAGGCTTTCTTATTCACTCAGGAACGTTCATGATCGATCTCAGCTTCATTGGTCTATTTTTGGATGGATACGAATCAGGATCGATCCCAAACGACCCAGATCGATCTGGTGGGCCCACCTGCGCATGAGAAGAGGTATTCCAGGTTTTGGGGTGGATATTTTTAGATCTGCACCTATAAATAGCAGCTCTATGGAAACTAAGAAGGGATCTTCTTCTCCTTTTCAAGGCTAAACTCTGCTATTTTGGTTATTGACATTCAAAGGATTGTAGCTATAATCAAAGTATAAAAGGAATAAAAGGATCAATTCAAAGTGGATGTAGGCCGGAGATAGTCGAACCACTATAAATCTTATGTCTTCTCTTGCTTTCTTTCATTTTAATTTTATTATTAATTCATTTTTGCTCTCTACATTATATGGATCTATAATCTGTGATTGGATATTGAGGTTTTGTGTGTAAATGCTGGTGCTTTCGCGACATTCGGGGTTTGTGACCAATTTTGGCTCAAACACTTTGGTGCTTTCACTGGGAAAGACTAGCAACCGCAATAACGGATTTGGAGTTCAGATTTGGAAAGCTAAAGGATCGGATTTTGGGAAGCAATGGCTAAGAAATCAACAAGGAGACAGAGAACGGAAAGGAGTCAGCATGAAGGAAGTCGAGAGGCCTCTTCAGGAGCTAATTAGACCTCAGTTTTCATCACCAGAGATGAGATGGAGATGATGATGGATGCTGAAAAGGCAGGAGGAGACGATGCAGAACATACTCCGACAAGTTGGACAAGCTGGAGTGCAAAATCAAGAGAACGTAACTACAGGAAATGCTGGAAATAGGGATCGTGAAGCTGGATCAGCAGGAGCGGAGACAGTTCAGAATCAGGATCAGGAGCATGGAGCAACCAAGATTCACGATAGAGTGGGACCCGTCAGGAATAGTCCCTGAGCTAGGGGGACGCCCTTGAATCATGTTGGCTCAATTCCAGGAAGGGTTCCAGGCGGTGTTGTGCAATTTGGCATTGATCGGGATATAGATGCTCGTCCAGAAGGACAGGTTTCAGGATTCCCTCGCGAACTCGGGGGGCAGGTTGGAGATCGCAGACAGAGGCTACCACTTGATGACAATGACAGGTTAGCGGACATGATCAGAAGGGCTATGAGCGAGAATTGGTGAACAGAGATTTGGAAGGCATGAACTGGAGTCCTTTCACTCCTGCAATCAGGCAGGCTAGGAATCCACCGAATTTCAAACTACCAATGCGGGAGATGTATGATGGGAGAACGGATACCGCTGTTCACTTAACGAGGTACATAAAGCATATGGAAGTACTGGGGGCATCGGGGGGAGTTATGGCTCGATGTTTCCCTTTGTATCTGACGAATATAGCAACACTATGGTTCAGATAATTGGAAAGCGGCTCAATTGGCACTTGGACGGGGTTGATTGAGAGGTTTATGAGGCAATTTCGGGTCCACATCATGAGACCCAAGAATGTGATGACTTTAACATTGATAAAACAATGGAAGGGAGAATCACTTAGGGATTTCTTAATCAGATTCAATGCGACAGTAGCTTCGGTGGATCGACTCGATCCGTCGATGGTTTTGATGGCAGCAGTTTCAGGGATTGCGGATAATTCGGATTTTAAGATATCGTTGGAGCGGGATCCACCGATGGATCTCGAGGAGTTTTACCAGGAAGCAGAGAGGTTTCTATGACAGGAAGATGCGAAGGCTGAAAGAGAGAGGAGAGAGGTTGAAGTTTATGCGGTAAAAAGAAGATGAATGACAGCGGTAACACATTGAAAAGGCAACGGAGGGAATCTAAATTCTCTTCTTACACAGATTTGACTGAAACTTTGGAAAGGATTTATTTGGATACTCAAGGACGCCTCCAATATCGAAGGCCGGCAAAAAGGGAACCCTATGAATACGAACGGGCATCAGGAAAGCATTGCCTATTCCATGACCTAGATGGGCACAGCATGAACGACTGCAGGCATCTGAAGGATATTATTGAGGAACATGCAAGGAATGGTCATTTGCAACAATACATAAGGAATCGAGCTATGGCAGTAGGACAAGAGCAGCCACCACCCACCTCAGACAAAGATGGCACTGGATCTAGGCATCGTCAGCTTATTATTAGCTGAATGGATTTATGGCTTTGAATAAGTAATAAACCCCAAAGTGATGCGGCTAAGTCAATTACACATGTACAAGATCGAGGACGGTCCTTAGGCATGCTCTGAGATGATGATAAACCATGATGCTCGGGTATATTAAATCTTTTTTCTTTCTATTTTCTATGGACTCTGGTTTCTTTCTTGGTACTATGGACATTTGATTTCTTGGTTGTACAGACTTTTATTTTTTCAATTGGACTTTGTGTTGATTTGATTTGGATTAATGTAATAAATAATACATGTCACGTGATTACGGTCCTGACCGGATAGACGGGGCAGTATTCGCAAGTTACGAGTCCCTTCGCCGGAGAGCGATGGAATGGACTCGAACACAATAAAAAAGTCCTCGACCGGAGTGTCGAGGCCGAAGAATATAAAAGTCCTCGATCGGAGAGCCAAGGCCGGAGAATATAAAAGTCCTAGACCGGAGAGTCGAGGTCGGAGAATATAAAAGTCCTCGACCGAAGAGTCGAGGCCAGAGAATAAAGAAGTCCTCCACCGGAGAGTCGAGGTCGGAGAATACAAAAGTCCTCGACCGAAGAGTCGAGGCCGGAGAATAAAATGTCCTCGACCGGATAGTCATGGCCCGAGAAGGATAAAACAACCCGGCGAGGTTTATGGATTTGGATTTGCGCCCGGAGAGGTCCCGACTTTGGATTTGGACCAGAAGAGGTACTGACTTTGGATATGGGCCCGGAGCGGTCCCGGGTTTGGATGTCGACCCGAAGAGGTCATGGATTTGGTTATTGGATATAGATGGATTAGAACTGGGTCATCGGGTTCGGATGGATATGGAATTGTCTAAGGATTTGGTAACTGTATTCAGAATCAGATATTGACTCAGAGCAGTCGCGGATTTGGATAAGGATGCGGATATGACACTCAAATAGAATGGCTTAGCAATGGATTGGGTCATGGACCGGATGACATGACTATGGATGGAATATGGACTTTGGATGTCGGATTTAAAGCTATTCAAAACACGCCTACCTATTGCAAGGCATGTTTTGGGGGGCAAATGTTACCCCGCCTTTTGGTCAAGGCCGATATATCAATAAGTTGGCTAAAAAGGATGGATATCAGGATCAGAGATCGATTGGAAACAAGGTTATGATCGATACCATTAAAATTGGACCAAGCTCCAATCAAGGAGGGATCGATAGGGAATGATAAAAAAGGCTAGTTGAGGCTACACTTCAAATTTCAGGTCAATCGGAGTTCATATGCTCGAGTTATGGATGGGTTAATATTGGAGAGAAATGGTTTTGGATCGATACCTTCGTATCGATCATTATGATGATTGGTATGGATCGATCGGTCTTCGGATCGATGCATCTCGTATCGATGCACTTTGCATCGACAAGTAGACTTCAGGAAGGGAACAGGTTGATGGGTATGAAATTCGTATCGATACGCACGTATTGATTGGATGGCAAAATAAGTTAGTGCACTTTGTATCGATCAAGGCTGGGATCAATACGAAGAGTGAAACAGTGGCCACAGCGATATTAGATGAGCATTTCGTATCGATCAATTATTGATCGATATGAAGGACACTTGGGATCAATACAAAGGTAGGTGCAAGGGATGGATACAAGGCAATGGTTACAGGGAAAAGCATTTCGTATCGATCACTCATTGATCGATACGAAGGACACACTCAGGGATCGATACGAACATGGCATGGATCGATACAAAGAATGGATGGTGGACGGATACGAAGGACATGGATACGGAGTATGTATACTTAGTCGATGGACACAAGCTGATGGATACGAAATCTATGGATATGAAACCTTCAGCCTACTTGCAAATACAAATTTGGATCGATCATAACTCTCATTCTTCAAGCCCAAATGCCATGAAATTTTCACAAAGGCTTTCTTATTCACTTAGGAACGTTCATGATCGATCTCAGCTTCATTGGTCTATTTTTGGATGGATACGAATTCGATCAGGGTCGATCCCAAACGACCCAGATCGATCTGGTGGGCCCACCTGCGCATGAGAAGAGGTATTCTAGGTTTTTGGGCGGATATTTTCAGATCTGCACCTATAAATTTCAGCTCTATGGCAACTAAAAAGGGATCTTCTTCTCCTTTTCTAGGCTAAACTCTATCATTTTGGTTATTGATATTCAAAGGATTTTAACTGTAATCAGAGTATAAAGGGAATAAAAGGATCAATTCAAAGTGGACCTAGGCCGGAGATAGCCGAACCACTATAAATCTTGTGTCTTCTCTTGCTTTATTTCATTTTAATTTTATTATTTCTTCATTTTTGCTCTCTACATTATCTGGATCTATAATCTGTGATTGGATATTAAGAATTTGTGTGTAAACGCTAGTGCTTTCGCGACATTCGGGGTTTGCGACCAATTTTGGCTCAAACAAAACACATTACGCTTCATATTAAAAATTAACTTTCACGATCCGAGCCATTGCACAAACCATTTCTCTTCTCCACTTCAATGCAACCTCTACAAATAGCAAGTTATATCACAAAGACCCATAATTAACAAATGCCAAAACATCAACGCATTTCTACCACCATGATTAGTAGAATAATTAATAATGTGGACAATAGAGAAAATAATTGTCCAAGTATCGTACTAAAATAACTATCCTACAGTTAACCCATTCCAGAAAGCTTTTAGTTTTCTCAACATCATACTCAAATATCTGTCCATTACTCCATCCCAGAATCTACCCCATAGCTTTTCCACTCAAATCCAACGACTGCATGCTGCTTTCTTTCGCATCTCCATGTAATGAAAAAGAATTTAGGACATCAACTACGTTTTTCATTAATTTCCCCTTCACTGTACTCCATAATTCCTTTTACGAATTGTGAAGCAGCATACATAAAACACTCCTCTAAACTGATGTACTCTCTGCATTTAACTTTTTCAAAATTCTTTACCACTACTATATGTCAGCCATTGGTATAGATATAACAGGAAGAAATATTGTGCATGAGTAGTGAATGAGACATTATGGATAGAGAATGGAAAGAAGATACTGTAGTAATTGATGTTCATTTCTGATTTATAGTGGATTGATAAAGTGAATGCGTCTGAGATCCTCAATTTAAGGGGAACGTGGGATTTCCAATACTGTTACTCAGATTATCAACAATAATCCTTTGATATGATAATTGAAAATTAATATCAACCACTTGATTATTAATAAGAAGAGTTATGCATTTGAAACTTTATTGTTTTCCAACACTTATTGAAATTGTGGAATTTAAGACTGATACTCAATCACTAAGTAGTTTCAAAATTTAATCACCGAATATAAAGTAATCTACGGCCTTTATAGTTTAAATGCAAAGACTAATTTCCTTGGTCTTTGTTCAGACTTTAATCTAAGACTAAAATTATTCAGTTTTTATTTCTCGGTCTTTATTTCCAAAAAAAATTGTAGTGTTATCACTAGGTCGGTTGACCTTGCTCAAAGGCTTTCAATAAGTTAGCTTCTTGAAGAACAGCCAAAGTCCACTACCGAGATCAAGCAAGACCTGGTTGAATTCAACCCTCCTCCTCTATCCGTAGCTTTTCTTAGAGAGACCATTTTCGTGTCGGTCATGCTACCTATGCCTAGAAGCACTCAAAGCGTGTCTACTGCTTCGTTGCATAGCTCTCCTTCAAAAGGAAAAGGAAGCAAGGAAAGAGGAAGGAAGAAATCGATGACTCGAGTGGGCCATATTCTGGAGATGGGAAGAAACGAAAGAAGCAAAAGCTCAAGAAATGAATGTTTGCTTATTTTGGTGTATAACGGTAGGAACCAACTTTTGTTTAGGCCGATTTTTTGCCGGTTTGGCCCGCTTTTGCTTCTATTCTAAATCTTATTAACACTTGCATCTTTCTTTGAACTTTGCTTTATGTGAATAACAAATCCTTTTGTTTTGGTCAATTATTATGTGAATTTGTAGAAGTATTTGAGAAATGCACTTTGCATTCAATGCATTTGCAATCCTCTTCCCATTATCATAATTGGACTAGGTTATTAGTCTGTTTTGTTGTTTAAGCGAGCAAGGGATGATCATCACGGTGTCTATCTGCATGTGCCTGCATACGCCCGTGTTTAATTCTATAACTTTGTCGAATTCTGATCATTTGGAAAGATGTTCAAATATTCCTTCAAAGGACATTTTGAGTATGGTCATGCCTAACTTCGAGCGTCAATCGAAGCAATTCGCCTCGAAATGGTATTTTGGGCATCCTCTTTTGATATGCATATTTTGACAATGCTGAACTCTATTCGTTGGTTGGGACTAACCACTTAAGATAGTGGTTTGAATATCCCTATCAAGCATGTTTGTCTTCGACCATGCCTAACTCTGGGCGTTGTTCGATGTAAGAGATCTTGCCTATCTCCGGGCGCATACCTTTTATCTTGCCTATTCTGGGCAAGGCGTGGATGCTCCACCCGACTCTGGGTGCAAGTTGTAGAGGAAAACTGTCTCGTTCAGCCTATGAATGTTTATACTTCTACCCCAAGCCATAGGTTAGAGGAGTTATTGGGTATCTACCTCCAGATACTCGATGTTGTTGAGCTTTGTGCATCCAATCAAGAACTATGAAAGCTTAGCTAGCACCTATCTCTGGGTATCTTCATACCTACATTTTGCGTAAGCAGTTTTATTTAAATATAACATTGTTCACAGTGTAAAGTCAAGATAGACAGACTCATGAGCTCCAAAAGTAATTTCTCTTATAAACATGAGAAATGACAGATTCCGTCTCGTTACATACATCTGATAAAATATGTACAAATTCACATTCAAGTGAAATAGCGTGGTGAGTGTTCGCCATTCCATGCCCGTGGAAGCAAGATTCTGTCCACCATTGCCAGCTTGAATGTGCCATCTCCAAGCTTTTGCTCAATTGCATACCGACCTTCCTAACTCGGGCCCAAGTTCCTTGGGCCTAGGAAGATGTGTTTAAGAATAGGGTCAACAATTTCAAAGTTCCAAGCCCTAACCTTGCTATTGTAGTATCGGGCGACTCGGCTTCGATGTGTAGCTACCCTCAAGTCAGCTTCATCATGTTTCATATAGATCATATCGAGAGACTCGATCAGGAGTGCCTCGTTCATTCTGGGGTCATAACTAGTCATTCAATAAGAAGGTACTTTGAGTTTAATGGGAATCATAGCCTTCGATCCATAGGCTAGGGCGAAAGGAGAGCGGTTGGTCGTGGACTTATGAGCTATTATGTAATCCCAATGTTCTAATCGTAATTCGTCGACTCACTTTCACATGGCTTTCTCCAATCGCTTCTTGAGAATGGACTTGATAACTTTGTTCACTACTTTGACCTGTCCATTCCCCTGGGGGTGTGCTCCTGCTGCAAATCTTTTCTCAATGTGATGCCGATGGTAGAAATCCTTGAACTCGACGCTATCGAGTTGGGTTTCGTTGTTAAAATAATCATTTTTAGGAGCCCAAAGTGGCAGATGACATTCTTGGCTATAAAGTTGATTAGCCTTTTGGTATTGATCGTGGAAAGCGGCTCTGCTTCAGCCCACTTCATAAAATAGTCAATAGCAACGATGGCGTACTTCATGCCACCTTTGGATATTGGTAGCACACGAATGATATCGATTCCCCAAAAAGCAAATGGCTAGGGATTGACCATTTGAGTAATCTTTGTTAGTAGGGCTATTGGAATCTTAGCGAATTTCTGGTATTTGTCACACTTTTGGTGTAATCATTTGCATCCAAGTTGACAGTAGGCTAAAAATACCTGTAACGAAGGATCTTCTTTGCTAGGATTTGCCTCGATGTGGTCGCCACAGGCCCTTTCATGTATTTATCTTAAGACTTGCTTGGCCTCACCGTTGGTGACACACGAAGCATATGAACAGTGAATCCCTTCTGGTAAAGAACTTCTTGCATGATGAACCTTGAAGCTTTACAAAGGAGTTGGTGTCAATCGTTTTTCCTGTCAGGAAGGATTCCTTTCTGCAAATAATTCTTTATTGGAATCATCCATGACTCAGTTTTACATTCGGACCTCATGATCTAACCGACATCGATCTGGTCGCTGCTCGGAGTCTATAGAACTTCTACCAGGACCAAGCCCATGAGATGCTCATCTTCAAATCTGGCTAACTTGGCCAGTGAGTCGACCTTCGCATTTCTCTCTCTGGGAATATGCATTATGGTGCAATATTCAATATCACTAAGCAGCTCAAGAGCTTGGTTTAGATAAGGAGCTAGCCTCGCTCCTTTCGTTTGAAACTCTTTCCTTACTTGGCATACCACTAACTGGGAATAACAAAAGGTATGCAAAGTTTTAACTCCCAGCATTTTGGCAGTCTTGAAACATACGATCAATGCCTCATACTCCGCTTCATTACGGGGGAAAATCGAGTTTTAAAGCATAACAAATCGAACGTTCCTAGGGAGTCACCAGCATAACTCCAGCACCATAACAACGTTTATTAGATGCACTGTCCTACATTTTCCATCTAGCATTCGACACTCTACTGCTCTCCGGAGTGTCATCTCTTGCAGTGTATTCAGCAATAAAATTCACCAAAGTTTGGCTCTGGATCGCACTCCGAGGGTTATAGTTATGTCATACCAGTTCAATTCAATTTCCATTTCAACAGCCTTCCAAAAGTGTTAGGTTGTTGCAGGACCTATTTCAAAGGTTGGTAGGTCAGAACTTTGATCAGATAAGCCTGAAAGTAGGGGCAAAGCTTCCTTGAAGAGATTAACAAGCAGTATGCGAGCTTCTCCAGCTTTGGATAGTTCCTTTCTGCTCCTGTTAACCGCTTGCTGATGTAGTACACCGGCCTCTGGATTCGGGACTCCTCACGCATGAGTGTAGCGCTCAAAGCATGCACCGACACTGCAAAATAAATAAACAAGTCCTCATCCTCCATTGGCTTTGACAGAATGAGGGGTCTCTCTAAGTGATCCACCAGAGACTAGAATGCGTCTATGCATTCCTACGTCCAAGTGAAATTCCTCTTCCCTTTCTTGATCACTCCAAAGAAAGGGATGCATTTATCAGTAGTTCTAGAGATGAATTGACTCAGGGTGGACCTTCCTATTCAAACTCTGGACCTCTTTGATCGTTTTTGGGGCTTTGATGTTCCTCGGTGCTTTGATCTTCTTCGGATTGGCTTTGATTCCATGGGAGTTCACGATAAAGCCTAAGAATTTTCCAAACACAATGCCGAATGAGAATTTCAAAGGGTTAAGCTTTATCCTATACTTCCAAAGAATGCTGAGCATCTCTGCTAAGTCATTGATGTGGTTCCTCAATCACCGTGACTTCACAAGCATATCGTCTACATAGACCTCTATTGCGCGCCCTATCAAATCTTTAAACATATCGTTCACCAACCTCTGGTAAGTCGCTCTAGCGTTGTTCAATCCAAAAGGCATGATAAGATAACGGTACAGTTTAGGTCAGTGATAAAGCTAGTGTTCTCCTAGTCTGGGATGTGCATCGGAATCTGATTGCATCCAGAGTACGCATCCTTGAATGAAAGCAATTTATGCTCGACCGTCGAGTCAACCAGCTGATCAATCTTTGGGAGTGGGAAGCTGTCCTTCCAGGATTCCTTATTTAGGTTGGAATAGTCGACACATGTCCTCCACTTCCATTAGCTTTATTCACCCGGAGTGGATTGGATACCCACTCCGAGTATAAGGAGTCGTGGATGAAGTTGTTATCTTTCAACTTCTCCACTTCTTTCTTGAGTGCAGCGGATCTCTCCAGACCTAGGATGCGGTGTTTTTTTCACAGGAACGCATTTAGGGTTGGCTTGCTATCTCCGACCATATTCCACACATGTCTGAGTGAGTCTAGGTGATTACATCTAGGTTCATCCAGAGAAAACCAACCAACTCCTTCATCATCCTCATATCGAGCTATGATGCAACCTTCAGGATCAGTGTAGGACCATCCTGGCTTATTGGGATGTTAATCATCAACTCGGCTAGAGCCACCTTCGCATCCTCCGACTCTTTTCTCGGATCCATATCCTTATCGCACCGACTGTGCTACCCAAGATATGGCTCAAGCGGTGGTTGTTATGCATCCAAAGCCTTGATGTAGAGAGTCCTCTCCACAACCTTTCCTTTCTCCTTTCGCTTCACCTCTTTCAGCTCAACGATATAACATTCCCGGCTAAGCCCCTGATCACCTTTCACTATTCCCACACCGTTCTTTGTCGGGAACTTCATCGTTAAGCACCAATGAGCTATGGCCGTTCGAAATTCAACAAGGGCCGGTTAGCCCAAGAAGGCATATAACTAGAATAAATATACAACACAACAAAAGGCACGACCCATACTCTCTCGCGGTCGTCCTCTCTAAGCACCATCAGAAGATCCACACATCTCATTAGATCAATAGCAGTCCCGTTAAATTCCTAAATCCGAGATTTACACTGGTTTAAGTTCCTACCCTCTAGAAGCATATGGTCATAGGCTTTCTTAAGCAAAATGTTGACTAAACTACCACAGTTAACTAGCACCTTCCTCACAATTACAGAGCCAAACATGGTCGATATCACTAGCGAATCAATAGTCGGGGCCTCTACCCCATCAACATCTTGATTTCTGAAAACCATATAATATGTCATAGCGCTAAGTTGTTTTGCTAGAGCACCGTGACAACAAAAATGGCTCTCATTTATTGTATGCTTCGAAGCACCCACATATCGCTCCATCTCGTTCCAGCTCTTCTCAACTGGATGCGGTCCTTCGATAATGGTATTAATCACCAGACTTTTCTCAAGCTACCTGGGCTCACCAACACCATGCCTTATTTTCCCCTACTGAGGATTAGATGTTCCTTGCCCGCCATCCTCCGGGGCTTGCACAAACTATTGCCACTTCTTCTTGCAAATCAAATCTTTGATCGCATAATGCAGATGTCTACATTCATTAGTGTTGTGACCTACATCTCATGAAATCTGCAAAACTTGCTAGACTTCTTCTCCTTTTCAATCGACTCACTCAGAGCTGGCTTCTTAGACTGTTCATGGCCTTAGTTGCCAAGTACATGTTTTCAAACGAGTTATTCAATGGAGTATGGTTGTCATACTTTGGGATTCTCGGATGTCCCCTTGAATCTGATTTCTTATCTTTAGCTCCATTGTTGTTCTTTCTCTATCCGCCACTTCTATTTTCCACATTAGCATCGACATGTCGGAATTTCCTGCGGACTGTTTCACAACCTGTGCAGTTAATGCCCCGCTATAACCCTGCTATATCTCATAGCAGATTTCTACTGCTATGATTTTTCCATCTAGCCCCAAATATAGCCTTTCCGCTTTAAGCCCCGCTATTTCCGCTATATCCCGTTATTCCCACTATATTCTGCTATTTCCGCTATATCTTTTTTAAAAGAAATGAATTGAAAAATGACATTTGTACATTATAAAAATTATGAAATTAATTTATTTAATTAAATTTTTAATATTTTTTCAGAAATGAAAATACTCTAATATTATACTAAATTCAATTATGTTATATAACAGTTTACGTTTATTTATAGCATATTCGCACGTGTTTTTATTTAAAATTATTTATGTATTAATTATAATTCAATTGGGTATTAATTTTTCATTTAATTACAATTTGTATATTTTAAAAACATTAGGTACGGGTTTTATATGCTCTTTTAGAGTCATCCGCTATATCCCGCTATATCCTCGTTGTATCCCCGCTATGACTTTTTGCATCTCCGCCGCATTGAATCTGCCGAGCGCTTTAACTACACAGTTCACAACAAAATTACTTTGTATCACCTCTACCGATTGATCAACATCGGTCTTTTTGGTGGTTGTGCTTGCCTCTTCCAAGCGCAAGAACATAGTTGCCTTTCTATAGAACAAGTTAATTGTCGGTGGGAGTTTCATCTTCATCCACCTCCCGAAATTGGTTTTAGGATGGATCCCTCTAATTATTGCTATCAATACAATATCTTCTTGAGCATTGCTCACTTCGATCACTGTGGTATTGAACATGTGCAAGAACCTTTTCAATGATTCTCCCACTCCCTAAAAGAGGTTGGACAGTGACATGACGTTCTTTGGACAGATAGTGTGCATATGGAATTATTCAATGAACTTTCATGCTAATTGCTCGATAGACGATATGGATCTCGATGGCAGCTGGGTGAACCACATCATCGCCCCCCCTCCAGAAAAATCGGGAAACAACGATATCATATAACATCAGTAGCTCTAGCAAAATCCATGTGCTAATCGTACTTCATCAAAAGTTGCCTCGGATCCGTCTTCCCATTATAAGATGGCATCATTGGCAACTCAAATCTCCTTGGGTATTCCTTGCATAGGATATCTTCCATAAACGGATTCTGGCTCGGGGAGGAACCCCAATCATCATTGGTTCGATGTTGGCTCTCACTTATAAGTCTCCTTAACATTTAGTCAAATCCGACTCAGTGGATCTACTGAACGGTGGTAATCGTGATCCACCCCATATGCTTGGGCTGGCAAATGCTCTTGGTTAGTTTCACGATAGTTGGGTTCCCCTGACTTCGGGAGAACAATTCATTCAGTAGTTCCATGTACATAGTCTTTTCATGGCAGATCCATAGCGGTCACTTGATCTACAACATTCTGGCCATCTACAGCACGACCAGAAGCAAAACCAGCACCTTCCTTAGGATGTCGACTGCTCGAACCTGCATTGGATGGTTCAGTACCGATACCTCTCGATGGATAGGTACGAATCCATAAACTTTTGTCGTGGTTTGGTTCGGGCCTTTGTTTTGACTTTTTAGTTTCTTTTCTAAGCATCCTTTGCTTACTATCCCTTTGCCTTTGCTCCAATGTCGAGGAACTATCAGATTCTGAACCAGAAGGTGTCAAGTCCCTCCTACTTCTCTTATGGTTGTTAGTCAATTGATTCAGCAAATCCAAGCTCTATTTCATTTGCTGATTCAACTCATTACGGCTTTCCTGGAGCTTGTATTCCATTTGCTTCATCATATGGTCCATCTCAACCCTAGTAATCACATCCGTTGGGTTCTAACCTTCGGTAGCGGTTGGTTGTGCAACATTCTCAACATTCTCAGCAGCTCTTGAAGTGGTGGATCGATAATTTCAAGCGGCCATTCTGAAATAGTCTAGTAGACTTTCTAGAAATCTGATTAGTTTAAAAGAGTAGAAAACAAGGAAAATTGGATCTATCTCTTGGACATAAGCAATTCAATAATAGATGATGGATCCAAACGGCTCGAGAATCACCCTCTCAGTGAAAGCACCAAAATATTAGTACAAAAAAATGACACAAACACCCAAGAAATTAAGTAGAGAATGAAAATAAAGAAATATAAATGGAAAATGAGTAAAATCAGGATAACAAACATTTGTAGTGGTTCAGCCAATTATTACTTACGTCCACTTGGGATTTCTATTGCTTTTATTGCAAATTTTTTAAGTACATTTCTTATGGATCGGTCGGGATCCACGGGTGATTACAAGGTATGCAAAAGTTGTAAGGAAGCAAAAGGATCCTTGAAAATGAGCCCCTAGCCACTTATTTATAGCTTCAGGCCATCTGAAAGTTCTCATTCACGATCTCCTCCATGTTCGTCACGTTCAACAGTGGTTCCTCTTGAGAAAACGTGGCCATTTCAGCAAACAACTATGGATCGGTACCATCCATAAGATTCACTCATGGGTCAATCCCAATGTTTTGTATGATGGCGATTTGTTGTTAGCTTCATGTGTTCGATCATGAAAGCTCTACTAAAGGACCGTTCCTAGGTCAATAGGATGGATTGGTGGTGGAGTAGAGTTGCCGATTTCAAGTGCTTGAGCCATTCGATAGCAAACTGCGTGTGATCGATGCAATGAAGCTTGAAATGGGTTTTTGGCATCGAGAATTATGAATAGGAGGAAGTTGGGGGTAGAATGGATGAGGTTCTAGGATTGATATCGATCCATGGGGACGGATCGGTACCAATCCATCACTTGGATAGATTTGGCTTTGGGGTTTTATGAGATGGCCTTGCCTCCATCTTGCGGTCTTGATTGTACTTGGTTTCTAGACTCAACGATTATCCCTACAAGCCTCCTATCTTGATAGCTTTTAAGTTCGATTTATCAAGTCCGTCAAGGTACTGCCTGGTCTAAAGGTCGAGTAACAATATATATATATATATAAAATTAGGTTAAGTTATAAATTTTGTTTCAATAAAGTATACAAGATTTTATTCGAGTTAAATTATAGATTTTTTTTAAATCACACAATAAATTAAACAAATATATAAATTAAATCATTCAATAAATTAAACAAATGTATATATAATTGAGTTAAATTATAAATTTTTATTAAACAAATTAAACAAGAGTATGTCCATATAAGTTAAATCGCTCAATAAATTATATAAATATAATTAGGTTAAATTATAATTTTTTTAATGAATTGCACAGGAGTGTATTTGAGTTCATTGTAGATTTTTTTTAGATCACACAATAAATTAAACAAATTTAAGCGTTCAAAAATCATGATGACTACTATAGAAACCCTAATTACAAATCTTAATTCGCCTCCTCCAGATCTTGCTTCACCAAATCTCGCTCCACTAGACAAATATTTAAAGGCGCTTATAGAATCGAGAGGGGAAGGGGTCTCACATCAGGAAAAATTGATGCCTCATATCGTGGAAATTGGTGCTGCTCCTTCATGCATTTTTGCTACTAATCGCTCTGCCATTGGTGTTGAGGGTCTTCTGGCTAAAATACCCTTGCAAATGTTGGGTGCGTTGTACTGGAATCAATCAATGTATTGATTCAAGTGGGCCTAAGAGTTCATACGTTGGTATAGCAAGAAATAGACATAACCTTAATAGTTTATTTTGTAACAATCATAACAGGAATTCTAAAAATTAAATACTAGCTCAAACTTACCTAATTTTGACCTGAACAAAAAGAAGCCATGGGCTGATGTAGCTAAAGGGACTATAGCAAACATGGAAAAACATCAAGGAAAGGAGAACAAGGGACATATGAAATTGACATATGTGAGGCTAGCATGTAAGAGGAATAATGTTTGGAAACCTTTAGTACATGAACAAATTTTTCAAAGATTTAAAGTAAAATGGGGAAACTCTATAGGGTTTATGTTTTCAGGACTATACCATATTATATTCATTTCTAAGCATACATAGATCGAGTCTAAAAACCGAAAAGTAGATTGAATTATTCGCTAGAAAGAATGGTTTCTTTCTAGTGCCATTTGAAGATTAAAAAGATTATGAAAAAATTCTAAAAAGTGTTCCTTATTTATTTGATTCTAGAATAATAATAATAATAAAGTGGTGTCGTGGCCATAAATTTGACAGAGATACCCTCACTACTAATCCTGTATGGGTAAAATTATTACACTTGGATCTGGAATTCTGGGATGTGGAGGCACTAAGCATCATTACTAGTGCTTTAGGGAACCCTATCGAATTAGATGAAATTACATCTAGAAAATTTAGGCACTCTTTCATCCATGTTTTAGTTCAAATGAATGCTACATCGGAATTTCCTAATGAAATTGAAGTGGTCTTATAGAATGGTAAGGAAGTGTCAATTAAAATATAATATGACTTCAAACCAAGTCGATGCAGTTTATGCAAAGTTTTTGGACATGTTCATTCTCAATGTAAGAGGAAAGAAATGAGGGAAACAATTTAGTATAATTATACTACTGTGAATGGATCTTAATGCTACTTTAACACTAGAGGGGGCATGTGTAGTGTTTATAACTTATGTAGATATTTGCTAAACAGTTTTAAAATCTAAATCAAAACATATATAAATCAACACAGATATATTTATTAACAGGCTGTCACAAATATATCTAACTGTAGTAAAATAAAATAAAAGTAAGAGAGATGATAAAATGAGTTTTATACCGGTTCGGATTAACCAATACCACATCCAGTCGTGTTCAGTATATGTACAGATTTCCTTTCAAACACATACTTTAATCAGGAGCAAGCAAACTAGAATACAATGTTGATATCAAGACAACAAGATACACCCTCCTGACTTTTCGAGCTCAGGGTAGACTTTCTTGATTTAACCGGGTAATAAGATCACCCCTTGATTTAAACGAGCAACAAGCATACCCATTTGATTTGAATGGACAAAAAGCATACCCGCTTGATTTGAATAGGCAACAATCACACCCACACAAATAGTAGTAGAGAGTTTGATTCCAAATACAAATAGTTGTACTTAGGATACATAATATCCTATATACCATTGATAGCATTTTTTCTTTGAATTGATGAGAGAATAATTGCAAATCAGCGAGTTGATTTAGAATGATGAATGTAGTAAAGTAGCGATTGAATTTGAAGAGAATAAAAAGTGGATTTTATGAAATATATAATGAGAATTTGGAATAAGAAAAAATAGAGAAAGTAGTCATTAAAATTCATTTTCTAGTCCCTTTTATATAATGTTTGAAGCGACATGTCTATTCACGAAGAGACGGAGTCAAAAATTCACAGCTATTCAAAATTCAAAAGACATCTCTTCAATGGTACATAAGTTGACATAAATAGGAAGCCCACGTCGTCACACGATTGTATGTTTGGAAAAACAATAATATATTTAAAGTGTTATGAAATTTTGATATTTTATAAAATTATCTAAAAATAATTTTTCAATACTTTTTAATATATAAATTTTTTACAGTATATCTATAGAAATATATTTTGAAAATAGAATACATATTTTGATAAGAGAGTATTCAATGAAAAGTAAGATGCTATTTAAGGACTTTAACAAATTTATCTAACGTCTATTAACTATAAACTATAGTCTTGAAATCTTCATGTTATCATCTTTATACTCATGAGTCTTTATATATCTTGATCATCTCTAAATCTTGATCTCTAGCATTTTTACTAATCAGCCTTTAAACTCGATTATCCTGTTCTTGTATAAACCTATGTAATATCCTGCAAAATGTTCTATTAAACTTGGAAAAGCATCGGTACCTATATTTATATGGTTATTGTCATCAAAATTAATGTCTGTGTTATTAACAATCTTCCCATTTTTGATGATGACAACCATGTAAATATACTTATTATAAAATATAATGTAACTACCCCAAAATTGGTAACTCCCCCTATTTTGAATGACTCCCCCCCTAGTATATGTATATATTATATTTTATATTTTTCTCCCCCTATGTCATCAACAAAAATCGATAAAGAAAAATAACTTCCCTAAAATATGACATGTTAAATACTATGAAATGTGATAATGCTGTTTAT
This sequence comes from Allium fistulosum, assembly GCA_030737815.1. NCBI lineage: Eukaryota > Viridiplantae > Streptophyta > Magnoliopsida > Asparagales > Amaryllidaceae > Allium > Allium fistulosum. The sequence continues at coordinate 798,214,630 of CM060903.1, read as the reverse complement.
GGAATCAAAAATCAATATTAATTGCGAAATAATATTTTGGATATATATATATAATTTCATTTGTTTAAACAATGCATCATAATCTATACACACTTATACAATACAAATCAGAACTAAAGTTAATTATATAGACTAAAAATGTACAAATAAATCCAGTTTTAAGTACAAATTAAAATTAGATTTTCTTGGGAATTTCAACCCATCGTTTAGATCTAAAGATTGAATTGTTGTTGATAACTTCCAATCTTCATGTTCTACTTTGCCTAAGAGTTCAAGCATTCCAGGGCATTGCTTTGAACTTCTTTGGTGAAACCAGAAATCTAACATCGAAGAGAATCGAATTGTTTTTCTTATTCTTTGATCATTTGCATTTGACTTAAATCTAAGTGTTGTTGATTGCGAAGAACGAAACAAAGAGCATTCTTGAATGATTGAAGACTTTCTTCTAAATTGTCACTATTTTTTTGTTTTGAATAATTGATATTTGAATTCATTTTTATGAAAAGAGATGTATAGAGAGAAATAAAATAAGAAGATGAATTAATTTTCGAGTTTTTCTAAAAGAAATACGGTTTTTATAAAAGTGAAAAGTCGATTAGTAACCAAGGTTTTAATTCTCCTTCATCTCACTTGAGATATCAACTAGAGATTTTCTCTAAAATAGGAGATTTGACAACTTGGTCGGTTATCAGTGTTTTAAATCTTCTTCATTTCAACCGAGATATCAGCCCGAGATTTTCTTCAAAATCCAAGATTTGAAACAATGATAGCAACTAATCCCTCTAAATTATAACTAATTTATTCGAATTTCAAATTCTAGAAATACCAAAGTATGTCGACATACATATGTAGCCTATGTCGACATATATGAAGAAATTAGTATGTTTTTTTTAACTTTTGTTTATATTTTATATTATTTTAGTTTATAATTCCAGAGAACAAAAGAATATGATTAACAACAGAATGAAGTCTCTACGCAAACTTCATTAATAAAATAGAAATATACTTAATCATAATGAAAAATACATGAAAATGACATAAATAAAAACTAGAAAACATAAGGAAAGATACGTAGATCTAACCTCATGATGATGGAGAAGAAGAATTTCTACCAAGATTTCTCATTATCTTCCTAAAGTATTTGTCGACTTTGTTTTAGGGGCTAGTGAATTTCTTTCGAAAAGAGCGCTTAAGCTTATTTTGATTATTAATAAGCTTCTCTTGATTCCTACGTGTCTCTTTATTTGAGTAGTGAGATAGTTTGTTACAACTTTCAGGAGATCTAACCATTTCCTCCTCTTCTTCTCTTTCTTCCTCCTCTTCTATTATGTCATCACTTTCTTCTTCTCAAAGAATCTCTTTCTCCTCTTCTCTTGCTAATCATTCTTCCTTTTTGGTAAGAGACTCATAAGGTTCAAATTCGAGAGGGATGTGCATGAGAGAGAAGTTTGTTTTGTCGAAAATTTTATGAGGCAAAATGTTTTCACCTCGCAAATCAATACTAAAATAGTTGAAAATTCTAGTTAGGTACACATCATGATAAAGTGTGTTTTCATGTCTAGATATTTTCATTTGAACAAAGTCATTCAAAATTACTTGAGCACAATTTATATCATATTTTTTGAAAATAGCAGAAAAGATCTTTGAAAACTTTTTTAGTGGGTTTATTGTAATCCCTGTCCTAGGTGTAATACTTTGTTGTAAAATAAGACTTATCAGCATTGCTTTTGGCCTAAGATTTTTGCCTTTAGAACCATACTCTTCATCATTTGAAAACAAGTCATGCATAATTATCTATTTCCATAATCAATTTCATTAGTGGAGAGATAATTTCCACTACTTTTACAAAAAAAAAATTGACCAAGAATTTCGCAATCAGAACAATAGTATTATCTTTTACACTATTTCAAATTGACCTTCTCCTTGATAAAACTTTCCATTTAGATTAGCATAAAATATTTTAACCAAATCGAGATAGAAATTAAAATCATTTTGTGATAAATCGGTTAAACTAAAAATACCATTTTCCAAAGACAGATCTTGTAAACCTTAAGAATAAAATTCATTAAAATTAGCAAATCTTTCTAAAAAGACTTTACCATAAGCAGCATACTGAATATATGTTTCAATGGACTCTTGATCATTGAATGACTTTTGATTTTTTGGTAAGCCTAATGGCTTTGGTAAAGAGGGTTGGCTTAAGGAAGACATTATTGGTTTGTTTTGGAGGAAAAAGAGTAAAGAATATGCTTGATTTTTGAAATAAAGTGTGTGTGTAGAGATGAGGTAAAAAGGAGTGAATAAATAAAGTTTGAATTGTCATGTTCTAGGTGAAAAGGTGTCTATTCAAATTTTGAGATTAATGCAAAAGAGCGGGAATCTCAAATGTTTGAAATTTGAAAAGGTTCCTCAAATTCTACCAGATATGCCGACATACCTAGTTGGCATATGTCGACATATATGCCTTAGTTTTCAAAATTTAAAGATTAAAGAATATATATTTTATATATACATATATACACACACACTTATCATATTATATAAATATTATTTGCGCCAGAAATGGCATAAACACCCGATAATAGTTTTTTGTAAAGAAGTAAATGAAGAGAAGTAAAATTAAACTGAGTAAATGAATAAGTGAGCTACAACAAATAAGCGGTAGTAAAAAACATAGAAGTTTATAGTGGTTCAGCGTTGTATGTTTGCGTCCACTTTGAAGATTATGCTTTATTACTCTCTTGTAAATTGAATTACAATGGTAGGATTGTGCTAACACTTGATTATAATGGAGTATAGGGTAACAAGCAGCGTAAAGATCTTGAAAATGAACTAATAGGTCTGTATTTATAGGGTGAGATGACAATATTTCGCAAAGATTTCGGCCGAGGGCTCTCAAGGTCCATAGGGGCCCACCATAATGATCGGTAGTCATAATTCTTCATTTTGGAACGATCGGTAATGGTTATACCAATCATTATTTTGGCCTCTGATTGATGTGCTATTGTTTGTGTGGGGTCCCACATGCCTCTAGGCTTTGCTCCTAAAATATGGTGTCAATCTAAGTTGTAGTATGTGAGATATTCGTCGATCTCTATTGTATTTGGATTGCTTGCTGAGATACACCGATCGTTATGAACGATCGGTATAGAACGATTGGTAATTTCATGAACTTGAGAGTTTTGACCAATGATCGTTCTTGAGTGCTCCATTCTTAAAAATATTGATGCTCTGAAAGTTTCAAGTGAATTGGCTTTGTAGATTTTGAGATATAGATCGATCTTCGTCGATTTACGTTGTTTTATGGATCATTCTAGATCGATCTATATAAATTCTTCATTCGTCCATAACTCAAGCGTACGAACTCCGATTGACTTGAAATTTGAAATGTAGCTTAATGGGGCCTTCGTTGTTGCTTCATATTGATTGCACTTGATTGGGACCCAGTCCGAATTCGCCCAACTATCCATAGTTCAAAATATCATCGATTTCCGAGCCTCATAACCATCTTTCCGAGCTTCCTGCCTTGATGATCACAGAAGCCATTTAGCCAATTTTATGATATACTGCCTAGTCAAGAAGCGGTATAACATTTGCCCCTCAAAACATGCCATGCAGTAGGAAGGCGTGTTTGGAATTGCTATAAATCCAAAATTCGAAATCCATAATCCGTTGATAGCTGAATATTCCATAATCCAATCCGTTGCCAATCCAATTCCTTGATCTCTCTAGATCGTTAGTGAAATCCATGACTGTTCTGAGTCGATATCCAGTTCCGAATCCAGTCCAAATTCACCAACCAAATCTGCGATCTCTTTGGATCGTTTTATCCAAATTTGTATCCATCCAAAGCCAAATTCATTGCTATTCGAAGCCGATATCCAAATCCATGACCTTTCCGAGTCATTAGCTTAATCCGGGACGCTCTGGGTCCATATCCAAATCCATGACCTCTCCGGGCCGATCATAGATTCTCCGAGCTTTTGCTATACTCCACTCGTTCTCTGGCAAGAAGGGCACAATGATAAGTAGGCCGATCCTATCGCTCTCCGGCGAAGTGGCCCACTTCTTACTTTTTCCGCTCCTCTCTCTCCGGTTGGGACATAGCGCAATATTTGGGTATCCTTCTCGGGCATCGATCCTCAGTCGAGGACTTAATCCATGGGGTATCCTTCTTTGGCTTCGATCCTAAGTTGAGGACTTAATCCGTGTGGTATCCTTCTCCAACCTCGAACCCCAGTCGAGTACTTAATCCGTGTATGAGTCCATCCTGTCACTCTCTAACGAAGGGACTCACACCTTGCAATTATTACCCCATCTCTCCGGTCGGGGCCACAACCACGACCTGTGTTATTTATCGCAGTAGTACGGATCCAAGTCCTTTAAAATTTGTTAGTTATGGTGGTTTATCGCCATCTCAGAGCATGCTTAGGGATCGTCCTCGATCCTGTACATGTGTAAGTGGCTTAGCCGTTTTAATATAGAGTTTATTAGTTATTTAGTTCATGCCATCCCAATCAAGAGATGACGACCTGTGCCCTTAAGCCGGGCTTGCTCCAATTTATGGTGGATGATGGCTACTCATGTTCCATCACCGTTATTCGGTTCCTTCTAGAGTCAATTAGATCCGTTCCCCCAGTTCCATGAGTAGCAGTGCTGATCCATTCTCCTTGGCCGGGGTTTACCCTCGGTTGCTCCAATCTATAGACAAGTCTGCTAGTTTCCCAAGTCCTGGATTGCATCCATAAGTGGTCTCCAATCATTATTTCCATCCTACCCCCTGAGTCTGTGAGGGAATCCCATATTATCTTCTTCCTAACGCGCATCCAAGTTCTGATTGACACCAAACTACTTAGCATTGTCCAACACCCCACCTGGGATCGATCCAGCATAACTCGGGGGCATGCCCCCGTGTCTAGATCAATCGGCGCTGATTGTTTTAAAATGATCAGTACTGATCGTTATGTGTCGACCGAGGACTACCCTTGGCTGTACTACTCCATCCTGATGTCTATTGGCTTCGTTTCATTGGTCCTGGTTTTGGTTTTCCTTAGCTCCTGCTGCTCTAACTCCATGATCCATATTTCCAGCGTTTCCTTCTACTCTATTTCCTTGGTTTTGTGCTCCAGATTTTCCCACTTGCCCGAGGAGATTCTTGATCATCTCCTCTTGTCCCTTTAGCATCCTTTCCTGCATAGCTTCCATCATCGTTTCCATCTCGTCTCTAGTGATGTAGATATATGTATGATTTTCTCCAGCTCTAGAAGAAGCCTCCTGACTCCCTCCATGGTGACTCCTATCTGCTAGTGGTCTTCTTATTGATTGCCTAGCCATTGCTTCCTAGATCCAAGTATCCAAGCTTCCAAATCCAAGATCCTAACTTCCAAATCCACGGGTGCAAGTCTCTCTCAGTAAAAGCACCAAAATGTTTGCACCAAAAATGGCACAAACACCCAATGATAGTTTTTGTAGAGAAGTAAATGAAGAGAAGTAAAATTAAACCGAGTAATTGAATAAGTAAGCAATAGTGAATAAGCGGTAATTAAAAACTTAGAAGTTTATAGTGGTTAGGTGTTGTATGCCTATGTCCACTTTGAAGATTATGCTTTATTACTCTCTTGTAAATCGAATTACAATGGTTGGATTGTGCTAGCATTGATTATAATGGATTCTAGAGTAACAAGCAGCGTAAAGATCCTAAAAATGAACCAATAGGTCTGTACTTATAGGGTGAGACAATGAGATATTTTGCTAAGATTTTGGCCGAGGGCTCTCTAGGTCCATAGGGACCCACCATAACTATCAGTAGTCATAATTCATCATTTTGGAACGATCGGTAATGGCTATACCGATCATTATTTTTGGCCTTTGATTGATGTGCGATCATTTATAAGGGGTTCCATATGTCTCTAGACCTTGCTCCTAAAATATTATGTCATTCTGAGTTGTAGTTTGTGAGATATTCGTCGATCCCTATTTTATTTGGAGTGCTTGCTGAAATACACCGATCGGTATAGTACGATTGGTAATTTCATGAACATGAGAGTTTTGACCTTCGATCGTTCTTGAGGGCTCCACTCTTCAATATATTAATGCTTTGAAAGTTTCAAGTAAATTGGCTTTATAGATTTTAAGGTATTAATCGATCTTTGTCGATTTACGATGTTTTATAGATCGTTCTAGATAGATCCATATAAATTCTTCATTTGTCCATAACTCGAGCATACGAACTCCGATTGACTTGAAATTTGAAATATAGCCTCATGGTGCCTTCCTTGTCACTTCATACTGATTGCACCTTGATTGGAACCTGGTCCGAATCCGCCCAACTATTGTCCATAGTTCCAAATATCATCGTTTTCCGAGCCTGATAACCGTCTCTTCAGGCTTCCTGCCTTGATGATCACAGAAGCCATTTAGCTAACTTTTATGATATGTTGCCTTATTAAGAGGTAGTATAACAGATATTTATATTCATATATACTTATTATTATTTTTGTTTATTTATTCCTATATTAGGTCATTTCTAAAGAATAAAGTATAAAATGTAATAAAGTACCGATTTTACTGTTTCCTTTGTTTGATCTAATTAATCTTCCGTTACCATGAAACACATATTGATATTTTCAGTAACTGGTTCATTGTCACTGGATGTGTTATCCGAATCGTCTAAAGTTGCGTTGTAAGCCCTTTGCCTCTTTTTTTAATGAATCAATGTTTAGTGAATTATTTGTTTCCTTTTGATGCGAACAATCTCTTTATAGACAGCCAGATTCACCACAATCGTCATACTTAAAAACAGTTTCGTTGTTTTCATTTTTACGAAATTTGTTCATCTTTTTGTATTTTTGAAAATTTCGAGCTATAAGAGTAATTTCCCCATCATTTGAATCTTGATTATCAATTGTTGCATTGAATGTGTTTAATTTCTTTTCGGTCACCTTACTTTCCTCTCTACTCTGCACCTGTGCTTCATAGGACATTAGATTACTAATTAATTCTTCAATTTTTAATATACTGATATCATTAGCTTCCTCTATTGCTAACGTCTTTTGATTTTATTTAAAAGAAAGTGAATTAAGGATTTTTTTAACTTGGTCCGCTTTCGAGAGATTTTTCCCTAGAGATACTAATGAATGAACTATATCCTAAAATATAGAATACATTTTAAAAATAGACTCATTTAGTTTCATTTTAAAAATTTAAAACTAGTTGGTTAGCATGGAAATCTTAGTTTGTTTTACTTTACTAGTGTCAACTTGTATGACTTGCAATTTTCTTCGAATTTCAAAAGCATTCTTACAAAATAGAAACGCGATTAAATTCATTTTTATCTAGAGAGAAAAATAAAATATTCATGGCCTTTGAGTTATTGAGTGATTTTGTCTTTTGGTCTGGTGTCCATTGTGAATATTAGTTTGGGGTTCAATGTATTCACTATATAATTTTCCAAATGTAACGACCCAGAATTTTAGTTATTTGAAACTAGAATATTTGATTAATTTTAAATATTGAAAAGTTAATTTTATAGGTTAAATAACTTAAATTCCAAATATAGCGATTTATTGGATAGTTTAAGTATTGAATTTAATAATTATAATCATTTAAATAATTGAATCTTGGATTTTTATTTGGATAAAAATAATTTAAAAGCTTATTTAATCACTATTTAACAAGAATGAAGGTAATAAAAACTTTTAAATTTGATTTAAAAGTGATTTAACTAATTTTGAAAATAATTCGTCTTAATTAACATATAAAAATAGCATTCCGGGGCACAGTCTCGGATTTTGACGAAACCAGTGTCATTGGGTCCGTAGTATTGAGTTATAATACACCGTCAAATTTCGTAGCGATCAAATACATCGTTTGATCGTACGAGATAGAAACGCGTTGAAATTAATATCGGAAATTTAATATTATAATTGGGTTCAAAATGCTATCTTCTGCATATGATCGAATTATGTCTCAAAACTTGTTCCATTTTGTTCAGAAAGGGGTATAACTTAGGGACGCCAGGCGGCACGTCTCAATTGGAGTCCGTAATTATATAGCTAAATATTTTGAATTTTAAATAATTTCTTTTTTCGATTTAACTTTTCACTGCCTTAACCTTTCTTATCAGCCACACGTACCTGTACCACCCACGCCCCCTCTATGATATTTCTATGTCTCCCTCCCTTATTTAAACGTAGCTAAACAGTGAGAAAAAAAAAGGAAACTTCAAAAATTAATTTCTCAAAATCTACTTAATGAAAAAAATTAAAACAAGCTTTAAAAATGGTGATTCGAGGAGAACTTCATGCTGATATAGGTTTGGTAGTGCTCGACCATGGTTTGGATAATCGTGTGTTAGGGGCAGTAAACTAGGGTTTGGTTTTATGGAGTTTGTGGTCATCGATTCGATAATCAGACCTTGGATTTGGAATTGGAGACAAGCCTTTCACCTAAGTTTGAAATTCTGGGAGGAGCGGTGGTCAATGGGGTAATGCATCGTATGGGAGGCTGATGGCGAACCTACAGTTCGCGTTTTGCTATGATGAGGCGGAGGCGATGAAAATGGTATGGACAGGTAGAGATTCACAAGAGAAGTTCAAGGGAATCATCGGATTCTCAATTCGCGTTGCGTAGCATCGTTTCAATGGAGATATTTACACGGCCGTGTCCATCATGCACAGCAGGGGTCGTTATGGGGGGAAGATGGCACATTGCTAATTTTGGTGAAAATGTGTGCAGTATATTTTATTTAATTTAAATTTTTTTTGATAACTTCTAAAATTCATATCTCCTGCATACGAGGTCCGATTGGGACGACACTTTCTGCGTTGCGCTCGTGACGACGAAAGCTTCCCAATAGAATAGTTTTGGACGAATTTGGAGATTGTTGAAATTTGGGCTAAAATCGGAGGTCGTTCGATTTTAGTTCCAAACCGAAACGCCTCGGCGACAACATAAAATAAATGTGAGTAAATCTCACTCATTTTGGATAACTGGATTTATTTTAAACTGTTAAAATTATTTATTGGTTGGTTGGATGAATTGATAAATTATTATCAGTTGGATTTTATATTATATATTAGTATATATATTAGTATTTGGGTATATTTCCTGCCGATTGGAGCGGAAGAGACACTATGCACGGATGACCCTTTTTATTTTGATATCCCACCTCCAAGCGGTGATTATATTTTTCTGATTATATAACATCTGTGGTTGCAGGGAAACAGGTTGGAGGGATCCAACTGGATTCTTCAAAATTTTTTATTTTAATTTCATATATAGTGATATATAATGTGTTTTGAATAATCTGTTATAGATTATGATGTGATTTGATTTATTGGATGCTACAGTAGCACTGGCCTTAATTTGTGTATTATAAATACCATAAATAATATTTTCGAATTTAAAAACGAAATTTAAAGGCGATTTTGGAAATGAAAATATTTATATTGAATTTGGGATTATTTAAAAAGGAATTGATTTGGATAAAATAAATGATTGGATTTTGGATATTTATTTAGCTATTTCGTAAAATGGTTTCAAATAGAGAATTTTAAATTGTGCATTTTTTAAACGATGGATTTTTAAATGAGATTCTTAAAATACGAAATCGAATTTGAAAAAAAGATTTGAATGGTTTTGGAATATAGTTTGGATTATTTAAGAAATAGATTTATAAATGGAATTTTAATTTGAAATCAATTTTTAAATGGATTTTAGTAATATAAACTTATTATAAACTGGAAATGAGTTTATAAAATTTATAAACAATGTTTATAAATAAAGTGAAATGATTATCATTTGATAAACTGGAAATATAAATTCACAATGAGAATTTATAATGAGATATGGAAATTGGTTTAGAAAGAAATAGTAGATTCTATTTCGAAATTTGGAAAAGGTCATGAAATTGGAAACATAAATCGATTTGTGATAAATCGAGAGAGATTATAAATATAAAATTGGTTATATTGGAATTTTAAAAATATATTGTTATCAAGAAGTTAAGTTTGTTTTAAAAGGGGATTTTTATTTTTTAAACTATGTAGTTTAAAAACTATTATCTGTATTAAAATATTTTGAGAAGTTGGTTTTCCAAATATTTAATATTAGTGGATATGAATTTTAATTTTTATAATAAGCTTTGTAAATCGATTAGTTTTATATAAAAATGAATTGGAAATGAGTTATCGTTGATTATTTAAAAGGGTTTTGATATTTAAAATAATTACTTAAACGTGTTTTGAAATTAAATTATTATTCTTTAAAAATACTTATTATTTTACATAGAATTTAAAAGTAAGTAATTGGAATTTATTTATAAATACTCTCGAGATTGTAAACCGGATTTTGTTGAATGGATGTGATTTTATAAGAGAAATCTTATAATGGGATTTCTGGAAACTTAAGAAATTTCCAAAATAGATAGATACAGAAACTTCGGAAATAACTTTGAATTCATAAAAGAAGTTATAAATTGTTAGATCGGATTATGAATACAGCAAAATAGGCATAGGGAAGAAGTTGCAAAAAAATTATTCTCAAGGACAACAAGTTTGCTTTTTAGTCTGAAGGACACTTTTTAGTGTAAACAGAAAATGATAGTTACAACTATCATTTTGTGATTTACACTAAAATGTGTCCTTTAGCCTAAATAGCAAACTTCTTGTCCCCGATACTAAATTTTTCTCCAACTTTTTCCATGAGCCTAAAAACCCCTTATGAATAAGTATAATCGGTATTTTTTTGGAAATTGTAAAAAGAATTGGTAATGGATTCCGGGAGTTTATGAAATAGCTATAACGGGTTGAGAATTAGAAAATGAATTTGTAAATGTTTTATTAAGTGGGTAAAAGGGGAAATCCTCTTTTGTTTTGTAATTATAATAATACAATCGTGATAAGCTATGAAAATTTTCTAAGTGTTTATATTAGAAATGGTTTTGGAAAATAAACTTGTAATATTTTCCTAAGTATTGAAGGGGAAGGTCTTGGAAATATTTTAACCATGAAAGGGTTTATATAGAAATATTTTTCTAAGTCATGGATTTTAAATTGAATTTGGAAATATTTCTAGGTACTGATGTGGTTTGAAAATATCCTGTTATGGATATAAGTATTCAAAATTGTTTTCGAATATTGAAATATTGAAAGAGATTTGAATATATATCTTTGTAAAGATATTTGAAATAAATGTTTGAAAGATTTATAATACGGGCCCAGTGACTGCTTATGTGTGTAATTTGATAGTTATATAACCGACTATCAAATCAGCCCAAATTCGTTGATCGTTTCGAAGAGACCGAGATCAGATTTAATTATCCGAAATCCACTTCGATCCGATTTTAGTGTGACTATAATGACCCTTAAATTTCGATAATGAAAAATAGTTAATTTAATGAGATTTTGTGATTAAATATTGGAAGAAATAAAAATTGGGATTTATTATAACTAAAAATGAAAGGTAACAATGTAATTAAAGTTAATTATTAACAATTGAAATGAAATTCCAATAAAGGAAATAATGTAAATGTTATACTTGGTTTTAAATTGAATATAAGAAAACAAATGTAAATATTTAATTAACTAATGAAATAATATATTGTTAATGGTAATTGTATAAAATTACTGTAATGTAAGAAATTGTAACGTTTGTTTGTAAATAATGAATTTATAAATGTGATGAAAGGTTATTGGTAATAATTATTATATGTTATTAAATTTAATTAGAAATCAATTGCAATTAATTCCCTAAATTAGTGCAGTTAATGTAGGTAAGTTGATAATGCGAATGTTGATTAATTAGTGGAATAATGTATAATTAATTGTCATTGATAATGGTAGTGGGGTAGTAGTAGTTATAACAATTAATTGTAAGTAATAAACTTACAAATGTTATAAAGTGTAATAATGGTGATGACTGTTGTTTGTTACCAATATATTTAATCAATTGAAATTAAATGCAATTAAATGTTGCATTAATGTAAGTTAAGACAATAACTGAAATTTGTGAATGTAATAAAAGGAATAGAAATGTAATTATAATTTCCTAGGCAATAAATTGATTTAATAAAAGAGTGAAACCAGGATAAATAATTAATTTGGATTTTTATTTAATTAATGTGTAAAGTTGACAAGATTGAATATAATTGGAATGTAGTAGTTAATACAAATAAAAGATAAAAATTGGAGAATATGGGTGTAATAAGATATAAACCATGATAATTAATCCATAGGGTAACAATTGATTGTATAATAAGATGGAAAGTCAAATAAATGAATTTACTGGAACTTTGAATTATAATTACTGAATTTATTGAAATGGAAATTAAACACTATAAATTGTGAAATATTCAATAATAACTTGATATAGAAATTTGTTTTAAAAGGATTATAAATTACTAAGTAATCCAAAATGATAGAAATTGTAAATTATTAAATTTGAATTGAAAAGTGATTAAATTAATTTAATATTAATTTATCTAATTAACGTGAAAATAGCCATTTTAGCAACTGTCTTGGATTTTGACGAAACCAGTTTCATTGGATCCATAACAGTGAATTATTTTAAGGTTTAAAGTTTCGTATCGATCGGACTTGTTGTTTGATCGTATGGACTCGAAACGCGTAGAAATCAATTTAATTGAAATCAATTTGAAATAAGCTGATTTTTTAAGAGAACTTCTGTATACAATGGAATTAGGATTTGAAACTATTTCCATTGAGTTTAAAAATATCGAAAACATATATTTCGATATATTGGATGACCCATTTCCGTTTCGGGAACGAAACGGGCATTTCGGGTCGTTGTTATCGTTTCGATCCAACCCTGCCTATATATAGGCTGTTATAAACCCTAACTGTTTCTCACTTCATTATTTTTGTACATACATCCCCTTCCTCCTCCTCAAATGACAGAACATCAAACCTAATTCCCAAATTTCAAAACCTAATTTCAATTTCAAAAAAAAAGGTGGATCTGCAGCAGCTTCGGGTCGCGCTTCGGGTTTCAGAGGCAAAAACCCTGCAGCAACTTCAAGTTAGGAAGAAAATGACTCGGGTCTCGGGTCGTTTTGGCAAAAACTCAGAGCAAGCACCGGAGATTTGAGGCAGCGGACCGAAGATGAACCCGAAGTCGACCTAGGACCAGAATTTTTCAATATTCTAATTATCATAACTTTTTCATACAAGCTCGGATTCACGCACGGTTTATTTCGTTGGGATTGTATCGAAATTTTGGACATTTTGACACTAGTTTGGTAAAATTCCGAGACTGTTGAAATTTGGGCCTTTATTTAAATTTCAAATCGATTTGAAATTCAAAGGTGAGTGTTTTAACCCACTCAAAACTTCTAAAATTTCTTATGTTTGTTAAATTTAATTTATAGTGTGATTAGAAATTTATTTATGACTATTTGGTATATTTAAATTGCTATTCATGTTAATTTGAAGTTATTTGGATTTAATTGCTATTTAATTTATTATTGAATATAAATTGCGAGTTAATACCTGTTATTGATTTTCAGTTCTATATTGATATTTATTGATTAGTTCGGATGATTTTTGTAATGGATGTTTTATTGTTGGTATTGGATGAATGTATGTTGTATTTTATATCGTTATACTACTGCAAGTTGACTATGGGTTGAAATGATACATACCCGAACGATCTTATAGATTAGGGGAAAATCGTTATGGGTTGAAATGATAAACCCGAACGGTTTTCATTGATTTGAAAATGTTGATTTTTTTGGTACTGGTTGAAACGATATATATATCCATATAAATTCTTGAATTTGGGCTATGTGCTGGAATTGAATTATTTTAAAGGTTTAAGTTAAACTTAGAATTTTTCTAATTAAAGTGGTTAAAAATTAATACCTCGAATTATTTGAGATCTTCCAATAATTATATTAACGTTGTACACTTGATAAGAGATGGAAAATCCCATAACATCTCTGAAGCCGTTGCACTCACATTTTATTTTAGATTAATTTGACTTACATAAGATCTTTTAGTTCTGACCCGAGTGTTTTGTTTCCATTACGCTCGAGTCAGTCTGAGCTTTTTCAGTGTATTGAAGACCATTTTATTTTCTGGAGGACAAAGACGAAGATTCAGTATATTATTACTATTTATTATATTTATTCCACCACATCATGTATTCCGCTGCAATATTTGTTTATTTATGATGTATGTATAACTCTGATTTGAATGTGTAAAAGTGCAATCAAATGTTATTTGTAAAACAGCTTCAAGAACTGTTTATTTGATTATTATATTTTGGCGTTCCGCTGCGAGATTCTATGTTCTGTTTTTCTTTCTTTTTTTTCTTTTTTTCTTATTTACCCCATTAACAATCCTTCCTTTTGAATGGTTTGAATTAGACATGTGTGGTTTATTGTCGATTTAAACCGTCCAAAAAGGTGGGTCGTTACAGTTGGTATCCGAGCTTTGGTTTAGACATACCTTAGCCTGTTGGGGTTAACTCATTAGAGATAGGGTAGTTATACCCTAGAATGAGTTGTCTGAGTGTATTTGCGAGAGCGCGTATTTGTTAGTGTTATAAAAAAATGTTTTATATAAGTTTTGAAATCAAATTATATTTTTCCTAATATTATATGATATATATATAGAGGAATAAATTTTTATAACTAATATAGTTATTTGTAATGTGTTTGATTTATGAAATGGTAATATTTAGTTATTATCATTTATTGTGGATTAGTTGAGTTTTTGTCAGTTTATAAACATTGGCTAATTATTTTTGATTGAATTAATGCACTAAACTCTAGTTTAATAATGGTGTATTAAAGAGAATAAAATGAATAATTTGGATATTTGTTTATGGAATTGAAATGTTTTGTTGTGAAACTTATTGTTGTTGATTGGTAGTTTCAACTATTGAAATAAAATGGAATATTTGGTTATTTGGATAGTCAAAACTTCTGAATTAATATATGAGTTGAAACTTAATAATTGTGTTGAATTATGCAGTTGAATTTGATAACCTTAATTTGAAAGCAAGTGAAACAAGGTTAATCTATTATAGTTGAGTAGAATTATTGTATACATTATTGGCATGTAATGTAATAATATTTAAAAATTGAAATTGTGAACTTAGTTAACATTTATGAAATGTGTCGTAAATAAATTGAAAGGTAAAGGTGAAAACTAAATGGGATAAGCAAATATGAATTAAAAGTGAAATGATTATAAATAAAGCCATGACTTGTAAATTGTTGTGAAATAAATGGATGTTGCAATAAATGGTTAGAAATAAAGTTGTGATAACTTTAAACTCGAACAATGTCTTATAGAAAGGAATTAAGCTTTTTCAAATTGGTTATAAACTTAGGAAAATTCCTTATGAAATGATTTGCAGATAAATGTAGTATTAAATGAGAAATATTACATGTGAAATGAATGTAATTTGAATTGAGGAGAAATATAAGCAATATTATAAGGATGAATATATAAATGTTTATATTAAATGGAGAAATTTTGTGAAACAAATATTAAAGTATGAAGTGATATTTGTGTTAATCAATGAGATTAATAATGAATTTAATTGAAATGCAATTGTGATGAAACAAATTCGAATAATTACATAAGTTGTATGTATATTATTTTATTCGCAAAATTAATTTGATCCGGATTTGAGTACATAAAATCGAGGTGAATTACACCATTCCGTGTTAGGATTTTTCATTCGATTCTTGATGGCGAATATTTGATATGGATTTTTGGTTTGATTCTAGAATTCTCTATCATAGTTTATAGCTATGCAAGGAGAGTGATGGTTTCTAGTCAAGAAACCATATCGAAGTCTGCACTAGGGAAGTTGAATGGACAATACTAGTTCGAAAGAGAACTTGTGTGATCGAGCGAGCGATCGAATGTGATTTTGCGAAATGATGACATATGTACATCTTATGTTCTAATATTATTGATATGCTTTGATGCTGAAATTGAAAGTTGTTGAGTGGGATATCTTTGTAATTTAAATTGGAATTTTCTTGTATGAAAAAACTACTATTGATTTAAAACCATTTTTCAAAACTATTTTCTTTTGTTTTCTTATACAAACTATCTTATTCTATTTTATTTACAAAACTATTTTACAAACTATATTAATTACAAAACTATTTTACAAACTATTTTACACAACCATTTTATATATAAAACTATTTCACAAAACGATTTTATTTACAAAACTATTCTAAATTCAAAACCTTTTATAAAGCAAAGGTATTGAATCTCATATGGCTTTCCATACAGCGAAATTGATTTTGGAAAATTTTGATTCTTGTATAAGATGGACTTTATATAAGTACGAGTGATTTTGAAACTGTTGATTTTGGAAGGTATTCGATCTGAAGAGATAAATCTTATATATAACAGAATATATATAAGAATGATTTGATATATTTGAGATTATTGATTTTGGAAAGTACTTTATTTGAAAATGAAATCTTATATATATTGGAATTTATATAAGTGCGATATTTGAAGCTATGATTTTGAAAGGGTACTATATATGGTATGTTATATTTTAAAGTAAGAGGTTTGGGGAAGTACCCTCCGCGAAGAAGTATAGTATGATATGCTTCGACCCAGATGGACTTGGGGAATCCAGGAATGGATTCGACCGATAAACCCTAATATACTTGGGTGAATTCAGGAATGGATTCGAACTGATATGGTTGTCCAGACTTAAACTCATGAGTTCCTCGATTTTTTTAGGGTAGATGGTTCTTTAGTTTACCCAATGGAGGCGCTTTCGATCCTGGGATCTGTTGTTTATGGATCTTCCAGGAAGGAAGTCCATCCATTGCGTAAATCATTGAATCAGCAATTACCCTTGCAGCAGGGGTCGATGGTCCCTTGTTTACGAAATGACTACGATATTTTTTGGAATCCGGAAGGTGGAAGGATCTTCTAGAAAGTTTTGTGTCCATTGCGTAAATACTGGATCAGCAGCGGGCCACTGCTATCGTATTATCATCATTTGACATTGGATTTTGAGCGGTACTTCTCATACTTGTTTTTTAAGTATTTTTCACTAGGTGTTGAAACAGGTCTACTAAGTACTTGGATATTTCCGGTCTTACGCCTGATCAACGTACGACCAGAGTCTGTAAGAACGAAGATAAACTTGTTAAAACATCAAGTTATAAAAGTATTATGATAGAGTATTATATAAAAGATATTTTGGTCAATTTTTTTATTTCTAAATACTTTAAAATGTATAAAATATTGTTTATTTATGTACAACATGGTTTAATAGTAAATTATTAGCGTTGTAAATATTTTGAGAAGTTATTAATTAAATAAAATGTATTTAAAGTTGATGATTATTAATTTATTAATTATGTTTAAAAGTATATTGAGATTTAAACTAATAAAAATTTATAAATAATGGATTTAAGGATTTTAGTAACTTCCTTTTAAATATAAGTAATGATGTAAATAATTGTTTTCAAATAGTTTACATATATTTATAAAGATGTTATTTAAATTTTTTTAAATGGTATTCATAAATGAAGTAATAAATTTTACATATGAATTTTTCCGTAAAGTATTAAAGTATTAAAGATGATTGATTTCCAAATGAAGTTTCCAAATGAATATTTCAAGTAAAATTTATATAGGTTTCTTTGAATGTATAGTTTAAAGATATTATATAAATGGAAAAAAAATTGATTTGCTAAGTTTATTTGTAGTAATATACTTGAAAAATAAATTTGAATCTCTATTTTGGAAGTATAGTTTGGAATATTTACTTGATTTCGAAGTACTAATAGTAAATTTATTGGTTTATTTACTGTTTGAATTTTTGTATTAAACCATAATAAATGTTTTTCCATGATTTGAATATTTATTTTAAAACAAGTGTGTAAAATTAATTATGAAGATATGAAATTTTATACTTTGATTTAGAAATTTAATGTAAGATGTGAGTATACTATTAGTTTCAGTTTAATAATCTTGAGTTTATACTTATTTTAAAAATAACGAGTCTAATAAATTATCGGATTTAAGGAACTTTGTTTTAAAGCTTATTATAATGTTTTGATATAAATTTCTAGCATTGTTTTAGACTTTTAAAAATCTTTGTATATTGCTATGAGGATGTTTTAAATATATCTTATATTTTACTAAGTGAATGAGGTTAAATGTTTTAATTGAAATTTTAGTTATATTGAAATATTTCTTTTCTCTTCAAGGGCGAATACCAAAAACTTAAAGTTTTATTCAATAACCGAATTAAGTTATAAATCTAAGTAAGACAGTAGAAGTTTAAGTAATATTTTTTTGATTCATTAATGACTTAAATCCTTATTGGAAAACAAATTATGTAAGTGATTGATCTTTATATAAATAAATGAATGGAAAAGTAAGTAATGAGAAGAAAAACCAGTAGAATAAACTATAGTAAATTTAAATTAGAATTTCAATTATTGTAATGGAATAAAATTTTAGCTATTTAATAATTGGAACTTCTAAAGTTGAAAGTAAGAAATTAAATGCTAAGTTATAAATGAAATAAACAAGGAATTTGAAATTTGTAACGTGTAAACAAAAAGGAGATGAAAATAAGAAATGATAACTATTGAACATTTATTTACTAAAATGAAATAAGATAAACTTGTGTAACTTTCAATTTCATTCTTAGAAATATATATATAACTTACCAGAATATTAAAAGTTGTAATGTTAAATAAGGATATGTAATGGAATAGTATACATGAAAAACTTAAATAATGAAAGTGTTCAATGAAATTTACTTTTATAAATAAGAAATTTGATATTAAAATAGTTATAAACCTAAGTTATAATTGTAGTGCTACTAAATAAAATGAAATAGAAAGTGAATATTGTAGGCAAAGAATTATGAACTTAAGGTAATGTTTGAAGCTATTGATAATTAAAGTAAATAATAAAATGAATACTATATTAAATTTGATGATTGTAACTTCAGAAATGGTTGATTACTTTGATCCCTTGTGAAGATTATATGCTTGTTTGCAAAAGATTGTTGTTATGTTGTATTGATTTATTTTGATTTTATGTGATGATGGTATGGTTTTGGTTGAAAGTGATTGTTGTTATGTTATGTTATGTTGATTGTTTGATATTAATTTTAAACAATATAATCATTTCACTTCTATATAATTATTAACCTCTTCAGATTATATAAGTGGAATATAGGTTATGAAAGCAATTGCTACTGCTTTTGGTTTCATAAAATAAGCGTTATTTTCCCGACAAATAGGTACGTTCTCGGATTACGGTTTTCTAGCAATATTATATTGTTTTTCCCATGTTGGGATATATTATTTTGAAAATTATGGTATATATTATTATATTTTAATATTATTATTTCTCCCAGACCTCTCCATACAAAGGAGACTGTCGAAATATTTAGTGAATTTTGGACTTAGAAATTTTTTCTGAAATTTTTTCCCAACTTTTGTTAACTTGAATATAAAAGGATTAAATTATTATAAATTGATATATTTTATTTAATTTTGTAAATTTATTTGTTTATAAATATAAAATTTTGAATAAGATATATTTATTACTTAATTCCTTTTTCCCTCCTTTTTCCTTTTCGGGGACGAAAAATTTTAAGTGGGGGAGAGTGTAACGACCCTTAAATTTCGATAATTAAAAATAGTTAATTTAATGAGATTCTGTGATTAAATATTGGAAGAAATTAAAATTGGGATTTATTAATGAAATAATAACTAAAAATGAAAGGTAACAATGTAATTAAAGTTAATTATTAACAATTAAAATGAAATTCCCATAAAGGAAATAATGTAAATGTTATACTTGGTTTTAAATTGAATATAAGAAAACAAATGTAAATATTTAATTAACTAATGAAATAATATATTGTTAATGGTAATTGAATAAAATTACTATTATGTAAGAAATTGTAACATTTGTTTGTAAATAATGAATTTATAAATGTGATGAAAGGTTATTGGTAATAATTATTATATGTTACCTATTTATTTGGTCTATTAAATTTAATTAGAAATCAATTGCAATTAATTCCCCAAATTAGTGCAGTTAATGTAGGTAAGTTGATAATGCGAATGTTGATTAATTAGTGGAATAAGGTATAATTAATTGTCATTGATAATGGTAGTGGAGTAGTAGTAGTTATAACAATTAATTGTAAATAATAAACTTACAAATGTTATAAAGTATAATAATGGTGACGGCTGTTGTTTGTTACCAATATATTTAATCAATTGAAACTAAATGCAATTAAATGTTGCATTAATGTAAGTTAAGACAATAACTGAAATTTGTGAATGTAATAAAAGGAATAGAAATGTAATTATAATTGCCTAGGCAGTAAATTGATTTAATAAAAGAGTGAAACTAGGATAAATAATTAATTGGAATTTTTATTTAATTAATGTGTAAAGTTGACAAGATTCAATATAATTGGAATGTAGTAGTTAATACAAATAAAAGATAAAAATTGGAGAATATGAGTGTAATAAGATATAAACCATGATAATTAATCCATAAGGTGACAATTGATTGTATAATAAGATGAAAAGTCAAATAAATGAATTTACTGGAAATTTGAATTATAATTACAGAATTTATTGAAATGGAAATTAAACACTATAAATTGTGAAATATTCAGTAATAAATTGATATAGAAATTTGTTTTAAAAGGATTATAAATTACTAAGTAATCCAAAATGATAGAAATTGTAAATTATTAAATTTGAATTGAAAAGTGACTAAATTAATTTAATATTAATTTATCTAATTAACGTGAAAATAGCCATTTTAGCAACTGTCTCGAATTTCAACGAAACTAGTTTCATCAAATCTATAACAGTGAATTATTTTAAGATTTCAAGTTTCGTATTGATCGGACTTGTCGTTTGATCGTATGGACTCGAAACGCGTAGAAATCAATTTAATTGAAATCAATTTGAAATAAACTAATTTTTTAAGCTAACTTCTGTATACAATGGAATTAGGATTTGAAACTAGTTCCATTGAGTTTAAAAATATCGAAACCCTATATTTCGATATATTGGTTGACCCATTTCCGTTTCGGGAACGAAACGGGCATTTCGGGTCGTTGTTATTGTTTCGATCCAACCCTGCCTATATATAGGCTGTTATAAACCCTAACTATTTCTCACTTCATTATTTTTGTACGTACATCTACTTCCTCCTCCTCAAATGACAGAACATCAAACCTAATTCCCAAATTTCAAAACCTAATTTCAATTTCAAAAAAAAAAATGGATCTGCAGCAGCTTCAAGTCGCGCTTCGAGTTTCAGAGGCAAAAACCCTGCAGCAACTTCGGGTTAGGAAGAAAATGACTCGGGTCTCGGGTCGTTTTGGCAAAAACTCAGAGCATGCACCGGGGATTTGAGGCGGCGGACCGAAGTTAAACCCGAAGTCGACCCAGGACCAGAATTTTTCAATATTCTAATTATCATAACTTTTTCATACGAGCTCGGATTCATGCGCGGTTTATTTCGTTGGGATTGTATCGAAATTCCAGACATTTTGATGCTAGTTTGGAAAAATTCCGAGACTGTTAAAATTTGGGCCTTTATTTAAATTTCAAATCGATTTGAAATTCAAAGGTGAGTGTTTTAACCCACTCACAACTTCTAAAATTTCTTATGTTTGTTAAATTTAATTTTTAGTGTGATTAGAAATTTATTTATGGCTATTTGGTATATTTAAATTACTATTCATGTTAATTTGAATTTATTTGGATTTAATTGTTATTTAATTTATTATTGAATATAAATTGCCTGTTAATACCTGTTATTGATTTTCAGTTCTCTATTGATATTTATTGATTAGTTTGGATGATTTTTGTGATGAATGTTTGATTGTTGATATTGGATGAATGTATGTTGTATTTTATATCGTTATAATACTTCAAGTTCACTATGGGTTGAAATGATACATACTCGAACGATCTTATAGATTAGGGGAAAATCGTTATGGGTTGAAATGATAAACCCGAACGGTTTTCATTGATTTGAAAATGTTGATTTTTTGGTACTGGTTGAAATGATATATATATATCCATATAAATTCTTGAATTTGGGCTATGTGTTGGAATTGAATTATTTTAAAGGTTTAAGTTAAACTGAGAATTTTTCTAATTAAAGTGGTTAAAAATTGATACCTCGAATTATTTGAGATCTTCCAATAATTATATTAACGTTGTACACTTGATAAGAGATGGAAAATCCCATAGCATCTCTGAAGCCATTGCGCTCACAATTTATTTTAGATTAATTTGACTTACATAAGATCTTTTAGTTCTGACTCGAGTGTTTTGTTTCCATTACGCTCGGGTCAGTTTGAGCTTTTTAAGTGTATTGAAGACCATTTTATTTTCTGAAGGACGAAGATGAAGATTCAGTATATTATTACTATTTATTATATTTATTCCACCACATCATGTATTCCGCTGCAATATTTGTTTATTTATGATGTATGTATAACTCTGATTTGAATGTGTAAAAGTGTAATCAAATGTTATTTGTAAAATAGCTTCATGAACTTTTTATTTGATTATTATTTTTTGTCGTTCCGCTGCGAGATTCTGTGTTTTGTTTTTCTTTCTTTCTTTTTTTCTTATTTACCCCATTAACAATCCTTCCTTTCGAATGGTTTGAATTAGACATGTGTGGTTTATTATCGATTTAAACCGTCCAAAAAGGTGGGTCGTTACAGTTACGAATTGTGAAATCTTGAGGATAATGAAGATGGTGATGTTTGAAGAGATTGGTTTGTTTAGACCTAGAACAACTTGTATGGATGAATGCTATCATTGCATTGTTGTATGGAAGGCAGTGTTAGCATTCCAAGTGGGATTGCTATTCAAACAGGTAAAACGTACCCTCAAGCCTCATCAATCGGGAATGACTAAAATCAGGGGAGATGCAGCAAGGCTAAGTGGGTCGCACCCATTAAGGTATGTTGTCACCCTTCTAGATATATCTACATATTTATGGATTGTTTTTGCATGAGATCTCAAATAAAAAGAGTTGCAAAGCAACCAGGGTGATGACATATTCGGTACTATCCAGTCAGGGGTAGGCCAGTCTTGTGTTGGCAGGGGATCCAGGCGAGGTCATCGGTACAGTTTATAGACGTGTACCGTGATAGGTGGTACCCCGGTGCCTTGTCATAGTATGGAATCCATTCTCCAATAAGCGTCATACTATGTTGAAATGTGAGATGCAAGCATTTCAGCTATTTTCATATTTTACTATGACCTCTAGACATTATTATAATATCATTGGGTTTTCTATAAAAGTGTTTTGGTTATCGTAAGGTAAAAACCCATCCGTGTTTATGTGTCGTATGGTCTTACGAGATACTTTTGATTTCAAAGATTCTCTTATAACTTTAAATCCAGTTGGGTGTGTTTTCTCACACTGGTTTTCCAGACTGACTCGAGTGTTATTTATTATAATGCTCAGGTCAGACCGAGTATATTACAGATTAGTTTGGATTCTTGGAGCTTTAAGAGACGAGTTGGAGCCCCAAAGACGTATTCATGTAGATGGTTATTTTTCCGCTGTATTCATTGGTGTTTTATCAGTAATTGTGAGGACAGACAGTTATAACTGTCCAGGCTAAAATAGGTTAGTATACTCTGATTGATGTTTGTAAATATACATATTACAGCTTTGCATTTGTGTAAAGACTGGTGATATATTATAGATTATTCGTTCCGCTGTGAGATTCTATGTTGTTTAGTTTTCTTCTTATCTTCTTTCTTCTTCTTTTCCCCTAACAATCTAGTTTTCCGACATTCGTTTGCTCGGCATGTGATACAGTGGATGTATTAGTGTCAATTTTCGAGGGTCAAAAATCCGGTTTGTTACATTTGGTATCAGAGCTGAAGGTAAAGCGAGAACCTTGCCTTTGATGGGGTAACTAATTAGAGATAGAGATAGTAGCACCCTAGAATGAGTTTGAGTGTATACATATATGAGCGCGTATTTGTTAGTGATATAAAAATGTTTTATATTGTGTTGGTTGATTTGTTGAGTGGCTTATGGATTCTGGTCAATACGAGTAATTAACGTTATTGATAGGGATCTCTAAACACTTGAACAGAAAAATTCAACATAGTATTGTTTTGAAATTGAAAATGAAATAATTTTACCCTGATTATATATATATATAGGAATAATTTTTCAAAAATTATTATGATATGTATGGTGTGCTTGGTTGTTACGAAATGATAATGTTAAACTATTATCATTTGTTGTTCGTCTTTTGTGATCGAATGAAAGTTGATATTATAATGAAAGCAAGATCAACAATTAAGGAATAATTTTGTATAACCAAATGGAATTATATAAATATGATTTATAAATTGAAAGGAAACGAAAAATGTCAAAAGTATATTATAAATGTGATTTGCAAGAAAAAAGGGTTCGAAGGCCGGGAATTTTGGAATTTAAATTCCGTCGGTTTTGGAAATGGTTTTTCAAAGTTTTGGAAAATAATAGCGATATTAATTGGAAAATATTTTTGAAATATTTTTAAAGGGTTTTAAAAGAAATAGAAAGCACTGAACTCACTTCGGTCGCTAGAAAATAATTTAGGCGATGACAGCAGCATCATCGATGTTCATTTTCGAGTTTCCAAGAGGGGAATTGCTACCATTGGAGTTTTGTTTTGGTAAAACTAGTTTTGATTTTTAAATCCAAAAGAATAATTTGATAAACCAAGGGGTTGTGTGTGTGTATGATTTCAAAAATGATTTGAAATACTTTAGAACAAGGTGTTTAAACTCTGGGATTTTCATTTAAATGTTTTATTGAAATATGAGAAAATAAGTTTGATAACTTATAAAATTTGAAAATTAGTAAGTTAAAGCAATGTTTTAAATTGTTGAATATGAATGCAAGAAAAGTAAAAATTTGAAATTGAACTATGGAATGAAATTTAACTAAAATTAAGTTAAATAAAGTGAATTTTGAAAATTTAGCCTAAGTTGGGCTAAATGAAATAATTTTTTGAAATGGAATTGATTGAGATTGAAATAAATTAATGGAATGAGCTAATTAAATTAATTTGTGAATTGGATATGGTTTGGAATGTTGATTGATAAAATCAAATGTTGAAATTGGAGAATGAAATTGAATTTGGTTAGAAATGGATAAGGACTTAAGTGGTGAAGTGGTAATAAACATAAGAACTTTTGTATAAAATGTTTATAATAGACTTAAGCTAAATTTGACAGAATAATTCATAAGAGGTAAGTAGTATTGAAAGGAATATACCAAGTAGATAAGGGAATGTGAATAATGCAATGTGAATAAATTGAATGTGGATCAATTGAATGTGGATAAAGTAAATAAGAATGGGATGAAGGTAAATAAAAGGAATTTGGTATAGCTAAGAATCAATCGAAATAAATACGTAAGTTGTACGTAAGTTATTTTATTCACATAACGGTTTAATCCAGATTCGAGCACAGAATTTCAAGATAATTTATATCGATCCGAGTTAGGATTTTTCACTCGATTCTCGACGGCGAATACTGGATATGGATTTTTGATTGATTTTGGGATTCTCTATCATAGTATGTAGCTATGCAAGGAGAATAACGGTTTCTAATCAAGGAACCAGATCTGAGTCCGCACTAGAATGGTCGTGTGCATAATACTAGTTCGGAAATGGAATTGTGTGAGCGAGCGAGAGATCGGCTTGATATTGCATACGGATGATATATGCACATCATACAGGCTTAAGTAAAAACAAATGTTGAAAATTGGAAAATACAAAATAAAATAATTATGAACTATATGATTGGATATCATTGGTAATTAAGATGCAGGTATATAAAAATAAGAGCTAATTTGATGCTTTTGATTTCATAAGAAAATTTGGGTTGCCTGACAAAAATGTACATGTTTATTGTTGTTTGAATTTGATGATTTTATGGTTGAGCGACTTGGCTTTCATTTTCTTTTACTGGTTTGGGCTCGTAGTGACGATTTATGATTGTTCTGATCTAGCCGCGCAAAGGAGACGCTGACGAAATTTTTCGAACATTCGAAGAGTTAGAAATTTTGAAGAAATTTTCGATAACTAAAAATTTGATTTTTGAGTTATAACTTGAAATGATTAAATATGATAATATTAGTTGGAGATCTATGAATGAATTTGGGAACTTAGTAAAAGTAATAACAAGGTTTCAACAAATTGATTTTGGAAAAGGTTAAGAGCTTAAACAAATTGGCAAAATATTTCAAGTGATTTATTTTAAAATGTAACGGGTTGGGTATTTTTCTTACCTTGGTAATTTCGAGGACGAAATTCTTTCAAGGGGGAAAAAATGTAACGACCCAGAATTTTAGTTACTTGAAATTAGAATATTTAATTAATTTTAATATTTAAAAGTTAATTTTATAACTTAAATAACTTAAATTCTAAATATAGCGATTTATTAGATAGTTTAATTGTTGAATTTAATAATTGAAATTGTTTAAATAATTGAATCTTGGATTTTTATTTGGATAAAAATAATTTAAAAGCTTATCTCATCACTATTTAACAAGAATAAAGATAATAAAAACTTTTTAAATTTGATTTAACTAATTTTGAAAAAACTCGTTTTAATTAACATATAAAAATAGCTTTCTGAGGCTCAGTCTCATATTTCGATGAAACCAATGTCATTGGGTCCGTAATAATGAATTATAATACGCTGTCAAATTTCGTAGCAATCAGAAGCACCGTTTGGTCATACCGGGATAGAAACGCGTTGAAATTAATATCGGAAATTTAATATTATAATTGGGTTCAAAAAGCTATCTTCTGCATATGAGCTAATTAGGTCTCGAAACTTGTTCCATTGCGTTCAGAATAGGGGTATAACATTAGGAATGTCAGGCGGCATGCTCGATTGGAGTTTGTAATTATATAGCTAGATATTTTGAATTTTAAATAATTTTTTTTTTCGATTTAACTTTTCAGTGCCTTAACCTTTCTTATCAGCCGCACCTACTTGTACTACCCACGCCCCTCTATGATGCTTCCGTATCTCCCTCCCTTATTTAAACGCAGCTAAACAATGAGAAAAAAAAGGAAACTTCAAAAATTAATGTCTCAAAATCTACTTAATGAAAAAATTGAAAAAAGCTTTAAAAATCATGATTCGAGGAGAACTTCGTGCAGATATAGGTTTGGTAGTGCTCGACCATGGTTTGATGATCGCGTGTTAGGGGCAGTAAAATAGGGTTTGGTTTTATGGAGTTTGTGGTCGTCAATTCGATAATCGAACGTTGGATTTGGAATCGAAGACAAGCCTTTCACTTGAGCTTAATTTCTGGAAGGCTCGGTGGTCAATGGGGTGTCGCGTCATATGGGAGGCTGATGGCGAACCTACAGGTCGCGTTTTTGCTATGATGATGTGGAGGCGACGAAAATGGTATGGACAGGTGGAGCTTCGCAAGAGAAGTTCAAGGGAATCATCGGATTCTCGATTCGTGTTGCGTAGCCCTGTGTCAATGGAGATATGTACACGGCCATGTCCATCGTGCATAATAGGGGTCGTTACTGGCGGAAGATGGAACATTGGTAATTTTGGTGAAAATGTGTGTAGTTTATTTTATTTAATTTAAAATTGTTTCGATAACTTCTAAAATTCATATCTCCTACATATGAGGTCCAATTGGGACGAAACTTTTTGCGTTGTGCTCGTGGTGTAACGGCCCGCAAAATTTAATGATTTTAAAAGTATATTTAACTGGAAATTTGTGAAATTTTAAACAATAAAATTTGAAATTAAAATTTTATTATTTGGAATACGTCTATTTTAATATAGCAACTGGTAAATTTTCATCTGATAATATTGAAGTTTATTTTCCTGTGAAATTTCATTTCAAATCAAACCGGTTAATAACAGTGAATTTAAAAGTTTTCCGAAACCAAAACATGTCAACATGAGAAAATTTATTCAGACTATTCTGAATCAGACTGCGAAATTCGTTTTTCCAAATTAGGACTTCTACTGCTCCGTTTATCTTAATTCTGGCAAAATAGCTGCATTTCTGGTACCGATTATCGACTTTCGATCGGATGATCGTACCACTAGTATTTGTATACCGTTTTGATCGTCACGTCATGCTGATCTCCATGGTATATTCATTTGCTTGTTTCGACGTCCGATGGACAACGGAATCTGTAAAACAGTTCACCGTATCAGTACCGTATCCATGACCTTTTGTTTTCTATTGCCTTTCAAACTTTAGCCGTGCTTTCCAAACAACAGAATTTATTGCCTTAATAATCTTCAGTGAATCAAGGGGATTTGACCGTGCCATTTCTTTATTTTCATCTGACTGTTCATTTTTTAACGGTTCAAATGTGCATTGATATTTGCATTTATGAGATTTGCATTTATATTCTCCCCTCTCTTCTAGCATCTCTAGACCACGCTTCCACCTTTCCACCTTTCCACTTTTCCTCCCAACCACCTGTAACCGAACATTCCCCTTGACAGCCACGCCCGATCCTCCCCTCCCCTTTCCTAGCAACGCCTACCACCATCTACCAATCGCAGGTTGCCGAACCACCCTCCGCCCTGACCTTCCACTCAGCCCTATCCGCTGCTCCTCCTCTCACCGCCGCCTCCCACCACCGTTCCAACCTTCACCCACAGCCCATCACCTCCCTCCGCCTACCGAGCCTCTCACCTCAATAGTTAGCCACCCTGCACCCGACTACATCAACACCCAGCCCGTTCCTCCCCCTAGCTGCATTCCCACGTCACCTCGCCTGCATACGTCAGCCACCGCAAGCGTACCACCTGGCCAGCCAACCTTCGGCCTCACCTAAATCCAGTCGACCATCCCTGGCATCGAGCTGCCCTACTTAACCATGAGTAGCCCTGTTCTTTTGTTGTTCATATGGATGAGTTCGAATTTATACTATTTTGGGTTTTGAAATAAAGTATATAAGCCTGTTCATATTTAAGTTAGTTATATTTTTCCTATATACTTTTGCTATATGTTTATAGTATATATAGGCTGCTGCATTTATAAAGTTATATAAGATGTTGCTATATATTGGCTTTCGCTGTATATGTTTATATTAGTTTATATAATATTAGTTATATATATTTTACATTATGTGGGTATGTATATCTTAGTTTTCAAAATTATATCCATATATATACGTACCTTTGAGTCTGCACACATATTAGTCTACGCATAGGCATGGGATGCTTTATTGGATAAGTATGGGTCTGTTAATCAGTTTCAATATAATGTTTTAAAAGTAGTACTGTATATACTATGTTTAAAGAAGTTGCTGTGAGGTATGAGATTGAGTTGAAGACTATACATTTATAAGTCTGAGTGCGCATATATCTGGATTTTTGTATAATATATAGAGATGTATGGATCTATACATATTTGCTTTAATAACTGATGTATATACAATACGTTTTATTTTACTTTTGATAGTCTGCATAATTGATTTACTACAAGCGTCCCATTCTATATTATATCATATAAGTATATTAATTTAAAAAAAAAATATGTTGGTCTGCATATGGTAAATTTGTTTGTACACATATAGTATATAAGTGTATTCATATTCTTGTGCCCTGTTTTTAAGGTCTGCATTTATTTTATTTATTATTATTTTTTTGTAGTTTGCATGTTTGATATGTCTAAAGATAAGTGTATAAATTCATGCCTACGTTGCCGTACATTTTGAAAGAATATTTATGATATTAAATGAATATTGATTTTAATAATATATATAAAAAGTTACTTTTATAAAGATTTAAATTACACATGGGGTTTGGATATTGGTTTGAAATATGGGTTATTATAATATACAAGTATTTATTTCAATCTTATGTATATATGATGATTAATTTTATTTATTTGTTTTAAACTATATATTGTTTTCATATATATTTAGTTCAATTTATATCAACTCATTGAATGGTTCCCTTCGATTGCCCATTATCATCCTTGTCCGTCGTGCCTATTTTCTGCATCAAATCTTACCCATCCAACGGATTTCATAGCTCACTTCATTGTCTATCTCTCTAACCTCGAAAGGTGAGCAATCACTCACGATTAACGTTCTTTTATTATTTAAATTTAATTTCATTTGGAATAGCAATTGAAATATGCTGTTGTAGTTAATTACATTGTTATATATGCTATTATCTATAACTGTTCACCTGTGACATCTGACACCCGTATCTGTTATTTATACTGATGATATATGCCTGCTGTTATATATTTTTAGTATCTGTTATCACTCTGCAAGTTCCCTGTTAGTATAGAATTCACTATGGGTTGAAATGATACATACCCGAACGGACTTTAGAATAGGAGAATTTCGTTATGGGTTGAAATGATAAACCCAAGCGATTTTCATTTGAATTGAAATTGGGATTTCGGGTCGAAATGATATCTACCCGTATATATAAATTCGGATTGAAATGATAAATATCCGTATCACTTAACCATATGATAAATATATATAGACACCGTTGGTCCATATATATAAATATTTAAAAAAATGAATTCTATGGTTCTGGAAAGAAATATATGGTTTTAATAAATGTTGAGCCTTAAATTATTATATATATATGGGAATGATTGATTTAAATACATATAATATGTTGAGTATTTAAAATATATTTCAAATAGATTTTGGTAATAATTTGAATAAGTTAAGGTTAGAAAGATAATTTGAATTTAGTTGAAATTGTATTCAATAAAGAATTTTATTTAATTAACCGATTTGAAACTTATTGAAATTGAGATGTAAGATATGATTTATAACTTGAGTTTGATTCATAAGTAATCTATTGAATATTTCTTGTTTAAATAAAGTTTAAGGAAATATTTAGAAAAAATGTAATTTAAGGCTAGTAAATGACATTGAATCTATTAGGTGAATATTCCCTGATTAAATAATAATGAAGTTAAATCAAGAGCTATATGAAACGTTTAAATCTAACATTGAAATGTTGAATATTAAAGCTTTGAAATATATTGAAAAATAAACGGTATATTTAGAACTGAATTAAATTGATGAATTAAGCCTTGGATAAATTTAAATTTGGAATTTGAAGTTGATTTGAATCGATTTGCAAGACTTGAGAAAATTTAATGCTTTACTTTATGAATTAATTAAAATATGTATACTATTTTGGAAAATAGGTATATTTGAAATGAAATGATATTTGGGTTTGAAGTATAAATTTAATTGAAATGACCACGGTGTTATAATGTATATTTCCACCTTATAGATATTTTTGAAGATCCTTAGAGGATGGTTATCCCAAACATCCTTTAAGTTACTTGTATTTCAGTTGATATTTCACTTGAGTTGGATTTATTAGTATAAGAATGTTAATCCTGACTCGAGTGTTTTGTATTTTGCTTTACGCTCGGGTCAGACCGAGTGATACAGCATTTGAGACTCACCCTTGGAGTTTGGAGCTTCCTTTGGAGATCCAACTATCGCCTCAACTTTCAGCTCTTCTAGTTGATTTGTTCAGAGAAGTCATCTGTTGTACTGGAGACTTCACTGCATTTGAGATATTCTGTTGTATTTTATTTCTAACTCTGATGTTTTATAGTAGCTTCATGAACTACTATTTTATCTATTCCGCTGCGTATTATTGTATTACTCTGTGTCTGTGATTCTGTGATTGATTTATTTACTGTATATGCTGAGTTTTGCCAAATTTAAATTAACAATCTGATATTTTGAATTATTCAAGTCAGACATGTGTGGATTTATTGTCGATTTGAATGGTCCAAAATAGCGGGTCGTTACAGTGACGATGAATGCTTCGCAATGGAACTAGTTTGGACGAATTTTAAGATTGTTGAAATTTGGGCTAAAATCGGACGTCGTTCGATTTTTGTTCCAAACCGAAACGCCTCGGCGACAACAGAAAATACATGTGAGTAAATCTCACTCATTTGAGATAACGGGTTTTATTTTAAAGTGTTAAAATTATTTATTGGTTGATTGGATGTATTGATAAATTATTATCAGTTGGATGTTATGTTATATATATTAGTATTTGGTTATATTTCCCGCCGATTGGAGCGGATGAGACACTATGCGCCTCGCATAATAGCGGATGACCCATTTTATTTTGATATCCCACCTCCAAGCGGTGATTACATTTTTCTGATTATATAACATCTGTTGTTGCAGGGAAACAGGTTGGAGGGATCCAACCGTATTCCTAAAAAATTTTGATTTTAATTTCATATATAGTGATATATGATGTGTTTTCAATAATCTGTTATAGATTATGATGTGATTTGATTTATTAGATGCTACAGTAGCACTGGCCTTAATTTGTGTAATATAAATACCATAAATTTTTTTTTGAACTTAAAAACGAAATTTAAAGGCGATTTTGGAAATGAAAATATATATATTGAATTTTGGGATTATTTTAAAAGGAATTGATTTGGATAAAATAAATGATTGGATTTTGGATATTCATTTAGCTATTTCGTAATATGGTTTCAAATAGGGAATTTTAAATTGAGCATTTTTTAAACGATGGATTTTTAAATGATATTCTTAAAATACGAAATCGAAGTCGAAAACAAGATTTGAATGGTTTTGGAATATAGTTTGGATTATTTAAGAAATAGATTTATAAATGGAATTTTAATTTGAAATCAATTTATAAATGGATTTTAGTAATATAAACCTGTATAAACTGGAAATGAGTTTATAAAATTTATATACAATGTTTATAAATAAAGTGAAATGGTTATCATTTGATAAAATGGAAATATAAATTCACAGTGAGAATTTATAATGAGATATGGAAATTGGTTTAGAAAGATATAGTAGATTCTATTTTGAAATTTGGAAAAGGTCATGAAATAGGAAACGTAAATCGATTTGTGATAAATCGAGAGAGATTATAAATATAAAATTGGTTTATTGGAATTTTAAAAATATATTGTTATCAAGAAGTTAAGTTTGTTTTAGAAGGGGATTTTTATTTATTAAACTATGTAGTTTAAAAACTGTTATCTGTATTAAAATATTTCGGGAAGTTGGTTTTCCAAATATTTAATATTAGTGGAAATGAATTTTAATTTTTATAATAAGCTTTGTAAATCGATTAGTTTTATATAAAAATGAATTGGAAATGAGTTATCTTTGATTATAGAAAAGGGTTTTGATATTTTAAATAATTACTTAAACGTGTTTTGAAATTAAATTATTATTCTTTAAAAATACTTATTATTTTACATAGAATTTAAAAGTAAGTAATTGGAATTTATTTTTAAATACTCTCGAGATTGTAAACCGGATTTTGTTGAACGGATGTGATTTTATAAGAGAAATCTTATAATGGGATTTCTGGAAACTTAAGAAATTTCCAAAATAGTTAGATACAGAAACTTCGGAAATGACTTTGAATTCATAGAAGAAGTTATAAATTGTTAGATGGGATTATGAATAAGTATAAATGGTTTTTTTTGTAAATTGTAAAAAGAATTGGAAATGGATTCCAGGAATTTATAAAATGAGCTATAATGGGTTGAGAATTTGCAAATGAATTTGTAAATGTTTTATTAAGTGGGTAAATGGGGAAATCCTCCTTTGTTTTGTAATTATACTGAGACAATCGAGATAAGCTATGAAAATTTCCTAGGCGTTGATGTTAAAAATGGTTTTGGAAAATAAACTTGTAATATTTTCCTAAGTATTAGAGGGGAAGGTTTTGGAAATATTTTAACTACAAAAGGATTTATATAGAAATGTTTTTCTAAGCAATGGATTTTAAATTGAATTTGGAAATATTTCTAATACTGATATGGCTTGAAAATATCCTGTTATGGATATTAGTATTCGAAATTGTTTTCTAATATTGAAATATTGAAAGAGATTTAAATATATATCTTTGTAAAGATATTTTGAAATAAATGTTTGAAAGATTTATAATATGGGCCCATTGACTGCTTATGTGTGTAATTTGATAGTTAAATAACCAACTATCAAATCTGGCCAAATTCGTTGATCGTTTCGAAGAGACCGGGATCAGATTTAATTATCCGAAAATCACTTCGATCCGATTTGAGCATTACGAATTGTGATACCTTGAGGATAATGAAGACGGTGATCTTTAAAGAGATTGGTTTGTTCAGACCCAGAACAACTTGTATTGATGAATGCTATCATTGCATTGTTGCCTGGAAGGCAATGTTCGCATTCTAAGTCGGATTGCTATTCAAAAAGGTAAAACGTAGCCTCGAGTCTCATCAACCGGGAATGACTAAAATCAGGGGAGATGTAGCAGGGCTAAGTGGGTCACACCCATTAGGGTATGTTTTCACCCCTCTAGATACATCTACATATTTATGGATTGGTTGTGCATGAGATCTCAAATAAAAAGGGTTGCAAAGCAATGGGGTGATGACATATTCGGTACTATCCAGTGAGGCGTAGGCCGGTCTTGTGTTGGCAGGGGATCCAGGCGAGATCCTCGGTACATTTTCTAGACGTGTACCATGATAAGTGGTACCCCGGTGCCTTGTCATAGTATGGAATCCATTCTCCAATAAGTGCTGTATGGTTTTGATTGTGCCTAACTATGTTGAAATGTAAGATGCAAGCATTTCATCTATTTTCATATTTTACTTTGACCTCTACACATTATTATAATATCACTGGGTTTTCTATAAAAGTGTTTTGGTTATCGTAAGGTAAAAACCCGTCCATTTTTATGTGTGGCGTGGTCTTACGAGATACTTTTGATTTCAAAGATTCTCTTATAACTTTAAATACAGTTGGGTGTGTTTTCTCACACTGGTTTTCCAGACTGACTCGGGTGTTATTTATCATAATGCTCGGGTCAAACCGAGTATATTACAGATTAGTTTAGATGCTTGGAGCTTCAAGAGATGAGTTGAAGGCCTAGAGACGTATTCACGTAGATGGTTATTATTCCGCTGTATTCTTTGGTGTTTTATCAGCAATTGTGAGGACAGACTGTTATAACTGTCCAGGCTGAAATAGGTTAGTATACTCTGATTGATGTTTGTATATATACATATTACAACTTTGCTTTTGTGTAAAGACTTGTGATATATTATAGATTATTCATTCCACTGTGAGATTCTATGTTGTTTAGTTTTCGTTTTATCTTCTTTTTTCTTCTTTTCCCTAACAATCGGTGTTTTCAACATTCGATTGCTCAGCATGTGATACAGCGATTTTCAAGGGTCGAAAATCCAGTTCATTACATCAAATATCTAAATCATTGGATTGCAAATAAATTTTCATCCTATGTGACCAGTAAGCATAATTACTACCATTAAATAATGGAGGTCTAGCAGTTGACTGTCCTTCTACAAAAGTGTTAAAATGAGTAACGCCAATGTTGCTAGCCATTTATACTTTTGAAAAATCAAATACCGAGTTTTCAAATACCTACTGCTCTGATACCGAATGTGGAAAATTAAGCAGTATAAATTATACTAGTGTGAATGGATCTTAAGTATACTTTAACACTAGAGGAGTAAATAGTGTTTACAACTTATATAGAACTTTTCTAAATAGATTTAAAATCTAAATCAAAACACAGATATATATATATTAACATTTTAACAGCCAGTCACATACACGGATATATATATACATATAGATATATATATATATATATATAGTAAAATAAAAAAGTAAGAGAGATCATACCATGAGTTATACTGGTTCGGATTAACCAATCCTACGTCCAGTCCTATACAGTATATGTATAGATTTCCTTTCAAATGCATACTTTAATTAGATAGCAAGCAAACTAGAATACAATCTTATTTCAGGGCAACAAGACTTTTCACGCTTAGGGTATACACCCTTGATTTAACTGGGCAACAAGTCATATATTTGATTTAGACGAGCAACAAGCACACCCACCAGATTTGGGTAGGCAACAAGCACACCCATACAAATAGTAGTAGAGAGTTGTTGATTCTAAATACAAATAGTTGCACTTTGGATACATTATATCCTATAGCCTAATGATAGCACTTTGATCATTGAATTGATGAGAGGATGCATGCAAATCAGTGAATAGATTGTAGAGAATGAATGTATTAAAATAGATATTGAATTTGAACAATTTGAAGAGAATAAAAAGTGAATTTTATGAAATAAATAATGAGAATTTGGAGTGAGAAGAATAATTAGAAAGTAGTTATTAAAATTTGTTTTCTAATCTCCTTTATATAGCGTCTGAAGGGACATATCTATTCATGAACTGACGGAATCAAAAATCACAACTATTCAAAATTCAAAAGATATCTCTTTAACAGTATATATGTCGACACACATTTATATGTTTAGAAAATAATAATTTATAGTGTTATAAAATTCTAATATTTTATAAATTCATTTAAAAATAGTTCTTAAATAGTTTCTAATATATATAAATTTTATAAAATATTTATAGAAATATATTTTGGTAAGAGAGTATTCAAAGAAAAGAATGTTTCTATTTAAGGACTTAAACTAATTTATATAATATCTATTATAAACTCTAGTCTTAAAATATTTATATTTTCGTCTTTAACTCATGAGTCCCCAATTATCTCGATCATATCTGAATCTTTATCTCTAGTATTTTTACTGATTAGTCTTCAAACTCGATTATCTTGTTCTTGTATAAATCTGTGTAATATCTTGTAAAATGTTCTATACAACTTCGGAAAGCATCGGTAACTATATTTATATAGTTGTTATCATCAAAATCCATGTCTTTGGTATAACAATCCACCCCTTTTTATGATGACAACCATGTAAATATATATATTATAAAATATAATATAACTCCCTCTAAATTGGTTCACTCCCCCTATTTTGAATAACTCCTTTTTTGTATATGTGCATATATATATATAATAATTTTCTCCCTTTTTGTCATTAACAAAAACGGGTAAACAAAAATAAACTCCCCCTAAATCATGACACGTTAAATACTATGAAATGTGATAATTTTGTATATAGAATCAAAAATCAATATTAATTGTGAAATAATATTTTTGGGAAATAACTATATATATGCAATTATAATTTCATTCGTTTTAACCATATATCACAATCTATACGCACTTATACAATACAAATCATAACTAAAGTTAATTATATAGACTAAAATTGTACAAATAAATACATATTTTAAATACAAACTAAAACTCGATTTCTTGGGAATCTCAACCCATCATTTACATCCAAATATTTGATTGGTGTTGTAACTTTCCAAATCTTCATGTTCTACTTTTGCCTTAGGGTTCGAGCGTTCTGGGAATTGCTTTGGACTTCCTTGGCGAAATAAGAAATCAAACATCGAAGAGAATATAATTATTTTTTTGTTCTTTGATCGTTTGTATTTGACTTAACTCCAAGTGTTGCTGATCGCGAAGAATGAAGCAAAGTGCATTCTTGAATGAGTGAAGAGTTTCTTCTAGATTGTCACTAAAATTTTGTTTTTAAAAATTGATGTTCGAATTCATTTTTTATAAAAAGATATATGTAAAGAGAAATAAAATAAAAATATGAAATAATTTCTAAGATTTTATGGAAGAAATATGGTTTTATATAAGTTAAAAGTCGGATTAATACTAATACCTCGAAAAAATAACTAATTTATTTGAATTTCAAATTCTAGAAATACCAAAGTATGTCGACGTACATATGTAGCCTATGTCGACATATATGCAGAAACTAGTATGTTTTTGGTTTTATTTTTAATTTTTGTTTATATTTTATATTATTTTAGTTTACAATTTAAGAGAACAAAAGAACATGATTAACAACACAAATGAAGTCTCTAAGCAAACTTCATTAATAAAGTAGAAGATATATAAATATAGTGAAAAATACATGAAAATGACATAAATAAAAATTAGAAAACATAAGGATAGATAAGTAGATCTTAAAAGATGATGAAGAAGAATAATTTCCACCAAGCTCTCATTATCTTCCCAAAGTGTTTGTCGACCTTGCTGTAGAGGCTAGTGAATTTCTTTCTAAAAGAGTGCTTAAGCTTCTTTTGATTATTAATAAGCTTCTCTTGATTCCTAAGTATCTCTTTGTTTGAATAGCGAGACGGTTTTTCATAGCTTTCAAGAGATGTATTCATTTCTTCCTCTTCTTCTCTTTCTTTGTCCTTTTCTATTTCTATATCATCGATTTCTTTTTTTTAAAGAATCTCTTGCTCATTTTCTCTTGCTAATCTTTCTTCCTTTATTTCCAGTGAGTACACATCATGATAAAACGTGTTTTCATGTCTAGAAAATTTCATTTCAACAAAGTCATCCAAAATAACCTGAGCCTAATTTATATCATATTTTCTGAAAATAGAAAAAAGGGATTTGAAAACTTTTTGAGTGGGGTTATTGTAATTCTCCATCCTAGGTGTAATACTATATTGCAATATAAAACTTATTAATCTTGTTTTGGCCTAAGATTTTTGCCTTTAAAACCATACTCTTCATCATTTGAAAACAAATCTTGCATAACTTCTCTATTTCCATAATTAATTTCAATAGCGGAGAGGTCGTTTCCACTACTTTTACAACCAAGAATTTAAACAAGAATTTCGCAAACTAAAACAATAATAGTATCTTTTACGCTACTCCAAATTTGACATACTTCTCCTTAATAAAACTTTCCATTTAAACTAGCATAAAACATTTAACCAAATTTGCATAGATTTCAAAATCATTTTGTGATAAATTGGTTAAACCAAAAATACCATTTTCCAAAGCAAGATCTTATAAACCATAAGAATAAAATTCATTAAAATTAGCAAATATTCACAAAAAAGAATTTACCATAAGTAGCATACTTAGTGTATGTTTCAATGGACTCTTGATCGTTGAAAATTTGACTTTTTATTCTTTTAGTAAGCCTAATGGCTTTGGATGTAGAGGGTTGGTTTAAGGAAGACATTATTGGTTTGTTTTGGAGGAAAAAGAGTGAAGAATATGTTTGATTTAGAAATAAAGTGTGTGTGTAGAAGATGAGGTAAGAAGGAGTGAATAAATAGAGTTTGAATTGTCATGTGAAAGGTAAAAAGGTTTCTTTTCAAATTTTGAAAGTAATGCAAAAGAGATGAAATTTAAAATGTTTAAATTTGAAAAGATTCCTCAAATTCTGCCCGATACGTCAACATATCTAGGTGGCATTTTTTATCATATATGTTGAGGTTTTCAAATTTTACGAATTAAAGGAATAAATTTGTATTACATATGTATATATGTATATTTACATATACTTATCATTATCATATCTAATGACACCTAACTTTTTTTTGGCTGGTTACATCTAACCCTAACACTAATAACCAGGTGGCAAACATGGAGATTTTTGGTGATCCTGAAGGGGTTGAA
Organism: Allium fistulosum; assembly: GCA_030737815.1. NCBI lineage: Eukaryota > Viridiplantae > Streptophyta > Magnoliopsida > Asparagales > Amaryllidaceae > Allium > Allium fistulosum. The sequence goes on along the minus strand of CM060903.1, from coordinate 798,175,169 downwards.
CGGTGGCAGGAGGTTAGGAGGAAGGGGAAAGCTCTGATTTCTACCCGGCAAACCATGATTTAGGCCCTAAAGGCAAGACCCCCTATCTCGAAATCCTAGCTCCATGCGGCAACTGAGGGTAATCAGATGAAAATTAACAAAGATGTATCCTTTATAACCATTGTTCAAGATAAAGAAGGTGCCTTTGTCGAGCTTAATACCAAAGATGAAGAGGAGCCAAGGGGATGTGGAAATACTCGATATACATATACCTTGCTAGAAAATGCCCGTACTATGTTCACTTCAATGCTTTTATAACAAGGGAATGGAAACCTATGGGGTGGTGGGATAATTTCTCTAGAAAAAATTGATTCTATTTGGTCAAGTTCGAAAAAGAGGAAGATTGTCAGCTTGTTCTTAACCAAGGTCCTTGGTTTATGGATAGTAGGCCATAATTCGTCAAATAATGGGAACCAAATTTCAGACTTGAAAGAGACATGCTAGAAACCCATCCTATTTGGGGTAGATTCTATAACCCAGACCTGGAGCTATTGAACACTTATGGTATAAGTAAAGTCGAACGCATGATTGGAAAACCACTAAAACTAGATGATCACAATAGGAATATTCAAGATCCCACTTTGCTCGAGTTCTAATTGAGGATAATGCATACTCTCAATTTCCAAACAAAATCAGAATTAAAGATTGCTCGAGTAACTTCTATATGCAGGCTGTAGAATGTGAATTTAAGCCTCCTAGGTGCTTAGAATGTAAATGTTTTGGCCATTCCGAGATGCAGTGTAATGTCACAAACAAGAAAATTCAGAAAGTATGGAGAGGCAAGCTAAAAATCGCTAATTACATTACAGATCATGTGTCAAACAATAGCATGGAACCTGAGTGTTCAGGCACGAGTCATATTCATATACAGAACCAAACAGCAAGTGATGGATCAACTCAAAAAAATACAAAACTTGTCGATCCTCCTATACTAGTATTTACATCAACAGAGACTATTTCACCTATTACTACCGGGGCTATGGAGCAGCTGCAAAAGGAACTCTAAGTCGGGGAATCGACAGAAGCAAACCTTCAGAAATTAGAGCCCGATGCAATGCATCAGGAAGCATAGAAGCAGAAGACCCTGGCTGGGTTGGAAGTGGTTCAGGAGGAGCCATCATCGAAGGATGAGGAGACATCAAAATCAATTAAAGAAATTCAATAGTTAGGCATTCAGTTAGATTCATTAGATGAAGAGAAAGACTCGAGCAATGAGGATAGAAGAATGTCTTTTACTAATCCAAATCAAGCTTACAAAAACCAATTCAACAATAGTAAGAAGGAAAAAATGTAGAGTAGCCAGCCCCTAGGCAGTTGAGGAAGGGGCGAAAATCTCAAATGACGATTGTCAACTGGAATGTAAAGGGGTTAAATAACGACCCTAGACAACTTGACCTCCATAATTTCAGACAAAAGCACAAGCCTACTATATTTGGTGTGCTAGAGAATAAGATGTTGAGTGATAGTGCTGAATACTTTAAGCGTACACTAGGTAATGACTAGGACTTGATTTATACTAATAACACTAATGCTAAAGGTAGAATCATGATAGTTTGGAACACTACAAGGTGGTCCTTAAATGTTGTTCAAATTGAGGAAAAATAGGTTACAGTGGAACCATGCAACATTGGAGGACAAAAAATTATATTACTTATGTTTATGCTAATAACTTAGCCATTGCTAGGAAGACTCTCTGGAAACAACTTGTAGACATATTGAAGAACATTAATAAACAGTGGATTGTTCTTAGGGACTTCAATGCAGTTTTTAAAAGCTCGAAAAAAAGAGGTGGAATAACCCTCAAAGTCTCCCAATTAGCAAAATTTAATGACTATGTCCTTGAAGCTGGATTGGTGGAACCATTCTAGACGGGGCTGAAATTCAAATGGAGAAGTGGTCAGGTAAAACAAATATCTATCAAACTTGATAGAGTGCTGGTTAATGCCGAATGTATAGACCTATTCCCTATTCTAAAAGTTTCTGCATTAGCTAGTTCTACGGGTGACCATTGTGCTCTATTAATAGAACTTATTGAAGCTTCTAATGAACACTACAACAAAAAATGCCTTTTACAACTACCAAAAAGTGTTGTAGTATGTATTTTACAACGTTCTCTTAAACGTCGTCATAGCCACACTTGTAATAGGGTCTATGTCTATTACAACTTTTCAAAACGTTGCGATAAAAAGTTATAATAAATATTTTGCAACTACTTAGAATTGTTGTAATTTGTTTGCACACAACCAAATACCTTTCTTACAACTCTTAGTTTATGTTGGCAAAGAGCTTATTACAACCATTAGTGAATGTTTTAGTGTACTAAACTACAACTATTTATTTCGTTGTTAGCATATACCTTTGATAAATATAGAACAAAGACCATTTTGTCTACCCCTGTTATAAGCATATTCATTCATCTATTTCTCTATAACAAGATAAACCAAAATCTATTTAAATTTAATCAAAAGTAAAAACATAATCTTTCCAATATCATACATACAAATATAGGTTATACAAATGTACATGGTTTTGTTTTGTGAAAACAACGCAACACCACAGTGCAATAAACAACAATCACTTACTTAACCATCCACGATGCAACTGGCAGGCTTATTAGCTTTTCCTTTACATTTCTAAATATGTTCACCCTGACCATTAAAAACTCCACCTATAACTGCACTAATCCCACAAAATCACTTTAATGTTCCCTATCAACAGTCTCCAAAATCAAACCACTATTATTCTTATGATGTGAGCACCATCTCCAGCCAATCCATCGTGCTTTTTGGCTAATCAAACATGCTTAGTAACATCCATAATTGTCATTGATGTGCCATAGTATACAGGGTTCACACCTGCAGTAGTGTAACTGGGACCTTGTAACACCATGCACTACTCTTTTAAGCATTTGGAGGCTCTTTGTATCCCAAGCAAGTACCATCATGCCCCTTGTAACACCATGCACTACTGCACCAAGTAGCAGAATAGGTCTTTCATGATTTCCTATCTGCAAAATCTTTAAGCACCTTGACTTAGGCTATAGATTTATTGTAACGACCCGACTTCCTATGCCCAGAAAGTCGGATCATTATGAAGAAAGAAAGGGATAGAAAGAGAAAAGAAGAGAAGAGAAAAGAAACAACGTCAGAATCTCACACAGCGGAACGAATAAATTATATTAATAACACAAACTATTACATAGTATACAACACATATCAGAGTTTACACAACTATACAACACATACTAGACAGTTATAAACATCTGTCTAGACATTACAACTCAATACACTACAGAGATACAGACACAGCGGAACTACTATATCTACGAACGCCGAAGCCTCCTGCTCCATTGCTCCTCCAGAATATTCGTCAAAGCTAAACCTGAATCCCTTGGCTACTCGTAAAAATTTGAGTACCCAAGAGTTTATAAAACAGAAATAAACAACTTGGGTCAGACATGGGTCTGGTGTGAGTAACAGGTTAAACTTGCTTAACTTCAAAACCTTTTGAAAGAAAAGGTATCACGTAAGACTTCCCACACATAAACATGGGTAAGTTTTTACCTTACGCTAACCAAAACATTTGATAGGAAATTCGATTGTATTATAATAGGGTCTAGGGTTTTCAAATAAATATGAAATAGTTGAAATTGTTACATTATTAAATTCCAGCATACTAGCCACAAAGTGGGTTATACAATCAAGTCCGTTGGCACTTATTGGATTTTGGATTCCATACAATGGCAGGGCTACTGGGGTACCGCCCGTCACAGTACGTGGCCTAGATCACCGTACCGAGGATCACTCCCAATCCCCTGCAACACAAGGTCGGAACATCCCTTACTGGATAATTCCCGCACAAGATACCTCACGGTTGGGATCAGCAACCGCACCACTAAGTTGAAAATAGAAAGGGACATCTAGACAGAGGTAACCTTGTCCTACTTGGGTGCTACCCACTAACCTTGCTGCACCTCCCCTGTTTTAGCCATTCCCGGTTTGTGAGGCTTGAGGTCACGATTACCTTTAAAAAGAACACATCTATCTTAGAATGCTCATCGTACACCTGACGATGTGCTGAAAGCATTCAATCCATACAAGTTCGTTCCGGGTTCGAACGAAACCGAAGGCATTATCTCGTTACACTCGTTTTGGAATCACCCTCAGAGTTAACGACAATAACCCTTGCACTCTGAATCTTCATCTTCACTTGATTCACGACCTATCGTTAATTTGGATCGATGTGGTATTCGGGTCTCCAGACCTGGAATACCGGTATACGGAAACCCGATCCCGGTCTCATCGAAATCCAAAACGTATCTTTTAAGGCCAAGTTGTTTTAAAGGTTTAAACAATTTAACTTATCTATACAGATAGATAATTCACAAGATAATAAACATTATCATCCCAAACAGATAATTCACATTATCATTATAATTCAACCAAACATCCATATCATATATCAATCATATCTCATCAGAGATATCAAACAATGAAATACATTCAATCTCATTCATCCATCCTTAAGCAATGATTTATATCATCTAATTAATTTAAAGTGAATTAAACTAATTACTTCATTCTATAAATCCTGCTTACTTAATTATTAATTAAACCAATTAATTAATCATTACTCTAAGTATCCATCTTAATTAATCATTCCTGATTAATAATCCTTTAATTACTTTAAGTAATTAATTCTTAATTAATTTCACAAATTAATTAACTTAAACCATTACAGTAATTAATCTTTAATTACATCATTAATTAATTAACTATATTTAATTACATTAATCCTTAATTAATTACAATTAATTAATTACTTTAATCACTTATTATTGATTAACTAATCTTAATTAATCAATCCTTAATTACATTATTAATTATATTAATCAATGACCCTTAATTACATTTTTAATTATTAATTACCTTAATTAAATTAATTACATTAAGTAATTAACCTTTAATTAAACAACATTTATTAATCACTCTTTGATTAATCTCATCTAGTAATTAACTCCCCTTAATTACTCTTCCATAAATTAATTACTCATTAATTAATTATCTTTTAATTAATCCCTTGATTAATTATTCAAAAGTAATTAAACTCAAATTACTTTCATTATTAAAAGCATCTTTAGTTAATTATCCATTAATTAACTTTAATTACTTTCCTAAGTAATTACACTTCACTAATTACATTTAAGTAATTACTTATTTCCAAATCATTATCTTAAATTAATTTAACTAATTAATTTAAACTTATCAAATTTACTTAATTAATTACCTTAAGTAATTATTTCCTTTAATTACTTTCATTAAGTAATTATACTTAACCAATTCATAAAAGATTTATCATTTATTAAAAATCTATACTTATCTAAATAAATGATTAATCCCAAATTAATTAACTTTAATTTATTAACTTATAATCCTAATTATTTAATTAATTAACACTAAATCATTAATTAATTAAATTACCAAATTATTCTTTAATTACCTTATTAATTTAATGACTTCTTTATCATTAAACCTTAATTACTTTCTAAATTAAAGTATTAACCTTTAACTACTTTAATTTATTATTTACAGAAGGCTTTGAAAACTTTTATTTTTAAATCTTCCTTTTAATTCATTTTAAATTTAAGATTTAAAACAAATTACACATTTAACTTTAACCAAGACTTAAATCAAATTTACAAAATCTTTTTAAATCCAAATGTTTAAGAAACACTTAATATTTAAAGATTTTTAAACCACTTTATTTAAATTCAAACCCCTTTTAAAATTATACTTTAAACATATTAAAGTTGTCTAAACATTTTAAATTTAATAAAAACTTATTTATTTCAACTAGGATACAAATTTAAACTTGAATCCATATGAAAACTTGATTTAAACTTAGTTTAAATCCTGCCTTTAAATTTTAAAAGTCATTTTAAATTTTGAAAACACTGTCAAGTTTAAAACCTGAGACACTAAACCTACCCGAGACAAATATCAAAATACCCGAGTAAAAACCCAATTTCCCCGAGTATTCCTTCTAGTTTCCTTCCCCTTTTCTTTTAAACTTTGTTATGTTTTAAAAATTTGAAACACAGTTAATCCACGCGAGTTTCCCTCTAAACAACTCGAACCAGAATCCCTTCTTCCCGAACATGACTTCGAGTCACTCGCTTATAAACTCGAGAAGACTGTGTTAAAAAAAAACAAACTAAACACTGATACACCTAACACATGTTCACGTGCACAGTCGAGATGATCGTCTCCGACCATCAATACCATCACTAGCATGTCGACTTCGACCATCATCCACGATCGCGACCTCCAGAACCACGAACAAGCATCACCATCAAATTCGAGCAATTCTCGACCAAATCCTGGAACAACTCTTCAATCTGAAAGCAACTCAAATCCACTCCTCCGATCATCAGAACGTCTGCGCTTCCTGCCACGACTTCGACAACGTCTACACTTCCAAATCCCAGAAATTGATGGCACTCGATCCACCATAGCAACCGAGAAAACCAAAATTCCGATCTACCTATAAACTAGGGTTAAAAACTTCCCTGATCAATTCCCAATGCCCCAGTGCTTAAACCACCCAATAGACATTTTTCCTGATCTCACCGCACATTCCTCCACCTCTAGATGAAACCCTGATCCCTCATCTCCCAATGATCACCAGAAATTGCCTCTAAACCACTTTCCAGTCATCTTAGAATTTCACAAAAAAGCCTAAACTAGAATTCCTGACTTTTATCCTAAAAATCATATTTTTCAAAGATGTTTTAAGTTATGTAATTAGATTATCAAATTATAATACTCGATTTAACATGTATTTTAAAACTGCAACTGCATTTCATGATTTCAGGACAAATTCAAATCCATATGGCTTTTAATAAATTTTAGACTTAAATTTATGATTTAACAAACATATAATGTTTGAATCTCTAAGCCTAATAAAGATTAGATGATTAGATTTTGGATTTTAATCAAACTTCTATGTTCTGAACCAATAACAGAGATGGTTTTAAATACAAACAGGCATGCACACTTATAAACATTCATAAACACAGAGATAGCTCCTATATATGCATAACAAAGCATCATTTATCTCAGACTTCACAAATGAACAGCCATATATACTTAGCTTTTAATTTAAATTATTTACCTACTTGATAAATAACAGAGAATAGGTTTTTATGTGTAAACTGACAGGCTCATACATATATTTATACTGATTCATATGAGTTCAAATTAAAAACTAAAATACAAGCCAATATTATCACATGCAAACATATATCATATACTTTAAGTTTTAAAAATGAAAGTTACTCACCATAAAACAGATGAACAGAGCTTCCAGATTTTGAAAAGCTTTTGTTATTTTTAAAACTTTGTGTTGCCTTTGAATGCTTTTAAACTGAGATGTCTTTTTGATCTTTAAAACTTTTTAAACTTGAATGCTGGCTTTGGAAACTTGCATGCATGCTATTTGTTTTGTTGTGATGTTGCTTTAGATTCCAGTTTACTTGCTTTCAGATTTGAATAAGAAATTGCAGGCTTTGAAGAATGGTTACAGATTGAAGAGATGAGTTACAGGCCGTTGGTTTTTGAAATGAATTACAGGGATTTGATAATTTTCTGGTTTGAGAGGTGAATTGAGATACATATTTTTGTTTTGAGATTATGGCTTAAGAAATGTTGATTACTGATTTTGTTTTTGAGGGGATTTTTGTTTACAGCTGAATTCTCTTTTATTTTGAGAATGAAGATTTGCAAAAGAAATGAGAATGAGGAAAACATCTTTTTATAAATATAAATGATTTATTTTAAAATAAAAGAAAAATTAAAAACAAGAATGACACTTGTCTAATCTATTTACATTTGTCATGAGCATAAATTAACACTTGTTGTATTAGGCTCAATATATTTACACTTGTCCTATAAGTAATTTTACTTATTTTTATTTATTTTAAAAGTAAATAAAAGTCTTTTTCTTTAGTTATCAAATACTTATCTATATATAAATTTCTTTTTAAAGAAACAAAACTAATTATATTTATAAATAAAAGTTTATACATATAATTTAAAATCCAAAACAATTTATAACAACACATTCAATTTGAAATAATAATCCTATTATAATTATTGTTTGAAATAACAAATTTATCAATTTTAAAATAATTTATAAAAGAGATTATAAATTACTTCTATTACTAAATGAATTAACATATCATATGTAATTTAAATACAAACCAAAGCTTTTCTATTTACAATATATACAAATATATATATACATTATAAATAGAAATCAATTTATTAGGTTTTAAAAGATAAAATTCACTAATTAAATATTTATTAAATTAGATTATTAAATCAATTCAAATTTTATTATCAAAAATTATCAATCAATTTAATTATTTAAACTGATTATTAAATTGATATTGCCTAAAAATTCCGGGATATCACATTCCTCCCCCCTTAAAATAATTTCGTCCCCGAAATTTAAAACAAAGGTAATTTAATAATCTTTTTAAATCACAAGGATGTATTATCATCCATATGCTAACAATCATAGCAACCAATCATCCACACAAACAATTCTAACTATCCAGCGAAAAATTCTGAATAGAATTTCCTTGAGTTTCCCCAAGTATATATATATATATATACCGGGACACTCGTTCTACAAACAATCTAAATTACGAAGCTACAGAGCTTCTACTCATCTAGATCTACAGAACTAAACAAGATATCAGACTACAGACGAGTCTGACTCAACTACCAAATCCTCCAGAACTGCTGGTTTCAAAACCAAGAACACCAACTCTACTCCTCAAACATCAGAAGACTGAACTAACTTCTCCTATCCAGAGATGCATTCCCAAACTGCTTCTGCTGCACAACTCTGATCTGAAGTAGATAAGAATACTGATGAAGAACACAACCCAGACTGGATAACCCATCCCAGAAATAAGGTCCAATAGATCCATAAAGAAAACTCAGATACTCCATCAAAACCTGAGCTGCTTCACCAAACTCTATCTCTAGGAATCATCCTTCAACTTGGCTGATCCACCGGTATCACTTCTGGAATTCTAGTCGATAAGAAAACTCAATCTCCAGATGCGGACCAACTTCTGACTCTTCTGAAGATATCCAGAAAAACTCTGACAACACAAGAGAACACTCAGACAATCGCAAGTCACTTTTGCGATCAACCCAGCCAAAATGCAAAGAAACTGTTCTCTCTTTACCAATCAGAACAGCTTACGCTTATCTATCCAATCCATTGAAGAAATGGATCCTCTTACTGCTTCTGAACTTCACTTCTAGAAAAACTGCTCATCCAGAAAACTTCCTGCCATCATAGAATACTCCGAGCTGCACTGCTGATACTGATGCTCTTATCCAAAGCTCTTCGAGAAACTCGGACTCCAAACCAACAGAAACACCGTGCTGAACTCAGCCACAACACCGAAACAGACACACTTCCTTAATCTTGTTCCAAAGAAAACATCTTCAGGAACATCCATTGTCACTGTATCTCATCATACAGCTACTATTATCTGAGGTATCAAGATACCATTACACACTTCTGTACATCCGACAGATCCAAACTCTACTCATCCAAACTTCAAAGATAACTCCGAACCATTACAGTTTCCTTCGGAGATTGTTAAGTCCTTACACAACTGTAAAGTTCACTCGAGACGGTATTAGGTTTACAGTCTCGACAGATACTCTTCCAACCTCAACACTCAGACTCCTAATCCTAGATGATAAATTATTATCATCTCAACCAATCATTACAAATACCATATACATTTAAAATGATACATTTTTTTTTATATAGAAATTATATCTGGGTAAAATTATTTCATCTACCTTTTTAAAACAATATTGTGTCCGTTGGCCTGGTTCAAGTGTTTAGAGATCCCTATCAATAACGTTAGCTACTCGTATTGACCAGAATCCATATACCACTCAACCGATCAATTAACACAATATAAAACCATTTTATATAACTAACAAATACGCGCTCTCGAATATATATACACTCAGACTCAACAGGTTGCTATAGATCCTATCTCTAATGAACAATCCTTCCGAACCTAGGTATTCACTCAACCTAGTGCTCTGATATTCACTTAACCAAAAGCTTAGGTATTCGCTCAACCTATGCTCTGATACCAATTATAACGACCCGACTTCCTATGCCCAGAAAGTCGGATCATTATGAAGAAAGAAAGGGATAGAAAGAGAAAAGAAGAGAAGAGAAAAGAAACAACGTCAGAATCTCACACAGCGGAACGAATAAATTATATTAATAACACAAACTATTACATAGTATACAACACATATCAGAGTTTACACAACTATACAACACATACTAGACAGTTATAAACATCTGTCTAGACATTACAACTCAATACACTACAGAGATACAGACACAGCGGAACTACTATATCTACGAACGCCGAAGCCTCCTGCTCCATTGCTCCTCCAGAATATTCGTCAAAGCTAAACCTGAATCCCTTGGCTACTCGTAAAAATTTGAGTACCCAAGAGTTTATAAAACAGAAATAAACAACTTGGGTCAGACATGGGTCTGGTGTGAGTAACAGGTTAAACTTGCTTAACTTCAAAACCTTTTGAAAGAAAAGGTATCACGTAAGACTTCCCACACATAAACATGGGTAAGTTTTTACCTTACGCTAACCAAAACATTTGATAGGAAATTCGATTGTATTATAATAGGGTCTAGGGTTTTCAAATAAATATGAAATAGCTGAAATTGTTACATTATTAAATTCCAGCATACTAGCCACAAAGTGGGTTATACAATCAAGTCCGTTGGCACTTATTGGATTTTGGATTCCATACAATGGCAGGGCTACTGGGGTACCGCCCATCACAGTACGTGGCCTAGATCACCGTACCGAGGATCACTCCCAATCCCCTGCAACACAAGGTCGGAACATCCCTTACTGGATAATTCCCGCACAAGATACCTCACGGTTGGGATCAGCAACCGCACCACTAAGTTGAAAATAGAAAGGGACATCTAGACAGAGGTAACCTTGTCCTACTTGGGTGCTACCCACTAACCTTGCTGCACCTCCCCTGTTTTAGCCATTCCCGGTTTGTGAGGCTTGAGGTCACGATTACCTTTAAAAAGAACACATCTATCTTAGAATGCTCATCGTACACCTGACGATGTGCTGAAAGCATTCAATCCATACAAGTTCGTTCCGGGTTCGAACGAAACCGAAGGCATTATCTCGTTACACTCGTTTTGGAATCACCCTCAGAGTTAACGACAATAACCCTTGCACTCTGAATCTTCATCTTCACTTGATTCACGACCTATCGTTAATTTGGATCGATGTGGTATTCGGGTCTCCAGACCTGGAATACCGGTATACGGAAACCCGATCCCGGTCTCATCGAAATCCAAAACGTATCTTTTAAGGCCAAGTTGTTTTAAAGGTTTAAACAATTTAACTTATCTATACAGATAGATAATTCACAAGATAATCTACATTATCATCCCAAACAGATAATTCACATTATCATTATAATTCAACCAAACATCCATATCATATATCAATCATATCTCATCAGAGATATCAAACAATGAAATACATTCAATCTCATTCATCCATCCTTAAGCAATGATTTATATCATCTAATTAATTTAAAGTGAATTAAACTAATTACTTCATTCTATAAATCCTGCTTACTTAATTATTAATTAAACCAATTAATTAATCATTACTCTAAGTATCCATCTTAATTAATCATTCCTGATTAATAATCCTTTAATTACTTTAAGTAATTAATTCTTAATTAATTTCACAAATTAATTAACTTAAACCATTACAGTAATTAATCTTTAATTACATCATTAATTAATTAACTATATTTAATTACATTAATCCTTAATTAATTACAATTAATTAATTACTTTAATCACTTATTATTGATTAACTAATCTTAATTAATCAATCCTTAATTACATTATTAATTATATTAATCAATGACCCTTAATTACATTTTTAATTATTAATTACCTTAATTAAATTAATTACATTAAGTAATTAACCTTTAATTAAACAACATTTATTAATCACTCTTTGATTAATCTCATCTAGTAATTAACTCCCCTTAATTACTCTTCCATAAATTAATTACTCATTAATTAATTATCTTTTAATTAATCCCTTGATTAATTATTCAAAAGTAATTAAACTCAAATTACTTTCATTATTAAAATCATCTTTAGTTAATTATCCATTAATTAACTTTAATTACTTTCCTAAGTAATTACACTTCACTAATTACATTTAAGTAATTACTTATTTCCAAATCATTATCTTAAATTAATTTAACTAATTAATTTAAACTTATCAAATTTACTTAATTAATTACCTTAAGTAATTATTTCCTTTAATTACTTTCATTAAGTAATTATACTTAACCAATTCATAAAAGATTTATCATTTATTAAAAATCTATACTTATCTAAATAAATGATTAATCCCAAATTAATTAACTTTAATTTATTAACTTATAATCCTAATTATTTAATTAATTAACACTAAATCATTAATTAATTAAATTACCAAATTATTCTTTAATTACCTTATTAATTTAATGACTTCTTTATCATTAAACCTTAATTACTTTCTAAATTAAAGTATTAACCTTTAACTACTTTAATTTATTATTTACAAAAGGCTTTGAAAACTTTTATTTTTAAATCTTCCTTTTAATTCATTTTAAATTTAAGATTTAAAACAAATTACACATTTAACTTTAACCAAGACTTAAATCAAATTTACAAAATCTTTTTAAATCCAAATGTTTAAGAAACACTTAATATTTAAAGATTTTTAAACCACTTTATTTAAATTCAAACCCCTTTTAAAATTATACTTTAAACATATTAAAGTTGTCTAAACATTTTAAATTTAATAAAAACTTATTTATTTCAACTAGGATACAAATTTAAACTTGAATCCATATGAAAACTTGATTTAAACTTAGTTTAAATCCTGCCTTTAAATTTTAAAAGTCATTTTAAATTTTGAAAACACTGTCAAGTTTAAAACCTGAGACACTAAACCTACCCGAGACAAATATCAAAATACCCGAGTAAAAACCCAATTTCCCCGAGTATTCCTTCTAGTTTCCTTCCCCTTTTCTTTTAAACTTTGTTATGTTTTAAAAATTTGAAACACAGTTAATCCACGCGAGTTTCCCTCTAAACAACTCGAACCAGAATCCCTTCTTCCCGAACATGACTTCGAGTCACTCGCTTATAAACTCGAGAAGACTGTGTTAAAAAAAAACAAACTAAACACTGATACACCTAACACATGTTCACGTGCACAGTCGAGATGATCGTCTCCGACCATCAATACCATCACTAGCATGTCGACTTCGACCATCATCCACGATCGCGACCTCCAGAACCACGAACAAGCATCACCATCAAATTCGAGCAATTCTCGACCAAATCCTGGAACAACTCTTCAATCTGAAAGCAACTCAAATCCACTCCTCCGATCATCAGAACGTCTGCGCTTCCTGCCACGACTTCGACAACGTCTACACTTCCAAATCCCAGAAATTGATGGCACTCGATCCACCATAGCAACCGAGAAAACCAAAATTCCGATCTACCTATAAACTAGGGTTAAAAACTTCCCTGATCAATTCCCAATGCCCCAGTGCTTAAACCACCCAATAGACATTTTTCCTGATCTCACCGCACATTCCTCCACCTCTAGATGAAACCCTGATCCCTCATCTCCCAATGATCACCAGAAATTGCCTCTAAACCACTTTCCAGTCATCTTAGAATTTCACAAAAAAGCCTAAACTAGAATTCCTGACTTTTATCCTAAAAATCATATTTTTCAAAGATGTTTTAAGTTATGTAATTAGATTATCAAATTATAATACTCGATTTAACATGTATTTTAAAACTGCAACTGCATTTCATGATTTCAGGACAAATTCAAATCCATATGGCTTTTAATAAATTTTAGACTTAAATTTATGATTTAACAAACATATAATGTTTGAATCTCTAAGCCTAATAAAGATTAGATGATTAGATTTTGGATTTTAATCAAACTTCTATGTTCTGAACCAATAACAGAGATGGTTTTAAATACAAACAGGCATGCACACTTATAAACATTCATAAACACAGAGATAGCTCCTATATATGCATAACAAAGCATCATTTATCTCAGACTTCACAAATGAACAGCCATATATACTTAGCTTTTAATTTAAATTATTTACCTACTTGATAAATAACAGAGAATAGGTTTTTATGTGTAAACTGACAGGCTCATACATATATTTATACTGATTCATATGAGTTCAAATTAAAAACTAAAATACAAGCCAATATTATCACATGCAAACATATATCATATACTTTAAGTTTTAAAAATGAAAGTTACTCACCATAAAACAGATGAACAGAGCTTCCAGATTTTGAAAAGCTTTTGTTATTTTTAAAACTTTGTGTTGCCTTTGAATGCTTTTAAACTGAGATGTCTTTTTGATCTTTAAAACTTTTTAAACTTGAATGCTGGCTTTGGAAACTTGCATGCATGCTATTTGTTTTGTTGTGATGTTGCTTTAGATTCCAGTTTACTTGCTTTCAGATTTGAATAAGAAATTGCAGGCTTTGAAGAATGGTTACAGATTGAAGAGATGAGTTACAGGCCGTTGGTTTTTGAAATGAATTACAGGGATTTGATAATTTTCTGGTTTGAGAGGTGAATTGAGATACATATTTTTGTTTTGAGATTATGGCTTAAGAAATGTTGATTACTGATTTTGTTTTTGAGGGGATTTTTGTTTACAGCTGAATTCTCTTTTATTTTGAGAATGAAGATTTGCAAAAGAAATGAGAATGAGGAAAACATCTTTTTATAAATATAAATGATTTATTTTAAAATAAAAGAAAAATTAAAAACAAGAATGACACTTGTCTAATCTATTTACATTTGTCATGAGCATAAATTAACACTTGTTGTATTAGGCTCAATATATTTACACTTGTCCTATAAGTAATTTTACTTATTTTTATTTATTTTAAAAGTAAATAAAAGTCTTTTTCTTTAGTTATCAAATACTTATCTATATATAAATTTCTTTTTAAAGAAACAAAACTAATTATATTTATAAATAAAAGTTTATACATATAATTTAAAATCCAAAACAATTTATAACAACACATTCAATTTGAAATAATAATCCTATTATAATTATTGTTTGAAATAACAAATTTATCAATTTTAAAATAATTTATAAAAGAGATTATAAATTACTTCTATTACTAAATGAATTAACATATCATATGTAATTTAAATACAAACCAAAGCTTTTCTATTTACAATATATACAAATATATATATACATTATAAATAGAAATCAATTTATTAGGTTTTAAAAGATAAAATTCACTAATTAAATATTTATTAAATTAGATTATTAAATCAATTCAAATTTTATTATCAAAAATTATCAATCAATTTAATTATTTAAACTGATTATTAAATTGATATTGCCTAAAAATTCCGGGATATCACATTTATAAGTACACATCATATTGCAAAGGCTTTGTGATCTGCATAATGAGTATATACATAATGTAGTCTTACAACATTGACTAATTAAAAATAAAATGAAGATTGATCTAATTTGGTGCATACCTAACTCGACAGCAACAAATCCATCTTATCCTTACAATCATACATAGTTAAACCAAATCAACGCAAACTTGAAGTAAACAAAGTCGCTAGGCAGTAAATCGATTTTGATCAAAATGACAACAAACCAAATCTGCAATTTTCTAACTCGAGACCCTGTTAATTAATCGATTCCACCATGCTTTAGTACTTTGAAAATGTCTGAATCAAATTGTATGGGGAGAGGTCTCAAAATAACTAATAGTTCATGCGACCCCGCCACTATCACTACCTTCCACATGGCCTCATCTCGAACATTGTCCGAATGGATAGTACTTCAAAATCGATGTATCATGGAGAAATGGAATTGAGCTTGAGATAAAAAATGGCCATTTTGTAGATGGAGAACGGTGCGACGTTGTTTGGGCTGAGGTTGCGTGATAGGCCGTACTTCGGGATGAGGACATGAATAGAAGGCGGTGATAGTGCTGGGACTGGTGAAGAGGAGGCGAGAGAAGATTGGAAAATGAATGGGGAAAGGGAGAGGCACGGAAAAGTAATACTATTACTTGGAACCAATATACGAGTGTTTGGAGCCAAAAATTTAAGGCATGGTAGTAATAACATTAGTTTGAGCTATTATTACAGCCAAAAATTCTAGGTTTGGAGCCAAAATCTTATGATGGAAAATTTTGGGATTGAAGCAAAAAGTTTGGTTATTTATAGCCAAAATAATAATTTATGTCAAATAATATAGTTATAAAAGCTAGATGCATATGGAAGTCACAATTTGCAACATAATGTTTTTATTTTTCCAAATTTGAATTTTTTTAAACAGTTGATTTTTTTGGAATTTTACATATTTCATAAAATTTAAAATTCATTTAAAATGATTGATTTTTGAATTTTTTGAAAATTTCAAAATTTAATTTTTTAAATTTATGAATATTTTTAAATTTATTACATAAAATTTCAAAATTTCAAAATATTAAATATTCAATATAATTATTAGTTATAATTATTAAATATTAATTTTTAAATATTACTTCATAATTATTTAAGATTACTTATTAATCATTAATTAATAGTTATTAAATATTAGTCTTAATTGCTAATTATTAATTATTACTTCTTAATTAATTAATAGTGATGCTTAATTATTAATTATTAAATATTAAATAATCAATATTTATTATAAATTATAAATTATTATTTGTAAATGATTTATTGATTACAGTAATTATTTAACATTAATTATTATTATTTAATAGTAATTGTTAATCATTAAATATTCCATAATCAATTTTAATTATAAATTATTAACTATTATTACAAATTATTTAATATTAATTATTAATTATCAATGATAAATTGTAAAAATATATTTGTTAATTAATAATTATTAAATATTTATTTAACCATTAGTTATTAAGTATTAAATATAAATTATTAAATGTTAAATATTACTTTTTAATTATTAATTACAAATCCTAAGTTTTAAATATTACTTACAACTATTAAGTTACATATTAAATTGTAGTCTTAATTATTAATTATTCATTATTTAATATTAATATTAATTTATTATTTAGTAAAAATTAATTATTAAATATTATACCTTATTTATTAATTACTAATTACCACTTATTACTTCTTAATTAAAATTGATTATTAATTATTAAATGTTAATTATTGTGTATATATTAATAATTACTAATAGTAATTTTTAATTATTAAAAGTTTAAGAGTAAAACAACTTATTTAAAAAGTTGTTATAAATTAATATTTAGAACCTTTA
This sequence comes from Allium fistulosum, assembly GCA_030737815.1. Taxonomy (NCBI): domain Eukaryota; kingdom Viridiplantae; phylum Streptophyta; class Magnoliopsida; order Asparagales; family Amaryllidaceae; genus Allium; species Allium fistulosum. The sequence goes on along the minus strand of CM060903.1, from coordinate 798,157,605 downwards.
GGAAAAAATGTTTTTAAAAAGTACTATTACAAATTACATGGAAAAAATGTTGCAAAAAACAATGGTTTTACAACTCTTTTTTCAAAAACTTAGTAAAAAGGATATTTTATAATGCTTTTCCTAGAAAAGTTGTAAAAAACATTGTAAAACGTTATTTCTTTTGTAGTGGAATCTAAAGGCAAGCCATTTAGATATGCTAACCATTGGTGTGATTGTGAAGATTATCATAAAGCTACTAATTTTAATGAAGTTCAAGCTATAGAAGGTAATGAAATGTACAAGCTCGTGATGAAAGTCAAGACTATCAAAAATCAGCTAAAGGCCAATAAAATTAAACACAAGAACCAAGGACAACGTCAAGAAGTCCAAAATCAATGTGAGCTAGCCCTATGTCAATTAGATGCAGACCCCTCAAATGCCTAACTATTTGAACAATACCGTCAGCTGTAGAACACTCTCAAGGACCTGATGCAGACCCAAGCTAAAGAATTGAAACAAAAAGCAAAGGAAAGATAGCTGGTGGAATGTTCATCGACGGAAATTCTATCGGTTAGAACACCATCGATCAGATTTATAATAAGAATTACTGTAAGCGCACGGCGTACAAATGTTAGTACGTGGTGAGTACGGGTCGATCCACAGGGAATTGTTAGATTTTAAAAATCTATTCAATCAAATTAAACCAAAGTTGAAAGTGATTATCTAGAAAATGTAAGAATAATGACAAAAAGAAAGTGATAAAAATATGAGAGCAGAAAGACAATTTAGAGATAAATTCACTCTCTAGATCACATAGTTCAACAAAAATGAAATTATGATCTCTCTTTTTTGGTCATTAGTGAATTTAAATGATGCTTTTATCATAAGTATGGCTTATTTGTGCTATTAATTAGCTCAACATAAGCCATCAAACTATAACACACCCCTTAAACCACTTACTAACTCTCATGAAAAGGACAGTAAAGTTGAAAATGAAATCTATTTTAAGTATGACCTATTAACTATTAATAAGAAATATAGACCATCAAATTTTAATTTCAACATTCACTTCATTACCATCATCATATGCAGATGAAGAGGTAATTATTGTTTGTGATTGTTTAAGCATAGCCTATTTGGTGTCAACAATATAGGCTATCAAACTCAAAGAAAAAACAGCAAGTTAAACCACTTCAAGCATTATCATTAAGCACAAAAAAGAGCAATAATTATCAAAATGTTGAAGCTACATGATTAGAGAGCTTCATTACCCCTAAATTGAAGGGGTTTAGCCTATCATTTGTGTTATCATATCAACACAAGTAGCATGCAACATGAAACTAAAAAAAGGGAAAATGGAAGCTAATGGAAAAGAGAACTATTCTACTTGCATAAAATAAAAGAAGATCTACACTACTAACATGAAAGTAAATAAACAAGAAAAGACTCGAATTAAAATTGCATAAAAAAATTACATAAAAGAAATGGCTAAGTAGCCTTAAAAAGAAAGAAATCTCTCATTTTATTTTGTTATCTAAACTAAACTAAGAGAAGAGAGCCTAAGAAAAGAGAGGAGGGTTACATGAAGATATGGGGTATTTATACATGTTTTAAAACCCTAATTCACTTTTTGGGAACTACCCAAACTATCCCTCTAGGAAGTGTGGTGGCCAAGTAATCATTAGCATGTCTTAATCCTCATTTAGATGTGCATGAAGCTTTAAACTGTATTAGCATGTGCATTAGCCTCTAATTTGTACAATAAGGTAGGTGGATAGGTGAGGTCCTCCATGATCCGTGAAATAAACTATTTCCATCTCCATTCCTTTGTATTCACTCTTGTGCATGCATATATCTTCATGAAACCACTTGTATGTGAAGCCAAATTCCTACAAAATAATATAGAAATTTCCAATTAAATTTTCTCAAATTAATATATGCACAAAAACGACCGTTTTGTCCCTATATGAAAATGAATATATGACGATTTGAAAGTAATTTGAATTTTGGTTTAAACATGTTAAAGTACCCAATATGATCATTTATTTAATTTAATTAGATTAAATATGGTGGTAAAAATATGCACATTTACGTGTACATCAAATACCCCCACACTTATCTTTTTATTCGTCCTCGAATAAACTAAAACTAAGATAAATCCATTTTCGTAGGGAGCCCGATTGCATTGAACGTATGCAACAAGCCGTTAAACCTCTGGGTGTCCCCAGTAGGACGAGTGTTGTCTTGTAAGGGTCTTCAGCGAATATTACCCACAAAATCCAAATGCGATATGAAAATATTTACAAAATGCAAGTTTATTTACAAACAGATGAATGCAAGTTTTTGAAAATATTTACAAATGTAGGATTTACTTTTAAATTGACATAAATAAGTTAAATATAGGTTTTAGTTATTATCTTGAAAATTTAAGTCATTTACTTGTCAGAATTTTCAACAAAAATCAAGTTATCATAACAAACAGACTATAGTTTAACTCATTGTTTCGGTTGATAACACAATGTAACTATGAAACAGATCCTTAGTTGATTATCAAAGTTTATCAAAGTGGTATTTTTATTTCTTTGCAATAACAAGTTAAATTAGACAAGTTAAAATAGTGCTTGGATTTCAATTGCTTACTCTCTCTTATTTTTGAAAATTTTATTGATATCAACAATATATACATATGCCTAACTCAGGTAAACTGAGGCTAGATATACCACCCATGCACTGCCTTGCGGGCTTACGTGAGGGGAATATAGAGCGTGGCGAGTGAACACATGAGTGTAAATAGCTATCGACTATAGGCATTATTAATAAAAGAATTTTTATATACATACACCTAGCTCAGATAAACTAAAGCCAGATATACCGAGCATGCACTGCCTTTCGGGCTTACGTGAGAAGGGTATTAATTCTCCTCCCTCTTCGCTCGAAGTGCAAAATTGTGTATTTTATATAGAAATTAAGTTGAAGAAAATGAGTTTTAGGAACGTTTCGAAATCGCTTTAGAAATTGCCTTTGAAATTCTCTTATTATAGAGTATATAATTTTTATATAAAAAAATAATATATGATAATAATAATTTCAAAAGCCCATTTATTTGAAAAACATTTTTAAAACACATTATAATACTTGTGTATGAAATCCAGAAAGAAATATCAAGAAAACATCGAAATAACGAAAATTACACCAAGTATTATCCGTTTAAAACAAGCTACGACTCAATATTCGACAGTAGGTTTGAACAAGTTAACAGTGTCAAAATGACTTGAAATTTTGCAGGAATGCAGTTCAACATTCTTACTTCAATCTGTAAGAGGAATCAACCAAATCCGATTTGAACCGAAGAATCTGCACCGTTTCAAAGTTGGACCAAAACATGGTTTTAAACACCGAATTACAGCAAGCTGCGAGTACTAGTTCGACAGCAGTTTTGAAATAGCAAACGAACCCAGATTGTCATGAAAATTTGCTGGAATGTAATTCAACACTCCTACTTCAGTCTGCAAGAAGAATCACCCAAATCTGATTTGAAACGAAGAATCTGCGTCGTTTCAAAGTTGGACCAAAACAAGGTTTTAAACACTGAATTACCGCAAGCTGCGAGTACAAGTTCGACAGCAGTTTCGAAATAACAAACGAACCCAGATTGTCATGAAAATTTGCAGGAATGTAATTCAACACTCCTACTTCAATCTGCAAAAAGAATCACTCAAATCTTATTTGAAACGAATGAGTTATGCTGTCTCAAACATGGACTCGGGCCATGTTTGCAACAGTTCAAAAAAACAAAATGTGTACAGGTAATTTCCAGGCTGTGCATTGATTTTGCAGAGCAGTTTTCAGGCATCAAAAATCTTAATTTATGAAATGAATTGTCTTTTAATGGCTTTTCTTCCTTTTGCATGCATCTATTTCTTTCTCTTACAGGTTTTGGAGGCAAAAACTAACTCAAAGCTCGCTCCTTTCAGCTCAAAATCCATTTTTGCACTTCAAAAACAAGGTGAGTTACTGCTCACAATTGCTAGCCGAAGCAAAAGCTTCAAAATGCCAAAATCTAACCGAAAATAGCTTCAATATATTGACATTATGTTCATATTGTGTTTTTGGTGAAATCTGAGTTTGTATGTCACTTTGCACATCATTTTCTCCCAATTCCGGCAACGAAATGCTGCCAGATTTTCTTCAGTTGATAGCCTGTGTGTTGTAGTATATGCATATCATTTAATTCTCCTCCCTCTTCACTCGAAGTGCAAAATTGTGTGTTTTATATATAAATTAAGTTGAAGAAAACGAGTTTTAGGAACGTTTCGAAATCGCTTTAGAAATTGCCTATGAAATTTGGCATGCATATACTACAACACACAGGCTATCAACTGAAGAAATTGCGAGTGTAACATCCCGCAATTTTGGACCATTCAAATCGACAATAAAACCACACATTTCAGAGTTGAATAATTCAAAACAACAAATTGTTAATAAAATTTGGGGCAATAAAATCAATCAAAGAATCACAGACATAGAATATCAAAATAACTTCGCAGCGGAATAAATTAACATAGGAGTTCATGAAGCTCCTAGATACAAAGTTTCAAAACTAATACATAATACCAAGTCTGGAAACAAATATACTTTTAAAGTTAGATACATAAGTTGCTACTACAAAAGCAAAAGTGGCGTGGAAATAACTGGAATAAAATATCAAGTAGACGACTGAATCTTCAGCGGATCTCTAGCTTCGAAAGAGGATGAAACTAAAGCTATGGAACTCAGGCTGACCCGAGCGTGAAGCAAAACACAAAACACTTGAGTCAGGACATACATACTTATAAAATGTAAATCAACTCAAGTGAACTGTAAAGGAATTCATCAGTAACTTAAAGGATGCTTGGGATCGCCCATCCTCTAAGGATCCGTTAAACAATCTACTATGTAGTAATATACGCTATTATAATAATGTCTAAAGTAAAGTAAACTATTAAAATAGCGTTAAGGCGTTACCCATATCCCCCTTAACACATTTTTAGGTATGCCAATAGTCTATACAATACCGTAGCTCCCGTAAACTGGAGCCGCCAGAGGATACCACATAGGTACGACATAAAACAAACTCGTAGAAGGCGCGCTAGGGTAGGTGACACGGCACAACTAGGCAATGCTAGGGTAGATATACCAATTACGCATCCGGGCTGTTGGTAACACATAGCCGCAACTACAGCCCAACTCGATCCGCACTCCCGAATCAAAGGTGCGCACCAAATCGATCACAAAGTAATAGAATGGCTAACAATGAAGTGTGTCCGATTAGAGAAGCTACCTCCTTGGCCCGAGAATCGCTCCTGTTTTAGCCAGCTTATGCTAACTCACGGGAGTTAGGTCCATGTAAATATACCATTAGGATCGTCGCCACCATCCTACTTCATTCTGTAATCTCCACCGCGTACACAGTTGTTAAAGAGGTTTTCGATATCGACAGAGTGTATGCCCATATTCGATCCCGGTCTCTTTAAAAACCAATCGTTATTATAACCCGTGGTTATATAAATTTCAAATGGTTTATATTTCATACAAAACTTATTCCTTTTAAACCATATAAATTCCATATCATTATTCTTTCAAAATAATATTCATTTTCCCAAAGTAGTAATACTTCCAAATTCATTTAATTATAACCCTTTTTAAACATAAAAGTTTAGAGATCATAGCACTTTAAGAATGTAACCTTTAGAACCGTACATGTAACCTTTAAGAAAATTGTAGCATTCGGAAAATGTCACCTTTAAGAAAACGCAACAGTACAAAAGTGCTACTGTAAGAATTCGCAGCAGTGCAGAGCTGTTGTGGTAAGAATTCGCAGCTGTGCAGAAGTGTTACTGTAAGAATCTGCAGCAGTGCAGAATTGTTACAGTAAGAAACTACAGCAGTTTTGAATTGCTACCGTAAGAAATCGCAGCAGTTTTGAATTGTTACCGTAATACTTCCTACTACAATAGTCTATAAAATCAAATAGTATATATATATATGTATATATATATATATATATACTGTTTTTATCAAAGTCATTCTATTCTTCCTATTATATTACTCAAATTTAAGCTATTTAGTCATTTAAAGAAATCACACCTTTGATTTAATAACTTTGTCACTAAAACATCAAATTTTAAAGCATAAATCTTTATACCAAGTTAAAAGTATTTTTACTTACCTTTTTATTTCTTTTCAGTAAATGACATTTATCATTTTTATTTCCCAAATCATACCATTTTCATTTGTTAGAACTTACATGTCAAATGTACGTTTTAACTTACATTTCTTTTCACAAAACATTTATTTTAATCACTATTACATGAATTAAAGTTTACAATTTATAAGTTAGAATAAAATACTATTATTAAGTCAAATCGGCTTATAAAATTTCAATTAACCTTCATACTGTAAATTAGATTCCAAAATTTACATTTCCAACTATTTATTTCTTATAAAATTTTACCACATGTAAACAAATTCATAGAAATTATTACAATAAATTTTAGTTGAGATTCATATATAAAAATCCAAAATACTTAATAATTTTTAGAAAAATCATTTGAAATCAACCACGGAGTTTGTATAAAATTCTCTACCCTAGGGTCAAGTAAATACGGACATATATCATTTCAATCCGCAATTTATTAATTTTCTGGGTTTTATATCATTGCAAACCCGCAATCCCAAGTCAAATAAAATTGCTCAGGCCTATCATTTCAGCCCATAACAATTTTTCCTTACTCTAAAGATTGTTCGAGTATGTATCATTTCAGCCCATAGTGAAGGAACTTGCAGTGTGATTCCAGAATATTAAATGAACATAAAAATATTCAACATATCATGACATATGATCAAACAGACATAATATGATATGAAATAACAAAATAAAATCATATGAATGACATAATATAAACATATAAAATAAGATGATATAAACATATGAAGTAATATGATATAAACATATGAAATAACATGATATAACACATGAAATAACATGATAAAATCATAGGTGAAATGTCAAACTTTCATATACATATCCTCACAATTCAATTGTCATCAATTCATCAAATAAATAAGTACGTATGTCAAGTGTGATTTCTCACCGTTCTTTGGTTGGAAAAGTGATTCAAAGCGCAACACAAAAATCAACAACTACGGGCCTGTTTGAGTGAGAAGAGAATCCAAATCCAACGCTTGAAAAAAAAATTCCATACGTGAACAAATAATTTTACATAGAAAAACAAAATAGAAAAATATATATTTGCAAAATACATAAGAGGGCTTGTCTAGGGTTTGCATAGGCTTGGTCTAGAGGTGGTTTTGGTTTGGTCTAGGCTAGGTTTGGATTAGGTGGGTTCCGCCATAGCTAGGTTCAAGGTTAGGCTAGGGTTTTGGTTTGGTGTGTTCGGCCTTAGGCTAGGGTTTGGTGATGGAGGCTCGGTCTAGGGGTTTTTGTGATGGAGGAGATGGTCACGGCGAAGGCAAGGCAAGGGGAAGGGGTTGTGGAGGTTCGACCATGGTGTTTTTGATTGGAGGAGAAGAGGTAGAGGCCGAAAATTGTAAAGAAGAAGAAGGGAAAAGGAAGAGGAGAAAGGGGTTTTTGGTTGGAGTTTGGTGATTGGAAAAGGTGGAGATAAGTGTGGCCGAAATTTGTGGAGAGGAGGAGGAGGAAAATTAGAGAAGAAGAGGGGAAGAAGTCTAGGGTTTTGGAGAAGGAAGATGAAGGAAGATGAAGACTTACACTTTTCTGTGGAGGCACAAATGAATGGATGTGGAGGCTAGCCAAAACCCTAGGAGATTATATATAGGCTACTCATCTAACTAAAGGTTTTCTAGCCCAAATGGTCTAAGTCCAAACAAATCACAAAAAAAAGAAGTTGTAGGGAAAATAACTGCGTGTAATACGCCAAAAGTTGCAAAATTTGAGAAGTAAGCATCAAAATTTAACAAAACGAAAAACTGGGAAAATGTTAAAATTAAATTTATCTTCATAAAAAAATAAAATTTAAAAATCCAAAATTTAAAAATTTTCACAGAAAGTCAAACTTTGACCAAAGTTGACCAAAATTTGCATTTTAAGAAAAATCTTTATTTTATTAAATTTGGAAAAACATTTCACATCAAAACTCAAAATTATCCTTTAAATTTTCCAAGTTTCTCAAATTTAAAATAGTTAAATTCAAAGTTTCAAATAAATCTTCATTTAAAATATTTTCAAAATTTGCGGGTTGTTACACTCTCCCCCACTCAAAACTTTTCGTCCTTGAAAAGGAACGAGACCAGAAAATAAAGAAGGATAAGGTAGGACAACGAATAATACCTGGAATAAACAATTCCGGATTTGAAGCACGAATGCCCTCCTCCGTTTCCCAAGTACAATCCCGATCATCAGTGCTCCATTGCACTTTGACTAGGTTAACAGATTTTCTCCAAAGCTGCTTCGTACCTCTATCGATAATACAAAGTGGCTTCCTCTCGACAGTAAGGTTTGGCTCAACATCCAAACTCTCAAGAGAAGAAGGCTGAATAATCAAGGATGGATCATGGAGATACCGACGAAGATGCGAGACATGGAACACATTATGCATTCCAGAAAGTTTCTTAGGCAATTCCAAACGATAAGCTAAGGAACCAACTATCTCTAAGATGCGAAAAGGACCAATAAACCTAGGTGCAAGCTTCTCTCTCCGACCAAAACGGATTACATTTTTTAATGGAGAGACCTTAAGGAAAACCTGATCACCAACCAAAAACTCCAAACTCCTCATACGCCTGTCAGCATACTTCTTCTGTCTATCCTGCGCAATCCTCATCTTCCTCCTAATCTCCTCAACCTTCTCAGAAGCCTCTAGAATCATATCCGGACCAAGAACCAAATGATTATCGGATTCAATCCAGCAAGATGGAGATTTGCAAGGTCGTCCATAAAGAGTAGCAAATGGAGCCATTTTGATACTAGCCTAAATTCAAAAGATGGAATAAGATAGATAAATGTTTAAGACAACCTTAAACAGATATTAGAGATTATACCTGATAACTATTGTTATAGGTGGAACTCAACGAGATGGAGATGATCTTCCCGGGATCCTCCATAATCAAGGACACAGGCACGAAGAATATCTTCCAGAATCTGATTCACTCTTTCCGTTTGACCGTCGATATGCGGATGGTAAGCAGTGCTCAGATTCAGACGAGTACCTAAAGATTCTTGAAAAGCTTTCCAAAACTGACTGGTAAAGATGGGATCTCTATCATAGACAATACTAACAGGAACACCATGAAGATGAACTATCTCTCTCATATAAATCTCATCCAAACTAGAAGTAGAACGGTTGGACCTAACCAAAATGAAATGAGCTAACTAGATCAATCAATCCACAACTACCCAAATACTTTCATTGCCTCTCCTAGTCCTCGGTAATCCATTAATAAAATCCATAGAAACTTGTTCACATTTCCAATTGGGGACTTCAAGAGGTTGCAATAATCCAGCGGTTTTCTGATGATCAGCCTTAACCTGCTGACAAGTTGCGCATCTACTAACAAAAAGAGAGATATCACGCTTCATACCACTCCACCAATACAGCTTCTTCATATCATGGTACATCTTCGTCACACCTGGATGAATAGAAAGTCTGGACTGATGATTTTCCCGAAGTAATTCTTGCCTCAATCCATCGACATTCGGGACACAAATCCGATTATTAATCCTTAAAATCCCTTTATCATCAATCTGAGCTCCACTTCCTTCTTGGCTATTACCACCAACCCTGCTACGAACATTTTCCTTAATAGCCTAATTATCCTAGCTTCATCCTGCTTAGCAATAATACGATCCATAAGAGGAGAAGAAACAACAAGCTGACATAACATTGCCTTCTTCCTACTCAATGCATCGGCTACAACTTTAGCTTTCCCTGGGGTATAGTTGATGTCAAGGTCATAAGAAGCAAGGAACTCAAGCCACCTAACCTGCCTTGGATTCAAGTCCTTTTGGGTGAAAATATATTTCAAAGACTTATGATCCGTAAAGAGCTCAAACTTAGTTCCCAATAGATGATGTCTCCAAAGCTTCAAAGCAAAAACTATGGCAAGCAATTCCAAATCATGGGCTGCATAATTGGCTTCATGAGTCTTCAACTGGCGACTAGCATAAGCGATAACCTTCCCATCCTGCATCAGAACAGCTCCCAGACCTTCACGACTAGCATTAGTGTATACCGTTAGTCCCTCATTTCCATTTGGAACGGTAAGAACTGGTGCGGAAGTAAGCTTGCGCTTCAACTCATTGAATGCAGCTTCACACTTATCATTCCATCTAAACTTAGCAGTCTTACGAGTTAGAGCGTTGAGAGGTGCAGCAATCCTTGCAAAATTCTCAATGAATCTCCGATAATAACCGGCAAGGCCCAGAAAACTACGGATATCAGATGGAGTCCTAGGAGTTTCCCAATTCTAAAATAGAATAGGAAAAATAAGAACCGAGAAAGAGATAGAATAATTAATGTACAAAGGAAAGAAGGGAAGATAGACTTACATTGATCGCAGTGATCTTAACTGGATCAACAGAAACTCCATTACCAGAAACAATATGTCCAAGAAATCGGACTTCATCTTTCCAGAAATGGCATTTCGAGAATTTGGCTTTCAACCTATGACTTCTGAGAGTCCCTAGAACAAATCTCAAATGAGATTCATGCTCCTCCTCTGACTTAGAGAAAACAAGAATATCGTCGACGAAGACTAGAACAAAAGAACATCACGGAAAACACGATTCATAAGGTCGACAAAGAAAGCTGGGGCATTAGTCAAGCCAAAAGGCATACCTAACCACTCAAAGAAACCATCCTCAGAACGGAAAGCAGTTTTGGGAATACTTTCCTCGGTAATTCTGAGTTAGTCGAAACCGGTGGCAAGATCAAGTTGAGAGAATACAGTAGCTCCATAAAGCTGATCAAACATATCATTAATACGAGGCATTGGATATCTGTTTTTCATAGTGAGCTTGTTCAGCTCCATATAATCAACACACATTCTCAAAGAACCATCAGACTTAGTGACAAAAACCACTGCTGCTCCCCATTCGAAATGACTGGGTCTGATCAAGCCTTTGGAGAACAAGTCTTCAATTTGCTTCCTCAACTCAACCTTCTCGCGGGGTGCCATTCTTCTAGGAGGAAGAACTACAGGTCGAGCTCCAGGAATGAGATTGATACGGAATTCGATTTCCCGTTTAGGAGGTAAAGAAGCGACTTCTCCAAACACATCGGGAGAGAGTTTGACCACAGGGGTAAAATCAAGATCACTAGGGGAAGAATCAAGAGAATAGATAAAACTTCCTGCATACTCTTGAGGCGTACGACACTGAATCACCAAAGGCTTACCAAAATCATCAATAAGAGAAACAGTCTGGGTTTTACAAGAGATAACAACTTCATGCGTCTTTAGCCAATCTCATCCAAGCAACATGTAGAAAGCATCGAAACCAAGAACATAGAAATCACCAAAAAAGCGACGGTCATAATGGAAGAGTCTCACATTGTTACAAATCCTACTAAGGTTTGCGGGACCACCAATAGGATTAGTAACGCACAAAGGTTCGGTTGCAAACTTAGGTGAAAGGATATGCTCAAACTTATCACAAAGGTCCACAAAAATGAAACTATGCAAAGCTCCAGTGTCAAATAAAACACGAACAGGAAGATTAAACAAGGTAAAGGTGCTCTGGAGAGTACTTTGGGTATCACTATGGGCAGGTGGAGTAGGCGGAGCATGAGTGGAAGACATCATGGCAAAGACTCTAGATGTCTTGCCCTTCTAATACAAGGGGTATTCCCGCTTGAAGTGGCCAGGCTGCAAACAGACATGGCAAAGATCACGCCTAGTCATCTGAACTAGAGGAACTGCAGCTCCGGCTAAAGTAGGACAACTATTGGCATAGTGCCCTTTCTGATCACACCTAAAGCAAGTGATGGAAGAAAGATCAATAGGCTGCTTCCGGGAAGAAGAAGATTCTAAACCTGGATTCTTGAGCCAATTCTGCTTTTGATGCTAGAAATTTGACTTTCTCTTCTTAGAGTTGCTAGAAGACTGCTGAGATGAAGGTGCACGAGCAACAGAAGATTCTTTAGAAGTGGGGTTCTCATATCTAATGGCCATATCCATCAATGCAGTAAAAGGGCTGTGCACATGAGAAATCAGACGATCATAAAACTCTGGGTGAGCTCCGGCTATAAACTTCTCATTCTTCTTAAGAGGGTTATTGATCAAACTAGGACCAAACTTGGAAAGTTCGTCAAACTTCCTCTCATACTCAGAAAATGACATATCCCCCTGCTTAAGGTCCATAAACTCCCTGTATAGCTGTGACTTCCCAGCCTCTGGCATCCACTTCATCACAAGAGCCTCCCAAAACAAGATATCTAAACTTAAGAAAGATTCCAAACGGATAACCTAAACCAAATTCAAAAGGACTAACTCAAGACAATACCATAACTGTACCCAAGAAATATCTGCCTTAACAGTGTTGGCTATAATATAATCCCACCAATATAGTGCTACCTCCTTCAACTACCATGCTTCTAGCTGGCGCTTTTAAGCGTCAGTGATCTCCAAACCAGAAAAAATCCTTTGCAAACCTCTCAGCCACTGCTGAGCCTCAATGATGGTATCTGATCCTGAAAACTTAGTACCACCTAACTGGGTGAACTCTTACAGAGAGTAGTAAACCTAACTGGTGCGGGAACTGGGGAAACACCACGTGTAACTACCCGATATTTTCAACCATTCGCATCCATTATAAGTGTATAGGTAGACACATATGCCGGAGTTGAATTGCTCAAAATACCGCGTTGTAATTAAAATTTGGCAAATCAAAGAATATACAGTACACAAAATCACAGATCGCGGACATAGAGTAAAATAATGCAGCGGAAGTAAAAGAAATAGTAGTTCATGAAGCTACTATATAAATATATCAGAGTTACATAAGATATAACAAAAGAAATAGAGTACAACAGAAGTCTAAATACAATAACCAAGTACAAGTTCAGTAGGACAATGGAACTGAAGTAGATAGGACAAGACAAGTAGATAATCTCCAGCGATTCAAATCTCCAAGAGAGTGGAAATCCAAATCTGTGAATAACTCAGGCTGATCCGAGCGTAAAGCAAAACACAAAACAATCGAGTCAGGACAATATATACTTATATAATGTAAACCAACTCAAGTGAACTGTAATAAAGGTACAAGTAACTTAGAAGATGCTTGGGACCGCCCATCCTCTAAGGATCCGTTAAACTATCTACTATGTAGTAATATTCGATATTATAATAGTGTCTAAATAAGTAAAGTATAATCATATAGAAAATAGCGTTAAGGGGATGGAGAACCTTAACGCGGTCGGATCTTAAAATCATAATCGTAGTAAAGCTCGATATGGTAGGTGACACGGCACAACTAGGCAATGCCAGGGTAGATATACCAATTATGCACATGGACTGATGGATACGCATAGCAGCCACTACTGTTCCACCTCGAAAAACACTCCCAAATCGGAGGATGGCCATCTAATCAATCACAAGTAAGAGTATAATATCGAAGAAATGTGTCCGAGAAGAGGTGCTACCTCACTGGTCCGAGATCGCTCCTGTTTTAGCCACCTTATGCCAACTTACGGGAGTTGGGTCCACGTAACATACCTTAAGAACGTCGCCACCATCCTACTTCATTCTGGAATCTCCACTGCGTACACGGTTGTCAAAGTGGTTTTCGGTATCGACAGAGAGTATGTCCATATCCGATCCCGGTCTCTTTGCCAACCAATCGTTATTATAACCCGTGGTTATAACTTTAAAAAACAATACTTTACTTCAAAATAAAATATCATTTCAAACCACATCTTTATCAAAATAAAGATTAAATCAATTCCAAACCATTTCCATATATTTAAATTTTCATATCATTTCAAAACTTCATTTCAAATCATTTTAATATAATAAAATATCATATCCTTACAAAACTTTATTTCAAATCATTTTAATATAATAAAATATCATATCCTTACAAAACTTCATTTCAAATCATTTTAATATAATAAAATATCATATCCTTACAAAACTTCATTTCAAATCATTTTAATAAAATAAAATATCCTATCAGTTCAAATCCAAATATTCAACTATAAATACCTTTTAAATTCAAAGATATCGTTCACTTACTATCATTTCAAATCACCTTTAAATAGTTTATATTCCAATCAAAATAATTCATTTAAACTTTAAAAGTGTAATTATTATATTTTCAAATCAAGTATTCAATTTCCAAAGTTTCAAACCATTCTGAGTTCGTTTACTAAGTCAAAAACCCTAATTATTAAAATTTCAGCATTTCACAGCATTTAAAAACAACTGCTATAAGTTATATTTGAAAAAAAAATTAATTCAGCAAAGACAGCACTTAAAACTGCTGTTAAAACTCAGTTTTAGTTGAATTATAGTTCAAAATAGAAAAGACAGCATTTCAGAAGTGCTGCGGTAGTTCAGATATCAAAACAAGGGTTAAATTTGGTTTCATCAAAGACTGCAGACCATTATAGCATTTCCAGAGAATGCTATAATAGACCTGAGTTCAATATTAGCCTATAAGTTCAATTACAGCAACTACAGCATTTCAAAAATGCTGTAATAGCTCTTTTTACACAATTTTAGTTCAAAACAGAATCTATAGCATTTCTGAATGCTATTAAAAGTTAATTTCAGGTGTTAGTGTATTTCCAGCAATTAAATAACTTTAATTTAAAACACATAAACATTTTAAAAATCATATTTTAACGTTTAAAATGTTCATTTACATATCATTTAACATATATCTTTTTCACAATAAATTTCTTACTATTAAATCCAATTTTCAACAATTTACTTAATAAGTTTAAGTGTAAAAGTTTCCAATTCTTCACATTTCAACAAATAAACTTAACACTTCAAATTTAAATTACCATTTCACAAATTTAACAAAATTTCCAATTTTATTTAATTAACTTAAACCTTTAATTAAAACCAAATTTCACATTTCCTAGTCAAGTTATAATTGATCACTTTTAAACATTCATTTATTTAACCACTTAAATTCATAGAAAAATCAATAATACTTTAATAAATCACTTAAATTCAAATTTAATCAAATTATCATATTTACCATTTCCAAATAAAATTTAATATCCATTTTATTTATATAACTTAAATATCATTTTTAACCAAAATTCCAAATTTCCAACTTAAGTTATATTTCAAAAATCCAGTTAAACCATTCATTAATTACATTTTTAACACATAGAAAAATCATAATTTCTTTATTTTAAAACATTTCAAAATCTATTTAAATCAAATTTCGTAAATTTATAATTTTTAAAATACTTAAAAATATCCAAAACACTTTATAAAATAACCACGGGCCTGTATAAAATTTTCTAACCTAGGTCAAGTGATACGGATATGTATCATTTCAATCCGCAGTAAAAAAAAATCCGGGTTCTATCATTTCAAACCCGCAATCCCAAGTTAAAATAAGTTAAATAAAAATCGTTCAGGCCTATCATTTTAGCCCATAACAAATTTTCCCTATTCTAAAGTCCGTTCGGGTATGTATCATTTCAACCCATAGTGATTCTAGTCTACAGGGAACTTGCAATGGTGATAACTGATATAAATAACAGAATAACATTAAATAATAGTAACATATGATATAACAGGTGTATAAACATCATATGATAATAATATAAGCATATATAACATGATAATATATTTCTACAGATTCGCAGGGTGTCAATTTACTAGTTATATAGGTACATATTGTCTGGTGAGAATAACTCACCTGTTTGTGCTGGAGATATCAAAACCAATGACACAATGGAAACAAAAGCACGATGACAAGACTACGGACTTGAGTGGAGACCCAGATCCAAAGCTACAACTCTTGTATTACAATCCAAAACATACATCAAAACAAACACAATTTCAACGCACTTGAAATGGAATAACTTTTAAATGAAAAGAGATTTGAATGTCAAATATTTTGCCTTGTTTTCTACAATGCTTTGCATGGCCTAGGGTTTTATTTAGGTCAGGTTTGGCATGACTTTGGCTCAGATTTGATCATAGGAATGCATGGCATAAAGGCTAGAACATGTGGAGGAAGTTACAACACAAGAATATCAAGAGACTAGGCAACATAGTGGAGTTTGGTTCAACTTTTGGCTCGGTCTATGGGTCAAATGGCTCGGCCATCATCTGGTACAGGTCTGGACAGAGGTTTGGGTGATGAGTAGCAGCAGCCAAAGGCCATGTAGCAAGTGGTGGTGGTGGCTAAGGGGGTGGCCAAAGCAAGATATGGACGGTAGGTGATGATATGTGTGGTCTAGGCAATGTTTTGTGACGATGGATTCAAGTGGAAGGTCATGGCCTGTCTTGGTCAAAAGGAAGGGAGTGTTTGCTGTAGTAGATGGAGGAGGTGATGATGGGGATGAAGGTGGTAGAGGCTAGGCCAAGCAAACATGTGAAGAGATAAAGGCAAAATTGCATAGAAAAGAGGAAAAGTGAAGAGAAGAAGTAGAGAATGGAAGCCATTGGCAAATTTTTCTTAGCCGTGAGTTTTAGGAGATGAGAACTGAAATTTTGAGAAGTTTTCCACGTGAATAAGAGAGAGGTACAGCTGAAGGAAGTATAAGGAACGGCCAAAAATAACTGATGTATTGATTGAAAAAGAAACGGTAAAAGAAACGGTGAAACGACTTTACGTTTCTTAGCTTTTAAAACCTTCCATACTTCCTTTTCTTTTAAATCAAGTAAAATGAAATAAAATTCAGCAAGTACATCTAAAAACCGAAACAAAATGAAATATAATAAAAATATATAATTAAATTTAAAGAAAATATAAAAAGAATTAAGGAAATTGCTTAAAAATAGTAAACTAGTCTAGAAAATTTGAAATTGAATAGAATAAATTTTAGAAAATTCATATGAGCTTGTAATATATTTTAAACATAAATAATAACATAAAATAAAAATATATTCACAAAATAAATATTAAAAATTTAATTTACATATAATTTGAAATGGAGAAAATAGCAGAAAATAGGAAAACAGCCTTTAAAAATAGGAAATCATCATAGTAAATTTTGGAAAATTCTATTATTATTTTTAAAAATATTTAGAGATGAAAATATACATAAATAAACATATTGACACATATTAAAATAAATAATAAGAAAGAAAATATGATTTATAAAATTTAAAATAGGCAAAATTGCATAATAAAACAAATTATACTAAAAATTGAAATGTACATAACTTTTACATTTTAACTCCGTTTTCAACGAAACGAAAAGCAGTATTCATGTTATTAAATCTATTTTCATAATAAAAGATAAAATTTAAAATTTAAAATATTTAAAATTTAAATTTAAAAGTCAAAGTTTGACTAATTTAACCAAAATTCACATTTTCTGGAAATATTAAATTTAGTCATATTTGGAATGCTAATCCACATACAAAATCAAAGTTTTATATTTACAATACAAAATTTATTCTTTTTCATAAATAAAGCTTTTGAATCTGGAAAAAATCAATTTAAGAATATTTGTAAAATACAGGGTTGTTACACTCTCCCCCACTCAAAACTTTTCATCCCCGAAAAGGAACGAGGTACGGGAAAGCACAGAAAAAGATAGAATGAAATAGAATTAAGATAAGATGATAAGAATATTGGAATTACACCTGATAACTATTGTTATAGGCAAGTTTAACAAAATGGAGGTGATCAAATCAAGAACACAAACACGAAAAAGATCCTCTAGAGTCTGAATCACCCCTTTCACTTGACCGACGGTCTATGAATGGAAAAACAGTGTTCAGATCCAGATGAGTAACAAAGATTATCAAAGATTATAGAAAGATTTCTAAATAGACTGGTATAAGCAATAGCCTTCCCATTCTGTAACAAGATAAGAGAAATAAGGACAACCAAAAGATAGTTTGGAAAAAAAACAAAATAAGATAATAAATTTGAAACCATAATGCTTTGAAATCATAACAATTTAGGGATGTTTATCATTTGGAAATCATACTACTAAAATCATAACACTTTGGAAATGTTATTCTTTTAAAAAAAAGAACATAATACTTAGAAAATCATAACACCTTTTAAAAAAAATCTTCATTTAAACCATTTTAAATTCAAGGTCAAATAATATTCATTTTAAAGTTGTAACATTTCTAAGTTCATTTAATTATAAAAATTTCCAAAACATTGTCTTTTCAAAATAGCAGCACTTATAAAATGCTAAGGAGATATATTAATATTTCAAATCAGTTTAATTCCAGAAATATTTATTTGAATATCATTTAACTTATGACTTATTAAAACAAACTTTTATGAATGGAATATCCAAATTAAACTATACTTCGTTCATTAAGTCAAAAGTTCACTATTTTACTTAACTCTTAATTTAACACATAACCTAACACTTTATTTAAAATACCCATTTCATAAATAGATATTCCTTTAATAAGTTACACTTAAAATTCCATTTGAAAACCAAATTCTCAATTATCAATTTTTAGTGATGTAAAAATACATTTTAACTATTTAAATCATAATTATTCATTTTTCAAGACATATCTATTTCATAAATAAAATATTTATATAGCAAATATAACAATCAAATTTCTTTACACATTTATTCATTTAGACATCAATTAAACTATGAATTCAAGTTAAATAAACTTTATTACAAAATGTCTAATTCAAATGTATTTTATTTTATCTATTCAAAGATACATTATTTATTATACAACATATTCATTTCAGGAAATAAACTTTATTAAAATTCCTAGGTTAGACTTAAGGTTCCATATTAAATCAAATTTGATTATTAAGTTATTTAAATAAATTCTCTTTAAATTCCTTTTTCACTATTTACCTCTGTTAATCTTTTATAACTAAAATTTAAGTGTATAACATTTATTATAACCACTCAAATTTTATTTATAAAATCCTTTCTATATTGTATATTATTGTAATACCCCCAAATTTTGTGAAAAATCATTTTTGTAAAATGATTTAATTTTTGAAATATTTAGATTTAAATATGGTGAAATTTCTGGAATAAATAGTGTGCAAGTATATGTGTGCACGTGCACACTGAAATGGCACAAGGAAGAACTCCAGATTTCTTGGATTTAAAACAAGAATTAAAAAGCAATACAAACATGATTTTGCAACATGGATATTTGATTTCTGGAATTATATGGATCATCTTAGAAAATAAGAAAAGTAAGTTTTACTTTAAATCAGTAAACAAATTTTATTTAAAACCCAGAAAAGAAAATTATACATATATATATATATATTATAAGGATTTGTAAACCTGTATACATATAGGTGCATATGTTTCTGAAATTAAAGAGGAATTAAATAAGCCTAGATAAGATATGTATACAAATATACATTTTTAGATACTGAAAAGTATATATATATATATATATAAGCAAGTGAAACTATAACATTAAAATGACATGAAATGTGATACAAGTCAATATGCTTGTATAGGCAAAAATAGCAAAGGGAATTCTCAGAAATAATTAAAATATGAAATAGGATAGTCACACTTTTAACATGACTAGGTGAGTGGCCATTTTCTGAAAAGTAAAAGAAAGAAAATGCAGCCTTTAAATTGGTTAATATGGCCGGGGTATTATAAATGAAAAATGCATGATGCTAGCCAGGACAAAAATGGAATTCTGTTTTAACAAAACCCTAGTGGAAAAATGCATATAAATAGGCAGTTTAGCCAGTAAAATTATCTTTACCCCGAGCTGCACAAAAATAAGAAAGGAAGAAAAATATTGGAAGGAAGGAGAAAACACTCAACCAAGGATTTTCTGGATTAATAAGAAGAAATATTTAGGTGAGTAACCTCACTGAGTTCATGGCATTAAGACCTGAGATGAGGCAGCCACTTTTTATTGCCATTTATATATATTTCTGGTTTTGATGTATATGATTTCATCAATGCTTTTTGGATGTCTTATTTTAAATCTGATATGATTTAATATGGATGATTTTGATGATCTTTGATTGGTTGAGACATTTGTCTTTGGATGTGTATCATACTGTTTTATTTATACTCATAAATGTTAAAGTCTAGGATCTTAAAATTATATAGAGAATACTCTCAACTGTTATAGATCTATGGCATGAAAACTTTACAAAAATATTGGGAGCTGCATTATACTTGGTATAAGTGCTGAGGCTTGAGAAGAAAAATGTTAAGGGTGCAATAGAAATTTTCTAAGTGCTGAGCCCTTAATCAAATCAAAAAAAAAAGAAGAAACCCACAAGCTAAAATTATGATTGAACCAGATCCTAAATCTGAATCAATCATAAAGGCTTGCAGATCAATATAACATGCCATGCCTCTTTTTACAGTTGAAAATATTCTTATATTTTTCTAAGATCAAGACATATTGACCCCATTTAGGAAATAACTGTCTGATTATTTCTAAGGAGAATTATGCTAGGAAAGATTATGGATGTTTCCATGTTTGCAGTGACATGTTCACTTAGCATATTTGATGATAGGATTTAAGACAATACACTAGTAAATAAACTAGGGAAGGGAAGGCCAAGAAAGCTGCTGGAATGCTTGTCATATTTGAAGTATGCAAGTTGGCACATGGTTTGTTTAAGCCCTGAGATCTTTGTGCAATGATATGAATTAGTTCATTGCAATGTGTCCCAGTGATTCCTTAATAGCAGATGAGGCAGGGATTTAAATTGAATTATACAACCTGTAAATGAAGAAATAGGAATATGGATATTTCTTAGGTTGAATGGTATGGAACCAAGATGGTTCCAGTGAATGCAAATGTTGCAAATAGATAATTATGTTTGCATGATTATGTATGCAAGTGTAAGAATGATAAATGAATATATCATACCTGAATCAACTTAATTATACTATGTTAAAGTAATTGATTGCAGAAATTTGCTTAAATAACCAGTTGGTGCTTTATATTCTCTATTGCTTAATATCATGAATATATTGATGTTACTCATACCAGATCATAGATCTGACCCTTGTTTGCTCATGGCATCTAGGGTGTCTCATTTTAAAATGAGGCAGCCACTCATGCTCTTTCAGGTAACCCAGGCACTAAGTAAAAATGAAGTTATGGCTATTATGGAGGAGTGAATGAACATGCTAGCTAGTTTCAATAAGAGCTTAAATTGATTATATCTGCATGTATTCAGGAAAAATTTTATGTTTCTAAGATTTCCAGTCATGTAATGAATTCTATTATGGTTAGATGGACTAGTTGTATCATGTTAAATATATTGTTATGCACTAAGGTTTAAAATCTAAAAGAAATATCTGAGTGGGGAACAAGGAAATGATCTTAAGTATTTATATGGATGCTTGGAAATGAAATATGCATATGTAGGTGAGCTACTGTTTTGCATAATTTATATTATGTATTAGTTAATCTTGAGACATAACAGAGCACTGAGTTTTAGAATAAAAATCTGGATTTAGTTAGAAGTAAACTTAAAAGGATTTTGGTTTCTTTTTACTGAAATGCTTTGTAAATAAGTTTGAATACATTTCTGAATCGTATTGAGAAAAGTAAAATGTTTTTAAAAGCTTCAGACAGAATGCAATGAATGGTATCTCCATTGTTTTGAACTAGTGTGTAGCAGATACAGGATACATGAGTTAACCAGCTTCAAATAAATGATGTATTGGTTGATCATGATAGATTGTATTTTGAAAATAAAAATGCATTTCAAAAGCTTAGTACATTTAGCAATTGTTTCACCACAATCATCTTTAAAAGTTTAAGACAAATAAGCAATGTAAACTGGTTTGAACAAACAAAACCTGGCAACACTCCATATACTCTGAAGTTTAGGTGGACTCTGGTTTGAAAAATGCAAATAAAAGAATGGTCAGATTAACCACATGGTTAGACCATAGGTCAGGCAAATTGTTCACTTCAAATAAATGAAGCAAGGAACCATTTGAACCCAGTTTTCTGGAAAATGAGCAAAGATATTGACATGTACATGTATATCTGTGTACATGTTGATATTTGGGCAAAAATATAAATATAAATTCCTAGAACAATTGTAGGAAAGGGTTTTAAAAATAATAAAGCAAGAAATTTTGTTTTGTATGTTAGATTATAGGATGAAATTAAGTATATATGTGCTGATATAGGTAGATATCAGATTTCAAACCATACAGGAGAAAAATAAAAAGAAAAACAAAAATTGTGTTTGAACCGACCAGCATAGCACTCGAACTCGTGACCTTTCATGTATAAGTTAGGCGCGTTTCCATTACGCCTAGATGTTGCTTGTGTTCACTTATGATCCACTTTCTTTTAACCTGAGTTTGATACTATATAGATTTTAACACAATCATCCATATTATAAGCTTGCTTTCCACTGATTATTACTTGATCATTTCTTAATTATAATAACAGACTAAAGTACATGTTTCCAGTGGATTCTATGGTCAAAAATCAATTAACCTGAATTGCTAAAATCTAAATCAAACAGAATGTTCTTGTACAACAAATAAATTTAAAAAAAAATAAAGTATATACTCTGAATATAAACAAGAGGAACACATACATCTTCATATGTATGTGTATGTTATTAGTAATACACTGATATATTTATATTGGTAAGTTATCTTGATCCTGGATATATTTTGTTTATTGGAGAAAGAAAATGACCCTGGGAAAATATATTTGTAATGAATGATATATCTATATATCATCTCTTAAAAAAAAATCCTTATGAAATTAGGGTGGAAATAGGAGGGTCATTTCAGTTGGTATCAGAGCACTTGGTTGCATTGATTGTTAAGTATTATAGAAATGTATTATGACTGTTTGTTTTGGATGAAATAATTTAGATAAGAAAATAGAAATTATAGAAGTACTCATAATATACTAATACCATTTACCCAGAATTTAGTTAGCAGACCATGGTAGGAAGAGGATCTCATCACAATGCAGGACCCAGTGCACCTCAAATGCTTGATATGCAAGAATTTGTGAGGGTTTTAAGAGATGGAATTGGGCATAGGCCTGAGAACCCACATGAAGAGCTTTCAAAACTAGTGAAGACTTATTCCAATTTGGGAGGCAAGAGTTTTGAAGGAACTGAGAGTGTGATGGAAATTCAAGCATGGTTGAGAACACTTGATAGGATTTTCAATGACATGCAGTTGGATGACCAAAGGAAGAGGCAAGTAGCTTCTAGACAACTGAAAGGGGTAGCTTTAAGCTGGTGGGAGGTGATCATAGCTGGAAGAAATGAAAATGAAATCACTTGGAATCAGTTCAAGGAGATGTTGGAGGCAAGATTTGTACCAGCATCAGCCAAGACCATTTTGCTTGAAGAATTTATCAAACTTAGGCAGGGAACTTTGAATGTCACTGAATACACTCAAAAGTTTGAGGGGCTATCCAATTATGGAGCAATGCTAGTGGCAGATGAAGCATCCAAAAATGATAGGTATATAAAAGGACTGAACCCAGGACTTAGCAGAGCTATGCTACCATATGCAGATAGAACATTTGATCAAGTAATTGATCTGGCCTTGAAACTGGAACAACATGACAAAGAAAGAGAGAAATATAGGAATTTTAAGAGCAACAACAAGAAGGATAAGGGAAGATATCACCCTTATGATAAAAAGAAGGAGGAGGCTGACAACAGGAAGAGTAAAGATACAAAAGCCAATGATACTAAGAAGAAATTGGTTTGCCATCATTGTGGAAAAGAAGGACACATCAAACCAAGGTGCCCAGAGTTAAAAGGAGGAGCCTTCAAATGCTACCTATGTGGGAAAGAGGGGCATATGAAGAGGAACTGTCCTGAGAATAAACAGCAAGGGAAATTGGCAACTTTGGAAGGTAAAGGCAAATCTGCAGTGAAAATTGATGCTGAAAATCATGGTCAAGTGGAAGGTACATTACTCATTTGTGCCATACCCATACCAGTAGTATATGATACTGGAGCAACACACTCTTTGATTTCCTATGAATTAGTTAAAGTGTTAAAATTAAACTGCATTTTGGTTGAAACCCCATTGCTTGTACAAAGTCCCCTAGGGAGTTCTAGTGTTTTGAACATGAATTGTGTGGATGTGGAGTTAAACATAGGAGGAAATATTTTTATTTCCAATTTATATGTTTTAAATTACCCAAATATAGGAGTTATATTGGGGGTAGATTGGTTAAGGCAATTTAAAGCCATAATTAATTTAGACTCATCCACCATATCATTGCAAAATTCTAGAGGCCAGAGGATCACAGTTCTATGTGAAGTAGCTAAGGAAGGGAAATTGTATCATTTAGTTGACTTAGAAAAAGATCTGAGTGAACTAACCATTGAAGAAATTCCCATAGTTAATGAATACTTGGATGTGTTTGGGGAAGTTAAGGGTGTTCCACACCACAGACCAGTTGAGTTTCAAATTAATCTCATTCCAGGAGCAAGTCCAATAATCAAGAAACCTTATAGAATGGGGCCAAGTGAACTGAAAGAATTGAAAAATCAGTTGGAAGAATTAGAAGGCAAGGGATTTATAAGGCCAAGCAATTCCTGCTGGGGTTCTCCAGTGGTGTTTGTAAGAAAACATGATGGTACCTTGAGAATGTGCATAGATTACAGGGAACTAAATAAAGTAACCATCAAGAATAAATATCCATTGCCTAGAATAGATGATCTCTTTGACCAACTCAGTGAAGCTAAAATATTTTCTAGGCTAGACTTAGCATCAGGATTCCATCAAATGAAGGTTGAAGACTCAAGTGTTAAGTATACTGCATTTAACACAAGATATGGCTTATATGAATTTTTGGTTATGCCATTTGGTTTGACAAATGCTCCTTCATATTTTGTTGATTTGATGAATAGAATATTTAGAGATTATTTAGACAAGTTTGTATTGATTTTTATTGATGACATTTTGATTTATTCTAAGACAGTGGAAGAGCATAAAAATCATTTGCATTTAGTTTTGTCAAGACTAAGGGAAAATGATTTAAAGGCAAAATTTTCAAAATGTGCATTTTGGAAAGAAGAAGTGCATTTCCTTGGGCATGTTATCTCTGCCAAAGGAATATCAGTAAACCCTAATAAGGTAGTGGCAATCCAAGCATGGAAAAGGCCTAGTACCATCAGTGAGATTAGATCATTTATGGGGATGGCAGGATATTATAGGAGATTTATAAAAGATTTCTCAAAAATATCATCACCACTTACCAATTTAACTAGAAAGAACCAAGCCTTTGTATGGACAGAAAAATGTGAGCAAGCTTTTATCAAAATAAAGGAAGCTCTGATTAATGCACCAGTATTGAGAGTGCCAGAAGGAAATGAAAATTTGGTTGTGTATACTGATGCAAGTGGCTCTGGGTTAGGGGCTGTGTTGATGCAGCAAGACCAGGTGGTAGCCTATGCATCTAGGCAATTAAAGCCACATGAAACCAGGTATGCAACCCATGATCTTGAACTAGCAGCAGTTGTGTATGCTTTGAAACTTTGGAGACATTATTTGTTAGGTGCCAAATTCATTTTGTACACTGATCATAAGGCACTGAAATATTTATTCTCACAAAAAGACTTGAACATGAGGCAACATAGATGGGTAGAGTTCCTAGCTGCCTATGATCTAGATATACTGTATACACCAGGCAAGGCAAATAAAGTTGCAGATGCCTTGAGTAGACAACATGCCAAGGTAGCCATGTTGATGATGAAAGAGTTTAGGGATTTGTCTATACTTACTGATTTGGAAATTGAGGAAAACAGTGGGGTACAAATGATGTCCATTGAAGAAGGTAAAGGTAAAGGGAAATTAAGTATGATATCTCTGCAATCAGATTTACTTCTTAAGATTGGGAAAATGCAGGAACAAGACCTAAACATGGTGGAAAAGAAAATGCTCATATCAAAAGGGGAGGAAGTAATAAATTATCAAGTTGATAAAAATGGTTATTTAAGGAATAAAAATAGGATATGTGTTCCAGAAAATATAGAATTGAAGGAGGAAATATTAAATGAGTACCATAGGAGTAAGTACTCCATACACCCAGGTAGCACCAAGATGTATCAAAATTTGAAAAGAAATCTTTGGTGGAAGGGGATGAAGTCAGATGTGGCCAGATATGTTGCAAGGTGCATGACTTGCCAACAAGTCAAGGCAGAGACACAAAGGCCATCAGGACTATTGCAACCCCTTAGTATACCACAGTGGAAGTGGGAGGACATATCTATGGATTTCATAGATGGTCTGCCTAGATCTAAGAAGGGAAACACAAGTATATGGGTAATAGTGGATAGGCTAACTAAGGTAGCACATTTTATCCCAGTTAAAACAGAAAGAAATGCTCCAAAATTGGCTCAAATATTCATGAAAGAGGTAGTAAGGTTGCATGGCATACCCAAAACCATTGTGAGTGATAGGGATACCATCTTCACCTCAAGATTTTGGAAAAGTTTTCAAGAGGCCATGGGGAGTGAATTGTGCTTAAGCACTGCCTACCATCCACAATCAGATGGTCAAACTGAGGTGGTGAACAAAGTCTTAGAGGATTTGTTGAGAGCATGTACACTGGACTTTGGAGGCAACTGGGAAGACCACCTCCATCTAGCTGAATTCACATACAATAACAGTTACCAAAGCACCATAGGGATGGCACCATTTGAAGCCTTATATGGCAAGCCATGTTTATCACCTTTATGCTGGGTAGAGACTGGAGAAAGGGCTGTTCTTGGACCTGAATATGTTAAAGAAACTACAGAGAAAATTGGGTTAATAAGAAAAAGAATAGCAGCAGCTCAAGATAGGCAAAAGAAATTTGCAGATAGGAAGAGAAAGCAAGTGGAATATGAAGTGGGAGACTTTGTTTTCATCAAGATTTCACCTATGAAGAAAGTCATGAGATTTGGCAAGCAAGGTAAGCTTACACCAAGGTATGTTGGACCCTATAAAATTCTGGAAAGAATTGGTTCATTGGCTTACAAATTAGAACTACCAGAGGAAATGAAAGCAATGCATAATGTTTTTCATGTGTCCCAACTTAGAAGATGGGTACATGATAAAGAAGACATTTTGGAAGAGCCTACAAAAATTCAAATAAATCCTGACTTGGTTTATGAAAAAGAACCAATGGGGATTATAGCCAAGGAAGAAAAGAAATTAAGGAGCAAAACCTTGAAACTGGTTAAGATCCAGTGGAGTAGTGATCCTAATGACTGCACATGGGAGTTAGAGGATAAGATTAAAATGGATTATCCTAAGCTTTTTGCAAATTAAAAGGTAATTTTTTTTTTCTGGAAAAATTTGTTATGCATGGTTGATATGGTTGAATTGCTTATGCATATGTTTGATAAGTTTTCAGAAAAGAAAATAATGCTTGTTATAAATGTTAGAAAAATTGTGAGGACACAGTTCCTAAAAGGAGGGGTGAATGTAATACCCCAAAATTTTGTGAAAAATCATTTTTGTAAAATGATTTAATTTTTGAAATATTTAGATTTAAATATGGTGAAATTTCTGGAATAAATAGTGTGCAAGTATATGTGTGCACGTGCACACTGAAATGGCACAAGGAAGAACTCCAGATTTCTTGGATTTAAAACAAGAATTAAAAAGCAATACAAACATGATTTTGCAACATGGATATTTGATTTCTGGAATTATATGGATCATCTTAGAAAATAAGAAAAGTAAGTTTTACTTTAAATCAGTAAACAGATTTTATTTAAAACCCAGAAAAGAAAATTATACATATATATATATTATAAGGATTTGTAAACCTGTATACATATAGGTGCATATGTTTCTGAAATTAAAGAGGAATTAAATAAGCCTAGATAAGATATGTATACAAATATACATTTTTAGATACTGAAAAGTATATATATATATATATATATATATATAAGCAAGTGAAACTATAACATTAAAATGACATGAAATGTGATACAAGTCAATATGCTTGTATAGGCAAAAATAGCAAAGGGAATTCTCAGAAATAATTAAAATATGAAATAGGATAGTCACACTTTTAACATGACTAGGTGAGTGGCCATTTTCTGAAAAGTAAAAGAAAGAAAATGCAGCCTTTAAATTGGTTAATATGGCCGGGGTATTATAAATGAAAAATGCATGATGCTAGCCAGGACAAAAATGGAATTCTGTTTTAACAAAACCCTAGTGGAAAAATGCATATAAATAGGCAGTTTAGCCAGTAAAATTATCTTTACCCCGAGCTGCACAAAAATAAGAAAGGAAGAAAAATATTGGAAGGAAGGAGAAAACACTCAACCAAGGATTTTCTGGATTAATAAGAAGAAATATTTAGGTGAGTAACCTCACTGAGTTCATGGCATTAAGACCTGAGATGAGGCAGCCACTTTTTATTGCCATTTATATATATTTCTGGTTTTGATGTATATGATTTCATCAATGCTTTTTGGATGTCTTATTTTAAATCTGATATGATTTAATATGGATGATTTTGATGATCTTTGATTGGTTGAGACATTTGTCTTTGGATGTGTATCATACTGTTTTATTTATACTCATAAATGTTAAAGTCTAGGATCTTAAAATTATATAGAGAATACTCTCAACTGTTATAGATCTATGGCATGAAAACTTTACAAAAATATTGGGAGCTGCATTATACTTGGTATAAGTGCTGAGGCTTGAGAAGAAAAATGTTAAGGGTGCAATAGAAATTTTCTAAGTGCTGAGCCCTTAATCAAATCAAAAAAAAAAACCCACAAGCTAAAATTATGATTGAACCAGATCCTGAATCTGAATCAATCATAAAGGCTTGCAGATCAATATAACATGCCATGCCTCTTTTTACAGTTGAAAATATTCTTATATTTTTCTAAGATCAAGACATATTGACCCCATTTAGGAAATAACTGTCTGATTATTTCTGAGGAGAATTATGCTAGGAAAGATTATGGATGTTTCCATGTTTGCAGTGACATGTCAACTTAGCATATTTGATGATAGGATTTAAGACAATACACTAGTAAATAAACTAGGGAAGGGAAGGCCAAGAAAGCTGCTGGAATGCTTGTCATATTTGAAGTATGCAAGTTGGCACATGGTTTGTTTAAGCCCTGAGATCTTTGTGCAATGATGTGAATTAGTTCATTGCAATGTGTCCCAGTGATTCCTTAATAGCAGATGAGGCAGGGATTTAAATTGAATTATACAACCTGTAAATGAAGAAATAGGAATATGGATATTTCTTAGGTTGAATGGTATGGAACCAAGATGGTTCCAGTGAATGCAAATGTTGCAAATAGATAATTATGTTTGCATGATTATGTATGCAAGTGTAAGAATGATAAATGAATATATCATACCTGAATCAACTTAATTATACTATGTTAAAGTAATTGATTGCAGAAATTTGCTTAAATAACCAGTTGGTGCTCTTATATTCTCTATTGCTTAATATCATGAATGTATTGATGTTACTCATACCAGATCATAGATCTGACCCTTGTTTGCTCATGGCATCTGGGGTGTCTCATTTTAAAATGAGGCAGCCACTCATGCTCTTTCAGGTAACCCAGGCACTAAGTAAAAATGAAGTTATGGCTATTATGGAGGAGTGAATGAACATGCTAGCTAGTTTCAATAAGAGCTTAAATTGATTATATCTGCATGTATTCAGGAAAATTTTTATGTTTCTAAGATTTCCAGTCATGTAATGAATTCTATTATGGTTAGATGGACTAGTTGTATCATGTTAAATATATTGTTATGCACTAAGGTTTAAAATCTAAAAGAAATATCTGAGTGGGGAACAAGGAAATGATCTTAAGTATTTATATGGATGCTTGGAAATGAAATATGCATATGTAGGTGAGCTACTGTTTTGCATAATTTATATTATGTATTATTTAATCTTGAGACATAACAGAGCACTGAGTTTTAGAATAAAAATCTGGATTTAGTTAGAAGTAAACGTAAAAGGATTTTGGTTTCTTTTTACTGAAATGCTTTGTAAATAAGTTTGAATACATTTCTGAATCGTATTGAGAAAAGTAAAATGTTTTTAAAAGCTTCAGACAGAATGCAATGAATGGTATCTCCATTGTTTTGAACTAGTGTGTAGCAGATACAGGATACATGAGTTAACCAGCTTCAAATAAATGATGTATTGGTTGATCATGATAGATTGTATTTTGAAAATAAAAATGCATTTCAAAAGCTTAGTACATTTAGCAATTGTTTCACCACAATCATCTTTAAAAGTTTAAGACAGATAAGCAATGTAAACTGGTTTGAACAAACAAAACCTGGCAACACTCCATATACTCTGAAGTTTAGGTAGACTCTGGTTTGAAAAATGCAAATAAAAGAATGGTCAGATTAACCACATGGTTAGACCATAGGTCAGGCAAATTGTTCACTTCAAATAAATGAAGCAAGGAACCATTTGAACCCAGTTTTCAGGAAAATGAGCAAAGATATTGACATGTACATGTATATCTGTGTACATGTTGATATTTGGGCAAAAATATAAATATAAATTCCTAAAACAATTGTAGGAAAGGGTTTTAAAAATAATAAAGCAAGAAATTTTGTTTTGTATGTTAGATTATAGGATGAAATTAAGTATATATGTGCTGATATAGGTAGATATCAGATTTCAAACCATACAGGAGAAAAATAAAAAGAAAAACAAAAATTGTGTTTGAACCGACCAGCATAGCACTCGAACTCGTGACCTTTCATGTATAAGTTAGGCGCGTTTCCATTACGCCTAGATGTTGCTTGTGTTCACTTATGATCCACTTTCTTTTAACCTGAGTTTGATACTATATAGATTTTAACACAATCATCCATATTATAAGCTTGCTTTCCACTGATTATTACTTGATCATTTCTTAATTATAATAACAGACTAAAGTACATGTTTCCAGTGGATTCTATGGTCAAAAATCAATTAACCTGAATTGCTAAAATCTAAATCAAACAGAATGTTCTTGTACAACAAATAAATAAATAAAAAATAATAAAGTATATACTCTGAATATAAACAAGAGGAACACATACATCTTCATATGTATGTGTATGTTATTAGTAATACACTGATATATTTATATTGGTAAGTTATCTTGATCCTGGATATATTTTGTTTATTGGAGAAAGAAAATGACCCTGGGAAAATATATTTGTAATGAATGATATATCTATATATCATCTCTTAAAAAAAAATCCTTATGAAATTAGGGTGGAAATAGGAGGGTCATTTCAATTATCCAATTTCATATTGAACTTCTGTGTAATTTAGGTAAGTTATATTGGAAATGAAATTGTGAATTATACAAATAAAACTTTCCAACTCAGTCATTTCAAGTTTGAATCATTTATTCAAAATTTTGATTTTCTTTTTATACTTGAAGTTATTATTTAAGATAGAATTTAAGAATAAAATTTTTGATTCCTCTCAAACCATTTAGAGATAAATAAATGTATGTACAAAATTTGTCAAATCAAATTTAATCATATATCTATATATATTATAATTCAAATCATATTTTAGAAATTCAAATCAATCAAATTTCCCAAAACAAAGCTGTAGCAAAACTACATAATGGTTTCTTCACTTCGAAACTCGAAAATGAAAGTCGATGATGCCGCGGTCATCACCGAAATTATTTTCCAGCGTCAAAGAGAAGAGCACTAAAAATTTTTAAAACTTTAAAATTCTTTGGAAACAAATTTCTATTCCAAAATACTTTAAATAATATATCCTTTTAAAACTTTGAACACAAGGTTTGAAACCATCGGAAATTAAATTCTCAAATTTCTTGATTTAAATTCATTTCAGTTCCCAAATCAAATTTATAAACAACTATTTATAAATTCATTTATAGAATGATAAATCAAGTATTATCATTTCAAATAATCAATTTAAATCAATTTATTAAGTTCCATAAAATTACTTATATAACAAAATTTATTCCATTAACCAAATTTAAAAATAATATTGTGTCAGTTTGTTCTGTCAAAGTGTTTTAGAAATAACATCGATAGCGTTGATCAGACGAATCGATCGGAAGCCCAAATCAACATCAACAACTCAAACAACACAATATATAAAACAAAACATAGATTTACAAGTACAATTCAAAATGTTTGGAGGTAGTTTAGAAACAAAAGACAAGATGGTTAAACAGAGTAGAGAGATGGGTAAGCTTAGGTAAATCGTGGACAACCTTAACCGGGTCAACCGTGACTTAAAGAATAAGATCGATGTGGATTTTTCTGGGATAAATCTACGTTCGATCTCAAGAGATAGAGTTTGGAATAATAAAAGATATTAGCATCTAAACCAAGGATATAAAATCTTTGGTGAATTGATGCTATTGTAAAGGAGTTTCACCCCTTTATAAGAAAATTAGAATACTGGCGAGACCGCCAATTCACTATAAAGATGATTCGAAGTGGAGTCATGGGATACTCTAGAATCAAAAGATGATGAATAGTGAGGGACACGAATGAATTTTGGAACCGCAGGAAACGTTCCAAAATTCAAAGGAAATCGAATCAAAAGGAAGAGATTCAAACTCGAACGAAAGTGATTCTGTAAATAAATTTACCATACATTCTAAGTTTTGCCTCAAAGCCAAAGCTCTGATACCAACTGTAACGACCCGATATTTTCAACCATTCGCATCCATTATAAGTGTATAGGTAGACACATATGCCGGAGTTGAATTGCTCAAAATACCGCGTTGTAATTAAAATTTGGCAAATCTTAGAATATACAGTAAATAAAATCACAGATCGCAGACACAGAGTAAAATAATGCAGCGGAAGTAAAAGAAATAGTAGTTCATGAAGCTACTATATAAATATATCGGAGTTACATAAGATATAACAAAAGAAATAGAGTACAACAGAAGTCTAAATACAATAACCAAGTACAAGCTGAGTAGGACAATGGAACTGAAGTAGATAGGACAAGACAAGCAGATAATCTCCAGCGATTCAAATCTCCAAGAGAGTGGAAATCCAAATCTGTGAATAACTCAGGCTGACCCGAGCATAAAGCAAAACACACTCGAGTCAGGACAATATATACTTATATAATGTAAACCAACTCAAGTGAACTGTAATAAAGGTACAAGTAACTTAGAAGATGCTTGGGACCGCCCATCCTCTAAGGATCCGTTAAACTATCTACTATGTAGTAATATTCGATATTATAATAGTGTCTAAATAAGTAAAGTATAATCATATAGAAAATAGCGTTAAGGGGATGGAGAACCTTAACGCGGTCGGATCTTAAAATCATAATCGTAGTAAAGCTCGATATGGTAGGTGACACGGCACAACTAGGCAATGCCAGGGTAGATATACAAATTACGCACACGGACTGATGGATACGCATAGCAGCCACTACCGTTCCACCTCGAACAACACTCCCAAATCGGAGGATGGCCATCTAATCAATCACAAGTAAGAGTATAATATCGAAGAAATGTGTCCGAGAAGAGGTGCTACCTCATTGGTCCGAGATCGCTCCTGTTTTAGCCACCTTATGCCAACTCACGGGAGTTGGGTCCACGTAACATACCTTAAGAACGTCGCCACCATCCTACTTCATTCTGGAATCTCCACCGCGTACACGGTTGTCAAAGTGGTTTTCGGTATCGACAGAGAGTATGTCCATATCCGATCCCGGTCTCTTTGCCAACCAATCGTTATTATAACCCGTGGTTATAACTTTAAAAAACAATACTTTACTTCAAAATAAAATATCATTTCAAACCATATCTTTATCAAAATAAAGATTAAATCAATTCCAAACCATTTCCATATATTTAAATTTTCATATCATTTCAAAACTTCATTTCAAATCATTTTAATATAATAAAATATCATATCCTTACAAAACTTTATTTCAAATCATTTTAATATAATAAAATATCATATCCTTACAAAACTTCATTTCAAATCATTTTAATATAATAAAATATCATATCCTTACAAAACTTCATTTCAAATCATTTTAATAAAATAAAATATCCTATCAGTTCAAATCCAAATATTCAACTTTAAATACCTTTTAAATTCAAAGATATCGTTCACTTACTATCATTTCAAATCACCTTTAAATAGTTTATATTCCAATCAAAATAATTCATTTAAACCTTTTAAAAGTGTAATTATTATATTTTCAAATCAAGTATTCAATTTCCAAAGTTTCAAACCATTCTGAGTTCGTTTACTAAGTCAAAAACCCTAATTATTAAAATTTCAGCATTTCACAGCCTTTAAAAACAACTGCTATAAGTTATATTTGAAAACATTTTAATTCAGCAAAGACAGCACTTAAAACTCAGTTTTAGTTGAATTATAGTTCAAAACAGAAAAGACAGCATTTCAGAAGTGCTGCGGTAGTTCAGATTTCAAAACAAGGGTTAAATTTGGTTTCATCAAAGACTGCAGACCATTATAGCATTTCCAGAGAATGCTATAATAGACCTGAGTTCAATATTAGCCTATAAGTTCAATTACAGCAACTACAGCATTTCAGAAATGCTGTAATAGCTCTTTTTACACAATTTTAGTTCAAAACAGAATCTATAGCATTTCTGAATGCTATTAAAAGTTAATTTCAGGTGTTAGTGTATTTCCAGCAATTAAATAACTTTAATTTAAAACACATAAACATTTTAAAAATCATATTTTAACGTTTAAAATGTTCATTTACATATCATTTAACATATATTTTTTTCACAATAAATTTCTTACTATTAAATCCAATTTTCAACAATTTACTTAATAAGTTTAAGTGTAAAAGTTTCCAATTCTTCACATTTCAACAAATAAACTTAACACTTCAAATTTAAATTACCATTTCACAAATTTAACAAAATTTCCAATTTTATTTAATTAACTTAAACCTTTAATTAAAACCAAATTTCACATTTCCTAGTCAAGTTATAATTGATCACTTTTAAACATTCATTTATTTAACCACTTAAATTCATAGAAAAATCAATAATACTTTAATAAATCACTTAAATTCAAATTTAATCAAATTATCATATTTACCATTTCCAAATAAAATTTAATATCCATTTTATTTATATAACTTAAATATCATTTTTAACCAAAATTCCAAATTTCCAACTTAAGTTATATTTCAAAAATCCAGTTAAACCATTCATTAATTACATTTTTAACACATAGAAAAATCATAATTTCTTTATTTTAAAACATTTCAAAATCTATTTAAATCAAATTTCGTAAATTTATAATTTTTAAAATACTTAAAAATATCCAAAACACTTTATAAAATAACCACGGGCCTGTATAAAATTTTCTAACCTAGGTCAAGTGATACGGATATGTATCATTTCAATCTGTAGTAAAAAAAAGAAAAATCCGGGTTCTATCATTTCAAACCCGCAATCCCAAGTTAAAATAAATTAAATAAAAATCGTTCAGGCCTATCATTTCAGCCCATAACAATTTTTCCCTATTCTAAAGTCCGTTCGGGTATGTATCATTTCAACCCATAGTGATTCTAGTCTACAGGGAACTTGCAATGGTGATAACTGATATAAATAACAGAATAACATTAAATAACAGTAACATATGATATAACAGGTGTATAAACATCATATGATAATAATATAAGCATATATAACATGATAATATATTTCTACAGATTCGCAGGGTGTCAATTTACTAGTTATATAGGTACATATTGTCTGGTGAGAATAACTCACCTGTTTGTGCTGGAGATATCAAAACCAATGACACAATGGAAACAAAAGCACGATGACAAGACTACGGACTTGAGTGGAGAGCCAAATCCAAAGCTACAACTCTTGTATTACAACCCAAAACATACATCAAAACAAACACAATTTCAACGCACTTGAAATGGAATAACTTTTAAATGAAAAGAGATTTGAATGTCAAATCTTTTGCCTTGTTTTCTACAATGCTTTGCATGGCCTAGGGGTTTATTTAGGTCTGGTTTGGCATGACTTTGGCTCAGGTTTGATCATAGGAATGCATGGCATAAAGGCTAGAACATGTGGAGGAAGTTACAACACAAGAATATCAAGAGACTAGGCAACATAGTGGATTTTGGTTCAACTTTTTGCTCGGTCTATGGGTCAAATGGCTCGGCCATCATCTGGTACAGGTCTGGACAGAGGTTTGGGTGATGAGTAGCAGCAGCCAAAGGCCATGTAGCAAGTGGTGGTGGTGGCTAAGGGGGTGGCTAAAGCAAGATATGGAGGGTAGGTGATGATATGTGTGGTCTAGGCAATGTTTTGTGGCGATGGATTCAAGTGGAAGGTCATGGCCTGTCTTAGTCAGAGGTGTAACGACCCGTATTTTTATGGATCGAAAAGTTTGTCAAAATCTGGAATTTTCAGCATTTTAAATCGTTTCAGATTTTAGGCAGAATTTGCTAAGTCCTAAGTCGTGAACGACTTAGTGTAAGTCGTAAGTCGTATACGACTTAGGGGATAGGAGTGTCTCTGGGATTTGGTGAGTTAAGTGTTAGGCCGGCAGGGCGAGTTAGCGACCTAAGAACTGACCGACTTAGTAGAGTTAGCGACCTAGCGGTTACCGGGTTAGCATAGTTAGGTCGGTTAGACGACTTAAGAGGTTGACCGACTTATAGGGTAGGCGACCTAGTAGAGTGAGCGACTTATGGGATTGACCGACCTAAGAGATAAGCTAGTTAACGACTTAGTAGTTAAGTCGTTAGACGACCTAAGGGGTTAAGTATTAGGTCGTGTGGACTGAGTCGGAGTGGTTGGCTAAGTCTTAGGTCGCGTGTTGGCTTAAGAGTTAGGTCGCGTGATTCTTAAGTCATAAGTCGTGTCTGGTTGTGAGCTGTTAAGTCGCGTGGACCTATAGGTCGTATGCGACTTAGTATGTTTGTCTTTTCGGTCCTATTTGTTTAAGTCCTAGGTCGTAAGCGACCTAAGAGATAAGTCGTGACCGACTTATTGTAGACGACTTAAGGTAGTGGTTGACTTAAGACATGGACGACTTAGGAGTTGAGTCTTATCCTGATAGATCGGCAAAGCTGCTATGTTAAGTCGTAGGTAGGCTGCTGTGTTAAGTCGTGACCGAGTTAGGAGTTAGCTGTTAAGTCGTTTAAGTTGTTAGACAAGTGAGTTTTTGAGTCGGCTGTTGTTTAAGTCGTATCTTTGTTAGGTCGCGAGCGCTGCTAAGCTATAAGTCGTAGGCAGGTGATTCTGTTAGGTCGAATAGGCGCGCGCACGTGTTAGGTCGAAGGAGAGTTAAGTCGTAAGTCATAGTGGCTTAGGTGTTAAGTCGGTGAAGGCTTAAGTCGGAGGGGTCTTAGGTCGTAAGTCGGAGACGACTTAGGAGATAGCCGAGTTACGACTTAGTGGATTTTCAGCTATAAATAGGAAGGGTTGTTCTCACTTTTTGGAATCCGGATTTCGAAGCGACGAAGTGCTGCCATTTAGAGAGCTCGACTTCTACACTTCTTCACTTCTTTTCTCCACTCTAATCTAGTGATTCCTTCCATCCAATTCGAAGATCAAATTGAAGATTCAAGAGCTTAGATTGAAGATCTTCATCCATTGAAGTGAGATTTCTTCGTTTGAAGCGGATTCGTGATAGATCAAGCTTGATCCTTCGCTATCCAGATCTGAAGCGTGTTGATTTGAGTTTTTTTTGGTGATTTGGTGAGTGGTGATTATCTCTCACACGGATCCAAAGGAGTATATCGGATTGTTGGCTCGATTTGGTGTTAAAATTGGGATTTCCATGCATTTTCTTCATCCTAAGTGTAGATCCATATAGATCCATTGTTCATGATGATTTGACAACCATTTTTACTAAGTGTTAACCTATGCAAGTTCATTCATCAAGATTGTAGAGATACTTCTCATGATTTCATGCTTGTTAGACTTTCAACTCTTTAATTACGAAATTGCCATTATTGGGATAATTGTCTACTTAGATCATATTTGAATGCTTGATTGTTTGGATTAATGTTTGACTTGGTTGATTGCTATGAATTAGATGATTGATGATTTGATTTAGATCGAGGATGATTCAAAAGCTGAGGGAAAGGCTCTTGAATTGGGAAAGCTGCTCGTGGCATATATAGCGGGATGATGAAGCTCTTATGCATAGATTCGATGATGATGTTGAGATGAGACTTTGCGAGGATGTGATGAAGCGAAGTATGATATGAGAAAGTCTTGGTCTAATCCAGACGGGATCATTCCAAGCACGTTGGTAACTCGGTGATATGATTCGAGTTAAGGGTAATGGATGCTTGAGAGGCGCTTGAGCTAGTATGGAAATAGTCGTCAAGGAGGATGACTAGGAGGCTTGGATAGCATCGTTGTTGAAGGTTCTAGCATGCTCTAAGCAAGAGTACGTTTGGGCAGATTCGATAGTCCCAACGGCCAACTGTTGATGGTCGAGTACTCTGGGCAGATTCGATAGTCCTAGGCACGGGCTGCGACGACGTGCGAGAGTTATGTCTAGAACCGCGGTTTCCATTAGCCCTTGACGGACGGCTGAAAGAATGTGTCGGTCATTCAATTAACGGTGATATCGAAGCAATGATAACAGTGATAGCCAGAGTCATGGATGTTTGGTTGTGTCGTCATTC
The DNA here is from genome assembly GCA_030737815.1 of Allium fistulosum. Lineage (NCBI taxonomy): Eukaryota > Viridiplantae > Streptophyta > Magnoliopsida > Asparagales > Amaryllidaceae > Allium > Allium fistulosum. Next base: position 798,118,830 of record CM060903.1, on the reverse strand, counting down.
GGTCTCAAGAGCAGTGTTTTCTGGGTGCTTATCTGATCTTGGTTTAGGCCTTGGGGGTTTGTACTTGGAAAACATCGCCCTTGACTCGAGTGATAATTACTTTACTTTAAATTGTATGCTCTGCTATGTTTGCTTCTGCTTAGTGTGTGTCTGGGGGCTATCACTGTAGAAAGAGGTTGGAGTGGGAGGGTTGTATTCCTATTCCTTTTCCTTTATGCTCTTTTGGTATGTTGTTAGTTAATTTACTGCTCACTAAGACTGTTGTCTGACTCAAGGCTTTATGTTTTAATTCTTATTGCCTTGGGCTGTTCGTCCATTTTGGGACGGGCAGACTAGGTAGCAGGTGACATGTGCTGTTCTCTTCTCACGATGCTGATATCGAAGACGAGCTGGAGGGTTGCATATTATCTTCTTATATGTACTGGATGTTCCGCTGTTTTGTATTCTCTGAGAGATATGTAGTGAGGCTTGATGTATTGACTATTTGGATGCTTGTATTCAACTATTATGGAGTTTTATATGATGGCATTTTATTCTGTGAAGCTTCTCTATATATATTTTCTATTGTATTTTGTCTATGCACTGTGAGTAATACGATAGATTTTGTTGTTTAATCTACCTTGACAATCGTCCATGGTCGCCTGGCACACTTTACAGCGCACTATCTCTAGGTTCGGTGCAGGGGTCATGGGCGGTCGTCACATTTGGTATCAGAGCTTTGGTTAATCGATTTTACCCAACGCTCGCTAACGTAACTACGTATGAGAGACGTAATTGTATATTGATGGATGATTACTATATATAATATAGTAGTTTAGAAGTAAGTTATTCCTTTATGCAGTTGTTTCTCTAGATGTTCTGATCATTCCTTTTTATAGATATTGAGAATGAGTCGAAGAGGGAGACCAGCTGCTAGGGAAGGTCGTGCTACTGAGGGGACTGCTGATTATGCAGCTATGTTCGAAGCTATGATGACTTCGATCATGAGAAGGATACCAGTTCCGGGGACAGCAGTTGATGTTGGAGTTCAAGTTCAAACTCCAAAGCCGATGGATTTTGCTAAGCTGTGTAAGGACTATACTGCTCTTGGAGGGAAGGTTTTCTTGGGAACAGAATCAACTATTGAGGTCCAAAGATGGATAGATGCTTGTAGAAAAATTTTTGGTGATTTGGGAATTGAGGATGCAACTAAGAGGAAGTTGGCATCAAGGCAGCTTCAAGGGAGAGCCTCTGATTGGTGGAACTCTATTACCATCAATACTCCGGAGGAAGAGATTACTTGGGAGCAATTCCAAGTCAGATTTGAAGCTAAGTTCATTTCTACAGCTCAGAAGTATGTTCTGTTCAAGAAGTTTGTGGAGCTCAAGCAAGGTGGGAGACCAGTTCTTGAGTATGTTTCTGAGTTTGAAGCTTTGTCCAAGTATGCCCGGTCATATATTGAGTCTGCATATCAGAAGAATGAGAAGTTTGTGACAGGCTTGGACAGTTATCTTGGGAGATAGTTGGTGGATCATTTGGACGATTCATTTGAGAAGCTTGTGGAGAAAGCTCTCAGGCATGAGAGTCTGTTTCCTAAGGAAGGATCTGTTTTTGCTGTGACCAGGGAAGAGTCTAAACCACAACAAGGTGGAAACAAGAAAAGGAAGCAGCAGCAGCAGAAGGGTAAGGATGGCCAGAAGAAGCCGAAAGGCGAAGTGACTTGCTATAATTGTCAGCAGAAGGGCCATTTCTCGAAAGATTGTAAGAATCCGAAGGCACCGATGAAGTGTCACAACTGTGACAAGCCGGGGCATTTCAGGAAGAATTGTCCAGAACCGAGGAGGGACAAGCAGATTGTGCAAGCTTATGCTTTGGGAGCTGTTCCGTCGTCTTCGAAAGCTCCTACCGCTGAAGAGAAGGGAAAGAGTGTGGTGGTTCAAGGTACTCTTTTCCTATGTGGTGTTTCAGTTAGGGTTCTGTTTGATACTGGAGCGTCGCATTCGTTTGTGTGTAGTGAACTCGTAGGCCGGTTAGGTTTGGAACCGGATATTGTTGATAGGCCATTGGTTGTGACTAATCCAGTTGGGGGTTCGTCTTGTATGTGTATGTTATGCCGTAGTCTGATTGTGTCGAGTCATGGTTGCTCTTTTGTTTGTGATTGTTTTGTTCTGAACTTTGCGGGGTTTGGAATTATTTTGGGTATGGACTGGCTTAGGAAGTATGCGGCTAAGGTTGATTGCGAAAGGTTGGAAGTGACGGTCGAGAATGTGGAGGGGCGAAAGGTTGTGATACGATGTAAGCATGAAGAAGGCGTCTTCATGAGCTTCATGTATTCGCTGGTTGTTCCACGGGATGGACTGTCATCAGTGCCGATCGCTAATGGATTCGAGGATGTCTTTGACGAAGTCAAAGGGTTGCCGTCGCATAGAGAGATCGAGTTTCGTATAGATCTAGTTGAAGGAGCCAGACCTGTTGTGATGCCTCTTAGGCGGATGGCGCCTAGGGAACAGCAGGAGTTGAGGGTGCAAGTTGATGATCTTTTGCAGAAAGGATTCATTCGGCGTAGTGTGTCCGAGTGGGGTGCACCAGTTGTGTTTGCAACCAAGGCAGATGGGTCGCTGAGGTTGTGTGTGGATTATCGTGAGCTGAATAAGGTGACTAAGAAGAACAAGTATCCATTGCCGAGAATAGATGACTTGTTTGATCAGCTTCACGAGGCTAAGGTGTTTTCTCAGATGGATTTGGCAACGGGATTTCACCAGTTGAGAGTAGCTAAGGATAGTGTGCCGAAGACTGCTTTTCGGACACCATCCGGTTTCTTTGAGTGGCTGGTAATGCCGTTTGGATTGACTAACGCGCCAGCATATTTTGTGGATCTTATGAATAGAGTGTTCAGAGATCAGTTGAACAAGTTCGTACTTGTGTTCGTGGATGATATTCTGATTTATTCCAGAACTGAAGAAGAGCATAAGACGCACTTGCATATTGTTTTGGAAATCTTGCGGAAACATCAGCTGAAGGCTAAGTTTTCGAAGTGTCACTTCTGGAAGAGTGAAGTGAGGTTCTTAGGCCATGTTATCTCTGGAAATGGAATAGCGGTTGATCCCGCGAAGGTGGCAGCAATCCAGGATTGGGTTAGACCTAAGAATGCATCTGATGTGAGAAGTTTTCTTGGATTAGCAGGATATTATCGACGGTTTATCAAAGACTTCTCCAAGATAGCTGCACCGTTAACACGATTAACGAAGAAGAACCAAGTGTTCAGTTGGGATGCTAAGTGTGAGCAAGCTTTCGGAATCCTGAAAGAGAGATTGACGAGTGCTCCTGTTCTGACTGTTCCTAGTGGGAATGATGAGATGGTGGTTTACACCGACGCATGTGGTACTGGACTTGGAGCAGTGCTGATGCAGAGAGATAAAGTTGTTGCGTATGCCAATCGACAACTGAAGCCGCATGAAAGGAATTACCCGACTCATGATTTGGAGTTAGCGGCAATTGTTTTTGCTCTAAAGATGTGGAGACATTATCTATTGGGAGTTCGATTTGAGTTGTTTACGGATCATAAGTCGTTGAAGTATCTTTTCTCCCAAAAGGATTTGAATCTTCGGCAGCAGCGTTGGCTAGAGTTTTTGGCATCATATGATTTTGGTATAGCTTATACTCCGGGAAAAGGTAACGCAGTGGTAGATGCGTTAAGTCGAAGACATGCAGGATTGGGAGCCATGTTTTCAGAATGGAAGAGTCTCGAGTATTTAGCTGGATTTGACTTCAGGCCTAGATGTGAATTGGAACCTGAGATGTTGGCAAACTTATCGATAAGACCTTCTCTTGTGGAAAGGATTGGCGAGAGCCAAAAGCGAGATGATAAGCTTGTCAAGATTATCCGTGATTTGGAATCTGGATTAGAACCAGAAAAGGATAAAGGATTCGAGGTCGATCGAGAGGGTTGGCTTCGGAAGCAAGGACGACTAGTTGTTCCCGATATAGATGAATTGAGGAGTGAAGTTCTGAAGGAAAGTCATCACTCGAAGTTGACAATTCATCCAGGTGGAAATAAGATGTATCGGGATATGAAGAGAACCTACTACTGGGAAGGTATGAAGAAGGATGTTGGAAATTTTATTTCCAAGTGTATGAACTGCCAGTTGGTAAAAGCCGAACAGAAGAAGCCAAGTGGATTGTTTCAACCATTAGAAGTTCCTACATGGAAGTGGGAGCAGATATCGATGGATTTTATTGATGGATTACCTAGAACAAAAACGGGAAACGAAGGTATTTGGGTCATTGTAGATCGTTTGACTAAGAGTGCGAGATTCATTCCTGTTCGATCGACTAGGACTGCATCAAAGTTGGCTGAGTTGTATGTTAAGTGGATAGTTCGATTCCACGGTATTCCGAAGAGTATAGTGAGCGATCGAGATCCGTTGTTCACTAGTGGATTTTGGAAGAGCTTCCAGGAAGTTTTGGGAACTGAGTTGTGTTTGAGTACAGCTTATCATCCTCAAACAGATGGTCAGACCGAGAGAGTCAACTGAGTTTTGGAAGATCTCCTCAGAGCTTGTGTTTTGGATTTCGGAGGATCGTGAGAAGATCACCTTCATTTGGTGGAGTTTTCATACAACAACAGTTACCAGTCAAGCATTGGTATGGCACCGTATGAGGCATTGTATGGAAGACCGTGTAATTCTCCGACATGTTGGTTGGAAACTGGAGAAAAGCTGATGCTTGGGCCAGAGATGATTCGACAGACTTCAGATTGTATAGAGATCATTCGGCAACGAATGAAGGCAGCCCAAGACTGTCAGAAGAGTTATGCTGATAAGCGTTGTAAGGATTTGGAGTTCGACGTAGGTGATATGGTTTTTGTGAAGATTTCTCCACTGAAGAATGTTATTCGATTCGGGAAGAAAGGAAAATTGACTCCGAGATTTGTTGGACCATTCCCGATCATCGAGCGAATTGGAAAGATCGCCTATAGATTGGAGTTACCTGAGAAGATGTCGAGTGTGCACAATGTTTTTCATATATCATATCTACGGAAGTACGTGCACGACTCGAATACGGTGGTTTCTGCTGATAGCTGTGAAGATTTCGAAGTTGATCCAGTCGATAGAAGACCTCGTAAGCCGCTTCGTGTTGTGGAAACCGACACGAAACAGCTTAGGAGAAAGATAGTTAAGTTGCTCAAGATACAATGGAGTGACGATGATAACGACTGTACATGGGAGGTGGAAGAGAGGATGAAAGCAGCTCATCCTGAACTCTTCAAGGTATGGCCCTAAGGTGTCGTATCATCTAACAACGTTGTAACTTGTTCTAGTTTTAGAATTCTGCATGCTAAGATAGAATTGGATGCATGGTTTGTTGATTGCTATGGATGGTAGGCATGCAGAATAGTCTTTGATTGCTTTGTTTGTTTGGAATTTCGGGGGCGAAATTCCTAAGGGGGAGAGAATGTAACGACCCGTATTTTTACGGATCGAAAAGTTTGTCAAAATCTGGAATTTTCAGCATTTTAAGTCGTTTCAGATTTTAGGCAGAATTTGCTAAGTCCTAAGTCGTGAACGACTTAGTGTAAGTCGTAAGTCGTATACGACTTAGGGGATAGGAGTGTCTCTGGGATTTGGTGAGTTAAGTGTTAGGCCGGCAGGGCGAGTTAGCGACCTAAGAACTGACCGACTTAGTAGAGTTAGCGACCTAGCGGTTACCGGGTTAGCATAGTTAGGTCGGTTAGACGACTTAAGAGGTTGACCGACTTATAGGGTAGGCGACCTAGTAGAGTGAGCGACTTATGGGATTGACCGACCTAAGAGATAAGCTAGTTAACGACTTAGTAGTTAAGTCGTTAGACGACCTAAGGGGTTAAGTATTAGGTCGTGTGGACTGAGTCGGAGTGGTTGGCTAAGTCTTAGGTCGCGTGTTGGTTTAAGAGTTAGGTCGCGTGATTCTTAAGTCATAAGTCGTGTCTGGTTGTGAGCTGTTAAGTCGCGTGGACCTATAGGTCGTATGCGACTTAGTATGTTTGTCTTTTCGGTCCTATTTGTTTAAGTCCTAGGTCGTAAGCGACCTAAGAGATAAGTCGTGACCGACTTATTGTAGACGACTTAAGGTAGTGGTTGACTTAAGACATGGACGACTTAGGAGTTGAGTCTTATCCTGATAGATCGGCAAAGCTGCTATGTTAAGTCGTAGGTAGGCTGCTGTGTTAAGTCGTGACCGAGTTAGGAGTTAGTTGTTAAGTCTTTTAAGTTGTTAGACAAGTGAGTTTTTGAGTCGGCTGTTGTTTAAGTCGTATCTTTGTTAGGTCGCGAGCGCTGCTAAGCTATAAGTCGTAGGCAGGTGATTCTGTTAGGTCGAATAGGCGCGCGCACGTGTTAGGTCGAAGGAGAGTTAAGTCATAAGTCACAGTGGCTTAGGTGTTAAGTCGGTGAAGGCTTAAGTCGGAGGGGTCTTAGGTCGTAAGTCGGAGACGACTTAGGAGATAGCCGAGTTACGACTTAGTGGATTTTCAGCTATAAATAGGAAGGGTTGTTCTCACATTTTGGAATCCGGATTTCGAAGCGACGAAGTGCTGCCATTTAGAGAGCTCGACTTCTTCACTTCTTTTCTCCACTCTAATCTAGTGATTCCTTCCATCCAATTCGAAGATCAAATTGAAGATTCAAGAGCTTAGATTGAAGATCTTCATCCATTGAAGTGAGATTTCTTCGTTTGAAGCAGATTCGTGATAGATCAAGCTTGATCCTTCGCTGTCCAGATCTGAAGCATGTTGATTTGAGTTTGTTTTGGTGATTTGGTGAGTGGTGATTATCTCTCACACGGATCCAAAGAAGTATATCGGATTGTTGGCTCGATTTGGTGTTAAAATTGGGATTTCCATGCATTTTCTTCATCCTAAGTGTAAATCCATATAGATCCATTGTTCATGATGATTTGACAACCATTTTTACTAAGTGTTAACCTATGCAAGTTCATTCATCAAGATTGTAGAGATACTTCTCATGATTTCATGCTTGTTAGACTTTCAACTCTTTAATTACGAAATTGCCATTATTGTGATAATTGTCTACTTAGATCATATTTGAATGCTTGATTGTTTGGATTAATGTTTGACTTGGTTGATTGCTATGAATTAGATGATTGATGATTTGATTTAGATCGAGGATGATTCAAAAGCTGAGGGAAAGGCTCTTGAATTGGGAAAGCTGCTCGTGGCATATGTAGCGGGATGATGAAGCTCTTATGCATAGATTCGATGATGATGTTGAGATGAGACTTTGCGAGGATGTGATGAAGCGAAGTATGATATGAGAAAGTCTTGGTCTAATCCAGACGGGATCATTCCAAGCACGTTGGTAACTCGGTGATATGATTCGAGTTAAGGGTAATGGATGCTTGAGAGGCGCTTGAGCTAGTATGGAAATAGTCGTCAAGGAGGATGACTAGGAGGCTTGGATAGCATCGTTGTTGAAGGTTCTAGCATGCTCTAAGCAAGAGTACGTTTGGGCAGATTCGATAGTCCCAACGGCCAACTGTTGATGGTCGAGTACTCTGGGCAGATTCGATAGTCCTAGGCATGGGCTGCGACGACGTGCGGGAGTTATGTCTAGAAACAGGGTTTCCATTAGCCCTTGACGGACGGCCGAAAGAATGTGCCGGTCATTCAATTAATGGTGATATCGAAGCAATGATAAGAGTGATAGCCAGAGTCATGGATGTTTGGTTGTGTCGTCATTCGGTCTCAAGAGCGGTGTTTTCTGGGTGCTTATCTGATCTTGGTTTAGGCCTTGAGGGTTTGTACTTGGAAAACATCGCCCTTGACTCGAGTGATAATTACTTTACTTTAAATTGTATGCTCTGCTATGTTTGCTTCTGCTTAGTGTGTGTCTGGGGGCTATCACTGTAGAAAGAGGTTGGAGTGGGAGGGTTGTATTCCTATTCCTTTTCCTTTATGCTCTTTTGGTATGTTGTTAGTTAATTTACTGCTCACTAAGACTGTTGTCTGACTCAAGGCTTTATGTTTTAATTCTTATTGCCTTGGGCTGTTCGTCCATTTTGGGACGGGCAGACTAGGTAGCAGGTGACAGGTGCTGTTCTCTTCTCACGATGCTGATATCGAAGACGAGCTGGAGGGTTGCATATTATCTTCTTATATGTACTGGATGTTCCGCTGTTTTGTATTCTCTGAGAGATATGTAGTGAGGCTTGATGTATTGACTATTTGGATGCTTGTATTCAACTATTATGGAGTTTTATATGATGGCATTTTATTCTGTGAAGCTTCTCTATATATATTTTCTATTGTATTTTGTCTATGCGTTGTGAGTAATACGATAGATTCTGTTGTTTTAATCTACCTTGACAATCGTCCATGGTCGCCTGGCACACTTTACAGCGCACTATCTCTAGGTTCGGTGCAGGGGTCATGGGCGGTCGTCACAAGAGGGAAGGGAGTGTTTGCTGTAGTAGATGGAGGAGGTGATGATGGGGATGAAGGTGGTAGAGGCTAGGCCAAGCAAACATGTGAAGAGATCAAGGCAAAATTGCATAGAAAAGAGGAAAAGTGAAGAGAAGAAGTAGAGAATGGAAGCCATTGGCAAATTTTTCTTAGCCGTGAGTTTTAGGAGATGAGAACTAAAATTTTGAGAAGTTTTTCATGTGAATAAGAGAGAGGTACAGCTGAAGGAAGTATAAGGAACGGCTAAAAATAACTGATGTATTGATTGAAAAAGAAACGATAAAAGAAACGGTGAAACGACTTACGTTTCTTAGCTTTTAAAACCTTCCATACTTCCTTTTCTTTTAAATCAAGTAAAATGAAATAAAATTCAGCAAGTACATCTAAAAACCGAAACAAAGTGAAATAAAATAAAAATATATAATTAAATTTAAAGAAAATATAAAAAGAATTAAGGAAATTGCTTAAAAATAGTAAACTAGTCTAGAAAAATTTGAAATTAAATAGAATAAATTTTAGAAAATTCATATGAGCTTGTAATATATTTTTAAACATAAATAATAACATAAAATAAAAATATATTGACAAAATAAATATTAAAAATTTAATTTACATATAATTTGAAATGGAGAAAATAACAGAAAATAGGAAAACAGCCTTTAAAAATAGGAAATCATCATAGTAAATTTTGGGAAATTCTATTATTATTTTTAAAAATATTTAGAGATGAAAATATACATAAATAAACATATTGACACATATTAAAATAAATAATAAGAAAGAAAATATGATTTATAAAATTTAAAATAGGCAAAATTGCATAATAAAACAAATTATACTAAAAATTGAAATGTACATAACTTTTACATTTTAACTCCGTTTTCAACGAAACGAAAAGCATTATTCATGTTATTAAATCTATTTTCATAATAAAAGATAAAATTTCAAATTTCAAATATTTAAAATTTAAATTTAAAAGTCAAAGTTTGACTACTTTAACCAAAATTCACATATTTTGGAAATATTAAATTTAGTCATATTTGGAATTCTAATCCACATACAAAATCAAATTTTTATATTTACAATACAAAATTTATTATTTTTCATAAATAAAGCTTTTGAATCTGGAAAAAAACAATTTAAGAATATTTGTAAAATACAGGGTTGTTACACCACGACCTCTGGCATTCCTATGATTCATCCTGGAAATTCAAGAATGAATTTTAGGACAAAGATAAAGGAAAAGATAGAAGAAAATATCCAACTAGACTGGAAATCCTAATCAAAGAATTCTATAAAACAAGGTGGATTCGAAAGGAAGGAAAAATTCTAAGAAAAGGAATTTTAAAACAAGAAAATTTTTATATCCAAAATAATCTTTTAAAAATCATTTAAAATCATTTTATACTTGAAAATGCATTCTCCCACAAAGAATGATACTAAGATTGATTTTACTCATTCTAGGGTATTTCTACCCTATCTCTAATGAGTTTTTGCCCCTTAGGCTAAGGTTTGCCAAAGACCTGGCTCTGATACCAACTGTAACATCCCGCTATTTTGGACCATTCAAATCGATAATAAAACCACACATGTCAGACTTGAATAATTCAAAACAACAGATTGTTAATAAAATTTAGGGCAAATAAAATCAATCATAGAATCACAGACACAGAATATCAGAATAACTTCGCAGCGGAATAAACAAACATAGGAGTTCATGAAGCTCCTAGATACAAAGTTTCAAAACTAATACATAATACCAAGTCTGGAAACAAATATACTTGTAAAATTAGATACATAAGTTGCTACTACAAAAGCAAAGGTGGCGTGGAAATAACTGGAATAAAATATCAAGTAGACGACTGAATCTTCAGTGGATATCTAGCTTTGAAAGAGGATAAAACCAAAGCTATGGAACTCAGGCTGACCCGAGCGTGAAGCAAAACACAAAACACTCGAGTCAGGACATACATACTTATAAAATGTAAATCAACTCAAGTGAACTGTAAAGGAATGCATCAGTAACTCAAAGGATGCTTGGGATCGCCCATCCTCTAAGAATCCGTTAAACTATCTACTATGTAGTAATATACGCTATTATAATAATGTCTAAAGTAAAGTAAACTATTAAAATAGCGTTAAGGCGTTACCCATATCCCCTTTAACACATTTTTAGGTATGCCAATAGTCTATACAGTATCGTAGCTCACCGTAAACTGGACCCGCCAGAGGATATCACATAGGTACGACATAAAACACTCATAGAAGGTGCGCTAGGTTAGGTGACACGACACAACTAGGCAATGCCAATGTAGATATACCAATTACGCATCCGGGCTGTTGGTAACGCATAGCCGCAACTACCGCCCAACTCGATCCACACTCCCGAATAATAGGTGCGCACCAAATCAATCACAAAGTAATAGAATGACTAACGATGAAGTGTGTCCGATTAGAGGAGCTACCTCCTTGGCTCGAGAATCGCTCCTGTTTTAGCCATCTTATGCTAACTCACGAGAGTTAGGTCCACGTAAATATACCTTTACGATCGTCGCCACCATCCTACTTCATTCTGGAATCTCCACCGCGTACACAGTTGTTAAAGTAGTTTTCGGTATCGACAGAGAGTATGCCCATATCCGATCCCGTTTTCTTTAACAAACAATCATTATTATAACACGTGGTTATATAAATTTCAAATGGTTTATATTTAATATCAAACATATTCCTTTTAAACCATATAAATTCCATATCATTATTCTTTTAAAATAATATTCATTTTCCCAAAGTAGTAATACTTCCAAATTCATTTAATTATAACCCTTTTTAATCATAAAAGTTTAGAGATCAGAACACTTTAAGAATGTAACCTTTAGAACCATACATGTAACCTTTAAGAAAATTGTAGCATTCAGAAAATGTCACCTTTAAGAAAACGCAGCAGTACAGAAGTGCTACTGTAAAAATTCGCACCAGTGTAGAACTGTTATGGTAAGAATTCGTAGCAGTGTAGAGGTGTTACTGTAAGAATCCGCAGTAGTGCAGAATTATTACAGTAATAAACTGCAGTAGTTTTGAATTGCTACCGTAAGAAATCGCAGCAGTTTTGAATTGTTACCGTAATACTTCCTACTACAATAGTCTATAAAATCAAATAGTATATATATTTGCAGTTTTTATCAAAGTCATTCTATTCTTCCTATTATATTACGCAAATTTAAGCTATTTAGTCATTTAAAGAAATCACACCTTTGATTTAATAACTTTGTCACTAAAACATCAACTTTTAAAGCATAAATCTTTATACCAAGTTAAAAGTATTTTTACTTACCTTTTTATTTCTTTTCAGTAAATGACATTTATCATTTTTATTTCCCAAATCATACCATTTTCATTTGTTAGAACTTACATGTCAAATGTACGTTTTAACTTAAATTTCTTTTTACAAAACATTTATTTTAATCACTATTACATGAATTAAAGTTTACAATTTATAAGTTAGAATAAAATACTATTATTAAGTCAAATCGGCTTATAAAATTTCAATTAACCTTCATACTGTAAATTAGATTCCAAAATTTACATTTCCAATTATTTATTTCTTATAAAATTTTACCACATGTAAACAAATTCATAGAAATTATTACAAAAAATTTTAGTTGAGATTCATATATAAAAATCCAAAATACTTAATAATTTTTAGAAAAATCATTTTAAATCAACCACGGAGTCTGTATAAAATTCTCTACCCTAGGGTCAAGTGAATACGGACATATATCATTTCAATCTGCAATTTATTAATTTTTCAGGTTTTATATCATTTCAAACCCGCAATCCCAAGTCAAATAAAATTGCTCAAGCCTATCATTTCATCCCATAACAATTTTTCCTTACTCTAAAGATCGTTCGGGTATGTATCATTTCAACCCATAGTGAAGGAACTTGCAGTGTGATTCCAGAATATTAAATTAAAATAAAAATATTCAACATATCATGACATATGATCAAACAGACATAATATGATATGAAATAATAAAATAAAATCGTATGAATGACATAATATAAACATATGAAATAACATGATGTAAACAGATGAAATAATATGATATAAACAAATGAAATAACATGATATAACACATGAAATAACATGATAAAATCATAGGTGAAATGTCAAACTTGCATATACATATCCTCACAATTCAATTGTAATCAATTCATCAAATAAATTAGTACATATGTCAAGTGTGATTTCTCACCTTTCTTTGGTTGGAAAAGTGATTCAAAGCGCAACACAAAAATCAACAACTACGGACCAATTTGAGTGAGAGGAGAATCCAAATCCGACGCTTAAAAAAAATTTCCATACGTGAACAAATAATTTTACATAGAAAAATAAAATAGAGAAATATATATTTGCAAAATACATGAGAGGGCTTGTCTAGGGTTTGCATAAGCTTGGTCTAGAGGTGGTTTTGGTTTGGTCTAGGCTAGTTTTGGATTAAGTGGGTTTGGCCATAGCTAAGTTCAGGGTTAGGCTAGGGTTTTGGTTTGGTGTGTTTGGCCTTAGGCTAGGGTTTGGTGATGGAGGCTCGGCCTAGGGGTTTTTGTGATGGAGGAGATAGTCACGGCCAAGGCATGGGGAAGGGGTTGTGGAGGTTCGGCCATGGTGTTTTTGGTTGGAGGAGAAGAGGTAGATGCCGAAAATTGTGAAGAAGAAGGGAAAAGGAAGAGGGAAAGGGGTTTTTGGTTGGAGTTTGGTGATTGGGAAAGGTGGAGATAGGCATGGCCAAAATTTGTGGAGAGGAGGAGGAGGAAAATTGGAGAAGAAGAGGGGAAGAAGTCTAGGGTTTTGGAGAAGGAAGATGAAGGAGAAGAAGACTTACACTTTCCTATGGAGGCACAAATGAATGGATGTGGAGGCTAGCCAAAACCCTAAGAGATTATATATAGGCTACTCATCTAACTAAAGGTTTTCTAGCCCAAATGGTCTAAGCCCAAACAAATCACACAAAAAAATAGAAGTTGTAAGGAAAATAACTGTGTTTAATACGCCAAAAATTGCAAAATTGAGAAGTAAACATCAAAATTTAACAAAACGAAAAAACTGGGAAAATGTTAAAATTAAATTTATCTTCATAAAAAAATAAAAGTTAAAAATTCAAAATTTAAAAATTTTCACAGAAAGACAAACTTTGACCAAAGTTGACCAAAATTGACCAAAATTTGCATTTTAAGAAAAATCTGTATTTTATTAAATTTGGAAAAACATTTCACATCAAAACTCCAAATTATCCTTTAAATTTTCCAAGTTTCTCAAATTTAAAATAGTTAAATTCAAAGTTTAAATAAATCTTCATTTAAAATATTTTCAAAATTTGCGAGTTGTTACAACGAGTGTACACACAAGTGTGTACACCTATTGACCGTAGGTGTTAATAAATATTTACATATATGCAACAAGATTTTTCTTTTCTTTTTTCTTTTTTTCTTTTTTTTTGTTTTTTTATTTTTTTGTTGAGGAGAGAGTTTTGCAAAATCATCTTAGTACCATTTAACTTAGAAGATAAAAAATGTTATATCCTTTACTTTAAATCCCCCACTTTTTTAAACAAAGATTTTCCATTAGGATAGACTTCATAATTATCACCCATGAAACTTCCTATATACTAGTTAAACCATTGTTACTTGTAATCAAACTTAATTTTTTTTTTGTTAAGACCATCAAATTTTCAAAAAAATTCAATTTAATAACCAAAATTTATACTAATCTTATAGTGTTTCTTCAAAAATAAATCAAAACTCTAAAGAAAGAAAATTTGTTTTTGGGAATTTTTTTTTTATTTTTTTTTGAGTTTTGGAAGGAAAATGAAAAAAGAAATTAACTATGAAAAATCAAAAAGAAGATGAGACTCCCCCCACACTTGATTTTGACTGTGTCCCCACAGTCAATCCAAATGAGGAAAATAAAATAAAAACAAAACCTATATTTACATGAAAAATATTATTATTTACAAGACATCAGAAAGTATGCCGTTGAAGAGTAAATGAACCGGTCTTCCAAAGACCAATTCATTTGTCTCGTCAAGTATATGAGACAAGGCTTAAGCTCGGAAAATCAAACCGTAAAAGATTTTGAAATTGAATGTTGATTTGGAAAAACAAATGTTGTTTTATTAAAAAACGATTGAGTTGTTCTATTTTCGATGATTTTCAGGGTAGATAAAACAATTGATTAAAATTCAAATTTATTGTCACCAAATGGAAATTCAAATTCGTCATTGAAAACTTCGTCTGAATTATCGATTTCAAAATCGAAGTGGTGATCTAAATCTTCCCCTTCGGAATTCAACAACTCGTTATCGAAAAGCCCAAAATATTCATGTTCATTAAATTCGTCTTCCTTTGTTAGGTTATCAACAACTTCATTATATATATCAAGTTCAAAATCCAAAGTTGTTGTATTCAAATTTTTGAAATCGGAAAAAAGGAAGATCGAATTTTAAATTTAGTTCCACACTCTCGAACGAATTGAAATCCAACTCAATTACCAAATTTTCAACAACTTCATTAAGATTCTCATTTTCAATTTCAAAAGTTGTTATTTGAAAATCATCAATTTTGGTAAAAGATGGATTAGTACTTGACTCGTGACATGTTGGAATTTGATTTCTTTTCACGTTGTTTCATATATGTTTCAAACAACGAATCCGTGTGATCATCGTAAATTTCATTCATTTGCTCAACAAAATCGAATTTATAATTGTTAACTTGAAGATATTCAATTTGAAGTTGTTGAGAACAAAATTTTTCCATTGAACTGTAACGACCCGTAAAATTTCAATTGTTTTAGTAACGCGATTAGTTGAAATTTTGTGAAATTTTAAATGATAAAATTTTGAAATAAAAATTTAATATTTGGAATACGTCTAGTTAAACATAGCAGCTGGTAAATTTTCGTCCGAAAATATGAAAATTTATTTCGCGCGTAAATTCACTTCAATTTAATCAGTTAAAAAGCGATGAAAATAAAATGTTTCCGAAACCTAAATATTTTTACATAGAAAAATCCTAAACCATCTTCTGAGCAAGATATCAGTTTGTCGTTTTTCAAAATTCGGACATCTTTGGCTGCGTCGATCTTATTTTTCAGCGTTTTTCTTGCATTTTTCGCTATTAGAAATTCGAATTTTATAATTCAATCATATCACTGATATCTATATACCGTTTTGATCGTCTCGTCGTGCTGATCACTGCAGTATATTCAATTTCGTGATTTGAAGTTCGGTACACAGCGGAATCTGCAAAGGACGATTTCTTATCGGTTCAGCATTCGACATACTGCTCTCCTTGCCTTCATTTTCCACCGTATACATCACCTACCAATTTGTCATTAATATTCTTGAATTCTAATGGTGTGTGACTTTTGCTTTTCATTGTTTTTAATGTTTATTTATTGGTACGTTCTCTGACTATTCATTTCCTCTGAACTGCTTTCGTCTCGGTAGCCATCGTTCCCTTTCTTACCGTTCAATATATGCATGAAGAGTTAGATATAAGTTATATATACAGCTTTGCATTTAAACCATTAGCCTTATTTTCTCAAAAAAATTCAATGCGTGTGTCCCTTAACATCCTTACCATTTCATCTTGTTTCATTCCCAAGACTATTATCCACTTCCAATTTTTTTTAGAAACATTATTTTGTCTTCTCTGTGAAACTTGCCTACTGGCCTGTAGCCTTTCTTCTTCCCACAAGACATCTCCTTCATTTCCTAACCCTCCTACATGCTTTCCACCCTCCACGCCTTCCTCCATCTTCCTGTTGAGACCCGCCACTCCTCCCTTCCAACCAAACGCCCTCCGACAATACTTGCAACCCACCACGCAACCGACTTTCCTCCACTTTCGGCCACCAGCCTCTGATTTTTCTCGAGGCCATGCTCCGCCTCCATGCAATGCCACGGCTCTGCCTTGCTTCCCATCCTCGACCACTAGTAGCCTGAAGCCAAGGTCGGTGAGCCGAAGCTCCCGCCATCGACCGACCACCCATCGCTGCCACGCCCACGTGACAGCCCACCTCGGCCTCACAGCCACCCTCTTCCTCTGCCCCACCCTCCAAAGCACAGATCGACACCCACATCGCCGTGCTTCCGACCATGCCTTCCTTCCCACGGCAACCAAACAACTTCACGGCCGTGTGTTCATATTAGCAGACCTCCTCCTCCTTTTCACATGACAAGTCGCGCCTCCACCACGCGCAGCGGGCCCGGCACCATCACCGCATGCTATCTCCGCCCTCGACCACTTCGCCAGCCGACCGCCACCTCGTGCTCCCCTACCTCTACCTTGTCAAATTGCTGCCGTGAGTTCCCTCTCATATTCAAGTGTATTTGATATATATAATACCTGCATGCTGTTGTATATTATGTTTTAGTATATTTTATTTTATCATGTTTTATTTTACTTTATTATTTGTAGCAGTTTTTGGTATTTACATAATGAGATATTGAGTATATACGTACATAATGATAGTATGTTATATAGGTATATATATTTTATTTTATGTTGCTGTATGTAACTGTTAATGTTATATTTTATAATAAAAGATGTTATAGTATAAAGTATATTGGTATATTTGCAGTACTATTGGATCTATGTGAATATAATCTGTTAACAAACAAATTTTCCAACTAAGTTATTTAATCTATTAGTTAATGTTATGTTTTGCTTTGCATATGAAACTGTAATTGAATACAATTTTAAGTTGAGTTCTGTTTCTGATTTTTGCATTAGTTTATAAAATTTATACAGTAGGTTATTATATAAGCTATGTAAATAAGATGTGTATACATTTTAATCTACACGTTTTACTTTAAGATGTATCTATACTAGAAAAGAAATTTATATAGATTATATTATTTTGGTTTTATAATAATATAAAAACATCTTGAGTGCTTAGTACATGCGTACGTATTTTAAAAAAAAAGTAAGTTTACATTGGTTTTATAATAACTATTGATTTTAAACTATTTACATATTTGGTAATTTAAAAGGTTAAAATGTATATAGATTTAAATTAAAGGAAGATATATATGTTTTGTAAAAGGTTATCTGTTAGTTACTTATTTATATACAACAATTGCATTATAAAAAGCTAACATATGTTGATTTGTATCTTAGTCTAATAATACGTTCTATATACATATATAGGGTCTGTTATATTAAAGAGTTTCAAATTTTAAAACAATGAGTTTTGAAATACTTGTATATATATTTTAGTAATAAATGCTTGAAAATATAAAATATGATTTTGTACATATATATGATTTTATATGTTATATCTATATCAATTCACTTATACCAATTATTTTATCGACCCATTCTGATTTGATTTCATCTATTCCTTGTTATCAGCTTTGATCATCGAATTCGTGCTTGCATTTCGTAACTCAATTTCAGTATCTATCCTCTTCAGCCTCGGAAGGTGAGCACTCACTCACGATTAACGTTCTTTTATTTATTAAATTTGATTTCGATTGAAACGACAATTGAAATATGCTGCTGTTAGTTAATTACACTGTTATATATGTTATTGCCTATATCAGTTCACCTGTGACATTTGACACCATTATCTGTTAATTATTTATGCGATGATAATACAGTTTGGCTGATAATTGATTGATTGTTGATGTTTATATTGGACGTTAAATTGTTAATGTTAAAATGATAAATAGTATGAAATTGAACTTGATATAGGATAATTAAATGTTAAATTTGATTAGCTGACATTTGTATAATTTGACCCCTTTTTACTGTTGAATTTATTGACACGTAGGATTTGTTTAATTACACTTTGAACCACTGAACGTATGTTGTTAAATTGATGATGTATGAAATTGTAAATAGATGACAAGTGAAAACCGTAATGTAATAATCTTTAATCTACATGAAATGATAGTGTAGATTCTAGAAATAATTATGTTAATTCGTACAAATAACAATGCGAATTAATACGGTTATTTCGGGATTATTTGAATTGATTATTGGATTGTTATTGTTTGTTGTTATTGCTTGTTTATTTACTTTGACACCATCCCTGTTATCACACTGCAAGTTCCCTTTACTATGCTTTGATTTTGGAATTGAATTGGAATCGGGTTGAAATGATAAATACCCAAATTGAACTATGACCTAGGATAGAAAATTAAATAAAACCCGATTGGTCAATAATTTGATTTAAAAATAAAATGAAGATTTTATTTGAATAAATAATATGGTTTTGAAATGAAATTGAAATTTGAATTTTTAATGAAAGGAAAATGTTAATATTTAAAAATCTGAAACAAAATATTAAAAATGAAATTGATGAAAGAATGATGTTTAATTTGAGAAATGATTGAATTAAGTTGAAATGGTTTAATAATTAAGTTTGAAATTGAAATTGAGTTTGAAATTATTAAACTTTGAAATAATTTAATAATTAAGTTTTGAATTATTTAATAATTAAATAAGATTGAATTATTTAATGATTAAATTGAATTGGATTCTTTTATTAAGAGAAATTGAACTATTGAATAGTGAATTTTTACTTTGTAAATAATTGAAATTAAGTTTTCTTTATTAATTAAGTTTTTGGGAAAATTATTTAAGTAAGTAAATAAGTGAAATTGAATTTCTTTAACAAGAAAAAAAATGCGATTTATTGAAATTAATGTAAGACTTGAAATTTAAAGAAATTGAGTTGATGAATTTAATTTAATTTAATTCAAATTTGTAAGTTTTGATATAATGAAGTTAAATTTAAATAATAGATTTAATGAATTGGAAATTTTATAGATTTGTTTTGAATGGAAAATTTACTTAATGAATACTGAATGAAATCGATAAATGAATTTGGAATTGATTGAAAGGTTAAATTAAATTAATTTAAATGATTTCGAAATGAAACTTATATACGAACTTGAATCAATATTTGAATTGTTTTAAATAGAAATTTGAAATTGAATTATAAGATTTTGAAATGGTAAATTGAAGTTTTGAAACGTAAATTTTGGAAATTGATTTCGAAAGAGAAATGAAATGTTGATTTACAAATTCTATTTGAAATTGAATTTGATTTGGTTTTGAAATATATATTAAACGACCAATCGGTGAAATAATTACGGAAGTTATTAAAGAGACCGGAATCGGTTATGGATATACTCTCTATCTAAAACGAAAACCACTTTAATAACTATACGCGGAGTGATGATCCAGAATGAAGTGGTTGTACATGATGACTGAAGAAAGAGAACGATAATGGATAGCCTTGACACTTGTGTCAAATTGGAAATGACTAAAACAGGAGCTGTGCCGGGCCAATGGAGGATTAGCTACCTCAAGTGGACACACTTCTTCGAACTACTTATACTTGTTGTCGATTAGTTCACCCTTGATTTTGGGAGTGTTGTTTCACGGTGTTGCGGGCGCTGCGGCGTTGCGTTCTCACCAGTCCGGATCAGGCGAACGGTAGTATCACTACCTTGGGTATTGCCTCATGTGCCTTGTCATACTTGTATTCCATTTATGCGCGACCACTACGATTTTGATTTGTACCTTTAGTATATGGATTTCCCTCTGGTGACTTCCGGTTTTGGGGAAACTACGGTCTTGTATATGCTTTTGGGAATAAAAATGTGTTAAGGGTGGAATGGGCCATGACTTAACGCTATTTTGATATCTTTATTATTACTGATAGACATTATCTACTTAGCGTATATTACTACCTAGTAGATAGTTTAACGCATCCTTAAAGGATGGTTATTCCAAACATCCTTTGAGTTACTTGTATTTCAATTGCTATTTCACTTGAGTTGGATTTATTAATATAAGAATGTTAATCCTGACTCGAGTGTCTTGTGTTTTTGCTTTACGCTCGGGTCAGACTGAGTGTACCAGTATTCGAGACTCACCTTTGGAGTTGGAGCTTTTCTTGAAGTTCCAGCCATCTAATCTGCTTTCAGTATTCGATGATTCCAGTGATGCATCCTGATTTGTATCTGATGTATCGTGTTACTCTTCCGTTGTATCTGGTTTAACTCTGATATATCGTATTTCTCTTCTGTTGTAAACTCTGATGTATTTTATATATTCATATAGTAGCTTCATGAACTACTATCTCTTTTATTTCCGCTGCACTTATTACTCTGTGTCTGTGATCTGTGATTATTTTATTTACTGTATATGTTCAGTTTTGCCAAATTTAAATTAACAACGCGGTATTTTGAGCAATTCAACTCCGGCATGAGTGTCTACCTATACACTTATAATGGATGCGAATGGTCCAAAATAGCGGGTCGTTACAGTTGGTATCAGAGCTCTGGTAGCTCAAGGCAAAACTTAACATATAGGGTAAATTTATTTACAGAATCACTCTCATTCGAGTTTCAATCTCTTCCCTTGACTCAATTCCTTTGAATTTTGGAACGTTCCCCTCGGTTTCGAAATTCATTCGTGTCCTTCACTATTCGTCTTCTTTCAATTCTGGAGCACCCCATAACTCCATTTTGAATGATATCTATAATAGATCGGCGGTCTCGCCAATCTTCGAATGATTCGTAAAGGAGAAACTCCTTTGTAATAGGCATCGATTTACCGAAGATTTCTGTATCCTCGTTTATGATGCTATCTATTACCTGCTATACCTGAATTCCATCTCTTGAGATCGAGTGTTGATTTTCCTCGGAATTCTACACCTATCGTATCTTGAAGTCACGGTTGACCCAGTTAAGGTTGCCCGCGATTTATATAATTTATCAATCTTCCTACTTTGTTATTAATCATCATATCTTTGTTTCGAACTTAGCTTCGAATCAAATTCCTCTTTGATTTGAGTCCATCAAATTTGAAGCCCTATCCTTATTTTGAAAATTCATTCATGTATCGTCGAGCGAGGAAGTGTATTTGTAAATTAATATTAAAATGTTTTAAATATTGTGTTGTTTGAGTTGTTGATGTTGATTTGGGTTTCTGATCGATTCGTCTGATCAACACTATCGATAGAATTTCCAAAACACTTGAACAGAACAAACTGACACAATACTGTTTTCAAAATTTGGTAAGTAAAATAATCTTGTAAATTTATATTATATAAGTATAAATTTTCTGAAATTAAATTGTTAACTGAATTGGTTGTAAAAAAAAGGGTAATATTGGATTTTCACTATTTATTTTGTAAATCATTGATTACTCCAACATAAAAATAAATGGAATTATAAAAGTTAGTTTATGGAATTATTTAGAAATTTAAATGAATTTAACATTTAGAATTTGAGAATTTAATTTTCAGTAATTTCAAGCTTTGGTTTTAAATTTTTAAAATGTATATTATTAAAGGTATTTTCAAATAGAAACCGTTTTCAAAAAATTTAAAATGTTTTAAAATATTTGTAAACTAATATAGAGCAAACTGACACAATATTATTTTCAAATTCTTGTAAATGAAATAAATTTGTACGATTATATCATAAATATATATAAGTGAAATTTTCTAAAATTTAATAAGTTAATGAATTTTTCGTCTGGAAATAATAATATTTGATTTACATTTATTGTTTTGTAAACCATTGATAATATAAATAAATGAATTTATAAACCTGGTTATAAATTGATTGGAATTTGAAATGAATTTAATTCAGAAATTTGAGAATTTAGTTTCCGGTGATTTCGAACTTTGGTTTTTAAAATTTTAAAGTATATATTATTGAAAATATTTTCAAATAGGAATCGTTTTCAAAGAATTTTAAAATATTGAAATCAGTGCTCTTCTCTTTGTCGCTGGAAAATAATTTCGGTGATGGCGGCTGCATCATCGACATTCATTTTCGAGTTTCGAAGTGGAGAGACTATTCTGTAGCTTTGCTACGGTTTTGTTTTGAAAAATATTTTGATTTGAATTTCTTTAGTATAATTTGATTTATATATATATATATATGTATCTTATTTTAAAATTTAATTTGATTTGATATAAATATATTATATATATCTCTAAATTGTTTAAAGTTAATCGGAAATGTAATTCTTAAATTTTGTTAAAGGATGATTTAATTACAAATAAAACCAAAATTTGGAATAAATATTTAAACTTGAATAATTGAATTGGGAAAATTTTATTTGTATATTGTTCAACTGCATTCTAATACAACTTGCCTAAATCATTCAGAAGTTGAATATGTAATTGGGTAATATATAAGATAAATTGAATTTATAAATAAAATTTGAGTGTTTACAATAAACGTTATACACTAAATTTTGATTATAAAGATGTTAATAGAGTTGGATAGAATAATAAGTAAACTCAGTTAATAATGAAATAAATTTGTTTGAAAGAATTAATAAATTGAAATTTGATCAACATATGGAAATACCTTGAATTTAAAAGAAATTAATAGATGTAAATTAATTTAAATCGAAACTTTTATGTTTTAAATTAATTTATATGGTTTAATTTAATCTATATGTTTTAAATATATGTAATAAGATATATTAAGTAGAACAAATTTAACAATAATTTGGAATAAAGAAGAATTTAAATTTTTGAAGAAAATATGATTATAATAAAAGACTATTCAAATTTTATGGTTTTAGAAATTGTAAATTGAAGAAAATGGGAATAAAATAATGAATTTAGAAATAGTTGAGATTGATTTTAGTGAAATCAAATGGATTAAATCAATTATTGAATATCAATTAATTTAAATTTAAATTTATATGGTTTAAATTAATTGTTATTTTGTATTTCAAATCTGTTTTTCTTTCTGGTTGTTTCTATTCTCCTACCTCGTTCCTTTTCGGGGACAAAAAGTTTTGAGTGGGGGAGAGTGTAACGACCCGTAAAATTTCAACTGTTTTAGTAACGCGATTAGTTGAAATTTTGTAAAATTTTAAATGATAAAATTTTGAAATAAAAATTTAATATTTGGAATACGTCTAGTTAAACATAGCAGCTGGTAAATTTTCGTCCGAAAATATGAAAATTTATTTCGCACGTAAATTCACTTCAATTTAATCAGTTAAAAAGCGATGAAAATAAAATATTTCCGAAACCTTAATATTTTTACATAGAAAATCCTAAACCATCTTCTGAGCAAGATATCAGTTTGTCGTTTTTCAAAATTCGGACATCTTTGGCTCCATCGATCTTATTTTTCAGCGTTTTTCTTGCATTTTTCGCTATTAGAAATTCGAATTTTTATAATTCAATCATATCACTGATATCTGTATACCGTTTTGATCGTCTCGTCGTGCTGATCACTACAGTATATTCAATTTCGTGATTTGAAGTTCGGTACACAGCGGAATCCGCAAAGGACGATTTCTTATCGGTTCAGCATTCGACATACTGCTCTCCTTGCCTTCATTTTCCACCGTATACATCACCTACCAATTTGTCATTAATATTCTTGAATTCTAATGGTGTGTGACTTTTGCTTTTCATTGTTTTCAATGTTTATTTATTGGTACGTTCTCTGACTATTCATTTCCTCTGAACTGCTTTCGTCTCGGTAGCCATCGTTCCCTTTCTTACCGTTCAATATATGCATGAAGAGTTAGATATAAGTTATATATACAGCTTTGCATTTAAACCATTAGCCTTATTTCTCAAAAAAATTCAATGCGTGTGTCCCTTAACATCCTTACCATTTCATCTTGTTTCATTCCCAAGACTATTATCCACTTCCAATTTTTTTTAGAAACATTATTTTGTCTTCTCTGTGAAACTTGCCTACTAGCCTGTAGCCTTTCTTCTTCCCACAAGACATCTCCTTCATTTCCTAACCCTCCTACATGCTTTCCACCCTCTACGCCTTCCTCCATCTTCCTGTTGAGACCCACCACTCCTCCCTTCCAACCAAACGCCCTCCGACAATACTTGCAACCCACCACGCAACCGACTTTCCTCCACTTTTGGCCACCAGCCTCTGATTTTTCTCGAGGCCATGCTCCGCCTCCATGCAATGCCACGGCTCTGCCTTGCTTCCCATCCTCGACCGCTAGTAGCCTGAAGCCAAGGTCGGTGAGCCGAAGCTCCCTCCATCGACCGACCACCCATCGCTGCCACGCCCACGTGACAGCCCACCTCGGCCTCACAGCCACCCTCTTCCTCTGCCCCACCCTCCGAAGCACAGATCGACACCCACATCGTCGTGCTTCCGACCATGCCTTCCTTCCCACGGCAACCAAACAACTTCACGGCCGTGTGTTCATATTAGCAGACTTCCTCCTCCTTTTCACATGACAAGTCGCGCCTCCACCACGCGTAGCGGGCTCGGCACCATCACCGCATGCTATCTCCGCCCTCGACCACTTCGCCAGCCGACCGCCACCTCGTGCTCCCCTACCTCTACCTTGTCAAATTACTGCCGTGAGTCCCCTCTCATATTCAAGTGTATTTGATATATATAATACCTGCATGCTGTTGTATATTATGTTTTAGTATATTTTATTTTATCATGTTTTATTTTACTTTATTATTTGTAGCAGTTTTTGGTATTTACATAATGAGATATTGAGTATATACGTACATAATGATAGTATGTTATATAGGTATATATATTTTATTTTATGTTGCTGTATGTAACTGTTAATGTTATATTTTATAATAAAAGATGTTATAGTATAAAGTATATTGGTATATTTGCAGTACTATTGGATCTATGTGAATATAATCTGTTAACAAACAAATTTTCCAACTAAGTTATTTAATCTATTAGTTAATGTTATGTTTTGCTTTGCATATGAAACTGTAATTGAATACAATTTTAAGTTGAGTTCTGTTTCTGATTTTTGCATTAGTTTATAAAATTTATACAGTAGGTTACTATATAAGCTATGTAAATAAGATGTGTATACATTTTAATCTACACGTTTTACTGTAAGATGTATCTATACTAGAAAAGAAATTTATATAGATTATATTATTTTGGTTTTATAATAATATAAAAACATCTTGAGTGCTTAGTACATGCGTACGTATTTTAAAAAAAAAGTAAGTTTACATTGGTTTTATAATAACTATTGATTTTAAACTATTTACATATTTGGTAATTTAAAAGGTTAAAATGTATATAGATTTAAATTAAAGGAAGATATATATGTTTTGTAAAAGGTTATCTGTTGGTTACTTATTTATATACAACAATTGCATTATAAAAAGCTAACATATGTTGATTTGTATCTTAGTCTAATAATACGTTCTATATACATATATAGGGTCTGTTATATTAAAGAGTTTCTGTGACGACCGCCCATGACCCCTGCACCGAATCTAGAGAAAGTGCGCTGTAAAGAGTGCCAGGCGACCATGGACGATTGTCAAGGTAAAATTAAAACAACAGAATCTATCGTATTACTCACAACGCATGGACAAAATACAATAGAACATATGTATAGTGAAGCTTTACAGAACAAAATGACATCATATAAATCTCCATAATAGTTGAATACAAGCATCCAAATAGCCAATACATCAAGCCTCACTACATAACACTCAGAGAATACAAAACAGCGGAACATCCAGTACATATAATAAGAAGATAAAATGCAACCCTCCAGCTCGTCTTCGATATCAGCATCGTGAGAAGAGAACAGCACCTGTCACCTGCTACCTAGTCTGCCCATCCCAAAAATGGACGAACAGCCCAAGGCAATAAGAATTAAAACATAAAGCCTTGAGTCAGACAACAGTCTTAGTGAGCAGTAAATTAACTAACAACATACCAAAAGAGCATAAAGGAAAAGGAATAGGAATAAACCCCTCCCACTCCACTTCTTTCTACAGTGATAGCCCCTAGACACACACTAAGCAGAAGCAACATAGCAGAGCATACAATTTAAAGTAAAGTAATAATCATTCGAGTCAAGGGCGATGTTTTCCAAGTACCAAGACCTAAATCAGATAAGCACCCAGAAAATACCGCTCTTGAGTCCGAATGACGATACAACCAAACATCCATGACTCTGGCTATCACTGTTATCATTGCTTCGATATCACCGTTAATTGAATGACCGGCACATTCTTTCAGCCGTCCGTCAAGGGCTAATGGAAACCCCGGTTCTAGACATAACTCCCGCACGTCGTCGCAGCCCGTGCCTAGGACTATCGAATCTGCCCAGAGTACTCGACCATCAACAGTTAGTCGTTGGGACTATCGAATCTGCCCAAACGTACTCTTGCTTAGAGCATGCTAGAACCTTCAACAACGATGCTATCCAAGCCTCCTAGTCATCCTCCTCGACGACTATTCTCACATCCATTCATTATCCTCAACTCGAATCATATCACCGAGTTATCAACATGCTTGGAATGATCCCGTCTGGATTATACCAAGTCTTCATCACATGATTGCCTCGCTTCATCACATCCTCGCAAAGCCTCATCTCAACATCACATCATCAAGTCTATGCATAAGAGCTTCATCATCCCGCTACATATGCCACGAGCAGCTTTCCCAATTCAAGAGCCTTTCCCTTAGCTTTTGAATCATCTTCGGTCTAAAACCAATCAACAATCATCTAATTCACAGCAATCAATCATGTCAAACATCAATCCAAGTAACCAAGCATTCAAATATAAGCAAAATGGACAATTATAACAATAATGGCATTTTCGTAATTAAAGAGTTGAAAGTCTAATAAGCATGAAATCATGAGAATTATCTCTACAATCTTTATGAATGAACTTGCATAGGTTAACACTTAGTAAAATGGTTGTCAAATCAACATGAACAATGGATCTACATGGATCTACACTTAGGATGAAGGAAATGCATGGAAATCACTATTTTAACACCAAATCGAGCCAACAATCCGATATACTCCTTTGGATCCGTGTGAGAGATAATCACCACTCACCAAATCACCTAAACAACCTCAAATCAACACGCTTCAGATCTGGACAGCGAAGGATCAAGCTTGATCTATCACGAATCCGCTTCAAACGAAGAAATCTCTCTTGAAAAGATGAAGATCTTCAATCTAAGCTCTTGAATCTTCAATCTTGATCTTCGATATGGATGGAAGGAATCACTAGATTAGAGTAGAGAAAAGAAATGAAGAAGTGTAGAAGTCGAGCTCTCAAAATGGCAGCACTTCGTCGCTTCGAAATCCGGATCCCAAAAATGAAGCCAACCCCCTTCTATTTATAGGCAGAAAATCTCTTAAGTCGTAACTCGGTATTAGGTCGTCTCCGACCTACGACCTAAGACTCCCCTCCGACCTAAGTCTAACGACTTAACAACTCACGACCTACCAGAACTTCACTCTACGCGACATAACCATCTCCGATCTAACAGGCCATACCCTTACGACCTAACAATGTCGTGACTTAAGCTCCTCCGACCTATGACTTGGAAAAATACTATGACCTACCAGCCAATCTCCTAAGTCGGTCATGACTTAACACATAGGCTACGACTTAACACTAAGCCAAAACCCAGCGACCTATGACTTAACAGGTAGGCTACAACCTACGACTTATAACTTAGCAGGGCTTCCGACCTAACAGATAACTAGGTTACGACTTAACTGGGTATACGACTTACGACTTAAGAGGCAACCCATTCTACGACTTAATGAACAAAGCACCCCATAGGTCGCTTACGACCTAACTACTAAAACACACGCGACCTAACAACTTACTAAGCTACGACCTACGACTTACAAAAACCTTGCGACCTAACAACTTAGCACCCACGCGACCTAACAGTGTTACGACCTACCACTCAACTCTTAGGTCGCTCACTGCTGCCCCAGCTTCCTTAGGTCGTTGCCGACCTAACTATATACTAGGTCGTTAACTCGCTAACCACTAGGTCGTAAGTTCCTTAGCTCGCCCTTCCCTTAGGTCGCTAACATTCTATAGGTTGTCCCAAACTAACTCGCGACCTAAACCACTACGCAACCTAACTGCTGGTCCTCCTTAGGTCATTACCGACCTATCTCTTATGTCGCTCAAAACCCTTAAGTCTCCTATTTCTTAGGTCGTCTACGACCTAAACCCTTACCATCCATCATACGACCTAACTCCAAATCTTTAGGTCGCCAACTCCAACATCCTTAACTCGGTGACGACTTAGGACTTAAGCTCAGGACGACTTATCACAAATGCAACCAATTGTTAATTATTTTACGATGTTTCGATCCGTAAAATACGGGTCGTTACATTCTCTCCCCCTTAGGAATTTCGCCCCCGAAATTCCAAGCAATCGCAGCAATCAAAGACTATTCTGTACGCCTACCATCCATAGCAATCTACAAACCATGCATCCAATTCAAGCTTAGCATACAGAATTCTAAAACTAGAACAAGTTACAATATCGCGAGATGAGACGACACCTTAGGGCCATACCTTGAAGAGTTCAGGATGAGCTGCTTTCATCCTCTCTTCCACCTCCCACATACAGTCGTTATCATCATCACTCCATTGTAGCTTGAGCAACTTAACTACCTTCCTCCTAAGTTGTTTCGTGTCGGTTTCTACAACACGAAGCGGGTTACGAGGTCTTCTATCGACCGGATCAACTTCGAAATCTTCACAGCTATCAGCAGAAACCACCGTACTCGAGTCGTGCACATACTTCCGTAGATATGATACGTGAAAAACATTGTGCACACTCGACATCTTCTCAGGTAACTCCAGTCTATAGGCGAGCTTTCCAATTCGCTCGATAATCGGGAATGGTCCAACAAATCTCGGAGTCAATTTTCCTTTCTTCCCGAATCGAATAACATTCTTTAGTGGAGAAATCTTCACAAAAACCATATCACCTACGTCGAACTCCAAATCCTTACAACGCTTATCAGCATAACTCTTCTGACAGTCTTGGGCTGCCTTCATTCGTTGCCGAATGATCTCTATACAATCTGAAGTCTACCGAATCATCTTTGGCCCAAGTATCAGCTTTTCTCCAGTTTCCAACCAACATGTCGGAGAGTTACACGGTCTTCCATACAATGCCTCATACGGTGCCATACCAATGCTTGATTGGTAACTGTTGTTGTATGCAAACTCCACCAAATGAAGGTGATCTTCCCATGATCCTTCGAAGTCCAAAACACATCCTCTAAGAAGATCCTCCAAAACTCGGTTGACTCTCTCGGTCTGACCATCTGTTTGAGGGTGATAAGCTGTACTCAAACACAACTTGGTTCCCAAAACTTCCTGGAAGCTCTTCCAAAATCCACTAGTGAACAATGGATCTCGATCGCTCACTATACTCTTCGGGACACCATGGAATCGAACTATCCACTTAACATACAACTCAGCCAACCTTGATGCAGTCCTAGTCGATCGAACAGGAACAAATCTTGCACTCTTAGTCAGGCGATCTACAATGACCCAAATCCCTTCATTTCCCGTTCTGGTTCTAGGCAATCCATCAATAAAATCCATCGATACCTGCTCCCACTTCCATGTAGGAACTTCTAATGGTTGTAGTAATCCACTTGGCTTCTTCTGTTCAGCTTTAACCAACTGGCAGTTCATACATTTGGAAATAAAATTTCCAACATCCTTCTTCATACCTTCCTAGTAGTAGGTTCTCTTCATATCCCGATACATCTTATTTCCGCCTGGATGAATTGTCAACTTCGAGTGATGACTTTCCTTCAGAACTTCACTCCTCAATTCATCTATATCGGGAACAACTAATCGTCCTTGCTTCCGAAGCCAACCCTCTCGATCGACCTCGAATCCATTATCCTTTTCTGGTTCTAATCTAGATTCCAATTCACGGATAATCTTGACAAGCTTATCGTCTCGCTTTTGGCTCTCGCCAATCCTTTCCACAAGAGAAGGTCTTATCGATAAGTTTGCCAACATCTCAGGTTCCAATTCACATCTAGGCCTGAACTCAAATCCAGCTAAATACTCGAGACTCTTCCATTCTGAAAACATGGCTCCCAATCCTGCATGTCTTCGACTTAACGCATCTGCCACTGCGTTACCTTTTCCCGGAGTATAAGCTATACCAAAATCATATGATGCTAAAAACTCTAGCCAACGTTGCTGCCGAAGATTCAAATCCTTTTGGGAGAAAAGATACTTCAACGACTTATGATCCGTAAACAACTCGAATCGAACTCCCTACAGATAATGTCTCCACATCTTCAGAGCAAATACAATCGCTGCTAACTCCAAATCATGAGTCGGGTAATTCCTTTCATGCGGCTTCAGTTGTCGACTTGCATACGCAACAACTTTATCCCTCTGCATCAGCACTGCTCCAAGTCCAGTACCACATGCGTCGGTGTAAACCACCATCTCATCATTCCCACTTGGAATAGTCAAAACAGGAGCACTCGTCAATCGCTCTTTCAGGATTCCGAAAGCTTACTCACACTTAGCATCCCAACTGAACACTTGGTTCTTTTTCGTCAATCCTGTTAACGGTGCAGCTGTCTTGGAGAAGTCTTTGATAAACCGTCGATAATATCCTGCTAATCCAAGAAAACTTCTCACATCCGATGCATTCTTAGGTCTAACCCAATCCTGGATTGCTGCCACTTTAGCGGGATCAACCGCTATTCCACTTCCAGAAATCACATGGCCTAAGAACCTCACCTCACTTTTCCAGAAATGACACTTCGAAAACTTAGCCTTCAGCTGATGTTTCCGCAAGATTTCCAAAACAATATGCAAGTGCGTCTTGTGCTCTTCTTCCGTTCTGGAATAAATCAGAATATCATCCACGAACACAAGTACGAACTTGTTCAACTGATCTCTGAACACTCTATTCATAAGATCCACAAAATATGCTGGCGCGTTAGTCAATCCAAACGGCATTACCAGCCACTCATAGAAACCGGATGGTGTCCTAAAAGCAGTCTTCGGCACACTATCCTTAGCCACTCTCAACTGGTGAAATCCCGTTGCCAAATCCATCTGAAAAAACACCTTAGCTTCGTGAAGCTGATCAAACAAGTCATCTATCCTCGGCAATGGATACTTGTTCTTCTTAGTCACCTTATTCAGCTCACGATAATCCACACATAATCTCAACGATCCATCTTCCTTGGTTGCGAACACAACTGGTGCACCCCACTCGGGCACACTACGCCGAATGAATCCTTTCTGCAAAAGATCATCAACTTGCACCCTCAACTCTTGTTGTTCCCTAGGCGCCATCCGCCTAAGAGGCATCACAACAGGTCTGGCTCCTTCAACTAGATCTATCCGAAACTCGATCTCTCTATGCGGCGGCAACCCTTTGACTTCATCAAAGACATCCTCGAATCCATTCGCGATTGGCACTAATGATAGTCCATCCCGTGGAACAACTAGCGAATACATGAAGCTCATGAAGACGCCTTCTTCATGCTTACATCGTATCACAATCTTTCGCCCCTCCACATTCTCGACTGTCACCTCCAACCTCTCGCAATCAACCTTTGCCGCATACTTCCTAAGCCAGTCCATACCCAAAATAATTCCGAACCCCGCAAAGTTCAGAACAAAGCAATCACAAACAAAAGAGCAACCATGACTCGACACAATCAGACCACGGCATAACATACACAAACAAGACGAACCCCCAACTGGATTAGTCACAACCAATGGCCTATCAACAATATCCGGTTCCAAACCTAACCGGCCTACGAGTTCACTACAAACAAACGAATGCGACGCTCCAGTATCAAACAGAACTCTAACTGGAACACCACATAGGAAAAGAGTACCTTGAACCACCACACTCTTTCCCTTCTCTTCAGCGGTAGGAGCTTTCGAAGACGACGGAACAGCTCCCAAAGCATAAGCTTGCACAATCTGCTTGTCCTTCCTCGGTTCTGGACAATTCTTCCTGATGTGCCCTGGCTTGTCACAGTTGTGACACTTCATCGGTGCCTTCGGATTCTTGCAATCCCTGGGGAGATGGCCTTTCTGCTGACAGTTGTAGCAAGTCACTTCGCCTTTCGGCTTCTTCTGACCATCCTTACCCTTCTGCTGCTGCTGCTTCCTCTTCTTGTTTCCACCCTGCTGTGGTTTAGACTCTTCCCTGGTCACAGCAACAACAGATCCTTCCTTACGAAACAGACTCTCATGCCTGAGAGCTTTCTCCACAAGCTTCTCAAATGAATCGTCCAAATGATCCACCAACTGTCTCCCAAGATAACTGTCCAAGCCTGTCACAAACTTCTCATTCTTCTGGTATGCAGACTCAATATATGACCGGGCATACTTGGACAACGCTTCAAACTCAGAAACATACTCAAGAAATGATCTCCCTCCTTGCTTGAGCTCCACAAATTTCTTGAACAGAACAGACTTCTGAGCTGTAGAAATGAACTTAGCTTCAAATCTAGCTTGGAATTGCTCCCAAGTAATCTCTTCCTCCGCAGTATTGATGGTAATAGAGTTCCACCAATCAGAGGCTCTCCCTTGAAGCTGCCTTGATGCCAACTTCCTCTTAGTTGCATCATCAATTCCCAAATCACCAAAGATCCTTCTACAAGCATCCATCCACCTCTGGACCTCAATAGTTGATTCTGTTCCCAAGAAAACCTTCCCTCCAAGAGCAGTATAGTCCTTGCACAACTTAGCAAAATCCACTGGTTTTGGAGTTTGAACTTGAACTCCAACATCAACTGACGGCCCTGGAGCTGGCATCCTCCTCATGATCGAAGTCATCATAGCTTCGAACATGGCTGCATAATCAACAGTCCCTTCAGTAGCACGGCCTTCCCTAGCAGTTGGTCTCCCTCTTCGACTCATTCTCAATATCTATAAAAAGGAATGATCAGAACATCTAGAGAAACAACTGTATAAAGGACTAACTTACTGCTAAACTACTATATTATATATAGTAATCATCCATCAAAATACAATTACGTCTCTCATACGCAGTTACGTCAGCGAGCGTTGGGTAAAATCGATTAACCAATGCTCTGATACCAAATGTGACGACCGCCCATGACCCCTGCACCGAATCTAGAGAAAGTGCGCTGTAAAGAGTGCCAGGCGACCATGGACGGTTGTCAAGGTAAAATTAAAACAACAGAATCTATCGTATTACTCACAGCGCATGGACAAAATACAATAGAACATATGTATAGTGAAGCTTTACAGAACAAAATGACATCATATAAATCTCCATAATAGTTGAATACAAGCATCCAAATAGCCAATACATCAAGCCTCACTACATAACACTCAGAGAATACAAAACAGCAGAACATCCAGTACATATAATAAGAAGATAATATGCAACCCTCCAGCTCGTCTTCGATATCAGCATCGTGAGAAGAGAACAACACCTGTCACCTGCTACCTAGTCTGCCCGTCCCAAAAATGGATGAACATCCCAAGGCAATAAGAATTAAAACATAAAGCCTTGAGTCAGACAACAGTCTTAGTGAGCAGTAAATTAACTAACAACATACCAAAAGAGCATAAAGGAAAAGGAATAGGAATACAACCCTCCCACTCCACTTCTTTCTACAGTGATAGCCCCTAGACACACACTAAGCAGAAGCAACATAGCAGAGCATACAATTTAAAGTAAAGTAATAATCATTCGAGTCAAGGGCGATGTTTTCCAAGTACCAAGGCCTAAATCAGATAAGCACCCAGAAAATACCGCTCTTGAGTCCGAATGACGATACAACCAAACATCCATGACTCTAGCTATCACTGTTATCATTGCTTCGATATCACCGTTAATTGAATGAACGGCATATTCTTTCAGCCGTTCGTCAAGGGCTAATGGAAACCCCAGTTCTAGACATAACTCCCGCACGTCGTCGCAGCCCGTGCCTAGGACTATCGAATCTGCCCAGAGTACTCGACCATCAACAGTTAGTCGTTGGGACTATCGAATCTGCCCAAACGTACTCTTGCTTAGAGCATGCTAGAACCTTCAACAACGATGCTATCCAAGCCTCCTAGTCATCCTCCTGACGACTATTCTCATATCCATTCATTATCCTCAACTCGAATCATATCACCGAGTTATCAACATGCTTGGAATGATCCCGTCTGGATTATACCAAGTCTTCATCACATGATTGCCTCGCTTCATCACATCCTCGCAAAGCCTCATCTCAACATCACATCATCAAGTCTATGCATAAGAGCTTCATCATCCCGCTACATATGCCACGAGCAGCTTTCCCAATTCAAGAGCCTTTCCCTTAGCTTTTGAATCATCTTCGGTCTAAAACCAATCAACAATCATCTAATTCACAGCAATCAATCATGTCAAACATCAATCCAAGTAACCAAGCATTCAAATATAAGCAAAATGGACAATTATAACAATAATGGCATTTTCGTAATTAAAGAGTTGAAAGTCTAATAAGCATGAAATCATGAGAATTATCTCTACAATCTTTATGAATGAACTTGCATAGGTTAACACTTAGTAAAATGGTTGTCAAATCAACATGAACAATGGATCTACATGGATCTACACTTAGGATGAAGGAAATGCATGGAAATCACTATTTTAACACCAAATCGAGCCAACAATCCGATATACTCCTTTGGATCCGTGTGAGAGATAATCACCACTCACCAAATCACCTAAACAACCTCAAATCAACACGCTTCAGATCTGGACAGCGAAGGATCAAGCTTGATCTATCACGAATCCGCTTCAAACGAAGAAATCTCTCTTGAAAAGATGAAGATCTTCAATCTAAGCTCTTGAATCTTCAATCTTGATCTTCGATATGGATGGAAGGAATCACTAGATTAGAGTAGAGAAAAGAAATGAAGAAGTGTAGAAGTCGAGCTCTCAAAATGGCAGCACTTCGTCGCTTCGAAATCCGGATCCCAAAAATGAAGCCAACCCCCTTCTATTTATAGGCAGAAAATCTCTTAAGTCGTAACTCGGTATTAGGTCGTCTCCGACCTATGACCTAAGACTCCCCTCCGACCTAAGTCTAACGACTTAACAACTCACGACCTACCAGAACTTCACTCTGCGCGACATAACCATCTCCGATCTAACAGGCCATACCCTTACGACCTAACAATGTCGCGACTTAAGCTCCTCCGACCTATGACTTGGAAAAATACTATGACCTACCAGCCAATCTCCTAAGTCGGTCATGACTTAACACATAGGCTACGACTTAACACTAAGCCAAAACCCAGCGACCTATGACTTAACAGGTAGGCTACAACCTACGACTTATAACTTAGCAGGGCTTCCGACCTAACAGATAACTAGGTTACGACTTAACTGGGTATACGACTTACGACTTAAGAGGCAACCCATTCTACGACTTAATGAACAAAGCACCCCATAGGTCGCTTACGACCTAACTACTAAAACACACGCGACCTAACAACTTACTAAGCTACGACCTACGACTTACAAAAACCTTGCGACCTAACAACTTAGCACCAACGCGACCTAACAGTGTTACGACCTACCACTCAACTCTTAGGTCGCTCACTGCTGCCCCAGCTTCCTTAGGTCGTTGCCGACCTAACTATATACTAGGTCGCTAACTCGGTAACCACTAGGTCGTAAGTTCCTTAGCTCTCCCTTCCCTTAGGTCGCTAACATTCTATAGGTTGTCCCAAACTAACTCGCGACCTAAACCACTACGCAACCTAACTGCTGGTCCTCCTTAGGTCATTACCGACCTATCTCTTAGGTCGCTCAAAACCCTTAAGTCTCCTATTTCTTAGGTCGTCTACGACCTAAACCCTTACCATCCATCATACGACCTAACTCCAAATCTTTAGGTCGCCAACTCCAACATCCTTAACTCGGTGACGACTTAGGACTTAAGCTCAGGACGACTTATCACAAATGCAACCAATTGTTAATTATTTTATGATGTTTCGATCCGTAAAATACGGGTCGTTACATTCTCTCCCCCTTAGGAATTTCGCCCCCGAAATTCCAAGCAATCGCAGCAATCAAAGACTATTCTGTACGCCTACCATCCATAGCAATCTACAAACCATGCATCCAATTCAAGCTTAGCGTGCAGAATTCTAAAACTAGAACAAGTTACAATATCGCGAGATGAGACGACACCTTAGGGCCATACCTTGAAGAGTTCAGGATGAGCTGCTTTCATCCTCTCTTCCACCTCCCACATACAGTCGTTATCATCATCACTCCATTGTATCTTGAGCAACTTAACTACATTCCTCCTAAGTTGTTTCGTGTCGGTTTCTACAACACGAAGCGGGTTATGAGGTCTTCTATCGACCGGATCAACTTCGAAATCTTCACAGCTATCAGCAGAAACCACCGTACTCGAGTCGTGCACATACTTCCGTAGATATGATACGTGAAAAACATTGTGCACACTCGACATCTTCTCAGGTAACTCCAGTCTATAGGCGAGCTTTCCAATTCGCTCGATAATCGGGAATGGTCCAACAAATCTCGGAGTCAATTTTCCTTTCTTCCCGAATCGAATAACATTCTTCAGTGGAGAAATCTTCACAAAAACCATATCACCTACGTCGAACTCCAAATCCTTACAACGCTTATCAGCATAACTCTTCTGACGGTCTTGGGCTGCCTTCATTCGTTGCCGAATGATCTCTATACAATCTGAAGTCTACCGAATCATCTTTGGCCCAAGTATCAGCTTTTCTCCAGTTTCCAACCAACATGTCGGAGAGTTACACGGTCTTCCATACAATGCCTCATACGGTGCCATACCAATGCTTGATTGGTAACTGTTGTTGTATGCAAACTCCACCAAATGAAGGTGATCTTCCCATGATCCTTCGAAGTCCAAAACACATCCTCTAAGAAGATCCTCCAAAACTCGGTTGACTCTCTCGGTCTGACCATCTGTTTGAGGGTGATAAGCTGTACTCAAACACAACTCGGTTCCCAAAACTTCCTGGAAGCTCTTCCAAAATCCACTAGTGAACAATGGATCTCGATCGCTCACTATACTCTTTGGGACACCATGGAATCGAACTATCCACTTAACATACAACTCAGCCAACCTTGATGCAGTCCTAGTCGATCGAACAGGAACAAATCTTGCACTCTTAGTCAGGCGATCTACAATGACCCAAATCCCTTCATTTCCCGTTCTGGTTCTAGGCAATCCATCAATAAAATCCATCGATACCTGCTCCCACTTCCATGTAGGAACTTCTAATGGCTGTAGTAATCCACTTGGCTTCTTCTGTTCAGCTTTAACCAACTGGCAGTTCATACATTTGGAAATAAAATTTCCAACATCCTTCTTCATACCTTCCTAGTAGTAGGTTCTCTTCATATCCCGATACATCTTATTTCCGCCTGGATGAATTGTCAACTTCGAGTGATGACTTTCCTTCAGAACTTCACTCCTCAATTCATCTATATCGGGAACAACTAATCGTCCTTGCTTCCGAAGCCAACCCTCTCGATCGACCTCGAATCCTTTATCCTTTTCTGGTTCTAATCTAGATTCCAATTCACGGATAATCTTGACAAGCTTATCGTCTCGCTTTTGGCTCTCGCCAATCCTTTCCACAAGAGAAGGTCTTATCGATAAGTTTGCCAACATCTCAGGTTCCAATTCACATCTAGGCCTGAAGTCAAATCCAGCTAAATACTCGAGACTCTTCCATTCTGAAAACATGGCTCCCAATCCTGCATGTCTTCGACTTAACGCATCTGCCACTGCGTTACCTTTTCCCAGAGTATAAGCTATACCAAAATCATATGATGCTAAAAACTCTAGCCAACGTTGCTGCCGAAGATTCAAATCCTTTTGGGAGAAAAGATACTTCAACGACTTATGATCCGTAAACAACTCGAATCGAACTCCCTACAGATAATGTCTCCACATCTTCAGAGCAAATACAATCGCTGCTAACTCCAAATCATGAGTCGGGTAATTCCTTTCATGCGGCTTCAGTTGTCGACTTGCATACGCAACAACTTTATCCCTCTGCATCAGCACTGCTCCAAGTCCAGTACCACATGCGTCGGTGTAAACCACCATCTCATCATTCCCACTTGGAATAGTCAAAACAGGAGCACTCGTCAATCGCTCTTTCAGGATTCCGAAAGCTTACTCACACTTAGCATCCCAACTGAACACTTGGTTCTTTTTCGTCAATCCTGTTAACGGTGCAGCTGTCTTGGAGAAGTCTTTGATAAACCGTCGATAATATCCTGCTAATCCAAGAAAACTTCTCACATCCGATGCATTCTTAGGTCTAACCCAATCCTGGATTGCTGCCACTTTAGCGGGATCAACTGCTATTCCACTTCCAGAAATCACATGGCCTAAGAACCTCACCTCACTTTTCCAGAAATGACACTTCGAAAACTTAGCCTTCAGCTGATGTTTCCGCAAGATTTCCAAAACAATATGCAAGTGCGTCTTGTGCTCTTCTTCCGTTCTGGAATAAATCAGAATATCATCCACGAACACAAGTACGAACTTGTTCAACTGATCTCTGAACACTCTATTCATAAGATCCACAAAATATGCTGGCACGTTAGTCAATCCAAACGGCATTACCAGCCACTCATAGAAACCGGATGGTGTCCTAAAAGCAGTCTTCGGCACACTATCCTTAGCCACTCTCAACTGGTGAAATCCCGTTGCCAAATCCATCTGAAAAAACACCTTAGCTTCGTGAAGCTGATCAAACAAGTCATCTATCCTCGGCAATGGATACTTGTTCTTCTTAGTCACCTTATTCAGCTCACGATAATCCACACATAATCTCAACGATCCATCTGCCTTGGTTGCGAACACAACTGGTGCACCCCACTCGGACACACTACGCCGAATGAATCCTTTCTGCAAAAGATCATCAACTTGCACCCTCAACTCTTGCTGTTCCCTAGGCGCCATCCGCCTAAGAGGCATCACAACAGGTCTGGCTCCTTCAACTAGATCTATCCGAAACTTGATCTCTCTATGCGGCGGCAACCCTTTGACTTCATCAAAGACATCCTCGAATCCATTCGCGATTGGCACTAATGACAGTCCATCCCGTGGAACAACTAGCGAATACATGAAGCTCATGAAGACGCCTTCTTCATGCTTACATCGTATCACAATCTTTCGCCCCTCCACATTCTCGACTGTCACCTCCAACCTCTCGCAATCAACCTTTGCCGCATACTTCCTAAGCCAGTCCATACCCAAAATAATTCCGAACCCCGCAAAGTTCAGAACAAAGCAATCACAAACAAAAGAGCAACCATGACTCGACACAATCAGACCACGGCATAACATACACAAACAAGACGAACCCCCAACTGGATTAGTCACAACCAATGGCCTATCAACAATATCCGGTTCCAAACCTAACCGGCCTACGAGTTCACTACAAACAAACGAATGCGACGCTCCAGTATCAAACAGAACTCTAACTGGAACACCACATAGGAAAAGAGTACCTTGAACCACCACACTCTTTCCCTTCTCTTCAGCGGTAGGAGCTTTCGAAGACGACGGAACAGCTCCCAAAGCATAAGCTTGCACAATCTACTTGTCCTTCCTCGGTTCTGGACAATTCTTCCTGATGTGCCCTGGCTTGTCACAGTTGTGACACTTCATCGGTGCCTTCGGATTCTTGCAATCCCTGGAGAGATGGCCTTTCTGCTGACAGTTGTAGCTAGTCACTTCGCCTTTCGGCTTCTTCTGACCATCCTTACCCTTCTGCTGCTGCTGCTTCCTCTTCTTGTTTCCACCCTGCTGTGGTTTAGACTCTTCCCTGGTCACACCAACAACAGATCCTTCCTTACGAAACAGACTCTCATGCCTGAGAGCTTTCTCCACAAGCTTCTCAAATGAATCGTCCAAATGATCCACCAACTGTCTCCCAAGATAACTGTCCAAGCCTGTCACAAACTTCTCATTCTTCTGGTATGTAGACTCAATATATGACCGGGCATACTTGGACAACGCTTCAAACTCAGAAACATATTCAAGAACTGATCTCCCTCCTTGCTTGAGCTCCACAAATTTCTTGAACAGAACAGACTTCTGAGCTGTAGAAATGAACTTAGCTTCAAATCTAGCTTGGAATTGCTCCCAAGTAATCTCTTCCTCCGCAGTATTGATGGTAATAGAGTTCCACCAATCAGAGGCTCTCCCTTGAAGCTGCCTTGATGCCAACTTCCTCTTAGTTGCATCATCAATTCCCAAATCACCAAAGATCCTTCTACAAGCATCCATCCACCTCTGGACCTCAATAGTTGATTCTGTTCCCAAGAAAACCTTCCCTCCAAGAGCAGTATAGTCCTTGCACAACTTAGCAAAATCCACTGGTTTTGGAGTTTGAACTTGAACTCCAACATCAACTGACGGCCCTGGAGCTAGCATCCTCCTCATGATCGAAGTCATCATAGCTTCGAACATGGCTGCATAATCAACAGTCCCTTCAGTAGCACGGCCTTCCCTAGCAGCTGGTCTCCCTCTTCGACTCATTCTCAATATCTATAAAAAGGAATGATCAGAACATCTAGAGAAACAACTGCATAAAGGACTAACTTACTGCTAAACTACTATATTATATATAGTAATCATCCATCAAAATACAATTACGTCTCTCATACGCAGTTACGTCAGCGAGCGTTGGGTAAAATCGATTAACCAATGCTCTAATACCAAATGTGACGACCTCCCATGACCCCTGCACCGAATCTAGAGAAAGTGCGCTGTAAAGAGTGCCAGGCGACCATGGACGGTTGTCAAGGTAAAATTAAAACAACAGAATCTATCGTATTACTCACAGCGCATGGACAAAATACAATAGAACATATGTATAGTGAAGCTTTACAGAACAAAATGACATCATATAAATCTCCATAATAGTTGAATACAAGCATCCAAATAGCCAATACATCAAGCCTCACTACATAACACTCAGAGAATACAAAACAGCGGAACATCCAGTACATATAATAAGAAGATAATATGCAACACTCCAGCTCGTCTTCGATATCAGCATCGTGAGAAGAGAACAACACCTATCACCTGCTACCTAGTCTGCCCGTCCCAAAAATGGACGAACATCCCAAGGCAATAAGAATTAAAACATAAAGCCTTGAGTCAGACAACAGTCTTAGTGAGCAGTAAATTAACTAACAATATACCAAAAGAGCATAAAGGAAAAGGAATAGGAATACAACCCTCCCACTCCACTTCTTTCTACAGTGATAGCCCCCAGACACACACTAAGCAGAAGCAACATAGCAGAGCATACAATTTAAAGTAAAGTAATAATCATTCGAGTCAAGGGCGATGTTTTCCAAGTACCAAGGCCTAAATCAGATAAGCACCCAGAAAATACCGCTCTTGAGTCCGAATGACGATACAACCAAACATCCATGACTCTGGCTATCACTGTTATCATTGCTTCGATATCACCGTTAATTGAATGACCGGCATATTCTTTCAGCCGTTCGTCAAGGGCTAATGGAAACCCCAGTTCTAGACATAACTCCCGCACGTCGTCGCAGCCCGTGCCTAGGACTATCGAATCTGCCCAGAGTACTCGACCATCAACAGTTAGTCGTTGGGACTATCGAATCTGCCCAAACGTACTCTTGCTTAGAGCATGCTAGAACCTTCAACAACGATGCTATCCAAGCCTCCTAGTCATCCTCCTGACGACTATTCTCATATCCATTCATTATCCTCAACTCGAATCATATCACCGAGTTATCAACATGCTTGGAATGATCCCGTCTGGATTATACCAAGTCTTCATCACATGATTGCCTCGCTTCATCACATCCTCGCAAAGCCTCATCTCAACATCACATCATCAAGTCTATGCATAAGAGCTTCATCATCCCGCTACATATGCCACGAGCAGCTTTCCCAATTCAAGAGCCTTTCCCTTAGCTTTTGAATCATCTTCGGTCTAAAACCAATCAACAATCATCTAATTCACAGCAATCAATCATGTCAAACATCAATCCAAGTAACCAAGCATTCAAATATAAGCAAAATGGACAATTATAACAATAATGGCATTTTCGTAATTAAAGAGTTGAAAGTCTAATAAGCATGAAATCATGAGAATTATCTCTACAATCTTTATGAATGAACTTGCATAGGTTAACACTTAGTAAAATGGTTGTCAAATCAACATGAACAATGGATCTACATGGATCTACACTTAGGATGAAGGAAATGCATGGAAATCACTATTTTAACACCAAATCGAGCCAACAATCCGATATACTCCTTTGGATCCGTGTGAGAGATAATCACCACTCACCAAATCACCTAAACAACCTCAAATCAACACGCTTCAGATCTGGACAGCGAAGGATCAAGCTTGATCTATCACGAATCCGCTTCAAACGAAGAAATCTCTCTTGAAAAGATGAAGATCTTCAATCTAAGCTCTTGAATCTTCAATCTTGATCTTCGATATGGATGGAAGGATTCACTAGATTAGAGTAGAGAAAAGAAATGAAGAAGTGTAGAAGTCGAGCTCTCAAAATGGCAGCACTTCGTCGCTTCGAAATCCGGATCCCAAAAATGAAGCCAACCCCCTTCTATTTATAGGCAGAAAATCTCTTAAGTCGTAACTCGGTATTAGGTCGTCTCCGACCTACGACCTAAGACTCCCCTCCGACCTAAGTCTAAC
Organism: Allium fistulosum; assembly: GCA_030737815.1. Lineage (NCBI taxonomy): Eukaryota > Viridiplantae > Streptophyta > Magnoliopsida > Asparagales > Amaryllidaceae > Allium > Allium fistulosum. Next base: position 798,075,811 of record CM060903.1, on the reverse strand, counting down.
GACTTACCAACTCACGACCTACCAGAACTTCACTCTGCGCGACATAACCATCTCCGATCTAACAGGCCATACCCTTACGACCTAACAATGTCGCGACTTAAGCTCCTCCGACCTATGACTTGGAAAAATACTATGACCTACCAGCCAATCTCCTAAGTCGGTCATGACTTAACACATAGGCTACGACTTAACACTAAGCCAAAACCCAGCGACCTACGACTTAACAGGTAGGCTACAACCTACGACTTATAACTTAGCAGGGCTTCCGACCTAACAGATAACTAGGTAACGACTTAACTGGGTATACGACTTACGACTTAAGAGGCAACCCATTCTACGACTTAACGAACAAAGCACCCCATAGGTCGCTTACGACCTAACTACTAAAACACACGCGACCTAACAACTTACTAAGCTACGACCTATGACTTACAAAAACCTTGCGACCTAACAGCTTAGCACCCACGCTACCTAACAGTGTTACGACCTACCACTCAACTCTTAGGTCGCTCACTGCTGCCCCAGCTTCCTTAGGTCGTTGCCGACCTAACTATATACTAGGTCGCTAACTCGCTAACCACTAGGTCGTAAGTTCCTTAGCTCGCCCTTCCCTTAGGTCGCTAACATTCTATAGGTTGTCCCAAACTAACTCGCGACCTAAACCACTACGCAACCTAACTGCTGGTCCTCCTTAGGTCATTACCGACCTATCTCTTAGGTCGCTCAAAACCCTTAAGTCTCCTATTTCTTAGGTCGTCTACGACCTAAACCCTTACCATCCATCATACGACCTAACTCCAAATCTTTAGGTCGCCAACTCCAACATCCTTAACTCGGTGACGACTTAGGACTTAAGCTCAGGACGACTTATCACAAATGCAACCAATTGTTAATTATTTTACGATGTTTCGATCCATACAATACGGGTCGTTACAGTTTCAAATTTTAAAACAGTGAGTTTTGAAATACTTGTATACATATTTTAGTAATAAATGCTTGAAAATATAAAATATGATTTTGTACATATATATGATTTTATATGTTATATCTATATCAATTCACTTATACCAATTATTTTATCGACCCAGTCTGATTTGATTTCATTTATTCCTTGTTATCAGCTTTGATCATCGAATTCGTGCTTGCATTTCGTAACTCAATTTCAGTATCTATCCTCTTCAGCCTCGGAAGGTGAGCACTCACTCACGATTAACGTTCTTTTATTTATTAAATTTGATTTCGATTGAAACGACAATTGAAATATGCTGCTGTTAGTTAATTACACTGTTATATATGTTATTGCCTATATCAGTTCACTTGTGACATTTGACACCATTATCTGTTAATTATTTATGCGATGATAATACAGTTTGGCTGATAATTGATTGATTGTTGATGTTTATATTGGACGTTAAATTGTTAATGTTAAAATGATAAATAGTATGAAATTGAACTTGATATAGGATAATTAAATGTTAAATTTGATTAGCTGACATTTGTATAATTTGACCCCTTTTTACTGTTGAATTTATTGACACGTAGGATTTGTTTAATTACACTTTGAACCACTAAACGTATGTTGTTAAATTGATGATGTATGAAATTGTAAATAGATGACAAGTGAAAACCGTAATGTAATAATCTTTAATCTACATGAAATGATAGTGTAGATTCTAGAAATAATTATGTTAATTCGTACAAATAACAATGCGAATTAATACGGTTATTTCGGGATTATTTGAATTGATTATTGGATTGTTATTGTTTGTTGTTATTGCTTGTTTATTTACTTTGACACCATCCCTGTTATCACACTGCAAGTTCCCTTTACTATGCTTTGATTTTGGAATTGAATTGGAATCGGGTTGAAATGATAAATACCCAAATTGAACTTTGACCTAGGATAGAAAATTAAATAAAACCCGATTGGTCAATAATTTGATTTAAAAATAAAATAAAGATTTTATTTGAATAAATAATATGGTTTTGAAATGAAATTGAAATTTGAATTTTTAATGAAAGGAAAATGTTAATATTTAAAAATCTGAAACAAAATATTAAAAATGAAATTGATGAAAGAATGATGTTTAATTTGAGAAATGATTGAATTAAGTTGAAATGGTTTAATAATTAAGTTTGAAATTGAAATTGAGTTTGAAATTATTAAACTTTGAAATAATTTAATAATTAAGTTTTGAATTATTTAATAATTAAATAAGATTGAATTATTTAATGATTAAATTGAATTGGATTCTTTTATTAAGAGAAATTGAACTATTGAATAGTGAATTTTTACTTTGTAAATAATTGAAATTAAGTTTTCTTTATTAATTAAGTTTTTGGGAAAATTATTTAAGTAAGTAAATAAGTGAAATTGAATTTCTTTAACAAGAAAAAAAAATGCGATTTATTGAAATTAATGTAAGACTTGAAATTTAAAGAAATTGAGTTGATGAATTTAATTTAATTTAATTCAAATTTGTAAGTTTTGATATAATGAAGTTAAATTTAAATAATAGATTTAATGAATTGGAAATTTTATAGATTTGTTTTGAATGGAAAATTTACTTAATGAATACTGAATGAAATCGATAAATGAATTTGGAATTGATTGAAAGGTTAAATTAAATTAATTTAAATGATTTCGAAATGAAACTTATATACGAACTTGAATCAATATTGAATTGTTTTAAATAGAAATTTGAAATTGAATTATAAGATTTTGAAATGGTAAATTGAAGTTTTGAAACGTAAATTTTGGAAATTGATTTCGAAAGAGAAATGAAATGTTGATTTACAAATTTTATTTGATTTGGTTTTGAAATATATATTAAACGACCAATCGGTGAAATAATTACGGAAGTTATTAAAGAGACCGGAATCGGTTATGGATATACTCTCTATCTAAACTGAAAACCACTTTAATAACTATACGTGGAGTGATGATCCAGAATGAAGTGGTTGGAATGATGTACGTGATGACTGAAGAAAGAGAACGATAATGGATAGCCTTGACACTTGTGTCAAATTGGAAATGACTAAAACAGGAGCTGTGCCGGGCCAATGGAGGATTAGCTACCTCAAGTGGACACACTTCTTCGAACTACTTATACTTGTTGTCGATTGGTGCACCCTTGATTTTGGGAGTGTTGTTTCACGGTGTTGCGGGCGCTGCGGCGTTGCGTTCTCACCAGTCCGGATCAGGCGAACGGTAGTATCACTACCTTGGGTATTGCCTCATGTGCCTTGTCATACTTGTATTCCATTTATGCGCGACCACTACGATTTTGATTTGTACCTTTAGTATATGGATTGCCCTCTGGTGACTTCCGGTTTTGGGGAAACTACGGTCTTGTATATGCTTTTGGGAATAAAAATGTGTTAAGGGTGGAATGGGCCATGACTTAACGCTATTTTAATATCTTTATTATTACCGATAGACATTATCTACTTAGCGTATATTACTACCTAGTAGATAGTTTAACGGATCCTTAAAGGATGGTTATTCCAAACATCCTTTGAGTTACTTGTATTTCAATTGCTATTTCACTTGAGTTGGATTTATTAATATAAGAATGTTAATCCTGACTCGAGTGTCTTGTGTTTTTGCTTTACGCTCGGGTCAGACTGAGTGTACCAGTATTCGAGACTCACCTTTGGAGTTGGAGCTTTGCTTGAAGATCCAGCCATCTAATCTGCTTTCAGTATTCGATGATTCCAGTGATGCATCCTGATTTGTATCTGATGTATCGTGTTACTCTTCCGTTGTATCTGGTTTAACTCTGATATATCGTATTTCTCTTCTGTTGTAAACTCTGATGTATTTTATATATTCATATAGTAGCTTCATGAACTACTATCTCTTTTATTTCCGCTGCACTTATTACTCTGTGTCTGTGATTTGTGATTATTTTATTTACTGTATATGTTCAGTTTTGCCAAATTTAGATTAACAATGCGGTATTTTGAGCAATTCAACTCCGGCATGAGTGTCTACCTATACACTTATAATGGATGCGAATGGTCCAAAATAGCGGGTCGTTACAGTTGGTATCAGAGCTCTGGTAGCTCAAGGCAAAACTTAACATATAGGGTAAATTTATTTACAGAATCACTCTCATTCGAGTTTCAATCTCTTCCCTTGACTCAATTCCTTTGAATTTTGGAACGTTCCCCTCGGTTTCGAAATTCATTCGTGTCCCTCACTATTCGTCTTCTTTCAATTCTGGAGCACCCCATAACTCCATTTTGAATGATATCTATAATAGATCGGCGGTCTCGCTAATCTTCGAATGATTCGTAAAGGAGAAACTCCTTTATAATTGGCATCGATTTACCGGAGATTTCTGTATCCTCGTTTATGATGCTATCTATTACCTGCTATACCTGAATTCCATCTCTTGAGATCGAGTGTTGATTTTCCTCGGAATTCTACACCTATCTTATCTTGAAGTCACGGTTGACCCGGTTAAGGTTGCCCGTGATTTATATAATTTATCAATCTTCCTACTTTGTTATTAATCATCATATCTTTGTTTCGAACTTAGCTTCGAATCAAATTCCTCTTTGATTTGAGTCCATCAAATTTTAAGCCCTATCCTTATTTTGAAAATTCATTCCTGTATCGTCGAGCGAGGAAGTGTATTTGTAAATTAATATTAAAATGTTTTAAATATTGTGTAACGACCCACAAAATTTAATGGTTTTAAAAGTATATTTAACTGGAAATTTGTGAAATTTTAAACAATAAAATTTGAAATTAAAAATTTATTATTTGGAATACGTCTATTTTAATATAGCAACTGGTAAATTTTCATCTGATAATATTGAAGTTTATTTTCCTGTGAAATTTCATTTCAAATCAAACCGGTTAATAACAATGAATTTAAAAGTTTTCCGAAACCAAAATATGTCAACAGGAGAAAATTTATTCAGATTATTCTGAATCAGACTGCGAAATTCGTTTTTCCAAATTTGGACTTCTACTGCTCCGTTTATCTTAATTCTAGCCAAATAGCTGCATTTCCGGTACCGATTATCGACGTTTGATCGGATGATCATACCGCCAATATCTATATACCGTTTTGATCGTCTCGTCGCGCTGGTCTCTACGGTATATTTAATTCTGTATTTTGAGGTTCGGTATGCAACGGAGACTATAAACAGCTCTTCATAGCGGTACCACATTTTGATTTTACACTTTCCCTTGTTTCCAAATCTATAGCGTGCAGCCCAAATAAATATTTAATTGCTTCAACAATTTGGACGAAATCAAGGGAATTTACTGTTACAATTGATTTAAATTTTCTATCCATTCCAATTTTCCATCGGTTACAAAGCAAATCAATAGCTTACCTTTATTTACTCCCTGGATTTACGTTTCTGGATTCACGTGCTGCAGCTATTTAATTAATCTTCTACCTATTGCACTTCTCTAGCTTTATATTTATTTCTAATCTTCTCTGCATCTCCCTCTCTCTCAGTTCCTTCCTTCTTTCTTTTTCTTTTTCTTTTTTTTTCTTCTTGTCTCGTGGCTCCCATTCCTCTGTTCATTGTGAAACTCACCGAGCCAACCTCACGCAACCACCATCGACTGTGCCACGCAGTCGGCAACCCGCGCCCAAAGCCCACTTCGGCCTCACAAACACCACAACCCATCTCCAGATGCTTCCTCTTCCTTTGCCGGAAACCACCATGAGCAGCCAACCCACGTCTTCATTTTCCACCTTACGACCGAGCCACCTTCCTGTTGCCTGCCGAGCCTACCCACCTTGCATCTACACCGCGGGTCAAACAAGCCTGACCGCCTTCCCTAGCCTTCACCGCCGAGAGCACCAACAGCATCCCCCTCTTCTCCTTCTTCATGCCGCGTCCTCCCACCTACCACCCTAACGCACCATCCACTGACCGATCCTCGCCCAGTTTTCTTCAACCAGATCCAACTTCTACCTATGCCACCCAACCGAACCAACCTACAGCAACCGCCTTCGCCCCGCAACTCCACCTTGACTTCGTCACCCAGCCTCCATTGAACTGTGGAATACCCTAGTCGGTTGCCTCTGCTGTTTTATAAGGGTATTTATATTTACAGTTTTACACGTTATTTATATATGGGTCTTATTATCCATATTATATATATAGCTTATTTGTAGTTGATTATATGAGTTTATTTAATGCATATGTTCTAGCCGTGTTTTTATAAATGAAGTTGTTATAATATATATTGTTTAGAAGAAGAAAAAAAGACTAAGCTTAGTGTATGATGGTTATATTATATTAGTCCTTATACTTATCGCATATATATATTGGGGTATCCTATAAGTTGCATATAACAGTGCTTTAATGTTCATATATATGTATGTATGGGTATAGTTTATAAAGTCATGGCAGTAGTCTACGTATGTACAGTCGTAGAGATAGGTAGTTTATATGACATGTTACAGAGATTTTGGGTCTATATATATACCATATAAGTATATAAGTATTATATTGCACTGTTTAAAGGGTTTATATATTTTCCATGTTCATCTATGTTTCAAAATATTTAGTTTAAAAGTATGCTGAAGGTTTACACATATAATAGTTACATATAAAGCCTGATATATATATACGCTTTCTGGAATCATACATATTCCATACTATAATGGATTTGCGATAGATTTGACATATAGGTTATACATATTTTATGGGTTGCATTTGTCTATTTTGTGTCTTTTATCAAGGTTCGTATAATATTACGTCTTTTGTTGGATTTGGAATATCTATTAAGTTTTTGTAGATGTTCGAGTCTTGTTAAAATAGATGTGCAAGATATTAGTTTTAATATATTAAAGGCTGTTTATACTTAGCAATTTTTGATATACTTCGATTTTTAATATTTAAGTTTTAAGTATAATGATTTTGAATTTTATTTAGTTAATATTTGTCTTAAATCAAAATGTTGACGTTATTAGTATATTAATACAATATACTTTTCATTTCCATTTTTTTTTATTTGATTCTGATTAGCTCTCATCGATTCTTATCTATCAGCTTTGACTGTCGAATCCCTATTCTGCTTACATTGCTTTGAGATCTGTTGTTGGATCGGTTGATAGACTATATCGTGACTCAAATCGTAGCTTGTCTTGTTATCTATTCTCTCTAACCTCGAAAGGTGAGCAATCACTCACGATTAACATTCTTGTATTTATTAAATTTGATTTCAATTGAAACGACAATTGAAATATGATGCTGTAGTTATTTAAAATTTTATATATGCTATTATCTGTATATGTTCACCTGTGACATCTGACACCAGTATCTAGTATATATATGCATGTTATTACTATTATCTGTATATGTTCACCTATGACATCTAACACCAGTATCTGTTATTTATATTGATGATCTATGCCTGTTATATTATTTCTATATCTGTTGTCACTCTGCAAGTTCCCTGTTAGTATAGAAATCACTATGGGTTGAAATGATATATACCCGAACGGACTTTAGAATAGGAGAAAATCGTTATGGGTTGAAATGATAGACCCAAGCGATTTTCATTTGAATTGAAATTGGGATTACGGGTCGAAATGATATCTACCCGTATATATTAAAATTTCGGATTGAAATGATAAATATCCGTATCACTTAACCATATGATAAATATATATACAGACACCGTTGGTCCATATATATAAATATTTTGAAATTGAATTCTATGGTTTTGGAAAGAAATATATGGTTTTAACAAATGTTGATTCTTAAAATTTTATATATAAATGGTAATGATATATATAGATTTAATAATGATATTTAATTTAATTAAGATGGATTTAATACATATAATATGTTAAGTATAAAATTTATATTTCAAAATAGATTTTGGTAAAAATTTAAATAAGTTAGGGTTGGGAAGATGATTTGAATTTAGTAAAGAATTTTATTTAATTAAACCAATATAAAGCTTATTGAAATTGGAATTTAAGAAATGATTTATAACTTGAGTTTGATTTAAATAATTTAATGAATATTTCTAGTTTAAATTAAATTTAAGGAAAAAAAAATTTTAAGGCTGGTTAAATGATATTGAATTTATTAAGTGAATATTCCCTGATTTAATAATAAATGAAGTTAAACCAAGAGTTATATGAAACTATTAAATTTAACTTTGAAATTGTTGAATATTGAAGCTTTGAAATATATTGAAAATAAAGGGTATATTTAGAACTGAATTAAATTGATGAATTGAGCTTTGAATAAATTTGAATTTGGAATTTGAGTTAATTTGAACCGATTTGTGAAACTTGAGGAAATTATAAATACTTTACTTTATAAATTATTTAATATATATCTTATTTTGGAAAATAGATATATTTGAAATGAAAATGTGAAATTTGGGTTTCGAAGTATAAATTAAATTGAAATGACCACGGTGTTATAGTATATATTCCCACCTTGTAGATAGTTCTGAAGATCCTTAGAGGATGGTTATAACAAACATCCTTTAAGTTACTTGTATTTCAGTTGATATTTCACTTGAGTTGGATTTATTGATATAAGAATGTTAATCCTGACTCGAGTGTTTTGTGTTTTGCTTTACGCTCGGGTCAGACTGAGTGATACAGCATTCGAGACTCACCTTTGGAGTTTGGAGCTTCGTTTGGAGATCCAACTTTTGATTCAGCTTCCAGCTTTCCAGTTGATTCGTTCACAGAAGTCATCTGTTTGGATTGGAGACTTCATTGCATTTGAGATATCCTGTTGTATTTTATTTCTAACTCTGATGTTTATATAGTAGCTTCATGAACTACTATTTTATCTATTCCGCTGCGTATTATTGTATTACTCTGTGTCTGTGATTCTGTGATTGATTTATTTACTGCATATGCTGAGTTTTGCCAAATTTAAATTAACAATCTGATATTTTGAATTATTCAAGTCAGACATGTGTGGATTTATTGTCGATTTGAATGGTCCAAAATACCGGGTCGTTACAGTTGGTATCAGAGCCAGGTTCTAGGCAAACTTAGCATATATAGTAAATTTATTTACAGAATTACTTTCGTTCGAGTTTGAATCTCTTCCATTTGGCTCGATTTCCTTTGAACTTTGGAACGTTTCCTTGCGGTTCCAAAAATTCATTCTTGTCTCTCCTTATTTGTATTCCTTTGATTTTGGAGTATCCAATAACTCCACTTCGAATGATCTTAATAAGAATAGGATCCCGCCAATCTTTGAATGATTGTAAAGGGGTGGAACTCCTTTACAATAGGCGTTGATTCACCGGAGATTTATATATCCCTCGGTTTTGATGTTGCCATCTCTTGTTATGCCGAATTCTATCTCTGGCGATCGAATGTCGATTTGCCTTAGATTTCCGCATCGATTATATTCTTGAAGTCACGGTTGACCCGGTTAAGGTCGCCCGCGATTTATATAAGTATATCTCTTATTTGTTTTGTAATTAATTATCTCATTTTCGTTCGAACTTATCTTCGAATCAGAATCCTATTTGATTAGAGTCCCTCTAAGTTGAGTTTCTATCTTTGTTTTGAAATCCATTCTTGAACCATCCTTTGAAAAATCAGGCTTGTTTATATTTTAGAAATTGTTTTATATATCGAAATTATTATATTCTATATATAAAAGTGTAATGTTTTCGATAAAGATTATAAACCCTTTTAAAATAAGAATTTGAGGTTTCGAAAGGATTTGTAATTTTGAAAAACTATATAAGAAATTGATTTATAACTGAAGGATTTTAAATTTGAAATTCGAGAATTGAACTCCGGTATTTTTGAATTGGTTTTAAGATTTTGAAATATATAATAATAATATGATTTAAAAAAATATTTTTCCGAATAATAAATGTTCCAAATGATTTTAATGAGTTTCGAAGAAATTTCAAAAGAAGTTGAGAAAATAGAAGTCCAGAACTCACTTATGTCGTTGGAAAATAATTTCGGTGATGAGTGCACGCATCATCGACATTGATTTTCGAGTTTCAGAGTGAGGGATAGGCCACTTTAGTAGCATCGCTACACGGGTGATTTTGCGAAACCAATTTTTGATTTAAATTCCGAAGTAAGATTTGATATTCGAGATATATGTATATATATATATTTGAAATGATTTGAAGTAAGCCGGTGTTCAATCCTCGAGTTTCGGATTTGATATAACCCTATTCTATTAAAATTGATTTACTGATTTGTTGCTGATTTCCAACTCTTAAATTTGAAAATGATTTCTTCAACTATTTTGAAGGTTCGAGCACTTCCAAATCAAGGTTAATCTTTCAAAGCTAAGAAATTTCGAAAGGTATAAAGTATATAAGTTTGGTATGTATGTTAAAGTATGTAGTAATAAGGTTTAAATAAGCCGAAACTGTTTTGTTAAGTAAATGAGTAAGGCTATTTTGAATTCTTTTTAATATGAAATTTAGATTTAAAATGCTTTGAAAAGAATTTGGTCTTCAAAAAAAAAAATTTTGAAATTTTTTTTTTGTTTTAACTTAGTAACATCTTTATGAAACTATATATTTAACAAGTTGGAATAAATATATAAGTTGTACGTATGCTGTTTTATTCGCATAATTAATTTGATCCAAGTTTGAGTACGCAAGTTCGAGGTGGATTACACCATTTCGTGTTAGGATTTTTCATTCGATTCTTGATGGCGAATGTTTGATATGGATTTTGGGCATGATTCTAGAATTCTCTATCATAGTATATGGCTATGCAAGGAGACTGATGGCTTCTAGTCGAGAAACCACATCGAAATCCGCATTAGGGAAGTCGAATGAACAATACTAGTTCGAAAGCGAACTTGTGTGTTCGAGCGAGCGATCAAATGTGATTCTGCGAAATGATGACGTATGTACATCTTATATTCTAATATCATTGATATATTTTGACGCTGAAATTGAAAGCTGTCGAGTTAGAATATCTTTTCTTACTAAAAGAAAATTTCCAATTTAAATTACAAAGATATATAACCCATAAAAGCAAAGATATTCAATCTCATATGGCTCTTAATACAGCGAAATTTATTTTTGAAAAATTTGATCCTTATATAAGATGGACCTTAGGTAAATATAAGATGATTTTGAAAACCATTTGATTTTGGAAATGAATTGGTTGACATAAATTATTGATTTGGAAATTTGGATTTATTTTCAAAATCTATTATTTTGGAAACTTTGAAACTAAAGATAATTAATTTGAGAAGAAATAATTTGGTGAAATTGTGTATGATTTTGAAATTGAACTGATATTGAAACAAAGTGAAATTTGAGAACCTTATGTTACTAAATACTTGATTTGGGAGTTGTCGAACTTATATAAAATTGATTTGTATGAGTATGAAACTGATTCGAAAACTATAGATTTGAAAAGGTACTCAATTTGGAAGTGAAATCTTATATAATTGAAGTCTATATAAGTATGATTTGATATACTATTGATTTTGGAAAGTATTTGATTTGAAAATTAAATCTTATATATAATGGATTTTATATAAGTACGATATTTGAAAGTGATTTGAAAGGGTACTATATGATACATATTTTCGAAGTAAAGATATGGAAAGCGCCTTCTGCTTGATATCCGATTTGTGGCCACATCTTGGATTCATTCTATCGATATTATTCTCTCTGATTTTGGTTTTCCGGATATGATACTCGAGTGTCCTTCGAATTCCATGGCATTACCCATGGTCTTACGAACTCGACTGCATAGCGTAATTCGTAAGGCAGTGATTGCTTAAAAGGTACGGATGTTTCCTGGGGGATCCAGGCGTAACCATTGTGTATCTGCGATCTATGGTCGTGTTAGTGGCGTAATCCGCAAGGCAGAGATTGCTTAAGGGGTATGGATGTTTCCTGGGGGATCCAGGCGTAACCATTTTTGTGTATCCTGCGGTCCACCGTTTTGTTGCATGGCGAAATTCGCAAGGCAGTGAATGCTTAAAAGGTACGGATGTTTCCTAGGGGATCCAGGCGTAACCATTGTGTATCTGCGATCCATGATTTGATTCGTTTTTGTTTGGATTGTACTTTCCATATCTGTTTTTAAAAGTTTTTCCAGTATTTTCACTGAGTGTTGAAACAAGTCTACTAAGTACCTGGAGAATTCTAGTTTTGCGCCTGATCAATGCACTACCATAGTCTACAGGAACAAGGATAAACTGGTTGAAACATCGAGTTATAAAAGTATTTTCGAAAGAAAATTTGTTTCGTTATAAAAAAAAATATTTTATTATAAAAGTATTTCTAACAAAGAAATTCTATATTAATATTTTGAAATTAAAACCCTTATGGTTCTAAATTAATTATTCTTGCCTGATGCTATTCTTTTGAATCTGCCTTATGTGCTCAGCTTTATCTATTCACCTATATTTTGTTTTTCAAAAATCCTCCTTCTTTTCCTTGTTGACTATATTTTTTATTGTTTAATTATATACTACTTGGTTTAAAAGAAATTTTAGTGTTATAAATGTTTTAGAAGTTATTAATTAAATAAAACACATTTAAAGTAAATGATTATTGATTTATTAATAATATTTGAAAAGTATCTTGAGAAAAAATTAATAAATTTATGAATTATGGATTTAAATGTTTCAATAGCTTCTTTGTAAAAATAAGCAATAATGTAAATAATTGTTTTCAAATAGCCTACATATATTTATAAAGGTGTTATTTAAACCTATAAATGATACTTATAAAGGAAACAAGAAATTTTACAAAGGGGTTTGAAAATATTAAGGTAATAAAAATAATTGAATTGTAAATGAAGTTTTCAAATGAATATTTCAAGTAAAATTTATATAGTTTCAAATTAATTGTTTAATCTTGACTTTCAATCTATCTTTTCTGTCCGGTTGTTTCTATTCTTCTACCTCCTTCCTTTTCGGGGACGAAAAGTTTTGAGTGGGGGAGAGTGTAACGACCCGCAAAATTTAATGGTTTTAAAAGTATATTTAACTGGAAATTTGTGAAATTTTAAACAATAAAATTTGAAATTAAAAATTTATTATTTGGAATACGTCTATTTTAATATAGCAACTGGTAAATTTTCATCTAATAATATTGAAGTTTATTTTCCTGTGAAATTTCATTTCAAATCAAACCGGTTAATAACAGTGAATTTAAAAGTTTTCCGAAACCAAAATATGTCAACAGGAGAAAATTTATTCAGATTATTCTGAATCAGACTGCGAAATTCGTTTTTCCAAATTTGGACTTCTACTGCTCCGTTTATCTTAATTCTGGCCAAATAGCTGCATTTCCGGTACCGATTATCGACGTTTGATCGGATGATCATACCGCCAATATCTATATACCATTTTGATCGTCTCGTCGTGCTGGTCTCTACGGTATATTTAATTCTGTATTTTGAGGTTCGGTATACAACGGAGACTATAAACAACTCTTCATAGCGGTACCACATTTTGATTTTACACTTTCCCTTGTTTCCAAATCTATAGCGTGCAGCCCAAATAAATATTTAATTGCTTCAACAATTTGGACGAAATCAAGGGAATTTACTGTTACAATTGATTTAAATTTTCTATCCATTCCAATTTTCCATCGGTTACAAAGCAAATCAATAGCTTACCTTTATTTACTCCTTGGATTTACGTTTCTGGATTCACGTGCTGCAGCTATTTAATTAATCTTCTACCTATTGCACTTCTCTAGCTTTATATTTATTTCTAATCTTCTCTGCATCTCCCTCTCTCTCAGTTCCTTCCTTCTTTCTTTTTCTTTTTCTTTTTTTTTTCTTCTTGTCTCGTGGCTCCCATTCCTCTGTTCATTGTGAAACTCACCGAGCCAACCTCACGCAACCACCATCGACTGTGCCACGTAGTCGGCAACCCGCGCCCAAAGCCCACTTCGGCCTCACAAACACCACAACCCATCTCCAGATGCTTCCTCTTCCTTTGCCGGAAACCACCATGAGCAGCCAACCCACGTCTTCATTTTCCACCTTACGACCGAGCCACCTTCCTGTTGCCTGCCGAGCCTACCCACCTTGCATCTACACCGCGGGTCAAACAAGCCTGACCACCTTCCCTAGCCTTCACCGCCGAGAGCACCAACAGCATCCCCCTCTTCTCCTTCTTCATGCCGCGTCCTCCCACCTACCACCCTAACGCACCATCCACTGACCGATCCTCGCCCAGTTTTCTTCAACCAGATCCAACTTCTACCTATGCCACCCAACCGAACCAACCTACAGCAACCGCCTTCGCCCCGCAACTCCACCTTGACTTCGTCACCCAGCCTCCATTGAACTGTGGAATACCCTAGTCGGTTGCCTCTGCTGTTTTATAAGGGTATTTATATTTACAGTTTTACACGTTATTTATATATGGGTCTTATTATCCATATTATATATATAGCTTATTTGTAGTTGATTATATGAGTTTATTTAATGCATATGTTCTAGCCGTGTTTTTATAAATGAAGTTGTTATAATATATATTGTTTAGAAGAAGAAAAAAAGACTAAGCTTAGTGTATGATGGTTATATTATATTAGTCCTTATACTTATCGCATATATATATTGGGGTATCCTATAAGTTGCATATAACAGTGCTTTAATGTTCATATATATGTATGTATGGGTATAGTTTATAAAGTCATGGCAGTAGTCTACGTATGTACAGTCGTAGAGATAGGTAGTTTATATGACACGTTACAGAGATTTTGGGTCTATATATATACCATATAAGTATATAAGTATTATATTGCACTGTTTAAAGGGTTTATATATTTTTCGTGTTCATCTATGTTTCAAAATATTTAGTTTAAAAGTATGCTGAAGGTTTACACATATAATAGTTACATATAAAGCCTGATATATATACGCTTTCTGGAAACATACATATTCCATACTATAATGGATTTGCGATAGATTTGACATATAGGTTATACATATTTTATGGGTTGCATTTGTCTATTTTGTGTCTTTTATCAAGGTTCGTATAATATTACGTCTTTTGTTGGATTTGGAATATCTATTAAGTTTTTGTAGATGTTCGAGTCTTTTTAAAATAGATGTGCAAGATATTAGTTTTAATATATTAAAGGCTGTTTATACTTAGCAATTTTTGATATACTTTGATTTTTAATATTTAAGTTTTAAGTATAATGATTTTGAATTTTATTTAGTTAATATTTGTCTTAAATCAAAATGTTGACGTTATTAGTATATTAATACAATATACTTTTCATTTCCATTTTTTTTATTTGATTCTGATTAGCTCTCATCGATTCTTATCTATCAGCTTTGACTGTCGAATCCGTATTCTGCTTACATTGCTTTGAGATCTGTTGTTGGATCGGTCGATAGACTATATCGTGACTCAAATCGTAGCTTGTCTTGTTATCTATTCTCTCTAACCTCGAAAGGTGAGCAATCACTCACGATTAACATTCTTGTATTTATTAAATTTGATTTCAATTGAAACGACAATTGAAATATGATGCTGTAGTTATTTAAATTTTTATATATGCTATTATCTGTATATGTTCACCTGTGACATCTGACACCAGTATCTAGTATTTATATGCATGTTATTACTATTATCTGTATATGTTCACCTATGACATCTGACACCAGTATCTGTTATTTATATTGATGATCTATGCCTGTTATATTATTTCTATATCTGTTGTCACTCTGCAAGTTCCCTGTTAGTATAGAAATCACTATGGGTTGAAATGATATATACCCGAACGGACTTTAGAATAGGAGAAAATCGTTATGGGTTGAAATGATAGACCCAAGCGATTTTCATTTGAATTGAAATTCGGATTACGGGTCGAAATGATATCTACCCGTATATATTAAAATTTCGGATTGAAATGATAAATATCCGTATCACTTAACCATATGATAAATATATATACAGACACCGTTGGTCCATATATATAAATATTTTGAAATTGAATTCTATGGTTTTGGAAAGAAATATATGGTTTTAACAAATGTTGATTCTTAAAATTTTATATATAAATGGTAATGATATATATAGATTTAATAATGATATTTAATTTAATTAAGATGGATTTAATACATATAATATGTTAAGTATAAAATTTATATTTCAAAATAGATTTTAGTAAAAATTTAAATAAGTTAGGGTTGGGAAGATGATTTGAATTTAGTAAAGAATTTTATTTAATTAAACCAATATAAAGCTTATTGAAATTGGAATTTAAGAAATGATTTATAATTTGAGTTTGATTTAAATAATTTAATGAATATTTCTAGTTTAAATTAAATTTAAGGAAAAAAAAATTTTTAAGGCTGGTTAAATGATATTGAATTTATTAAGTGAATATTCCCTGATTTAATAATAAATGAAGTTAAACCAAGAGTTATATGAAACTGTTAAATTTAACTTTGAAATTGTTGAATATTGAAGCTTTGAAATATATTGAAAATAAAGGGTATATTTAGAACTGAATTAAATTGATGAATTGAGCTTTGAATAAATTTGAATTTGGAATTTGAGTTAATTTGAACCGATTTGTGAAACTTGAGGAAATTATAAATACTTTACTTTATAAATTATTTAATATATATCTTATTTTGGAAAATAGATATATTTGAAATGAAAATGTGAAATTTGGGTTTCGAAGTATAAATTAAATTGAAATGACCACGGTGTTATAGTATATATTCCCACCTTGTAGATAGTTCTGAAGATCCTTAGAGGATGGTTATCCCAAACATCCTTTAAGTTACTTGTATTTCAGTTGATATTTCACTTGAGTTGGATTTATTGATATAAGAATGTTAATCCTGACTCGAGTGTTTTGTGTTTTGCTTTACGCTCGGGTCAGACTGAGTGATACAGCATTCGAGACTCACCTTTGGAGTTTGGAGCTTCGTTTGGAGATCCAACTTTTGATTCAGCTTCCAGCTTTCCAGTTGATTAGTTCACAGAAGTCATCTGTTTGGATTGGAGACTTCATTGCATTTGAGATATCCTGTTGTATTTTATTTCTAACTCTGATGTTTATATAGTAGCTTCATGAACTACTATTTTATCTATTCCGCTGCGTATTATTGTATTACTCTGTGTCTGTGATTCTGTGATTGATTTATTTACTGCATATGCTGAGTTTTGCCAAATTTAAATTAACAATCTGATATTTTGAATTATTCAAGTCAGACATGTGTGGATTTATTGTCGATTTGAATGGTCCAAAATACCGGGTCGTTACATATTGTGTTGTTTGAGTTGTTGATGTTGATTTGGGTTTCCGATCGATTCGTCTGATCAACGCTATCGATAGAATTTCCAAAACACTTGAACAGAACAAACTGACACAATACTGTTTTCAAATTTTGGTAAGTAAAATAATCTTGTAAATTTATATTATATAAGTATAAATTTTCTGAAACTAAATTGTTAACTGAATTGGTTGTAAAAAAAAGGGTAATATTGGATTTTCACTATTTATTTTGTAAATCATTGATTACTCCAACATAAAAATAAATGGAATTATAAAAGTTAGTTTATGGAATTATTTAGAAATTTAAATGAATTTAAAATTTAGAATTTGAGAATTTAATTTTCAGTAATTTCAAGCTTTGGTTTTAAATTTTTAAAATGTATATTATTAAAGGTATTTTCAAATAGAAACCGTTTTCAAAAAATTTAAAATGTTTTAAAATATTTGTAAACTAATATAGAGCAAACTGACACAATATTATTTTCAAATTCCTGTAAATGAAATAAATTTGTACGATTATATCATAAATATATATAAGTAAAATTTTCTAAAATTTAATAAGTTAATGAATTTGTCGTCTGGAAATAATAATATTTGATTTACATTTATTGTTTTGTAAACCATTGATAATATAAATAAATGAATTTATAAACCTGGTTATAAATTGATTGGAATTTGAAATGAATTTAATTCAGAAATTTGAGAATTTAGTTTCTGGTGATTTCGAACTTTGGTTTTTAAAATTTTAAAGTATATATTATTGAAAATATTTTCAAATAGGAATCGTTTTCAAAGAATTTTAAAATATTGAAATCAGTGCTCTTCTCTTTGTCGCTGGAAAATAATTTCGGTGATGGCGGCTACATCATCGACATTCATTTTCGAGTTTCGAAGTGGAGAGACTATTCTGTAGCTTTGCTACGGTTTTGTTTTGAAAAATATTTTGATTTGAATTTCTTTAGTATAATTTGATTTATATATATATATATAGGTATCTTATTTTAAAATTTAATTTGATTTGATATAAATATATTATATATATCTCTAAATTGTTTAAAGTTAATCGGAAATGTAATTCTTAAATTTTGTTAAAGGATGATTTTAATTACAAATAAAACCAAAATTTGGAATAAATATTTAAACTTGAATAATTGAATTGGGAAAATTTCATTTGTATATTGTTCAACTGCATTCTAATACAACTTGCCTAAATCATTCAGAAGTTGAATATGTAATTGGGTAATATATAAGATAAATTGAATTTATAAATAAAATTTGAGTGTTTACAATAAACGTTATACACTAAATTTTGATTATAAAGATGTTAATAGAGTTGGATAGAATAATAAGTAAACTCAGTTAATAATGAAATAAATTTGTTTGAAAGAATTAATAAATTGAAATTTGATCAACATATGGAAATACCTTGAATTTAAAAGAAATTAATAGATGTAAATTAATTTAAATCGAAACTTTTATGTTTTAAATTAATTTATATGGTTTAATTTAATCTATATGTTTTAAATATATGTAATAAGATATATTAAGTAGAACAAATTTAACAATAATTTGGAATAAAGAAGAATTTAAATTTTTGAAGAAAATATGATTATAATAAAAGACTATTCAAATTTTATGGTTTTAGAAATTGTAAATTGAAGAAAATGGGAATAAGATAATGAATTTAGAAATAGTTGAGATTGATTTTAGTGAAATCAAATGGATTAAATCAATTATTGAATATCAATTAATTTAAATTTAAATTTATATGGTTTAAATTAATTGTTATTTTGTATTTCAAATCTGTTTTTCTTTCTGGTTGTTTCTATTCTCCTACCTCGTTCCTTTTCGGGGACGAAAAGTTTTGAGTGGGGGAGAGTGTAACGACCCGTAAAATTTCAACTGTTTTAGTAACGCGATTAGTTGAAATTTTATGAAATTTTAAATGATAAAATTTTGAAATAAAAATTTAATATTTGGAATACGTCTAGTTAAACATAGCAGCTGGTAAATTTTCATCCGAAAATATAAAAATTTATTTCGCGCGTAAATTCACTTCAATTTAATCAGTTAAAAAGCGATGAAAATAAAATCTTTCCGAAACCTAAATATTTTTACATAGAAAAATCCTAAACCATCTTCTGAGCAAGATATCAGTTTGTCGTTTTTCAAAATTCGGACATCTTTGGCTCCGTCGATCTTATTTTTCAGCGTTTTTCTTGCATTTTTCGCTATTAGAAATTCGAATTTTTATAATTCAATCATATCACTGATATCTGTATACCGTTTTGATCGTCTCATCGTGCTGATCACTGCAGTATATTCAATTTCATGATTTGAAGTTCGGTACACAGCGGAATCCGCAAAGGACGATTTCTTATCGGTTCAGCATTCGACATACTACTCTCCTTGCCTTCATTTTCCACCGTATACATCACCTACCAATTTGTCATTAATATTCTTGAATTCTAATGGTGTGTGACTTTTGCTTTTCATTGTTTTCAATGTTTATTTATTGGTACGTTCTCTGACTATTCATTTCCTCTGAACTGCTTTCGTCTCGGTAGCCATCGTTCCCTTTCTTACCGTTCAATATATGCATGAAGAGTTAGATATAAGTTATATACAGCTTTGCATTTAAACCATTAGCCTTATTTTCTCAAAAAAATTCAATGCGTGTGTCCCTTAACATCCTTACCATTTCATCTTGTTTCATTCCCAAGACTATTATCCACTTCCAATTTTTTTTAGAAACATTATTTTGTCTTCTCTGTGAAACTTGCCTACTGGCCTGTAGCCTTTCTTCTTCCCACAAGACATCTCCTTCATTTCCTAACCCTCCTACATGCTTTCCACCCTCCACGCCTTCCTCCATCTTCCTGTTGAGACCCGCCACTCCTCCCTTCCAACCAAACGCCCTCCGACAATACTTGCAACCCACCACGCAACCGACTTTCCTCCACTTTCGGCCACCAGCCTCTGATTTTTCTCGAGGCCATGCTCCGCCTCCATGCAATGCCACGGCTCTGCCTTGCTTCCCATCCTCGACCGCTAGTAGCCTGAAGCCAAGGTCGGTGAGCCGAAGCTCCCTCCATCGACCGACCACCCATCGCTGCCACGCCCACGTGACAGCCCACCTCGGCCTCACAGCCACCCTCTTCCTCTGCCCCACCCTCCGAAGCACAGATCGACACCCACATCGCCGTGCTTCTGACCATGCCTTCCTTCCCACGGCAACCAAACAACTTCACGGCCGTGTGTTCATATTAGCAGACCTCCTCCTCCTTTTCACATGACAAGTCGCGCCTCCACCACGCGCAGCGGGCCCGGCACCATCACCGCATGCTATCTCCGCCCTCGACCACTTCGCCAGCCGACCGCCACCTCGTGCTCCCCTACCTCTACCTTGTCAAATTGCTGCCGTGAGTCCCCTCTCATATTCAAGTGTATTTGATATATATAATACCTGCATGCTGTTGTATATTATGTTTTAGTATATTTTATTTTATCATGTTTTATTTTACTTTATTATTTGTAGCAGTTTTTGGTATTTACATAATGAGATATTGAGTATATACGTACATAATGATAGTATGTTATATAGGTATATATATTTTATTTTATGTTGCTGTATGTAACTGTTAATGTTATATTTTATAATAAAAGATGTTATAGTATAAAGTATATTGGTATATTTGCAGTACTATTGGATCTATGTGAATATAATCTGTTAACAAACAAATTTTCCAACTAAGTTATTTAATCTATTAGTTAATGTTATGTTTTGCTTTGCATATGAAACTGTAATTGAATACAATTTTAAGTTGAGTTCTGTTTCTGATTTTTGCATTAGTTTATAAAATTTATACAGTAGGTTACTATATAAGCTATGTAAATAAGATGTGTATACATTTTAATCTACACGTTTTACTGTAAGATGTATCTATACTAGAAAAGAAATTTATATAGATTATATTATTTTGGTTTTATAATAATATAAAAACATCTTGAGTGCTTAGTACATGCGTACGTATTTTAAAAAAAAAAGTAAGTTTACATTGGTTTTATAATAACTATTGATTTTAAACTATTTACATATTTGGTAATTTAAAAGGTTAAAATGTATATAGATTTAAATTAAAGGAAGATATATATGTTTTGTAAAAGGTTATCTGTTAGTTACTTATTTATATACAACAATTGCATTATGAAAAGCTAACATATGTTGATTTGTATCTTAGTCTAATAATACGTTCTATATACATATATAGGGTCTGTTATATTAAAGAGTTTCAAATTTTAAAACAATGAGTTTTGAAATACTTGTATATATATTTTAGTAATAAATGCTTGAAAATATAAAATATGATTTTGTACATATATATGATTTTATATGTTATATCTATATCAATTCACTTATAACAATTATTTTATCGACCCAGTCTGATTTGATTTCATCTATTCCTTGTTATCAGCTTTGATCATCGAATTCGTGCTTGCATTTCGTAACTCAATTTCAGTATCTATCCTCTTCAGCCTCGGAAGGTGAGCACTCACTCACGATTAACGTTCTTTTATTTATTACAAGTAACTCAAAGGATGTTGGAATAACCATCCTTTAAGGATCCGTTAAACTATCTACTATGTAGTAGTGTACGATAAGTAGATAATGTCTATCAGTAATATAAAGATATCAAAATAGCGTTAAGTCATGACCCATTCCACCCTTAACACATTTTTATTCCCAAAAGCATATACAAGACCGTAGTTTCCCCAAAACCGAAAGTCACCAGAGGGCAATCCATATACTAAAGGTACAAATCAAAATCGTAGTGGTCGTGCATAAATGGAATACAAGTATGACAAGGCACATAAGGCAATACCCAAGGTAGTGATACTACCGTTCGCCTGATCCGGACTGGTGAGAACGCAACGCCGCAGCGCCCGCAACACCGTGAAACAACACTCCCAAAATCAAGGGTGCACCAATCGACAACAAGTATAAGTAGTTCGAAGAAGTGTGTCCACTTGAGGTAGCTAATCCTCCATTGGCCCGGCACAGCTCCTGTTTTAGTCATTTCAAATTTGACACAAGTGTCAAGGCTATCCATTATCGTTCTCTTTCTTCAGTCATCACGTACATCATTCCAACCACTTCATTCTGGATCAACACTCGATCTCAATTATGGAATTCAGGTATAGCAGGGAATAGATAGCATCGTAAACCGAGGATACAGAAATCTCAGGTAAATCAATGTCTATTGTAAAGGAGTTTTGCTCCTTTACGAATCATTTGAAGATTGGCGAGACCGCCGATCTATTATAGATATCATTCAAAATGGAGTTATGAGGTGCTCCAGAATTGAAAGAAGACGAATAGTGAAGGACACGAATGAATTTCGGAACCGAGGGGAACGTTCCAAAATTCAAAGGAATTGAGTCAAGGGAAGAGATTGAAACTCGAATGAGAGTGATTCTGTAAATAAATTTATTAAACTTTGAAATGATTTAATAATTAATTTTGAAATTATTAAACTTTGAAATTATTTAATAATTAGGTTTTGAATTATTTAAATAAGATTGAATTATTTAATGATTAAATTGAATTGAATTCTTTAATAAGTGAAATTGAACTTTTGAATAAGTAAACTTTTGAATATTAAATTTGCATTTTAAGAAAAATCTGTATTTTATTAAATTTGGAAAAACATTTCACATCAAAACTCCAAATTATCCTTTAAATTTTCCAAGTTTCTAAAATTTAAAATAGTTAAATTCAAAGTTTCAAATAAATCTTCATTTAAAATATTTTCAAAATTTGCGAGTTGTTACAACGAGTGTACACACAAGTGTGTACACCTATTGACCATAGGTGTTAATAAATATTTACATATATGCAACAAGATTTTTCTTTTCTTTTTTCTTTTTTTCTTTTTTTTTCATTTTTTATTTTTTTTTGTTGAGGAGAGAGTTTTGCAAAATCATCTTAGTACCATTTAACTTAGAAGATAAAAAATGTTATATCCTTTACTTTAAATCCCCCACTTTTTTAAACAAAGATTTTCCATTAGGATAGACTTCATAATTATCACCCATGAAACTTCCTATATGCTAGTTAAACCATTGTTACTTGTAATCAAACTTAATTTTTTTTTGTTAAGACCATTAAATTTTCAAAAAAATTCAATTTAATAACCAAAATTTATACTAATCTTATAGTGTTTCTTCAAAAATAAATCAAAACTCTAAAGAAAGAAAATTTGTTTTTAGGAATTTTTTTTTTATTTTTTTTTTTGAGTTTTGAAAGGAAAATGAAAAAAGAAATTAACTATGAAAAATCAAAAAGAAGATGAGACTCCCCCCACACTTGATTTTGACTATGCCCCCACAGTCAATCCAAATGAGGAAAATAAAATAAAAACAAAACCTATATTTACATGAAAAATATTATTATTTACAAGACATCAGAAAGTATGCCGTTGAAGAGTAAATGAACCGGTCTTCCAAAGACCAATTCATTTGTCTCGTCAAGTATATGAGACAAGGCTTAAGCTCGGAAAATCAAACCGTAAAAGATTTTGAAATTGAATGTTGATTTGGAAAAACAAATGTTGTTTTATTAAAAAACGATTGAGTTGTTCTATTTTCGATGATTTTCAGGGTTGATAAAACAATTGATTAAAATTCAAATTTATTGTCACCAAATGGAAATTCAAATTCGTCATTGAAAACTTCGTCTGAATTATCGATTTCAAAATCGAAGTGGTGATCTAAATCTTCCCCTTCGGAATTCAACAACTCGTTATCGAAAAGCCCAAAATATTCATGTTCATTAAATTCGTCTTCCTTTGTTAGGTTATCAACAACTTCATTATATATATCAAGTTCAAAATCCAAAGTTGCTGTATTCAAATTTTTGAAATCGGAAAAAAGGAAGATCGAATTTTAAATTTAGTTCCACACTCTCGAACGAATTGAAATCCAACTCAATTACCAAATTTTCAACAACTTCATTAAGATTCTCATTTTCAATTTCAAAAGTTGTTATTTGAAAATCGTCAATTTTGGTAAAAGATGGATTAGTACTTGACTCGTGACATGTTGGAATTTGATTTCTTTTCACGTTGTTTCATATATGTTTCAAACAACGAATCCGTGTGATCATCGTAAATTTCATTCATTTGCTCAACAAAATCGAATTTATAATTGTTAACTTGAGGATATTCAATTTGAAGTTGTTGAGAACAAAAATTTTCCATTGAACCATAGTCGAGAATATTCCCATTGCTAAAATCATTTAAACGGTTGTCTCCATTTTCATTTTGATTTTGAAATTCATTTTGGAGTTCGAAATTGAATTGGCATGAGTTGTAATCGAAATTATTTGAATTTTGAAGTGAATTCATGTTTTGATTATTTAGAAATCCTTGATTTGAGTTATCGCATAAATATGAATTACACAACTCATTCATCCTTCGATTTTATTGTGTAGAGAGTTCAAGTAAAGACGAAACCGTTTCCATGCTTTTGTCAAGAGTTGAGGGCTGGTCCTCATTTTGAAAAAGAAATTGTTTAAAACTGAATTGGCACGGGTTATACTCGATATCATTTGAATTTTGAAGTGAATTCAAATTTTGATCATTTTGAAATCCTTGAATTGAGTTATTGTACAAATATGAATTACACAAATCATTTATCCTTTGATCTTTTTGTGTAGTGAGTTCAAGTAACAACGAAATCGTTTCAATGCTATTTTCAAGAGTTGAGGGTTGCTCGTCATTTTGAAAATTTTGTGATTCGAAATCCGAATTGTTTATGCAAAAGTTGTTATTAAAATATCCATAAGAATTTGGTGTGAAATTATATGGATTATACTGATTTTCACAACTATCGTAAAATTCTTGTGAATATAGAAATTCAGACATTTTCAAGAATGTTTTTTCTTTTTTTTGGATTTTTTATAAAGGAAAACTATTTACCAAAAAGACTTTATTTTTCTAAATGGAAATTTGATTTTTGTTTTCTTTTTGGATTTTCAAACTTTTTTTTTGTTTTTGAAAAGATTTTATGTCTCGTTTTTGGATTTTTTTTCTAAGAAAAAAACTAATTAAATTTTTTTTTGGATTTTTGATTTTGATTTAAAATCTTCAAAAGATTTAAAAAACTAGAAATATTTACAATTTTTTTTTGAATTTTGAAATTTTTTTGTTTTTTAAATATGCATGAACTAATGCAACTAAGTGAATGCAAGGGTTTAATAAAAAATTATCTATCCTAAGTAGCTCTTAACCCAAAATTGTATAATCACACATTGTCTTAAATCAACAAGATAGTTCTCAGCCAGGTAACGGGTAGGATTTATCGGTGCACCACGAATCACCGTAGCAATGCAGCCGAAGGTTTAAGTTCCTTCAGAGAAACAATTCAGTATAATATTTATGAATCACTATAATATTTATAACTGATTATTGCTCTGCCGTAGCCTAGACAACAAGAATTTAAATTGTTCAAAGAAGACAACTTTTCAATATACAATTAAGAGTTATCGATTTCTAACCGTTATTATTAATCAAAAATTCTAAGATGAAATTAAACGTGAATTAACAATACAACTACGAATGGATTTTTTTTAATTTTTTTTTTAAAAATGCAAAAAATCAACAATGCAAAAAAGGGATAAGGATGAAATTTTTTATAAGCAAGCAATTTATTTTTTTGGTAAGTACTTCGCAAAATTCAATTCTTTTCCTTTTTTTATTTTCTGCTTTGGCAACCTGAAATTAAAAACAAGATATATACAAGTTATTTTTTTTATAGGATTAGAAAAAACTAAAACAAATGAAGATCAACTCAAATGAAACTAAAACAATGGAAAACAAAATGGATTAAAACAATTGAAAACAACGTTTTATTATTATTATTATTTTTAAGAGAGAATTAAACGTCAAAAAATCAAAACAAAGATTTCTAAACAAAACACTAGGCTCTAACAAAAGATTTCTACACAAAATAACTTAACTCATTTGTGTTTTTATTATGAAGACAAAAACACTTGCTTTTTTTATAGTAGCTTGGGCCCGGCCCACTTAACTAATTCCAAACCTAATCCACAATCAAACTCTTGTCTTAACACACAAAAACAAAATTCCCCAATAAAAAAAACGTATCTTCACATTTCCTCAATTTAGTACATCCCTCATGCACTCCCAAATTTTCAATTTCAAAACAAAAATTGGAATAGAATTTCCCAAATTAAAAAAAATCTTTCGGATATTGTTCGCGATTTTTTGGAGGAAGTTCGCAGTTTGCAGAATTGGTTTGGAAGTGGAGCAGTTAGTGATTGATGAAGAGTTCGAATTTGAGTTCGGTTGGGGATGGATTCATCTTTGGTTTGTTCGCGTTGCGTGGTCTTGCTGGAGATTGGTGAGTTCTGGATTTTGTTGTTCGAGTGAATTTTTTTTTTCGATTGGTGATTTGAGGAGATTGAGGTAGCTTGATCGTGAATCGTGGGAGGCTCGTGAGGTAAGTCGCGATGATTTTGAGGGAGGTCGTAATATGGTTGCGGTGAGGTGGAGGAGAATTACGACAGTGGGAATATGGGATTTTGAAGACTTGTTGTGGTGGAGGAGGTGATATGCAAGCAAAAGATGGTAGTTTTTGGGATTGCTGTTGTGAAGTTGTAGTTTGGTTTGAGAAATTGATAGTGGTGGAAAGGCAGGGGAATGGGTATGCTGTCAGGGCGAAGTGTACAGGGAGGGAGAAGTGACAGTATTGCAATGTATGTAGTGGTTGAGCTGTTGGAAGATGAAGTAATGTTGTGGTGGTGCAACTGTTAGGTGCAGAAGATGTTGTCTGATGGAGCAGACTATCAAGTGAATGTGTAGTAGCAAGAAGCGGTCGGGAAGTAAGGCAGTGATGTAATTGGTAGTGTGTAGTTAGAACAACTAGGTTGTGGTGTGTGAAGCAGTTTTGTTTAAGAGGTATTGTGGTGACAGTGCATAGAAATGTGAACAGTGCACAGTCAGTGGCAGGTTGTTGAAAGAGGGGATGGAGTTGCTATGTTTGATTTTGATGTGGTTGGAGTTCAGATGGTCGGAGGGTAGTGAAGTGGTAGTGTTTTTTTGAAGATGTGATGAGAAGTAGTTGTCGAGGAGTGTTTGAAATGTTTGCAACTGAAATGTACTGTGTTGGTGGTGTGAATGCTTTGATAAGGCACAGTGGCAACGGGAAGGGGGATGGTTTAGGAAGACAGCTGTAGGTTATGTTATGTTGTGACAGAAGTGTGAGGTATTGAAGTATGTTGGAGGTCGATGTGCAGTTGTTCAAATCTGTGGAATGATGTCTATAGTGGTTTTGTATTTTTTTTTGCAATTTGGTATTGAAGTGTTTCTGTAGAGCAGTATGGAAGTGAAAGAGTGACAGAAGGAGGAGTTTTGTGATAAGGTATTTGGTGCAGAGAGGTTTGTGATCAGGTGAAGGAGTTTTGTAGCTGTAGGATGTTGTGAAAATGAAGTTGCACTGTGGTTTTTGGGTTTGTGCAGTAGAGATGAAGTGCTGGCAGAGGAATAGTGAAGGGAATTTGGTAGATGTGCTGTGCAAATGTATGCACAGTGTATATATTTGTAAATGTAAACCAAAAGAAGAAAATGAAAAATGTAATTGTAAATTAAAAGATAAAAATGTATTTGAAAATGCAATGGAATAATTTTTTTTCTTTTTGAAATTGTGTATGCTCTTTTTTTTAATAATGAAAATGCAAATGGAAACCAAAACAACAAGCACACAAACAAATGCACACAAAAATCAAACAAACACACAATAAAATTCTTTTATTTAATTGCAAACAAACACACAAAATAAAAACATACAAAAATCAAACAACAAATAATTCGAAGAATAGAAAATCAAAATCAAAACTATTCCCCGGCAACGCCAAAAACTTGTTCGTCGACGGAAATTCTATCGGTTAGAACACCGTCGATCAGATTTATAATAAAAATTACCACAAGCGCACGACATACAAATGTTAGTACGTGGCGAGTACCGGTCGATCCGCAGGGAATTGTTAGAATTTAAAAGTCTATTCAATCAAATTAAACCAAAATTGAAAGTGATTAGCTAGAAAATGTAAGAATAACGACCCAAAGAAAGTGATAAAAATATGAGAGTAGAAAGACAATTTAGAGATAAATTCACTCTCTAGATCACCTAGTTCAACAGAAATGAAATTATGATCTCTCTTTTTTGGTAATTATTGAATTTAAATGATGTGTTTATCATAAGTATGGTTTATTTGTGCTATTAATTAGCTCAACATAAGCCATCAAACTATAACACACCCCTTAAACCACTTACTATTTCTCATGAAAATGACAACAAAGTTGAAATTGAAATCTATTTTAAGTATGGCCTATTAACTATTAATTAGAAATATAGACCATTAAATTTTAATTTCAACATTCACTTCATTACCATCATCATATGTAGATGAAGAGGTAATTATTGTTTGTGATTGTTTAAGCATAGCCTATTTGGTGTCAACAATATAGGCTATCAAATTCAAAGCAAAAACAACAAGTTAAACCACTTCAAGCATTGTCATTAAGCACAAAAAAGAGCAATAGTTATCAAAATGTTGAAGCTACATGATTAGAGATCTTCATTACCCCTAAATTGAAGGGGTTTAGCCTCTCTTATGTGTTATCATATCAACACAAGTAGCATGCAACATGAAACTAGAAAAAAGGAAAATGAAAGCTAATGGAAAAGAGAACTATTCTACTTGCATAAAATAAAAGAAGATCTACACTACTAACATGAAAGTAAATAAACAAGAAAAGACTCGAATTAAAATTGCATTAAAAAAATTACATAAAAGAAATGGCTAAGTAGCCATGAAAAGAAAGAGAGCTCTCATTTTATTTTTGATCTAAACTAAACTAAGAGAAGAGAGGAGGGTTACATGAAGATATGGGGTATTTATACATGTTTTAAAACCCTAATTCATTTTTTGGGAAGTACCCAAACTACCCCTCTAGGAAGTGTGGTGGCTAAGTAATCATTAGCATGTGTTAATCCTCATTTAGATGTGCATGAAGCTTTAAACCGTATTACCATGTGCATTAGCCTCTAATTTGTACATTAAGGTAGGTGGGTAGGTGGGGTCCTCGATGATCCATGAAATGAATTATTTCCGTCACCATTTCTTTGTATTCACTCTTGTGCATGCATATATCTTCATGAAACCTCTTATATGTGAAGCTAAATTCCTACAAAATAATATAGAAATTTCCAATTAAATTTTCTCAAATTAATATATGCACAAAATGACCATTTTGCCCCTATATGAAGATGAATATATGATGATTTGAAGATAATTTGAATTTTGGTTTAAACATGTTAAAATACTTAATATGATCATTTATTTAATTTAATTAGATTAAATATGGTGGTAAAAATATGCACATTTACGTGCACATCATGGAAGGAGATGCATGTACAAAGTTCTTCTATACTTAAATGTCAATCAAGTCTAATCACAACAAAATTACTAATAGCATCGATGAAGCAGGGAATCCTACCTACAACTTAAAAGACTTGGAAGACAAAGCTATCAAGTACTTCTCTGACCTATTTAATGGCGAATATTCTTCTTAATTACCTGTTATCCATTGCAGAGCTATGGTTAATGATGCTGGGGTGGAGCTATTGAATAGTAGAGTCCATAGTCGAGAAGTTGAAGTTGCTTTGAACTCCATTCATATGGATTCGAGTCCAGGTCCAGATGGGATGAACTCCAAATTCTATAGACTTCATTGGAAGCACCTGCAAGACAAAATGGTTAATGCAATTCAGGAAGCTTTGGATTCTAGAAAAATCCTAAAAGAGATCAGTCACACTTTCTTGTTCCTTATCCCATAAGTTGACAAACCCACAAGAATCGAAGAGTATAAGCCGATCTCGTGTTGTAACGTGATATATAAAATCTTAAGTAAAGTATTGTGCAGCATAATGATTAAAACCCTTCCAGACATCATAGCAGAATGCCACTGCCTTCATTAAAGGTAGAAGTATTGTAGAAAACTCCCTCTTAGCCCATGAGCTAGTTAGAGGTTTCAATAATAAGGGTAGTGACAAAATGTGTTTGAAAGTTGGCCTCCAAAAGGCCTATGACAAAGCTAATTAGGGGTGGGCATTTATCCGAGTTAACCGACCTAACCGACTTAACCGACCTTTACCGAACCGCTTTAACAGAAAAAATCGGTTAACCGAACTTTCGGTTAACCGACCGATGTTAACCGACCAAAGTCGGGTCGGTTAACGGTTAATCACATTTCACATATCGGTTAACCGTTAACTGAAACTATTTTTTTAATCAAACAGCCCAAATCCAGTCCAGTATTCACAACCCGGTCCACTTATTCCCTAACCCTAACCTAAGCGTTCGTTTCCTTTATCAACTGCTATTCGCGAATCATGCTTCATAAAATTTCCCAAAATAAAAAACTTAGATCTATAAAATTTGTCGCCCCGGCCAACTCTTCCCGAATCCAAATACAAATCGATCTTCCACCGCCTTTGGTCATTCTTTGCTATCTGAATTGTCGATTTGAGCAATGGTTAATGTTAGCGGTTAGAGGAAGAACGTGAGTTGATTTATCTAGTGTAGTTTTAGTTTTTATCTGTTTTACTTAAATTTTACTGAGTGTTTAATTCGTGTATGCTTAAACAAGATATACATAATTTCATCTGTTTTAGTTTTAGCCTTTAATTTAACTGTTTAGTTCATATGAACCGATATGCATATAAACCCAACCCATAACTTATAAGAATGATTTTAGTTAGATGATATATGGTTGTTTATTTAGTTCATTTATATGAATTAAAAACGAGATAAGAATGTTTATCTGTTTTAGTTCATAAGAATGTTTTGGTTAACAAATAATTTTAGTTACATTGAGTTATTTAAAAATGGACGATGGGTTCGAGATAGGGACATATGACATTTTACGCTAATGTTATGCAATGTTTCATTGATATGGCCCTGAACAAAATATGTGCACTCCCCCCATTAGTTTGATATGACAATCATCTTGGGCAAAGCCAGTGGAACTTTTTTGCTTAAATTGTTTATTCATTAGCAGGACTGAAAATACTACGAATTTCCAGTGTCATAAGTGTTGGAGACTTGTAGTTGCATATGCATTTGAAGTTTTGAACTAAGTCAGTTCAATTTACTGTCATGAACTAAGTTGATGCTCAGTTAAACAAGTCAGTTCAATTTTTGTGCCAATGTTTTCAGTTGCAGTAATAGTGTAATACACCATATATCTTTCATTTCGGTTCTACTAAGTACTAACTTATATATGTTTAACTTTGGACAGAGACTTGGAAATTGGAGATCAAAGTTGCAATATCTTTGGCAGTCTATTCTAGTTATGGATTCGTGGCGGCCGGTTTTCAGATTTCTTGGTTCTTTTTCAGTTGCAACTTTCCCTCTGCCACTACTAGAAAATTTCAAGGCGCTAATAGTGAGTTATCCTTTTTCTTCTTTTGTTTGTAAGTTTCACATAACCTGATGCATTTATGTTGTAATTAGTCTGTAGATCTATGATTTATTTATCAATTTATATTAAACAAATTTCTACAAATCATTTCATGCAAATAATTTGGTTTGATTGTCTTTTTAAGAATGTTAATGTTAAAGTAATTTTACAAAGATCTTGTTGAGCCAATTTACAAAACGTAATCTGTCATATTTACTAAAACTTTTTTTAACTAAAGATATGTCACACCATATGTATTCAATTATCAAAATGCGATTATTCTATCAAAGTAAATTTCCCAAAGCTTGTAATGTATTTTTCTAACTATACCTATGTAACTGTGTATTTTTTACAATTTCATGATGATTAGCTCTCCTTTTTTAAGCACATAAAGGAAATTCTGGCACACATTTTTTAAATGCAAGTGATTAATACAAAAGGAAATATCATTTTTATAACCTGAATCTCTCATATACAAATGCAAGTGAATATATGAAACTGCTAACTATAAAGTTACTTTATAGTTCTTAGATAAGTAACAACCACTTGGTCATGAAACATGTCATCAAGTTGTGTTTCTTTCTAACGACAATATTGCAGCATAAGAATGAGGATGTTGTATGATTACGGACAATGTTTGATAATGTCTGAATTTTCAATTTTAATCCAGAGTAGTCATAGGTCAATGTTAGTCCAACTTTAATATGGATGTTGTCTAATTTATGATAGAGGGTTTAGCTATTTGATAATTTGAATCTATACTGCCTTTAATACAACATGCATTTGTATATTTCATAGTTTTCTTGTTCATTTTTCTTAAACAAAGAACCCATCTATTTATGAGAAAGATTTTGAAAAGTAACATTAATATGTTCAGTTACCACTTGTATAACTAAACTGCTATAATTAGTTTAGCTATATATAACTAAAAGTGTTATATGTAACTAAACTGTTATAGCTGATAATAACTATCTCTAAACTGATAATACATCTTAACCTAGTTCATATAACTGTGATATAACTTGTAACTCCTTTACTTCTCCTCACTTTAATAGTTAGTTTGCAATATATATTGAGAAAAGATATGAAGTTTGATAACTTGTAAATGGTTTTGATAACTTACAGGATTGGTACTAGGCCATGAAGTTGTTGCCTTGCTGTTCACTGCTCAATGCCTATGGACGATGCACTCACTGAACTGAGGTATGTTTATGTGTAATCCTTATGTGAATTGGACTATATTTATGTGTAATATTTAAGAGTTATTAGTGTATAAACTTGCCGAACTGAAGAATGAATGTGAACTGAACTACTTAAGTTACGTGGTCTGTATTTTGTAATTCGTATTAGGAACTGAAAATTATGGTGTAAACTCTGAACTATAATATGTGCATTGTGAACTGAAATGTTTGTGCTGAAGCTTGAAAGTGGTAAAGTTAAGTTGTTGCAACGTTTCTGAAGCCTTATAATGATCATATGGTTGCAACAGTTTAGTTGGTTAACTGGTTGAACTAACCGGTTAACCGATTAATTTAAACGGTTAACCTGTCAATGGTTAACCGTTTGAATTAATCGGTTAACCGGTTAGTTTAACTGGTTAATCGTGGTTTAAAATAACCGGTTCGGTCGGTGGTTCGATGACTACATTAACCGACCAACGGTTAACCGAACCGTGAAATATTGTTGGTTAACCGAAAATATTAACCGATTTAGTCGGTTAACCGACCGTGCCCACCCCTAAAGCTAATAGGAGATTCATTATACATATGCTTAAGCTTATGGGATTTACTAATAAGTTCCTAGCTATAATTGAGGAGTGCATCTGCACCCCCACCTTCTCCATTTTGATTAATGGTGTCCTTAAAGGATTTATGCACAGGAGGCTTGCAACATGGAGAGCCCCTATACCCTTACCTCTTTGTTGTGGCAATGGAGTTCTTCACACTCTAAATGGAGCTTACATGCCATAATAAGTTGATTGACCAGATTTACAAAATTCAACCTAATATCAATCACTTATTATACACTGATGACTTGTTGATATGTGTTAAAGCTAATCAAAAGGCCGCTAATTGTCTGAAAGAAATATTCCAAAATCTGCAAAATATAGCAGGTATTAAATTGAATGAGATGAAAAATAAATGCTACTTAAGTAAGTATACCCAAAGAAGAGAATAAATTCTCCAAATCTTAAATGTAAAAGAATACTAGCTTCCTATAAAGTACCTAGGAGTTCCTCTATCCTCTAATATGATTATGGATAGAGAATGTGCCGAGCATATCAATAAAATTAGACAAAAACTACAGGGGTGGAGAGCTAAGTTGTTGTCTTTTTCAGAGAGAATCGAGTTAGTCCATACAATTATAACTTCCTAGGTTAGATTTTGGCTATAGACATTTCAGATTCCATAGGCTTCAGATCACAAAATTAATTCTGCATGTGCTAAATTTATATGGAAGGGGGTCTTTACAAGGTGAGCTATGAATTACTATGCAGACCCAAACATGAAGGGGAGTTGGTCTTAGAAACCTATCTGATTTGAAGAAAATAGCTGCCATTAAGCTTGCATGGAAAGCTATCACTTCTAATAATCTATGGTCCTTGGATAGAAATACTTGAAAGGCAATTTTTGGCAAATGAAATCAGACAACAATGCATCAGTTATATGGAAAGAAATTCTTAAATGCACGGTTGAATTAGCTAGGCTAGTCGAAAGACATTTTGCAGATGGGCATGACACTAGCTTATGGTTTGATCCTTGGTTAGAGGGTAAAAGTCTGGTGCATAAACTTGGGTGGGTCACCTTTTCGGCTCTTAAAGCAAGAGACTTTTCGGTTAGTGACGTTATTGTAGAGCCTCAATGGAGAACTAGCAACCTCCCTATCTCTACACAACTTGATCAGCAAATTCAATACATTTCTATATTTAGTGGGTTGCAAAGTGATATTTGGGTGTGGAAGCCAACCGGAAAAGACTTTAATTTCAAAATAGCATGGGAAGAGACCGAATAGTCAAATCAAATGCTGGAATGCGCCAAATTCGTGTGGGATAAAGAATGCATCCCTAAAATGGCATTCACTACTTACGAAGCAGTCCTAGGGAGGTTAGCTACAGTGGACAAGCTGATGAAATGGGGTATTGTGTCAGAAAACAAGTGTGTGCTACGCAATAACTCTAAAGATAATCATAATCACCTTTTCTTTGAATGTCATTTCAGCAAGACTATTTGGGCCAAAATCAAAATTCAACTTGGAGATAGCAATAATATAAAAGATTTATGTTTTGAGATTCTATATTTAAAGAAGCACTAGAGTAACACTTGCTTGCTGACCTCGATCTCCAACATAGCCATTTCGAACATTGTTTGGAATATTTGGAAGGAATGCAACAATAGATGGTTCAGGCAGGCCAAAAGAGAAAAAGAAGTTTTCAATAAGCTAGTTAAAGCTGACATGCAAATTGCAATGAAGAGGATAGGGAAGAAAGTGCTTACCGCAGCCATAAGAGCAGGTAGCACAAAAGATGGATCTATCACTATCAAGCAGGGAATGTTGAGCTTTTGTGAAGCCGCCATGAAGTAGTTTGGCCAGATCCAGTTTTTTTTTCTATAGAAGGAAGAATGTTAATGTTTTTTAGTGTCGGCTAGTGAGGGTTCTGATTTGTATAATCTCCCTGTTGTTTCCCTTGACAATGTATTCTTGCTTGGGCCGCAAAGCCCATATCAATAATCCATTAACCCACTTTCAAAAAAACATGTGCTTATTATATATATATATTAATATATATTTATTATTATTATATATTTATTCTTATATTAGGTAATTTCTAAAAAATAAAATATGAAATGTAAAATGGTTTCGATTTTGATGTTTCCTTTGTTTGATCTGATTAATCTTCCATCTCCATGAAACACATGCCGGTATCTTCAGTGTCTAGTTCGTTGTCATTGGATGTTGTATCAGAATCATCTAAAGTTTCATTATAAGCCTTTTTTCTCTTTTAAATGAATCGGTGTTTGGTGAATTCTTTGTTTTCTTCTGATGTGGACGGTCTTTTCGTACATAGCCAGATTCACCACAATCGTAACACTTAAAAACATTTCCATTTTTGGAATATTTATTTTCAGTTTTGTGAAAGTTGTTCATCTTTCTGCATTTTAGAAATCTACTAAAATTTCGAGTCATAAGAACAAAATTCTCATCATTATCACTGTAACAACCCGCATATTTTACGATTATATATTTAAATGTTTTATTTAAATATAGCATCGTTAATTATGTTAAAGTCTGAAATGTGACTTTTTGTAAACAGTCAAATCCGGACTCGAGACCACTTTCATTGAGTTCAAATTGACGTTTACAACTTGTTTAAGGATAAACATTGTTGTATTTGGAGTTGATTAGGATTTTGGTATTTTCATTTGGGCTTTGGGTTGTATTCTAGCCCATTAACCCAACAAGATAACCCAAACCCTTCTACCAAATACCCTAACTCCTCTCCCTTTATTCATTCCATTCTCTATTTCCTATCACTCCCAAGCTAAAGGAAAAAATGGGGGAAAAGAAGGGAAATTAAAATTCCTAAGCCCTAGCTTTTCTTAGGAATTCAAATTCAAGTTATAAATCAAAGAGAAGCTTAGGTAAGCATCTTCTTCATCTTCTCCATCTCAATCTCTCTCCAATTTTCAAAAATTCCTATAACCTAATCTAGGAAATCTTTGCATGTGATACTAGATTGGAGATTCTAGAGGTGTAGTTGAAGAGGAATTGATCTTAGCTTGTTTTGGAGCTTATCTTTTCTATTTTTTAGTTTAAAGGTGAGTTCTTGAACTCACATCTATATCTATAGCTTTGATTGTTGTTAGGTATGAATTCCAAACATCTATTTCTTGTTCAATTGCTTTTGAATTGAATTGGTTTGGTGAATTTTCCTAATTTTGGTATTTATGAAAACCCTATGGTAGTTTAGACATGTTTTTTTGGGTGAATTGAAGAGCCTTTAGGGCTGGGTTGTCGCTTGACATAAATCCCTAGTCGCAGTTGCTCATTCAATCGCTTCTGAATCCGAGAAGTTGTGTAGGTTTGCCTATTTAAGGGCTTTGCAAATTCTGTCCCGCTACAGGCGATAAACGTCTATGGATTATCCATAGACTCTGTGACCTCTGGGTTACAATTTCACGAAACACGGGACAGAAGTTTATGGATTTCCCATAGACGTCCGTGGTTGTCGAATTTTGGAAATTGGCTTATTTTCATATGGATTTCCGATTTATCGATTTTTGATGATCCGTATAGTTATTGTCAACCAAAATCCACTTTTATGATTTCTTTTCTGGATTTTTGCTGTTTCCATTTGATGGATTTGATATCGATTTCCATGGTTTGATTCACGTTATCGAAATGTGGATTTTTGTGATAGATTGTTTTTACAATCGTTTCTATGATTTGTCACTTTTAAATACAAAGGTTCTATACTAGTAGAAAATACTAAAACTCTTTCAAGAAAATGATTTCAACCCTACTTTTGATACAAAGCTTGGTTTTAAAACCGTTTTCCAATCTATTAGTATATCAAACCTTTACCTCATTCGGATGAGAATTCCAATTAAACGACTTAGTAAAACAAGTTGTATGAAACGCTTGCGTTCACTTCGTTGGTTAATTCTAGGACTTGTTCGATTGAAATCTCGTGACAATTTTCGAGTGGGAATCTATAATTTGTTCGTAAATATTTAAGTTAAGCCAGTGGTTATGGGATATGAAGCTAAACTCATTTATTTACTAGCTTAGTGTAATTTACACTTATTAATCAATGATGATCATTTTATGATTTAGACTTGCGATGTGCAATGTCTCTTTGTCCGCGTGGAGGACTATACCCCGTTCTATGGAGCTTCGGCTCATTTTTATGAGGTAGCGACCCATGGTCTTTTGACCGTTGGTGAGCTTTGGCTCATTTGTCCGCAAGGGGGGTCTATACCTTGTTCTGTGGAGCTTCGGCTCATTTTTATGGGTTAGCGACCCATGGGATAGCGTCTCGTTTGTAATACACATGTTAGTGAGTTTTCATGCTCCCGTTTGTGATAGGCCTCCCCCTTTGTGCTTTCTGGATTTTAAATATTGATTTCTGAAATTTGTTTTTCACCAAGTTTTGTGATTTGCATCGATAAGCTTTATCAATATTTGTGATTTGGTGAATAAAATTAAAGAATATGATATTCTTTTTGGGCATTTTAGAAAACTTGAGATATTGTATGATTTTTATTGTTATCATATATACTTGTCATATCTCTTATCCTATCTCATCTTACTTGATAATTATAGCTAGAATGATCTGTTTATTATTTTATTCTTAAATAATACTCCAGTCAGACCGAGGTGTTTCAGGTGCTCCCAATTGACTTCTTAGTAGGGACCAGCTTTTGACTTTTGGCTAACCACTTTAGCTTAGTAGTTTTATCTTTCATGTATACGAGATAGAGACTCTTTGATGTATACATATTCTTTTGTGTAGTACATTTACCTATTCTTTTGGGATGTAGTGAATCTTGTATGACCACTACTATGATGTTCACTTCTATGTATTATATTCATATCTGTTTCCCCTTTGTGATATGAATATCTGTGCCTGATTTTATGTAATGATTATTTTATATTGTTTTCAAAGGGCATTTAGCCATAGTGTAGTAGCTTGAGTTTGTATTGATTATGTCAGATTTCCTCTTGAAATAAAGTGTGTGATATACTATCCGCCATATTGGTACTCTCTCAAAGCAATTATACAGTTGGTCGCTCCTCAACAGCCTTATTCTTCGTGATAATTGATGACATTACCTAGTAGTGTCCTTGGTTAGTGAGAGTATAGAAGTGGGGCGTCACAATCACCGTCATCTGAATCTTGATCATTAGTTGTTGCATTGAATGCAATTGATTTCTTTTCGTTCGCCTTACTTTTCTTTCTACCCTGCAACTGTGCTTCATAGGGCATTAGATTACCAATCAATTCTTCAATTTTTAATATACTAATATCATTAGCTTCCTCTATTGCTAATGGCTTTTGATCCCATTCATAAGAGAGTGAATTAAGGATTTTTCTAACTTGATCCTCTTTTGAGAAATTTTTCCTTAATGAAAATAACGAACGCACTATATCCTAAAATCTAGAATATATGTTAGAAATAGACTCGTTTGGTTTCATTTTAAAAGGTTGAAACTGGTTGGTTAGCATGGAATCTTAGTTTGTTTTATTTACTTGTACCCTTATGTGTGACCTGCATTATTTTCCAAATTTTATAAGGAGTCTTACAAATAGAAACTTGATTAAATTTATATTTATCTAGAGAGAAAAATAAAATATTCATGGCCTTTTAGTTATTGAATGCTTGTACCTTTTGGTCATATTTCCATTGTGAACATTCAGTCTGGGGTTCAGTGTATTCACTTTGTGTAATATTCTAAATATCTAAACCATTGGATTGCAAATAAATTTTCATCCTACATGACTAGTAAGCGTAATTACTTCCATTGAATAGCGGGGGTCTAGTAATTGATTGTCCTTCTACAAAAGTGTACTACCAGTGTTGCTAGCCATTTATACTTTTCAAAAATCAATAAGGGTTTTTTAAAACCTACCGCTCTGATACCAAATGTTGAAAACTGCATGGTAAAATTATACTTGTGTGAATGTATCTTAAGGCACTTTGATTCAAATTACAAATAGTTGTAGTTTGGATACATAATATTCTATAGCCC
Organism: Allium fistulosum; assembly: GCA_030737815.1. NCBI lineage: Eukaryota > Viridiplantae > Streptophyta > Magnoliopsida > Asparagales > Amaryllidaceae > Allium > Allium fistulosum. The sequence goes on along the minus strand of CM060903.1, from coordinate 798,036,280 downwards.
TTGATAGCATTTTGATCTTTCAATTGCTGAGAGGATACTTGCAAATCAGTGATGAGATTGTAGAAAATGAATGTAGTAAAGTAGAGACAAATTTGAATGAATTTGAAGAGAATAAAAAGTCGATTTTGTGAAATATATACTGAGAATTTGGAGTAAGAAAAATATGGAGAAAGTAGTTATTAAAATTCATTTCCTAGCCCCATTTATATAGTGTTTGAAGGGGCATGTCTAATCGCGAAGAGATAGTGTCAAAAATCACAGCTTTTCAGAATTCAAAAGACATCTCTTCAAAAGTACATTTGTCGACATACATAGGAAGCCTATGTCGACATACATATGTTTGTAAAAACAATAATACATTTCAAGTGTTATAAAACTCTGATATTTTGTAAAATCATTTAAATATAGTTTTAAATACTTTTTAATATATAAAACTTTTATAAAATATTTGTAGTAATATATTTTGAAAATAAAATTAATATTTTGATAAGAGAGTATTCAAAGAAAAGAAAGTTGTTATTCAAGGACTTTAACCAATTTATCTAATGTCTATTAACTATAAAATAAAGTCTTGAGCTCTTCATGTCTTCGTCTTTAAACTCATTAGTTTTCAATTATCTCAATCATCTCTAAATATTGATCTCTAGTTTTTTACCGATTAGTCTTCAAAATCGATTATCTCATTCTTGTATAAAGATATGTAATATCCTAAAAAATATTCTATAATACTTGGGAAAGCAACAATTCCTATATTTATATGGTTATTGTTATCAAAATCAATGTCTGTGGTATTAGCAAGAAAGTCAAGTTTGGCGACCTAAACCATCCTCCAAGGATACCGATAGAGAATTAGCTCTCAATAAGGAGATCACGGAAAATGTCGAGGATATTCTTTTAGAACGTGTATAAATAATATTGGTGGACAAAATTATTGAAGATAATAGCCTCTTGATTAATGAAGAAATCCAAAGTGAGTGATTCAATAAAAGGGAAAATCCAGCTCATGGGCCCTACGTCTATAGAGATTGATCCCTAAACTGAAAACTTATTCTATGAAGTGCTAGATGAATGTTGTGTAGACCAACAAAATATATAGGATTTCAATTCTTAAAAAATAGGTAAAGATGCAATGTAGTGTGTATCTAATATAGATGGTCTTATTGTGCAAATCAAAGAGACAAATCAATGTCATACTGAACAAAGGGAAGTGTGTAGATACTTGCATGGGGATTCCATAGTCGTGACTAAACTGAATGCAGCAAATATGGATGACAAGGCAGAAGAAACGGGGACAAATGCAAACTATCCTAAAATAGTGGTTTCGGGGATTGAGGATATGGTGTCAGGTGGGCTTGTGTGCATATCTGCAATGGGTGCTTAAGAGGAAAACGATGCTGAGCAGGTGAAGGGGAACTTAGATGAAATGGAAAGGCAAAGTGATGCTATAGTGGAGAATAAGTGGATGAATTAAATGACTGATAAATATAGATTGATGAAGTTGACTGGTGTTCAGCATGGGGAGTCAGTTGATGCTATAGTGGAGCATTTATGCATAAATAAAGTGAATGAGAAAACAAAACAGGGGAAAACAACTAGGGAGGAGAATAGGGAACCGATTGATGCTATCTTAGAGCATAAACGCATGAATAAAGAGACTGATATTGTCAAACAAGTGAAGGTGACTGGTGCTGAGCATGGAGATTCAGTTGTTACTACAGTGGAGCATGTGTACATAAATGAAATGTTTGATAGTATAAAACAGGTGAAGATGTTTGGTGTTGATTGTGGGAATTCGAATAATGTTGGGCAGGTTTATTTGACTGAAGTGATTGATAAACAAACGAGGGTGTCGATATTCAAGGGGATTCAGTTGACATTGCTAAGTACACTGATTCCAAATAAGCAGCTAAATTACGACAATATCGCTGATAGAAAATGCCAACTGCTGTGTTCAAGTATATACAAGAATTGGTGACAAGTTGCCATGTACACATGATTCCATTTTTGATATGAAGGCTCAAGATGATAACGGTATGGAGCCTCTATAAATCTTGATAGATTGACGAACACACAATTATAAACAATTGGGAAAACTTGTAGTTCAAGACAAGTCTACATTTGGGGTCCCTATTATAGTAATTGGAGCCGATACTACAAGTTCAACTGAGGGAAAAACAGGTAATAGTAAAGGTATATTTTCTGATAATTCTGATACTTCAAATAGACTAGATGAATCCAAAAATGACATTAATAATACTTTTGATGAGGAAAATATATTTCTTGAAAATATAATTAACGTTATTGAGGATTACTCCACAATTAACAAGTTAGTCAATAATTTATCAGGATATATTAGTGTAAAATTGAAAAAACAAAAAGGGGTAGAAGAAAAAAAACTACTATTATTGCTCTCCTAAAAGAGATAACTTAAGGAGCAGTGTGAAAAATAAATGACAATTTTGAGCTAGAACGTTAGGGGTATGAATACAGACAAAAGATAGAATGATATAATGAAACTCCTAAAGTATCATAAACCTAATATAGTTAGTCTATTGGAGAATAAACTCGCTATAAAAGGTATAGAAAAACTCCAGTTACCAAATAATTGGAAATTAATTCATAATAATGATACTGGTGCAAAAGGTAGAATTTGATTTGCTGGGACTCGCTAGTTTGGTATCTTCAAATTTGTTCTATAAGCAAACAACACATTAGTTGTAATGTGTATAATAAGGGAGGATGTGAATTTTGTATTTCATTCATTTACGCTAGTAACTTTCTGAAAGATAGAGAAATGTTGTAGGATTGTTTAAGCAAAGAAATCAGCTTGATGGATAAATCTTTGATACTTTCAGAGGATTTTAATAATGCCTTAAATGCTAATGAAAAAATGGATGGACGAATAATTCATTTTAATCACTTGAGAGGTTATAAGAAATTTTTAATGGCATTTGGTTTAGATACAAAATTAGTAGATTTTAAATTTACTTAGGGAAAAAGAGGAATAACTACTAAGTTAGACCAAGTTATAACGAATGTTTATTCCTTAACCTTTTTCCCCAATTTGTTTCAATTACTCTTCCAAATATTCCAGTGATTGTAACCTATTTTGGTTAAACTTCAATCTATTAACAACAACATTAAGGGTTCCCCATTTAGATACTGTAACACTTGGCATCTTTTGGATAACTATTTAGAGTGTCTTTTCGGTTTTGAACATCAAAACTTGGTTTCTTTTCAACATAATCTAATACATAAGTTGATACATGTCAAGAAGGAACTTAAAAAATGAAATAAAACTAGAGAGAAGGAGAATCATAATCTAAATTATAGTGAACTGAAGTTTCAAATAACCTTGAAAGTGTCAGATGATGACCCTACTAATTGTGAGTTATTTGATAAACTGGTTCAAGTTAATAGCAACATGAAATTTCAAATGAAATTTTTTCATGATAATGCTAAAAAAAAGTCCAAAATTTTAAGGCTACAAGATGGGGCACTAATTCGAAATTCTTTCATGTTAAAATGTCTATGAGAAGGCATAGAAACAATTTACTTACCCTTATCAATGAAAAAAGGGATCTGATCTATGATGCTGAAGTCATTGAAAAGGAAGCCATTGAATTTTATTCCAACCTCTACAATGATGAAAAAATAAAAATCGTAGCTTCCTAAGAATACAGTTGTAACAACCCACATTTTAGATCATCAGAAGTCGACACAAATACATCCACGGTATTCACCTGCTGAACATCCAAGTATCGAAGAGACAGATCATTGGGGTGAAAGAAAGAAAGACAGAACAAAATCTCACAACGCGATGAGTAATATATAATATACAATATGTCTTTACAAAAAGAAAATGACTTTAATATACAGACTATCATCAAAGAAAAACTAACCTATCATCAACTTGGACAATTATAATAAACTATCTTTACAATTGTTGATAAATATAAAGAAGTACAAACGAAAGAAGATAAAATACCGGAATACGTCTTAGAGGATCCAGCTCATCTTCTATAGCTCCAAGGTGTCCAGTTAAATTTGAAAAATATGCTTGGGCTAACCCGAGCATTATAAGAAAAATAACACCCCAATCAGTTTGGTAAAACTAGCATGAGAAACACAATCAAATGGATTTTTAATGTTATAGAAACCATTCAGAAATAAAGGTTTCTCGTAAGACTACGCCGTACATAAACACAGACGAGTTTTTACCTTACGATAACCAAACCATATTCATAATAAATCCAGTGGTGTTATAATAATGTCTAGGGGTTGAAAATAAATATATAAAATAGCTGAAATCCATGCATCTAATATTTCAACATAGTTGGGAACAACTAAGTCCATAAAGGCATGTATTGGAGATTGGATTTCCATCAATGATAAGGCTACCGGGGTAACATCTACCACAGTGCACCTCTAGAAAAATGTACCGAGGGCCTCACATGGACACCCTGCAAAGCAGACCCAGTCTACCCTTTTAAAATGACAAGCCATATTACATCATTCCCCAGGCATCAAGGCTACAAAACATGTGCACCAGCCATGGCCCCACTTTTTCCAGGCACATGCATACCAAATCCATAAATATCGATTCTATATCGAGGAATGACTGCTCCTAATGGTAGCAAACCACATAGCTCTTAATCATATCCCATGTTTTAGTCATTATCCGATAGTGAGGCTTGTGAGGTCACAATTACCTTTTTCCTCTCTTAGCAAATCCCACTTGGAATGCTAACACAGCCTTCCAGGCAATAATGCAATGCCATCATTCATCCATACAAGTTGTCCGGGATATAAAAAAACTGAAGGCACTACTTTTACTACATTTATTTTGGAATCACCCTCAGGTTTAGTAGCAAGTAGCCCTTGCACTTCAAAGAACTCCGTCTTCGATCATCTCGAATCAGTCTTGAATCTCTTTCAGTGTAGAACGCGCATATGGTTTTGGAGTGGTAACGGTTCAAGTCATCTCATATAAGTACACTCCCCCGCTTATCAGTCGTTCCAAAATCAAATCGATATTTTTGGTAAACTCAACTTAGATTATTTTGGAAATAATCAAAAAATACATAAGAACGGAGATCACCTCCTAACCGTTTAAGTGGATGGATTTCCTTATCATTTATCCTAGGAGAACAAAACGAGATTTATTTGGACAGTACAAAATCATCGAAGATTGCTATGCCATATAATCCCCATGTTTCCCTTAGATATTTCTAGAATTATATTAGGTCCTGATTTGATAGTCAGTTATTTACTATCAGATAAACAATAATCAGCATAGATTTAATTCCATGTGGAATCCACTAAGCCTCTATTAATTAATCCTTCATTAATTAAGATCTCTTTCAATTATTTGATTCAAAATACCTCAACAAATGATATATTCACAAACTCCTTATACTCTTTCCAATACTTGGGAAAACATTTATATACTTATCTCACCGGTATAAGTATATTACTAAACGTTATACTTTTTATACTTAGACAATATATCCATATATTTATCTCAACGGTATAAGTATATTAACAAAACTTAAGGAAGAATTTCCTCTTTTCCAAATTTTTATTTAAATGGGCCAAAAAATATCATATATAGTATTACTTACTATAAACCAAACCACTATCCTTTGGTGTTAAGTATGAAATGAATGTTTCCATACCACCATAATTAAGAAGGATTTTTTATCAAAAATCAAATCTCTTTCCTTTTATAAACTCCCTTTTTATATGCCCATTTCATATTTACAAATCCTTTTATAAATCTCTACACAAATTTATAAAACTTCTTTCATGGATCTCTAAAACGATTTATAAAATTCCTTTCTATTTATAAAACTCTTTCTATTAATAGAACTCTCTTCTATTTATAAAATTCTTTTCTACTTTTAAATCTAGTTCTATTTATAAACACTTATATAAATCTCCCTTTACAAACTCCTTTATCAAATTTCTTTATAAAAATCCCTTAACCCATTTTTATAAAGGCTAAGTTAAGAATAGAGATGTTACAGCATGGTGTAAAGTAACATGAAGTGAACATCAATACTTAATTGCTATTTTTGTTAGTTAAGAATCTATAACATTCCACTAGTTATTTATTATAGTTTATTCAGCTTCATTTAGATCCATCAAGCAGCAGTATTCTTCCCCCCTATAACACTGGTTCAATAACTCCAACTCTAACATTAACAAATAGCTATCATGGTTAGGTAAATCTTTTGCTTTGCTGGTTTTCAACTCTTGAATGTAGATTTTTTCGTATTTAGGATTAAAAAATGCTATTAGTTATGTATTATCATGAAACATTCATATGGTCGTTCGTTTATGCATGCAATATATCAGAAATACTCTTAAATTATAACAAAGTTATACCGAGTCATTAATTTTTATGCCATAATTGTTTAATTTTCCTGAACCAGGTAAAACATTTGAGAAAGTCTGTAAAGCATGCGAGATCAGTGTAAACAAAACTCCTATATTTCGTGAAAATGGTGCTATTTCACTAGAAGGTGCGGGAATAGGTAAATACAATAACTCTTTGATTGTGTATTAATAGTTTTTAGTTGTATATAAAGAAACCATCATGTATATAACCTTATCTTATGCATATAAACTACTACCTTCCTTTTTGAAAATAAAATAAAATGAATACTTAGATATAGCCTGAACAAAAAATCTGAGTATTGAAAGTAGTATGCAATATTCATTGATAAATAATTTATTTTCTTAATACATAGTTTTTGTATATGAAATATATCAGGTACCCGAGCCATGAAAATAAGAGGTTGTCTAGAAGGAGTTTTTGTATATCAAGAATAAAGTATACATTGACTTATACATTTAATTTGGCAAACTTATGTACATTTATTTTCACATCTGGTTTATACCCTTGTTTCTCTTTATTTATTATTAATGGAACTGTATTAGCACATTCATTCAAAGCACAATGTGTACCAGATTATTTGATTTATGTAGAAATCAAATAAGTTTGGAATAGAAATTAGTGTTTAGTTAATGTATGTGATAGTTATATACTTAGTGCATTTCTTTAATTTAGTTTACATACAATTTATTACAAGCAATTAACTGCTTATTTCATTCGCAATGTTGGTTTCGTTTACAACTATTAGCATATTAATTTGAAAGGGAAAAACAAAAATCATGGTAACTTGTAAGTATTGAAACTATTAGCAACTGTGTTTACTCTATATGTTAACAGGCAGATTATTTCTTAGTTGAGTGTTTTTACTATGTTAAGTAACGACTTTTGTTATGGACCTTATCAAAGCATACAAGTGAACTCTGCAAATGTAATGTTGTACCTTAATCTGGAATTTTGTTATGACCCATATCCTAAGCAACAATCACAGTCTACTAATTATTTACTTATTCTTGACAGAAATGTCGATAAAAGGTCAGCTAATATTAACATAAGTGGTAATATTGATCTCTTGCTACCATTTTTTATTTCCAAAGACTTTTTTCACTACAAGTGCTCATATAGATACTACAGTAATTGGATCAGGAGTATTTTCAATGGCATGGGCAATGTCTCAATTAGGATTGGTTCTTGCATCTATTTGCTACTGTTGCATAAATATTGTTTAAGCATGGATAATTTTTCAATACTATTGTATAAAATTGATGCTTCAATTTTTGTTATATTAAATTCACTACTGTTGCTGTCTTTGTTATATTTTACAGTTTTTGGTATATTAATAAAACTGATTTAATGGGTGGTGCTATATATAGTAGATACACTATAGTTTTTTTTAAAGAAGGGGTCTTTTGCTTCGGTTGTAAGCAACAACCGAAGCAAAAAAACCCCTTTTAAGCCATAAACTCTCCTTTTTTTCTTTGGTTGTTACTAACAACCGAAGCAAAGAAACCAACTTTTTGCTTTGGTTGTTAGTAACAACCGAAGCAGAAAAACCTTTTTGCTTCGGTTGGACAACCGAAGCAACAGTTCAGGCCTATTGCATCGTCTGCATTTACTTTGGTTGTTGAACCAAAGCAACAAGGGATAAACAACCAAAGCAAATGACCTATTTTATAGTGATGTATGGGGAAAAAAATGTAACACCCTATAAAATAAAAGGAAATTAATTAAAAAGAATTAGTAAGTAATTATTAAAGCCCAAAAATAGAATTTTTGTAAACATTAGAATTTGGCTACGTAACTTAAATAGTTGTGTTTATGGTGATTTTCCGATCAATTTTCATAAATAAAGTTTTACGATCGGAGTTCAAACGAAAAAGTTATAAATATTTGAAGTTTTCGGATCGAAAATAATTCAGAACCAATTAAGGAAGTAAATATTAATAACTTAACATTAAAATGGGCATTAAATGCAAATGTTAATATTAAAATAAATGGCTATGTAAATCTAATTAAATCAGCACTGAAAAGGAAATAAATAAGAATTTACGTGGCTAAAAGTAACTAATATTAATCTTTAAAATAAAGAAGGCAATAAATATTATCAACTTAGCATTAAGCAATTGTTAAATATAAACATTAGTTAAGGGTGCTCAATCAAATTAAATCCAATCAAGAAAGCATGTAAGTAAATAAATTGAGTGTAGAAGTAAATGAATAAATAAATTGAACCGGAAGGAAATAAGTATCACTAATTTATTATTTTGGTGCTAAATTAAATGTCAAATGTTAACACAAGAATTAAATGGAATTAAATTGATTATTTCTATGCATGGAGGAAATAAATGACATTAATTAACGTTGAGCAAGTACTTAGCCACTAAATAAGGTTACGTAGATCAAAATAGATGAGATAAAATCTAACGAATGGAACTGATTTGTATATTTATAAATATAAGTTTAACCCCTCACATTTCTTCTCATATTTTCTAAATCAAAGAGCGAAGCTCTGTCGTTTTATTTTCTCCATAAATTCTAGGAAATATAGAAATTATAAAATTGTATATTATGTGTGTGTGTGTGTGTGTGTGGAGAACATCGGAAAATAAAAGCGAAGAAGAATAAGGGGAAAATCAATTCTGTGAAGAAGAGGTAAGTTCTAAATCTAAAACTTTACAACTATGTTTAATTAAAATCCTTCTCAGATCTATAATTCTAATAAATAAGCATATGCTTTAATACATATTTTGGCAGAAGGAAAAGAGAGTTAAATAAAAAAGAATGGATTTAGATCTAGAGATTTGGAAACTAAGAGGTGAGTCAAAAATTATATATTTTTATATAATATTGGATTTATAACGTTGTAAATATGTTCCTTGTATGCCTGAATATAATTATTTTGGAGTTGTAGGCTTTAAACATTACATGTAATGAATTTGAAAACCATGCAGACATATTCTGTGAATTGTTAACTTGAATTAAATACTGCATAAACTTGAATTTGGAAAGTAAAGGTGAAAGTAGTTCCTAAATTTATAATATTATGTAGAAATTCCAGGTTTGTTGGTTGAATAATATATGTGGGTAAAATTGGAAGTTATTATAATTTGGATTGGAATTTAGGTAGTATTTTAATTCATTGAAGGAAGTGTGTTGCAATGTAAATTTTTATAAATTATCCAGTTTAATAAATAAGAATAAAAGTGTATCATTTGAAATAACAAGGAATATGCTTAAAAGAAAGAGATGTTGTAACACCCCTAATTTTTTATAATATTACTCAGGAGATTTAATTAGATAAATTAAATAGAATAATGTAAATATTAAGTGATAAGGGGATTGAGACTTGAATTAATTTAATTAAGGCCGAGCTTATTATAATAATTAATGGGCTTAAGAATGGTTTTTGGTTAATTAAATTACATGAGGGTATATTAGGAAATTTGCCGCCCAATGAGCCTTACCCTTATATATTTTCGTTCCTACCATTTTACTTCTCGTTCACGTCATTTTGAAAAATAAACGCAAGAGAGAGGTTGGCCATTAACAAGAAGAATTCAAATTAAAAGCTAGAGAATCAAGCTTAGGGGAAATCAATCTCAATCCAATATCCTTATCTTAATCAAGGTGAATAATAATTCAATCTCTATTTTGGTTTTATAATCATATAATTTCAGATTTAAGGGTAAATTCGTTTTTATGATATATTGGATGACGATATGCTTGATTTATAATTCATACGGTTTAAACAAGACTGTTTAAAAGAGGTTAAGTACGGTTTTAGGGTAAAACCGAGATTTATTGATGTTTAAATGCCATGGAAAAATTTTATGTTATGAGAAACATGATTTTGGAGTTGGGTTTCAATTTTGATAATTTTCCAAGCTATGGAAAGATTATTATGAATTTTCAAAGGAAAATATGGTTATTTGGGTTTATAAATTTATTATGGAAATTATATTAAGAATTGGGTCTAAAGTTTTGATATGTTAGAAAACATGATTAAAGTGAATTTCTGGAATTTTTGGGGATTCTCCTAAGTGATTTGCTATGCAAATTAAATTATTTTAGAAGAGGGGCTTCTTTGTAAAGTTGGTTTTGTTTAATGGAAGGGCTTAATTGATTAACTTAACCATGGTTTAGATCTGAAATTAGCGGTGGTTATTTTGGAAAAGAATTTGAAAAAGTTAAGGAAACCAATCCAGTGTTGACACGTGGTAGGTTAGTTAGAGAAATGTTTACTTTAAGAAGAACTAAACCAGGTTTACTCAAGAAAATTGGTACCGCCTACTTTGGGAAGTACCTTTTGACACAGAAGCTTCCGCCTTCATCCTAGTCAAAACCTACTAAGCCGAAACCAATACAGAAGGTATCACAAAGATGGTACGCAGTGGATTGGAGGAAGGCGAAAGGTAAGGTATCGAAAGCATAGCTTCCGAAGGAGTTGAAATCTTGGTTTGTTTTTAAAAAGAAGAGCGCCTGTCTTTGTTTTGTTTTAGCCTTCGAAAGGGTCAAAGCATATGGTTTCTAAAGAGGTTTTAAAAGATTTCGAAAGGGTCGCGATTAACTTAAGTTTGCTTTCGACTGTGTTCCTTTACTTATGAAAGAATGTTTTGAAAGAAGAGGTTCCGACCTAGTCAAAACCCTACGGCCATTCTTCAACCTTTCGATGGTGTTAAAGATATCAATGGTGTCGAAAGGTACTTTGTTTTATAAGTTTAAGCCACTCCCTGTAGCTTTTGAAAGGGAATAAGGGTTTCGAAGGAAATGGTTTCGAAAAGGGTTTCGACACCAACCTTCTAATATTTTACCCAGATGTTTTATGCTTTCGAAAGAGATGGTGTCGACGCCATTATGTTTCCCTAATATTTTTATATGATAAAGGATGGTTTCGAAAGAGATGCTTTCGCCTATATTCACTCTGACCTAAATAATGTTTTAAGTATAAACCCAATGGTTTCGAATGGGGGACTTTCAATAATTTTAGAAGAGTTACTTCCAATGGTGTCGACATGGGTACTTTCAACTTGTTTTGAAGCTATGCTTCTAAAGTTAAATGTTAACACTTTAATATAATTGAATGGTTTCGAAAGGATGGTTTTAAAATATTAAAAGGCAGGAGCCTAATGTTTTGAAGAGAGATTTTAATGCTTTCAAAGGATGTCATCCTATGAAGTCGAAAGCAAGGTTTTGAAGGTATCGAAAGTTTATGTGACCCAAACTTATTTTTAAAGGGAAAAACCCATGGCTAAAAGTAAAGGAGTTTTGTAATGGTTTTGAGAAATAGCTTTCTTTGATAAAATAATAGGTTAAAGGTATTAACCATGTTTTATATTAAACCCAAAGGAGTGGTATTGTTATGTTAGTATGATTGCTTCTTCAAATATAAATATATTCACATTATAAGTGACCCATAACTGTATTTTGGGGATAAAAGGGCAGAAGAACCAGTTAGGTTGACCCAGTAGTGAATATAAATCAAGTTAACGCCTGAATAAGTGGAATTGCATCCAGGAGGTTAGGAAGACTAGAATATAGGATGCTAAAATATTAAGAAAAATATTAGCAGGGGCCAATAGGTTCTCAGTATGCCCATGAAAACTGTGTATAGTAAAAGATATTGGGAGGGGCCAATAGGTTATAGTTAGCCCATGAAAGCTATGTATAAAGGAAGACGTTAGAAAGACAGGTTCATAGTAAGCCCATGAAAACTATGATTTGATGCTGGCAGGGGCTAGTAGGTTAGTAGTTAGCCAATGAAAATTATATCCGGGTTAAGATATTAACATATGTCAATAGGTTCCTAGTCAGCCATAAAAACTAGGGTAAGAAGAAAGGATATTGGGGTCACCAATAGCTTCCTAGTCAACCCATGAAAACTAGGATAATGGTAAAGATATTGAAGTTACCAATAGGTTCTTAGTGTTCCCATGAAAACTGTGTAATTGGACAGGGAGCCCTTAATACTTTACCGGTAACAGTCAGCCCATGAAAACTATTAGGTTAATAGTATCCCTAGAAACTATAACTATGACAGATAGTCAAAAATGAATAGGGATGGGTAATCCAGAATTGATTCATTTGTTTTGCATATCATCATACTATACTGTTTTGAATTGTTTTAACCATTGTGGATGCAGGAGCATGGTATATGGTTTTATAAAGGTTTTGAGATACTAGTGACGGGGAAACCCGTTCCGCTAAGCGGCGTGGTCTCACTATATATCTAAAGATTTGAGATGGTAGATTATTATTCATACCAGGCTTTATGTTTGACTCGAAGTTTATGTTTTCCCCTTAAACTCTCAGGTACTCAATTGATTTTGAGTAGTTTGAGAGTTGAGGTTTTTAGGTGCCTCTTAAGACGAATAAGCTTCCGGAGACGTGCAAAAGGCATGATAGCCATTTAGAGTTCTCTTTACTTTTGATTCCACATTGTTGTTTGTAATGGCAAAGTTGTTATATTGCCTATATGTACTCTGATCATCCAAGGGGGCATCTACATATGTCGCTCTTGGCGTATGCTGTAATAAATATATTTTCTCTGAACGTGATTTGCGAATATGGGATGATGTAATGAATTGGAAATATTTTGAAATGAAATGTGTTGTTTGAAATTTAAACTTTTTCCATATTCATGTGTTTCTGTCTGTGTATCAATGAATCTAACACCGCCGTATTTGGTCGCCGAGGATTAATAACTATGGATGACTGCATCATCTGTAGCCGTTAGTTTTGGGCCTCCAAGTAGGGAGATGTTACAAGTTGGAATCAGAGCATAGGTTTATGAAACTTTAAAAGAAATTTAAACCTAAAAGATTTTCTAATATAATCCAACGAATTTGAAAAAATGATCGGGGTTTGGGTTAACTCTATAGTAACGTACTTATGTTATATATATATATAAGTATGTGTTTCCCTCTCTCTTAGACCGTTCTTCTGTATCTTACTATGACTCATATGCAGATTTACGAGAAAGAAGATATGGAAGTAGGAAACAGAAGAGGAAATCTAGGTGGTGGAAGCACCACAACCAATGGAAATGCTCGACTTAATACCAGAAGGAACCAAGGTCGATCGGCTAATGCTAATCCAAATGCTGAAGCCAATGTAGGTGCTGGAAATCCTCCAGTAGATGCGGGGATAGTGTATCAGTTGTTAGCCAATCTCTTGCAAGCTAGAGTTTCTCGTAATGTTGGAGGAGCTAATCCTGTGGCTCTAGTTAGGAATAACCATGCTAAGCTAAGCAGAGACTACACAAGTCTTGGTGGAAAGCCGTTTGTTGGAACATATGATGCTGTTGAGGTTGGTAATTGGCTATTGCATTGTGAAAGGATCTTTTCTGATCTAGGTTTGGATGATGGGAAAACGAGAAGGCTGGCCTCTAGGCAGTTGCAAGGGCAACGCTTCAATGGTGGAATAGTGTTACTGTCGAAGTTCTAGAGGAAGAACTGACATGGGTTGATTTAAAGTAGAGGTTTGAACAGAGGTTCTTATATAAGGTTGCTAAGTTGGTGTTGATGAGGAAGTTCATGGATCTAGTTCAAGGAGAGATGTCAGTGATCGAGTACGCTGCTAAGTTTGATGACCTGTCTTGATATGGATATTCTATGGTTGACACTAAAGTCAGAGGGAATGAAAGGTTCATTCGAGGACCGAGACCCGAGCTTTCTAGAATGACCATGACCCATATCCGAGAACCTTGTAATGTGGTGGTGGAGATGGCCATTCGCCACGAAGAGATGCTTGTTGTTTCTACTGGAGAGAAGCCAATAGAATCCCAGGGTCCTCAGGGAAAGAAGAGGAAATTCTTAAGAAGAAGGGAGCCCAGAAAGGGAATACTGCCAAGAAAGTAAAGGCTGATTTGGTATACTACAAATGTGATAAGAAAGGTCATTATGCAAGTGAGTGCCGGCCAGGAATGGGAAAGAAGGCCGTAGACAAGAAGAATGTGAAATGCTTTAACTGTGATCAAGTTGGGCATTACAAGAACCAGTGTCTAGAGCCAGTCAGGGCTGACAAGGGGAAAGTTTTTGCTGTAGGATCATCAACTAAGCCTACTGCAGCTGATAATGGAAAGAATGTGATGGAAGGTACGTTTTTGATTCAGAGTATACCAGTTAGGATACTTTTTGATACTAGTGCATCACATTCATTAATATCCCAATGTTTGGTTGATAGGTTATGCTTAGAACCCACATACCTTGTTACTTCCTTAAGGGTTGCGAATCCAATAGGAGGGTATGCAACTCTAGGGATGAGATGTGACTAGTTAGAACTTTATTTGTTAGGTCAAAAGTTTGCGTGCAGTTTGTATGTATATGATTTCATAGATTTCAGAATATTTTGGGTATGGATTGGTTGAGAAGGTATGAGGCCAGGATATTTTGCCAGGATGGGGAGATATCTTTGAGACACCCTGATAGTCATAACCGAATTATATTCTCAGTAGAGAATTCGGACCAGAGTAGTTGTGCTTTGTTAAGTGCAATGGAAGTGGTAGAAGAGCTAAGTCAGGTTCAAGTAGCAAAGGAGTTTGTGGATGTCTTTGAGCCAGTCATAGGACTACCACCAAAACGAGATGTTGAGTTTCGGATGGTCTTGTGCTAGGAGCTGAACCTGTAAGTAGACCACCTAGCAGTATGACACAGATAGAGATGAAGGAATTGAAGGTGCAGCTAGTGGATCTAGAAGGAAGGAATTTTATTAGACCAAGCAGTTCGCCTTGAGGAGCGGCCGCGGTATTCGTGAAGAAACCAGATGGGTCGTTGAGGATGTGTATTAACTATCATAAGCTGAACGAAAGGACGATGAAGAATAAGTATCCTTTGCCAAGAATTGATGATCCGTTTGATCAGTTAAGGGAGCATGAGTGTTTTCCCAATTTGATTTGGCGACATGTATCCATCGGTTGAGAGTGGCGGAGGACAGTATTCCTTTGACAGCATTTCGAACAAGATATGGTTTGTATGAGTGGTTTGTAATGCCATTCAGGTTGACTAATGCACCTTCTTTCTTTGTAGATTTGATGAATCGAGTCTTCAGAGAGTATTTGGATAGATTCATGTTGATTTTTATAGATGACATTTTGGTATACTTTAATGATGAGAGAGAGCATGAAGATCATCTTAGAGTGGTGCTAGAGATGCTGAGGCAGAAGCAGCTAAAGGCGAAGTTTTCCAAGTGTCATTTTTGGAAGAAAGAGGTTAAGTTTCTTGGTCACGTGGTTTCAGAGAAAGCGTTACCAGTCGATCCAGATAAGATCGAAGCTGTGAACAATTGGAAGAGACCAGAGACGGTGACCCAGATCGGAAGTTTTCTTTGACTTGCTGGCTATCACCGGAGATTCATTAAGGATTTCTCGCGGATAGCAGCGCCTTTGACTAAGCTTACTAGGAAGGAAGTGAAGTTTGTTTGGTCCGACAAATGTGAGGAAGCATTCCTTAAGTTAAAGCATTTGTTAACCAATCCTCCAGTGTTAGTAGTTCCAAATGGAAACCAAGGGTTGGTAGTGTACACTGATGCGTGTGGGACTAGATTCGGAACAGTGTTGATGCACAAGGGAAAAGTCATTGCCTATGCATCTAGGCAGCTTAGACCACACGAAGTAAGATATCCTACTCATGACATAGAGTTGGATACGGTAATTTTTGCCTTGAAGATTTGGAGGCATTATCTCTTGGGGGAGAGATTTGAGTTGTATACCGAACATAAGTCTTTAAAATATCTGTTCTCGCAGAAGGAGTTGAATATGCGAGATTAGAGATGGCTGGAATTTTTGGCCGCTTATGATTTTGGTATAGAATATACCTTAGGGAAAGGTAATAAGGTAGCGGATGCTCTTAGCAGAAGACATCAGAATGTGGTGTTGGCTATGTTGGTAGAATGGAAGGATCTAGAGGCTTTGGCCAGTTGTGGGGTGCAGTTAAGATTGACTGTCAGTTCTAGTCAGAGTACTGCCATGTTATCCTGTTTAGAAGTGCGACCAGTGTTGATCGAGAGAATTGCTTCTAAGCAGAAGGAGGATCAGAAGGCCTGAAGTTGGAGCCAAGGTCGATGATTTGAAAGGTTTTTGTATTGACCAAAGAGGATGGTTGAGAACAAAGGGACGGTTATGTGTTCCAAATGTGGAGAACTTGAGGAGAGAAGTTCTTGGGAAATGTCATCGATCCAAGTTTAAGATTCATCCTGGAGGGACCAGGATGTATCAAGATATGAAGAGGAGCTTCTATTGGGAAGGCATGAAGAGGGATGTTGGCTTCTGGGTTAGGCAGTGTGTAAATTGTCAACAAGTAAAAGCCGAACATCAGAAGCCTAATGGGTTACTTCAGCCTCTAGAGATTCCAGTATGGAAATGGGATTTGATATCCATGGATTTTATAGATGGGTTGCCAAGGTCAAGTAGAGGAAATGAGAGTATATGGGTTATTGTGGACAGGTCGACTAAGAGTGCCCATTTCATTCCAGTAAAGTTGACCAGGACGGCACCTGTTTTGGCGATGTTCATGAAGAACATAGTTAGACTTCATGGAGTTCCTAGTAGCATAGTCGGTGACAGAGATGCTTTATTCACTAGAGAATTCTGGAAGAGTCTACAGGATGTGTTAGGAACTAAGCTCAAGATGAGTACAGCATATCACCCATAGATGGATGGGCAGACAAACAGAGTAAACAAGGTACTCGAAGACTTGTTGAGAGCTTGTGTGTTGGATTTTGGTGGATCTTGGGAAGATCATCTACATTTGGTTGAGTTTTCTTATAATAATACTTATCAGACTAGTATAGGAATGGCGCCTTCTAAAGCTTTGTATGGAAGGCCATGCAAATCCCCTGTATGTTGGTTAGAGACTGGAGACAGATTGGTCTTAAGTCCAGATTTGGTTAGGGAGGCGTCATAAAAGATTGAGTTGATCTGAAAATGGATGAAGGAAGCTTAATCCATACAGAAGAGTTACGCAGATAAGAGGTGTAAAGACCTAGAGTACTCAGTAGGAGGCATGGTTTTCATTAAGGTGTCACCGATGAAGGGTGCGATACGGTTCGGGAAGTCAAGGAAATTGGCACCGAGATATGTTGGTCCATTCCAAATTATAGAGAGGATTGGAAAGCTCGCATACAGAATAGAGTTGCCGAGCAGTATGGCAGGTGTCCATAATGTATTTCGTGCGTCTCATCTTCGCAATTATGCGCATGATCAAGAGGCTACTATTCCTCTGACAGGGTTGGAAGATCTAGTAGTAGAGCCTAATTTTAATTTTGTGAGACAACCAGTTCGGGTTGTTGCGAGAGATGAGAAAAGATTGGGGAACAAGGCAGTCAAGTTGGTGAAAGTTCAGTGGAGCGACAACGAGAAGGACTGTACTTAGGAGACAGAGGACAGGATTCGAGATACTTATCCTGATCTGCTTTGAGGGTATGACTATATTAGATTTATATTGATAATTCCTAGTCAGGTAGACTATTATGGTTGTTAGAAGTCGTTACAGATGATTGCTATGTTTAGTATTTAGTCCTTACTGAATTTCGAGGATGAAATTCTTTAAGGAGGGGAGCCTGTAACACCCCTAATTTTCGATAACATTATTTACGAGATTTAATTAGATAAATAAAATAAAATAATGTAAATATTAAGTGATAAGGGGATCGAGACTTGAATTAATTTAATTAAGGCCGAGCTTAATATAATAATAAATGGGCTTAAGAATGGTTTTTGGTTAACTAACTTACATAAGGGTATATTAGGAAATTTGCCGCCCAATGACCCTTACCCTTATATATTTTCGTTCCTACCATTTTACTTCCCATTCACGTCATTTTGAAAACTAAACGTGTAATGACCCGCTATTTCGAACCATTCAAATCGACAATCATCCACTCATGCCAGACTTGAATTGCTCAAAACAACAAATTTTTAATTTATATTTGGAAAAACTTTGCATATACGGTAAATAAATCAATCACAGAATCACAGACACAGAGAAATACAACAATAAGCAGCGGAATAGATAAATAGTAGTTCATGAAGCTACTATAACATCAGAGTATAAAATAAGATACAACAGAAATCTCAAATACAAAGTAGTCTCAAATACAAAAGCAACTGACAAGTCTGAACATAAACAACTGGAAGTAACTAATAACTGAAGTTGAATAGATAAAGATGGATCTTCAAGCAAAGCTCCGAGCTCCAAAGGCAAGTCTCAAATGCTGTGACACTCAGTCTGACCCGAGCATAAAGAAAAACACAAAACACTCGAATTAGGATTAACATTCTTATGCAAGTAAATCAACTCAAGTGAAATGTCCAAATGAAATGCAGATAACTTAAAGGATGTTTAGGATTCCCATCCTTCAAGGATCCATTAAACTATCTACATACATAGTACAATACGCTACATAGATAATGTCTACAGTAAAGTAAAATATTAAAATAGCGTTAAGGCGTTACCCATATCCCCCTTAACACATTTTATATAAATGCCGTAGTCTATACAATACTGTAAACTCCACTAAACCGGTAGGCTATCAGGGAGCACTCCATAGGTACGACACAAAACAAACTCGTATAAGGTGCGATAAGGCATGTGAAAAGGCACGCGAGGCAATGCGCAGGGTAGAATACTACCATTTTGCGGATCCGGACTAGTGGTAACGCATAGTAGCTACTACTGCCCACCTCGAGACACACTCCCAAGATCAAAGGTGCACCCAATCAAATCACAAAGTAATAGAATGGTATCGAAATAGCATGCTCAATCGGAGGTGCGACCTAACTTGGTTCGACGTGGCTCTTGTTTTAGTCACATGAAGCTGACTCGTGGGAGTCAAGGCTGCATTCATACCTCATGTCGCCAAACCATCCTACTTCGTTCTGGAAAAACAACCACGTGCACAATTGTTAAACTGGTTTTCGGTAGTGGCAGAGAGTATGACAATATCTGATCCCGGTCTCTTTAACAACCAAACGCTTATTTCACACCGTGGTCATTTTCATTTCAAATAGTTCATACTTCATATCAAAATATCATATTCATTTCAAAATCATATCATTTCCGAAATCATATTCACTTTCGAAATCATATCCCTTTTGAAACCATATTAACTTTAAATTATAATTCATTTCCAAAATCGTAACCACAAAATAGGTTAAACCATCATATCGAAATATTCACATTTAAATCAATTAAATCTAAATCATAACAGTTCCAACTTAAACAGTTTAAATATTGAAAGTAGTTTAAATATTTGAATAGTTTTACATCAAAAATAGTTTATATTAAAAATAGGTTATAGATTAAAATAGTTTACATATTAAAAATAGTTTGAAGATTAATATATATATATATATATATATATTATAAATTTAAAATAATATATATTACAATAGTATATATATTTAAAAGGGTTTACATTAAAAACAGTTTCAAATTAGAATTGTTTTTTCAAATTTCACAAATCAATTCAAATCAACTTTAGTTCCAATTTTCAATTTAAATCAATCTCAGTTCAACAATTTCAATTAAAAAAAAGTTAAAGGTTCAATTCAAATTCTCATTAAAACCATTTTTAAATTTATATCTATTTCAAATTCAGAGTTGAACTTCAAATTTAAACCACTTCCAATTTAATAGGTTTCAAAGTTTAAATATTCAAACAATTTACAATAACTCAATTTGATAAATTTCATTTATATTTCAAAATTCTACTTTAATTTTGTTTAAATTTGAAAATATTCACTTAATCATTTTTAATAACATTTAAATAAAATCTCAACTTTCAAGTTTAAATCAAAATTTAAAACTTAAATTATATTTAAATTGAAGTTATTCACTTAATCACCTTTTTATAAATATTTAAGTAAAATCTCAAATTACAAATTTAAATCAGAATTTAATATTCAATTACAATTTTATTTAAATTTGAAATATTTATTAAATCACCCTTATCAAAAATCAAGTTATTAAGTTATAAAGTCATATCTTTAAGAATCTTAAAATCAATAAGTTTCAAATCAATGCTTATTTAAATTCAATTCTTAATCCAATTAAATGACAAGTCAACTTAATTTATCTTTCCAACCTTAATTTTATTAAAGTTATTACAAAAATCTATTTTAAAAATATTAATATAAATTGTAAATAAATATTTAAAGCATATTATACATATTAGTTAAATTAAATTCTTATTAAATTTTATTATACTAATTATTATTAAATTAAATCTTATTTTACTAAATATATTGTATAAAATCTTATTTATATATTTAAAAAAAAATTAATAATAAAATTATAAGTAAAATCTAAAAATTTATATTTTTAAAAACTTAACGTATAAATTTAAAATTTCCAAATATATATTTTAATAATCTAAATTTTACAAATATATTAAAAATAAAATAAAATTTTATATTATATTTTAAAAATCAATATCTTTTAAAACACATATATTTCCCTTTTTTCAAAAATTTGGCACTCATTTAAAATAGACCAACGGTGTTCGTATATAGTTTTCTATCCTATGGTCAAGTGATACAGATATTTATTATTTCAATCCATAATAATTTAATATTGCACGGGTATATATCATTTCAATCCGCAATCCCAAAATTCAAAATCAATAGAATCGCTTGGGTTTATCATTTCAACCCATAACGATTTTCCCTAATCTATAATATCGTTCGGGTATGTATCATTTCAACCCATAGGGATTTCTAAACTAATAGGGAACTTACAGTGTGAGAACAATAAAATAATAATATAAAATGACATACATATCAATAGCATGCATATATCATCATTAACAATTTAAATATAATATATACATCAAGTTATGGTGTCATATGTCAATCATAGGTGAACAATTTAAATAATAACATATTATATTCAACAATTTAATTACTAACAAATTAAATTTCAACAACACATTTCAATCGTCATTTCATGTGAATTAAGTTTACTAAATATAAGAATGTTAATCGTGAGTGATCGCTCACCTTTCGCGGCTATGGAAAACAACGAGAACGAAGAAGCTGACACGGATAAGCACACAGAACAACGACAAGTCAATGAGCTGTTGTAACAAATTTGACATCAAAGAAACAAAGCAAAACAAGCTTTAACTTGGGATTCAAACATATTACATAATATATATGTAATATATAACAAACCAAAGCAAAGATTCAAACATATTACATAACATATATATGCAATATAACAAATCAGAGCAAAGATTCAACATATTACATAATATATATGCAATATAACAAATCAGGGCAAAGATTCAACATATTACATTATATATATATGCAAGATAACAAATCAGAGTGAAGCTAACCTAGGGTGATCAGTGAGATAGCTGTAAGGTCGGTGGGAGAGGCTGTGCGCGGAGGAGTTGCTGGTTGCGGGGTTGAATGCTAGGTCATGGCCAACGGAGAAGGACGGGCTGGGTTGGAGAGTGGCAACATACGGCAACTGTTGGTGGATGGAAATATGGGCGGATCTGGCCGGTCTCGGCTGTTGTGTGGATGCGGCGGAGGAAGCAAGGCTAGAGGCGGAGTCTGTAATGGTGTGGCTAAGATGGGCACAAGGCGGGACAATTTTTCGGTTGGAGGGGAAAAATGGCTGATGGTGACCGGAGCTGATGGCTACTGTCGCATGTGATGGGATTCGGTGCTAGTTCGGAGCAAGGGGAGGACATGCGGGGTTCAGTGGAGTGTCGATGCAGGCTAGAGGCGGATGTGGTCGGATATGAGATGATGGGGATGGATGTGGTCATGTGTATGGTGGAGGAAGGTGTTTGAGGGGAACTTCGGCTGTGGTGGTGTGGATGGAATGGAGGGGCTGTTGCAGCTGCTCGACTAGTAGGCATGGTGGAGGAGTCTCGGCTGTGCAGCATGAAGAGGCAGGCTAGGGCGAAGGTCTGTCATGTGGTTGGCTTTCGATGGTCGGAGGGAGGGTTATGGGTGATGTTGTGGTCAGCTGGAGGTCAGGGGAGGAGCAGTGCAAACACCGTTAGAGGATGGTGGGCCGTGGTGGATGATTGTCGTAGTCAGGTGAAGGGAAGGGCACGTGTGGAGATGGAGATTGTGAAGGTGAGGCCGGTTGTGTTGCGTGCTAGGTGAAGTTCTGGGTGAGGAGCAAACCAAATTCAAAGCAGAGACGAGCAGGTAGGCTAGCAACCTTAAGGAAAGAGAATGAGCAGACACGTGAATGAATATATATCAATTTCTTTAATATATTATTTCTCAAGTGAAACCAAAGAGGAAAGAATGGCAACCAACAGAAAATATATTTGAAAAGTTAGAATAACAAAAGACGAATATTAAATTTTGGGAATTACAAAAGTGAGTGGCCATTCATTTCCCACGGTTGGACAATTGAATAGACACAAGGAATGCCAAAATGCTCAAAACGGGTACCGATACGGCTAACCGTGTCGTAGATATCGCCGCATACCAGACGCCGAAATGCACAAATGAATATACTACGGAGATCAGCATGACGAGACAAACTGAATGGTACACAGATATCAGCGATACGATCATCCTATCAAAATTCGATATTCGCTGCCAAAATGCTGCTAAACCGTCGAAAATAAGATAACCGGGGCTAGAGCAGTCCAAATTTGGTGAAACGAAATACAACGTCTCACTCAAAAATGATTTAAAATTTTATTATATAAAATATTCAGATTTCAAAAATAATATTATTTTCATCAATTTAACTGATTTTAAATTTTAATTGAAAATTTCACAACCAAACAAACTTACATATTTTTCAATGAAAATCTGTCATTCGCTATGCTTCAATAGACGCATACCAAATATCAAATTTTCATTGTCGAATTTTATTATATATTTTCATGAATTTTTTTCTTAATTACGTTATTTAAATCGTTAAAATTTACGGGTCGTTACACTCTCCCCCACTCAAAACTTTTCATCCCCAAAAAGGAACGAGGTAGGAGAATGAAGCAACAGAAATGAAAAATATATTCAAAATACAAAATATAACAATTAATTCAAAACCATATAAATTTCATTTTTGGACATTTTATTATTTACATTTATATTATATACTATTCAATTACATTCAAACCTTTCCCAGGAAAGTTTTATAAATGTTTCTTAGTGTAATTGAGCACTATACAAATTTACCTTTTATTTACAACATTTCTATTAAGCAAAATTTAGTTTGAAAATTTTTATTACTTAAGTTTCTCTTGTATAACCTTCAATTACAATTCACATTACATTTTAACTTTTTGAATATTTCAAGTAAGTTATATATGTTTTAGAATGTAGTTGAGTATTATACAAATTTATTTTATCCCGTTTCAACTATTTCAAGTTGTTTCAATTCCATTTCTCATTTTATTTACTCCAATTATTCAAAAAAATTGCTTCATTTCAATAATTGAAAACTATTACTTAACATGAAACTTAAGAGTTAAATTTTCGGTTTCACTTCAATCCATTTTGAAATAAATATATACATATACATATATATATACATACATACATATATATATATTATACATTAATTCATACTCAAGAAATTCAAATTAAATCCATTTTCCAAAACAAAAGTGTAGCAAAGCTACTAAATGGTCTCCCCACTTTGAGACTCGAAAGTGAATGTCGATGATACTGCAGTCATCATCGAAATAATTTTCCAGCGACATAAGAGGAGAGTACTGACTTGCTTCTTTTAAAATTATTTAGAAACAATTTCCATTCGAAAATACTTTCAAATAATATAATTTCAAAACTTTGAAAATCAAATTTAGAAAAGTACCGAAAATCTAATTCTCAAATCTTAATTTAAATTTATTTCATTTGCAAATCAGATTTATAAACCATGTTTTAAAATTTCATCTCCTTATAACATACAACAATAGTTAATGGTTTAGGAATGCTGACAAAACCATAAATGATAATCTAGTATTATCATTTCTAACAACCAATTCATTTAACTATCTAATTTCAGAAAATTATACTTTTATATATAAAATACAATCAACATAAAATTATTTCAGTTACCAATTTTGAAAACAATATTGTGTCGATTTGCTTTGTTCAAGTATTCTGGAATTCCTATCGATAGCGTTGGCCAGACGAATCGATCAAAACCCAAAATTAAAACTTAACAATTCAAACAACACAATATAAACATTTTTATATTAATTACAAATACACTCCCTCACACGATGATTCAAGAATGGATTTTTAAAACAAGGATTGAGATTCAAATTTAGAGGGATACAAATCAAAGAGAATTCTAACTAAGAAGATAGGCTCGAAAGGAAGATAAGAAAAGTAATTACAAAAGAGGACAGATGGATAGACTTATATTAATCGCGTTGACCTTAACCGGGTCAACCGAGACTTCATTTTTAGAAACAATGCCCAAGGAATTGGACTTCATCCCTCCAGAAATGGCATTTAGAAAATTTGGATTTCAACTGATGACTCCAAAGGGTTTGGAGAACATGGATCAAATGAGATCCATGTTCCTCCTCAGACTTAGAAAAGACAAGAATATCATCAACAAAAACCAGGACAAACTTGTTAAGAACATCACGAAAACACGACTCATGAGATCGACGAAGAAGGCATGAGCATTGGTTAATCTAAAGGCATGACTAACCATTCATAGAAACCATTATGTTCGGAAAGTTGTCTTGGGAATGCTCTCCTCGGCTACACGAAGTTGGTGAAAATCGGTAGCAAGATCGAGCTCCAGAAATAAGATCGATGCGGAATTCAATTTCCCGCTTGGGAGGGAGAGAAGTGACTTCACCAAAACATCAGGATAATCCCTGACTATCGGGGTGGAGTCAAGATCACTAGGCTGAGAGTCAAGCGAAAAGATAAAACTGCCTCTCTAATCCTAAGGCAATTGACTTTCGATCAGAAGAGAATTACCCTGGTCGCCTACTAGAGAACGGTTCTGGCTTTGCAAGAAATAATAGCATCAAAACAGAGGATGTAGAAATCTTCGGTCAATTGACGCCTGTTGTAAAGGAGTTTCACCCCTTTACAAATCATACAAAGGTTGGCGGGACCATCGATGGGATTAGTCCGATATAAGGATTAAGTTTCCAATTGATGTGGCAAGATGAGCTCAAATTTATTACAGAGATCAATAGAAGTAGAGCTATGGGATGCACCAGTATTGAGGAGAACACGAACATGAAAAGACAGGAATGGATTTCAGAACAAAGGAAAAGTTCCACAATTCAAAATAAATCATAATCCAGGAGGATCCTATCGAAGAATTTCAAGCTCGAATGACGATGATTCTGCAATTAATTTTTTTTACTCATTCTAGGTTATTACTACCCTATCTCTAATGAGCTTTTACTCCATATGTTAAGCTTTGTCTAAACCAGAGCTCTGATACCAACTATAATGACCCGCTATTTCGAACCATTCAAATCGACAATCATCTGCTCATGTTAGACTTGAATTGCTCAAAACAACAGATTGTTAATTTATATTTGGCAAAACTTAGCATATACAGTAAATAAATCAATCACAAAATCATAGACATAGAGAAATACAACAATAAGCAGCGGAATAGATATATAGTAGTTCATGAAGCTACTACAACATCAGAGTATAAAATAAGATACAACAGAAATCTCAAATACAAAGTAGTATCAAATACAAAAGCAACTGACAAGTCTGAACATAAAAAACTGGAAGTAACTAATAGCTGAAGCTGAATAGATAAAGATGGATCTTCAAGCAAAGCTCCAAGCTCCAAAGGCAAGTCTCAAATGTTGTGACACTCAGCCTGACCCGAGCATAAAGCAAAACACAAAACACTCGAGTTAGGATTAACATTCTTATGCAAGTAAATCAACTCAAGTGAAATGTCCAAATGAAATGCAGAAAACTTAAAGGATGTTTGGGATTCCCATCCTTTAAGGACCCGTTAAACTATCTACGTACATAGTACAATATGCTACATAGATAATGTCTACAGTAAAGTAAAATAATAAAATAGCATTAAGGCATTACCCATATCCCCCTTAACACATTTTATATAAATGTTGTAGTCTATACAGTACTGTAAACTCCACAAAACTGGTAGGCTATCAGGGAGCACTCCATAGGTTCGACACAAAACAAACTCGTAAAAGGCGCGATAAGGCATGTGACAAGGCACGCGAGGCAATGCCCAGGGTAGGATACTACCATTTTGCGGATCTGGACTGGTGGTAACGCGTAGCAGCTACTACCGCCCACCTCGAGACACACTCCCAAAATCAAAGGTGCACCCAATCAAATCACAAAGTAATAGAATGTTATCGAAGAAGCTTGCTCGATCGGATGTGCGACCTCACTTGTCCCGGCGTGGCTCCTGTTTTAGTCACATGAAGCTGACTCGTGGGAGTCAGGGATGCGTTCATACCTCATATAGACGTTGCCAAACCATCCTACTTCGTTATGGAATCTCCACCATGTGCACAATTGTTAAAGTGGTTTTTGGTATTAGTAGAGAGTATGACAATATCCGATCCCGGTCTCCTTAACAACCAAACGCTTATTTCACACCGTGGTCATTTTCATTTCAAACAGTTCATACTTCATATCAAAATATCATATTCATTTCAAAATCATATCATTTCCGAAATCATATTCACTTTCGAAATCATATCCCTTTTGAAATCATATTAACTTTAAATTATAATTCATTTCCAAAATCGTAACCACAAAATAGGTGTAATAACCCATAAATTTCAAATGGTTTTAATAACGTAATTAATTAAATTTTGGAAAATTTTAAAATATAATATTTTGAAATAAAAATTTAATATTTGGAATACGTCTACTTAAACATAACAAATGGTAAATTTTCATCTGAAAATATGGAAGTTTATTTTCTTATGCAATTTTATTTCAATTCAAATCAGTTAATAATTGATGATAATAAAATGTTTTCCAAACCTGAATATTTTTATACAATAAATTTGCAAATCATCTTCCGAGTGAGACGTCATATTTCATTTCTTCAAATTTGGACTGCTATTGCTCCTTTTATCTTATTTCTGGCAAACTAGCAGCATTTTCGGTTTCGATATCGACTTTTGATAGGATGATCGTACAACTGATATCTATATACCATTTTGATCGTCTCGTCATGCTGATCTCTGCGGTATATTCGATTTCGGGTTTTGAAGCCTGGTACATAGCGGAATCCGCGAAAAACGGTAACCGTATCGGCACTATTGTGAAGCTTTTGATATTCTGTTTACATTCACTTAACCACCGTAAATTCCAATAGTCATTAGCATTTATTATCACTGAATTCAACTTTTTTTATTTTCCCATTCCCACTATTCATATTGGTTTGTTTTCCTCTTTTATCGGTCTTTGCTCTTTAATATTTAAACCATAAAAAAAATTACACGTACAATTTTATAAAAAAAACGTTTGCACCCCTTGTTTGATGAACTGTCCCTATTCGTGCCTACTCTATAAACCACCTCCACCCTTTTCACCTACCACCTGGCCATTTTCATTTGCTTTATATTTGTGAAAATCAAGTAGCATCTCCTTTCTCTGCATGGCTCTCGGCCTTCTCCCCTCCTCCTCTGCGTCTTCACCACTAAAACCGCACCCAAGACCGAGCCATCCTCCACAGTGGCCAACAACCCCAACCGCTGTTTCCATGGCCGCATGCAGCCCAAGCTCCAGCCTCATCTACCCCACTACCCTCTCGTGCCACTCCTTCTTCTCTTCTAGACATTTTTCTGTTGGCTTTAAATAGGCTGTGTTGCCTTATACCTCATTTATGTAAGTAGTCTGTGTTTCCTTATATTGAATATTGACTTTAAATATATTGTATGTTAGCTTATATTAGTTTATATAAGTCTTAAATCTGTTCGATTATATATATACTTTATTGCTTTTAAATATAGGTTCTGCATATTTTGGTTACAAATCTGACTTATATATATATATATATATATTTTTATAAAAATTGTTTGTATATATTATACAGTCTTTCCAATTTACTTATATATGTATTATAAGTTGTATATAATCTAGTATGGATATTAACATGCATAGTATGGTTTACATTATCATAGTACTATATACATGCATGTTTAAAGGTTGCTGTTTATAATATATTAGTTTATAAATAGTTTAGTTTGATACGTATATATGTTTTTACGATTAGTTACTGAAAGTTATATAACCTGTAGTTATGAATATCGGTTATATATATAGGTTTTGTTTGTTTATATATATACATTGTTTAATAAATATCGTGTGAAGTATAGTTTTAAAATATGATCTATACATTGCTTATATAAACATATGTAGTTCTGTTATAATTCTTTTTTTTTCCTGTTGTATTGTATACGTATATATAATAGAATGTGTATAATAGTTTATATATAAGTTTACATTTTATAATCTGTTGGTTATGCAAGTTATATACGAGTAGGTTGATTCTAGATATTTGTATAGGTTATAAAAGTTACAGTATGTACATACTATTTTAAATATGGGTTAGTTTTGTATATGTAGGTTTAAAGCATATATTGGCTGTATATATATATAGTATGTAAGTTTATATTAGTTTATAAAGAAGTTATATATATATATGTTATGCAAGATGTACTTATGTCGGTCTAGTTATAAATACAGGCTGTAAAGATTCGAATGAAATATGTATTGTACTTTGATTTTTGAGTACAATAGTAATGGGTTTTGTAATAAAATATGTATAGATTTTCAAAACATAAGAATGTTAACAGTGACTTTTCTACCATCTATTGTTTTAAAATATTGAATGTAAGCTGTTCTTGATTCAAGTTAAATATATGTGTATGAATTCTGGGTATAGAAGTATATATATACCTTGTAGTTTTCCTGTTACATGTTTTGTTGAAATGTATACCTATATCTAAGTTGCATACATATTTGCCTTTTGCCAGTTTTCAAGTCTACATATATCTTTTCATTTGTATATATTCTTAAACTATATATTACAGTAAGATATAGGAAGTCTATAAATTGTGTTTGTATAAAAATAATATATATAGTTTAGAAAATGATCGATGTACTTCAATATATTATATGTAGTTATATATATATTGATTTTTTTTAACATAGTATAGACTTTTGCAGCCTTCTCTATAGATTACAGTACAATTATATCGTTAAAGAAGTATTGTATATACTATATACATAGTTGTTTATGTAATATATAGAAAAATATATATGTAAGTATTTTGCATTTTATAAGTATATATATTTATTTATTTCAAAAAAAATATAATATATATATGTTTGATTTTGTATATGTGTTTTAATTTGAAAAAATAATTTTGAAATATATATATATTATTTAATATGTATTTGCATTTAGAATATGATTTTTATATGTGTACGAAGTTATATATATACGTGTGTGTGTGTTCACTTATACCATTTATCTTCATCAATCCAGTCATCGTGCCTTACTCTTGTCTCGCAAATCCCTAAGTGGTCGTAGAATTTTTTTGATTTGCTCGTGTTCGTATCAGTGTGCGTATCCATGTCGTCTTCTGTATCCTCTAGCATCAAAAGGTGAGCAATCACTCACGATTAACGTTCTTATATTTATTACATTTGATTTCAATTGAAACGTCAATTGAAATATGTAGTTGTTAGTTATTTACATTGCTATATATATGTTATTATCTGTATCTGTTCACCTGTGACATCTGACATCGGTTTTCTGCTATTTATATTGATGATATTTGCCTGTTATATTTTATCATATCTGTTATCACACTGCAAGTTCCCTGTTAGTATAGAATTCACTATGTGTTGAAATGATATATACCCGAACGATCTTGTAGGATAGGAGAAAATCGTTATGGGTTGAAATGATAAACCCAAGCGATTTTCATTGACATTGATTTGGGATTGCGAGTTGAAAAGATATATACCCGTATATATTTAAAATTGCGGATTGAATGAAAAATATCCGTATCACTTGACCATAGGATAGAAAATTATATACTGACACCGTTAGTCTATATATAAATATTTTGAAAATGATTTATATGGTTTTGAAAGATAATATATATGGTTTCATTTAATATTAAAATAGTTTATATATAAATAAGTTTTAATATAAAGTAGATTTAATAATAAGCTTTAATTTAATAAAGTTTGATTTAATTAATATATGATTTGTTTAAGTATTTATTTAAAATTTTATTTTAAAAATAGATTTTTTTATAATGATTTTTATAGGTTAAGGTTGGGAAGATAAATTTGAAATTTATTTGAAATTGTATTTAATTAAGAATTTTATTTAATTAAACCGATTTGAAACTTATTGAATTTGACATTTAAAGATATGATTTTATAACTTGATTTTGATTTAAATTTAATGAATATTTCACGTTTAAATAAATTGAACGATATATTTAGTAAAATGTAAATTAAGGTTATTTAAATGATATTGAATTTATTAAGTGAATATTTCAAGACTAAATAATAATGAAGTTAAATCAAGATCTATATGAAATTGTTAAATTTAGGTTTGAAAATGTTGAATTTTTAAAGCTTTGAAATATATTGAAATTTAAATGGTTTATTTTGTGGTTCAAATCTGTATTTGAAATCGATATAATTTGAAATGGTTTATTTAGAAACTAAATTGAATTGAAATTGATGGATTGAGATTGAATTAAATTTGAATTTGGAATTCAAGTTGATTTGAATCGATTTGTGAAATTTGAGGAAATTATAAATATTTTACTTTATAAATTATTTATATATATACTATTTTAATATAAAACAATTTTTATTATAAATAATTTTATTTTATAAACTATTTTGTGTTATATACTAATATTAATATCTAAACTGTATAAGTGGTGGAAGTTATGATTTCAAAGTTATGGTTTTCCAAAGCATTATGATTTCAAAACGTTTTGGTTTCGA
This sequence comes from Allium fistulosum, assembly GCA_030737815.1. Lineage (NCBI taxonomy): Eukaryota > Viridiplantae > Streptophyta > Magnoliopsida > Asparagales > Amaryllidaceae > Allium > Allium fistulosum. Next base: position 798,004,922 of record CM060903.1, on the reverse strand, counting down.
AAGGGTTATAACTTTGAAAGTGCTATAATTTGGAAATAGATATATTTGAAGTGGAAATGATATTTTAGGTTTTGAAGTATAAATTATTTTGAAATGACCACGGTGTTATAATGACGGTTGGTTGTTAGTAGTGTATATTTCTATATAGTGGATAGTTCCACGGATCCTTAGAGGATGAGTATCCCAAACATCCTTTAAGTTACTTGTATTTCAGTTGATATTTCACTTGAGTTGGATTTATTGATATAAGAATGTTAATCCTGACTCGAGTGTTTTGTGTTTTGCTTTACGCTCGGGTTAAACTGAGTGCACCAGTAATCGAGACTCACCTTAGGAGTTGGAGCTTCGCTTGGAGATCCATCTATCGATTCAGCTTTCAGTTATTCAGTTGATTCCAGTGATGTATTCAGATTTTGTATTTGACTATTGAATTTGAGACTTCTGTTGTATCTTGATTAACTCTGATATATATTTATATAGTAGCTTCATGAACTACTATTCTTTGTTTCCGCTGCTTATTGTTATATTACTCTGTGTTTGTGATTCTGTGATTATTTATTTACTATATATGTTGAGTTTTGCCAAATATAAATTAACAATTTGATAATTTGAGCAATTCAAGTCCAACATGTGCGGATGCGAATGGTTGAAAATATCGGGATGTTACAGTTGGTATCAGAGCTCTGGTTTTAGGCAAAACTTAACATATATGGTAGAATTTATTTATAGAATCACCTTCTTTCGAGCTTGAATCTCTTTCTCTTTGACTCAGTTTCCTTTGAATTTTGGAACGTTCCCCTCGGTTCCAAAATCTATTCTTGTCTTCCCCTATCTAAATCCTTTTGATTTTGGAGAATCTAATGGTTCCACTGAATTATTTGTAAAGGGGTGAAACTCCTTTACAACAACATTGAGTCACCGAATATTTTTGTATCCTTGGTTTAGATGCTGCTATCTTTTAATATGCCTGAATTCTATCTCTTGCGATCGAATGCCGATTTGCCTCAGAATTCTGCATCGATCTTATTTTTGAAGTCACGGTTGACCCGGTTAAGGTCACCCGCGATTAATATAAGGCTATCCATCTTTATCATTTGTAATTTAATTATCATATCTTCCTACCGTGACTATTTTCGTGATTTGAGTTCTCTTCGATTAGGACTCTTCTAATTTTGAATCTCATATGGCGTTTCATACAACGAAATTGATTTTTGAAAATTTTTGATTCTTGTATAAGATGGACTTTATATAAGTACAAGATGATTTTCAAAACTGTTGATTTTGGAAGGTATTCGACTGAAGAGATAAATCGTATATATAACGGAATTTATATAAGAATGATTTGATATATTCGAAATTATTGATTTTGGAAAGTACTTTGTCCAAAATGAAATCTTATATATAATGGAATTTATATAAGTTTGATATTTGAAGCTATGATTTGAAAGGGTACTATATATGGTATATTATATTTTGAAGTAAGAGGTATGGGGAAGTACTCTCCACGAAGAAGTATAGTATGATATGCTTCGACCCAGATGGACTTGGGGAATCCAGGAATGGATTCGACCAATAAACCCTAATATACTTGGGTGAATTCAAAAATGGATTCGAACCGATATGGTTGTCCGGACTTAAACTCATGAGTTCCTCGAATTTTTTTTCAGGGTAGATGGTTCTTTAGTTTACCCAATTGAAGCGCTTTCGATCCTGGGATCTATTGTTTATGGATCTTCCGGGAAGGAAGTGCATCCATTGCGTAAATCATTGAATCAGCAGTTACCACTGCAGCAGGGGTCGATGGTCCCTTGTTTATGAAATGGATATGATATTTTTTTGGAATCTGAAAGGTGGAAGGATCATCTGGAAAGTTTTGTGTCCATTGCATAAACAATGGATCAGCAGCGGGCCACTGCTATCGTAACATCATCATTTGACATTGGATTTTGAGCGGTACTTCTCATACCTGTTTTAAAGTATTTTCACTGGATGTTGAAACAGGTCTACTAAGTACTTGGAGATTTCTAGTCTTACGCATGATCAACGTACGTTCAGAGTCTGCAAGAACGAGGATAAACCTGTTAAGACATCGAGTTATAAAAGTATTTTGATAAAGTATTATATAAAGGATATTTTGATCATTTTTCTTTCTAAATAATCTAAAATGTTTAAAATATTGATATTTATATACTACATGGTTTATTAGTAAATTATTAGTGTTGTAAATATTTTAGAAGTTATTTAAAATATATTTAAAGAAAATGATTATTGATTTATTAATAATGTTTGAAAAGTATCTTGAGATAAATTAATAAATTTATGAATTATGGATTTAATGTTTTCAATAGCTTCTTTGTAAATATAAGTAATGAAGTAAATAATTGTTTTCAAATACTATACATATATTTATAAAGGTGTTATTTAAACACATAAATGGTATTTATAAATGAAGCAAGAAATTTTACAAATGAGTTTTGAAAAGTATTAAAGCATTAAAGATAATTGATTTGCAAATGAATATGTCAAGTAAAATTTACATAAGTTTCTTTGAATGTATAATTTAAAGATATTATATAAATGAGAAAAATTTGATTTGCGAAGTTATTTATAGTAATATACTTGACAAATAAAATTTGAATCTCTATTTTGGAAGTATAATTCAGAATATTTACTTGATTTCCAAGTACTAATAGTAAATTTATTGGTTTATTTACTGTTTGAAATTTTGTATTAAACCATAATAAATGTTTTTCCATGATTGGAATATTCATTTTTAAACAAGCGTGTAAAATTAATTATGAAGATATGAAATTCTATACTTTGATTTAGAAATTTAATGAAAGATTTGAAGTATACTATTAGTTTCAGTTTAATAATCTCGAGTTTACACTTATTTTAAAAATAACAAGTCTAATAAATTATTGGATTTAAGGAACTTTATTTAAAGCTTATTATAATGTTTTAATATAAATTTCTAGCATAGTTTTAGACTTTTGAAAAATCTTTGCATAATGCTATGAGGATGTTTTAAATATATCTTATATTTTTACTAAGTGAAATCAATTTAAAACTAAATGAAATTTATATGATCTGAATTGACAGTTTGAACTAACAAATTGAACTGAATGACTATTTATTTATTTAATAAATTGGATTAAACCAAAATATTGAATATTAATTAATTTAAATGAATGAAATTTATATGGTTTAAATTAATTGATTTATTTTGTTTTTCAATCTATTTTTCTGGTTATTTCTATTCCCCTACCTCCTTCCTTTTCGAGGACGAAAAGTTTTGAGTGGGGGAGAGTGTAATAACCCGTAAATTTCAAATGGTTTTAATAACGTAATTAACTGAATTTTGGAAAATTTTAAAATATAATATTTTGAAATAAAAATTTAATATTTGAAATAAAAATTTAATATTTGGAATATGTCTACTTAAACATAACAAATGGTAAATTTTCATCTGAAAATATGGAAGTTTATTTTCTTATGCAATTTTATTTCAATTCAAATCAGTTAATAATTGATGATAATAAAATGTTTTCCAAACCTGAATATTTTTATACAATAAATTTGTAAATCATCTTCCGAGTGAGACGTCATATTTTGTTTCTTCAAATTTGGACTGCTATTGCTCCTTTTATCTTATTTCTAGCAAACTAGCAGCATTTTCAGTTTCGATATCGACTTTTGATAGGATGATCGTACCACTGATATCTATATACCATTTTGATCGTCTCGTCGTGCTGATCTCTGTGGTATATTCAATTTTGTGTTTTGAAGCCTGGTACGTAGCGGAATTCGCGAAAAACGGTAACCGTATCGGCACCATTGTGAAGCTTTTGATATTCTGTTTACATTCACTTAACCACCGTAAATTCCAATAGTCATTAGCATTTATTATCACTGAATTCAACTTTTTTATTTTCCCATTCCCACTATTCATATTGATTTGTTTTCCTCTTTTATCGGTCTTTGCTCTTTAATATTTAAACCGTAAGAAAAAAAAATTACACGTACAATTTTATAAAAAAAACGTTTGCACCCCTTGTTTGATGAACTGTCCCTATTCGTGCCTACTCTATAAACCCCCTCCACCCTTTTCCCCTTCCACCTGACCATTTTCATTTGCTTTATATCTGTGAAAAGCAAGTAGCTTCTCCTTTCTCTGCATGGCTCTCGGCCTTCTCCCCTCCTTCTCTACGTCTTCACCACTAAAACTGCACCCAAGACCGAGCCATCCTCCACAGTGGCCAACAAGCCCAACCTCCGTTTCCATGGCCGCATGCAGCCCAAGCTCCAGCCTCATCTACCCCACTACCCTCTCATGCTACTCCTTCCTCTCTTCCAAACATTTTCCTATTGGCTTTAAATAGGCTGTGTTTCCTTATACCTCATTTATGTAAGTAGTCTGTGTTTCCTTATATTGAATATTGACTTTAAATATATTATATGTTAGCTTATATTAGTTTATATAAGTCTTAAATCTGTTTGATTATATATATACTTTGTTGCTTTTAAATATAGGTTCTGCATATTTTGGTTTCAAATCTGACTTATATATATATTATAACAGTTGTTTGTATATATATTATACAGTCTTTCCAATTTACTTATATATGTATTATAAGTTGTATATAATCTAGTATGGATATTAACATGCATAGTATGGTTTACATTATCATAGTACTATATACATGCATGTTTAAAGGTTGCTGTTTATAATATATTAGTTTATAAATAGTTTAGTTTGATACGTATATATGTTTTTACGATTAGTTACTGAAAGTTATATAACCTGTAGTTATGAATATCGGTTATATATATAGGTTTTGTCTGTTTATATATATACATTGTTTAATAAATATCGTGTTAAGTATAGTTTTAAAATATGATCTATACATTGCTTATATATACATATGTAGTTCTGTTATAATTCTTTTTTTTCTGTTGTATTGTATACATATATATAGTAGAATGTGTATAATAGTTTATATATAAGTTTACATTTTATAATCTGTTGGTTATGCAAGTTATATACGAGTAGGTTGATTCTAGATATTTGTATAGGTTATAAAAGTTACAGTATGTACATACTATTTTAAATATGGGTTAGTTTTGTATATGTAGGTTTAAAGCATATATTGGCTGTATATATATACAGTATGTAAGTTTATATTAGTTTATAAAGAAGTTATATATATATATATATATATGTTATGCAAGATGTACTTATGTCAGTCTAGTTATAAATACAGGCTGTAAAGATTCATATGAAATATGTATCGTACTTTGATTTTTGAGTACAATAGTAATGGGTTTTGTAATAAAATATGTATAGATTTTCAAAACATAAGAATGTTAACAGTGACTTTTCTACCATCTATTGTTTTAAAATATTGAATGTAAGCTGTTCTTGATTCAAGTTAAATATATGTGTATGAATTCTGGGTATAGAAGTATATATATACCTTGTAGTTTTCCTATTACATGTTTTGTTGAAATGTATACCTATATCTAAGTTGCATACATATTTGCCTTTTCCCAGTTTTCAAGTCTACATATATCTTTTCAGTTGTATATATTCTTAAACTATATATTACAGTAAGATATAGGAAGTCTGTAAATTGTTTTTGTATAAAAATAATATATATAGTTTAGAAAATGATCGATGTACTTCAATATATTATATGTAGTTATATATATATATATTGATTTTTTTTAGCATAGTATAGACTTTTGCTGCCTTCTCTATAGATTACAGTACAATTATATCGTTAAAGAAGTATTGTATATATTATATACATAGTTGTTTATGTAATATATAGAAAAATATATATGTAAGTATTTTGCATTTTATAAGTATATATATATATATTTATTTCAAAAAAATATAATATATATATATATGTTTGATTTTGTATATGTGTTTTAATTTGAAACAATAATTTTGAAATATATATATATATATATTATTTAATATGTATTTGCATTTAGAATATGATTTTTATATGTGTACGAAGTTATATATATACGTGTGTGTGTGTGTGTTCACTTATACCATTTATCTTCATCAATCCAGTCATCGTGCCTTACTCTTGTCTCGCCAATGCCCAAGTGGTCGTAGCATTTTTTTGATTTGTTCGTGTTTGTATCAGTGTGCGTATCCATGTCGTCTTCTATATCCTCTAGCATCGAAAGGTGAGCAATCACTCACGATTAACGTTCTTATATTTATTAAATTTGATTTCAATTGAAACGTCAATTGAAATATGCCGTTGTTAGTTATTTACATTGCTATATATATGTTATTATCTGTATCTGTTCACCTGTGACATCTGACACCGGTTTTCTGTTATTTATATTGATGATATATGCCTGTTATATTTTATCATATCTATTATCACACTGCAAGTTCCCTGTTAGTATAGAATTCACTATGGGTTGAAATGGTATATACCCGAACGATCTTGTAGAATAGGAGAAAATCGTTATGGGTTGAAATGATAAACCCAAGCGATTTTCATTGACATTGATTTGGGATTGCGGGTTGAAAAGATATATACCCGTATATATTTAAAATTGCGGATAGAATGATAAATATCTATGATTTCTATGGTTTTGAAAGAAAATATATATGGTTTCATTTAATATTAAAAATAGTTTATATATAAATAAGCTTTAATATAAAGTAGATTTAATAATAAGCTTTAATTTAATAAAGTTTGATTTAATTAATATATGATATTTTTAAGTATTTATTTAAAATTTTATTTTAAAAATAGATTTTTTTATAATGATTTTTATAGGTTAAGGTTGGGAAAATAAATTTGAAATTTATTTGAAATTATATTTAATGAAGAATTTTATTTAATTAAATCGATTTGAAACTTATTGAATTTGACATTTAAAGATATGATTTTATAACTTTATTTTGATTTAAGTAATTTAATGAATATTTCACGTTTAAATAAATTGAAGGATGTATTTAGTAAAATGTAAATTAAGGTTATTTAAATGATATTGAATTTATTAAGTGAATATTTCAAGACTAAATAATAATATAGTTAAATCAAGATCTATATGAAATTGTTAAATTTAGGTTTGAAAACGTTGAATTTTTAAAGCTTTGAAATATATTGAAATTTAAATGGTTTATTTTGTGGTTCAAATCTGTATTTGAAATCGATATAATTTGAAATGGTTTATTTAGAAACTAAATTGAATTGAAATTGATGGATTGAGATTGAATTAAATTTGAATTTGGAATTCAAGTTGATTTGAATCGATTTGTGAAATTTGAGGAAATTATAAATATTTTACTTTATAAATTATTTATATATATATATATGCTGTTTTAATATAAAACAATTTTTATTATAAACAATTTTATTTTATAGACTATTTTGTGTTATATACTATTATTAATATCTAAACTGTATAAGTGGTGGAAGTTATGATTTCAAAGTTATGGTTTTCCAAAGCATTATGATTTCAAAACGTTTTGGTTTCGAAAGGGTTATAACTTTGAAAGTGCTATAATTTGGAAATAGATATATTTGAAGTGGAAATGATATTTTAGGTTTTGAAGTATAAACTATTTTGAAATGACCATGGTGTTATAATGACTGTTGGTTGTTAGCAGTGTATATTTCTATATAGTGGATAGTTCCATGGATCCTTAGAGGATGAGTATCCCAAACATCCTTTAAGTTACTTGTATTTCAGTTGATATTTCACTTGAGTTGGATTTATTGATATAAGAACGTTAATCCTGACTCGAGTGTTTTGTGTTTTGCTTTACGCTCGGGTCAGACTGAGTGCACCAGTAGTCGAGACTCACCTTAGGAGTTGGAGCTTCGCTTGGAGATCCATCTATCGATTCAGCTTTCAGTTGATTCCAGTGATGTATTCAGATTTTGTATTTGACTATTGAATTTGAGACTTCTGTTGTATCTTGATTAACTCTGATATATATTTATATAGTAGCTTCATGAACTACTATTTTTTGTTTCCGCTGCTTATTGTTATATTACTCTGTGTCTGTGATTCTATGATTATTAATTTACTATATATGTTGAGTTTTGTCAAATATAAATTAACAATCTGATATTTTGAGCAATTCAAGTCCGACATGTGTGTGACAACCCGGAGTTTTATAACGATTTATTTTCGTCCAATGACAATAAAAATTGTTGTTAATTGCTATTTGAAGTTTTAATTCGAGTTGAAATCCTTTTCAAAAATTTGGTTAAGAGTTCATGGGCTTTAAATTTAATCTCGGCCCATGGTGTTTCTTTGTTTTGATGCCGTGATAATCCAAGACCTGACCCCCATTTCACTGGGATTCGAAAACCCTAAACCTAAACCTAAACTAACGAACGAAAATGGCGGCCTCCTTTCGTTCGTTCCTCTTTTCGAAATTTAGGCTTTGCAATCTGCAGTCGCCGCTTTCAGAGTTTGTCGATCGTTCGTCTTGAGCTCAGCTCGGTTGCTCCTTCTTCGTGGAAAAGGTGAGTGAATTATCACTCACATCTCTTTCAATCTTAGGTCGCTCGACTTCATTAAGATGTTAATGCTTTTCTTGCTGTCTTGGTTCGATTCCTGTATACCACGACACTTATTTTTGTTTGAAATCTGCAAACATGATTTTGGGAAATTATAATTTTGATGAGGATTCAATTTGATTTTGAGTTTGATGATTTTTACTTCACTCTCTGGCTTCATGAGTTTGCTGGCTTCGGCTTTGGCTTGAGATTTCGCTTAACTGTACTTCGGTACTCGATTCTAATTCGAGAATGATGTTTTCTCTTATTTTAACAAGATTTGAAGAAAAGAATTTAATACTTGACGTTCTCGGTTTTGATTTTGAGCTGGTTAATACCCTTGGCTATCAGTTTTGACTTTGATCTGTTACTTAACCTTGGCCATGTGTTCATCTGAGTGTTGTTAGCATTGCATCACCACTGTTGACCTTATCTGAGCATTGTTCATTTTTGATTGAGTCTGGATTTACATATTATGTCCCTGGCCATTCTTTGTACAACCTGTCCTGGATTACCATATTGTTGAGATAAGCTCGGGTAGTCTTCATTTAGGGTAGTCTGCACTGCTTCATGTTGTTGCTTGACCTGTTCCACTATGGTTCCATGCCTTGTGGTTGCATTTCATTCGTGTTTGTTGACACATTGGGCTTGTAGTTGGTGTAGCTCGCTGTCTTTGAACTTTACTCGGTCATTTGAGGAGTTGGATCTGCATTTTTGTTGTATCTGTACCTGTAGTTGTCTTCGGCTGCACACTCGATTTTGTGATGTTGGCCTGGTTCGACTTTTGCTATGTTATCCACTGCCTCTAGTAGCACTTTGATATTGTGTAGCTTTTGAATCATCCCTTACCTGTTGCATTTGCATATCACTGTAATTCCATCACTACACTGTTTATCTGCATATAAACTTGAGTTCTGACTTGATTAGATTTCGTGACTCCCTGGTTACTTGGTATAGTTCGAACTTGGTTCTGGTTATCTTCGACATTGGTTTAGATATTGAACTGTACTTCATTTGATATTCGGCTTCGATTTTGATTGTGAACTGCATATTATTTTACTTGAGTTCGTCTCTAGCTAGTTGTGTTCGTCCTTGACTTTTGTTTCAACTAGAAATTGCTACTGCGTTTTAGAACAGCAACACGACATCGAGTCTGTTCAAATACTTACGGCTTTGATTTGCATTTTGGTATAATGTGGACTTTAAACTGTTCGAACCTGCTCTAGTTGGCTTTAGCATCCTTTTTTTTCACTGTCACGTTTGCAATTGAGCTTCTTTTGATCTTGCACTGCTTCATCATGTCGCTTGATTTGTTTCATTTGAGTAGTATCGTTTCCTTTGGTTCTCGAGTGAGATACATGCATACACTTTGTATAGTGCTACTGTCTTAATACTGTGCGCCTTTATGCCTTACATCCGGACTTGTTCCTCTGGTCTTGGAGGCTACTCCTTTGTTCTGTGATTATTTATGTCCCCTGAGATAAATTGTGTGGTATTACACTATATCGCCACGGTTGCAAGAAATCCATGTTCATACACGTAGCATGGTCGTTTGACCCATTGAAATGACCCTCCTATTTCCACCCTAATTTCATAAGGATTTTTTTTTTTACTTAGAGATGATATATAGATATATCATCCATTACAAATATGTTTTCCAAGGTCATTTTCTTTTTCCAATAAAGAAAATGTATCCAGGATCAAAATAACTTACCAATATAAATATATCAGTGTATATCTAATAACATACACATACATATGAAGATGTATGTGTTCTTCTTAATTAAGTTCAGAGTATATACTTTATTTTTTTTTGTACAAGAACATTCTGTTTGATTTAGATTTTTAGCAATTCAGATTTAATTATTGTATCTTGATTTTGGCCATAAAATCCACTGGAAACATGTACTTTAGTCTGTCATTATAATTAAGAAATGATCAAGAAATAATCAGTAGTAAACAAGCTTTTAATAAAGATGGTTGTGTTAAAGTCTGGATAGTATCAAATTCAGCATAAAAGAAAGTGGATCCTAAGTGAACACAAGCAACATCTAGGCGTAATGGAAACGCGCCTAACTTATACATGAAAGGTCATGAGTTCGAGTACTATGCTGGTCGGTTCAAACACAATTTTTGGTTTTTTTCTTTTTATTTTTCTCCTGTATGGTTAGAAATCTGATACCTACCTATATTTGTACATATATATTTAATTTTAGCCTATAACTTAACATACAAAACAATTCTTCTTACATAACTATTTTTTTTTAAAACCCATTCCTACACTGTTTTAAGAATTTATATTTATATTTTTGCCCAATTATCAACATGTACACAGGTATACATGTACATGTCAATATCTTTGCTCAGTTTCCAGAAAACTGAGTGAAACAATTGCTAAATGTACTAAGCTTTGAAATGCATCTTTATTTTCAAGATACAGTCTATCATGATCAACCAATACTTCATTTAGTTGAAGCTGGTTAACCCATGAGTCCTGTATATGCTACACACTAGTTCAAAACAATGGAGATACCTTTCATTGCATTCTGTCTGAAGCTTTTAGAAAAACATTTTACTTTTCTTAATTCAATTCAGAAACGAATTCAGACTTATTTACAAAGCATTTCAGTAAAGAGAAAATAAAATCCTTTTAAGTTTACTTCTTGCTAAATCCAGATTTAGTTCTAAAACTCAGTGCTCTGTTATGTCTCAAGATTAGCTAATACATATATAAATTATGCAAAACAGTAGCTCACATAATTGTATATTTCTTACCAGATTTTTATAGCTGATACTTGAGCATATTTCTCTTGTTTATGTTTCAGACCCTACTTCAAAAACAAATCAAACCTTAACACACAACAGTTTCAACAGACCAACAAATATAATCTCACACTTTACAGAACATAAGGGCAACATGATCACTAACCATAAAATATTCAATACATGACTGGAAATCTTAGAAACATAAAATTTTTCCTGAATACATGCATATATAATCAATTTAAGCTCTTATTGAAACTAGCTAGCATGTTCATTCACTCCTCCATAACAGCCATCACTTCATTTTTACTTAGTGCCAGGGTTACCTGAAAGAGCATGAGTGGCTGCCTCATTTTAAAATGAGACACCCCAGATGCCATGAGCAAACAAGGGTCAGAACTATGATCTGGTATGAGTAACATCAATTCATTCATGATATTAAGCAACAGAGAATATAAGGGTACTAACTTGTTATTTAAGCAAATTTCTGCAATCAATTACTTTAACATAGTATAATTAAGTTGATTCAGGTATGATATATTCATTTATCATTCTTTCACTTGCATACATAATCATGCAAACATAATTATCTATTTGCAACCATTTCATTCACTGGAATCATCTTGGTTCCATACCATTCAACCTAAGAAATATCCATATTCCTATTTCTTCATTTACAGGTTGTAATATTCAATTTAAATCCCTGCCTCATCTGCTATTAAGGAATCACTGGGACACATTGCAATGAACTAATTCACATCATTGCACAAAGATCTCAGGGCTTAAACAAACCATGTGCCAACTTGCATACTTCAAATATGACAAGCATTCCAGCAGCCTTCTTGGCCTTCCCTTCCCTAGTTTATTTACTAGTGTATTGTCTTAAATTCTATCATCAAATATGCTAAGTGAACATGTCACTGCAAACATGGAAACATCCATAATTTTTCCTAGCATAATTCTCCTTAGAAATAAGCAGATAGTTATTTCCTAAATGGGGTCAAAATGTCTTGATCTTAGTAAAATATATGAACATTTTCAACTGTAAAAGAGGCATGGCATGTTATATTGATCTGCAAGCCTTTATGATTGATTCAGATTCAAGATCTGGTTCAATCATAATTTTAGCTTGTGGGTTTTTCTTTCTTTTTTTGATTTGATTAAGGGCTCAGCACTTAGAAAATTTCTATTGCACCCTTAACATTTTTCTTTTCAAGCCTCAGCACTTATACCAAGTATAATGCAGCTCCAATCATTTTCATAAAGTTTCCATGCCATAGATCTATAACAGCTGAGAGTATTCTCTATATAATTTAAGATCCTAAACTTTAACATTTATGAGTATAAATAAAACAGTATGATACTCATCCAAAGGCAAATGTCTCAACCAATCAAAGATCATCAAAATCATCCATATTAAATCATATCAGATTTAAAATAAGACATCCAAAAAGCATTGATGAAATCATATACATCAAAACCAGAAATACATAAATGGCAATATAAAAAGTGGCTGCCTCAACTCAGGTCTTAATGCCATGAACTCAGTGAGATTACTCACCTAAATATTTCCTCTTAATAATCCAGAAAATTCTTGTTTGAGTGTTTTCTCCTTCCTTCCAATATTTTTCTTCTTTTCTTATTTTTTTGTGCAGCCCGGGGTAAAGACAATTCTACTGCCTATTTATATGCATTTTTCCTCTAGGGTTTTGTTGAAACAGAATTCCAATTCTGTCCTGGCTAGCATCATGCATTTTTCATTCATAATACCCCGGCCATATTAACCAATTTAAAGGCTGCATTTTCTTTCTTTTACTTTTCAGAAAATGGCCATTCACCTAGTCATGTTAAAAGTGTGACTATTTTATTTTATTTTTCAATTATCCCTGAGAATTCTCCTTTGCTATTTTTGCCTATACAAGCTTATTAACTTGTATCACATTTCATGTCATTTTAATGTTATAGTTTTACCTGCTTATATATATATATATATATATACTTTTCAGTACTTAAAAAAAAAATATATATATTTGTACACATATCTTATCTAGGCTTATTTAATTTCTCTTTAATTTCAGAAGCATATGCACCTATATGTATACAGGTTAATATACATAATTTTCTCTTCTGGGTTTTAAATAAAATTTTTTTACTGATTTAAAGTAAAGCCTACTTTTCTTATTTTCTAAGATGATCCATATAATTCCAGAAATCAAATATCCATGTTGCCAAAAATCATGTTTGTATTGCTTTTCAATTCTTGTTTTAAATCCAAGAAATCTGGAGTTCTTCCTTGTGCCATTTCAGTGTGCACGTGCACACATATACTTGCACACTATTTATTCCAGAAATTTCACCATATTTAAATTTAAATATTTCAAAAATTAAATCATTTTTCAAAAATGATTTTTCACAAAATTTTGGGGTATTACATTCACCCCTCCTTTTAGGAATTGTGTCCTCACAATTTTTTTTTCTAACATTTATAGTGAGCATCTTTTTCTTTTCTGAAAACTTATCAAACATATGCATAAGCAAACAAATTCAACCATATCAACCATGCATAACAAAATTTTCCAGAAGAGAAAAAAAAAATTACCTTTTAATTTGCAAAAAGCTTAGGATAATCCATTCTAATCTTATCCTCTAACTCCCATGTGCAGTCATTAGGATCACTACTCCACTGGATCTTAACTAGTTTCAAGGTTTTGCTCCTTAATTTCTTTTCTTCCTTGGCTATAATCCCCACTGGTTCTTTTTCATAAACCAAGTCAGGATTTATTTGAATTTTGGTAGGCTCTTCCAAAATGTCTTCTTTATCATGTACCCATTTTCTAAGTTGGGACACATGAAAAACATTATGCATTGCTTTCATTTCCTCTGGTAGTTCTAATTTGTAAGCCAATGAACCAATTCTTTCCAGAATTTTATAGGGTCCAACATACCTTGGTGTAAGCTTACCTTGCTTGCCAAATCTCATGACTTTCTTCATAGGTGAAATCTTGATGAAAACAAAGTCTCCCACTTCATATTCCACTTGCTTTCTCTTCCTATCTGCAAATTTCTTTTGCCTATCTTGAGCTGCTGCTATTCTTTTTCTTATTAACCCAATTTTCTTTGTAGTTTCTTTAACATATTCAGGTCCAAGAACAGCCCTTTCTCCAGTCTCTACCCAGCATGTAGGTGATAAACATGGCTTGCCATATAAGGCTTCAAATGGAGCCATCCCTATGGTGCTTTGGTAACTGTTATTGTATGTGAATTCAGCTAGATGGAGGTGGTCTTCCCAGTTGCCTCCAAAGTCCAGTGTACATGCTCTCAACAAATCCTCTAAGACTTTGTTCACCACCTCAGTTTGACCATCTGATTGTGGATGGTAGGCAGTGCTTAAGCACAATTCACTCCCCATAGCCTCTTGAAAACTTTTCCAAAACCTTGAGGTGAAGATGGTATCCCTATCACTCACAATGGTTTTGGGTATGCCATGCAACCTTACTACCTCTTTCATGAATATTTGAGCCAATTTTGGAGCATTTCTTTCTGTTTTAACTGGGATAAAATGTGCTACCTTAGTTAGCCTATCCACTATTACCCATATACTTGTGTTTCCCTTCTTAGATCTAGGCAAACCATCTATGAAATCCATAGATATGTCCTCCCACTTCCACTGTGGTATACTAAGGGGTTGCAATAGTCCTGATGGCCTTTGTGTCTCTGCCTTGACTTGTTGGCAAGTCATGCACCTTGCAACATATCTGGCCACATCTGACTTCATCCCCTTCCACCAAAGATTTCTTTTCAAATTTTGATACATCTTGGTGCTACCTGGGTGTATGGAGTACTTACTCCTATGGTACTCATTTAATATTTCCTCTTTCAATTCTATATTTTCTGGAACACATATCCTATTTTTATTCCTCAAATATCCATTTTTATCAACTTGATAATTTATTACTTCCTCCCCTTTTGATATGAGCATTTTCTTTTCCACCATGTTTAGGTCTTGTTCCTGCATTTGCCCAATCTTAAGAAGTAAATCTGATTGCAGAGATATCATACTTAATTTTCCTTTACCTTCACCTTCTTCAATGGGCATCATTTGTTCCTCACTGTTTTCCTCAATTTCCAAATCAGTAAGTATAGACAAATCCCTAAACTCTTCCATCATCAACATGGCTACTTTGGCATGTTGTCTACTCAAGGCATCTGCAACTTTATTTGCCTTGCCTGGTGTATACAGTATATTTAGATCATAGGCAGCTAGGAACTCTACCCATCTATGTTGCCTCATGTTCAAATCTTTTTGTGAGAATAAATATTTCAGTGCCTTATGATCAGTGTACAAAATGAATTTGGCACCTAACAAATAATGTCTCCAAAGTTTCAAAGCATACACAACTGCTGCTAGTTCAAGATCATGGGTTGCATACCTGGTTTCATGTGGCTTTAATTGCCTAGATGCATAGGCTACCACCTGGTCTTGCTGCATCAACACAGCCCCTAACCCAGAGCCACTTGCATCAGTGTACACAACCAAATTTTCATTTCCTTCTGGCACTCTCAATACTGGTGCATTAATCAGGGCTTCTTTTATTTTGATAAAAGCTTGCTCACATTTTTCTGTCCATACAAAGGCTTGGTTCTTTCTAGTTAAATTGGTAAGTGGTGATGATATTTTTGAGAAATCTTTTATGAATCTCCTATAATATCCTGCCATTCCCATAAATGATCTAATCTCACTGATGGTGCTAGGCCTTTTCCATGCTTGGATTGCCACTACCTTGTTAGGGTTTACTGATATTCCTTTGGCAGAGATAACATGCCCAAGGAAATGCACTTCTTCTTTCCAAAAGGCACATTTTGAAAATTTTGCCTTTAAATCATTTTCCCTTAGTCTTGACAAAACTAAATGCAAATGATTTTTATGCTCTTCCACTGTCTTGGAATAAATCAAAATGTCATCAATAAAAATCAGTACAAACTTGTCTAAATAATCTCTAAATATTCTATTCATCAAATCAACAAAATATGAAGGAGCATTTGTCAAACCAAATGGCATAACCAAAAATTCATATAAGCCATATCTTGTGTTAAATGCAGTATACTTAACACTTGAGTCTTCAACCTTCATTTGATGGAATCCTGATGCTAAGTCTAATCTAGAAAATATTTTAGCTTCACTGAGTTGGTCAAAGAGATCATCTATTCTAGGCAATGGGTATTTATTCTTGATGGTTACTTTATTTAGTTCCCTGTAATCTATGCACATTCTCAAGGTACCATCATGCTTTCTTACAAACACTACTGGAGAACCCCAGCAGGAATTGCTTGGCCTTATAAATCCCTTGCCTTCTAATTCTTCCAACTGATTTTTCAATTCTTTCAGTTCACTTGGCCCCATCCTATAGGGTTTCTTGATTATTGGACTTGCTCCTGGAATGAGATTAATTTGGAACTCAACTGGTCTGTGGTGTGGAACACCCTTAACTTCCCCAAACACATCCAAGTATTCATTAACTATGGGAATTTCTTCAATGGTTAGTTCACTCAGATCTTTTTCTAAGTCAACTAAATGGTACAATTTCCCTTCCTTAGCTATTTCACATAGAACTGTGATTCTTTGGCCTCTAGAATTTTGCAATGATATGGTGGATGAGTCTAAATTAATTATGGCTTTAAATTGCCTTAACCAATTTACCCCCAATATAACTCCTATATTTGGGTAATTTAAAACATATAAATTGGAAATAAAAATATTTCCTCCTATGTTTAACTCCACATCCACACAATTCATGTTCAAAACACTAGAACTCCCTAGGGGACTTTGTACAAGCAATGGGGTTTCAACCAATATGCAGTTTAATTTTAACACTTTAACTAATTCATAGGAAATCAAAGAGTGTGTTGCTCCAGTATCATATACTACTGGTATGGGTATGGCACAAATGAGTAATGTACCTTCCACTTGGCCATGATTTTCAGCATCAATTTTCACTGCAGATTTGCCTTTTCCTTCCAAAGTTGCCAATTTCCCTTGCTGTTTATTCTCAGGACAGTTCCTCTTCATATGCCCCTCTTTCCCACATAGGTAGCATTTGAAGGCTCCTCCTTTTAACTCTGGGCACCTTGGTTTGATGTGTCCTTCTTTTCCACAATGATGGCAACCCAATTTCTTCTTAGTATCATTGGCTTTTGTGTCTTTACTCTTCCTGTTGTCTGCCTCCTCCTTCTTTTTATCATAAGGGTGATATCTTCCCTTATCCTTCTTGTTGTTGCTCTTAAAATTCCTATATTTCTCTCTTTCTTTGTCATGTTGTTCCAGTTTCAAAGCCAGATCAATTACTTGATCAAATGTTCTATCTGCATATGGTAGCATAGCTCTGCTAAGTCCTGGGTTCAGTCCTTTTATATACCTATCATTTTTGGATGCTTCATCTGCCACTAGCATTGCTCCATAGTTGGATAGCCCCTCAAACTTTTGAGTGTATTCAGTGACATTCAAAGTTCCCTGCCTAAGTTTGATAAATTCTTCAAGCAAAATGGTCTTGGCTGATGCTGGTACAAATCTTGCCTCCAACATCTCCTTGAACTGATTCCAAGTGATTTCATTTTCATTTCTTCCAGCTATGATCACCTCCCACCAGCTTAAAGCTACCCCTTTCAGTTGTCTAGAAGCTACTTGCATCTTCCTTTGGTCATCCAACTGCATGTCATTGAAAATCCTATCAAGTGTTCTCAACCATGCTTGAATTTCCATCACACTCTCAGTTCCTTCAAAACTCTTGCCTCCCAAATTGGAATAAGTCTTCAGTAGTTTTGAAAGCTCTTCATGTGGGTTCTCAGGCCTATGCCCAATTCCATCTCTTAAAACCCTCACAAATTCTTGCATATCAAGCATTTGAGGTGCACTGGGTCCTGCATTGTGATGAGATCCTCTTCCTACCATGGTCTGCTAACTAAATTCTGGGTAAATGGTATTAGTATATTATGAGTACTTCTATAATTTCTATTTTCTTATCTAAATTATTTCATCCAAAACAAACAGACATAATGCATTTCTATAATACTTAACAATCAATGCAACCTGGCTCTGATACCAACTGAAATGACCCTCCTATTTCCACCCTAATTTCATAAGGATTTTTTTTTTTACTTAGAGATGATATATAGATATATCATCCATTACAAATATGTTTTCCAAGGTCATTTTCTTTTTCCAATAAAGAAAATGTATCCAGGATCAAAATAACTTACCAATATAAATATATCAGTGTATATCTAATAACATACACATACATATGAAGATGTATGTGTTCTTCTTAATTAAGTTCAGAGTATATACTTTATTTTTTTTTGTACAAGAACATTCTGTTTGATTTAGATTTTTAGCAATTCAGATTTAATTATTGTATCTTGATTTTGGCCATAAAATCCACTGGAAACATGTACTTTAGTCTGTCATTATAATTAAGAAATGATCAAGAAATAATCAGTAGTAAACAAGCTTTTAATAAAGATGGTTGTGTTAAAGTCTGGATAGTATCAAATTCAGCATAAAAGAAAGTGGATCCTAAGTGAACACAAGCAACATCTAGGCGTAATGGAAACGCGCCTAACTTATACATGAAAGGTCACGAGTTCGAGTACTATGCTGGTCGGTTCAAACACAATTTTTGGTTTTTTTCTTTTTATTTTTCTCCTGTATGGTTAGAAATCTGATACCTACCTATATTTGTACATATATATTTAATTTTAGCCTATAACTTAACATACAAAACAATTCTTCTTACATAACTATTTTTTTTTAAAACCCATTCCTACACTGTTTTAAGAATTTATATTTATATTTTTGCCCAATTATCAACATGTACACAGGTATACATGTACATGTCAATATCTTTGCTCAGTTTCCAGAAAACTGAGTGAAACAATTGCTAAATGTACTAAGCTTTGAAATGCATCTTTATTTTCAAGATACAGTCTATCATGATCAACCAATACTTCATTTAGTTGAAGCTGGTTAACCCATGAGTCCTGTATATGCTACACACTAGTTCAAAACAATGGAGATACCTTTCATTGCATTCTGTCTGAAGCTTTTAGAAAAACATTTTACTTTTCTTAATTCAATTCAGAAACGAATTCAGACTTATTTACAAAGCATTTCAGTAAAGAGAAAATAAAATCCTTTTAAGTTTACTTCTTGCTAAATCCAGATTTAGTTCTAAAACTCAGTGCTCTGTTATGTCTCAAGATTAGCTAATACATATATAAATTATGCAAAACAGTAGCTCACATAATTGTATATTTCTTACCAGATTTTTATAGCTGATACTTGAGCATATTTCTCTTGTTTATGTTTCAGACCCTACTTCAAAAACAAATCAAACCTTAACACACAACAGTTTCAACAGACCAACAAATATAATCTCACACTTTACAGAACATAAGGGCAACATGATCACTAACCATAAAATATTCAATACATGACTGGAAATCTTAGAAACATAAAATTTTTCCTGAATACATGCATATATAATCAATTTAAGCTCTTATTGAAACTAGCTAGCATGTTCATTCACTCCTCCATAACAGCCATCACTTCATTTTTACTTAGTGCCAGGGTTACCTGAAAGAGCATGAGTGGCTGCCTCATTTTAAAATGAGACACCCCAGATGCCATGAGCAAACAAGGGTCAGAACTATGATCTGGTATGAGTAACATCAATTCATTCATGATATTAAGCAACAGAGAATATAAGGGTACTAACTTGTTATTTAAGCAAATTTCTGCAATCAATTACTTTAACATAGTATAATTAAGTTGATTCAGGTATGATATATTCATTTATCATTCTTTCACTTGCATACATAATCATGCAAACATAATTATCTATTTGCAACCATTTCATTCACTGGAATCATCTTGGTTCCATACCATTCAACCTAAGAAATATCCATATTCCTATTTCTTCATTTACAGGTTGTAATATTCAATTTAAATCCCTGCCTCATCTGCTATTAAGGAATCACTGGGACACATTGCAATGAACTAATTCACATCATTGCACAAAGATCTCAGGGCTTAAACAAACCATGTGCCAACTTGCATACTTCAAATATGACAAGCATTCCAGCAGCCTTCTTGGCCTTCCCTTCCCTAGTTTATTTACTAGTGTATTGTCTTAAATTCTATCATCAAATATGCTAAGTGAACATGTCACTGCAAACATGGAAACATCCATAATTTTTCCTAGCATAATTCTCCTTAGAAATAAGCAGATAGTTATTTCCTAAATGGGGTCAAAATGTCTTGATCTTAGTAAAATATAAGAACATTTTCAACTGTAAAAGAGGCATGGCATGTTATATTGATCTGCAAGCCTTTATGATTGATTCAGATTCAAGATCTGGTTCAATCATAATTTTAGCTTGTGGGTTTTTCTTTTTTTTTTGATTTGATTAAGGGCTCAGCACTTAGAAAATTTCTATTGCACCCTTAACATTTTTCTTTTCAAGCCTCAGCACTTATACCAAGTATAATGCAGCTCCAATCATTTTCATAAAGTTTCCATTCCATAGATCTATAACAGCTGAGAGTATTCTCTATATAATTTAAGATCCTAAACTTTAACATTTATGAGTATAAATAAAACAGTATGATACTCATCCAAAGGCAAATGTCTCAACCAATCAAAGATCATCAAAATCATCCATATTAAATCATATCAGATTTAAAATAAGACATCCAAAAAGCATTGATGAAATCATATACATCAAAACCAGAAATACATAAATGGCAATATAAAAAGTGGCTGCCTCAACTCAGGTCTTAATGCCATGAACTCAGTGAGATTACTCACCTAAATATTTCCTCTTAATAATCCAGAAAATTCTTGTTTGAGTGTTTTCTCCTTCCTTCCAATATTTTTCTTCTTTTCTTATTTTTTTGTGCAGCCCGGGGTAAAGACAATTCTACTGCCTATTTATATGCATTTTTCCTCTAGGGTTTTGTTGAAACAGAATTCCAATTCTGTCCTGGCTAGCATCATGCATTTTTCATTCATAATACCCCGGCCATATTAACCAATTTAAAGGCTGCATTTTCTTTCTTTTACTTTTCAGAAAATGGCCATTCACCTAGTCATGTTAAAAGTGTGACTATTTTATTTTATTTTTCAATTATCCCTGAGAATTCTCCTTTGCTATTTTTGCCTATACAAGCTTATTAACTTGTATCACATTTCATGTCATTTTAATGTTATAGTTTTACCTGCTTATATATATATATATACTTTTCAGTACTTAAAAAAATATATATATATTTGTACACATATCTTATCTAGGCTTATTTAATTTCTCTTTAATTTCAGAAGCATATGCACCTATATGTATACAGGTTAATATACATAATTTTCTCTTCTGGGTTTTAAATAAAATTTGTTTACTGATTTAAAGTAAAGCCTACTTTTCTTATTTTCTAAGATGATCCATATAATTCCAGAAATCAAATATCCATGTTGCCAAAAATCATGTTTGTATTGCTTTTCAATTCTTGTTTTAAATCCAAGAAATCTGGAGTTCTTCCTTGTGCCATTTCAGTGTGCACGTGCACACATATACTTGCACACTATTTATTCCAGAAATTTCACCATATTTAAATTTAAATATTTCAAAAATTAAATCATTTTTCAAAAATGATTTTTCACAAAATTTTGGGGTATTACACCCATTAGTTTTATCAACCAGTTGGAGTTCTCTTGCATCCCTTGAGTTGTTGCATTGTTCATATATGGTTATTCATAACCATTTTATTTTCATTATGAGCATTTCTAACATGTGCACAGGTGCACTCATTTGGCTCTGCATTAGATTTTATATTTGGGTTCATTTTGCCATGTCCAGTTTGTTATGTACATTCACTTGTGTACATAACTCATATTTACTTGATTGCAGCTTTATACTGCTGCCACTTACTAGTGCACTATTTGGTTCACGTTGCATTCACATGCACACTTGTCCATCATTTAGTTCACGTGTGCATTTGTATTGCCGTCTTCATGTACCTGAATACATGTTGTCACTATGCTTTTGTAGTTCAATTGTGTTATACTACTGCCTTTGTTCTCGAAATTGAAGTTTGCACTGCCTAGTTCACTGTCACACCCATGTATTGTCTCTCCTGTCCACTGTTTATCTTAGTGGCCTTCACTTCGGCTGGCATTAGAGTGTGTGGCCTGGTTGCTTGCTGATTTATCTTCTTGTGACTGTAATTTTGTTGCATTCTTGCCTGGCATTCACGTGATGCCACCTCGAAGTTTGCACATTGATAGGTTGTATTTCTATTCATGTTGTAGCTTCTCTTGTTTCTCTTGTGATATCTGTTGAGTCTGTTTCAATTGCCCTGTGTACGTCTCAAACCTGTGAGCTTGATGAGTTGCTTTGTCATAATTGTTTGCATCTGCAACATTGTTTCATCACTAAAGCCTTGATGCTTTGATGATTATGATTTCATTTGTGCATTCTTGTAGTCACTTGGGCTTGCTCTGTAGCTTGCCTTGACAATTGTATTTAGTTGTCATGTAATTCTTCTTGGCTTTGACATTGCCGAGCTTTTGCCCTTGATAGTATTTTGTGGTCTTCACTTTAGTTCACTGTCATCCGAACTGTTGCCACTGTCTTCTTTGTAGATGTATTCTGCCCTTGTCTTTGCAACTGTTTGCCACTGCAGTTCATCGTGGTGGTTGCTTTGTATTCGTTTATGTCTGCAGTTGCGTGTGTTTTGCAGTTTTCCTCCTGTTGGGATTTGTTTCCGAATTCACTTGAGTTGAATCCGGTACTTCGGGGTTTGACCTTGTGATCATTTGTGACTTTCACTGAGTTTTTGTGTATCCCTTTGCGATAGTGGCGAGTCAGTACACGCGTGCGTGTACTGCAGCCCTATCAGATTTGACAGTTTTAAATTGATGTTTCGATTTGCTGAATAGTTTCGTTGGTTAAATTCAATGCTTTGGAGTTGTATTCTGATTTGGATTGTTGATTCGTTGTTTAACACTGATTAGTGTTATATATATATATGCCGTTATCCAATTCTCGTATCGAGAGTTGGATATACGAGATTTCCGTGACTGTCATCTATTTGGTATTGATTATTATTGCTTCTATGCACTAATAACTGAGTTTGAATTAGACTGACCCGTGTATTATTTTCTTTTGAATGTAATACTCGGGTCAGACCCGAGTTATTTCAGGTTGTAGATTTCCTGCTTTGAGTTCCTGTTTGAGCTATGAAGACTTTCCACATCTTTTGGAGTAATTGTGTCATAATATAGGTTGATATGTATTCATGTATATTAGTTGATAATGTACGTGTATATATAACTTCCAGAGTCGACAATTGTAGTTGTATCATGTGTATTGTGTCAACTGTATTGTAACTGACATCAGTTATATATATGAGACTTTTGTTTTTATCTGTGTTCCGCATTCTTTGTGTATCTGTGTTGTTTTTATATATATATTGTCCTAAACCATTATGAACCATCGTAGCTTGTTTTATACTGGAATTGGGTATGTCGATGGGAGTGAATAAATAAGAGATGGAAAATTTAAAATATATACCACTCCTATCGAGGTAACCAATACTAGTGTAAGGCCAACTACGGATGGCCGCTCCTACCCAGCCTTATTCTTCATAATAACAGACAGTATTTCTTTTAATACTCTTTGTTATTGTGAGTATAAAGGTGGGGCGTTACAGTTGGTATCAGAGCTTGGGGTTTATGGACATAATATAAAACATAACTTGGATGGAACATGTGTTACAACTATTTGTCGATGTTTTCTTTGTGTTTTGAGTCAAAACTAAAGATTAAAATTTTTGATGAAAGTTTTTAAATATCATTATTTAAAAAAAAAGTGAATTTGTGTTCTGATGATTTGATTGATTTGAGTACTGTTTATCAGAGTGCGTAGCGGAAACAGTGAAGCTGTCTTCGCTAAGTACAACTGATAATCTATTTGATTTAAAAAAAAATTGAAATATGAAATTTAAAATTTCATTGGTTGTTTACATAGCTGTAATTATTTTGTTTCTTTGAGAATTTCGAATCCGAATTGAGGATTCGAAGAAATTACAGTTATGTGATTTTTGTTGAAATTTCCGCTGGCTTTCTTTTGTACTAATCATCTATTGATTAGATTTTGCTGTTTTGAATTATCTTCATTGAATATATATTCGAATGATTTCTTTGTTCATTTTTGTAGTACGTGCAAATTTGAGTTGCACGTTACTGCATTAATTTTACGTTGAACCGATGCTTGGTTATGAAACGTATTTTGTTGCCGTTACCTTTATAACGGGATTTTTACACTAGTGCTATGTTTTGAAGCACGGAGTTTAGTTGAAAATTTTAATGAATGAAAATTCACTGGAGTTACATTGTGGTGTAAATTATTTTGATGAGATTTTGACGTTTAAAAATTACTGTCGCTTTGGCTTCAGTAACCGTCAAATTTTAAAAGTGGGTTTTCAAGCGGTTATACCGCAATGCAGATTTGTGACCCGTTTTTACGGTATTTTGAGAAGTACAATTTCCTTATCGAAATTGTTACTAATATTGCTGCTTTAATCACGTAATTGGGAAATCGTTTTAAAATGAAAATTGTTTTATAAAAATTTCTAACAGTTTGCACTTTCAAAAGAAGAGGAAAGTAAGTGATAATCACTTATGAGATTTATGGCATTAAGACCCAAGTAAGGGCAACCAATTATTTTATATGAAAATCATATTATGATTTCTGTTAATCTTTATTTCTTTGAATAAATATATGATGATCATGAATGACATTTTGGTTGAATTTTTGGTTACTGTTTTGATTTGCTTTTGGCATTGACTAATTTTGTTTTAAAAATTGTTTAATCAATCATATAACCTGATTACAGAAATGAGTTTATGACTCAGTTTTTATAAGAAAATAATTTGATAAATTTACTGAGAAATATGGTATTGAATAATAATAATGGATTAGGCAGTATGAACAAAGAGGTTTATGCTCATGTCTAGTTCATTTAAAAAAAAAAGTGCGATCAAGCAGAAATGACTTTGAAATGGGTTGTAAAATTTGGCATGAAAGTTGGTATGTTTAGATATGATTTTTAAGGAAAATAAATTCCCTACTTATGAAATGAAGAAAGGATTACAAGAGTATTTCTGGAGTTAAAAAGAAAAATTCCTTAAATGAATAAATATGTATGGTCTCTAAATTACCAAGTAATTTAGGAGAGGTGCCTTGATCTACTCATCATCAGGTGGATGGTGGGTATGTGCATGACTTGTTCAAGTCCTGGAGGCCTCTGTGCAAAGGTTAACAGAATTGAGTCCTTTGCAATGCACACTTTGTGTTCAAAGGCAAGAGTTTGGACCATATAAAAATGTAAAATGGAACTGGAAAATAAGCTAGGCAATGTGAACAAATGAGGTTCATGCTTATGTCTAGATTGTTTTAAATTGGAGATGAACAATGCAATAAATTATTTATGTGCTGATTTGTTCAGATCTAAAGCTAAAATGTTTTGTAGGTTTTTCTCTAAAACCTTACCCTATGTTCACAATAGAATTGAGTATAAGAATTTTTATAGAATTCTCCTGGATTTGTTTAAGAGATCATGACATTCTTGAATATATGAGATATGCAAGTGATAAAACAAATTCTGAATGAGACAACTGGAGAAATGAAATAAAGCATTATTTTCATGAATGAAAGTATGGACAATTGAGATTTTCTGAAATAAGAAATGAGACTGGTCACTAGATTATAAAACTAATCTAGGAGAGAAGCCTTGATCTATTCATCATAAGGAGTATGATGGGTATGTGCATGACTTGTTTAAGTCCTATAGGCCTTTGTGCAAGGGTTAACAGAATTGAGTCCCTTGCAATGCACACATGGTGTTCAATGGCAAAGAGATATGACCAAATTAAATTGACAAATCGAGATTTAAAGCTGAACTATGGAATTAAAATGAGTTAATTTCATGAGAGTATGTGTACATGTATACTGTATTGAATAGTTGTTGATTTGAGAACTGATTATCGTTTTTGATAATCGAATATTTATTGATTTGAGATTTAATTATCGTTTTTGATAATTGAATAATTGTTGATTTGGGATTTCTGATTATCGTTTTGATAATTAGGCAATTGCTAATTTTGCTGATTGTAAGATTTTCTAGTCTCTAACTGATTCTAGATTATGTTGATTATATTAAATTGCTGTTTTGTGATTTCTGTATTCTAATTATCTAATTGATAATTGAATATTACTAACAATTGCATTTGTCCAGTTTTGTCGATTTCTGATTATCTATTTGATGATTAGATTTTGTGAGAATTTGTAAATTTCTTTTATGGAATTAAAAGTTTTCTTCGGTTTTGGTGTTCTCGATCTTTATTTTTCTAGCTTAACCAGTTTATGTTAGAAAAATAATTATTATTAACAACCTTAATTATGAAAATTGCGGGGACACAATTTCTATAAGGAGGGGAGTCTGTGACAACCCGGAGTTTTATAATGATTTATTTTCGTCCAATGACGATAAAAATTGTTGTTAATTGCTATTTGAAGTTTTAATTCGAGTTGAAATCCTTTTCAAAAATTTGGTTAAGAGTTCATGGGCTTTAAATTTAATCTTGGCCCATGGTGTTTCTTTGTTTTGATGCCGTGATAATCCAAGACCTGACCCCCATTTCACTGGGATTCGAAAACCCTAAACCTAAACTAACGAACGAAAATGGCGGCCTCCTTTCGTTCGTTCCTCTTTTCGAAATTTAGGCTTTGCAATCTGCAGTCGCCGCTTTCAGAGTTTGTCGATCGTTTGTCTTGAGCTCAGCTCGGTTGCTCCTTCTTCGTGGAAAAGGTGAGTGAATTATCACTCACATCTCTTTCAATCTTAGGTCGCTCGACTTCGTTAAGATGTTAATGCTTTTCTTGCTGTCTTGGTTCGATTCCTGTAGACCACGACACTTATTTTTGTTTGAAATCTGCAAACATGATTTTGGGAAATTATAATTTTGATGAGGATTCAATTTGATTTTGAGTTTGATGATTTTTACTTCACTCTCTGGCTTCATGAGTTTGCTGGCTTCGGCTTTGGCTTGAGATTTCGCTTAACTGTACTTCGGTACTCGATTCTAATTCGAGAATGATGTTTTCTCTTATTTTAACAAGATTTGAAGAAAAGAATTTAATACTTGACGTTCTCGGTTTTGATTTTGAGCTGGTTAATACCCTTGGCTATCAGTTTTGACTTTGATCTGTTACTTAACCTTGGCCATGTGTTCATCTGAGTGTTGTTAGCATTGCATCACCACTGTTGACCTTATCTGAGCATTGTTCATTTTTGATTGAGTCTGGATTTACATATTATGTCCCTGGCCATTCTTTGTACAACCTGTCCTGGATTACCATATTGTTGAGATAAGCTCGGGTAGTCTTCATTTAGGGTAGTCTGCACTGCTTCATGTTGTTGCTTGACCTGTTCCACTATGGTTCCATGCCTTGTGGTTGCATTTCATTCGTGTTTGTTGACACATTGGGCTTGTAGTTGGTGTAGCTCGCTGTCTTTGAACTTTGCTCGGTCATTTAAGGAGTTGGTTCTGCATTTTTGTTGTATCTGTACCTGTAGTTGTCTTCGGCTGCACACTCGATTTTGTGATGTTGGCCTGGTTCGACTTTTGCTATGTTATCCACTGCCTCTAGTAGCACTTTGATATTGTGTAGCTTTTGAATCATCCCTTACCTGTTGCATTTGCATATCACTGTAATTCCATCACTACACTGTTTATCTGCATATAAACTTGAGTTCTGACTTGATTAGATTTCGTGACTCCCTGGTTACTTGGTATAGTTCGAACTTGGTTCTGGTTATCTTCGACATTGGTTTAGATATTGAACTGTACTTCATTTGATATTCGGCTTCGATTTTGATTGTGAACTGCATATTATTTTACTTGAGTTCGTCTCTAGCCAGTTGTGTTCGTCCTTGACTTCTGTTTCAACTAGAAATTGCTACTGCGTTTTAGAACAGCAACTCGACATCGAGTCTGTTCAAATACTTACGGCTTTGATTTGCATTTTGGTATAATGTGGACTTTAAACTGTTCGAACCTGCTCTAGTTGGCTTTAGCATCCTTTTTTTTCACTGTCACGTTTGCAATTGAGCTTCTTTTGATCTTGCACTGCTTCATCATGTCGCTTGATTTGTTTCATTTGAGTAGTATCGTTTCCTTTGGTTCTCGAGTGAGATACATGCATACACTTTGTATAGTGCTACTGTCTTAATACTGTGCGCCTTTATGCCTTACATCCGGACTTGTTCCTCTGGTCTTGGAGGCTACTCCTTTGTTCTGTGATTATTTATGTCCCCTGAGATAAATTGTGTGGTATTACACTATATCGCCACGGTTGCAAGAAATCCATGTTCATACACGTAGCATGGTCGTTTGACCCATGAGTTTTATCAACCAGTTGGAGTTCTCTTGCATCCCTTGAGTTGTTGCATTGTTCATATATGGTTATTCATAACCATTTTATTTTCATTATGGGCATTTCTAACATGTGCACAGGTGCACTCATTTGGCTCTGCATTAGATTTTATATTTGGGTTCATTTTGCCATGTCCAGTTTGTTATGTACATTCACTTGTGTACATAACTCATATTTACTTGATTGCAGCTTTATACTGTTGCCACTTACTAGTGCACTATTTGGTTCACGTTGCATTCACATGCACACTTGTCCATCATTTAGTTCACGTGTGCATTTGTATTGCCATCTTCATGTACCTGAATACATGTTGTCACTATGCTTTTGTAGTTCAATTGTGTTATACTACTGCCTTTGTTCTCGAAATTGAAGTTTGCACTGCCTAGTTCACTGTCACACCCATGTATTGTCTCTCCTGTCCACTGTTTATCTTAGTGGCCTTCACTTCGGCTGGCATTAGAGTGTGCGGCCTGGTTGCTTGCTGATTTATCTTCTTGTGACTGTAATTTTGTTGCATTCTTGCCTGGCATTCACGTGATGCCACCTCGAAGTTTGCACATTGATAGGTTGTATTTCTATTCATGTTGTAGCTTCTCTTGTATCTCTTGTGATATCTATTGAGTCTGTTTCAATTTCCCTGTGTACGTCTCGAACCTGTGAGCTTGATGAGTTGCTTTGTCATAATTGTTTGCATCTGCAGCATTGTTTCATCACTAAAGCCTTGATGCTTTGATGATTATGATTTCATTTGTGCATTCTTGTAGTCACTTGGGCTTGCTCTGTAGCTTGCCTTGACAATTGTATTTAGTTGTCATGTAATTCTTCTTGGCTTTGACATTGCCGAGCTTTTGCCCTTGATAGTATTTTGTGGTCTTCACTTTAGTTCACTGTCATCCGAACTGTTGCCACTGTCTTCTTTGTAGATGTATTCTGCCCTTGTCTTTGCAACTGTTTGCCACTGCAGTTCATCGTGGTGGTTGCTTTGTATTCGTTTATGTCTGTAGTTGCCTGTGTTTTGCAGTTTTCCTCCTGTTGGGATTTGTTTCCGAATTCACTTGAGTTGAATCCGGTACTTCGGGGTTTGACCTTGTGATCATTTGTGACTTTCACTGAGTTTTTGTGTATCCCTTTGCGATAGTGGCGAGGCAGTACACGCGTGCGTGTACTACAGCCCTATCAGATTTGACAGTTTTAAATTGATGTTTCGATTTGCTGAATAGTTTCGTTGGTTAAATTCAATGCTTTGGAGTTGTATTCTGATTTGGATTGTTGATTCGTTGTTTAACACTGATTAGTGTTATATATATATATATGCCGTTATCCAATTCTCGTATCGAGAGTTGGATATACGAGATTTCCGTGACTGTCATCTATTTGGTATTGATTATTATTGCTTCTATGCACTAATAACTGAGTTTGAATTAGACTGACCCGTGTATTATTTTCTTTTGAATGTAATAATCGGGTCAGACCCGAGTTATTTCAGGTTGTAGATTTCCTGCTTTGAGTTGCTGTTTGAGCTATGAAGACTTTCCACATCTTTTGGAGTAATTGTGTCATAATATTGGTTGATATGTATTCATGTATATTAGTTGATAATGTACGTGTATATATAACTTCCAGAGTCGACAATTGTAGTTGTATCATATGTATTGTGTCAACTGTATTGTAACTGACATCAGTTATATATATGAGACTTTTGTTTTTATCTGTGTTCCGCATTCTTTGTGTATCTGTGTTGTTTTTATATATATTGTCCTAAACCATTATGAACCATCGTAGCTTGTTTTATACTGGAATTGGGTATGTCGATGGGAGTGAATAAATAAGAGATGGAAAATTTAAAATATATACCACTCCTATCGAGGTAACCAATACTAGTGTAAGGCCAACTACGGATGGCCGCTCCTACCCAACCTTATTCTTCATAATAACAGACAGTATTTCTTTTAATACTCTTTGTTATTGTGAGTATAGAGGTGGGGCGTTACAATGTGCGGATGCGAATGATTGAAAATATTGGGATGTTACAATAGGTTAAACCATCATATCAAACTATTCGCATTTAAATCCATTAAATATAAAGCATAACAGTTCCAACTTAAACAGTTTGAATATTGAAAGTAGTTTATATATTGGAATAGTTATACATCAAAAATAGTTTATATTTAAAAATAGGTTATAGATTAAAATAGTTTACATATTAAAAATAGTTTAAATATTAAAGTATATATATTGTTTATAAATTTAAAATAATATATATTACAATAGTATATTTATATTTAAAAGGGTTCACATCGAAAATAGTTTCAAATTAGAATTGTTTCTTCAAATTTCACAAATCAATTCAAATCAACTTTAGTTCCAATTTTCAATTTAAATCAATCTCAGTTCAACTATTTCATTAAAAAAAGTTAAAGGTTCAATTCAAATTCTCATTAAAACCATTTTTAATTTATATCTATTTCAAATTCAGAGTTAAACTTCAAATTTAAAGCACTTCCAATTCAATAGGTTTCAAAGTTTAAATATTCAAACAATTTACAATAACTCAATTTGATAAATTTCATTTATATTTCAAAATTCAACTTTAATTTTGTTTAAATTTGAAAATATTCACTTAATCATTTTTAATAACATTTAAATAAAATCTCAAATTTCAAGTTTAAATCAAAATTAAATATCTAACTTCAATTATATATAATTGAAATTATTCACTTAATCACCTTTTTATAAATATTTAAGTAAACTCTCAAATTACGAATTTAAATCAAAATTTAATATTCAGTTACAATTTTATTTAAATTTGAAATATTCATTAAATCACCCTTATAAAAAATCAAGTTTTTGATTTATAAAATCATATCTTTAAAAATCTTAAAGTCAATAAGTTTCAAATCAATGCTTATTTAAATTCAATTCTTAATCCAATTAAATTACGAGTCAACTTAATTTATCTTTCCAACCTTAATTTTATTAAAGTTATTACAAAAATCTATTTTAAAAATATTAATATAAATTGTAAATAAATATTTAAAACGTATTATACATATTAGTTAAATTAAATTCTTATTAAATTTTATTATATTAATTATTATTAAATTAAATCTTATTTTACTAAATATATTGTATAAAATCTTATTTATATATTTAAATAATAATAATAATAATAAAATTATAAGTAACTAAAAATTTATATTTTTCAAAACTTAACTTTTAAATTTAAATTTTCCAAATATATATTTTAAAAATCTAAATTTTACACATATATTAAAAATAAAATAAAATCTTTATATTATATTTTAAAAATCAATATATTTTAAAACAAAAAATATTTCCCCTTTTTCAAAAATTTGGAAATCATTTAAAATAGTCCAACGGTGTCCGTATATAGTTTTCTATCCTATGGTCAAGTGATACGGGTATTTATCATTTCAATCCACAATAATTTAATATTTTACGGGTATATATCATTTCAATCAACAATCCCAAAATTCAAAATCAATAAAATCGCTTGGGTTTATCATTTCAACCCATAACGATTTTTCCTAATCTATAATATCGTTCGGGTATGTATCATTTCAACCCATAGGGATTTCTAAACTAACATTGAACTTGCAATGTGAGAACAATAAAATAATAATATAAAATGACTTACATATTAATAGCATGCATATATCATCATTAACAATTTAAACATAACATATATAGCAGATTATGGTGTCATATGTCAATCATAGGTGAACAATTTAAATAATAACATATTATATTCAATAATTTAATTACTAACAAATTAAATTTCAACAACACATTTCTATCGTCATTTCATTTGAATTAAATTTACTAAATATAAGAATGTTAATCGTGAGTGATCGCTCACCTTTCGCGGCTATGGAAAACAACGAGAACGAAGAAGGTGACACAGATACGCGCACGGAATAATGACAAGTCAACGAACTGCTGTAGCAAATTCGACATCAAAGAAACAAAGCAAAACCAGCTTTAACTTGAGATTCAAACATATTACATAATATATATATATATATATATATATATGTATGTATGTATGTATGTAATATATAACAAATCAGGGCAAAGATTCAACATATTACATTATATATATGCAATATAACAAATCAGAGTGAAGCAAACCTAGAGTGATCGGCGAGATGGCTGTAAGGTCGGTGGGAGTGGCTGCGCACAGAGGAGTTGCTGGTTGCGGGGTTGAATGCTAGGTAATGGCCAGCGGAGAAGGACGGGCTAGGTTGGAGAGTGGCAACATACGGCAACTTTTGATTGATGTAAATATGGGCGGTCTTTGCTGTTGTGTGGATGCGGCGGAGGAAGCAAGGCTAGGGGCAGAGACTGTCATGGTGAGGCTGAGATGGGCACAAGGCGAGACAGTTTTTGGGTTGGAGGGAAAAGATGGCTGATGGTGACTGGAGCTGATGGCTGCTGTCGAATGTAATGGGATTCAGTGCTGGTTCGGAGCAAGGGGAGGATAGGCGGGGTTCGGTGGAGTGCCGATGCAAGCTGGAGGCAGATGTGGTCGGGTTGGAGATGATGGGGATGGATGTGGTCATGTGTATGGTGGAGGAAGGTGTTTGAGGGGAACTTCGGCTGTGGTGGTGTGGATGGAATGGAGGGGCTGTTGCAGCTGCTCGGCAAGTAGGCACGGTGGAGGAGTCTCGGCTGTGCAGCATGAAGAGGCAGGCTAGGGCGAAGGTTTGTCATGTGGTTGGGTTTCGATGGTCGGAGGGAGGGTTATGGGTGATGTTGTAGTCAGCTGGAGGTCAGGGGAGGAGCAGTGCAAACACCGTTAGAGGATGGTGGGCCGTGGTGGATGATTGCCGTAGTCAGGTGAAGGGAAGGGCATGTGTGGAGATGGAGATTGTGAAGGTGAGGCCGGTTGTGTTGCGTGCTAGGTGAAGTTCTGGGTGAGGAGCAAAACAAATTCGAAGCAGAGGTGAGCAGGTAGGCTAGCAATCTTAAGGAAAGAGAATGAGCAGACACGTGAATGAATATATATCGATTTCTGTATTATATTATTTCTCAAATGAAACTAGAGAGAAAAGAATGGCAACCGATAGCAAATATATTTGAAAAGTTGGAATAACAAAAGACCAATATTAAATTCTAGGAATTACAAAGGTCAGTGGCCATTCATTTCCCACGGCTGGACAATTGAATATACATAAGGAAAGCCAAAGGGCTCAAAACGGGTACCGATACGACTGACCGTTTCGCAGATTTCACCCCAATGCCATACCTGACACTGAAATACACAAATGAATATACTATGGAGATTAGTATGACGAGACGAACAAAATGGTCACAAATATCAACAATATGATCATCCTATCAAAAGTCGATATTAGCTGCCAAAATGCTGCTAAACCGCCAAAAATATGATAACTAGGGCTAGAGCAGTCCAAATTTGACGAAACGAAATACGACGTCTCACTCAGAAAATGATTTAAAATTTTATTATATAAAATATTCAGATTTCAAAAATAATTTTATTTTCATCAATTTAACTGATTTTAAATTTAAATTGAAAATTTCACAACCAAACAAACTTACATTTTTTCCAATGAAAATCTGCCATTCGCTATGCTTTAATAGATGCGTACCAAATATCAAATTTTCATTGTCGAATTATATTATATAATTTCATGAAATCTTTTGTTAATTACGTTATTTAAATTGTTAAAATTTATGGGTCGTTACAAAACGCAAGAAAGAGGCCGGTCATTAATAAGAAGAATTCAAATTAAAAGCTAGAGAATCAAGCTTAGTGGAAATCAATCTCAATCCATTCTCCTTATCTTAATCAAGGTGAATAATAATTCCATCTTTATTTTGGTTTTTATAATCATATAATTTTGGATTTAAGGTAAATTCGTTTTTATGATATATTGGATGACGATATGCTTGATTTATAATTCATACGGTTTCAACAAGATTGTTTAAAAGAGGTTAAGTACGGTTTTAGGGTAAAACTGAGATTTAATGATGTTTAAATGCCATAGAAAATTTTTTGTTATGAGAAACATAATTTTGGAGTTAGGTTTCGATTTTGATAATTTTCCAAGCTATGGAAAGATTATTATGAATTTTCAAAGGAAAATATGGTTATTTGGATTTATAAATTTATTATGAAAATTATATTAATAATTTGGGTTTGGAATTTTGATATGTTAGATAACATGTTTAAAGTGAATTTCTGGGGATTTTTCCATAGTGATTTGCTATGCAAATTAAATTATTTTAGAAGAGGGAGTTCTTCGTAAAATTGGTTTTGTTTAATGGAAGGGATTAATTGATTAACTTAACCATGGTTTAGATCTGAAACTAGCGACAGTTATTTTGGAAAAGAATTTGAAAAAGTTAAGGAAACCAATCCGGTTTTGACATGTGGTAGGTTAGTTAGAGAAAAATTTACTTTAAGAAGAACTAAACCAGGTTTACTCATGAAAATTTGTTCCGCCTACTTTGGGAAGTACCTTTTGACACAGAATCTTCCGCCTTCATCCTAGTCAAAACTTACTAAGCCGAAACCAATACACAAGGTATAACAAAGATGGTACACAGTGGATTGGAGGAAGGCGAAAGGTAAGGTGTCGAAAGCATAGCTTCCAAAGGAGTCAAAACCTTGGTTTGTTTTTAAAAAGAAGAGCACCTGCCTTTGTTTTGTTTTATCCTTCGAAAGGGTCGAAGCATATGGTTTCTAAAGAGGTTTTAATAGGTTTTAAAAGGGTTACCATTAACTTAAGTTTGCTTTCGACTAGGTTCCTTTACTTATGAAAGAATGTTTTGAAAGAAGGGGTTCCGACCTAATCGAAACCCTGCTGCCATTCTTTAACCTTTCGATGGTATTGAAGATATCAATGGTGTTGAAAGGTACTTTGTTTTATAAGTTTAAGCCACTTCCTGTAGCTTTCAAAAGGTGTTAGGGGTTTCGAAGGCAATGGTTTCGAAATGGGTTTCGACACCAACCTTCTAATATTTTACCCAGATGTTTTATGCTTTCGAAAGAGATGGTGTCGACGCCATCATGTTTCCCCTATATTTTTATATGATAAAGGATGGTTTCGAAAGAGATGCTTTCGCCTATATTCACTTTAACCCAAATAATATTGTTTTAAGTATAAACCCAATGGTTTCAAAGGGAGGACTTTCAATGATTTCGGAAGGATTACTTCCAATGGTTTCGAAAGGGGGACTTTCAATGATTTCGGAAGGGTTACTTCCAATAGTGTCGAAAGGGGTACTTTCAACTGGTTTTGAAGCTATGCTTCTAAAGTGATATGTTAATACTATAATATAATCAAAAGGTTTCAAAAGGAAGGTTTTAAAGTATTAAAAGGCAGGAGCCTAATGTTTTGAGAGAGATTTTAATGCTTTCGAAGGAGGTCATCCTATGAAGTCGAAAGCAAGGTTTCGAAGGTATCGAAAGGTTATGTAATCCAAACTTATTTTTAAAGGGAAAACCCCATGGCTAAAACTAAAGGAGTTTTGTAATGGTTTTGAAAAGAAACTTTCTTTGATAAAATAATAGGTTAAAGGTATTAACCATGTTTTATATTAAACCTATAGGAGTGGTATTGTTATGTTATTATGATTGCTTCTTTAAATATAAATATATTCACATTATAAGTGAGCCATAAGTACATTATAAGTCCTCTTTTAGATAAGTTATGGAAATTTACAGTGTTAACATTTCCATTTAGAGGATGTAATTCTAATGTATTAAAATACAAAAATCCCTTAGTATAAACCAAAATATTATAAGTGAAGATAATAACAATAATTCAATCATAAATCTAGCATATGCGATAAGTTAGAAAATAAACAATAAGGGAAGAAGTATATATGAAGCAACAAAATGAGAAAGTAAGAAGATTATAGTAATTAAAGGAAGACGGTAATATTTAAAAAAGGAATAGTATAATACACTTAATAGTATCAAGTAGAAGTTAAGTAGTAAATAATATTTAATATACTAAAGTAGAAGTAAGCGGTAAATGACATTAAATTGGCGTAATTGACAAGAAGCAATTAGGTAAATAACTAAATACCAACATTTGAACAAAGGAGGCATAGTAACTAAATAAATTTATGTAGCCTCAAGTATGTGTTTATGACGTGTATGAATTACTGAATTTAGTCAATTACTTAGAGTAATTAAAAATGACATAGTCATTAATATGGGTTAGAATGCGAGATCAGTAGTATTACACAACAAAAGTCTACCCACCTTAAAGGGCTACCAA
Organism: Allium fistulosum; assembly: GCA_030737815.1. Classification (NCBI taxonomy): domain Eukaryota; kingdom Viridiplantae; phylum Streptophyta; class Magnoliopsida; order Asparagales; family Amaryllidaceae; genus Allium; species Allium fistulosum. Next base: position 797,967,784 of record CM060903.1, on the reverse strand, counting down.
CGGTTGTGTATACATTTGTCAGACATCATCAACTGTAGTACATTCGTGTATAGGCAAGGGAATATGCCAAAGTAGGATGGTTTGCCCTGCTCGAAGTGTTAAAGGGTGAGTAGAGTCTCCTTTAACCTTTTAGGGGGTCCATTTTAAGTAACCAAACAAGCATTTCCTTGGTTGCATTAGGCAATCTAAATATGATGTTGAGCGTAGACTAGGCGCAATGATAGTGAGGTTGGTACCATATATATGAGGAGTAAGAGCTATTTACATAGGTCATGGTCATCATCAGTCCTGAACGGTCAGCAGAAAGACAATGGTTATGCCTATATGGACTACACCTTCTACTAGTGTAGATCACATTTAGTATATGCACCGCCTCATAGTTGTTCATTAGTTTGTTTATTATTAGGAGGCAACGCTAGATAGCCTTTTAATGGAGGTCTTTCAAATATGGGATGGATTATGGCTAAATAGTTGTAATGTCATTATTAGGCACTACGAGAGTTTCTTGGTATGCACAGCAACAAGTACATGATGCAGCATTGACGATGTATCCTGATGACGTGTTGAGTTACAGATGCTAGTGGGGAAAGTATCTTGGTCTAAAGGGGGATTGTGTTATTTCTATGTGTATATATACGCATGTAGTTACTATCTACCTCGAGTAGAAGGGGCGTATCGTACGCGTACGTGAAGTTAATACGATTAAGTAAAACAAAAAATATAACATGTAATGAAAGGCAATCGACATAAACTGGTGTTATGTATAAAGTGTGTAATTTACCAATCACCAAAACCTTGTTCTGACCCACTCCTCATTACAACCCATAGGATAGCTTTAGAGGGACATGTACTAGTATAAGGCCGAAAGAATGGAAGGACAGATTTCCTTATACACGCTCGACAATGACAAGGGCACTAGAGATCAAAGGTGTCAACCTTGGTCAGTAATCATATATTTTATTATATTTTACTATTCCGCCATGAGATTTATCGATAGTGCTCTGATATACTTTTGTTTATTTATAGAATACCAATACCAATGATTCAAACTTTGGCGAACATAGGTTTTCGATTTAGTGAAAATTCAGGCCCACTGAGGTGAGGGTTGTTACAAGCATGCCATATAACACTTATTAGTCACATCAAGTTAAGAAAATTGTTTTTTTAAAATATACCAAACATTATTTATGAAATAATGTTTATTTTTCATTATTGATTCAAAAATAGACATAGTTTCGTTTCAATATGAGTATTCATTATAAAATAAAACTATAATAGTAGTATGATGCATTGAAAAAAACAAAGTATCTAAATTATTTGCAGTTATTTTGGAATTATGGACTAAGCCAAAGGTTGGAGAAATAATTCTTTGATTATATGATTACAAATCATATGGTACTAGTAAATTATATCTCAAACAATAAAAGGGAATGCACCCATTTAGTGAGAGCAATCATAAAAGTTGATAAACTCTACGGATTGATACTTATATATGTATGTAATAGAAAGTCTATTAAATCCAAAATGGTTCTAAGTATTTAGTCGTATTCACTGATGAGTTATCACAAATAAGAACATTTGTATTTGATATACATGTAGTATGTCTACGATCGGCTCATAGAATAGAAGTCGGAAGTAAATTAAATAACGTTCAAAAGAGAATAAAATGGTTTGATTTGATCGAATATGTGATTATATTGGAAAGACTTCCGAACGTAGCTAAAATGAATAAAGATTCAACGTAAAAACTCACTCTTTCCTATAATGCATTATGATGTATCAACAAGGAGTAATCAAATTTTACTAAACAAAGTACGATTAATTATCACTGAAGTTGAGTTAATTTCTTTCTGTAAGATCATGTACTTAAGAGTAGTACATAAAGTTAAAATTAATTTCATCTAAAGAATAGTTTATAAAATCATACAAGATAAAGATTTATTAGAAACTCCAACATATCATATGCTAAGGAGTTGGTAGGTTCTGTGTGTCAAAGGTTACACGTAATAATTGTATATAAGGGATCTTAAATGAACAGCCCCAAAAAGGGTTTGGGAACGATTGTCATTGAATCAACAATTTATGTTTTGAACGTAAGTTTTGTAAACTAAAAACCAAATCAGTTTTATATATAAGGTAATTAATAAAGTGTTTATCAATACTTATTCTATTGGATTGAGAAACAATTGTTCTTTCATGAAAAACCAACTTCATAGAAAAGGAGTTTCTTTGAGAAATTATTGATATTAAAATGGATTTGGATATGATCCAAGATGAAACTAGTTATGTAGGATGAAATGAAATTAGCCTAACCTAAATGAACACATCGCATTAAAGTGTGTAATAAGTATTCTCACACATTGAGGATAAACTATGTGTTTCTTATTAATGTCAAGAATAGATAATCCTCGATTGTCAATTAAGCCATTAAGAGTACCGACTCTATGATACTGTATGATGCACAAATCCAAAACGGATATCAAGTACATTATCAAAATATGATTTTGGTAGTTTTACCAGAAGGGTTATGATCCATTGGCCATGAATGAGTCTTCAAGAGCAAGACTAATGCATTTGGAATATAATGAGCAATGTTGATAAGAATAACATCACAAATTTCAATTGTTGAACTTTGCATAATAGGTTCGTTATTCAATGTGCTCAAGTTAGTACATATTTACTCACAAAATTATTGCTTGGTATGACTTTATGTTTTGGTACATATGCGTTGAAATGGGAAATTCAAAATAATAAATTAGAATTGACCATTTGCACATAAAAACCAAAGTCTCAAAGTCAGTGGGGGAGATATTGAGTTTGTGACTATTGGATATGGTCCAAGAATAATAGGAAAGTGTCATTGGACATGCATTAAAGTTGAACAAATGTTTTGATAGAAATATCAAATAGTTTGATTGTTAGCTGAAATGTAGAGGAATCATGTGTTTATAAGAAAGAAATTTAAAAGATACATATATATTTCTTAACCATAAGTAAACAACACATTGTTGATTGTTAATGATGCACTTGTATTAAAATCGGCTTTAGTTGATACTTGACTTTGGATTTGCAAAGGTTGTTTATGATATCGTGATTTTTTATGTATTTGATACATGAAGCAAATATCAAATTCAAATTGATATCAATAAATGGTTATTTGTGGTATTCTCATGTATTTGTGAAATATTAGAGAATTGTTTACATAAAAAATGAACTCCTTATGAAGGAGTGTTCGGACTCAAACTTCATAAGTGATATTGAGTATAATATGTCAATAATAAATTCAATTTAAGAAGCTTTAAGTTGGAAATGTTCCAAACAAAACGTTGTGGTCGATTCAGTGAAAAGGTTGCGTGCATCACTTTGAATAGCTCCATAACAAAAGCGAAGTATGTATATATATATATGCATAAATTTATTACAGAGCTAGGGGTGATTCCATTTATTAAGAATACCAATCATTTTTATATGATAACAATGTAATAATAAGAGCTCACTAGAAGTTGAGAAACATACTTCGAATAGTTCCACATGATAAAAGTAGTTTATCAACATCGGAGAGAGTCGATTGACAAAGTATATAACTAAATAAACAAAGCAGATCCATTCACAAAAGGTCTAACTCGATCAGTTCTCATCAAACTAATTGAAGTGATGGGATAAAGATTCCATAATTGACCCCAAATATAAGTGAGAGATTGATAGAGTTAGGGATATGCCTTAAGTGAAGTTATGAAATTTGTTACAAATATTTAACTTGATAACCAATCTTGTTTGAAATAAAATGTGTTTTCTTTCTATTATATACTTGATATAATGAGTTATATTAATTAAATAAAAGCATTTTTGACAAAAAATCCATAAATGGTATGTTTTTTAATAATAGTTACAAGGTGTTGTGACCATGAGTAATTTATCACAATGAAATTAAACGCGTTGTTTTAAATATTTCTTGTCAAGATGTACCGAGACTAGATATTGATATATCCATTGAGACTGCTGTACGTAACGCCATTCAAATATTGGGTAGCGTATTACTCATGACTGCTGGTGCACCAAGGGGTAACGTATTGATAGGTATTGTATAACTATGGAATGACTCACTATTTATATACTATTGGTGCTGGTGGTATAGGGCGGTCATCAAAAAAATTAATTTAATTAATCAATAATTATGAAATATTAATTGTAAAATTTTATTTTATTTATCGGATGCCATTAGTATTTAGTAAATTGCGTGTATAAAAGTTATAAACGCGCATATTGATATACGATATCTGTAGAAAGTTTAAATTCGATTTAAAATGAACAAATACTAAAATTGGCTTTAAATATATTAAAATTTGTGAAATATTAATCATTAAAATATTTCTTGTTTTATTCATTTGATTTCCATTAGTATTTAATAACGTGCATGCATAAAAAGTTAAAAACACGCACATCGATATACGGTATCGATAAGAAATTTAAACTAGATTTAAATGGAGATAATACTAATTGGATTTTGGAAATTATTTTGGCCCAAAGCCCAATTTGATGGCCAGTTATGATGTAGAGAAGGAGAGGAGTTTCTGAATTTGAAAGAAGGGGCAATATTAATTAAAGGAGAGAAAAGGACCATATCTTTATTACACATTTATTTCCTCCTTTAATTATATTTTCCTCTGTCATTTTCTTCTTTCTCTACAGAAACTATAGGCCGAATTTTCATGGTGGAAAGCTTCAAAAAATCCAAAATTTTATTAAGCAAAATCAAATATAAATAAGTGGTTATTTTTTAATTGCTGTAGAAATAAAGAGTGATCTACAAGTTCTAGGAATTGTTCATTCATTCGAGGTGTTTCTCCTGGCTTCATCCTAAGATAATTCTATATATTTATATATTTTTTAATATTATTTACATCCCCTTAATTCTCTTTCTCTCCCTTCTATTCATGTGTGAATTTGGATTTTGATTTGAATATCTCAATACCCTTTTTTTCTCAACTGCATATTCTTATCGTGAAAAAAACTTTGTTATATCCTTTGCTATTTGTTTTTATAAATAATAATAATTTCATTTGTCTCTTTTTTATATGTTTATTTATCTAGTTTTTTAACCTAGATCTTGATCTTCTTATCACGAATCTTTATATGCCAATGTCATTTGGTTTTATTATTATTATAAAAAAATTAAATTTTGGAACAATCTTTTTAATAAGTCTATTTTATACTAGATATTTAGATTTGATTGTTTACATATAAATTGCTCTATGAATAAAAATTTGAAATAACCGCACTAATTAATACATGATTTAATTATCTTATGTTTGAATAATTTTGAAACAAATTAAGTGTGACAACTCGCACCTCCCGACACACCGACGGTGACTTTTGGACTTGGGTCGGTGTCGAGAAATATGAGCTATCGAGGTTTTTAAACATTACAATAACTAAAGATATACATATATGATCTAAGATATCCTACACTTTTAGAACTCACAGTGGAAGACAACAAAATATAAATACATAATATAAAAATCGCAGAAAATATCTCAAAACATAGTCTCGGAAAATAGTACAAAGTCAAATCAAGAGCACACAAAAATACGATACATTGTCTGATAAGTACTAAGTGTTGAATACGATAGATAGTTACATGGAGAGTAAAATAAAATGACAAGCAACTCCAATGATTAGCTCGCTTCTCCACATACTAATCATGGACCTATCACCTGCTGCCCTGTCCACTTATGATAGGAAAAAGACAGGAAAAGGGATGGGTCAGCAAAATGTCTGGTGAATGAGTACATCATTAATATATGGTGATCATACGTAGTTGACATTAATAATACTTTATCTGGCCAAACGTGTCCTAAAAGTGTTCATGAATTACTTTTTCACTTTACATAAGGGGTTTAACTTAATACACACCTACACTAACTAAGATTAAAGAACTAATCGAACATATGGACAACTAATTATCGCTTAATAGCTACTGGAACTTTTCCGATATTGGGTTATCCTATAATTTTCTTTATGGGACTACATTTCTCACATTATGACTAGCATAACTATTCTTGTAACAACCCGTACCTTAATGGGCCTAAATTTTGAAAAAAACCAAAACCCAAGTCCATCAAAGCATGGATCGTTGAATTTCGTACCTGCAAATAAGCATGAGCATTATCAGAGATTGATAGAAATCTAAACTCACAGCGGAAACAATAATAGGATAAGAATACTGTTTATGACTACTACCTTGGAATTAACGGTATTCCTTGGATAACAGGTTGTCACATCAACATTGAGCATGAGAGAAAAGAAGAATTCTTTGACAATAAAGCACATCCAACTCCAGTGACCTGTTCCTCTAAATCTATCATGTGGGTTGTAATGAAGAGGAAATCAGAATAATGTTTTGGTGATTGGAAAATCTATAAACTGTCCATAACATAAATTTATACTGATTAGTTTCCATTTAATAGTTATGTCTACTAAGATTAGCAATTCTAACCTAACCTTGCATTGCACATAGATTACTTATCTACCCCTTCCCAAGGTATAAAATACCGACGAAGACTTATCAACCACCCCATACTTCCAAACCCATTTGCCGCATAATGCTTCTAAATATGAAGCGTGTTTCTATAATCACAACAAAATACTTTTTAAAAAGAAATAGGCTGACTCTGCCATTTAAGACCTCAATCAAGATAGACCCCGTCATGTAAGACCTCTTCCCATGGTGGTTTTCTAACAATGTTGTCAATGGTCGGTGGGTTCTAGCTACAAAGACCTCTAACCACTATTTAAGGCTTCAGACATTTAATATCCAGCTATTATCGCGTCTATCGCCAATAAAATCGTAGCCATGTAAGAGACAGTACCCAAGTCACTTAATACATTTAAAAGAACTAGGCGGACTTCTAACCATTTAATAACTACATTCTAGGCAGGTCCAACATCATTTAATACCTATCCGCAGGCGAACTCCTCACTGGTATTATCTAGGTGACATCGCTTGGAATCTCACTAGGTTAATACTTCTTTCTAGGAGAGAGGCGAACCCTTAAATCAGTCACTTAATACCTCAAACCCGGAGCAAACCCGTTTTGAGATATCCACTATCACTCTTAATTATAAATATGGAATTTTGTTGGGTTACTTCTTTCGATAGGGAAGCGGGCCCTTAAATAACCACTTAATACCTAAACGCTAAAGTAAACCCTTTTAGAGACAACCTTATTTATTTGAAATCTCACTAGGTTACTTATTACTTCCTATTAGGAGAGAGGCGGACCTACAACCACTTAATACCTCAAACCAGAAGTGAACGCCTATGAAGATACCCCTTACTACTCCTAATTCCAAATTGAGACCATTTAATACTTTTAAATTAAGAAAATAGGTCCAAACTCTCATGCTGTAACGAGTCCTATTATTTGTGATATCTCATATCAGTAATAAGTGCACACGACTGCTGGTAGCCTCAAAGTGAAAGACAATCTTTTGTTAAGTGACTCTACTGACCTCACATCACTAACCTACTAAGTCCAATTAACTATCCTAAGTCTTTACTTATATTATCCTAAGTAGACATTGGACATAGCTTACCAGTTCCCTTTTTATTGAAGGCAATAAGATTTACCTCAAATACTTATCTACCTATAAATGCCCTTTTAATGCTCATAAATGTCAATTTGTCCATAAAATCCTAACGGACATTTCCTAAGACATTTATGTGTGATTACTAATTTCAAATTAGTAACATTTATAACTATTCCATAATTATTAATTTAACTTCTTTATTTATCAGTCCCATTAATCCATTTACCCTATCAAATTGTTGCAACTCCCATATTTATTACCAGTTATTTCTCATTCATTGGAGTTACAACCTTTTAAAATTCTTTTTCATCAATTAGTTACCCTAAACGCGAATATTATGAGTAAGCGTCATTATTAACTAAGTTTTATTTTAGGGACAGTTTGGCACAGGTCCCTAATAAGTTTCAAAATACACAAAAACCTCAATAAAAAAAAGATTGTAAATTAGGTCCCTAGAATTAAGTTACCAAATAATGGCATACACTTATGCAATTATTCAGTGAATAATTGCAGAAATTTATGCAATTATATAAAAAAAACTGCAGACATTTCCACATTTATTCACTGAAAAATTGCGGAAATTTCCGCAATTATTCACCAAAAAATTGCGGAAATTTCCGCAATTATTTAGTGAATAATTGCATAACAATATGCAATTACTTAGTAACTTAGTTCTAGGGACCTAATTTACATACTTTTTTTACTGGGGTTTTTGTGTATTTTGAAACTTATTAGGGACCTAAGCCTAATATTCACTTTATTTTAATTATTATAAGCGCAGTAAATTACATACAAATATCTACTTTTATCAAATATATTCTAGTTATATATCTTCACAAAAATATTCTTTTCCATGTTCAATTGTTGGAATCATATCTAAAAAGATTATCCACTATAATTTCCATAAATTAGTCCATAACAGAAGATATAACTTTAAAATATTAAAGATTAGATCGTTTGAAATTACGAGGAATAATCATTTGTTTTAATTACTGAAATAGACAGTGTAAACTATAATGAATTCATACTTTACATATCTCTTTGTCTTTTAATTTGTATGTATTCCTTCCTAGATCAAACGCTGCATTTTTCTAAAAGGGAAAGAAATTAAACTAATTTACAAATATTAAACGGATCTAAATTTCAACAATCCAAATATAGAAAAGTTTATATTCCAACAAGATTAGGGTAATAAACCTAATTCATAACATTATTATACAAATTATTTTCCGATCTAGAATACAAATTCATAACATTATTATACAAATTTGTTGCATACAACTCATACACAATTATCCAGTTAGGCATAATAATCAAATAAACACCAACGGGATGATTTTCATATTATAACAATCTTTAAACTTTCCCACACACTTTTTAAAAGTGATCCAAATCTCCAAATCTGAAGTAGAACCTTTGATTCATCTCCAAATCTTTTTAATCTAAAAAATATGTATAAAAAGGGTATATACATATATTATAATTACAGATCTGGGAAGAGAATTAGGATTGGAAGAGAAAATAGATACAAATATATATAAATATAAAATATTACCTCAAATACGCGTATAGTTGATTCTCTTCTCCTTTTTATTAGATTTCTATTCTTCTCCAATTTATATGTATATAGATGTAAATATCTTATTTTTATAATTTAGAAAGAAAGTGGAGAAGAAGAAATGGCAGAGCTTCGCTACTACTTCCAAAAAAAATGGGAAGAGAAGGGAGGGTTAGGCCTGAATTTATAGGTGCTAGAACAACCAAAACCGTTAGATCAAAATATATTAAATCCAGGCCGTTGGGCCTAGTCTAACTAAAGCCCCCATACACGAAGTGGTCGACCACCCCTTTCCTAGGGGTCGACCGCCCCTGGTCAACCGCTTCAATATGCGGGTCAACCTATGGACCCTAAATAATTGATATATAAATGTTAATTTTCTTATTTGAATTTTTTTGTTCCGTATTCGTTTTTGTCCGTAACTTCTTCGTTTGGACTCCGATCGCAAAACTCCAAATATGAAAGTTGCACATAATTTCGCCATGAACACAATGGTGCGAGTTTCTTGGTCAAATTCCATTGTTTGCGAAAATTCCATTTTTAGAGCCTAATTAATTAACCAACTATTAAATAACTAACACCAAATTATGGGGTGTTATATTCTCCCCCCCTTAAAAGAATTTCGTTCCCGAAATTTCACAAATGACTAAGTCATGGTTTTGGGTCCTAATTGTAACAACCCTGAATTTTGAACAAATTAAATTAAGAATATTTAATTAATTTTAGATATTTGAACGGTAATTTAATTTGAATCCCCGATATAACTTTGAAATTGGCAATTAAATTATAAAATTTAATCTAGTGAATGCTGAATAAAAAATTTGAATATTCAATTTTAAGCCGAAGAAAAATATTTCGAAAGCTTTCAAAATTTATATTGATGATACTGAAGATAATAGAAGCTTAAGAATTTAATTTCGAACTGTTTCGTTCAGTTTTGAAATTTGATTGTACGAATCGATATTTAAAAATAGTCAATTTTCAAACAGTCTCGGAATTCGACGAAACCAGTTCCATTGGGTCCATAATATTGTATTGTTACCGGATTTCCAATTTCGTATTTTTCGGAGTTGTGGTGTGAACATACGGCGTGTAAACGCATTGAAATTATATCGGTTTCAATTTGAATTTAATATTTTATTTCGTCAACATCATCTTCCCTAAAGATACGCCTAAAATTACGCCTACAATCACGAATAAAATCGTGCGGAGCATCCCTCTTCTTTCTTTCAGCCATAAATCACGTAACCTTCATTTTTAAAACCCCTGAACAAATCAAATCCTCTTCAGTTCGAGATAAAAAATGGCCGAAGCCCTATACTTCGGTTAATAATAAAAAATAAAAAAAAGAGATCGATCGCGTGACCGATTACAGGCGGTTCGTGATGAAGGCGGCCATGGTCGTGATGGATGCTAGCGAGTATCGAGGCTCGCGATTCTAAGGGAGAGGAAGGGCGACTGCCTTGTAGTCGCGTGGGGGCTGGGGTGGAGTTTCGAGTGTTCGAATTTGCGTGGGCTCACCGTTGCCGTGATTTAGGGATTGGTCGCAGTCGCGCGGTGCTCGAATTCGAGGGGTTAGTGGCGACTGGAATAGGGTTGCGCGAGGGCTCGTGTTGTTCGCATTGATGGTGGGCTGCATTTGTGCGTTCGTCTTCGATTGGAGCTCGAAGTCAACGAAGGAGAAGACTCGCGAACGGAGACGGAAGCACTTTCGTTCGATCAAAGCAGCGATGTCGCGATAAGGGAGATGGATGCGTAGAGCTTTTACGGTGGCGACGTGACTGTGGTGGGAGTTCGCATCTATTTACAGTAAGGTTTCGTTTTTTTTCTCTGTTAAAATTTATTTAACTTTTATATATGTTTGGATAATAGTTAATAAAATCAAAATAATTATACAGTATGTATATATATATATTTTACAGTATGGACAATTTCCCTTGGTTTAATATATATATATATGTAAGCTTTTAAATATAAGAGTATATGTGTTAATGAAAGAGATAGTAAATATATGTTAAAGAAGAATTTTACAGTAAAGTTTATATAGGTCAAAAGAAGGAAAACATATTTTTACAGTAAGTTAAATATTAAAATTTTAACATCATGATTTGGAATTAAGAAATTGCAGTAAAGAATTTTGATGTAGATTTATAGATTTACAGAAAAGAAATTTTTAAATGTAAATATATATTAGAAAATGATTTTTACAATAAGAAGTTAGAATTTTATTTAATATGAATATGCAGAGAATTGTTTTCAGTAAGGTTAAATGAATTAAACCATTAGTTAATAAAAATACAAAGGGAAAATTTGTTTAAATTACCAGTTTGAATAAGATTGTTAGTTAAATGAAATAATTTAATAATTAGTTAACTCAATCTATTTAAAATGGGAAATTAATTGTTCGTCTAGTTCAAATATTGATAAGATTGTATAAATTGTTTATACCAGGTTAAAATCGAGATAACAAAACTGAAATGGAAATGGATGGCAAATTTAAATGCTAAGGTGAGATTTTCTCACTCAAAGGAAAATTTAATTTTACAGTTATTGATTGATTTGACTGTCTGTTTGGATTGTGATATTAGATATAGTAGGATATATATATATAGCACTATATACATATTGGCATATGCATATATTGGATTGATGATTTCCCGCCTCGTATAGCGGATGAGACCCTATTGCGCCGTTAGTAAGCGGATTTATAAAAACCTATATACCGCGATAATTCCGTACTGGAGCGGAATTGGTATTGTGCTAACATCTTTGGATGCAGGGAAATAGGTTGGAGGGATCCAACTGGACCCCTCACTTTGATTGAATTTATTTCTATTGTGATATGAATCTGTGAATGATTATAGTGATGCCATTAATCATATTGATATCTGAAAATTGTTTGAAAGCTAAAATTTAGCTGAATGGATGTTTTGACATCATTAGATTCCAAAGATAAACGAAATTGAATTTTTGAAATTCAAGTAGAAAATTTCTAAGTGAATCAATTTTTGAAATTGAAGAAATTTTGAAGAAAGGAATTTTTAAAGTATAAAAAGTTAATTTTTATAATCTTATCGAATTTATTTCCAGAATAAAGTGAAGATGTTAAATAAATGAATTTCGTATAATAGTGATTTTTAAATTGAAGAATTTAATTAAAATTGGATTTCTAAATAGTTTGAAAAAAAAAGATAAAGGAATTTATTTTAGTAGAGATAAATAAAATTAGAAATCAATCTGTAATTGATTTAATATTTAGAAATGAATTTTTGAGAAAGCAATATGGAAATTTTATTCAAACGTTGAAAATAAAATTAGAAATCAATATTGAAATTGATTTGGTATTGAAGCTTTTATAAATAGAATTAAAATTTATAAAAGTTGTTTATAAACCCAAAGTCACTTATTTTGATAAGTTAAATATAGAAGTTGATAAAAGAAGGTTTATAAGTCGAAGTTGTTATTAAAAAGAGAAATAGAATTTATAAACGTGCTTATAAATTCGAAAATAGATTGAATGTGATAAATTTAATAGAAGATTATTTTAGAAGATATATTCACGATTTTGAATAGCGAATTTTTATTGAAATAAAAATGTGTAGGAATGATTGAAATGGGGTTGAGTAAATTTTATTCACGATTTTGGACAGTGAATATATTGTTAAGTAAAATGGATTCATTTTTGAAGAAGTAATATTTTAAAAATGAAGTTAAATTGTTTTTAACGATGTTTTAAAATGTGTTATGAATCGAAAGCATAGATTTCAACATTTATTGTTGAAATAGACGTTTTCGAGAAATATAAGGAAATGGTGGACTATAACACTATTGTTATAGTAAATGATTTCCGAAAGGAAATGTTTTTATATAGTATTGGGATTTATATGTCTACCTTAAATTCGAATCCCTATACTAGTGATTTCGAGTCGTCGTAACGATGTTTTACGCAACATTCGTTTTGACTCAAACAAATGTCGTCAAAGTAAATGATTTCCTTAAAAGAATGAAATATATATACTTAATTTGATTTAAGTATATCGAATATTTTCCAAGTGTTGAAAATAAATGGATTGTGAATTGCTGACTTATTTTTAAATAAGTATGGAAATGTTTTCCAAAATGAAATGAAATGTTTTGAGAATTTATCTTCTTAAAGATAAATTGAAATTGAATATTGAAAACGATTTGAAAATCGTATATCAGTAGATATTTTGAAAATATAAATTCACTATGGAATTTATAAAGGAAAGGGAAACTGTTTAGAAAAAAATAAATATTGATTTATTTTAGAAGTGTGGAAATTATATATCTAGTAAAGATATTTTGGAAGATGAAATAATTTGGAAAATTATTTGGAATCTGATGATGTTGCGCATCTTTATTGATAGTTAAATAACCGACTATCAATAATTACCTTTAGATAGGTATTTGTTGTGAATTGGATGAATTTGAATGCCACACTTATTTTTAAATAAACGCTCACTATTCGGGTTAGCCGGGAAAGGACCATGGGGTCGTATAACCCATTCCGAATATGTGATACGTCGTTATGAATCGCATTTGAAGACCGGTGTTGAAGACCGGATATTTTTGAAAACGGAAGGATTGCCGTCGAGTTACTCTACATCGACTGATCTTCGATTTAGAGGTTTTATCACCCTTAGTGACGGGAAGTCTGACGTGATTGAAAATTATCCGGATATGCAAGGGCTTCGTGAGAAGTGCCTTCGGTTCTGTTCGATCCCGGAACAGACTTGTATGGATTGTGTGTCTGACGTTACAATTTGAGATATAAAGCTGATTTCTTTCAAATACATTTCTGTTGGTGGCGGAGAATTTATTCTCTTAGCTTAACACCCTTCTCTGAGACGTACGAGCTCAGAGGTTATGTAGTTGAAATTCATCAGCGATATATCCCAATTTGGTAACGTGGCATACTGAGTGTTGCTGTGAAATGATCAGTGTTTGATCATTTGTGATATGATCATTTGTTTGATCTTATATCTTTGTGATCATAGGTTGATCATTTTTGTTGGACCCGAAGCAGGGCTTTTTGAGAAAGCGTAGCTTTGTGGACGAGACTTCGTCGAGCCTCACACCCCGGAAATGGTCAAAACAGGACGAATGCAGCAAGGTTCTAGGGAGTAGCGCCCCTTAGTGTATGTCATTCCTTCTGGATAAAGGTGGTATCATGGTATGGAGCCCAGATACTTAACCTCTGTGGTTGCTGCAAAATTTATTTCTTTGTGGTTGTTGCGAATCGGGGATCCTCGGGAAGATCGGTGACGATCGGGGGATGGCATACGCGTGTCAGTAGTTACCTATTTTTGCAGAGGTAACCCGGCCTTGTGTTGGCAGAGATCCGGTTAGGTTCTCGGGTCGTCTATTTCAGGGACGTACCCATCGTGGATAGGAAGTTCCTTAGCCTGACCATTTGTTGGAAATCCAAAGAAACAATACGAGCCTTTACGATTTCAATTGTATAACCTGTCTCCTCAGGAGGCAGCTATAGCAGGCATAATATAATGGTACCTATGCTGGCTAAGATTTATATTCTACTTTCGAAATGGTTTCCACTATGCACTAATAATAATATCCAAAATGATTTGATTTTGCGTAGTAAGCATCTTTGACTATCATAAGAAGAAATCTCCTCCAAGTCTACGTTTGCATTGTGTGTGTGGTGGGAGGTCTTATGGTAGTTTCATTTTCCAAAAGCATTGCGAATTGACATTAAAGTTTTCCTGTTGTTTAATTTAAAGAATAACTGTTTTACGATCTCACACCAGTCACCATGACTGACTCGGAGTTTATTGTTTCCCTTCTAAACTCTGGGTGCCCACCAATTTCCACACGGGCAGTCTAGAGTTAGATTATCAGGATATTCTGGATATTCTGGAGCTTTGGAGATAAGCTGGATGGCGAGACGTAGTATTTGTATCTGATAGTATTTATTCCGCTGTGTATTTCTGTATGAGGACAAGTTTATATAACTGTCCATTGTTGTATATGACTCTGATTGATGTATGTATAAACTGATAAAATTCTTTTGTTTAAAGATTATTCATTTATCTATTATATATTGTTTCGCTGCGATATGTGAGATTCTGATATTGTCTCTGTTCTGTGTTTCTATTGATGTCGTTCAGATGTTTTCTGTTGTTCTTCTTCTTTCTTTCTTCTCTTTTTCTTCTATCTCCTTCTTCTTCTACTTTTTCTTCTTTCTTAAAACCATAACTTTTCGGGTTTCCGGCATTCGATGGCTCAGCAGTCGATAAAGTGAGTATCGATGTTGAATTTTCGAAAGTCGAAAATTTTCGGGATGTTACACTAATTATCCTAAACTATACAATCGATGATTGTACAACCAATTTAGCAACCAACATGCACAAGTGCATAGTGTATTACTGTATCACCATACAGAAAATATGTATGTAGAATGATTCTAAATCGGATCCTCCTATATGGATGCATTGCTTTGAAAACATTTTTGAAAAATATGATGCAAACAACCTATATATATATATATACTGGCAGTTCTATATATACACAGTTTTTTGAAAAATCTTTTCAATCAAATCCCTCATACTCCTACGAGTAGAAGTATGAAGCAACCTATTTTTGCATCTACTTCCTACCATCCAAAAATCTAACGCCTCGAAAAATCGCTTCCTTAACTTTACTCCTATGCTGGAAAAAGGAATTTAGGTGGAGAATTTAACATTCTTACCACTCCATAATCTTCCTATTTCCATAGTACAGTGGAAATTTCCTCAGTGCCCCGGATTTACTTCAAATTTCCATGTACAAAACGCATAAGGAGGCTTATTTTTAAGCTCTAAAATGGAATTGAATCTAAAAATAGACTCTCGCGTTCATCGACAATGTATGGAAATATTTAAATTCGCATCGTCGATCCTAAACTTTACTCCTAAGCTTGCATTTATCGCATCGTCGATCCTAATGCACCGCTAAATTCGCAAATCCTAACACTATTTGTCTTCCCTACGCCTAACATGTAGCCTTCAAAATTAAAGATTTCACAAAAATCTTTCTCACTTTTCAAATTCGAATGGCATAATAAGATCTCGAAATATTTAAATGCACATTTTCCCTTGAAACCAAATTTTTGGACAGACACTCTAAAAATAATTTAAGAGTAAAAAATAACTAAAACATACCCTTTTTTTGAAAGAGAAAATTTTCAAATCAAGGGGTAACTTTTCCAAATATTTTCCTTCTCAAAATTTTTATAAACCAAGCCATAATTTCAGCATAGTCGAAAGTCGGTTATGCGCTAAACCCATAAACCAAATTATAAAATCTACAACTAACATTTATCCATAAAACTTAACATTTTATTTAAAAATATCATCATGCCCATTTACCCAAAAAATTTAGCTTTTAAGAAACATGAGCAATGACCCATGATACCAAAACAACTTTATGATGTCATTTGCTAAAACCTTACAACTATTATAAACTTCCAGTCTTACATTGCATTTACAGTTAGTGAAGTGTCTTTATGCGATTCCCATATTTATACTACTTCTTTACTATGCATATATAGGTGCGGTTTGCATGTCCACAAACAAATAACACAGTACATAAATAGAAACTCATAATATCGCCCGTGCCTTTTACAAGAGACAACTAACAGTTACAACCCAAACAATCTAAAAGAAAAGAAAAATGTTGGAAGGAAAAAACAACAATATCATAAACCCTAAAATAATGCCTACAGACTACGAGAAGCCTTACTCCATGGTGGAAGCTCGATCCATTGTTGCGACCCTTTAATAGTCGTAGCATGACAGCTATACACCCAATCTCGTGCCACTGACGCTTCTGGTGTTGCCAATGGCTTTGGAATTGACATCTTCCTAAGGAAGGATCTAATGATGGTAGAAGGAATCTTCTACTAAACTGTCTCTCCATAGAGGTTCACCCGTATTACCTAAAGTTGAGAGTGGATAGATGAAAATATGGAAAGTGACTCTGTGGAGTGCTAATCCTTGATCAACAAATTGAACCAAAAGGGTCTGGTTCCAATTCATGTTGATGCCATAAATACTAGCATATGTAGTCTTCCACACCATGGGATAAATCCAGTCGTAGCTTCCTATCTTAGGGATGACGTTGTGCCAAATGATGCACGTAATCAGATGGGCTGTCGGACATAGATTATCCAACTTCTAAACACTGACATTTCGGGAAAAGATCTACTGCGAAATCTTTGAGTCGGTCACTTTAAAATCATCCAACTTCACATCCTTCACGAAGGCGTCCAAAATCTCGACGAGATCATCATTAGTCAGCTCAATCAAGACACCCTTCACCACTGAACAAATCACACTATTGCCTCCATCGAAAAGGCAGATGCATCACGAGTATCATTCCCGCTCAAAGGTCTCGAAGGAGAGGATAAATGCACACCTACCGCGACGAATACCTTTTCCAGCCCAAAAGCGACGAAACCTTCTACTCATTCTAGTCCAGCTAAGTGGCCTCTTGAGGGTTGAGACCATAGTAGTGCGATGAAAAACCGGCAGTGCGAAAAGGTATCTTGGGCTAAGAGATGGTTGAAGGGAGGAAATAGGGTTTAGATCTGGAGTGGTGGTAGGGAAAGATCTAACGTGCAAAACCAGCATGAGGGAAAGGCGAGGCTGCTGCTCCTAGGGAAAACGGCATCGCCTAAGGGAGGAATGAAGAGAGAGGTGCTACTTCGAGGAGGAGGAGAAGGATGGAGATTGGGTTCGGCTTGTTGATGAAGGAGAGACGAAAGAAGGCAATTTGGTTAATTCGAACGTGACTTTTATAGTCTCATTCTAGGTTCAAGTTGTGCCTAAACTCGTTATCTGGTAGAACACTCAAGGTTTACCGCTAGATGACCTTTGGGCGTTAATTGAACCTAGACCCAATTAGGGTCGGATTAAATAATAATAATCGTTACGTGCTATCTCCTTCGATTCAACAAGATTCGAAAAATTCATGTCCTCATCACATCCGTGTCAAATCCTATCGCCTAGTCCTGAACCATGCTCCAGCAATTCAAAGTAGTCCTAACAAAATTGCTGTGACCAACAACAATTCCAAAAACCCAAAAATACTCCAGCTTTTATTTCCTACCTACATCGCATGAAAATATTTCTTCCAATAGCTGGTGGTACAACACTTCAAACTACATACCCCAATAAAATTGAATGTCATTCCTATTTTGTCCGTACCTTAAAGAGAGAAACCTCGATTTTATAAACCGAAAACCACTGAGCTAAATATCGCTCCTTTGTACTTGTTTTAAAATTATAGAAACCATTTTAAAGCAAAACTGTTAGAACCTCCATTCTATGGTTTCAATGACAATAACTATATAATCACATATATTATATCTTATCAAGATTACAGGTATATACTGCAAGAGATCGTTGTGCTAAAAAATATCAAGACTCGATGACAAACAAATACTTATCGACTATGCTATGATTTGTAAGGTTATAATCGTGTATTAAGAAACTTATAAAAACATTATAAGGCCTCCTTGAGTATATATATGCACACACGAATTCATATATTTAATATTGGCATAAAAAAACTATGAAATTCAAATATAGCCACCCATAGATGTCTGTGGGAAAGCCATAGACGTCTGCAAATATTTTTGGGAATTTAATTCCTGAAGCCACAGATGTCTGTGGTTTTCCCACAAACGTCTGTCATATAGAAACTGCTCTAATCTGAAAGGATGCTTCATTTCATATTGAATAATAGCATCCCTTTTTTAATAGTTGCAGCCATTAAAACAAATATAGTTTATTTAAACAGTAACAACTCCTCATATACATCTACTCAAACCTATATATACTTCAAAGATCGAGAATTGGAGAAATTAATTCTAGTCTATTCTCTTGATTTCTTATTACTCTCAATTTACTTATCTGCGCATAAATTGCTTACATATTCTTAATCTATTATAACCCAAATATTATTTTGGTTAAACCAATTCTCGCAACTCAAAGTACTCATATACACATACTCAAAGGAGATTATTGGAAGAATTGTACTATTAGTCAAAATCCGTGTTATTTGGAATACAAGGTTGTCAGAGAAATACCTTTTGTATTAGCCTATTCCTCCAGGCGAAGCGAGGGTTATTTGGTCAAAGGAAATACTGAAGGGGAGCTTCGAGACTAGACGTAGGACGGGAGGTCCGAACCAGTATAAAATATCTGGTGTGATTGCTTTTATTATTTACCTTCTTTATATTCGGTTATTATTTTCTGCTTATTGTAATTTATAACATACACTCTCACACTTACATATATAAGTTGCAATTATATAAAGATCATATAGTATTACATTTGGTATTAGAGCATGGTTATTTCAATCTACAGTAACACTTAGTTGAAAAAAATCATTAATATGGCAAGTACTTTTCAAGAAGGTAAATCAACTACACGATCTCCACTATTTACTGGTTCTAACTATGCTTACTGGTCAACTCGTATGATAATTTTTATGGAGGCAAATGGGTTAGAAATATGGCTAGCAACTTAAAACAAATATGAAGCACTTAACACCGACATTAGCACTTGGACTGATGCACAAAAAGCAACGGCATCTAACAATGCCAAAGCTATAAATGTATTGTTTTGCTCACTTGACAAAATGAATTTTCATGTGTCATTCTGTGCACCACTGCATATGATATATGGCGCACTTTACAAGTCACACATGAAGGAACAAAAGTCAAGCAAACTAAATTCTCGATTTTACAAAACCAATTTTCATCTTTCAAAATGAAAGCAAATGAATCAATTATTAATATGTATGCTAGATTTCAAACCATTCAACACGATCTCACGACGCTTGGAGTCAAATTCATAGATTTTGATTTAGTCACATGAATTTTAAACTCTTTGACAAATGAATGGGAAAGAAAAATTTTAGCCATCGAAGAAGCTAATGATCTTTCTCAACTCAAAGTCGAAGAGCTAATGGGAAACCTGATGTCGTATGAAGCTAACTTGCAGGCTAGAAAGGATAAATCTCATGAAAAGAAATACATAGCATTCCAAGCAAGTAATGAAGATTCAGACCTAGACGATGATGAGACTGTTTTTATTTCCAAAACTACAACAAATTCAAAAAATTCAAGAAGATGAGTAGATTTCAAAATGGTGGCAAACCAAACCCCTTAAATCAAGCATCGATTAAATGCTATGAGTGTGAAAATTTTGGCCACATGAAGAATGATTGTCCACGGCTCAATAAAGATAAAAGGAAAAGCAAGTTTGAGAATTCAAGAAAAAGAAAAGAGCTTTTTAAGTAACGTGGGTTGATTCGAATGCATTTTCTTCATCTGACAGTGTGAAAGCGACTCAGAACAATCAAATGCGTATTTTATGGCTAACACCGATGAGATACGTTCTAAACTTATTTATGAGGAGATAATGGAAATTAGTATTGAATTAGATGATAAATATAGAGAATCAAAAAAATTAAACAAGGAATACGTAGGAAAGTTAACTAGAGCAGAATTAGAAATTGGATTATTAAAAGATGAAAAAAATAATCTTAGAAGAAAAATTAGAAATTATTCGAAAAAAATGAGCAACTTTACTTTCTCAAAATGACATCTTATTACATGATTTAGAAAATTATAAGTTAGAAAAAGTTAATCATGAAAAAGAAAAACTAGAATTATAAGCAAATTTATATTCTAGCAATATTGAAATTTGTGATCTTAAAAGTAAGTTAGATAAAATAACAAATAATGTAACAAAATTCAACAAAGGAAAGAAAATTTTAGAAAATTTGATTAGAATATCTAAACCATCTGTTAACCGAAATGGATTTGGTTTTAAAAGCAAACAAAAGACAAAGAATTATAGCACATTATATACAAAATTCAAAAAAGCAAAGTTAGAAGCAAAGATTAAGAATTCATATACAAGTATTATAAAAATATGGATTCCTAAAACAAATAATAAACTAATTAGAAAAAAGCATATTGATGAATATTTAAAGAAAGTCGTATATAACAATAATTGCATTTCTAAAGGAACCATATCCTCTTAGATATTGCTACCTTCTTCCACTAACACGTAGAACCCTAAACAAAGATTGCGGGTACTAATTAAATTCATTTTATTTTGCAGGTACCCAAAATTAAAATAAAAAGTAAAGGGAAATGGATACTTATTAGTGGTTGCTCCAAGCACATGACTGGAAATGTTCATACATTATCCAGTATAACATATAACGATGGTGGCACTGTGACATTCAGAGATAATTCAAAAGGATTTGTCATTGGCATTGGAGAAGTCATCAGTATCGGTATTTCTAACTCCCCTATTATTACTAATGTTTTATTGGTATAAAATTTAAAATATAACTTATTAAGTATATGTCAATTATGTGATAAAGGATTTAAAATTGATTTCGAAAAAAACAAATGCAATATCTTTGACCAAAATAAAAACTTAGTTTTTAAAGGATTTAGAAATCAAAACATATATGTTTTAAACATGAATGTCAAAAACAACACAAACTTATGCTTAGCCACAAATATGATGATTCATGGTTATGGCATAAACGTTTTTATCACATAAATTTTAAGAATATCAACAAACTAGCTAAAAATGAATTAGTTAGAGGATTACCTAAGATCAACTATAAGGTTAAAAACCTGTGTGATGCTTGTCAATTTGGTAAATTAAAGAAAAGTTCTTTTAAATCTTAAAAGGAAATTTCCACAAAGCAATCTCTCGAATTACTTCATCTAAATTTATTCGAACCGAACTCAAGTACGCTCAATAAATCTTAACAAATATGTTTTTGTAATTGTTGATGATTTTTCAAGATATACTTTGACATTATTTTTAAAACATAAAAGTGACACGTTTGAAATGTTCAAAAATTTTGCTAAATGAATTACAAACTTGATGGACTTAAAAATTAAAAGTATACAAAGCGATCATGGCGGTGAATTTGAAAATGAACTATTTACACATTTTTGCATCAAAAAGGGAATTAGTCATAATTTTTCATTTTCACATACACCTCAACAAAATAGGTGTTGTAGAAAGGAAAAATCGAACTTTACAAGAGTGTTCACGAACCGTACTAAATAGTAGTAACCTACCAAATGTTTTCGGGCTGAAGCTGTTGATACCACATGTTATGTATTGAATCGTGTAAAGCCTAGACCAATGACTAAAAACACATGTTATGAAATATTTTTCAAAAAGAAACCTAAAGTATCATGTTTTCATGTATTTGGATCAAAATGTTTTATTTTAAACACAAAAGACTATCTAGGAAAATTCGATTCTAAAGCTGATGAAGGAACTTTTGTTGGCTATTCGGATCGAAGTAAAGCATATAGAATTTTTAATAAACGAACAAACATTATAGAAGAAAGTCTTCATGTATCATTTGATGAAAAATTTACAAATAATAAAAATGATGATGATGAAGAAGTTATAAATAAAACTAATATAGCTATACATGAAAATAATAATAATATCAATAATAATAATGATAATGTGATAACTTCACACCTAGGATATTAAAGGACCATCCAATTAATAATATTATCGGTGATTTAAATACAGACGTATCAACCAGAAAATAGTTGAATCAAATGAGTCAAGTTGCATTTATATCAAATTTTGAACCTAAAAATTATAAAGAAGCATCAAAAGATGATTTTTGGATTATTACAATGTAAGAAGAACTTTATCAATTTGAGAGAAATGACGTATGAGAACTTGTACCAAGACCAAACGATCAATCTGTAATTGGAACAAAATGGGTTTTTAAAAATAAAGCGGATGAAAATGGAAACATTGTTTGAAATGAAGCAAGATTAGTAGCTCGAGGATATAACCAAGAAGAAGGAATTGATTATGAGGAGACATTTGCTCCGGTAGCATGCCTCGAAGCAATACGAACATTACTTGCCTTCGCTTGTCATCATAATTTTAAACTTTTTTAAATGGATGTAAAAAGTGCTTTTCTAAATTGCTTTATAAAAGAAAAGGTTTATGTTGAACAACCTCCGCTATTTGTTCATGAGAAATATCTTGATCATGTATTTAAACTTAAAAAGGCTCGGATTAAAACAAGCACCTTGTGCTTGGTATGAAAGATTAAAAACTCATTTACAAAATTTTGGTTTTCAAATTGGTAAAATAGACTCTACTTTATTTATAAAACGAGAAAACAATGACATATTAGTTGTACAAATATATGTTGATGACATTATTTTTGGATCAACTAACGAAAAATTATGCAATGAATTTTCTGACATTATGAAAAATGAATTTGACATATCACATATGGGTGAATTAAACTATATTTTTGGTTTCTGAATAAGACAACTAGAAAATAGAATTTTTATAAATCAAGAAAAATACTGTCGAGATATATTAAAACACTTTGGAATAGAAAATATCTCAAGTAAACCGACTCCGATGACTACTACGCTACATTTAAATAAAGATGAAAATGGAAAAGATTTCGATCAAAAATTATACCAAGTCTGATAGGATCTCTATTATATTTAACGGCTAGTAGACCGGATATTATGATGAGCGTATGTTTATGTGCAAGATTTCAAGAACAACCTAAGAAGTCACATTCTCAAGTAGTTAAAAGAATTCTATGATGCTTAACCCACATTAAAGAATACAAACTTTTTTATCCTAAAGGCAGCTCTTTCGAACTTGTATCATATAGTGATGTAGATTTTGGTGGTTGCAAGACAGATAGAAAAAGTACGAGTGGCACATGACATTTCATTAGTCAATCTCTGGTTTCATGGTTTAGTAAAAAACAAAATTGTGTCCCTCTCCCAACATGTGAAGCCAAGTATATATCAGCAGCCTTAGCCTGTGCACAAGTAATACATGCAATAAACTCTTCAAGATTTTGGTAAAATCATAACAAATTCTCCTATATATTGTGATAATACTAGTGTTATAAATTTATCAAAAGATCCTATTAATATTCTCGAACAAAACACATTGATATTCGTCACCATTTCTTAAGAGATATTGTTGAAAAGAGAATTATATCACTTGAATTTGTAAATACCGCAAATCAAATTGCGAATATTTTTACCAAACCACCGAGCGAACTAACTTTTATAAAATTAAGACGAGATCTAGGAATATGTTCTTATGATGAATTGGTGAACTAAGATTAAAATTTATTTTTACTCATATAAATTACACGGAATAAATTTTGTACAATTAAATTGCAAATAATTTTATCCTCATAAATACTAACTAACTTCTGTTAATATTATATGGTTAAATTTTTATTCTAACAAATAAACTTCTATATATAGTAAAACAACTTTTGTATATAAGCCAATTTTTTCTACAAACAAATACATATTTGTTTGCAAACCATTTCTACTCAAAATGTCTTCCGATCATGACTCTACTTATTCGACCATCGACTATAGCTCACCTTCATCGAATAGCACCTACGTATCACCAACTAAATCCACACCTCCATCAAATCGATCAGCCTCTCTAAACATTATTGCATCACCTACATATCACATTGGGTTTTCTCCTAAGGAAAAGAAAGCCAAATGGTCAAGGATCTAGAATCAACGTATCTCAACAACAAAGTTGATGAAATATATCACTATCAACAAGAGATGATAGGAGTTCAATGAGAAATGCATTATGAACAACGACATCAAGGATCTCAACTTAACTTTCTCAAAAAATGCATTCTAGCAATTTATGGACATTCACCAACAAAAAATTGTATACATTAAAAATCTCCTCGTTTCAAAGAAACTCCTATCATAGCTTATAACATTACTCCTTGAAATTTATGCTAGCCAAGAACATCAAACCATGTCTGATTTGATACTCCAACTCATCGGAGTTGGTCTCCACTAAAGTAGTTGGTAGAAGAAACAAAGGTTGAGCCAAATTCATGGGATTTACAATAAATTAAATGGTGCGACCACTCTAACAATAACTAAAATTATGATAGCAATTCATCTAAATTATTTACTCCATATTGTAATTTATATATATTATTGTATGAATTTTTTTTTAATAACAAATAAACATTTTTAAGAAAATATATTCTGCATAGACAGGCATAGACGTCTATGGGCAAACACAAAGATGTCTGTCACTGGTTTCAAGAAAATATTTCCTGAAACCACAGACATCTATGAAAACCCCACAGACGTTTGTCATTAGTTTCGGGAAAATTTTCTCTAAAACCACAAACATCTATGATAGCCCTACAGACGTCTATCATCAGCCTCGGGCTCAATTTTCTACAAGCCCTATATATTCATTTATACCCCCTTTTTAACTTTTTACCAAGCTATTTCCAATCTACACTAAAACCCTAGTTCCTAAAAGCACTAATTGCTCAAAAATGGCTCCTATGGCAAAGACTCCCGTCAACAAAAGATCTAAGAAAGGTCAATCTTTATCTTCTCAAACACCCCTAGTCACCGATGCCCACATTCGAGAGTGGCTTCGAAATAGCACAATTGCTAGTAAGAGATTTGAAGAGCTAAAACAAAAAAAGCTTCACTCTGGCCCTTTCAATAGATTGTGCAAGTTTGGCGAATATGGAATTCAAGAATTAATCATCACCTCCGGCTGTCGAGATTTGATCAGTTTTGACGAAAACGAGGTACAAATCGATCAACTTGCAATTTTTCTTTTTTACCCCAACTTATGTAGCAATGATATCTGCAATGATATCTGGATGCCTGAGAATGACGATGGTAAGTTATGAACAGGTGTTTATGGTTGCATTTTGAAAATAAGCATAAACACAATTGTTCGTATATTAGATTGTTTTTTGTCCGGACTCGATTTAGAAGAAATTCCCGACCAGAGAAATTTTCCTCGTGATGTAATCACACATCAAATTTGGAAAGATGGAATGCCATAGTGGAAATCAGTTTACTTACGACCAAAGGCTCGGTTATTAAATCAAATGATAATCAATACAATACTTCCCCGCTTAGGAAGTCATGAACAAAAATACGAAAACAATTACAAAGCCCTCTATGCTATATTTGGTGGGATACTAGTGAATTGGTCTAAGTTTATTCGTGACGAAATAAAAAGCTTTTGGTGGGATACTAGTGAATTCGGTGGTTGTTTTAGTGTATCCGTGCATATCGATCCTCTCCTGGATTGAATTGAGAAGTTGGGATAGGCATTTCATATCGATGGTTATCGATACGAAATAGTTGGTTCTTCGGAAATTCTTCATATCGATGGATACGAACTCCTATGGTCTCTAAAGTGATGGATAAGAAATTTTCACTTCATATCGATGAATCATTGATGTATTCAAATAGTTCAAACAAGCCTTTGTTGCACCATTCGTATCGATGGGTTACTGATGGGTACGAACAACTAAACCTCAGACCACTCTAGATCGATGGATACGAATAGATCCTTCATGTCGATAATATGGAAAATGCTTCTACCGGTTAGTAAAACTAGGAGATGAATTGTTTCCTTCCCTTGGTTTTGTACCCATATAAATACATTGTGGACTTAGAAAAAATTTCATCGGCCTTCATTTCTACAGAATGTGTTCGTATCGATCGAAAGATTAAGGAAATGAAACTGCCCTCTGCCTTCAAGCCAAACAAATCTTTAATCCTTCGAATCGATTGCTTAAATTAGGTAATTAACTGAAATAATCCATTCTAGAACAATGAGACTCGAGATTGAAGCCAATTCGTCCATAATCATGGCGAATTCAGATGATGAGGCCGGAATTGGGTCGGAGTACAATTAAAGGAGGAGTGAATGGAATTCAGGCCGATTGGAGAAGGAGTGTAGAGGGATACGAAGGAGTCGTATGTATCGATTGTGGATGCTAAGAGAGGTCCATATCGATCCAAAGGAAATGGGGGCTTCATACCGATGGAGTGGGTGGTTTTGTATCGACCGACGATGGGAGTCCATATCGATCTGTAGTGATCGATATGAAGACTTGAGCTTGGCGATTGATATGAAGATGCCATTGATGGTCGATACGAAGTGGATATTTGGGATTGATACGAACTAACTCTTTCATGATCGATACGAAGCGTGGTGTTCCATGATCGATATGAGATATGCTTCTGGGGATCGATCCAAGTCTGAACCTCGATGGATACGAAAATTCGTGCATACTCGAATAGTTGACTCCGACGAGCTTCTGCCTTGCATAATTGGACTTAATCATTCCACCACATATTCAACTGCCCTTCGAAGCTCGTCGATGGAACTATAACTTGACAAATTTGATAAACTTTAACTTGGGTCGTTCTCCAAAGTCTGAATGACATGGTTGTGACGGTCAGCGATGACGGTCATTCCGGTTGAATCTTGAAGTCCTGTCGTTTGAACATCTCTCAAATTCTGTAGAATTTCTTAAGTATTATGTAGCACTGCACTGCACAACACATTCACGCACTTCACACTGTGGGAACATGAGTTTATTGTCGTTTAACGATGATTTTTACCGAGTTCAATAGCTATGGAACCCGGAAGTTCACAATCGCAGGATGTTCAGAGTCCGCCTCTCCCCATAATCGAAATGCCGGCTGTCGCAGCCGAAGTTATTAGCCCTGCTCCAGATGAGCTACCAGGAGTAGTCTTCATCGCACACACACAAGATTCCATCCGCTCTAATATTTTTGAAGACATGTTAGGCAAGATTTGCCTAAGGCATGGGTTGTTGGTGAATGTGTCTTATTGCCGGGGCCAGAAGATAGAGCTCACAACCCCCTAGAGGGGTACACAGCTTGTAATAGATTCATGTGTGTAGCCGGGACACTTCCTCCCTTCAACTAGTTTATCCGTGAAGTGTTACTTTTCTTGAGTATTGCCCCATCCCAGTTGCACCCGAATGGGTATACCTTGCTCAACAGCCTGTTCGTTATCTTTATGATCTTTATGGAACACCTCTTCCATCCTCCAAACGTAAAAGAAATCAGATACTTATTCAACATAAAAAGTCACGGGGACAACCCCTCCTTCACTTTCCTAGAAGCGGTTAGGAATTGTCAAGTTGTGGCTGGAGCTTGGAGCAACCTGAGTTACTTCAAAACCGAATGGTTTTTCGTCTGGCGTCCACCAGGATTTGCCAGGAGGTGGCTAGTCAGACGTAAGTTCTTCAACTTCTTTGTTGAGTAACAGGACGATATTAATTGATGTGGAGTTTAACACTTTGCTTCTTATACAGCTTCAATTCTACGACCTGAAGGAGCTCGGTTTAAAGGAATAGTAAGGGTTCTTCAAGAGTTGCCCGCCGTGCAAAGAGAAATCGATGAAGTCCTCATAGACGAAATCTGATTGCCGTGGGACTAATTGATAGAGACTAGAGCATCAGACTTGGAGGAGTTCTCAAGATAGCCCAGTGAGGCAAGTTAGAAGGAGAGCTCCGGGAATCGTAATCGTTGAATGGGATAATGATTAGAGCATGCCTGCTGGAGATGAGCCTGCAGCTGCGCCTTCGTACAGTCTCCGATCTTCAGAATTGAAAAGAAAAGGCAAGGTTGTCGCTTACAAATCTACGAGATGCCAAACTGTCGTGCTATCTCCGCCCGTTACAACTAGTGTAAGCGCGGAGACTTCTCCTCTGTGAACAAAGGGTTCTTTTGAGGGACTGGCAGACATTCCCATTCTGGATGACTTTCCTTTACACCAAGGTACCAGACTAGAGGGGCTTCAAACCGCCTTAGACATAGGGGAGCCAACTCCTTCGAGTACGGCTGCTACAACCGGTTGGTTAGGGGGTTTGCACATACATGCACACACTTTACAGCACCACACAATCTCTAATCACACGCTTCTCAGTCTTTGGAGATAATTAACTATGTTTCTCTTTTCATTTTTACAGATACAATGATGAAGCGGGGATCTATGTTAGGTAGTCTTCGTGATGTGCCTCATTCTTCAAGTTCTTACTCTGAGTCTCACAGGCGCGAGTCTGAAAGAGACTATGACCGTCGCCATTCTAGTTAGGAGCGTGAGCGCCGAGAAAGGGAGAGGGGAAGGGATTATAGGTGCCGCTCACTGTCTCGCTCTCCACCACCTAGAATTCCTTCCAAAACTTCTAGTTATGGTAGACAACCTTTAGAAACTTCTCGTCAAGTACCACCTCCTTAAACTTCAAGGCCCGACGAGCAACATTGGAGGATCGAGACTGAGACCCCCGCTACTACTGAATAAGTCGCCATAGAACTCACCGGGGAAGGAGCGATTAGAATCGCTAAGTTGAAGAAGGATTTCCCAAATGTCTGCTTCGAAGGCTTCATATTTCCTCGCACTTAAAGAGAATTCCCAATATGATAGAACAAACGATGCATGACTACATATATGATGTTTATGGTCAAATATCGAGAATGGATGAAGACCGTAGAGAAAGTTTCAATGGTGGCTTTCAAGCGGGTGAAGACAATCGAGAAACTAGAAACTGATCTTGCTCAGAAGGACCGCATAATTTAGGTGCTCAGCAATGAGAATGAGTCTTCAAGAAATTTGGAAATGGAGGCTAATAAGAGAGGCGACGAGGCAACCCGGAAGATGGAGGAGATGAGGCGAACACATTTAGCCTTGATCAAGGAAATGAGGCACCGGACCACCACAGTCATGGCTAAAAGAGATGCAGCGTTAAAAGAGCTTGAGGAGCTAAAAGCCAAATTTTCTAAAGTCGTCAATGAAAAAGACGATGCTAATAGAGCTGCCCAAGAGGCATGTGAGCAAGCCATGGTACTCAGGGATGAGCAGGAAGCGGCCAAAATTGAGACCGAGGTTAGAGCGGCTGAGACCAGGTTGGAAGGTAATATCGAAGACCTCCTGGTCATTTATAATGTCAATGTTTTGAAACATCGCAACCTAGGCTGGCTCGATGACTACCCGCTACATCTGTACAATGCCTTGTGTCGCTTGGTAGAGGATGAGAAAGCGGACCGCAACACTACATCCATTGACGACTTCGAGCTGGAGAACCGGATATTAACCGAAGATGAGAGAAAAGTTCTTTATGATGCCACTATTACTTTTGAAAAGGAGAAACTAGCCGCTAAATTCCCAGCATTGTAGAGGGGTCCAGAGTTGAGCATCATGAAGGAAGCCCTGAAATGCCTACAACGACTCAACCCGAGCTTACTTCTACAATTAACCCTCCAGCCGTTCCAACGTACGACCCAGATAGGCTGCACATTTCCCTGGTTCATGAACATGTTTTTGAAGGCGCACCAATTTAACGTGCGAGTCAATCTGAGGAAGGTACTTCGAACACTCCTTATATTCATCTGAAGGCTGGAGCGTTGTTGAAAGATATATATAACACCTTTTCGTATCTTTATTCAGTTATAGATGTTGCGCCAGCCGTTCCTCCTGCAACCCAGGATTTGCATCACGAGAAAGAGGCCATTATGATGGAGGCAACGACCACAATGGCCGCCACATCAACCGGGGAAGTTCATGAGAGCAGTTTCGTTTTTGACGAACAAATGATGGAAGAACTCCTCGACCACTAAAGCAACCCAATCACTGATCTGCCTTTCGTATTAGGTGAAGATGTGTTTATGCCTAGCTCCTTAGGCCCGACTAGCAGTATTCCGGTGGTCACTCAAGCAGATTGTGATGAGGCTATAATGGCAGAGATTAACGCTGAAATGGAAAGAGCCACGCAGGCTAGTAGCATCGGAGGTGGCATGGCGGGCCTTGGTTCGATCCATATGCATATGATTTCTCTTGGCGGCAGAATCATCGATACTAGCGTGCCCCCTTCGTCCTCTCACATTGAAAGTGCCACTTTTCCTCCGGCTCCGCATTCAGGAAGTATCCTGATCCCCGTGAGCTCAAAAGAAGAGATCTCTGTAATTCCCCCGACCGAAGACCAACCAGCAAAAGAAAAAAGCTCGAAGAGGCATCCGAGCGGCAGCTCTAGTGGGTCGACGCCAAGGAAGAAGAAGAAGAAGCCGAAGGAGTAGACATGTCCTTGTATTCCTTCTTTTGGTAGATAGGTAGGATATAATCTCATTTTTCTTTTTTTTGCTGGCCGTGTATAGATGTGGGCTCGGCCCTTGCTTACAAGAGTTCTTGGAATAAGTTTTTGTATTTTACCAAAGAATAGCAGAAATAAAATCTCCTTTTGTTTTCAGCATAGCTCTATGTTTATTTGCTTAATTGTTTCAGCACTCAAATTTCCATTTAATGTACTTGCGAGGCTTTAGCCTCTGAATCGGACTTGAGTTCGGTTGTTAAGTCCTGAAGTCATGGCTTCGGTTCTTAACCAAACATAAAATTGAGCCCCAACGTTGCGCTATCTCAGTTAGCGGCTTGTATTTGAGCTATGCCCCCAGTTCCGGAGAGAATTAAAGTGGTCGGTTGACAGTCGCTTTCTGCCTTCAACAAATTGCACTTAACTTAGTCGGAACAAAGTTAAGGTAAAACGAGTTCGAGTGGGCGGATCACACTTGCTCATTTACTGGTAATTGCATCCACTCTTCGGGGATTGAACTTGCATGCCGGCGGTCAGTCACGCCTGCATAATGTTTGAAGTTACGTCCACGCTCCGGGGACTTAAGTTATTTTAAGGGCGGTCGATCAGTCCTATTTAATACTTAGAATTATGTTCGCACTTTGGGGACTTAGGTTGATTTGCGGGTGGTCAGTCACATCCGTTTTGTGTTTATACTCCGGTCCATGCTCTAGGGACTTAGAGTTGGTCGATGGGTAGTCAATCACACCCAATTGGTGTTTATACTCCGGCCCACGCTCTGGGGACCAGAGTTAGACGATGGGTGGTCAGTCACACCCATTTCGATGTTTATACTCCAGTTCGCACTCCAAGAATCTAGAGTTAGTTAACAAACGGTTGATTAAATATGTTTAAGTATTAGGATCTCGTTCGCACTCTAGGAACGATGAATTGATCAGGGTTGTGGATGGTCGGATCACATCCACCTTGAGTAGACAAGTGAAGTCGTAGATGGACGAATCCATCCTCCTCGAGCTTGTAAAAGTGGAAGGCGAGGTTGTGGATGAACAGATCCATCCTCATCGGGTTTAGATTGTACTTGGGTGGAGTCGTGGGTGGACGGATCCACCCTCCTCAAGTCCATGTTCCGAGTTTGAACTTTATACTCCGGCTCGCACTTTGGGAACTGGAGTTTGTTAGAGGATTGTCGTGTATCAATCCTTTTTTTCTTTAGTGTGGTTGCTTGCCGCCGAGCTTGGGGTTTCACTTAGCGAGTAACCGGTCGCATCATAGTCACTCCCTATTTGAATAAGTACCACCGTAGGAGCTCTCCATGCATTGTGATGGTCGCATGACACATTTCAAGAATCACTACTCTGGCTTGACGAGTTTGCATTTTATTGCTGAAATAAGAAAGTACGGCAAGGTCAGTTGCCTTATTACAAGTTCAAATTTCTAATTGCATAAACAAATTTCAAATGAAAAGCATACTAAATGAATAAATAAAGCCTGTTATGTGTAGCAGCGACGGAGACTCTTGCTATTCCAAGCACTCGGCAAAGTGAGACCATCAACAGTTGATAATTTGAATGTGCCGTCTCCAAGTCTCCGTTCGATGACATACGGTCCTTTCCATGTTGGTTTCATATGTGAAGGGATCAGATAGATTCTCTTGAGTACGAGATCACCAAGTTCAGAGGTTCTAGGTCGAACCTTAGCATTGTATAATTGGGTGACCCGACTTCGGTGTGTGGCTGCCTTCAAATCAACTTCTTCACGTTTCTCATCCAATAAATCCAGAGATTCAGTAAGTAATATGGCGTTCGTCTTCGGATCATAATATGTCACACGATGAGAAGGTACATCCAATTCAACTAGAATAACGGCCTCAGAGTCGTAGGAAAGTGAAAATGGAGTGTGGTCGGTCGCGGACTTGTGGGTGGTTCGATATGCCCATAGGGCCATGGGAAGTTCATCGACTCATCTGCCTCCAGCCTTCTCCACTCGTTTATTCAAAATGGACTTAATAACTTTATTAATAGCTTCAACCTGTCCATTTGCCTGAGGATGCGCAACTTCCGAGAACTTCTTTTGGATGTGAAAACATTGACATAAATTCTTGAACTCGACACTATCGAATTGGGCTCCGTTGTCAGTGATAATTGTATGCGGGAGGCCAAATTGACAAATAATGTTGCGTACAACAAAGTTGATTACTTTCTTCGTCGTAATAGTAGCAAGGGGCTCGGCTTCCGCCCACTTAGTAAAGTAGTCAACTGCAACGATGTCGTACTTCGCACCACCTTTATCCAGAGGTAAAGATCCAATTATATCGATGCCCCATGTGGCGAACGGCCATGGACTGGCCATCTGAGTAATTTCGGTAGGAGGAGCTCTTGGAAATCGAGCATGCTTTTGGCAACTATTGCATTTCTTGGCGTAATCCGATGCATCTCGATTCACTATCGGCCAATAGTACCCATATCGGAGTATCTTCTTAGCAAGGGCTTGCCCCCCAGTGTGATGATGCATTCTCCCTCGTGCACATCATGTAACACTCATTTGATCTCGTCATGGACGATACACCGGAGTAAAGGAACAAAGTATCCTCTTCTATACATGACTCCATTCTGGATAATGAATCGCGAAGCTTTCTGGAGAACTTGTCTTTTCTCACTTCTGCACTCAGGCAAAGCTCCATGTTTGATATAATTTCTGAATGGGGTCATCCATGAATCCTTCTCGAGTGTTGCCTCATGCATCCAGTCCGTCTCCATCTGATCGATACTCGGAGAGGTAAGTGTCTCAATGGGGATGAGTCCCATTTGATGTGCTTCACCGATAGCCAGTTTTGCCAAAGAATCGGCCTTCTGATTATGCTCCCGGGGTGTACAGAGGATGGCATAGTAGTCGAACTGATTCAACACTTCCTGGACCCGGGCAAGATAAGCTGCCAACATCCGGTCTCTTGCTTGGTATTCTCCCTGAACCTGGCATACGACCAATTGTGAGTCGTAGTAGATCTCCACAGCAATAATTCTCAAGTCTGTGGCAAGTCCGAGTTCGGCGAGTAAAGCTTCATATTCGGCCTCGTTGTTAGTCGCGCGAAAGTCAAACTTCAAAGCATAGCATATGGATCGACCTTCTGGGGTTTAGAGTATAACTCCAGCGCCTGAGCAGTGGTCATTTGATGCACCGTTAGTGTATAGGTTCCATATGTATTTGGGAGATTCACTAGTTTCAGGCAAGTCCTCCGATATAGTAAATTCGGCTATAAAGTCCACCAGAACTTGTCCTTGAATGGTTCGCCTTGGTGTATAAACGATGTCAAACTAACTCAACTCGATGTTCCACTTGAGCAACCTACCAGACGTCTCAGGCCACGTAAGGACCTGTTGTAATGGCCGGTCGGTGTAGACTGTGATCGGATGAGCCGAGAAATATGGACGTAGCTTTCTCGAGGCAATGACTAGGCAATAAGCTAGATTCTCCAACTTTGGGTAGTTTCTCTCCGCCACTGTCAATCACTTGCTTGTAAAATAGATCGGTCGTTGGATCCGATCCTCTTCTCAAATCAGTGCAACACCGATCGCATTTGCTGAGACCGCCAGATAGATATACAATCTTTCATGATCAACCGGCTTCGACAAAATCGGTGGCATCGCCAGATGTTGAACCAGTGCTCGGAATGTGCCCTCACACTCCTCGGTCCATACGAAGTTCCGCTTTCCTTTCCTAATCAGATCGAAGAAGGGAATGCACTTGTCTGTGGATTTGGAGATGATCCTACTCAAGGCTGCTACTCCCCGTTGAGGCTTTGTACTTGCTTTATAGTTCTAGGAGTCTTGAGATTCCAAATCGCCCAGATCTTTTCAGGATTGGCTTCAATTCCTCGAGCATTGACAATGAATCCAAGGAACTTTCTGGATGCGACCCCAAAGTGGCACTTCAACAGGTTGAGCTTCATTCAATACTGCCGGAGGATGTTGAACATTGTTTCTAGGTCTTTGACATGATTGATGGACAGCCGTGACTTCACAAGCATATCGTCCATGTACACCTCCATGGTTTTCCCAATCTGGTTAGCGAACATTCGGTTCACAAGCCTTTGGAAATTTGCCCCAGCATTCTTGAGTCCAAACGGCATCACTTTATAGAAATAGAGTCCTAGATCAGTGACAAAGATGGTATGCTCCTAATCAGGTAGGTACATCGGTATTTGATTATAACCGGAATATGCGTCCATGAAAGATAAGAGTTCGTATCCGGCCGTTGAATCTACAAGTTAATCAGTTCTGGGAAGTGGAAAACTATCCTTGGGGCATGCTTTATTCAAATCTGAGTAGTCCACACAAGTCCTCCATTTCCCGTTGGATTTCCTGACAAGCACTGGGTTGGATACCCACTCTGGATACAGTGCGTCTCGAATAAACCCGTTCGACTTGAGTTTATCTACCTCTTCCTTCAGGGAGGCAGATCTCTCTGGATCCATACCGTGCCTTATCTGTTTGATCGGGATATGCCGCGGGTCAATATTCAATGCATGGCTCGCGATGTCCGGCGAGATCCCACACATGTTTGAGTGTGTCCAAGAAAACACGTCGAGGTTTTCCTAGAGAAATTCAACCAATTCCTCTCTCATCTGTTGGCTTAGCTGAGATCCGATCTTTATCATTCTAGAGTCATCATCATCGATCGGAACATTGATCGTCAACTCTACCGAGGAAGCCTAACTTCCTTTGACTTCCTCTTCATTATCGTCATCTCATGGATCAAGATCTTTCAGGAACTGGTTGTGGCGCCTGGGCCTAGGCCAGGCGTTAGCTGTCAATTTTCAGTGAAACAGACGCAAAGAGATTCCTCTACGTCCTTGCCCTTCTCTTTACGCCGTGCCTCCCGCAGCTCAGCAACATAACAGGCACGTCCAACCGCCCGATCTCCTTGAACAACTCCAACCCCATCATCAGTGGGGAACTTTAGAGTTAAGCACCATGGGGCAATGACTGCCCTGAATTCAGCTAGGGCCGGTCGGCCCAAGAAAGCATTATACGGAGAATTAATGTCTAACACAACGAACTGTAACATCCGAACTCTCCGGCAATCTTTGATTCCCAACTCAACTGGCAACTCCACCATTCCAGCGGGTATCGTTGCACTCCCATTAAAGCCATGTATGCGAGACTGACACGGTTTCAAGTCCTTCGCTTCCATTTTCATCAGGTCATAAGCTCGTTTGAAAAGAATATTTACGGAGCTTCCACTATCTACCAAGATCCTCTTCATCCAAACAGGACCTATTTGAGCCTATATGACTAGTGGATCGATAGTGGAGGCTTCGATTCTATCAGCGTCTCTGTTCCGGAAAACGATGTCGTCAGGCATGATATTTTGTTATCTCGTCGGAGCCCCAACAGCAACATTACTGCAACATTCGAAGTCCGCATTCCTAATCGAACTGGCATACGACTCCATTTCCCTCCAGCTCCGATCAGCTGGATGAAGACCACCACTAACTATATTAATAACCAATCTCTCGCTAGTACGCACGGGTTCTTCCGGTCTAGCCTGATTTTGACCTTGGTTCTGGTTTGATGGGCCCGCACCTCCAGCTTCGGCGCCCGAACAAATTTTTCCAACTTTCTCTCTCTGATTAACTTCTCAATAATGTCTTGTAAATGGCGACACTCATTAGTATTGTGACCATAGCAATCGTGGAATCTACAAAATTTCCCAGTCTGAATCTGCTTCTCAAACGACTGTTTTGGAGCAGGCTTTTTATACTATCCAGTATTACATGTCTGCAAATAAAAATTCTCCATAGATGTATTCAAAAGGGTATATCGGTGAAACATGGGAGCTCTAGGTCTCGGTCCACGATTTTGATCCCGCTTCTTACCCTGACCTCCATTTCCTTTCTGCTGACTCTGCTTGTTTTGTATATTCAATTGTACCTTATTGGAACTCTCATCGGTCTGTTTCACAGCAACGTTACTTTGGATGCCTTCGACACTAGGCCCTGCATCATCTTGTTTTCTAGATTGTTTAGCGTCTTCTCTCCTCAGCAACTGGGCCGCCTTAGCATAGAAACGATCCAATGACGCGGGGGGTTTCATAGCCAACCAATTGTCGAACTCAAAATCAGGATCGATTCCTTTAGTTAGCGCCATCAATATAGAGTTGTCATTAGGGTTACTGATTTCCGCACAAGCGGCATGAAATACTTCCAAGTAACATCTGAGTGTCTCTTCTGGAGCTTGTGTAACACTGGATAGGGTGTTAACATCTTTCGGCCTCGTAACATGCATACGAAACTATTCGACGAACTTTGTAGCCAACTGATCAAAGCATGAAATGGATCGGGGTTGTAGAAGAGTAAACCGCATGGTTGTGAAAGCTTCTACACTTGACCACATCGTCAGGTCGTGCGGCGTTCATGAGCCATTCATACTTCAGGATGTGTTGGTTAGGGTCTGAACTCCCTTCGTAAACAGGTAAAGTCAGCATTCTGAATCGGCGGGGTGGTTCAGCATAAAGGATTTCGTTAGTGAATGGTGTATGACTCCGGGAGATTCCCAATCATCATTAGTGAGGCCTTGACTTTCGCGGATCATTTGATGGATCATGGTTGGATTGTCTGGTATTTGGACATTCTGGGCCAAGGTATGGTCGGGTTCCACGTTTCGAGGATGGTCCGGGCATGGTTGATGGTCTGTGCCTCGCCTCCTTGGCTCCAGATCTTCGGACACATAGGGTTCATGAGCATGATTGTGTTGATGAAAGGCTGGGTCCAGTTGATTCTGAAATCGAGCTTCCATATTTTCTACGGCAGCAGCTGCGTGGTCATGAACGGTGTGGTAGGGAAGCACACCTCCTCGGGAGGAAGGTCCAGCTTGCTGAACTGAAGAAGGGCCGATCTTGGCTTGTCGAAGATTCAAAGCGTGCTGATGCCCGTAGGCTTCTGCGTAATTACCATCCAATCGATGGTGAGTGAATCTGCGGTTGTAGTCGGATGAAGCTGAGCTTTCGGTAGAATAGTGTGAGATGTGATCCCTCCTAGATCTCCTTTGGCATTCTTCATTCAGCTGATTTGCAAGCTCCGTGTTGGAACGGATATGTTGCGTGAGCTCCTGACAGCTTTGGGTAAGCTCTTTCATAAGGATCTAGAACTCCTCCCTGGTGACAGGGCCTTGTGGATCTGAGGGTCCAGCCGAATTTTGACCTGTAGCAGGCAGCTGTGTGGGGTTTTGTCTATCCCATCCTTCTGGATTAGCAGTAGTTGAAGCAGTCCTCGTGTTAACCATGGTTGGCGTAGCTCTTTCCTAGATCTGATGCAATCTGAATAGGATGGAACGAACTACTGGATGTTAGATCTGGATCTCCTCCTTTGATTCTTGCAATCAAACGACGGTAGTAGATCCAATGAGCAGGAGAAAAATTGGGTTTTCTCAGTGAAAGCACCAAAGTGTTTGTACCAAAATTGGGCACAACACACTTCGGGCGTATTTGAAGAGATTAAAATGAAGAATATAAATGAAAAAGGAATCTAATCTAACAAACATGCCAAAACAGACAAATAGACATGCAAGAACACAGGAATTTAGAGTGGTACGGCATTGTAGCCTACGTCCTATGTCCACTATAGAAAGTTTGTTGTTTTATTGAAGGTTACAATCTGATTACAACAGTAAACACTCAAGCACTCGAGTTACAAAAGGTCTCCGGTAGAGTATCGGTGTAGTAGAATCAAAATTCCCTTTTCTGGAGGCATTGGGGGTTTTATTTATAGGTGTAGGCTGAAAATATCTGACTTTGATCTCGGAATACCCCTTCTCCCATGTTGGTGGGCCCACTTGATCGATCCAGGGTCATTTGGGATAGATCCAAGATCAATCCATGTACATTTCGTATCAATCAATACTTGCTTATTTTGGGCTGAGATCGATCATGGACATTATTGAGGTGGTAAACAAACTCCTGTGAAAATTTGGTGGCATTTGGACTTGTAGATTTTGAGTTATGATCGATCCAAGTTTGGACTTTCAGTTGGCCGGCGTCTTCGTATCGATCTCATACGTATCGATCAACTTCGGATCGATAGTAGTTTGTATCGATCAGCTGCACTTCAATGTCGTGGAGCTATAATCCAGGGGCGATCCACTTTTCATGCCGAACGATAATTTCCTCTCCTTGACTGCGTTTCTTCATATCGCACCAATTTAACTTCATTCGTATCAATCAACTCAAGGCCGCTTCGTATCAATAGCTTCCGTTCCAGTTCGTATCGATGCTTGCTAATACCCTTCATATCGATAATCAAAGGCCTCTTCGTATCGATCATTTGCCGATCGATACAGAGTGTATGGGCGGAGGGATCAACACGAAAGGCGCTGAGGGATTGTAAAACGAACTATAACCGATGTCTGCACTTGATGGATACGAAGGAAATGGAAGTTGATGGATACGAAATAAGGCTTCCTTCATGGATTCGAGCAAGGCTAATTCTGATGGATATGAAGCCACATGGATACGAAGGAGGTTGGCCTATGATGGATACAAACACGATGGGTCCGAATGAGGTTGACTTCCTTGATTTTGATCGATCCATATCTTGAGTATACAAACTCCGATTGACCTGAAATTTGGAACGTTGGTTTTCATAGCTTTGCTTATCGTGCCATATCAATTATAGCTCGGTCCGGGCTTGGACCAAATTTGCCGGTATCCATAGTAAACCTGTGTATAATCGATCTTCGGGACGGACTGTCTTTGGTTTCCAGTCAAGTCCTTGGTGTCACGGCCTTGCCAAAAGGTGGATAATAAAGACCATGTATTTGTTTAAAGCCGAAGCTATGTTATCAGACTAAAACCATTTTTCATATTTAGAACATATGAGGTAGATTATATAACAATGCTTAGTTTTTGCATAAATGCACACATCAGCCCTTCTATTCATTAAGTTTTTGTTCCCTGTTTCGTGCAAGTTTATAAATCTCTGCCTGTGGCTACATGTAAAATAACGCAATGAGTTGAAAATGATAAGTTGTTCCATTTGTTAATTTATGGCTGCACAGGTTAAGCCACACGAATGCCATATTTGGTCATAAGACTATAGATTTCAATGGTAAAATACGCTAAATCTTCTGTTTCTTTTGCAATGATCAGATATATTGACAGCTACTTACAATTTAATCTACGCTCGTTGCCAAACAAAACATATGCTAACCTTCACTTCATAATTATGGTACGGAAGCCTCAATAATCTGATATTTTGCCAAGTTATCCAAATTTGGGGAGTTAAAAAATATATTTCCTTCTATTAAAAAGAATGTCGGTTTGAGTTAAATAATATTATTACACGAGAACAAAAAACAAAGATTGAACTAAAGTTGCTAAAACAATATATAGCTACACCCGTGTGCGTAGCACAGGTTCGCACTTATATATTGAATTGTTGACATGCTCCCTTATATATTATACGATATCACATAACATTGTGACCTTGGAGATTGAAGAACAGATGACCGGTTAGGGATGTTCCAATAGTGGGTATGGTTAGACTTAAACTTCTGAGTGAGTAGAATTACAACCAAGAGATCGTGAAGATCAAATTGCGTTAGGATGTACGAACTGATCAAAAGATATGATACATTGACAATTCAAAATTTAGATTAAGATTTAAGAATTAAGGATGCAGACTACAGTAGGATCGCACCCTACCTTCTGATTGCTTGGCCCATGGTTCTTTAGGATTATGTAATACAAAATACATATGAAAATAAAAAACAATGAAAATGTTTTTAGAATCAGCGTTACTCTTTGCTAACTGCACAACAGTAATTTCACGAAGTTTTTATATCCATAATTCTTTCTGTTTCCAACTACCAATAAAATTTCATTTATTGAATATAATATATCTAAATAATTATAAATTTGGGCACATATTCATTAAGGAAGTGTTCTATATCTATAAAAAAAATTATGCATACTTTGAAAAATGCTATAAAGTGCATTGTTGAGTTAATGCGTGCACATTGTGATTAGATGCAGGCCCATCTGGGCATGCTTATATACTCGTATAAATAAAGCGTCTTTCAATGTAAACTGTTATGCAAAATAGTTATTTTGTATGTGTGTGTGTGTGTGTCTATATATATGTTTAGTTAATTAAAAAATATTCTTTTTTTACACGACAAAGACATATATAGAGGTGAAATGTGTCTTTACGGTGTGAATTCCAACATCTAAACAACGTTCATATTAACTATGTACATTTTTCATATGTTGCACTTACACTTTACAGATGGGTGCATTTGATGTGCTCATAATAATATACAATTAATTAGAATTAAATTACCCTAATTTCAAATAATTATAATAAAATGGAAAAAATTTAAAAAGAAAAATTTAGAAAAGTTCTAAATGAATTTAGACTACATAGGCCCAATAAGATCCAAAATGGTAAAAAAAAATTGATATTCACCTATATCTTTCGCTACGGGCTGGCCCAGTTCCAACACTTTTCACTGACGCCATTTATGTCGTCGGTACGGTGTCGGAATGGCATTTATCGACACCTCACCGGTGCCTTTTAGTGTCAGCTAATTGCATTATTTTTCTAGTGATCCTAATTTCATGACTGTTATAGATATAGTTTAATCTCATAGACAGCGTCTACAATTTCTCACTAATATAGGTGAGCCCTAACTTAAGTGATTATGTGACTCACTTCTTCACACTATTGAACCCATTAAGAACTATTTCATCCTCTAACTTATAGAAAAAAACACTAGAGATTTTGATTGTGTTTTAATATTATACTCTAATATACCAACCTTCATTGTTAATATCGTTATAGGGTACTGTTGACTAGATCTCTAGCCAATCTTGGAATTATGATTAGAAGCAGAATTTAGCTAAGGTTATTCACTAAAATCATAGTTAAAAATGTAAAATGAGGAATGATTATAGGAGTTATAGCCAGCGCAAATAAAATAAATAACACAAGATATAAAGTAGTTCGATCTCAGCAAAGATTAGCATCCACTATTGCTGATGATTTTATGGCTTAGTATTTTGGTTACAAGAGATGATTTTAACGGTGCTAGCAAGAGCTTTGAATTAAATAATACTGCTTGTATGAGTATAAAATTTGATCCTTCTAAAATGCACGTGTATAACCGTAGAGATCATCTTTGGAGAGCTTAGATTGATGCCTTGAATGCTAAGTTTCGTCGTGACCATTGATTGTGATATATGGTTCAAATTGCAGATAGCTCAAATGCTGCATGGATTCAAATGAAGGCCAACTTATGGACCGTATAATAGCATGCTTGTGTTAGTAAAACGACATGGAGCAGAGAGTGGTTGATGAGTAGTGGCATTTTTCCGGATTAGCAGCAATGTAAAAAAGAGTGGTTGATGTATAGTGACACTTTTGTTAGATGAACAATGTCATTTTATATCGTTCTTGTCAAGGGAACAGTATATGGTCGCCTCCTCTTTATATGGGGAGACTAGGAACTTTTTTCATAAGCCCATCGAGTCATGACAAAAAGGAGCGGGTAGAAAGGTAGGTCAACTAGGAGAGTGGTGAACGGGGAAAGATGCGGGAGCCGAGGTTTTCTTGTTATGACCTTGTCGCTTAATGATGAGGCAAGGAGGTGTTACCTGTGGGGCCTTAAGCTCCTTGTTGACAAAGAGAGTTCGGCAGGTAGAAAATCAAGTTCAAAGGGCTGTGGAGCGCCCATGTATTTGATGTTTGTATGTTGAAGGTGGACAAACAACCGGGATGGAACTAACATTGATCGAGTCGCACTGTGCGGGCTTATGCTACTTGGCTTTGAACCAATGGGCCCGTTTAGCCTTTTGCGAGAAAATCGAGCAACATTTCACAACTTAGGTTCACTTCTGTGGGCTAAGGTATGAGTAACATGTGTCATGCACACATTGGCTAGGTTGTTCATTACTCTAGATGGTTTCAAAGATGAGACATTTGAAATAATGGCACAGTGAATTGGAATTCGACGCTAGAGATTAATTCCTGGCTAGTCAATCTCAATGATCTTATCGGCCGGCAAGTTCATTTCATCTAGTGATTAAGATTGGAGACACAAATCTATCAAAGGAAGGGGATTTCTTCTTCTTCTCCTTCACTAAGCATTCGTACTCAAAATATCCATTAAAAGAACCCAAGCTTTATGCACTTGACATCCTCCAACTTACTTCCAATCTGTCCAACAAAATTTAGTCTTCTCTTCTTCTCTTTTGTCATCACCTTCTTTGCTTGCTTTGCCAAAGCTAATATGAGATACAAATGAGTTCTTACTCAATTCTTTTCTTTTATTCTTGTTTTTCTACCATGTTAGTCCTTAGGTAGCATTTGGTCATAACTGAGATGTTGATCGGTCGACGTCAAATTATGTTGGCCATCCATTAAAAAGAATATTAAAAAACTATGAAATTGCTAAATTTCACTCTCTCCTTAAGAAGAAGATAGTATGTTGGGCTTTTAGGTTGTGGCCCATTAAACTGTTATATGTCATACTTTAAGAATATTGGCCATATGGCCTAGTTATGCACCAGGTTACATCAAAATGTAATAAGTATTGTGGTCGACCTTGTGCTAGTGGAGCGCTTTTGTGAAGAATGCCAAACTCTGGGTTGCCCATCTTTCCATGGGGGAGTGTGCTTGCCCCCAGGTTAAGTGTCACCCCTTAGTTTTTATTGAGGTGGTTTAGTAACTAAGTTGTGTTTGCATTTGTCTTTACAGGTGACCAAGGGAAGATTGGCTGAAGTCCTCGTCGAGCATGACATCACA
Source organism: Allium fistulosum (assembly GCA_030737815.1). Taxonomy (NCBI): domain Eukaryota; kingdom Viridiplantae; phylum Streptophyta; class Magnoliopsida; order Asparagales; family Amaryllidaceae; genus Allium; species Allium fistulosum. The sequence continues at coordinate 797,923,823 of CM060903.1, read as the reverse complement.
TTGGTTTACCTGCTACGTCCCATTTAATAGGACCGGAGTTATAATTCTTAGGCACTACCTACATGAAATGTGTGCCACCCCTCCCATTACATCACTATTTCATCCATTTTCTCAATGCCCACCAATGGCACCAACCCAGCTTACCCCAAAAAAATATAGCTTGCTAGCTGCCCCTTCATCATCTGGTACTACTTAGGTCCCTCAGAGCATTCTCTATTTTTTATTTGATCAATGTACACATTCTCCAAGCATACTAGCTACCAAAGGGATGATATTATTATCTAGAGTGCTGCATCACTCCAACATCAATCTTTGGTCTTCCAAACAAGATCGTCGGGTATCAAGACCATTATTTCTTCATGGAGTTGACCAATAACCCCAACCTCCACGTGTTGGATTTCAGGGTTCCAAGTGCATTTTTCTTTCAAAATTTTACCAATTTAATAATTTTTCCTTATTTCTAACTATGTCTAGTTTCTTGATGCAGTATTTTTGATGGAGTAATGGGAGGACAAGTTCTTAATATTTAGTTTGGTGGACACCATTCATAGTTGGGAGACAGCAGCAGAAGCGAAATGTGTCATTGATCCTGACCGACGAAATCTCACGCCAAGTTGGGTTGTTATGGCCTGATAAAACTACGCTTAGAGAGAAGGTGAAGGCTTCGAATCCCAAGAAAAGGAGGGAGACAACAACCACGGTGGCTACAATAGAGGAAAGTGGACTAAGCTTACTAGAGGAGGGAGTGGAGATGGCTAAGGCTAACCTAGCCTTGGATATGGTGAATAGTTTAGCGATGGGCGGCCAAATTGATGTGGGTGAGAAGGAAACTTATGATCCTCGCCTACATGTTTATGTAGAGATGGAAATATGAAGGACCGCCAGTTGTTAGGAAGGGTTGTGGATGGGGTTGAACGCGCTGCTACAAATGCTTATTAGGACCACAACCAAGGTAATCAACCAGGCGCACTAGTAAAGAGGAGGTGGCCTGGAAATAAGATAGAGGAAGTCCTAGACATGAGCCTTTGGGAGAGCTTCTTAGTGAGTTTTCTCTTGAAATAATAACAATCTCTTTGAAGTGCATTCCCTTTTTTATTATTTCATTCATAAGCCTGGACCCATCCCTTCTACATTCAATAAGAGAGTCGCGCCTAAGATGTGCACCATTGAGAAGGTTGAGGTGGTGTAACACCCCGAAAATTTGATATAATTTAATAAGGAGATTAAATTAGAATAAAATTAAAACAAGGACTTAAAAGAATTTTTTTACAGATGTTTGAATTTGGCTACGAAACTTGCCCCATCGTGTTCGTAGTAATTTTCTGGATGATTTTCTTATATAACCACGTAATCGGAGTTAATACGGAGAAGTTATGAATGTTATAAGAATTGAAAATAGAATAAGAAATTAAAAATATAAATTTCACAAATTAACAAAGGGGATGGTTTACCCATAGGGGTCGATGGTCGACTAGTAGCGGTCGACTTAAGGGTAGTAGTGGTCGATCATGGCCCATGTAAAATCGAGCTTTTCCTATTTCATGTGACGTGTTTGAACGAGTAGGATTGATGCTTGGTTATGAAGAAAACTGATGTGCGTGCGTAATTGGGCTGGAGATTCTCTAACCTAGATCTAATGGTCTAAAACTAAACCCTACCCTTATAAACACTAAGTTAATGAAACCTCAAATTCTTAAATAAATTTTTACAGTAACCAATACTTTAAAATTTTGTTAAAATTAAAATAAAATAAAATAAACCTAGAAGAAAGTAAGCATTGGAATTAAGGTGGAGCTATCGATTTAAGGGGAACAATTCTCAAGCACAAGCAAAAGGAAGAGCTTATGCTTGAGGTGAGTTATCACCACTTTAATAAGATGATCATTGCAGTTAATTTTAAACTATTTTAATTGATTAGGATGTTAGAAATCCTAATTGAATATGTTAGAAACCCAAATTGGATATGCAAACCCCTTTCTCACTTGGAATTGAAAACCCAAAACCAACAATCCCAATATTTAATTACAAAGTGATGCTTATACTATAATTAGGGTTAACCAAATATTATTAAGGACTCGAGTTAAGTTATAAACAATTGCAAAGTGATCCCGTAGGTTCAAGCTCTGGTGAGGCAATCGAGATTCTGGACTTGAACATTCTAATTTGGTTCCACCGATATCTCCAAGAAATGGGATAGGCCGAGCTTAATCCTATTAGAAGACTCGCAGAGGGAGCTACAAGTGCGGCTCCTGCTTACCCACCTACCGCTACAAACTTTGCTAAGCTATGCAAAGATTTCTCTTATCTTGGAGGAAAGCCTTACATGGGGACAAAGTCTTATGTAGATTCGAGGTCATGGATCTGCATTTGTTAGAGGATCTTTTGTTTGATGGATTTAACTGATGAGGCAAGGATGTAGTTAGCTACATGGTAGTTACAGGGTGAGGCATTGAGCTGGTGGGAGGTAGTTGAGGCTGAGATTGACAGAGAGGAAATCACTTGGGACGAGTTCTGTAGGCGATTTGAGGTGAAGTTTCTATCTAAGGTAGAGGAAGGTATGCAGTTAGAGAAGTTCATTTGCTTGAAGCAAAGAAAACTGTCTACTAAGGAATACGTCAATCAGTTCAATGAGCTAGCTAGATTCAGGATGGGACTTATTGATACCTCACACAAGAAGGCCTTAAAGTTTGCTAAAGGGCTAACCCAACCTCTCCAAGATTTAGCTTTGAGTCATATCCCTATGGGTGCTACGTATGAGGGTCTAATGGAGATGGCTTTTCTAAACACCGTCTCTAAGGGGGAACAAAGAAGAGGAACCCAAGAACGCAGTGGGGAAAGCGCAGAAAAACCAGTGAAAGGTGGATGGTGGACCCAAGGGAAAGATACAGAAGAAGGATATGCACTATATGAAGTGTAGCAAGAAGGGGCATTTTGTGAAGGAGTGTACGATAGATCTTTCAAAGGTTAAGTGCTATAACTGCGATCAGTATGGATATTTGAAGCGAGCTCGCACAGCACCGCCAAGGGCTTCTACTCAAACTTCTACTTAGGTAGTTCCTGCTTATACACAAGAGGCAGTCACTAGCTCGAGTGCACAACCTGTGGCAGACAAGGGTAAGAAAGTGGTGATTGAAGGTGTGTTAACGCTTTCTGGTTTATCCATTCGCACATTATTTGACATTGAGGCTTCACATTCTTTTATTTCTAGTAGACTTGTTGAAGACGTACACTTACACACTAGTATAGTTACGGACCCTGTAGTTGTGTCAAACCCCTAGAAGGATCGGCCTATTTGTCTATGTTATCTAGGGGTTTGAAGTTGTTTATCCTAAAGTTAAGTTTGATTATGATGCCTTTGTATTAGGATTCTTTGGGTTTGGGTTCATATTAGGCATGGATTGGACGATTATATATGGGGCTATTTTAGACTGATAGGAAGGTTGTTAGATTCAGCATGTGTAGTGGACATAGCTTGGAGGTTTATTGCGATCCCTGAGGATCTGTTATGTTGAGCTACCTGTATTCATTCGACCATCACATGACGAGCTTAATGCAATACCTGTAGTAGATATTTCCCAGATGTTTTTACTGAGGTTACCGGTCTCCCGTCCCGAAGAGAGATCAAGTTTAGGATCTATCTTGTTGAGAATTCTAGACCCGTTGCCTTACCATTAAGGCATATGGCTCCAAAGGAAGACGAAAATTGAATAAGCAAGTTAATGAGTTATTGGAGGAGGATTTTATGAAGAGGGGCATTTCTCAGTGGGGAACACCGGTCGTCTTTACCACCAAGGCGGATGGTTCTTTAAGACTCTAAGTCAATTATAGGGAGCAGAATAAACTGATAAATAAGAATTATTATCCATTTCCCCACATAAATGATCTCTTTGATCAGTTAGTTAGAGCTAGAGTATTCTATCGGTTTGACTTGGCTATCGGATTCCGTCAGTTGTGTATAGCCGAGGACAATATTCAGAAAACGACGTTTCGATCGCCCGATGGATTGTCTGAGTAGTTAGTCATGCCCTTCAAACTGACTAATGCACCCGCCTACTTTGTTAATTTGTTGAGTCGAGTATTTAGGGGGTAGCTGAAAATATTCATCGTGGTATTTGTGGATGGTATCTGTGACGCCCCACCTCTATACCCACGCTAGCCAAGAACACTACGGTGTAATGCTGTCAACTAGCACGGAGAATAAGGCTGTTGAGGAGCGACCATCCATGTAACTTCTTTGAGCGAGCACCGATATGTCAGATAGTATAGCATGAACTTCATTTAAGGAGGAAATCCGACATACCGATACAAACCCAAAGCTATCACACGATGGCTATATAAAATTTTCAGAAACAAATATAGAAATAAACATAACACAAATCAGTCGCAGACAATTCATATCACAAAGGCGGAAATAAATATGAATATAACACATGAAAGTGTACATCAGAGTAGTGGTCAAATAAGATCCACAATAACACAAAAGGATAGATACAAGTACAAGACAATAGAATATGTATACATTAAGGAGTTTAATCTCAAATGTATACAACAAAAACTACTAAGCACGAGTAGTTAGCCAAAAGTCAGATGATGGTTCCAGATAGGAAGTCATGAGGAAGCACCTGTAAGATCTCAGTCTGACCCGAGTATTATTTAAGAAGAAAATAATAAACTGATCAGTCTAGCTATAATTATCAGATAAAATGAGATAGAATATGAGATATGACATAAACATATAATAACCATAATGACATACTACTATAAGTATGTAAATGAAAATCAACAAGAGATTAATCAATATCGCAAGAATCTTCTCAAAGATAAAATAGGGTATCATACCCTAAACTTGTATTCATAACAAGTCAATAACACATAAATTCACCAATGTACAAAAACTGATATCATATCAATGAAAATCATGAAAATTGGTGAAGCACAAAATCCAGAAATCAACACACGGAATCCAGAAATCACAAAAAAGGGGGAAAGGCCTATGAGCCGAATGCTCAACGAATGGTCCGAAGACCTATGAGCCGAATGCTCCACGAACGGTCCGAAGACCTATGAGCTGAATGCTCCACGAACGGTCCGAAGAACTATGAGCCGAATGCTCCACGAATGGTCCGAAGACCTATGAGCCGAATGCTCCACGAATGGTCCGAAGACCTATGAGCTGAATGCTCGACGAATGGTCCGAAGACCTATGAGCCGAATGCTCCACGAATGGTCCGAAGACCTATGAGCCGAATGCTCCACGAATGGTTAGTAGAAACATCACACAAACGAGGTCTAGTCTCCCTCGCAGACAAAGAGACATCGCACAATTGCTAGTCTAAATCACAAAAATGATCGTCATGATCATCAAGAAGTGTCAATTACACTAAGATAGTAAATATACGAGTTTAGCTTCATGTCCCATAACCACTAGCTTAACTTAAATATTTACGAACAAACTATAGATCTCCACTAGGAAATTGTCACAAAAGGGTTCAATCGAACAAGTCCAAGAGCTAACCGACGAAGTGAACGCAAGCGTTTCATACCACTCGTTTTACTAAGTCGTTTAAGTTGATTTCTCATCCGAGTGAAGTAAAGGCTTGTATATACTAGTAGATTGGAAATCGGCTTGAGAAAACGAACTTTTGATATTTAAAATAGTGTTGAAATCGCTTTGATGAAAGAGTTTTGATATTTACTACTAGTATTGAAACCTTCATATCTTTAAAGTGACAAGTCACAAAACGATTGTTGAAACGAATCGAATTACATAAATTCATGTTCGAAGACGTGAGTAAAGTCCAAAGAAATCAATCCCCAAAACCATCAAAGTAGGAAGTTCTATTGAATGTTTTTCAGATAAGATCCCCTACGGAGGGGGGGTCCAGGGGGGTGGCAACCACCCTAGGTGGGGGTGCGGGGGCAACGCCCCCGCTACGGGGTTCGACCTTTTGAAGACAAGTTACAAAATGATTGTAGAAACAATCAATCATCAAAATTCACATACGAAGACGTGAATCAAATCCAAAGAAATCGATAATAAATCCATCAAAATGGATATTCACATAAACCCCGAAAAAGAAGTCATCAAAGTCGATAATAATTGATAACAATAAGTCGGATCAACAAAATCGATAAACAATGGAAATTCAATTTAGAAAAGCCTAAACAGGCAGAAATGCATGCTTCCAGACGTCTGATTTGGAATCCAGACGTCTGGATTTGTTTTTTGGAAATAGCTCAGAAAACCACCCAGATGTCTGGAATAGCAAATCAGACGTCTGAGCCATTGCCAGACGTCTGGTTTTGATTCCAGACGTCTGGTTTCGTTCTCTAGAAAATTATCCAGAGAACACCCAAACATCTGAAACCTCAAGTTAGACGTCTGAGACTCGTCCAGACATCTGATCTTGAATTTCAAACGTCTGGAAATAGTCTCTGGCATTTTTTTAAATAAAGCGTGCATACATTTTTCTCTCCAGGTCCAAACCAGACGTTTGGGCTTGGTCACCAGACGTCTGATCACCTGGTCTGGTCAACATTTTTCCTAGGCCAAAGTGGCCAAAATGATTCGGAAGCGATCAGATGAGCAATGGCGACTAAGGATTTACTCCAAGCGGCAACCCGGCCTTAAAGGCTCCTCGATACACTCCGAATATCAATGTCCAAATGTCCATAGAAGGATTTTCATAAAATTGGACCAAAACACCAAAATTGGAGAATTCACAAAACCAATTCAAATCACAACAAGTGAACACGAAATAGATGATAGGAATTCATACCTAACAACAAAGATAGTTATAGGCATAGATGTGAGATAAAAATCTCACCTTTTACACGAAAACAATGAAGAGGAAGCTATAGAGCAAGGCAAGGACAATCACTCTTCAATCCCAACTCAACAAGCTTGAATCTAAGCTTAAAAGAGAAATATTTCCTAAAGTTAGGTTTAGGAATTACTGAAATTGAAAGGAGAATGAGTTGGAGAAGAAGAAGGAGATGCTTACCAATAGCTTCTCTTTGAATTTGGAGCAAGGACTTGAGTTTGCAAGAGGAGGGTTTGGAATTTCTAATTTTCAATCTCTCCCACCATTTTCAGTTGAGCTTGAGTGTTTGCAAAATGAAATGAGTGAATGGAGAGGAGAGGGGCTGAGTTAGGATATAGGGCTGAAACTCAAGCCCAAACCCAAAGTGAAAAAGTAGCAAAATTCTACTAACTCCAAACATATCGAAGTTTATACTCAAAAAGGTCGCAAACGTCATTTTGAACTCAATGGAAGTGGTCTCGAGTCCCAATTCGACTGTTTGCAAAAAGTGGCTTTTCGGACTAAAATCCGACTAACGATGAAATATTTAAATAAAATATTTAAATATACAAATGATAAATATGCGGGTTGTTATAGTATCCTTGTATAATCGAGGAGTGAGGATGAACATGTGTTGCATTTAGGAGAAGTTCTCGGTACACTTCATGCATATAAGCTTCAGATAAAGTTTTTAAAGTGCCACTTTTGGAGAGAGGAGGTATGCTTATTAGGACACATCGTCCTAGAAAGTGGCTTAGCAGTTGAACCTAGTAAGGTGGAAGCAGTTCAAAACTGGCATGTTTCGAAGAATGGCACAGTGGTGGAAGTTTCCTTAATTTGGCGGGCTATTATCAGAAGTTCATCAAGGACTTTGCGAAGAACACTGCCCACTAACTTGTCTTACTAAGAAGAATCTAGTCTTTTGTGCAATGCAAAGTGTGAAGATGCTTTTATTAGATTAAAGAAGGCAATTACTAGTGTTCCAGTTTTGGTACTACTAGATGCGGCGAAGCCATTTATAGTTTATACCGACGCTTATGGTATGGGGTTAGGCATAATTTTGATGCAAGAAGGAAGGGTAGTGAGTTATGTAAGTAGGCAATTGCAAACCCAGTAGAAGAACAAACCTACACATGATCTTGAGTTGGCAGCCATTGTCCTCGCGCTCAAGTCATGGAGGCATTATCTTTTAGGGGAGCAGTTTGAGCTATTCATGAACCACAAATCCTTAAAGTACTTGTTTTCCCAAAAGGACTAGAATTTGAGGTAGCTAAGGTGGATGGAGTTTTTGGCATTATATGACTTTGATGTCTCTTATACCCCAGGCATGGGTAATGTAGTGGCAAGCGCTTTGATTAGACAATATGTAGTGTTGAGTCACTTGTTCTTCGAGTGGAGACATTTAGAGTATATTTCTACCTTTTATTTCTGACCATCATTAGATATTACCCTGGGATTACTAGCAGCTTTAGATGTTTAGCCTACATTGATGGAACGTATTAGATCTAGGCAGAAGGAGGATACGGAGCTAGTAGATATTATTGAGAGGATTAGCAGAGGAGGTCATCAAGTCATTTAAGACGTTATGTCATTGACTCAAGAGGATGATTACAGAGAGATTATAGACTTTGTGTTCACCGAAGTATGGATTTAACAGCTGTGGTAGTACTAGAGTCCTACTATTCTAGGATGACCATTCATCTCAGTGGAGACAAGATGTATCACGACATGAAGAGAGTCTTCTATTGGCTCGGTATGAAGAAGCAAGTAGCGGAGCATGTAGCTAGATGTATGATTTTCCAAAGGGTAAAGGCAGAGCAGAAGAAACCAAGAGGATTATTATAGCCATTGGATATTCCTTAGTGGAAGTGGGAGAGTATTTCCATGGACTTTGTAGATGGTCTACCTAGGAGTAAGAGAGGGATGAGCACATTTGGGTCATAGTCGATCGGTTAACCAAGTGCACTCATTTCATACTAGTACGGAGTACTGCGACGGCGGCTTCATTGGTGATTCTATACATGAGAGAGGTTGATAGGTTACATGGAGTTCCTATTAGCATAATTAGCGGTCGAGATTTGTTTTTCACTAGTGAGTTTTAGAGGAGTCTACAGGAGGCTTTGGGAACTTAGTTGAGCTTGAGTACTGCATATCATTCGTGGACTGACGGACAGGCATAGAGAGTGAATCTAGTTTTAAAGGACCTTCTACGGATGTGCAATATAGATTTTGGAGGTTCTTGGGAGGATCATTTGCCATTGGGGAGTTTACCTACAACAACAGTTATCAAGCTAGCATTGGGATGACACCTTTCAAAGCGTTGTATGATAGACCCTATAGATCATCGTCGTGTTGGTAGGATACGATGGATAGGATTATTTTTGGGCCGGATATGATAAGGGAGAAATCCGAGGTGGATCTGATTCGTAGGAGGATGAAGACCACTCAGGATAGGCAGAAATCTTATGCTGACAGGAGATGTACATAATTAGAGTTCACAATGGGGGATATGTTGTCTGTGAAGATTTCACCCCTTAGGCATGTGATGAGATTTGGTAGTTCTGGTAAGTTAGAATCGAGATTTGTAAGGCTTTTCTCGATAGTTGCTAGAGTAGGGAAGTTGGCATATAGAGTAGAGATTCTACAGAAATTAGTGGGGGTACATGATGTTTTCCATGTGTCGCACTTGCGGAAGTGCTTACATGATACAACTACCTTGGTCGAGCCATGTCAGTTAGAGGAAGTTGAGATAGAGTAAGAGTCACTTGTTCGTCGTGCACCCACTCGTATCTAGAGTATGGTGCAAAGTGACTCCACAACAAGGAGATCAAACTTGTTAAAGTCTGATAGGGAGACGACCCAGCGGAGAGTACATGGAAGCCCGAGGAGAAGACCTGAGCTACCCACCCATAACTCTTCTCTGGTAGTCTTAAATTAGAAATTATCATAATTATAGCCTTACATGTAGGACTTAGGTGGTATATCCTTTAGGTAGAGACCACTGGATGGTAAGAATGGTTGTAAACGTGTCAATAGGACATGTTATGGATGACGGATGTTAATGGATGCATATGGATGTATTGTTCGCATTGTGCTCTTTTACACATTTAGGATGGTATATCCCTAGGGATACACACACTCACACTTGATTTCATGCTATACCTTGATTATTGTTATGCTAGTGGATGTTATGCATATGGATGTTACATATGAGTTGCATGGTTGTGCATACATATTGAATTGCAAGTAAAATTTTACTTAGGATGTTGCATACATTTGGATGCATGGCATGAGCATTTGCATGACAAGAGGTCGATTAGATCAGGAGACCGCCTACTTTTGAATTAGTATAGATTCACGTGCATTTCACGTTGCATACATTTGTGCATGATGCATTAGAAAAATTATAAAGACAACGATTGCTCGTGGATAATGGATGAGTGGATGATGGTAGCTATTGGTTGATATGTGTATGAGTTAACTTTTTTTCTGTCCTTTGAGATTTCGAGGACAATATCCTTTGGGGGGGGGGGAGAATGTAACACCCTGAAAGTTTAGCAGAATTTAATAAGGAAATTAAATTAAAATAAGGACATAAAAGCAAATTTCACATACGTCCGAATTTTACTACAAAGCTTGCACCATCGTGTTCATAGCGATTTTTTGAACGATTTTCATATACAACATATCATAATTGGAGTTAGTATGGAGAAGTTACGGATGTTAGAAGAATTGAAAATAGAATAAGAAATTGAAAATAGAAATTTCACAAATTGCAAAGGGGATAGTGAACCTATAGGGTTCGATGGTCGGCATAGGGGTATTAGCGGTCGATCGTGGTCCTTGTAAAATAGAGCGTTGCCTATTTCACGTGACGTATTTGAATAAGTAGGATCGTTGCTTGGCTATGAAGAAAACTGATGCGCATGCGTGTTTGGACTGGAGATTTTCTAACCTAAATCTAATGGCCTAAAACTAAACTCTAACCCTATAGATACTAAGCTAATGAACCCTAAATTCTCAAATAATAGTTTATAGTAACCAAACTCTGCCAATATTTTCTCTCTCCGCCCACTTTAAAATTTCCTAGAAATAAAATAAAATAAAAGCAACCTAGAAGAAAGCAAGCATTGGAATCAAGGCAAAGCTATCGATTTGGTGGGAACAATTTTTAAGCACAAGCAAAAGGTAGAGCTTAGGCTTGAGGTGGGTGGTCATAACTTTAATAAGATGATTATTGTAGTTAATTCTAAACTATTTTAATTGATTAAGATGTTAGAAACCCTAACTGAATATGTTAGTAACCAAAATTGGATATGTAAAACCCTAGCTTCAAATTGTCAGTAAACTTTTAATTGGAGATTGATGTATATACCCCTTTCTCGCTTGGAATTGGAAACCCTAAATTTAATTGCAAAACGATGCTTAGACTATAATTAGGTTTAATCAAATACCGTTAAGAACCTGATTAAGTATACAAACAATCGACAATAAAAAACTATGAAAACCCTATTTTTGTTTGTGAACGGTCGACCTTAGACCCCCAGTAGTCGACAAGCAGCAGTCGATCGTAGGGGAACGACGGTCGACCGTTCGCAATGAAAATGTAGATATTGAACCTTAGCCTAAGGCCCAAGTTTATAATAAAAATATATGTAAAATGTTAATTGTCGTGAGTCTATTTGAAGGCAATTTGATGGACTTATAGTGAAGCTAATTCTCCAGGAGTGGACGCTAGGTCGTGGTGGTGTTGGGTAAATATTGCTTACCCAATTTAGTATTTATTAGTCGACTCGAGGCGATGTATTTTCGCAAATGGAACTCACAGGAGATTCCAAAGTGAGCATGCAGCACCGACGAGGGTGCTTGATGGAGTGGGTCTGGCACAACAGGAGAGAACCTAGTATGCAAGAATTCTGACGCACGTGATTCATTTAAAAAGGAGGACCCGCAGCATGCAATAAGAGGCCAGCACTACGATTGAGAGGTGGAAGCGAATGCAGATGATGAAACATTCCGACGACTCGAAATCTTGGGTTCTTTCCCTCCAGGCGTAGTGAGGGGGGATCGTTCCTAATAGCTTAGAGGCGTTGATAGGAGTGGGAATTTATTTCTACAGTAGCCTAGTGGTGGTGTTTCCCACGATTAGTAGCTAAGAGGGCGGCGCTTTACATATTGAGTTGCTCTAGAAGCGGAGGTCAATCGTTAGACATAAGATTTGATCCATTGTATTAGCCTACACAGACTTTAGTGCAGGAATGTATTAGGCAAGAATCCTTAGGTAACTGACCTGAGGAATTCATGGACACTTGTATCACATCCTATATCATTTAGAGTAGTATTAGTGTAACTGCAAATGATCATCACATATTAAACTTGCACTCATTCACCATACTTTCGTCTGACCCATTCTCCTTCATTCTTTTTCCCTACCATAGGTGGACAAGGCAGCAGGTGATCGGCCCATTCTTGATACATGGAGAGTCGAGCTTATCTTTGGAGACTGTTTTTTCATCTCCGCTCTCCAGTTATTTTTCTATCTTATCGGTAAAGATTATCTATTTTGTTAGACTTGGAGTGATATTATCTATGTACTCTATATTGGATCACGTATTAGTTTTCCGAGACTTTGATTTAGATATCTTCTGAGATGGACAATTTTCTATGTTATAAGTTTTATTCCTTTTGCTGTGAGATCTGAAAGTGTAGTATATCTTAGATTATATCTACTTCTATTGGTCTCTGTGATGTAAAATATTATAAACCCCAACGATTCGAATTTCTCGACATGGCGCGAGTCAGAAAGTCACACTAGGCTTTGGATCAACGTGATGGGAGGTGCTGGTTGTCATAGGTGAGGTGCTATAGGAGAAGAAGCGGTAGATTGTGAAGAAGAATTTGAGGGAAGTGGAGAAGAAGGTAGGAAATTTAGAGGCGACGATGGTTGCTGAGGTGACGGCTCAAGCAGTAGACAAGGCAGTCATGGAGGTAGCGGAGAAGGCATTATGGGAGGAGCTTTCCTGATGTGAGGAGCTAGAGATGGAGATGTAGTGGGTGAAGGCTCAGTGGGAGGCGAAGCCGAAGGAAGTTAGAAATCTCTATACCTCCCTTCTTTAGCACCAAAACTACATTACCATCGAGGCCTGCCAAGCGATGGTAGATAAAACAGAGGCAAAGTGGAATAATTGATTGACCACTATGTTGAATAGGATTGTCCCCTCCAAGTTCTACCTACCTTTGGCCATCTATTTCCTCGATGATCATCGACTTGGCAAGGTTCGCTAAGTGGTTTTGGTAGACATGATAAACACTTGTTTTTCCCATCTGCATATCCTAAAGCTAGAAAGGATAGCCTCATTGATCGATGGTGACCACTAGCTGCCTGCCTTTGGAGGTTCCCAAAGAGATGATGCATAATGACAACTATCATGTTGTCAGGTGCTCCTCTTAGCCTTCATTTTGTAATAATTAAGGTTTAGTTTTTCTTTTGTGGTGGGCGTGACCCCATTTTTGCACAATGACATTAATTATTAATGAACATATTTTCGTTCAAGTGTTGTGCATACTGTGATCAATTTATATCTACCCATGCCTTTGTTTGCTTTTTTTGCAAGTAGCTTGTGTGGCACTCGGAGTTTTAGTAATGCTTATTTGAGAACATACTGTCCATACGTTCATGAAATGCTTTGTGCGTGTGAAAAATTAATGATAAAATAGAATAACGATTTTGAACATAGCTTTGTAGTTATATTCCCTCTTTAGTGGGTGAATATTAACGGGTGGCGTTTCCTGCTCGTGTATATGCCTCTAAATGGTTTAGTAACTTGTTATTCACCTAACTTATTGTTTGGGAACTTATTTCTATACTTAAGAATATTTTTGAACTCCATTGGTTTATTTACCTACATGAGGTGTTTGTCATTTGATGTCTATCCCCATCGTGGTGGGGACACTCCATTGGAGGGAGTGAGAAAATTCTTGATGGTCTAGCCCGAACGAGGTGAGACCACTCCAGCTTGGTAGAGTGGGAGTCATTGCTATGGTTGCATAAAACCAGACTACTACGTGGGTAATCATGCCCATATTTGCACTAGTGCCTAGTTCTACTCTAAGGGGAATGGGCAACATCATCGACAAAGGAATTGGGGCCATTATGTAGGTCGTCGTATCACAAGTTCGTCGATGCCTCTAGTGCAGACAGGAGCGTTGTTTGGATTGCGCATCCTCTCTTGCAATACACTATCAATGCATGAATCAGGACCAAAGCATGGGTGGTTTCTCCATCTGTTCTTTGGTATTTCTTGTATGGGTGGCTACATTGTTAGGTTAATGCATCCTCATGAAGCAATATAACACTAATGCATGAATTAGGACCCCCATATGGGTGGCCTTGCCATAAAAGGGATGGTGTCCCTGGCATGGACAAGAGCATTGTTAGGATCATGCATGCTCATGGAGAAATACACCATGGATGCATGAATCAAGATCACAATATGGGTGGTGTTTTTATCAATGTGTCGGTGTCCCTGACATTGATGGGAGCATTGTAAGAATGGCACATCCTCTCGGAGAAATTTTATACTTCTCAAGAATAAGATGGAGTCTCTTGGAGCTCTCGCACTCTCATAGAAGTATTTGGCTTTGGATATCCCCTGGCATGGGCAGAGGCACTTCATGCTTGTACCCTATCGGGGTTGGCGCTTATATTTTCATCACGGGCACCAGGCTTGCATGGGGTTGATTGATAGAGTTGTAAGATTGAAGTACCCTATTTACTTTATATAAACGAGTATATATGCACGTCCATATGGACCTGCATCTATTCCCTCGGGTATTGTGAACTGCTTCATGCATGAGTAATGTGGTTACCCATTTACCTCAGTGGAATAAATAAAAATAAAAGGTGAAAATCGTCATCATGAATGCCAGTGCGTTAGAGCATAGTAATCATCTAAAACTACTTCATAATAGCATTTTGAACTACTGTAAAAAAACAATCGTGTAACTTAAAAAAATAGAAAAAGAATAAAATTTGAATTCAAATAGCACTGGTACAATATGAAAACAGTTATAAAAAGCATTATATTATAGTTTTTTTCAACCCTACTTTCTATTGCCTTCGATCAGTAATACGTTGCACTTTGCAAAGATTTTTTTACTGAACAAAGCAATGCAAAGCCAATATGTATCTATTTAACTCAATGATTTTTTTTCACGTGCACAGATACTTAAACATGCAAAACCATTGAATCATTTACCTCATGTGGGCCCACTTCTAACATCTCCAGTCAGCGCATCAGCACTTTCAAAAGTAGCTGTGAGAGCTACAATCGATCCTGTATTTCCTTCTGGGATAGTCAATGTCTATGGCATGTTACATTCCAGTGAGTAGCAGAAATAAAATCGCACTATTTAATCGCTATCTTATTGTAGTATTTTTTTATAAAAAAAACCCTACCCCAAACAATAGAGCTAAGTAATTCGACTGGATCGTCAAATCTTATCCCACATTTGTTGTAGTATTTTGTTTACCAACAATATTCCCAAAATTTTGGATACCCCACTCTTTATTTTTGTTCAGTATGATCATGATAATTGTAAATTTTGCTAAATGTTCTCTTCATAAGTTGAATGTCACATAATCATACAAACATCCAGGAAAAATCATTCTGCAGGCATGCTAATGTCGCATTTATATTATTTTCTATAGATCCAACATATATACAGGTTTTCAATAGATCTAACACAAAAAAACATTCATAAAAACAACAGTTGCATCCAATAAAAAATATCATGAAACCAGCTACAAAACTGAATATGAACAACAACAGACGTAAAATATCAGACCTCAAACACAATATATGAATAACAACATGATAATTGCCCTTTTAAAAAAAATATTAGGTAGTTCTTAGGCTCTTTTGCTGAACCAGTAATGCATCCAAGAGGAACATTCTTTTGGTTAACATATCCAAAGATCGAATCGGTAGAATAAATCCAAGGACAAATTGGCTATAAATCCTCCAGTATGAACAAAGTTGTCCACATGAGAGAGAAGTCCTACAACTAAGTTGATTTCTACGAAAGCCGACATTTATAAAAAATGAGTGTTAAATATTGGTCGCAATAGCAAAAAAATTCACAAAAAAGGACTATATTGTGTTCAACACCTTTAAGGGAAATTTGATCCCTGAACCTGGGAAATAAAAGCCGGTATCCTAGCTATAAAAATAAGTGACTGAATAATATTACCTAGTCCAGTTTGTGGTAAGTTCTGAAAGCATGGAACCAAGTATACATTTGCTTTACATAATTAATCACCTAAATGTAGTTAAATGAACACATGTAAACTTGAATATTTATAGTTTCCAAATAAACCCATATGTAAATCATGCATTAATCTCAAGTCAGACTCAATATTCATGTTTTATTCAATACTTCATCTCCTCAAAATCATCATCGTAAAGATGATCAAATAAAGACTACTTATATAGGAAATGAAACCTAATTAATATTTGCACTTCCTTATATGAAAAAACCATATAATGAATGCAATATGGTCCTAAAAGAATAAATACACAAATATATATCATGACATCTACATACAACATCGTTTTTAGTGTGCATATTGTACCACATCATGAGCATTTTTTTTCATAAGGTATTAGGTATTGGATATTGAAACTTATTGGACATAATAATTTCCATGCATAATATTTTTTAGCCAACATCAATTCAGAATAAGATACTTCTTAGACATAATAATGATGATGATAGAAAACTCATTATTATTGTATTTTCACATCCATCTACAACATCATTGCTAGCTATGCATCTAATCACAGATATTTTTAGCCAACATCATTTAAAACGGCAAAATTAAATGTGGTGATCGGTTGAAAAATATTCACCTTATTTTTTGGAGAAACATTTGTTTCGCTTGTAGAAGTTTTAGGGAATGAGTTATTTAATGCAGAAGTAGTAGGAGAAATGCAGTAATCTTCATGTTTCCAGGCTTACGTGGATAAGGGCGCATCAGATTTCATTTTGGCCTTGGAGGAGGAATCTGTATCTGCTTTGCATTTTTTTTATTCTTTTGCAACCTAATTAGATAAAATAAACTATGAAAATTGTTCCATGGTCAGTTGATGTCGATTATCGAAGTTTTAGATCTAACCGTGGTTGATAATAGGCAGACTAATCGATCGATCGATATGGATTAGATTCAAAGTCGAATTGGAGATGAAATCGATGATCGATGGTCATTAATTGAAGTTGGAGACATTAGATCTGGAATCGCAGTGAAGTAACCCTACTTTGTGTCTGTGAAGGAGACGAAATCAATTTTTGCGTCATTTTGCAGCGACGAAGGTATTTATGGGAAGTTAGGATTTTTAGTTTGGGGAAGGTAGTAAAAATAATATAGGGAGCAAAACTTGTATAAAGGGTATTATCAAAATTCAAAAAAGACGCGGTTGATTTCATATTGATTTAATTCTTTTTATTAGTAGTAAAGATAAAAATATTTAATAAAATCATCTTTTTGTTTAAGTTAAATTTACCTCCAAAATAGAGTGAGATCTTCCAAGTGTTATAAAATAGTTATCTACCACTTTTCAAAATCATACGCTATCACACATAAAAATTTAAGTATTTTCGTGTGATAAAATATAGACCGTCACATCTTAAAATTTTCATAGTCATGGCGCGTAGTTTTGAAGCCATAGCGTGTAGTTCTATCTGAAGCCATCACGGTCAATAGCTATCGCGTACATTTATATCCATTCGTTTTAAAAAAAAAATATTTTCATGGCCTTCGCATTAAATCTTTTACTCTGCATATGCAAAAATTTAGTTCCATTTTCCTACTTCATTCCATGTATAAATGTATTATGCATGAAATCAATGCCTTGGACCACGTTTTACCCCCACTTCATTTTAATTTAACAATTTGGCTAGCTTGGTTGTTCACACGGACATGTGCCTCCTTTTTTTTTATACTGTGGTGTATAGTTAAAAATTAATTCATTTGCATGTTGTTGGGTTTTCACGTGTAGTCTACTAAGCATGCCATCGCGAATATTCTTTTCCCTCGTGATATATTTTATACTCGCCTAACTCTCATGTATAACTCATTTTGCAGCTGACGTGTGGTTCATTCTTGCCCATAATATAGTAGGCTCGCGTTTTGGTTCTTATTTCTAATGTCATTACAATATAGAAGGACGAAGAGGCAAACATGAAGAAGGTTATTTTTGATAGTTTGAAAAGACACGGTTGAAATCTATTCATTAAATTTTCATTATTAATAGTAGAAATGAGAAGCATTATAATAGTCGATTATCATATAGTGCGGCGTACACGTTTCATCATGTTATATAATTTCGGCTTACAAGGATTACTTAAATACAATAGTCTTGGAGGTGATTTGGATTCCACTTTTGGGGAACGTTGGTGTCATATGGATGAATGAGTGGTATTCCCCATTAGTTATGTCGTCCCTAATTACATATGAACCCTCTCAATTAGGCCTCAAACCTCATCGTTTGGGTTCTTTATGTCAGCGAAGACTCCCTGTAGGATGAGTTCGCCAGTAGTGAAGTTTTGTAGCTTGACCCTAGCATTGCAGCACTTCACAACGCTTCTTTTGTATGCTTCTATTCAGAGTTCTACTTCCGCTCTCCACTCTCCACTCTCCACTCATCTAGAGCACTGAGGCTTAGTCGTTTGTTCTGCATTTTGTGTAAGGCATCACTGCGAGGGGACATCCACAGCTATGAGCAACATTAGTTCATACCCATAGTTATAGAGAATAGGGAATGTCCAAATGAGGTTCGATATGAGGTCTTGTATGATCAGAATACAAGTGGTAGGTCTTCAACGCAATTCCCTTTGGCTATAGTGAGGCGCTTCTTTAAGGTTGATTTGATTGTTTTGTTAACTGCATCCATCTATCTATTTGTTGGCTATTTTTGTTGCTTAATCAAGGAACCAACCACTCTCAAATTGGTAACCGCTATCAGTAATGATCTTCTTTGGGAGTTTGAAGCAACCGACAATGTTCTCGAGTTTGAAGCAACCAACGATGTTGTCGATGATGAAGTTGAGGATTTTAGTTGCGGTAACCCCAAAGAGGGGCTCTACCACGACCTATTTAGTGAAGTAGTCGTAGGCGATTATGGCATGATTGGATCCTACATTCACATTTGGATCCATCCCCCACTTGTCGAAGGGGTAAGGGAGGTTATCAAGGCTAGCATGTTGGGGGAGGCTCTGGGATCTTGCCGAACCATTGGTAGCAGTCATATTTCTTGACATAGTCCATGGACTCTTTTATCATGGTTGTCTAGTTTTACCCCTATCAGGCATCAATTTTGGCTAAGCTTCCCCCCGCTCCCCGAGCATGGTTCGTACAAAAGCCCTCGTGCAGCACTTTAAGAAATTGATTGACCTCTTTTTTGTGATGCAATGTTGGAGCAGGGTGGAGTCATCACTCTGGTATAGCTTGTCGTCAATGACTGTGTAGTTGGGTTCTCGATAAAGCATTTTCCTAACTTCCTTGCACTCACCGAGTATTTTTCCACTCACCAAATACTTAAGGAGTACAGTCACCCAACTATCTGATGGAGTTAGGGGTACGCCCTAGGGGAAACTATGTAATTTGTTACATATATCTAACTCAATAACCAATCTTGTTCAAAAATAAAAGAAGTTATTTCAATTATATACTTATTATATTTTGATATGATCAATTAACTAATTAATTTAAAGTATATTAAATAGAAAATCTTTAAATGACATGTTATGTGATGGTAAATACAATATGTTCTAATCATGAGAAATTTATTACATTAAAATAACATAATATTTTAAATACTATAGTCAAGATGTTTCTAGATGGGATATCGATACATCCATTAAGAGTACAGTGTGTAATGCTCTATAAATGTTGGATAGTGTATTACTCATGGCTGCTGGGGGTACTAAGGGTTTACGTAATGGTTACTGGATAACGACAAATGATTCGCTCGAGAGTTTTCTGTCGGTTAATATAACTAAGTTCAAACAGATAATTTCGAAGTGACAATGTTACACGGTTCCCTCAACTTGAGAATACTATGAAACTTAAATATGGACACTTCATTTTGATTATAATTAAATCGTGGCATATTGTCCATTGAAAAACTATGGTTGGGTCTGAGTTGAAATACTGAAAGTGAAACACAATTCATTAGAAAATTCATCTCCTTAGTTATATAGGGTTAGCATCAAGGTTAGCTATAGTCAACTCAAAGTCAAAATCTCTAGTTAGAGTAGTATGTTTAATAATAAATGTTATTATTGAACTAAGGATTTTGTTTAGGGACTAACTAAGTTAAATGTGAACGGTATAGGAATTTTGACCAAAATCAAATTCTATAAGTCCTAATGAGATATAGTATTGACGAAGAGAATAAGTGTAAATAATAGTCACTACTAGGTACCGCTTATAATAAGCCAAATTGGATTTTATCAAAAAATATGTGTTAGCGAAAATTTTAACTTAAATGTCACACCACTAGCTATGGTGATGTGTGAACGTAAATATTCGAATTGTTCGATACTAATCGCTGGTTGTTTTGAGTTGCACAACCAAAATGATGAATTCTCCGAAAAACCACACGATTTAATTAATTTGTAAAATGTTATAAATTAATTAATATTTGAGAAATATTCATTATTATTTAATTTATATAATGTTTGGGAGTTATCTATAATTATTTGAATGCACATATAAAGTTATTTTTGTACGCATCGATATACGATATCGGTGTATTTTTAAAACGGGATTAAATAAAAGATAATTGCCTGTATGGATTTATGGAAGTCCCATGTCATTTGATGGTAAGTAATTTTGGCCCTTCCATGTGAAGTGAGAGAAGTGTAGAGAGAGAATTAAGGGAATTGATTAGGGATGTTTTATAGCTAAAAGAGTAGGAAATGTTTTATTCTTTCAATTAAAACATGTCCACTAAATCATTTCCTGTAGACATTCATTCTTTTCTGATAAATTTTATTTTCTTTCTCATGCTTTCCTCCTCCTTTCAATGGCCAAAAGTTTTACTGGCCTTCATGGCTTCAAAATTCCCAAAAACTAATACATATTGAATCAATTTATAAAAGGTGGTTTTGCCTCGTAATCTTCGCAACATCTGAAAGTTGCTTCAAGAATCTAGGAGCTTTTGATACATAATTCAAGGTATGATTTTTTTGCAATATCCCAAGATAATTATCTGATATAATTGATTTATGATTATTCATATGCTTGGATTCCATATGATTTATTTAGTGTGTTAATAGTTTATCTTACACCCAATAATTCAAACCCTTTTATGTTCATCTCTGTTGAAATTATGTCAAATATGTTGATTTATTTCAGATCTACTTTTGCCCTTCATCTCTTTCCAAAATATATTCGTTATTATTGATATGATTTAGGCTCTTTGTTAATTTTTTTAGTTTCTCCTTTGTTAATTTTGTGGTTGTTCCTTGTGTTGTTTTGATGTGAATATTCTTATCGCAAATTTACATATGCCCAACTTACCAAATTCTTATTGTTTTTCCTTTTGTTGTTTAGAAAAAATTTATTTTTGGTTGGAAAGCATATATATTAATCATTTATGTTTGTATTGGGAGCCAGTTTTTCTTACAATGATTAATGTTTTGAATACAGTTGTTTTGTGTATTATTTTCAAAAAATGGAGAACTTTTTTATTCATGTAAGGGAACTCTATGTAGAATCCGACATCTTCAGTTCCATTCTATATTTAAAACATCTTTATTATTCATAAAAAAGGGACTTAACGTTGAGCAAGCCATTCCAATCACTCTCCCGTGAAGTGACCTAATCGCTACACTCCGGTCCGACACTCTGGTTGGGACATAACGCGATCTTTGTTGTGCCCAATCTGCTCGCTCTCTGACGAGGAGACTCAACAACAAGTAAGCCTACCACACGTAGTCCGACGAGGTGACTTACTTCTTGCACTCTAATTCCGTCTCTCCAGATGGAACATAACGCGATCAAATTCCATGGTCTCTCTAGACCCTTGTTGAGCCCAATCCACTAGCTCTTCGACGAGGGGACTAAACGATAAGTAAGCCCATCCGCTCACACTTTGGTGATATGACTTACTTCTTACACTCCGGTCCTGTCTCTTCGGATGGAACTAAATGCAATACTTGCTAAGTCCAATCCACTCACTCTCTGTTGAGGGGACTCAATAACAAGTAAACCCATCCACTCGCTCTTCAATAAGGTGACTTACTTCTTCCATTCAGGTATTGAAGGACTTAACACGATCAATATCATACAAATCCGTCTGCCCGCTCTTTGACGAGGGGACTTGCACCTTGCACACAGGCCTCGGCCTTCTGGATAGGACTTAAAGCGATTAATATTTAGTCAATACGTTCAAGTGTTTTATAAAATCCTAATCAATTCCTAGGGGTCACCAATCTTCGCTGCTCTTTCCTATCAGTTTCGGTCATCACTTGTGGGGTCTAAGTCAGGGCATCCGGTAGACATCTAATCCCATCAAGGTCATATTCAGACTTCCCACTCAGGGTATGCCTAGGGTCTGATCGGGATCTCATAGATGAGCAGGCGATCAGAGGTTAATATTGTGCAAATATCCTAAATAGCCATTTCAGGCATCTAACTCAGAGCGTGCCTAACGAACGTTCAGGATCCCGAACACATGTAGGTGGATTGAGGTAATGTTGAAGCATTTATTGAGAAGAAAAGCCTGGATAAAGGATTCGAACTTGACCCCAAACCTACCCAAACTTGGGGTTATCATCCAATCGAATTCTTTGATTCATAACTTCATCCTACCCCCAGTTCCTATGGGCAAATTCTAGCATGTACTTTTTCGGTAGCACGTTCGTATTTCGAATCAGATTCCGAGGTTCAGCATTGTTTACTGGACGCAACAAGGCCTTGTGGATTGGTACCAAACTGTTGGAGGTCGGCACCGACCCCTAACGTTGCCTCGGGATTCGGCCCCAGTTGCTTCACTCTATCTCTTGGCATATTTGCTCATGTTCCTTGCCTCTGTTCCTTAGTTACAACTACCTGTGCTCTTGCTTCTTATCCTTGATTCATATTTGCAGCTACTTTAGTTGTTCCTACTCGACCCATTCTTCTAAAAAGGTTTTCCATGATCTCCTCCTGATGGGCAATCATCCTAGCTTGCATCTCGTTCATTGTCTCCATCTCATCCCTGGTTAGATAGACTGATAAGGGGTTAGCTCCTAAGGACACCTCCTAGCTGCCCCTTGTTGATTTCCAATAGTAACAGCCCTTCTAGTTGACTGTCTTGCTATTTATAATCCTTATCAAATCTTTGATCAACGGGTTTAAGTGTTTTTCAGTGAAAGTACCGAAATGTTTGAACCAAAAATTGCACAAACACCCAAATGAATATAGTAGAGAATAAAAATGAAGAAATTAAATGAAAACTAGAAAGAAATGAACACACAGAGATTTTATAGTGGTTCGGCGTACTCGGATCTACGTCCATGCCAAAGATTTTGTTTATTTATACTGCAGATCACAAGTACAGTTTGGTTGGACATTTAAAAATCTGTGGAGTTATGAAAAAGATGGCAGAGTGTAGGAAAGGAAGAAGAAAGAAGAACCTTTGAATGAACCATGTGTTCTGTATTTATAGGGGAGACGACCAAATATCTCATTGAAACTTCTGCTATAGAATCTCGCTACTAAGACCAGGTTGCCCAAAATATCTCAACTTCGTATCCTCTGGGGTTAAGAAATGGTACCAACCCCTATAGGGGAAGGATCGGTATCGATCCCTATATATAGGCAGGGACACTCAGCAACTTTTCATGTTGGCATGCCATGATGTTGGCTTCAAGTTTCTAAGGTTGTTTTGCATAGTCGTCTAGGTATTTTTTGGCCCAAGCGATGGATCTACAGAAGGTTAAACTGCTGCTTTAGACTGTATATGGAGATTGCCAAAATGCATAGAAACTTTAGAATAACACTTGAAATAGGCTCCATGTAGCCAAAGAAGAGTGTCATAGAAGTAGGGCCACTCCGGATGTACCCTTAGGATCAGTATTGATCCCCTATGTAGAGTGAAGCACTTAGTGAATTCTCGTATGTGGGATTGGTAATTCCTAGGTGGGGGTTGGTACATATCCCACACTTAGTTAAATTTAGCATGTGGGATCGGTACTCCCTAGGTGAAGGTTCAGTACCTATCCCACACTTAGTCAAATTCAGCATGTGGGATCTGTACCCCCTAGGTGAGGGATCGGTACCTGTCCCACACTTTGTCAAATTCAGCATGTGAGATCGGTAGCTCCTAGGTTAGCGATCCGTACCTATCCCAAACTTAGTCAAATTTATCATGTGGTATCGGTAACCCCTAGTTGAGGGATCGGTACCTATTCCACACTTAGTCAAATTCAGCATGTGGGATCGGTACCTTTCCCACACTTAGTGATTTTCTAACTTTGGAATTTTTTGGAATTGTTTGCCTTCACTTTTCGGTCTTGATTGTACTTGAGTCTTGAGCTTTGTAGTCATCTCTCCGGGCTTCTTCCCTCGATAACTTTAAAGTCTGATTGGTCAGGTTTATTCGTATACTGCCTATTCAAAAGGTGGGATAACATTTTCCTCAGAAAAGCGCACATTGCGAATGGAAGGTGTGCTTTGTTTAAGAATAACCGTGATGCCAATCTTGATAATTAAGCTCTCTGGCCGCTTCAATCTTGATGAATCATCCAGTTCCTTCAGACTATTTTGTTAATCACGGGTCATTCCAGACCTGTTACAGCCAAAGACTTTAAATTCGGTCTAATACAGTCTATACGTTGTCACCATTCCGATTTCATTTGGAGTTATTACATCACATATCAATATCGTCTCATGTTCATCAAGGATTTGTCGATTTTATTCTAATTATTAGGCGTTCAGATCCTTTCAATCAAATCCGTATTTTTTCAAAGGTTTGATCTCTCTGGATCATTTTTTGAATTCGTGAAAGTTCAGGGTCAATACTTAAATCTGTTGCCGTTCGTGGATAGTAATCAAATTCATGGTCGTTTGGGACCGATAATCAAATACTTGGTCGCTCGAGACCGATAATCAAATCCGTAGTCGTTCGGGGATGATGACTATTTGGGGTCGATAATTAGGTTCATGGTCTCTTCAAACCGATCTCTGGCCTCTCCGGGCCCTTGCTAAGCCTAATCCACTCGATTTTCGACGAGGGGACTTCACAATGAGCAAGCCCATAAAATCACTCTTCGATGAAGTGACATACTCACTGCACTCTGGTATGGCACTCCGATTAGGACATAACTAGATCCATGTTTAGCCTAATCTACGTGCTCTCCGATGAGGAGACTCAACGACAAGTAAGCCAATCCACTCGAACTCCGAGAGGCGACTTACTCCTTGCGTTCCGGCTCCGTCTATCTAGACGGAACATAGCGCGATCAAATTCCATGGTCTCTCCGAACACTTGCTAAGCCCAATCCGCTCGCTCTTCGGTGAGGGGACTCAATGGCAAGTAAGCTTATCCGCTCACACTCCGATGAGGTGACTTACATCTTGCACTCTAGTCCCGTCTCTTCGGACAGAACATGACGCGATCCTTGCTAAGTCCAACCTACTTGCTCTTCGACGAGGGGACTCAACGACAAGTAAGCCCATCCACTCGCTCTTCAGCAAGGTGACTTACTCCTTGCATTCCAGTCCTGTAGGACTTAACGTGATCAATATCGTACAAGTGCATTCCCTCGTTCTTCGATGAGGGTACTTGCACATTGCACATCAGCCCCGCCCTTCCGGATGGGACTTAAAGCGATTAATATTCAATCATCATGTTCAAGTCGTTTATAAAATCCTAATCAATTCTTAGGGGTCATCAATCACTTTTGGTTTTTCCTAATCAGTTTTGGTAATCATTTATGGGGTCTCAGTTAGGGAATCTAGTAGACATCTAATCCCATCAAGGTCACATTCAGATTTCTAACTCGGGGTGTGCCTAGGGGCTTATCAAGGTCCCGTAAACGTGTAAGCGGTCAGAGGTTAATATTGCACAAATATCTTAAATAGCCGTCTCAGACATCCAACTCAGAGCATGCCTAGGGGTCGTTAATGATCTCGTACACGTGTAAGTGGATTGAGATGATGTTGAAGCATTTATTGAGAAGAAAAGGTGAGACAGATGATTCAAACCTGACCCCAAGCCATTCCAAACTTGGGGTTATCATCCAATTAAAGTCTCTGATTCATAACTTAATCCTACCCCAAGTTCCTATGGGGAAAATCTGGCATGTAATTTTCCCATAGCACGTTCGTATATCAGATTCTGGTGTTTAGCATTGTTCACTAGACGTAAAGCATTCCTTCAAAGGCTAACCTAGGCCATGTCCCCGTGGCCTTGGGGATTGGTACCAAACCGTTAGGGGTCAACATTGACCTAGCGTTGGCTTGGGGTTTGGACCTGATTGCTTCACTCCATCTCTTGGCTCATTTTCTCATGTTCCTTCCCTCTGTTCTTGAGTTACAACTACATATGCTCCTGCTTCTTGTCCTTGATTCAGATTTGCAGCTACTCCAACTGTTCCTACTTGGCTCATTCTTCTAAAAAAGTTTTCCATCATCTCCTCCTGACAGGCAATCATCCTAGCCTATGTCTCGGTCATCATAGTCTCCCTCTCATCCTTGGTTATATAGATTGATGAAGGGTTAGCTCCTGAGAATGCCTCCTGGCTGCCTCCTTGTTGGTTTCCAGCAGTAACAACCTTCCCAGTTGATTGTTTAGCCATTTAAAATCATTTTCAAATCTTTAATCGATGGGTTCAAGTGTTTCTCAGTGAAAGCACTAAAATGTTTGAATCAAAAATGGCACAAACAGCCAAATGAATATAGTAGAGAATATAAGTGAAGAAATTAAATGAAAAACTAGAAAGAAATGAACATACATATATTTTATAGTGGTTCATCATATTCTGGCCTACGTCCACTTCAAAGATTTTGTTTATTTATATTGTAGATTACAAGTGCAGTTTGCTTGGATTTGTATAAATCCATAGAGTTATGAAAAGATGGCAGAGTGTAGGCAAGAAAGAAGAAAGAAGATCCTTTGAATGGACCATACCTTTTGTATTTATAGGGATAGACGACCAAATATCTCACTGAAACTTCTCTTCCAAAATCTCTCCACCAAGACCAAGTTATACAAAAAAAACTCAACTTCATATCCCCTAGGGTTGGCGATCGGTATCGACCCCTATAGGGGAAGGATCGGTACCAATCCCTATATATAGGCAGGGGCACACATCAACTTTTCATGTTGGCATGCCTTGATGTTGGCTTCATATTTCTAAGGTTGTTTTGCATAGTCGTCTAGGTATTTTTTGGCCTAAGCGATGGATCTACAGAAGGTTAAACTATTGCTTTAAACTGTATATGAAGATTGCCAATATGATGCATAGAAACTTTGGAACAACACTTGAATTAGGCTCCATGTAGCTAGAGAAGCGTGTCATAGAAGTAGGGGCCACTCCGAATGTACTTTTAGGGATCGGTATCATCCCCTATGTAGGGTCAAGTACTTAGTGAATTCTTGTATGTGGGATTGGTACTTTTTAGGTGGGAGATAGGTGCATATCCCAAACTTAGTTAAATTTAGCATGTGGGATTAGTACTCCCTAGGTGAGGGATCAGTACCTATCCCACACTTAGTCAAATGCAGCATGTGGGATCGGTACACCCTAGGTGAGGAATCGGTACATATCCCACACTTAGTCAAATTCAGCATATGAGATCGGTAGCCCCTAGGTGAGGGATCGGTACTTGTCCCACATTTAGTCAAATTTAGCATGCGGTATCGATACCCCCTAGGTGAGGGATCGGTGCCTATTCCACACTTTGTCAAATTCAGCATGTGGGATAGGTACCCTCTAGGTGAGGGATCGGTACCTATCCCACACTTAGTGATTTTCTGACTTTGGAATTTTTTGGGTTGATTTGCCTCCACTTTGTAGTCTTGATTATACTTGAGTTTTGAGCTTTGTAGTCATCTCTCTGGGCTTCTTGCCTCGATAAATTCGAAGATTGACTTGTTGGGTTTGTCCATATGCTGCCTGGTCAAAAGGCAGGATAACATTTTCCCCCCAAAGCACGCATTGCGAATGGAGGTGTGCTTTGTTTAAGAATAACTGTAATGCCAATCTTGATAATTGAGCTCTCTAGCTGCTTGAATCTTGATGAATCATCTGGTTCCTTTGGACTCTTTTGTTAATCACAGGTCATTCTAGAACTGTTACATCCTAAGACTCTAAATTCGGTCTAACAAAATTTATACGTCGTCACCTTTCCGATTTCATTCGGAGTTATTACATCACATATCAAAATTGTCTCGTGTTTGTCCGGGATATATTAATTTTATTCTAATTACAGGGCATTTAGATCCTTTCAATCAAATCTATATATGTTCAAAGGTTTGATCCCTCTAGTTCGTTTGTTGAATTCGTGACCGTTCAGGGTCAACATTTAAATCTGTTGCCGTTCGAGGACAGTAGCCAGATTCATGGTCGTTTGGGACCGATAATCAAATCTTTGGTCATTCGAGACAGATAATCAAATACATAGCCATTCGGAGATGATGGTATTCGGGGTCGATAATCAAGTTCATGGTCCCTTTGAACCGATCTCTGTCCTCTCCGGGCCCTTGCTAAGTCCAATTTACTGCTCTCCAATGAGGGGACTCAACGATAAGTAACCATCCACTCGCTCTTCGTCAAGGTGACTTACTCCTTGCACTCCGGTCCTGCAGGACTTAACGCGATCAATATCGAACAAGTCCACCCACTCGCTCTTCGGTGAGGGTACTTGCACCTTGCACATCAGCCCCACCCTTTCGGATGGGACTTAAAGTGATTAATATTCAGTCATCACGTTCAAGTGGTTTATAAAATTCTAATCAATTCCTAAGGGTCATCAGTCTCTGTTGGTCTTTCCCAATCAGTTTCGATCATAACTTATGGGGTCTAAGTCAAGGCATCTAGTAGATATCTAATCCTATCAAGGTCACATTCAGACTTCCAAATCAGGGTGTGCCTAGGGGCTGATCAGGATCCCGTAGACATGTAAGTGGTCAAAGGTTAATATTGTGCAAATATCCTAAATAGTTGTCTCATGCATCTAAATCAGAGCATGCCTAGGGGCTGTTCGGGATCTCGTACATGTGTATGTGGATTTAGGTGATGTTAAAGCATTTATTAAGAAGAAAAGGTGAGATAAAAGATTCGAACCTGACCCCAAGCCGTTCCAAGTTATCGTCCAATCAAAGTATCTGATTCATAACTTCATCCTGCCTCTAGTTCCTATAGGGAAAATCTGGCATGTACATTTCCGATAGCATGTTCGTATTTCGATTCAAATTCTGGTGTTTAGCATTTTTCACTAGACGCAAAGCATTCCTTCCAAGGCTGACCTAGGCCATGCCCCCGAGGCCTTGGGGATTGGTACCGAAAGTTGGGGGTTGGTATTAACCGCTAGCGTTGGATTTGGGTTTGGACTCGATCGCTTCACTCCATCTCTTGGCACATTTGCTCCTGTTCCTTGCCCATGTTCCTGAGTTACACCTACCTATGCTCTTGCTTCTTGTCCTTGATTTGGATTTGCAGCTACTTCAACTGTTCCTACTTGGCTCATTCTTTTGAAAAAGTTTTCCATTATCTCCTCATGACAGGCAATCATCCTAGCCTACGTCTCATTCATCATAGTGTCCATATCATCCCTGGTTATGTAGATTGATAAGGGGTTAGCTCCTGAGAATGCCTCCTGAATGCCCCCTTGTTGATTTCCATCAATAATAGCCTTCCTCGTTGATTGTCTAGCCATTTAGAATCATTTTCAAATCTTTAATCGGCGGGTTCAAGTATTTCTCAGTGAAAGCACCAAAATGTTAATATCAAAATGGCACAAACACCCAAATGAATATAGTAGAGAATAAAAGTGAAGATGTGACGACCCAGAATTTTTGAGCATTTGAAATAGGAATATTTAATTAATTTTAAATATTCAAAAGATAATTATTAACTTTAATTTCAAATATCATTATTGATTAGACAAGTAATTGTTGAATTTAAATTATTGAAATTGGTAAATTATTGAATCTGGAGCTTTAAGCCTGTTAAAAATAATTTGAAGACTTATAAAATTTATATAGACAATACTGAAAATAATATAAGAGTTCGAATTGAATTTAACGATGATTCGTTCAGCTTTGAAAATTTTACTTGTTTAAATTGAATTTAAAAATAGCCTTTCGAGGGACAGTCTCGGAATTCAACGAAACCAGTTCCATTGGATCCGTAATATTGAATTATTACCGGATTTCAATTTTCGTAGCGTTCAGAGTTGTTATGTGAGCGTACGAGATAAAAACGCTTAGACAATGGTTAATCGTTTTAATTTAAATATCTTTCATCTTATCAACTGTTAAAGTTTTATCAACATCAACAGCACAGTGGTGAGACTGTCTTCTCGCGCAAGACAAGGAATACGTTTCTTTAGCTTCTCTCGTACACTTCTTTGTTTGATAAAAAAAAATATAGTAGATATTTTCTTCGTTTAGAAGAAAAAAAAAAGAATAACGAAATCATGGCCGAGTACTCGTTTAAAGCTCGCTCCCTTCTCCTTCTGTTCGAAATAAAATGTTTCCCCCAATTCACTTCCTCTTGAACGAAATTCGTTCAAATCTAATCGCGCTTTCTTTCATTCAAATTCGACAAATATCAAAATCGAAATGCCTAATCGGAGCTTGCATTCGAAGGGGAGATTCGCGACATGCTCTAGTGAAGACGCTGATAAGCGCGTTCGTGGTTAGGGTTCCTGGAGGGCTCGAAGTCGATTTCGGCGAGGCTCGCGACTAAGGCTCGTTCGAGTGGCACGCGTACTCGGGGTTGGGCGAGGCTGTGGGTTCTGGGGTCGCGGGGTTTTCTGGTCGACGAATTCATGAGGCAAGGCGCGTCGTAGTGGGGTGTCGTGAATCGCGATAGCGGCAGCTCGGAAGCGATGGGCTCAGTGGCGTTCAACGTAAAGGTTGGAGGCTATGATGGTGTTCGTTTCGATGGTGGTTGCGAATGGGCCGCATGCGACGTCGAGGTCAGTAAACAATTTGGAGGTAGTTTGGCCTTTGGTGGGATCATTGTCGAGCAGAGGCAACAAATGGGTTCGTTCTGGTGGGTTTCGTCGTGGCCGTGGTGGCAGTGCAGGGTTCGACAGTGAGTAGTTTTTGTTATTTTATTAGATTATATATGTATATATATAAGTGTATATATATACTTATTCCAGGAAGTAGAAAGATAGGTTAACATATAAGAAAATATTTGTAGGTAAGATTAAGGCAAGTAGAAAACTTTAAATGGTGATACAAATTATTTTATAAGTATATATATGTGTGATTTCAAAAGAAAAGAAAAGAATAGGGATACTTATAAATATTTTCACTTGCTGTTTCATTTAGAAATAAATATTAAGATGGTTCACTTATTTAATTGTTTATTTTACCTTATTTTAGTTCCTAAAGATCTTTAAAAAGGAAATTAGTTTAGAATTTAATTATTTAAATTAAATCATCAGTTAAAATTAAAACTATTAAATGGCGATTAATTGTTCGATAGTTCAAATATTAATAAATTGTATAATATTTATTCAAGGTTTGAAATCTGAAAAGAAACAAGCTGAAATGGAAATGGATTGCAAAACAAAAATCAAAGGTGAGTTAATCTCACTCAGTTAAATTATAATTTAAATTTAATTGGTTAAAATTAAATAATTGGTTGAATGATTGTTTTGGTTTGATGTGATACTATATATATATAGTAGTATATAGCAATATATACATATTGGCATATGTATATATTGGAGTTATTGATATTTCCGCATTTTATAGCGGATGATATTTTATAAAACCCATATGCCGCGATATTCCACTTTGAAGTGGAATTGGTATTGTGCTAACGTTTGTGGATGCAGGGAAACAGGTTGGAGGGATCCAACTGGATTCCTCAAAATATTTAATTTTGTTTAAATATTCTGTGATATGCTTGTTGATATCCTGTGATGATTTATATTGGATAATCTGGTTGGATTGAATTTCCCAGTATAATGAGTTATCAAAAGCAATTGAATTGGATTTTTGGAAAGAAATAAAAGAATAAAATTAAGTTAAATAATTCTAGTGAATTCGAATAAATTAAATAATGAATTGTAAAAGAAATAAAGAAATTTCTAAATTCGAACAAATATGATTAAAGGGGATTTTGAATTAACATGAAGATAATGAATGTTAAACTAAAGTGATATTATTGGAGAGAATAAAGAGATTTTTTTTGAATGTAAGGATTAAATTTAAAAAAGGGATAAAGAAGGAATTTTGGAAGTTTAAATTGGTATTTTAAGTTAAAAGGGTTTAACTCAAATTAAGAAATAAAATCTGAGAGTAAATGTAATTTGAAATAAATGAAGTAAATAAGAAATTTATTTCGAAGTAAAGTAAATGGGAAAATCAATGGGAAATTGATTTGGTTGTTAAAAATTGGAATTTAAAAGAGAAGTGAGATTTTGGAATTTATAAACTGGGTTTATAAAGTAAAATAAAATATCAGGGGATATTTGGAAATATAAATTCAAGGTGGGAATTTATGAAGGGATATGAATTGGTTTAAAAATAAGTGTTGATTTATTTTTAAAGGATGTGAAGAGAAGTGTATTTCTCTGGATAGCCAAGTACGTTTTTCAAAGCAATGTTAAATATAAGTTAAAAGTTTTAATATGTTTTAAAAAGCATATTTTAGAAAATTGATTATTTCTAAAGGTTAATTTCCAAAGTAAGTATTTTCAAAAATCTATTATTGTAGTAATTATATAAAAGTGATTTGCTATTATGTTTTAAAAAAAAAAGGAGAAATTTAGTTTATATTTATAAAGTGGTTTCATTTAAATATTCCTTAAGTATATATTTTAGTAAAGTATTAAAAGTAGTTTTAAACTTCGATGTTATAAAGTATATTGATAATAAAGTGTTTTTAAATTATTTTAAAATCTAAAGTATTTTGTACTTGGTGATTCAGTGAAAATAAATATTTGGGAAATGTATTCCGTAAGCGGAAACTGTTTTCAAATGAGCTTTGAAAATTTGGAAATATATCTTGGAAAGATATTTGGGCAAATAAATAATGTGGGAAATTATTTATTGTGTGATGGTTGCTTGTGGATGTTAATTGATAGTTAAATAACCGACTATCAATATTGGCCAAATGCGCTGATCGTTTCGAAGAGACCGGGATCGAGTTTCCGTATACCGGGATTCTAGGTCTGGAGACTCGAATACCACTTCGATTCGGTTTGTACGTTTCGCGAAAACGATTTCAGAGTCGAAGATGGAGCAGTGAAGTGCAAGGGCTAGTCGCTACTAATCCTGAGGATATTTCCAAAATGGATGTAGTAGGAATAGTGCCTTCGGTTCCGTTCGAACCCGGGACGGACTTGTATGGACGAATGCTTTCGTGACATCGTCAGGTGGACGATGGGCATTCTAAGGGATATGTTCTGAAAAAGGTATCGTTTAGCCTCGAGCCTCATCAACCGGGAATGACTGAAAATCAGGGGTTATGCAGCAAGGCTTCGTGGGTAGCACCCACTTGAGAGTAAAGTCATCCCTGTCTAGATGTCCCTTTTATTTCGGCTTAGTGGTGCGGTTGCTGATCCCAACCGTGGGGTGATTTTATTTGGAATTATCCAGTAAGGGATGATTCCGGTCTTGTGTTGCAGGGGAGCGGGCGTACTCCTCGGTACTGTGATCTAGGCCACGTACTGTGACAGGTGGTACCCCAGTGCCTAGTCATTCGTTGGAAATCCATTCTCCCTACGTGCCTTGTACGATTTTTGTTTGTATTACCCACTTTGTGGCTAGTATGCTGGAATTTAATCATGTAACAATTTCAGCTATTTTAATAAGTATTTGTAAATAGACACTATTATAATATCAGAGGATTTTATAAAAAGTGTTTTAGCTATTGTAAGGTAAAAACCCGACATGTTTATTTGTGGCGTGGTCTTACGAGATGCTTTTATTTTCAAAAGGATTTTTGAAACTTTAATAATCAATTTGAGTGTGATTTTCTCACGCTGGTTTTCCAGACTGACTCGGGTATTGTTTTATATGATGCTCGGGTCAGACCGAGATAAACAGGTTCAGATTGTAGCTGTGGAGCTCAGGAGACGAGCTAGATGGCGATAC
Organism: Allium fistulosum; assembly: GCA_030737815.1. Lineage (NCBI taxonomy): Eukaryota > Viridiplantae > Streptophyta > Magnoliopsida > Asparagales > Amaryllidaceae > Allium > Allium fistulosum. The sequence goes on along the minus strand of CM060903.1, from coordinate 797,889,685 downwards.
GTACTTCCGTATTTGTTTATTGTTCCGCTGTGTATTTGGATGTATATCATTGATGTGATGAACTCTGATGATGTATTCTGTAAATATATTGTATAAACAGATATATTTTTCTGTTTGAGTAAAGATCTGTTTTGTATATATTATATTTTATTCCGCTGCGATGTGAGATTCTGTTGTTGATTTTCTGTTTCTTCTTCTTCTACCTCTTCTTCTTTAACACAAATGGTTCGATTTTCCGGGACTGGAAAGTCGGGTCGTTACAGGTGGTATCAGAGCAAAGGTTGGCGATAACCTTGGCTCTGGTGGGAATTTTGAGAGTATTAATAGATATGAGCGCGTATTTGTTAGTGAATATAAAATGGTTTTATATTGTGTTGGTTGGTTTATTGAGTGGCATATGAACCTTCGTCGGCACAGTCTGCGCAACTGTATCGAAGGGGTTTCTAAACACTTGAATAGAACAGTTCGACACAGTATTGTTTTAAATAGGGTGAATGGAATAATTTTGCCCAAATTATTTTTATATATAAAAGGATAACTTTTGTAAATTATATATTTGGTTGCTTGGTTGTTAGAAAGCGATGATATTAAATTATTATCATCATTGTGTAAAAATTGAATCAGAAATTGAAAACTTATAACCAAAGTTCAAGAATAAATTTATATAACAAATGGAATTTGAGAATGTAGATTATAAATGAAATTTATAAATTGAGATAAACTTCATATACAAATGTGAATTACAAATGTGATTTATAATCAAATGAGATAAATTCATAAACAAATGAAATTTGTAAATGTAAATTGTAAATGTGACTTATAACTTGAAATAAAATGTGATAGAATTCCAGAGTAATGTTTGGATATAAAGTTGAATGGATTTTGAATTTGAAGTTTTGGGAAAGGTTTAAATTCCTTTGGATTTAAAAATAGTTTTAAAGGTTTTGGGGAAATAATGGTGATATTATTTCATGAATATTTTTGAAATTGAATTGAAATCTGGTGGGATTTGGGATTTAAAAATGGTTGAAATGTTTTAAAGTGATAAAAGCATTAAATTCTCTTTCGGTCGCTGGAAAATAATTTCGGTGATGACTGCAGCATCATCGATGTCTATTTTCGAGTTTCCAAAGAGAAATTGCTACCAAACTGTTTTAAATTGGAAGTGATTGTGAACTGGGTTGGTTTTGAAATTCAAAGGGAAAATTGTTTGGTAAAAGCAGATTATTTTGGAAATTGGGATTTGATGTGATATACCAGATATGTATGAGTTATTTATGGATTCAAAATGGTTTTTGAAATAAAACCGGGCAATTGGATCCTGGGAATTCTATTTAAAATATAAATGTGGAAATTTAAATGAATCAACACTATAAAGTATAGAATGAAGTTGATTGAAATAAGAAGGGAATGAAAGTTTAATTCTGGAATTATAATTATGAGATGAAAATAACTAAATGAGTAATATAAGTTGGTAGATAAAAGAGTTAGAGAACTTGAAGGTGAATGAATTGTAAAACTGGTATAAAATTGTATCTTGAAATTAAATTTAATTCGAGTATATGAAGGTGAATAAAATATATTTGAGTTTAACTTAAGATAAGTTAAATAAAAATTGAGAATTGGAATTGAATTAAATGTAAATAAGTTGAAGTCGAATTGAATTGGATATAAAGGTAATGTAAAATGCTTATAATTGTGTAAAGAAATTCATATTCTTAAGTTCTTAAGTGTAATAATTTGAAATTGATTGTAAAGATGAAAATGGACTTAAATGAATAGTCCTAGATCTTAAGTAAGTAAGTTAAACTTATGAGTAGAAATGAAATTGTAAGTCATTAATGGGAATTCATTTCTTTGAACCATTAAGAGTTATAATTTGAAATTGTAATTATCAAATGGAAACGACTAAGATGAGTAATCTTAATTTTTAAATAAATCCAAACTTGAATTATAAAATAAATTGAACTTAAGAAAATTAAGTGAAGTGATATTTGGAATTAAAAAGCAAGTATTTAATTTTAACCAACGGATGAACTAATTAGATAATAAATTAGTTAATGGAATTGAATTGTGAGTTAATGAAATTGGATTAAAATAGTGATGGTTTGGATTGCGAATGAAATCCAAATAAGTGAAAATAAATTGGAAATGACATGGTTATTAATAAAATAATTCCAGATGAATTGAGTATGGAAATTAAAATTCTTAATGATTGAGTGAATGAACCACTTATATTAAATAAATAAATGGATGGAATTTGATTAAATAAGAATCAAATAAAAGATGGAAATAAAACTTTAAAGGGTTGGTTAAATGGAAAATAAACTTAAGTTATTGACTTAAGTAAATGTTGAATGGAAACTGAACTCAAACAGAAGAGTGGTTTAAAATAAGTTGAGAAATAGTCATTGAATGAATTAACTTGGATTGTTTTCGAGCTAAATAAAATTCAATATTCAGAAGTTGGAGATGAATTGAATTTAAGAAAGAAAAATTGGAAATGAAAATCTGAATTGAAAATGTGGAATAAGTATTTATATTTGAAATGAAGTAGTAAATTGAAGTAAATTGAAATTCATATGAAATTGGAATTCGATTTGAATATATACACTTCAGTGGTGAAGTAGTAAATAAATATAAGAAAATTTATATTGAACTTAAGAATTGAAGAATGAAATTCTTAAGAAAATTGGTATTGGAAATATACTTAGTAATTTTGGAATGGAAAAAAAATATATATACTAAGTGAATAGTTGAATGAAGACTAAAACTGAAGTTGTGAAATGGGATAGTTGTGAATAAGGGGATAACAATCAAAAAGGAATGTGAATAAAAGAGAATTGATATAACTGATAATCAATTGGAATTTATACGTAAGATGTACGTATATTATTTTATTCGCATAGCTATTTGGTGCAGATGTCGAACACAGAATTTCGAGATAGTTTTATCGATCCGAATCAGGATTTTTCACTCGATTTTCGACGGCGAGCCTGGATATGGATTGTTGATTGATTCTGGAAATTCTCTATCATAGTTGGTGACTATGCAAGGAGAATGACGGTTTCTGATCAAGAAACCAGATCTGAGTCCGCACTAGGAAGTCGGGTGGACGATACTAGTTCGGAAGTGAAATTGTGTGATCGATTGAGCGATCGAATGTGATTTTGCGTACGGATGATATATGTGCATCGTACGGGCTTAAGTAAAGCAAATATTGAAAATTTGTAAAGAAAAGTATAAAATGACTTTGGAATTGTGATGGAATATTATTGCTTAGTAGGATATACAGGTGTCTAAAAGCAATGAATAAATTGGGATTTTGATTTTAGAAGATAAAATTTAATGGCCCGACAAAAAGGTATGTATTTAAATTTCTATATGAAATTTGATTGGGTTTTTGATCCAGCCACTTGGCTTTTTGTTTTCTTTTTGAGATTGGGAGGCCGTAGAGCCATTTTGTAGTAGTACCGAGCTAGCCGCGCAAAGGAGACGCTGGCGAAATTTTTCGGGAATTTAGAGAGTTAGAAAAATTTTGAGAAAATTTTGATAGTTCGAAATTTGAATTCAAATTTAGATTTGAATTGATAAGTAAGTGATTTGGGTTGAACTTATGAATAAGTTTGGGAAGTTAAAAGATGATTAGTGTATCATAAATAAAGGATTGTTTGGGTATTGTTAAAACTGTTTGGATTTGAGGAATGGTTAACGGGTATTGAATCATTCTTCCTAACCGGTAATTTCGGGGACGAAATTCTTTTAAGGGGGGAGGAATGTGACGACCCGGAATTTTTGAGCATTTGAAATAGGAATATTTAATTAATTTTAAATATTCAAAAGATAATTATTAACTTTAATTTCAAATATCATTATTGATTAGACAAGTAATTGTTGAATTTAAATTATTGAAATTGGTAAATTATTGAATCTGGAGCTTTAAGCCTGTTAAAAATAATTTGAAGACTTATAAAATTTATATAGACAATACTGAAAATAATATAAGAGTTTGAATTGAATTTAACGATGATTCGTTCAGCTTTGAAAATTTTACTTGTTTAAATTGAATTTAAAAATAGCCTTTCGAGGGACAGTCTCGGAATTCAACGAAACCAGTTCCATTGGATCCGTAATATTGAATTATTACCGGATTTCAATTTTCGTAGCGTTCAGAGTTGTTATGTGAGTGTACGAGATAAAAACGCTTAGACAATGGTTAATCGTTTTAATTTAAATATCTTTCATCTTATCAACTGTTAAAGTTTTATCAACATCAACAGCACAGTGGTGAGACTGTCTTCTCGCGCAAGACAAGGAATACGTTTCTTTAGCTTCTCTCGTACACTTCTTTATTTGATAAAAAAAAATAGTAGATATTTTCTTCATTCAGAAGAAAAAAAAAAAGAATAACGAAATCATGGCCGAGTACTCGTTTAAAGCTCGCTCCCTTCTCCTTCTGTTCGAAATAAAATGTTTCCCCCAATTCACTTCCTCTTGAACGAAATTCGTTCAAATCTAATCGCGCTTTCTTTCATTCAAATTCGACAAATATCAAAATCGAAATGCCTAATCGGAGCTCGCATTCGAAGGGGAGATTCGCGACATGCTCTAGTGAAGACGCTGATAAGCGCGTTCGTGGTTAGGGTTCCTGGAGGGCTTGAAGTCGATTTCGGCGAGGCTCGCGACTAAGGCTCGTTCGAGTGGCACGCGTACTTGGGGTTGGGCGAGGCTGTGGGTTCTGGGGTCGCGGGGTTTTCTGGTCGACGAATTCATGAGGCAAGGCGCGTCGTAGTGGGGTGTCGTGAATCGCGATAGCGGCAGCTCGGAAGCGATGGGCTCAGTGGCGTTCAACGTAAAGGTTGGAGGCTATGATGGTGTTCGTTTCGATGGTGGTTGCGAATGGGCCGCATGCGACGTCGAGGTCAGTAAACAATTTGGAGGTAGTTTGGCCTTTGGTGGGATCATTGTCGAGCAGAGGCAACAAATGGGTTCGTTCTGGTGGGTTTCGTCGTGGCCGTGGTGGCAGTGCAGGGTTCGACAGTGAGTAGTTTTTGTTATTTTATTAGATTATATATGTATATATATAAGTGTATATATATACTTATTCCAGGAAGTAGAAAGATAGGTTAACATATAAGAAAATATTTGTAGGTAAGATTAAGGCAAGTAGAAAACTTTAAATGGTGATACAAATTATTTTATAAGTATATATATGTGTGATTTCAAAAGAAAAGAAAAGAATAGGGATACTTATAAATATTTTCACTTGCTGTTTCATTTAGAAATAAATATTAAGATGGTTCACTTATTTAATTGTTTATTTTACCTTATTTTAGTTCCTAAAGATCTTTAAAAAGGAAATTAGTTTAGAATTTAATTATTTAAATTAAATCATCAGTTAAAATTAAAACTATTAAATAGCGATTAATTGTTCGATAGTTCAAATATTAATAAATTGTATAATATTTATTCAAGGTTTGAAATCTGAAAAGAAACAAGCTGAAATGGAAATGGATTGCAAAACAAAAATCAAAGGTGAGTTAATCTCACTCAGTTAAATTATAATTTAAATTTAATTGGTTAAAATTAAATAATTGGTTGAATGATTGTTTTGGTTTGATGTGATACTATATATATATATATAGTAGTATATAGCAATATATACATATTGGCATATGTATATATTGGAGTTATTGATATTTCCGCATTTTATAGCGGATGATATTTTATAAAACCCATATGCCGCGATATTCCACTTTGAAGTGGAATTGGTATTGTGCTAACGTTTGTGGATGCAGGGAAACAGGTTGGAGGGATCCAACTGGATTCCTCAAAATATTTAATTTTGTTTAAATATTCTGTGATATGCTTGTTGATATCCTGTGATGATTTATATTGGATAATCTGGTTGGATTGAATTTCCCAGTATAATGAGTTATCAAAAGCAATTGAATTGGATTTTTGGAAAGAAATAAAAGAATAAAATTAAGTTAAATAATTCTAGTGAATTCGAATAAATTAAATAATGAATTGTAAAAGAAATAAAGAAATTTCTAAATTCGAACAAATATGATTAAAGGGGATTTTGAATTAACATGAAGATAATGAATGTTAAACTAAAGTGATATTATTGGAGAGAATAAAGAGATTTTTTTTGAATGTAAGGATTAAATTTAAAAAAGGGATAAAGAAGGAATTTTGGAAGTTTAAATTGGTATTTTAAGTTAAAAGGGTTTAACTCAAATTAAGAAATAAAATCTGAGAGTAAATGTAATTTGAAATAAATGAAGTAAATAAGAAATTTATTTCGAAGTAAAGTAAATGGGAAAATCAATGGGAAATTGATTTGGTTGTTAAAAATTGGAATTTAAAAGAGAAGTGAGATTTTGGAATTTATAAACTGGGTTTATAAAGTAAAATAAAATATCAGGGGATATTTGGAAATATAAATTCAAGGTGGGAATTTATGAAGGGATATGAATTGGTTTAAAAATAAGTGTTGATTTATTTTTAAAGGATGTGAAGAGAAGTGTATTTCTCTGGATAGCCAAGTACGTTTTTCAAAGCAATGTTAAATATAAGTTAAAAGTTTTAATATGTTTTAAAAAGCATATTTTAGAAAATTGATTATTTCTAAAGGTTAATTTCCAAAGTAAGTATTTTCAAAAATCTATTATTGTAGTAATTATATAAAAGTGATTTGCTATTATGTTTTAAAAAAAAAGGAGAAATTTAGTTTATATTTATAAAGTGGTTTCATTTAAATATTCCTTAAGTATATATTTTAGTAAAGTATTAAAAGTAGTTTTAAACTTCGATGTTATAAAGTATATTGATAATAAAGTGTTTTTAAATTATTTTAAAATCTAAAGTATTTTGTACTTGGTGATTCAGTGAAAATAAATATTTGGGAAATGTATTCCGTAAGCGGAAACTGTTTTCAAATGAGCTTTGAAAATTTGGAAATATATCTTGGAAAGATATTTGGGCAAATAAATAATGTGGGAAATTATTTATTGTGTGATGGTTGCTTGTGGATGTTAATTGATAGTTAAATAACCGACTATCAATATTGGCCAAATGCGCTGATCGTTTCGAAGAGACCGGGATCGAGTTTCCGTATACCGGGATTCTAGGTCTGGAGACTCGAATACCACTTCGATTCGGTTTGTACGTTTCGCGAAAACGATTTCAGAGTCGAAGATGGAGCAGTGAAGTGCAAGGGCTAGTCGCTACTAATCCTGAGGATATTTCCAAAATGGATGTAGTAGGAATAGTGCCTTCGGTTCCGTTCGAACCCGGGACAGACTTGTATGGACGAATGCTTTCGTGACATCGTCAGGTGGACGATGGGCATTCTAAGGGATATGTTCTGAAAAAGGTATCGTTTAGCCTCGAGCCTCATCAACCGGTAATGACTGAAAATCAGGGGTTATGCAGCAAGGCTTCGTGGGTAGCACCCACTTGAGAGTAAAGTCATCCCTGTCTAGATGTCCCTTTTATTTCGGCTTAGTGGTGCGGTTGCTGATCCCAACCGTGGGGTGATTTTATTTGGAATTATCCAGTAAGGGATGATTCCGGTCTTGTGTTGCAGGGGAGCGGGCGTACTCCTCGGTACTGTGATCTAGGCCACGTACTGTGACAGGTGGTACCCCAGTGCCTAGTCATTCGTTGGAAATCCATTCTCCCTACGTGCCTTGTACGAGTTTTGTTTGTATTACCCACTTTGTGGCTAGTATGCTGGAATTTAATCATGTAACAATTTCAGCTATTTTAATAAGTATTTGTAAATAGACACTATTATAATATCAGAGGATTTTATAAAAAGTGTTTTAGCTATCGTAAGGTAAAAACCCGACATGTTTATTTGTGGCGTGGTCTTACGAGATGCTTTTATTTTCAAAAGGATTTTTGAAACTTTAATAATCAATTTGAGTGTGATTTTCTCACGCTGGTTTTCCAGACTGACTCGGGTATTGTTTTATATGATGCTCGGGTCAGACCGAGATAAACAGGTTCAGATTGTAGCTGTGGAGCTCAGGAGACGAGCTAGATGGCGATACGTACTTCCATATTTGTTTATTGTTCCGCTGTGTATTTGGATGTATATCATTGATGTGATGAACTCTGATGATGTATTCTGTAAATATATTGTATAAACATATATATTTTTCTGTTTGAGTAAAGATCTGTTTTGTATATATTATATTTTATTCCGCTGCGATGTGAGATTCTGTTGTTGATTTTCTGTTTCTTCTTCTTCTACCTCTTCTTCTTTAACACAAATGGTTCGATTTTCCGGGACTGGAAAGTCGGGTCGTTACAGAAGAAATTTAATGAAAAATTAGAAAGAAATGAACACACATATATTTTTAAAGTGGTTCGGCGTACTCTGGCCTATGTCCACTTCAAAGATTTTGTTTATTTATACTGCAAATTACAAGTGCAGTTCGCTTGGATTTGTATAAATCCATGGAGTTACGAAATGATGGCAGAGTGTAGGCAAGAAAGAAGAAATAAGATCCTTTGAACGAACCATGCCTTCTTTATTTATAGGGGTGGACGACTAAATATCTCACTGAAACTTCTCCTACAGAATCTCGCCGCCAAGACCATGTCATACAAAAAACTCAACTTCCTATCCCCAAGGGTTGGGGATTGGTACCGACCCCTATAAGGTAAGGATCGGTACCGATCCCTATATATAGGCAGGGACAGTTAGCAACTTTTCATGTTGGCATGCCTTGATGTTGGCTTCATGTTTCTAAGGTTGTTTTGCATAGTCGTCTTGGTATTTTTTGTCCCAAGCGATGGACCTATAGAAGGTTAAACTGCTGCTTTAGACTGTATATGGAGATTGCCAATATGATGCATAGAAACTTTGGAACAACACTTGAATTAAGCTCCATGTAGCTAGAGAAGAGTGTCATAGAAGTAGGGGCCACTCCCGATGTACCCTTAGGGATCAGTATCGATCCCCTATGTAGGGTGAAGCACTTAGTGAATTCTCGTATGTTGGATTGGTACTTCCTAGGTGAGGGATATGTGCATATCCAACACTTAGTTAAATTTAGAATGTGGGATCAGTACTTCCTAGGCGAGGGACAAGTACATACCCTACACTTAGTCAAATTCAGCATGATGGATCGGTACCCCCTAGGTGAGGGAACGGTACCTATCCCACACTTAGTCAAATTCAACATGTGAGGTCGGTAGCTCCTAGGTGAGGGATCGGTACTTATCCCACACTTAGTCAAATTTAGCATGTGGTATCGATACTCCCTAGGTGAGGGATCGGTACCTATTCCACATTTAGTTAAATTCAGCATGTAGGATTGGTACCCCCTAGGTGAGGGATCGGTACCTATCCCACACTTAGTGATTTTCTGACTTTGTAATTTTTTGGGATGGTCTGCCTCCACATTGCGGTCTTGATTATACTTGAGTTATGCGCTTTGTAGTCATCTCTCTGGGATTCTTGTCTCGATAAATTCGAAGTCCAACTTGTTGGGTTTATCCATATACTGCCTGGTTAAAAGGCAGGATAACATTTTCCCCCCATAGCACGCATTGCGAATGGAGGTGACCTTTGTTTAAGAACAACTGTGATGCCAATCTTGATAATTAAACTCTCTAGCTGCTTCAATCTTGATGAACCATCAAGTTCCTTTGGACTCTTTTGTTAATCATGGGTCATTTGAGACCTGTTACAGCCCAAGACTCCAAATTCGGTCTAATAAACTTTATACGTCATCACCTTTTCGATTTCATTCGGAGTTATTACTTCACATATCAAAATCGTCTCGTGTTTATCCAAGATTTATCAATTTTATTCTAATTATTGGGCGTTCAGATCCTTTCAATCAAATTCGTATCTGTTCAAAGGTTTGATCTCTCTGGATCATTTATTGAATTCGTGACTGTTCAGGGTCAATAGTTAAATCTGTTGTCGTTCGAGGCTAGAGTCAAATTCATGGTCGTTTGGGACCGATAATCAAATCTTTGGTTGTTCGAGATCGATAATCAAATCCCCAGCCATTCGTGCTAATGACTATTCGGGGTTGATAATCAGGTTCATGGTCTCTTCGAACCGATCTCTGGCCTCTCCGGGCCCTTGCTAAGTCCAATCAACACGCTTTTCGATGAGGGGACTCAACGAAAGGTAAGCCCATCCACTCGCTCTTCGACAAGGTGACTTACTCCTTGCACTCCGGTCCTGCAGGACTTAACACGATCAATATCGTACAAGTCCATCCACTTGCTCTTCGGTGAGGGTACTTTCACCTTGCACATCAGCCCCGCCCTTTCGGATGGGACTTAAAGTGATTAATATTTAATCAACACATTCAAGTGGTTTATAAAATCCTATTCAATTCCTAGGGGTCATCAATCTCTGTTGGTCTTTCCTAATCCGTTTCGATCATCACTTATGGGGTCTAAGTCAGGGCAACTAGTAGACATCTAATCCCATCAAGGTCACATTCAGACTTCCCAATCAGGGTGTGCCTAGGGGCTGGTTAGGATCCCGTAGACGTGTAAGCTGTTAAAGGTTAATATTATGCAAATATCCTAAATAGCCATCTCAGGCATCCAACTCAGAGCGTGCCTAGGGGTCGTTCGGGATCCCGTACACATGTAAGCGGATTGAGGTGGTGTTGAAGCATTTATTGAGAAGAAAAGGCGAGATAAAGGATTCGAACATGACCCCAAGCCATTCCAAACTTGGGGTTATCATCCAATCGAAGTCTTTGATTCATAACTTCATCCTGCCTGTAACGACCCGTAAATTTCAACTGTTTTAATAACGTAATTAGTTGAAATTTCGTAAAATTTTAAACGATAAAATTTTGTAATAAAAATTAATATTTGGAATACGTCTAGTTAAACATAGCAACTGGTAAATTTTCGTCCGAAAATATGAAAGTTTATTTCGCGCGTAAATTCACTTCAATTTAATCAGTTAAAAAGCGATGAAAATAAAATGTTTTCGAAACCTAAATATTTTTACATAGAAAATTTCTAAACCATCTTCTAAGCAAGATGTCAGTTTGTCATTTTTCCAAATTCGGACATCTTTGGCTCCGTCGTTCTTATTTTTCTACGTTTTTCTTGCATTTTCCACCAGTAGAAAATTTCGAATTTTTTTTTTATTCAATCGAACCACTAATATCTATATACTGTTTTGATCGTCTCACCGTGCTGATCTCCGCAGTAAATTCAATTGTCAATTTCGATATCCGGTGCACGGCAGAATTTGTGAAACGATTTAACCGCACCGGTATCCAGTCTCAACCTTTTGGGGTTCTTGTCCTTTCATCTATCTAAGTGTCGATACCAACAGTCATGTGCAATTATTATTTCTGAAATTCAACTTAGTTTGTTTTGGTATTCCCACCTTATTAAATTTTACGTTGGTTCAAATTTTCTTTTTCTGCCAAAAGATTATTTGCTCTGCCCTTCCTTCTCTCACTACTTCTTCCTCTTCCAATTTTTATTTTTCCTTTAACCTGCTCATTGTCATTGGCCATTTCCTTCTCACGTTTGTTTTCCATCAGCCACTTCATTTGTCCACCTCCACCCTCTCTCACCTTCTTCCCGCATGCAAACCACGTCGCCATGGCAGCAATTCACGCCAGCACCGACACCAAGCTTCGAACCCATGCAGCCCTCCGAACCTTCCCTCCAACAGCCACCGCCCTCTACCCTCGCCATCTTCCAGCTCGATCGCTTGTCAGCTCTCCCACCATCTGTCGCGTCCCCCTTCTTCCTCCGCCCGACGCAGCTCCACCAAGTCGACCAAATCTTCCCTTCGCCTACATAACTTCCAGCCGACCACGACCTCGGCAACCTCCCTCCCCTCCTTTTGTCGCGGCCCCTCTTTGCTTTAGCCGATTAAAGCCCCACCATTCGCCAATGCTCATTTGTTCTCCTTCCCTAGATCTGTTGATATATAGGTATGTATATATATTTATATATAATATATATATTATGTACTACAGTTTGTTTTATAACTTGTATATTAAGTATAGACAGATCTGTACATAACTAAAGCTAGGCCTATTGATACATAGTCTGTGAAGATAGAGATATATTAATATTCATGTAGGTATTGTATGTGCGTATAAAATGTTACTGTTATATAAATAGAGGTTTGTTCTGAAACACGTGTATATGGGTAGTCTTATCTCCTATTATATTTATATAAGAGTATTTTGCAATAGATTTTTCAGGTTCTTGGAACCGGTTTAACGGTTATGGTATATATATTGACTCTTAAGGGCTGACATTTGTTTACTTGTAATACGTATATACTGGTTTTGATTTAAAAAATATATGTGTTGGTATATGGTTTTATATTCGGGTATATAGGTTTCTCCATTTTCCACTATATGTGGTTACATTGTATGTTGTTAAATGGATATCTGTTGTTTTAAAATTGTTTACAGAGTGTTTATATATATTGGTACTTTGAAAATTAAATTTTGTTTTAAAATATAAAACTAGATAGCGCTTAAGAATTTTACTTTCGAAAGTTGATATGTAGTGTAGTCAGACTTTGTGTTGCAGTTCATATATATAAGTATAAAAATTATAGGCAGTGTTTTCATTGTTACCATGTATATATATTAGAGGTACCGTATTTTATATACGTATATATTTGTTGGTAGAGTTTTGAATAGGGATATATTATATGTTTATATATACTTGCATCGTTTAGTTGGTCAAACTGTCTATGACTTTACTGCATATTTACAAATATATAGACTGTAGTTTAGCTAACTGCGTGTTTTACTTAAAATGTTATATATATAATACGTTTAATTTATAGTTACTTTTACATTAGTTTCTCTTTCGAAGGATATGTTTTAAATTTTAAAATTTACATGGGATATATGGATGTCATTTAAATATGTAATTTAAATTGAATATTGGATTTAGGAAAATAAGTTTTTTAAAAAAAATATTGATAATGAGAAGAATGATAATAATAACAGTTATGTATATTTCCACTTTATATCAAACTGATTCTGATTAGTTCTAATCAATTTCTCAATTGTCAGCTTTGCCCGTCGTGCCTATTTGCTCCATTCGAATCGTATCCATCCAGCGTTGCTTTGGAATTCGTAGCTTATTTCCTTGTCAAATTTTTGTCTAGCCTCGAAAGGTGAGCACTCACTCACGATTAACGTTCTTTTATGTATTAAATTTGATTTCAATTGAAATGACAATTGAAATATGCTGCTGTTAGATATTTACACTGTTATTACCTGTATCAGTTCACCTGTGACATCTGACACCATTATCTGTTAATTATTTATGCGATGAATACAGTTTGGATGATAATTGATTGGTTGTTGATGTTTGTATTGGACGTTAAATTGTTAATGTTAAAATGTTAAATAGTGTGAAATTAAAGTTGATATAGGATAATTAATTGTTAAATTTGATTAACTGACATTTGTATAATATGATCCCTTTAACTGTTGAACTTATTGACATGTAGGATTTGTTTAATTACATTTTGAACCACTGAATGTATGTTGTTAAATTGATGATGTATGAAATTGTAAATAGATGACAAGTGAAACTGTAATGTAATAATCTTTAATCTGCATGAAATGATAGTGTAGATTCTAGAAATAATTATATTAATTCGTACAAATAACAATGCGAATTAATACGGTTATTTCGGGATTATTTGAATTGATTATTGGATTGATATTGATTGTTGTTATTGCTTGTTTATTTACTTTGACACCATCCCAGTTATCACACTACAAGTTCCCTTTGATATGTTTTGATTTCGAATTGAATTGGAATCGGGTTGAAATGATAAATACCCAAATTGAATTTTTACCTAGGATAGGAAATTAAATAAAACCCGATTGGTCAATAATTTGATTTAAAAATAAAATGAAGATTTTATTTGAATAAATAATATGGTTTTAAAACGAAGTTGGAAATTGAATTTAACGAAATTTAAACATGAATATTTAATAATCTGAAAGGAAATATTAATAAAGAAATTGATGAAAGAAGGTGTTTAATTTGAGAAATGATTGAATTAAGTTTGAAATTATAATTAAGTTTGAAATTATTAAATTTTGAAATTATTTAATAATTAAGTTTTGAATTATTTAATAATTGAATAAGATTGAATCATTTGATAATTAAATAAAAAAATTGAATTCTTTGATAAGAGAAATTGGACTTTTGAATAAGTGAAATTTGAACTTTATTAATAAATGAAATTGGGTTTCTTTATTTATTAAGTTTTGGAAATTTATTTAAGTAAGTAAATAACTGGAATTGAATTTCTTAACAAGGAATAAAATGCGATTTATTGAAATTAATGTAAGACTTGAAGTTTAAAGAATTCGATTTGATGAATTTAATTTAATTCAAAATTGTAAGTGATTTAATGAAGTTGAATTTAAATAATGGGTTTAATGAATTGGAAATTTAATAGAAATTAGTTTGAATGATAAAGTAACTTAACGAATATTGAATGAAATCGATTAATAAATTGAAATTGATTTGAATGTTAAATTAAATTAATTTAATGATTTCGGAATGAAACTTATATACGAACTTGAATCAATATTTGAATTGTTTTAAACAGAAATTGAAATTGAATTATAAGATTTTGAAACGGAAAATTGGAAGTTTTGAAACGAAAATTTGGAAATTGTTTTAGAAAGACAAATGAAATGTTGATTTACGAATTCTATTTGAAATTGAAATTTGATTTGGTTTTTGAAATATATAAACGACCAATCGGTGTAATAATTACGAAAGTTATTAAAGAGACCGGAATTCGGTTATGGGTATACTCTCTATCTAAACCGAAAACCACTTTAATAACTATGCGCGGAGTGATGATCCAGAATGAAGTGGTTGGAATGATGTACGTGTTGACTGAAGAAAGAGAACGATAATGGATAGCCTTGACACTTGTGTCAAATTTGAAATGACTAAAACAGGAGCTGTGCCGGGCCAATGGAGGATTGATACCTCAAGTGGACACACTTCTTCGAACTACTTATACTTGTTGTCGATTGGTGCACCCTTGATTTTGGGAGTGTTGTTTCACGGTGTTGCGGGCGCTGCGGCGTTGCGTTCTCACCAGTCCGGATCAGGCGAACGGTAGTATCACTACCTTGGGTATAGACTCATGTGCCTTGTCATACTTGTATTCCATTTATGCGCGACCACTACGAATTTGTTTTGTACCTTGAGTATATGGATTGCCCTCTGGTGACTTCCGGTTTTGGGGAAACTACGGTCTTGTATATGCTTGTGGGAATAAAATGTGTTAAGGGTGGAATGGGCCATGACTTAACGCTATTTTGATATCTTTATATTACTGATAGACATTATCTACTTATCGTACACTACTACATAGTAGATAGTTTAACGGATCCTTAAAGGATGGTTATTCCAAACATCCTTTGAGTTACTTGTATTTCAATTGCTATTTCACTTGAGTTGAATTTATTAATATAAGAATGTTAATCCTGACTCGAGTGTCTTGTGTTTTTGCTTTACGCTCGGGTCAGACTGAGTGGTTCAGCTTTCGAGACTCACCTTTGGAGTTGGAGCTTCGCTTGGAGATCCAGCTATCTATCCAGCTTTCAGATATTCGATGATTCCAGTGATGTATTCTGCTTTGTATCTGATGTATCATATTACTCTTCCGTTGTATCTGGTTTAACTCTGATGTAACTTATATATTTATATAGTAGCTTCATGAACTACTATCTCTTTTATTTCCGCTGCACTTATTACTCTGTGTCTGTGATCTGTGATTATTTATTTACTGTATATGTTCAGTTTTGCCAAATTTAAATTAACAACGCGGTATTTTGAGCAATTCAACTCTGGCATGAGTGTCTACCTATACACTTATAATGGATGCGAATGGTCTAAAAATATCGGGTCGTTACAGTTGGTATCAGAGCTTTGGTAGCTCTAGGCAAAACTTAACATATAGGGTAAATGTATTTACAGAAAACACTCTTATTCGAGTTTCAATCTCTTCCTTTGACTAAATTCCTTTGAATTTTGGAACGTTCCCTTCGGTTCCAAAATTCATTCGTGTCCTTCACTATTCGTCTTCTGTCAATTCTGGAGCACCCCATAACTCCATTTTGAATGATATCTATAATAGATCGGCGGTCTCGCCAATCTTCGAATGATTCGTAAAGGAGCAAAACTCCTTTATAATAGGCATCGATTTACCAGAGATTCCTGTATCCTCGGTTTGCGATGTTATCTATTCCCTGCTATACCTGAATTCTATCTCTTGAGATCGACTGTTGATTTACCTCGGAATTCAGCATCGATCTTATTCTTGAAGTTACGGACGACCCGGTTAAGGTTGCCCGTGAATTAAATAAACTCATCTATCTCCCGATTGTGGTAATTGAATTATCTTATCTTCTATTTCAAACTTATTTTCGAATCAAAATTCTCTTTGATTTGGGTCAACAAATTTGAATCCCTATACTTGTTTTGAAATCCATCCTTGTATCGTCAAGCGAGGTAGTGCATTTGTTATTAATATAAAAATGTTTTCTTTATTGTGTTGTTTGAGTTGCTAATGTTGATTTGGGTTTTCGATCGATTCGTCTGATCAACGCTATCGATAGGATTTCCAAAACACTTGAGCAGAGCAAACCGACACAATATCGTTTTCAAAATTTGATAAATAAAATAAAAAGTTTTGTATGATTATATTATATATAAATATAATTTTTCTGAAATTAAATTGTTAATGAATTTGTCGTCAGAAATGATAATAATTGATTTTCATTTATTGTTTTGTAAACCATTGACTATTGCATAATAAAAATGAATGAATTTATAAACTTGGTTATAACTTGATTTGGAATTTGAAATGAATTTAATTCAGAAATTTGAGAATTTAGTTTCCGGTGATTTCGAACTCTGTTTTTTAAATTTTAAAGTATATATTATTGAAAATATTTTCAAATAGAAATCGTTTCCAAAGAATTTTAAAATGTTGAAATCAGTACTCTTCTCTTTGTCGCTGGAAAATAATCTCGGTGATGGCGGCCGCATCATCGACATTCATTTTCGAGTTTCGAAGTGGAGATACTATTCTGTAGCCTTGCTACGGTTGTGTTTGAAAAATATTTTGATTTAAATTTCTTCAGTATAATTTGATTTATATATATATAGGTATCTTATTTTAAAATTTAATTTGATTTGATATAAATATATTATATATGTCTCCAAATTGTTTAAAGTTAATCGGAAATCTAATTCTTAAATTTTGTTAAAAGATGATAAATTATAAATAAAATCAAAATTTGGAATAAATATTTAATCTTGAATAATTGAATTGGGAAAATTTTATTTGTATATTATTCAACTGCATTCTAATACAACTTACCTAAATCGTTCAGAAGTTGAATATGTAATTGGATAATATATAAGATAAATTGAATTTATAAATAAAATTTGAGTGTTTATAATAAATGGTATACATTAAATTTTGATTATTAAGATGTTAATAGAGTTAGATAAGATAATAAGTAAACTCAGTTAATAATGTAATAAATTTTTTTTGAAAGAATTAATAAATTGAAATTTGATCAACATATGAAAACACCTTGAATTTAAAAGAAATTAATAGATGTAAATTTATTTAAATCAAAACTGTTATGTTTTAAATAAATTTATATGGGTTAAATAAATGTGATTAGATATATTAAGTAGAATAAACTTAACAATAATTTGGAATAAAGAAGAATTTAAATTGCTGAAAAAAATATGATTATAATAAAAGACTATTCAATTTATGGTTTTATAAGTTGTAAATTGAAGATAATTGGATAATAAGATAATGAATTTAGAAATAGTTGTGATTGATTTTAGTGAAATCAAATGGATTAAATCAATTATTGAATATCAATTAATTTAAATTTGAATTTATATGGTTTAAATTAATTGTTATTCAAATCTGTTTTCTTTCTTGTTGTTTCTATTCTCCTACCTCGTTCCTTTTCGGGGACGAAAAGTTTTGAGTGGGGGAGAGTGTAACGACCCGTAAATTTCAACTGTTTTAATAACGTAATTAGTTGAAATTTCGTAAAATTTTAAACGATAAAATTTTGTAATAAAAATTAATATTTGGAATACGTCTAGTTAAACATAGCAACTGGTAAATTTTCGTCCGAAAATACGAAAGTTTATTTCGCGCGTAAATTCACTTCAATTTAATCAGTTAAAAAGCGATGAAAATAAAATGTTTTCGAAACCTAAATATTTTTCCATAGAAAATTTCTAAACCATCTTCTGAGCAAGATGTCAGTTTGTCGTTTTTCCAAATTCGGACATCTTTGGCTCCGTCGTTCTTATTTTTCTACGTTTTTCTTGCATTTTCCACCAGTAGAAAATTTCGAATTTTTTTTTATTCAATCGAATCACTAATATCTGTATACTGTTTTGATCGTCTCACCGCGCTGATCTCCGCAGTATATTCAATTGTCAATTTCGATATCCGGTGCACGGCAGAATCTGTGAAACGATTTAACCGCACCGGTATCCAGTCTCAACCTTTTGGGGTTCTTGTCCTTTCATCTATCTAAGTGTCGATACCAACAGTCATGTGCAATTATTATTTCTGAAATTCAACTTAGTTTGTTTTGATATTCCCACCTTATTAAATTTTACGTTGGTTCAATTTTTCTTTTTCTGCCAAAAGATTATTTGCTCTGCCCTTCCTTCTCTCACTACTTCTTCCTCTTCCAATTTTTATTTTTCCTTTAACCTGCTCATTGTCATTGGCC
This sequence comes from Allium fistulosum, assembly GCA_030737815.1. Lineage (NCBI taxonomy): Eukaryota > Viridiplantae > Streptophyta > Magnoliopsida > Asparagales > Amaryllidaceae > Allium > Allium fistulosum. The sequence goes on along the minus strand of CM060903.1, from coordinate 797,870,867 downwards.
ATTTCCTTCTCACGTTTGTTTTCCATCAGCCACTTCATTTGTCCACCTCCACCCTCTCTCACCTTCTTCCCGCATGCAAACCACGTCGCCATGGCAGCAATTCACGCCAGCACCGACACCAAGCTTCGAACCCATGCAGCCCTCCGAACCTTCCCTCCAACAGCCACCGCCCTCTACCCTCGCCATCTTCCAGCTCGACCGCTTGTCAGCTCTCCCACCATCTGTCGCGTCCCCCTTCTTCCTCCGCCCGACGCAGCTCCACCAAGTCGACCAAATCTTCCCTTCGCCTACATAACTTCCAGCCGACCACGACCTCGGCAACCTCCCTCCCCTCCTTTTGTCGCGGCCCCTCTTTGCTTTAGCCGATTAAAGCCCCACCATTCACCAATGCTCATTTGTTCTCCTTCCCTAGATCTGTTGATATATAGGTATGTATATATATTTATATATAATATATATATTATGTACTACAGTTTGTTTTATAACTTGTATATTAAGTATAGACAGATCTGTACATAACTAAAGCTAGGCCTATTGATACATAGTCTGTGAAGATAGAGATATATTAATATTCATGTAGGTATTGTATGTGCGTATAAAATGTTACTGTTATATAAATAGAGGTTTGTTCTGAAACACGTGTATATGGGTAGTCTTATCTCCTATTATATTTATATAAGAGTATTTTGCAATAGATTTTTCAGGTTCTTGGAACCGGTTTAACGGTTATGGTATATATATTGACTCTTAAGGGCTGACATTTGTTTACTTGTAATACGTATATACTGGTTTTGATTTAAAAAATATATGTGTTGGTATATGGTTTTATATTCGGGTATATAGGTTTCTCCATTTTCCACTATATGTGGTTACATTGTATGTTGTTAAATGGATATCTGTTGTTTTAAAATTGTTTACAGAGTGTTTATATATATTGGTACTTTGAAAATTAAATTTTGTTTTAAAATATAAAACTAGATAGCGCTTAAGAATTTTACTTTCGAAAGTTGATATGTAGTGTAGTCAGACTTTGTGTTGCAGTTCATATATATAAGTATAAAAATTATAGGCAGTGTTTTCATTGTTACCGTGTATATATATTAGAGGTACCGTATTTTATATACGTATATATTTGTTGGTAGAGTTTTGAATAGGGATATATTATATGTTTATATATACTTGCATCGTTTAGTTGGTCAAACTGTCTGTGACTTTACTGCATATTTACAAATATATAGACTGTAGTTTAGCTAACTGCGTGTTTTACTTAAAATGTTATATATATAATACGTTTAATTTATAGTTACTTTTACATTAGTTTCTCTTTCGAAGGATATGTTTTAAATTTTAAAATTTACATGGGATATATGGATGTCATTTAAATATGTAATTTAAATTGAATATTGGATTTAGGAAAATAAGTTTTTAAAAAAAATATTGATGATGAGAAGAATGATAATAATAACAGTTATGTATATTTCCACTTTATATCAAACTGATTCTGATTAGTTCTAATCAATTTCTCAATTGTCAGCTTTGCCCGTCGTGCCTATTTGCTCCATTCGAATCGTATCCATCCAGCGTTGCTTTGGAATTCGTAGCTTATTTCCTTGTCAAATTTTTGTCTAGCCTCGAAAGGTGAGCACTCACTCACGATTAACGTTCTTTTATGTATTAAATTTGATTTCAATTGAAACGACAATTGAAATATGCTGCTGTTAGATATTTACACTGTTATTACCTGTATCAGTTCACATGTGACATCTGACACCATTATCTGTTAATTATTTATGCGATGAATACAGTTTGGATGATAATTGATTGGTTGTTGATGTTTGTATTGGACGTTAAATTGTTAATGTTAAAATGTTAAATAGTGTGAAATTAAAGTTGATATAGGATAATTAATTGTTAAATTTGATTAACTGACATTTGTATAATATGATCCCTTTAACTGTTGAACTTATTGACATGTAGGATTTGTTTAATTACATTTTGAACCACTGAATGTATGTTGTTAAATTGATGATGTATGAAATTGTAAATAGATGACAAGTGAAACTGTAATGTAATAATCTTTAATCTGCATGAAATGATAGTGTAGATTCTAGAAATAATTATATTAATTCGTACAAATAACAATGCGAATTAATACGGTTATTTCGGGATTATTTGAATTGATTATTGGATTGATATTGATTGTTGTTATTGCTTGTTTATTTACTTTGACACCATCCCAGTTATCACACTGCAAGTTCCCTTTGATATGTTTTGATTTCGAATTGAATTGGAATCGGGTTGAAATGATAAATACCCAAATTGAATTTTTACCTAGGATAGGAAATTAAATAAAACCCGATTGGTCAATAATTTGATTTAAAAATAAAATGAAGATTTTATTTGAATAAATAATATGGTTTTAAAACGAAGTTGGAAATTGAATTTAACGAAATTTAAACGTGAATATTTAATAATCTGAAAGGAAATATTAATAAAGAAATTGATGAAAGAAGGTGTTTAATTTGAGAAATGATTGAATTAAGTTTGAAATTATAATTAAGTTTGAAATTATTAAATTTTGAAATTATTTAATAATTAAGTTTTGAATTATTTAATAATTGAATAAGATTGAATCATTTGATAATTGAATAAAAAAATTGAATTCTTTGATAAGAGAAATTGGACTTTTGAATAAGTGAAATTTGAACTTTATTAATAAATGAAATTGGGTTTCTTTATTTATTAAGTTTTGGAAATTTATTTAAGTAAGTAAATAACTGGAATTGAATTTCTTAACAAGGAATAAAATGCGATTTATTGAAATTAATGTAAGACTTGAAGTTTAAAGAATTCGATTTGATGAATTTAATTTAATTCAAAATTGTAAGTGATTTAATGAAGTTGAATTTAAATAATGGGTTTAATGAATTGGAAATTTAATAGAAATTAGTTTGAATGATAAAGTAACTTAACGAATATTGAATGAAATCGATTAATAAATTGAAATTGATTTGAATGTTAAATTAAATTAATTTAATGATTTCGGAATGAAACTTATATACGAACTTGAATCAATATTTGAATTGTTTTAAACAAAAATTGAAATTGAATTATAAGATTTTGAAATGGAAAATTGGAAGTTTTGAAACGAAAATTTGGAAATTGTTTTAGAAAGACAAATGAAATGTTGATTTACGAATTCTATTTGAAATTGAAATTTGATTTGGTTTTTGAAATATATAAACGACCAATCGGTGTAATAATTACGAAAGTTATTAAAGAGACCGGAATTCGGTTATGGGTATACTCTCTATCTAAACCGAAAACCACTTTAATAACTATGCGCGGAGTGATGATCCAGAATGAAGTGGTTGGAATGATGTATGTGTTGACTGAAGAAAGAGAACGATAATGGATAGCCTTGACACTTGTGTCAAATTTGAAATGACTAAAACAGGAGCTGTGCCGGGCCAATGGAGGATTGATACCTCAAGTGGACACACTTCTTCGAACTACTTATACTTGTTGTCGATTGGTGCACCCTTGATTTTTGGAGTGTTGTTTCACGGTGTTGCGGGCGCTGCGGCGTTGCGTTCTCACCAGTCCGGATCAGGCGAACGGTAGTATCACTACCTTGGGTATAGCCTCATGTGCCTTGTCATACTTGTATTCCATTTATGCGCGACCACTACGAATTTGTTTTGTACCTTGAGTATATGGATTGCCCTCTGGTGACTTCCGGTTTTGGGGAAACTACGGTCTTGTATATGCTTGTGGGAATAAAATGTGTTAAGGGTGGAATGGGCCATGACTTAACGCTATTTTGATATCTTTATATTACTGATAGACATTATCTACTTATCGTACACTACTACATAGTAGATAGTTTAACGGATCCTTAAAGGATGGTTATTCCAAACATCCTTTGAGTTACTTGTATTTCAATTGCTATTTCACTTGAGTTGAATTTATTAATATAAGAATGTTAATCCTGACTCGAGTGTCTTGTGTTTTTGCTTTACGCTCGGGTCAGACTGAGTGGTTCAGCTTTCGAGACTCACCTTTGGAGTTGGAGCTTCGCTTGGAGATCCAGCTATCTATCCAGCTTTCAGATATTCGATGATTCCAGTGATGTATTCTGCTTTGTATCTGATGTATCATATTACTCTTCCGTTGTATCTGGTTTAACTCTGATGTAACTTATATATTTATATAGTAGCTTCATGAACTACTATCTCTTTTATTTCCGCTGCACTTATTACTCTGTGTCTGTGATCTGTGATTATTTATTTACTGTATATGTTCAGTTTTGCCAAATTTAAATTAACAACGCGGTATTTTGAGCAATTCAACTCTGGCATGAGTGTCTACCTATACACTTATAATGGATGCGAATGGTCTAAAAATATCGGGTCGTTACACTGCCCTCAATTCCTATGGGGAAAATCTGGCATGTACAATTCCGATAGCACATTCGTATTTCAGATTCTAGTGTTTATCATTGTTCACTAGATGCAAAGCATTCCTTCCAAGGCTCACATAGGCCACGCCCCGACGCCTTGGAGATTGGTACCAAACCGTTGGGGGTCAGTACTGACGTACTGTTGGCTTGGGGTTTGGACCTGGTTGCTTCACTCTGTCTCTTGGCTCATTTGCTCATGTTCCTTCGCTTTGTTGCTGGGTTACAGCTACCTGTGCTCCTGCTTCTTGTCCTTGATTCAGATATGCAGCTACTCCAACTGTTCCTACTTGGCTCGTTCTTCTGCAAATTTTTTCCATCATCTCCTTATGACAGGCAATCATCCTAGCCTGCATCTCATTCATCATAGTCTCCATCTCATCCCTGGTTATGTAGATTGATGAGGGGTTAGCTCCTGAGAATGCCTCATGGCTTCCCCCTTGTTGATTTCCAGTAGTAACAGCCTTTCTAGTTGATTGTCTAGCCATTTAGAATCATTTTCAAATCTTTAATCGGCGGGTTCAAGTGTTTCTCGGTGAAAGAACCAAAATGTTTGAATCAAAAATGGCACAAACACCCAAATGAGTATAGTAGAGAATAAAAGTGAAGAAATTAAATGGAAAACTAGAAAGTAATGAACACACATATATTTTATAGTGGTTCGGCGTACTTTGTCCTACGTCTACTTCAAAGATTTTGTTTATTTATACTGCAGATTATAAGTGTAGTTTGCTTAGATTTTTTCCATGGAGTTATGAAAAGATGGTAGAGTGTAGGCAAGAAAGAAGAAAAAAGATCCTTCGAATGGACCATGCTTTGTATTTATAGGGGTAGACGATTAAATATCTCATTGAAACTTCTCCTAAAGAATCTCGCCGCCAAGACCAAGTCATACAAAAAAACTCTACTTCGTATCCCCTAGGGTTGGGGATCAATACTGATCCCTATATATAGGTAGGGACACTCAGAAACTTTTCGTGTTGGCTCATCTTTATGTTGGCTTCATGTTTCTATGGTTGCTTTACATAATCGCCTAGGTGTTTTTTTGGCCCATACGATGGATTTACAGAAGGTTGAACTACTGCTTTAGATTGTATATGGAGATTGCCAATACTATGCATAGAAACTTTGGAACAAGATTTGAATCAGTCTCCATGTACTAGAGAAGAGTGTCGCTGAAGGGGGGCCACTCTGGATGTACCCTTAGGGACCGGTATCGATCCCATATGTAGGGTGAAGCACTTAGTTAATTCTGTCATGTGGGATTGGTACTCCCCGGGTGGGGGATCGGTACATATCCCACACTTAGTCAAATTCAGCATGTGGGATTGGTACCCCCTAGGCGAGTGATCGGTACCTATCCCACACTTAGTTAATTTAGCTTGTGGGATTAGTACTCCCTAGGTAATGGATCAGTACCTATCCCATAGTTAGTCAAATTCAGCATTTGAGATCGGTAGCTCCTAGGTGAGGGATCGGTACCTATCCCACACTTAGTAAAATTTAGCATGTGGTATCGATACCTCCTAGGTGAGGGATCGGTACCTATCCCACACTTAGTCAAATTCAGCATGTGGGATCGGTACCCCCTACTTGAGGGATCGGTACCTATCCCACACTTAGTGATTTTCCGACTTTGGAATTTTTGAGATTGTTTGCCTCCACTTTGCGGTCTTGGTTGTACTTGAGTTTTGAGCTTTGTAGTCATCTCTTCGGGCTTCTTGGCTCGATAACTTCGAAGTCTGACTTGTCGGGTTTGTCCATTTACTGCTTGGTCAAAAGGCAGGATAACAAAAAAATTAATTTTAAAATTTAAATTTGAATTAATACGATTAATTAAATTAAATTATTAATTAATAGTTAATTGATTAAAACATATCTATTGATATATGTATATAACTATAGATGTTGTAGTTATTAATTTATCTTAAAATTATTTATGATAAATTACATTGAAATTCTAAATTAATTAAATTGTTTGGTTAAATATAATTTTTTTATTTAAATTAATTAAAATTTAACTATTTAATAACATACATGTATAATGATGTGTATATATATAACTACTATAAATGTTATAGTCTATATTCATCTTTAAGTTGGTGAGGATTAATAATTTAAAATTCAATGGTTAAAATTTAAATTAAATTAATTAAAATGTTAGTTAAATAATTAATTAAATTAATTCAATATGATTTAAATAATGAAATTTAAATTGAATTAAATATGATTTAATTAAAAGAGTTGAACCAGACAGAAATCCAAATTAGATTTAAAGAATAAACACACACACACACATATGTATATATGTATACCGTGATTTCATATGTGTATAACACTGAAGCACGAGGGTATTTCATACGAAGTACATTATTCCCCATTTCTGTATCACTCAATATGTATTAAAGATTATGAATTTTTAATATAAGTTGTCCTCTACGATTTATATATAATAGATTACTTGCATATTATTTAGTTATTGATCTTTCTCAAGCTAGGGTGTTATCTATAGTACTATTAATATATTGGCTAGATGAGGTAAGATACATGCATGTATTTTTTGATCTTCCTTAAGGTACGTGCATTATACTTAGGCCATCACGAAATAGTGGGTGCAAGTGAATAATCTCTCTAGATATGTTGATCTTCCTCAAGGTTGAGATGAGATTAGGACAAAGACCACGGGTTAGGAGTTGTAAATGATACAATCGATAAAGTGTAATCCATTGCTTGTGGGACTATGATTTGTTGATCTTCCTTAGGGTCAGAATCCGAAGGCAAGCAAGTCCTAACACCTACTGAAGAAATCAAAAGATTTCTATTTTTCCTAGGGTTTTGAGAAACATAAAAATCTTATAGGAGCCTTATTAGAAAATTGAAATGGTAACACTTAACCTTTCCAATATTATAAGAAAATATGCTATAGAAAGTTATAATAATCTACGTCGATAAATTTGGACAACTAATAAAATTGATAAAATTGTTATGAGTTAAAATATACAAATAAAATAAATTAAGATTGACATAGAAATATAATATATGCTTACCAATAAATCTTTTGACATGTTGTCACTTCAAAACCCGTGTAAGAGCCAATGTACATAACCATTAAATCATTCATGCCTCGGTCACTTAAATATTTATTTGTCTAAGACTGTATATTGTCTTCCACGAGTATCATACTCTAATAACAATACAAGAATATTGATATTTGATTCATATTCAGTATATAAATGTTACATGGTGAATGTTCACGGTTCGTAATACACAAAACTTCAATGAAATTAGTTCATTGAAAATAAGCAAATAAACCTTAATGCGAAATCATGTATTCAACATGATTGATTACAATAAGGATTTCTTTTGAATGGTTCGACCATTTTGTAAAGGAAAGTGAATGTTTGAGAGTAGATGCAACTTAGGCATTGTTGTGTTGAAGAGAGTGGAAAGGTCACCTCTGCCTCAGAAGAGAATCAGAAACAAGAAATATATACAATACTAAAAGATACTTAATATGGAATGAGAAATGTGATTTCTATTCCAATTATGTTTTAGTTTAGGAAATCATTTTTTGTAAAGATTATTTTTATTAATTTAACATATTTGATCGAAAACCCTCGACTGTAGACTGGTTACAGTAAAGAAATAAATAGCCTACAATAAATAATTGAATGGAGCTTCATATTTCGTACACTATTATAGTATTGGCATAAATAGTTGGAGCATATAATATGACACTTTTAAATGGATGCATCGAGGTACAAAATTCTTATATTTCTATTAGAGTATGATGTTACACCAAGAGACAATTGTTCTTTGAAGAAACACCAACTTCATGACAAAGGAATTTCTTTAAGAAACTATTGGTAGTGAAATAGTTTTGGATATGATCCTATAAGAAAACTTACGATGAAGGATGGAATGAAATTAATGAATCATATAGACATGACACATTAGAATGTCTAATAATAAATCTCACACATTAAAGAGAAAATATGAGTTTTATTAGTGTCGAGAAAAGAACTTCCTCGGTTGTTAATAAGCCATTAAGAGTACCGACTCTACCATATGGCATGACGTAAAAATCCAGAATGAATTCCAAGTACATTATCAAAATATGATTTTGATGGTTGTACCCAAAAGGATATGATCCATCGGCCACAAAAATGTCTCCGAGAAGGAGACCAATGTAGTTGGAATATGGTAAGCTACATCGGTAGAATAACGTTGTAAACTTCAACTGTTGAAATTAATGAAATAGTTTCGTTATTCAATGTGCTTGGGTTATTTTAAATTTTACAGGCAAATTATTACTTGATATGATTTTGAATTTTGGTGTATTTATGTTGAAATGGAGATTCTAAATAATGATTTAGAATATGTTGTTTGTGCTTAATAACCAAAATATCTTGAAGTAAGTGGGAGCGATTCTAAGTCTGTGGGCTATTGGATATGATCTAAGAAAAGATATAAAAGTATGATTCGATAGGATCGAAGTTAGCAAGTATTTGGATGAAGAAATCTAATTTGAAGAGGAAGCGTGTGTTTGTAAGAAAGAATATTTATAGGTGCCAAAATATTTCTAAAATTACGAGTAAACTACAAACTTATTATTGTCAATGATGTACTCATGTTAAATCATTTTAGTTTGGTTGTTTAATACTTGACATTGGATTTGAAAATGACATCCCTTATAATCAGTATAAAAGAATGTTGGGAATGTCCTAAATAGTATATAGACACTAATAGAGCTAGGGGTATGCTCTATGGAAATTTTGTAATTGTTACATATATCTAACTCGACAACCAATCTTACTCGAAATAAAATGTGTTTTCTTTCTATTATATACTTTATATAATATGTTATATTAATTAATTAATTTAATTAAAAGTATTTAACAGAAATTCCATAAATGGTATGTTTTATGATAGTACTTACAATATAGTGTAATCATGAGTTATTTATCATAATAAAATAAACATATCGTTTTAAATATTCCAAGTTAAGATATATCGAAACTGGATATCGATATATCTGTTGAGACTAGAGTATGTAATGCTCTGCACATGTTAGACGGTGTATTACTCATGACTACTGCGGGCACCAAGGGGTTACATACTGATAATTATTGGATAACTATGGAATGACTTAGTCGATAGTTTTCTGTTGGTTAATATAACCAAAGTCAAATAGAAAATATCAAAGTGGTAAAATTACATTCCCTTGACTTGAAATACTATGGATCTTCAATGTGGAAGCTATGATTTAATTATAGTTGTATCGTGGAAGGCGTCCATCAAACGACTATAGTTGGGTCGAGGGGAAGCATTGAAGTGAAAAACTATTCAAGAGAGAATTTGTATCCTCGGTTACACTTATACGAGGTTAGTATCTTGGTCAACTAAAGTCAATTTAAAGTCAAAATCTCTGGTCAGAGTGGTACAGTTAATAATAATTATTGCCAGTGAACCAATAACTTTGTGTTTGGACTATAAAGTTGAACGTGGACAATATTGGAATTTGACCATTACCAAATTCCATCCTAATGTGATATAGTTTCGACGAAGAGAATTAGTGTAAATAATTGTCATTGCCGAGTAATGCTTAACAAAGTAAAATTAGGTTTTACCAATGCTAAGTAAGTGGTAAATTTAGCCGCAATGTCACACCACTTGCTAAGTGACATGTGAACATTAATATTGAATTGTTCGATATTAATCAATGACCAAATTTTCACCTAAGAGTCACACAACTGGAACGTTGAATATTCCTATTACTGCTCGATTTAATTAAATTATAATTGCTATAAATTAATCAATATTTAAGAAATATTAATTATAAATTTTTTATTTGGTATGTGCTGATCAATATTGAATAATGTGTACATAATAGTTATAAATTAACGATATACGATATTGCATAACATTTAAATTGGATTTAAGTGTATTAAATATTGATCGGGCTTGAAGTGATTTTAAGGTCCATTTGGGGCTTGTTATAGCTGGCCATACATAGGCTAAAGGGGGTTCGCCCTTAGATGGTAAAAGGGGTTAGGTTTTGGATTAAAAAAGGAAGAATTAGTAAGAAAAGAATAAGGATCTAGATCCTTGTTTTTCTTCTTGAGATCTCCTTTATTTAATGACCTCTAACCTCACATTTCTTTTGAGATTTTGTCTTCTCCTCTAGACCTGATTAAGTCGGCCATATTCCCTATCCACGCCTCAAATTATCAAGCTTTAATACATCAAATTAAACACAATTCGATTGTCGATGGTAGCTGTGTTCGAGAAGCAAGCAACTTCTGGATACAAGATTCGATTCAGGGAGTTTTTTTCTACATTTCAAGGTGTAACAACTAGGCTTTGGTGAAGGATATAATTATTTATTCATAATCACACATAAATGTTTATTGTATTTATCATATTGTATTAGTTAGTTGATTATTATAATGAACCTGTATATATTGGTGTCATCACATTGGATGAATTAAATAAATGTGTATATAAATTTAGAAAATAATTATTTATGCATGCTTAGATGCTCACAGCAATGATTAGAGAAAACATTTTTCAAAATTATTTTAATAATATATTATTTAATAATTCAGTATCAATTTCAAGTAATAATATATCATGTAAGTTTTAAATTTGAAAAATGTTTGTTCACACTTATAATGTTTTCGGATTTCAAATAAAAAATTTGCATATACATATATATGTAATATATATATGTAATATATATATTTTTATGCAATTACTAAATACACACACGCACACATAATTAACCCAAAATTTTTGACATCAAATTTTAATACAAAAGTATATTACTAATTTTGCTTTCAAAAAATTTTGAAAAAATATATATTTATTTCGATGCGGAATTTGACAAAATTTTTAAATAATCATTAAGCCGAAAAAAAATTAATTTTTGGCCATGAGCATGAAAGGATGTGTGTGTAATTTGTTTTAATCACTATTTATATTATAATATATATTTACATTTATATACATATAATTATATATTTTATGTATAATAACTTTAAAGTTGTTTAAATATATATATATATATGTTAAAAAAACATTTTGACTTTGATATATATATATATATCTCTATGTGTGTGTGTGTCATTATATTAAAGTTTGTTAAAAATTAGTTTGTTGAATTAAATTTCAGAATAATTTGTCAAATGTAACTGCACTTATTTTATTTATATAAATGATATATTATATGAATTTTTTTATAAACTATATTTCATGTTATACAAAATTATATTCAAACATATATGTATATATATCTATATTATTTATGTGTACACATATATGCATTGACGACACACATGTATACAGAGGGGCTAACATGTCAATTGCGTTGTAAATCTCAATATCTATATACGGGCATGTCAAACCATGTGAACTTTACTATGTTGAATGTGCACGTACAAATATGTGTATGTGGTACATATACATATTATATAATACAAATTAAACAATAAATAAAACCTTATTTATAAAATAAAGAAAATATTGATTTTATTTAAAGCAAAATTTAAATAAGATGTAAATAAATTTAGACTTAATAGACCTAATAAAAGTTCAAATTGAACAATTCTTTTGAAATTTAACCATTTAACTCATTGGGTGCTTTTAGCCCAGTTCCAATAATGGTATTAGAGCCAAATAGCCTATACGATCTAAATTAGTAGCATTAAGGCTAACTTGATAAAGGTTACCTATATCATAGGGTGTCTAGAAAAGTAGTGTCTAAGGTTGCATTTTGGTAATCAAGTACTCTGCCCTACCTAGCTATTGGCCTAGCCCGAAAGGATGAAGTAAGCCCAAAGGTTAACCCCTATATAAATGCCCAAATTGATTTGGACCATGGGCTAATTTTTAAAATTAGTTTGGAAATAAAAACAATTTTTTTTAAATTTAACAGGTGAAATTTAAAATAAATAAAAATAATATTTTAAATTTAAAGGTTCAATTTAAATAAGTAATAATTTTCGTATCTTGAGATGTTAAGGTAATACATACATAAATATATATATGTAATTTTCGAAATTAATTATAATTAATTAAAATTGTTTTAATTAGATATATTAATTAAATGTTAATTAATAAACAGTATAATGCATTTATCTCTACTATTAATAATGAGAATTTGATGAATACAAATTCAACCGTGTCCTTTTGAAATTCCCGTAATACCATTTCCACGTTTTGTTGTCTGTACCCACCTTAACTCTCATATCTCCATTGCAATTCCAGATCCAAGGCCAACGCAATTCCAAATCTGATACCTTCTCTAACTCCAGTATACGATCGATCGACGATTCCAGATCCAACGTCTTCTCCACCTTCGACTTACGATCCTCAATCATCGATCGTCGGCCATTAATTACCAATTAAGGATTTGGATCGATCGATCGATGATCGACTAAGGTTAGTCCACTGAACTGCGATTCAAACTTCGACTAACGATTACCGACTGAATATTCTTTGTTTATGATATGTTTACCCTGCTTACTTTGATTCAGCAGCATTTGGAATTTAGAATTTTGTTCCTCCTTTTCTTATATTAATTCATTATACTGCATTAATTAATTGTAGTTCGTTTTGATGCACCTAGCTCCTTGAAATATAAATCGTTAGTGGTACGTAATTATATATATATATGTGGTACACATCGTTTGAGGCATCGCTAGACATTATTTGATAACTATTTTTAAATTACTGACTATGCTGACGTTAGCTGTTGATAATAAGTAAATGAGGGGGTGTGTGTAGGTTGATAATGAAGGATAGGCAATAGGTTTGGGTTATAGTTTGTAGGTGTATTGTAGTGTTGGAGAGGTAGCAGCGATGTTTCAGGTGATGGCTGCTGTGTAGTATGGTTGTATTGCTGAGGAAGATGTTCTTTGGTTTGAGTCGGGATTGTTGTACAAGTGATGGAGATGGTTGCTGGTGGTTTGGAGAGGGGAAGTTTGTGCGATGCAGGTGTAACGACCAGTGTAACAACCCGTATATTTGGACCATTTAAATTGACAATAATCCACACATGTCAACTTAAATAGTACAAAACACGAATCATTAATGGAGTATATGTATATAAATGAGAATCATCACAGAATCACAGAAAATATAACATAACAGAATAGTGCAGCGGAAATACAACATAGTCATAAGAGTAGTTCATGAAGCTACCCATAAATACAACAATGTCTCAAATAAAAGAAATACAACAACATAGATGTCCAAATAGTCCAAATGGAAAGAACAATACTGATAAAGATAAGATAGTGATAGTCTTCGGTCTTCAGCTCCAAGTAAGCAGCAACAGCAATCCTCAGTCCGATCCGAGCATATGCACAAACAAACACTCGAATCAGGACATATATTCTTATACAGATAATATGGTTCAAAATTTTAAACAACAGTAACTCAAAGATGAATGGAATAAACATCTTTTCACGATCCGATAAACTATCTATACATAGTAGTGTACGATAAATAGATAATGTCTAACAGTAAAGTAAAATATCAAGATAGTGTTAAGGTGTCACCATTATTCCCCTTAACACATTTTATATAAGCATCATAGACTATACAGCACTGTAAACTCCACCGTAAACTAGTGGGATATCAGGGAGTACTCCATAGGTATAATACAAAACAAATTCGTAGTGGGCACGTATATGGGAATACAAGTATGACAAGGCACATGAGGCAATACCCAAGGTAGTGAAACTACCGTTTGCCTGATCCGGACGGGTGAGAACGCTTCGCCGCAGCGATCGCAACACCGCGAAACAACACTCCCAAATCAAGGGTGCGCACCAATCAATCACAAAGTAATGAGTAGTTTACGAAGAAGTGTGTTCGCTTGAGGTAGCTAACCCCCATTTGGCCCGGCACGGCTCCTGTTTTAGTCATTTCCAATTTGACACAAGTGTCAAGGCTATCCATTATCGTTCACTTTCTTCAATCATCAACGTACATCATTCCAACCACTTCATTCTGGATCACACTCCGCGCATAGTTATTAAAGTGGCTTTCGGTTTAGACAGTGAGTATGTCCCTAACCGATTCCGGTTCCTTTAATAACCTTCGTAATTATAACACCGATTGGTCGTTAATATATTTCAAAACCAAATCAATTTCAATTTAAATTGGAATTCGTAAATCGACATTTCGTTAGTCTTTCTAAATCAATTTCCAAAATTACATCTCATAACTTCCCAATTTCATTTTAAAATTTCTATAATTCAATTTCAAACTTCCAATTTTTTTTAAAACAATTCAAATATTCATTGCATTTCGTATATAAGTTCATTCCAAAATCATTTAACTTAATTAACGTTCAAATCGATTTAAACTCAATTATCGATTTCATTCGATATTCATTCAATTAATTTATCATTAAAACAATTTCAATTAAATTTCCAATCCATTACATTACTTTCTTTAGTTCAACTTGTTATATCAACTTTACAAATTTATTTAAATTAAATTTGTCGAATCCAATTCTTTAAATTACAAGTCTTTCATTTGTTAACAAAACACATTCTATTTCTTATTAAAGAAATCCAGTTCACTTATTATTTACTTAGTTACACTTGTTCAAACTTCAACTTCACTTAAATAAAATATTCAATTTAGTTTAACCATTAAATAATTCAATCTTATTCAATTATCAAATAATTTCAAATCTTAATTATTACTTAATTTTTAACAATTTCAAAACTTAATTATTTCTAATTTCAACTTAATTATTAATAATTTCCAAAACTTAATTATTACAAATTTCAAAACTTAAATTTTAACAATTCCAAAACTTCATTATTAATCAATTTAAATTTAAACAATGTCCTTCGTCAATTACTACGTTAATATTTGTCTCAATTGCAAATATTCACATTTTCCATTCATTCGAATTTAAATTCCAAATTTTATTCAAAACCATATTATTAGTCAAATAAAATTTTATTTTATTTTAAATCAAAACATTGACCAATCGGGTTTAATTTAATTTTCTATCCAAAGTCAAGGTTTATTTGAGTATTTATCATTTCAACCCGATTCCATTTCAACTCAAAATCAAACCATACGAAGGGAACTTGCAGTGTGATAGCTGGGATGGTGTCAAAGTAAATAAACAAGCAATAGCATCCATTCACAACAATTCAACAATTTAGATAATCCCGAAATAATAGTATTAATTTGCATTTGTTATTTATGCAAACTAATATAATTATTTTCTAGAATCTACACTATCATTTCATGTAGATTAAAGATTATTACATTACGGTTTGCATTTATCGTTCAACTTCAATTTCAATACTACAACAAAAATCAAATGTACGTACAAAGGTCCAAAGGGAAATTTATCAAATTCTACGTGTCCATTACCTTGACAAATAAAGGGGTCATATTTAGTTTATCAATATTCATCATATAAAGGGATCAAGTTTAACAATCAAAATTTGACATATGTAATCCATTTTAAATTGTTAACTATCCTATATCCAATTTTAACTTGCAAATAATTTATCACTTAACAATAACAATTAACATCCAATCCAACATCACATAGCAATTATTTATCAATTCAAACTTGCATAAGAATATAGTCGTGAAAATTAATTCACCTTTCATGAATAAAGAAATTGGCGGCGAAGCAAGAAAAGCACGAATAGAGTCGGTACAGCACGAACAACGAACACAAAGACGGAGAAAAGAATGAAGCTGAAAATTGATGCTGCTGCAGAAGAAGTTCAGTCGGACGCTGCAACAACAACCAAATAAAACTGTATTACTTATTTGGCAACCAAAAGATATTTGCTTAAATACTTTCTAACCAAATCTAGAATTATTAGCAATCTCAGTTTTTTTTAATACAAGCCGAGCCTTTATCTCCCATAAGGCCACCTTGCTAAAGCCACAACACCCTATTACTCACGCATATCTCCTTTGTCCACTTCTTGTTCCATTAAGGCCCAGACCATCACATGCTCACGCATGTTCCTTGCAACACACGCATTCCTTCATCTTTTTATTTTTTTATTATTACAACCGAGACTAACGAATATAGCAACCTCCCTCCTCTAGCTGAAAACTTCACACGCAACCCCATTTCAACGCAGTAAATACATGCACACACCATACACTTACGCACTACGAGGTCAGAGAATGGTTCGTCTTCGACAGGGTGTGGTGGCGCAGAGGTTGCAAGTGGAGGCGGACGTGGGTAGTATAGGGGAGAGGGACGGTTGCAGGTGGAGGCAGTAAAGGGAAGGGGACGGTTGCAGGCGGGTGTTTTCGGCCAAGCTTTTGTTCAAAGAAAAACACGGAAGAAGAGGGAGAAGGGCGAAGGCGGTAGAGGGTGGTAGTAGTCTGGAATGTTGAACGGAGAGGGGAAGTGAGTGCATTCCTTGTTCGGCAGTGCTTACTCTTTTTAAAAAAAAAATAGGAAAGAGGAAGAAATGAAGGAGGCCGAGTTTTACCTGCTACTTGAAGATGGAATTGACAGTGGAATGGAATACAAAATGAAGTGTCTCTATTTACTTTAACTTTAATACCGTTTAATTTCTGGAATTCCCAAATGTCTCCTATTGATTTCCTCGGTACTCAAAGAAACTGTTGGGTTTTCTAGGGTGATTGCAGATCAGAGATGCTTCGAATCCCACCCAGTGCAGCCTAATAGATGCTAGTTTTTTAAACAGTGTAACGGACAGGTTTCCCACCCGTTACACAATTGTAACTTGCAACGCCGAACTCCAATTGACGCCACGAACGTACCACTTTGATCAGCGCGTGCTTCTAATGGTACACAGATAATGGTGGTACGATTTGTATTACAAAATTTTGAATTTATATTATCGGGAAAATGCAGGAAAAACGCCGAAAAATAAGATCGACGGAGCTAAAGAAGTCCGAATTTTGAAAAACGAAAAATGACGCCTTGCACAAAAGATGGTTTAGAATTTTTCTATGTAAAAATATTCGGGTTCGGAAGATAAAAATTTTCGCGCTTTAAAATGAACTGTTGTGCGGTAAAACGCGAACGAAATTTTCAGTTATATTTTACGACGAAACTTTTCCTATATTTATATCTAACTGGACGTATCCTATAAATAAAGTTTTGGACGTTAATTTCGATCGTTTATAATTTCAAAATTTTATTGAAACGATGAATTTAAAATTTTAAATTGGGTCGAAATTTTAGGGTTGCTACAATCTCCCCCATTCAAAACTTTTCGTCCTAGAAAAGGAGCGAGACGAGTGAAGTAGGAGTTAAATAAGCAGAAAAGTCAAGATAGATTTCAAGAAATTTGAGTAATACCTGAAATTAGTAGTTCGGGGTTTGAATCCCGAATACTATCCTCGGTCTCCCATGTGCAATCTTGCTCATCCGCACTCCACTGTACTTTGACGAGATTTACCGACTTCCTTCTAAGTTGCTTTGTCTCACGATCGACTATCCGAAGTGGCTTCCGCTCAATAGTCAAGTCAGGCTCGATAACTATCTCTTCCAACTGAGCTGTAGGGATGGTCATGGATGGATCGTGTACAACTTTGCGAAGATGTGAGACGTGAAATACGTTGTGCACACCGGCGAACTTCTCTGGTAATGCAACTCTATAGGCCAACGTTCCTACTCTTTCCGTAATCTCAAACGGACCAACAAATCTGGGAGCTAGCTTCCCTTTCCTTCCAAATCGAACAATATTCTTCAAAGGCGACACCTTCAGAAATACCTTGTCTCCTATACTGAATTCGAGATCTCTTCTCCTTCTGTCAGCATAGCTCTTTTGTCTATCCTGTGCCGTCTTTATCTTCTTCCTGATTTCTTCGACTTTTTCAGAAGCATCCATAATCATTACTGGTCCAAGCACTAATCGATCTCCAGACTCGATCCAACAAGCTGGCGATTTGCACGGCCGTCCATATAAGGCTTCGAATGGTGCCATACCAATGCTTGCCTGGTTATTGAAGATAATTAATTCAAATTCAAATATACTTATTCAAATTTGAAATTCAATTTCTTTACCTGGTAACTATTATTATAAGTGAATTCAACCAAGTGAAGATGGACTTCCTAAGATCCACCAAAGTCAATAATACAAGCTCGGAGAAGATCTTCCAAAATCTGATTCACCCTCTCAGTTTGGCCATCTGTCTGAGGATGATAAGCTGTGCTCAGATTCAGTTTGGTGCCCAAAGTATCCTGAAATGCTTTCCAGAATTTACTGGTGAAAATAGGATCTCGATCGCATACAATACTAGATGGTACACCATGAAGTTTAACAACTTCTCTCATGTATATCTCGGCCAAACTCGAAGCTGTACGAGTGGACTTGACTGGAATAAAGTGAGCGGACTTCGTCAGTCTATCGACAATCACCCATATGCTTTCGTTACCCTTTCTAGTCCTTGGCAGTCCATCAATAAAGTCCATAGAAATCTGCTCCCACTTCCAACCTGGAATCTCTAGTGGCTGAAGCAAACCTGCTGTCTTCCTGTGATCAGCTTTAACTTGTTGGCAAGTGGTGCACCTGCTAACATAGGTAGAGATATCGCGCTTCATCCCACTCCACCAATAAAGCTTCTTCATATTCTGGTACATTTTAGTGACACCGGGATGAAATGAAAGTGAAGATTGATGGTTTTCTCTCAACACTTCCTGTCTTAGACCATCAACATTAGGAACACAGATACGATTATCAATTCTCAAGATTCCATTACTATCAACATGTGCACCCAATTTATTATCAGCATTTCAACTCTGCCAAGAACTATTTCTTTGATGCGATAAAGCAAAGTGTCCTCATATTGCTTGGCTATAATACGATCCATAAGAGCTGGAGAGACGGAAAGCTGGAATAGCATCCCTTCAACAAGATTACAACATATCATAGCTTGGTTTCTGCTCAAAGCATCGGCTACGGCATTTGCTTTTCCTGGAGTGTAATTAATATCCAGATCATATGCAGCTAGAAATTCGAGCCATCGGACTTGTCTCTGATTCAAATCCTTTTGCAAGAATATATATCTCAATGACTTATGGTCAGTGAATAACTCAAATTCTGTTCCCAATAGATAGTGCCTCCATAGCTTAAGACCAAATACAACCGCAAGAAGCTCTAAATCGTGAGTTGCATAATTTGCTTCATGGGTCTTTAATTGACGACCATCATAAGCAATAACCTTTCCTTTCTGCATTAAAACTGCTCCAAGTCCATCTCGACAGGCATCCGTATAGACAGTCAATCCTTCGCTACCATCAATAACTGTAAGAACTAGGGCGGATGTCAACTTTCGCTTCATCTCGTTGAAAGCTGCTTCGCACTTTTCGCTCCAGATAAATTTCACATTCTTTCTAGTCGGTGCGGTAAGTGGTGCGGCAATACGAGCAAAGTTTTCTATAAATCTGCGGTAATAGCCAGCTAATCCCAAGAAACTGCAGATATTTGTAAGAGTTTTGGGGGTCTCCCAATCCTGCAAATTTCAAGGATTCGAATTTTAGAAAGTGATAAGTTGTTTAGATAGAATTGACAAGTAAGGATTTAACTTACATTGATTACGGTGATCTTAGCTGGATCAACCGAAATCCCATTCTCCGAAACAATATGGCCAAGAAACCGAACTTCATCTTTCCAAAAGTGGCATTTTGAAAACCTTGCCTTAAGCTGATGACTGCGAAGAGTTTCAAGAATAAAAGCCAAATGTGACCTATGCTCTTTCTCATCCTTAGAGAAGACGAGAATATCATCGATGAAAACAAGAACAAACTTGTTAAGAACATCCCGTAAAACTCTATTCATTAAGTCGATGAAATAAGCTGGAGCATTAGTAAGACCGAACGGCATAACCAGCCGTTCAAAGAAACCATTTTCAGTGTGGAATGCTGTTTTAGGAATACTCTCCTCAGCGATTCTGAGTTGGTGAAAGCCAGTAGCCAGATCGAGGTGAGAGAATACTTTAGCTCCATGGAGCTGGTCGAATAGATCGTTGATGCGAGGCATCGGATATCTGTTCTTGTGTGTGAGCTTGTTCAGCTCCCTATAGTCCACACACATTCTGAGGGAACCATCTGATTTGGTGACGAATACCACTGCAGCACCCCATTCTGAATGACTTCGCCGAATCAAGCCTTTAGCAAATAAATCTTCAATTTGAGCATTCAGTTCAGCCTTTTCCTTAGGAGCCATTCTCCGGGGAGGGAGAACTACTGGTCGGGCACCAGGAATAAGATCAATGTGGAATTCGATTTCCCGTGGAGGTGGTAGAGAATTTACTTCTCCAAATACATCAGAAAAGAATTGAACAACTGGAGTAGAGCTTAGTTCATTTGGGTGGGAGTCAAGTGAGAATATAAAACTCCCAGCATATTCTTGAGGTGATTTGCCTTTAATAACTAAAGGTATACTCTTGTCGTCGATAAGAGAGACGGTTCGAGCTTTGCATGAGATATTGGCTTTGAACTTTCGTAGCCAATCAATGCCTAATAGTATATCGAATGCCTCGAATCCAAGGACATTGAAATCCCAAGTGAAGCGGTGAATGCCATGCATAAGAGTGACATATTTGCAAACCCTTTTAAGGTTAGCGGGCCCTCCAATGGGGTTAGATACACATAAGGAAATAGATGCAAGATTGGGCTCCAAACCAAGTTTATTGCACAAATTAATAGATATGAAACTATGTGTTGCTCCGGTATCAAATAGAACTTTAACGGGTAAAGTATGCAACATAAAAGTACTCTGTAATGTACCTTGGTTATCAGTAGGAGCAGGTGGGGTAGGCGGATCATGGGTGGAAGATGTCATACCAAATACTCCAGCCGTCTTTCCCTTTTTATGCATAGGACAATCCCTCTTGAAATGGTCCGGCTGTAGACATATGTGACAGAGGTCGTTCCTGGTATTCTGAGGGGGCGGAACAGCGTCACTGGCAGATGTTGGACAGCTGTTGGCGTAGTGACCCCTCTGGTCGCACTTGAAACAAGTGATGGAGGATAAGTCAATAGGCTTCTTTTGAGAATAGCCAAGCCCGGATTTCTGCTGCCAATTCTTCTTCTGTTGCTCAAAATTTGGCCTCCTCTTTCTCGACTGATTAGCCGATGTCTGAGTAACTGGAGCTTTTGGGATAGATGTTCCCTTAGGCTTTCCCTCATATCGAAGAGCAAAATCCATTAACTCAGTGAAAGTTCCATGGACATGAGTGGTGAGGAGCTCGTAATACTCTGGGCGTGCGCCATGTATGAACTTCTCATTCTTAAGCAGAGGTGTGTCAATCAAACCGGGTCCGAACTTAGATAGTTCATTGAATTTCCTTTCATACTCAGTGAAGGTCATGTTGCCTTGCTTGAGATCCATAAAAGACCGATAGAGTTGGGCCTTCCCAGCAGCTGGCATCCACTGAGCCATAAAGGAATCCCTATTACAAGTGATATGAAACGAATCAAAATTATGACGAGATAAGAGAGAAATTTATTTAGTTGGAATTTAGATAGATTACTACCTAAACTGGGCCCAAGTGATGGTTTCCTCATCAGTTCGGGAAGTGACTGACCCCCACCAATCTTGTGCAGCATCCTGAAGCTGCCAAGCGGCCAACTTACACTTCTGAGCGTCTGTGATCTCCAAGCCAATAAAAATCCTCTCCAAACTCTTTAGCCATTGCTGTGCTTCGATGATACTCTCAGAGCCAGTGAATTTGACTCCGCTAATGTAACAACCCGGTATTTTGTATCAATTAATTTTCGTCTCTAGACGATTAAATCGATTGTTTAGTGCTATTGTAGATTTGAATCGATTTAAATCCTTTTTAGATTTGTGAAATTCTTTTATAAAACGTTGGTTAAATGTTGATGACATTTGAAATGGAGCCTATCCTTTGTTTTAAACCCGTGTGAAAATCAAACCCGTTCCCTCCATTCAATTTTCACATTCACGAACCCTAAATCAAAACGAACGAAAATGGCGGCATCTCGTTTTCGTTCTTCTTCTTCGATCATGAATTAGGGCTTCTTGATTACGTGTCGATCTTCGCAGTTCCTCTCAGGCGAGCTCTTCCTTTTGCTTCAGGGAAAAAGGTGAGTGATCTTCATTTTCGCTCACATCTAATTCATGTTCATGTGTATTAGGGTTTTAAAATTTGTTGGTTTTCGTTGTATTCAAGTTGTTGAGTTGGTCGATTCCTTTTGCTTTGCGAATCCAAATTGGGTTTTACTGATGGGTGAATTTTGATTTCATCCACCTCTACTTCAAAGTGCTGTTTATACATGCGTTTCGAGACCTTGACTTTCAGTTTGATTTCGGGGTAATGTTGTAACCATCTGGTAATTGATTTTTGGAGATAACCTTTTCACCACTTCACTGACTTGTTGTCCCATGATTTCGGCTATACTGTGAATTCTGTTCTTTGTCAAACTAATTGAGAAATTGACTTCGGTCTCTTGTTACATGATTTCATTTCCATGCTCTCAGAAGTGTTTCTGCACTTCTGGTTTCTTTGATGCACTTTGTTGTACCTGATCTGTATGCATTTGTTCACTGATGCACTTGATCACATTGACACTCTTGACTTCGATCATTATGCAGTTTGCATTGTTTCATCTCTACTTGTTGTAGTTGCTGCATATATGTGCTTTTGATTGCACCGTCCCTATGAGTTCATTAATTCATCTTGCCCACCTCTGGCTTGTTGTTTGCACTGTATAATATTTGCTTTGAGAGGGCTGTTGTATTATATTTGCACTGTCACCTGTTTCTGCATATGTGTGCATATACACAAATATGTTTGTGTGTATGCATATATGGGTGGATTAACTCGATAAATCTAGTCCATGTAATTGCAGTGCCTGTTGGCCACAGTCCTTTTGAATTTATCTTGACTTGTTCGTGAGTTTTGTTTGCCTTCTCATCTTCACTATTTCTGTTGCATAGCTTCTGGACTTAATTCTTTTGTGACTTTGGTCACTGTCATTGCTTCGAGCCCTTATATATGTATGTATGAAGTTTGAAGCAGTAGCCTTTTTGGGTTGTGTTCACTGGTCTCTCTGGTACACTTTGTTGTACCTGTTAGTGACTATATTTTCAATGGGGTATTCGATCTACCTATGCACTTGAATATGGTCTTCATGTATTTGAAATGGTGCATGTTGTTTCTGTCTTCATCTTGTTCACTTAGTCACTGCTGCAGTTTGATGTGGTTATATGTATTTACTTGAACTTGAGCTACTCTGGTCACTTGAGTCTGTTGCCTTTGAGTATCTGGACTTGATTTTATTCATTCCTATATTGTGTAGTTGTGTTGCAGTTGCATGTTTGATCTTTGATCCCTGACTTCTTGCATCCCTGACCTGTGACTTCTCGTGTGTTCACCCTTGACCTATTTTGCTTCACTACATAGCATATTCTCTTTTGTATATAGTTTGTACAGTCATGCTGCTTCATGTGTATCTCACTTCACTGTGTACAGGCATAATTTTTAATATTAGTTGCAGCCTGCCTTGTTCTCGAATCTGATACATTGCATTGATGCCTTGTATCATTTGCATTTTTGTCATTTTGCTTCACTGATGACTTTATCTTCTAATGAGGCTGATTTGCGTCTTTTCTGTTGAGTGTTGTAGTGCCATATCTTTGGTGCTCTCGCCTTCAGTTTGCTATTTCCCTGTGCCTTGCTTTGCGACATGTTGAACTTGTTTCACTTGTTGTCTCTTTCACTGGATACACTGTTTCATTTCACTGATGCAGCCTTGCCCTTAAATACAAGTGGTGGCTGCGTTTTCGTAGCAGTTTTACCCTTGTCCCTTGTGGTGACTTTATATTCTGTTGTGGCGAGGCGGTGCACGCGTGCGTGCACTGCAGCCACACTGAATTGACAGATTTTAAATTGACATTTCAATTGTTTAAACTGCTTTGGATTCCAGTTTTGCGGATTAACACTGTTTAGTGTTATATCTGCCGTTATCCGGTTCTCTTATCGAGAAGTTGGGTATACGAGATTTCTCTGACTGTCGTTCATTTGATATTTGATTATTATTGCTTCCGTGCATTAATAACTGAGTTTGAATTAGACTGATCCGAGTATTATTTTCTTTTGAATGTAATACTCGGGTCAGACCGAGTATTTACAGGTTGTAGATTTTTAGCTTTGGGTTGCTGCTAGAGCTATGAAGACTTTTTATATCACTTGAAGTGGTCTTCGTCTTGTTGTAGTAGTCAGTGTGTCTGTTTTAAGATGATGATGTATTCATGTATATTAGTCGATAATGTACTTGTATATATAACTTCTTGAGTCGACAGTTGTAGTTGTATCATTTGTATTGTGTCAAATGTATTGTAACTGATATCAGTTATTATATATATGAGACTTTTCGTTCCATCTGTATTCCGCATTTATGTTATCTGTGTTATTTTTATATCTATTGTCCTAAACTATTATAGCCACTGTGTAGTAGCTTTGAGTTTGTATCGGTATGTCGGGTTTCCTCCTGAAAAATGAAATGCAATGTTTTATTATCTGACATATCGGTGCTCGCACAAAGCAATTACATAGATGGTCGCTCCTTAACAGCCTCATTCTCCGTGCTAGTTGACAGCACTACACCGTAGTGTTCTTGGCTAGCGTGGGTATAGAGGTGGGGCGTCACAGCTTGGTATCAGAGCCTGGGGTTTAGGACAATTATAAAACATAACTTAGATGGAGCATGTGTTACAACTATTTGTCGATGTTTTATCTCTCATCTTTACATATGATTATTTTTTACTGTTATGTATGAATTCCTAACGCTTATTCTTGTGTTTTCGGCTTTGAATTGATTTAGCCGATGTTGATTTTGTTTTAATTTGGCGAATTAAAGCCATTTTGACTTTTGGACTTTGTTCCACTTTTGTTTTATGCTATGAGTGTCATTGTGTACCTTTTACACTGTGATGAAAAATAGCTGGACCAGTTGCAAATTGAGTGATTTTGATTTCTCATTCACATCTAGGTTGAATCTCAGCGATTTTGAACTTGATATTTTGTGTTTTCCTCATCTTGAATTCCATTCGACTTCGGTCACTTTGTTTTCGAGAAATTGCTAATTTCTTGATTTTCAAGACTCTGATTTTGTTTGCCGTTGGTTTCCTAATTTGATCGATTCTTGATCATTTCCCCGATTTGTTGCTATCATTTATTAGCAACTTTGATGACATTTTCTTCGGGATTTTTGTGAACATACTTTCTGATGGATTCAGTATCGATTTCTTTGGATTCCATTCACATCTTCGTATGTGAATTCTTGCGATTGATTGTTTCTACCATCATTTTTGTGATTTGTCACTTTAAAAATATAAAGGTTTTCTATACTAGTAGTAAATATTGAAATCCTTTTCTCCAAACGATTTCAAAACTATTTTACTATAAAGCTCTTTTTCTTAAACCGTTTTCCAATCTATTAGTATATACAAGCCTTTATTTCACTCGTATGAGAAATTGAATTAAACGGCCTAGTAAAACAAGTGGTATGAAACGCTTGCGTTTACTTCATCGGTTAACTCCTGGACTTGTTTGATTGAACCTTTTGTGACAATTTTCTAGTGAAGATCTACAGTTTGTTCGTAAATATTTGAGTTAAGCAAGTGGTTATGGGACATGAAGCTAAACTTTTATATTTACTAGCTTATTGTAATTGACACTTCTCGTTGATCATGACGATCATTTTGTGATTTAGACTAGCGATTGAGCGATGTCTCTTTATCTGCGAGGGGGTCTAGACCCCGCTTGGGTGATGTTTCTACTCACATATATGGGGCTGTACCCCATGGTCTTTGGACCGTTTGTGTGTCAAAGGCCTTCGGGCCATCCGTGTGTTCGGAAAATTAAATAAATAGCTTCCCATCCGTGTGTTCGGAAAATTAAATGAATAACTTCCCATCCGTGTGTTCGGAAAATTAAATGGATAGCTTCCCATCCGTGTGTTCGGAAAATTAAATAAATAGCTTCCCATCCGTGTGTTCGGAAATTAAATGGATAGCTTCCCATCCGTGTGTTCGGAAAATTAAATGGATAGCTTCCCATCCGTGTGTTCGGAAAATTAAATGGATAGCTTCCCATCCGTGTGTTCGAAAAATTAAATGAATAGCTTCCCATCCGTGTGTTCGGAAAATTAAATGGATAGCTTCCCATCCGTGTGTTCGGAAAATTAAATGAATAGCTTCCCATCCGTGTGTTCGAAAAATTAAATGAATAGCTTCCCATCCGTGTGTTCGGAAAATTAAATGGATAGCTTCCATGAGATAGCTTCTCGTCCGTGTGCTCGGACTTCCCCCTTCTTTGTGTTTTCTGGATTTCGTGTGTAGATTTCTAGAATTTGTGTTTTCTGGATTTCGTGTGTAGATTTCTAGAACTTGTGATTTCTGGATTTCTTGTGCTGATTTCTAGAATTTGTGCTTCATCAATTTTCATGATTTCTATTGACAAGTTTTGTCAGTTTTTGTGTATTGGTGAATTTATATGTGTTATTGACTTGTTATGAATACAAGTTTAGGGTATGATATCCCTTTCTATCTTTGAGAAGATTCTTGTGACATTTTTGATGAATGAAAATTCATTTGGTATTATATTTCGATGCCAGTTATTTTGATGAGATTTTGACGTGTTAACTTCAGTAACCGTCAATTTTGAAATGGATTTACAAGCGGTTCTCCCGCAATACTGATATTACTAATTTAATCACGTATTTTCAAAATTCCTATTTTTTTAAAAAAAGTTGTTTCAAAATATAAATTAAAATTGTTTTCAAAATTATTACAGTTTGCATTTTCAATAGAATGAGGAAGCGATTTAAACGTTTCAGCAAAATCGAGGACTATGACCCCTTTCTTTTACTGGTTCGCTTAATTCCGGACTTGTCCGTTTGAGAATGTGAAATGTTATTTTTAAAACACACAATCCTGCACTTTCAAGGAAACGATAAAGAGATTTAAACGATTTAGCAAAAGTAAGGAGTATGGAACCATACTTTTACTACTTCGGTTAATTCTGATTCGTTAATTGAATATTTATGACTTCTGATTATCGTTTTTGATAATCGAATGTTTGTGATTTCTGATTATCGTTTTTGATAATCAGATATTTGTGAAATTTGATTATCGTTTGAGATAATCAAATATTTTTCGATTTGATAATCGAATGTTTGTGTTTCTGATTATCGTTTTTGATAACCAGATATTTGTGAAATTTGATTATCGTTTGAGATAATCAAATATTTTTCGATTTGATAATCGAATATTTGTGATTTCTGATTATCGTTTTTGATAATCAGATATTTGTGAAATTTGATTATCGTTTGAGATAATTAAATATTTTTCGATTTGATTAATCGAATATTTGTGTTTCTGATTATCGTTTTTGATAATCAGATATTTGTGAAATTTGATTATCTTTTGAGATAATTAAATATTTTTCGATTTGATTAATCGAATATTTGTGACTTCTGATTATCGTTTTTCATAATCAGATATTTGTGAAATTTGATTATCGTTTGAGATAATTAAATATTTTTCGATTTGATTAATCGAATATTTGTGACTTCTGATTATCGTTTTTGATAATCAGATATTTGTGAAATTTGATTATCGTTTGAGATAATTAAATATTTTTCGATTTGATTAGTCGGATATTTGTGTTTCTGATTATCGTTTTTGATAATCAGATATTTGTGAAATTTGATTATCGTTTGAGATAATTAAATATTTTTCGATTTGATTAATCGAATATTTGTGACTTCTGATTATCGTTTTTGATAATCAGATATTTCTGAAATTTGATTATCGTTTGAGATAATTAAATATTTTTCGATTTGATTAATCGAATATTTGTGACTTCTGATTATCGTTTTTGATAATCAGATATTTGTGAAATTTGATTATCGTTTGAGATAATTAAATATTTTTCGATTTGATTAATCGAATATTTGTGACTTCTGATTATCGTTTTTGATAATCAGATATTTGTGAAATTTGATTATCGTTTAAGATAATTAAATATTTTTCGATTTGATTAATCGAATATTTGTGTTTCTAATTATCGTTTTTGATAATCAGATATTTGTGAAATTTGATTATCGTTTGAGATAATTAAATATTTTTCGATTTGATTAATCGAATATTTGTGTTTCTGATTATCGTTTTTGATAATCAGATATTTGCGATTTTGAGATTTGAGCTTCGTCTTTTTCTCTAACGATTCAGGTGAGTAATTTGATTTACTCACATTCAATTCGTGCAGTACGTGAATTCTGCTCTGTTTTTTTCCTTTTCTTTTAAATGCTGGGACTCGATTGATTCTCCCTTTTGATAGTCGTCTGATTTTGATTCCTTGATCCCCACGATTGTTGATTCTTTTGATTTGAATCAGTCGAACCTTTTGATTTCATATCTAATACTTCCCCTGCTGACATTTGCTTTGCTTATGCATTCGACATTGCCATGCTCTTTTGGTTGTTACCTTTTGTCCATTTATTCCTTATGATTGCATGGACGCAATTCCTTTAAGGAGGGAAGTCTGTAACAACCCGGTATTTTGTATCAATTAATTTTCGTCTCTAGACGATTAAATCGATTGTTTAGTGCTATTGCAGATTTGAATCGATTTAAATCCTTTTTAGATTTGTGAAATTCTTTTATAAAAGGTTGGTTAAATGTTGATGACATTTGAAATGGAGCCTATCCTTTGTTTTAAACCCGTGTGAAAATCAAACCCGTTCCCTCCATTCAATTTTCACATTCACGAACCCTAAATCAAAACGAACGAAAATGGCGGCATCTCGTTTTCGTTCTTCTTTTTCGATCGTGAATTAGGGCTTCTTGATTTCGTGTCGATCTTCGCAGTTCCTCTCAGGCGAGCTCTTCCTTTTGCTTCAGGGAAAAAGGTGAGTGATCTTCATTTTCGCTCACATCTAATTCATGTTCATGTGTATTAGGGTTTTAAAATTCGTTGGTTTTCGTTGTATTCAAGTTGTTGAGTTGGTCGATTCCTTTTGCTTTGCGAATCCAAATTGGGTTTTACTGATGGGTGAATTTTGATTTCATCCACCTCTACTTCAAAGTGCTGTTTATACATGCGTTTCGAGACCTTGACTTTCAGTTTGATTTCGGGGTAATGTTGTAACCATCTGGTAATTGATTTTTGGTGATAACCTTTTCACCACTTCACTGACTTGTTGTCCCATGATTTCGGCTATACTGTGAATTCTGTTCTTTGTCAAACTATTTGAGAAATTGACTTCGGTCTCTTGTTACGTGATTTCATTTCCATGCTCTAAGAAGTGTTTCTGCACTTCTGGTTTCTTTGATGCACTTTGTTGTACCTGATCTGTATGCATTTGTTCACTGATGCACTTGATCACATTGACACTCTTGACTTCGATCATTATGCAGTTTGCATTGTTTCATCTCTACTTGTTGTAGCTGCTGCATATATGTGCTTTTGATTGCACCGTCCCTATGAGTTCATTAATTCATCTTGCCCACCTCTGGCTTGTTGTTTGCACTGTATAATATTTGCTTTGAGAGGGTTGTTGTATTATATTTGCACTGTCACCTGTTTCTGCATATGTGTGCATATACACAAATATGTTTGTGTGTATGCATATATGGGTGGATTAACTCGATAAATCTAGTCCATGTAATTGCAGTGCCTGTTGGCCACAGTCCTTTTGAATTTATCTTGACTTGTTCGTGGGTTTTGTTTGCCTTCTCATCTTCACTATTTCTGTTGCATAGCTTCTGGACTTAATTCTTTTGTGACTTTGGTCACTGTCATTGCTTCGAGCCCTTATATATGTATGTATGAAGTTTGAAGCAGTAGCCTTTTTTGGTTGTGTTCACTGGTCTCTCTGGTATGTTGTACCTGTTAGTGACTATATTTTCAATGGGGTATTCGATCTACCTATGCACTTGAATATGGTCTTCATGTATTTGAAATGGTGCATGTTGTTTCTGTCTTCATCTTGTTCACTTAGTCACTGCTGCAGTTTGATGTGGTTATATGTATTTACTTGAACTTGAGCTACTCTGGTCACTTGAGTCTGTTGCCTTTGAGTATCTGGACTTGATTTTATTCATTCCTATATTGTGTAGTTGTGTTGCAGTTGCATGTTTGATCTTTGATCCCTGACTTCTTGCATCCCTGACCTGTGACTTCTCGTGTGTTCACCCTTGACCTATTTTGCTTCACTACATAGCATATTCTCTTTTGTATATAGTTTGTACAGTCATGCTGCTTCATGTGTATCTCACTTCACTGTGTACAGGCATAATTTTTAATATTAGTTGCAGCCTGCCTTGTTCTCGAATCTGATACATTGCATTGATGCCTTGTATCATTTGCATTTTTGTCATTTTGCTTCACTGATGACTTTATCTTCTAATGAGGCTGATTTGCGTCTTTTCTGTTGAGTGTTGTAGTGCCATATCTTTGGTGCTCTCGCCTTCAGTTTGCTATTTCCCTGTGCCTTGCTTTGCGACATGTTGAACTTGTTTCACTTGTTGTCTCTTTCACTGGATACACTGTTTCATTTCACTGATGCAGCCTTGCCCTTAAATACAAGTGGTGGCTGCGTTTTCGTAGCAGTTTTACCCTTGTCCCTTGTGGTGACTTTATATTCTGTTGTGGCGAGGCGGTGCACGCGTGCGTGCACTGCAGCCACACTGAATTGACAGATTTTAAATTGACATTTCAATTGTTTAAACTACTTTGGATTCCTGTTTTGCGGATTAACACTGTTTAGTGTTATATCTGCCGTTATCCGGTTCTCTTATCGAGAAGTTGGGTATACGAGATTTCTCTGACTGTCGTCCATTTGATATTTGATTATTATTGCTTCCGTGCATTAATAACTGAGTTTGAATTAGACTGATCCGAGTATTATTTTCTTTTGAATGTAATACTCGGGTCAGACCGAGTATTTACAGGTTGTAGATTTTTAGCTTTGGGTTGCTGCTAGAGCTATGAAGACTTTTTATATCACTTGAAGTGGTCTTCGTCTTGTTGTAGTAGTCAGTGTGTCTGTTTTAAGATGATGATGTATTCATGTATATTAGTCGATAATGTACTTGTATATATAACTTCTTGAGTCGACAGTTGTAGTTGTATCATTTGTATTGTGTCAAATGTATTGTAACTGATATTAGTTATTATATATATGAGACTTTTCGTTCCATCTGTATTCCGCATTTATCTTATCTGTGTTATTTTTATATCTATTGTCCTAAACTATTATAGCCATTGTGTAGTAGCTTTGAGTTTGTATCGGTATGTCGGGTTTCCTCCTGAAAAATGAAATGCAATGTTTTATTATCTGACATATCGGTGCTCGCACAAAGCAATTACATAGATGGTCGCTCCTCAACAGCCTCATTCTCCGTGCTAGTTGACAGCACTACACCGTAGTGTTCTTGGCTAGCGTGGGTATAGAGGTGGGGCGTCACAGCCAAGCTGAGTGTACTCCTTGCTAAGAGTGGAGAATCTAACTGCGGGAGCTGGAGCATGTGGACCAGGAGCATTTCCACCCCTGCCTCTAACATTTCTTCTGGTAGCCATCCTGGAATACCAAAAGTGATTTAGAATCAAAGATAGGAATTTATAGAACTTAAGGAAATTCTATTCAACGAATTCAATAAAAAATATGAATCAAAGGAGGTGGATTCTGAAATGCTTCTCCTCATTCTAGGGTATGTTTACCCTATCTCTAATGAGCTTTAAACTCCACAAGCTAAGGTTATCGGGAACCAAAGCTCTGATACCAACTGTAACAACCCGTATATTTGGACCATTTAAAGTGACAATAATCCACACATGTCAACTTAAATAGTACAAAACACGAATCATTAATGGAGTATATGTATATAAATGAGAATCATCACAGAATCACAGAAAATATAACATAACAGAATAGTGCAGCGGAAATACAACATAGTCATAAGAGTAGTTCAAGAAGCTAC
The DNA here is from genome assembly GCA_030737815.1 of Allium fistulosum. Lineage (NCBI taxonomy): Eukaryota > Viridiplantae > Streptophyta > Magnoliopsida > Asparagales > Amaryllidaceae > Allium > Allium fistulosum. Next base: position 797,838,407 of record CM060903.1, on the reverse strand, counting down.
CCATAAATACAACAATGTCTCAAATAAAAGAAATACAACAACATAGATGTCCAAATAGTCCAAATGGAAAGAACAATACTGATAAAGATAAGATAGTGATAGTCTTCGGTCTTCAGCTCCAAGTAAGCAGCAACAACAATCCTCAGTCTGATCCGAGCATATGCACAAACAAACACTCGAATCAAGACATATACTCTTATATAGATAATATGGTTCAAAATTTTAAACAACAGTAACTCAAAGATGAATGGAATAAACATCTTTTCAGGATCCGATAAACTATCTATACATAGTAGTGTACGATAAATAGATAATGCCTAATAGTAAAGTAAACTATCAAGATAGTGTTAAGGTGTCACCATTATTCCCCTTAACACATTTTATATAAGCATCATAGACTATACATCACTGTAAACTCCACAGTAAACTAGTGGGATATCAGGGAGTACTCCATAGGTATAATACAGAACAAATTCGTAGTGGTCGCGTATATGGGAATACAAGTATGACAAGGCACATGAGGTAATACCCAAGGTAGTGAAACTACCGTTTGCCTGATCCGGACTGGTGAGAACGCATCGCCGCAGCGATCGCAACACCGCGAAACAACACTCCCAAATCAAGGGTGCGCACCAATCAATCACAAAGTAATGAGTAGTTTACGAAGAAGTGTGTTCGCTTGAGGTAGCTAACCCCCATTTGGCCCGGCACGGCTCCTGTTTTAGTCATTTCCAATTTGACACAAGTGTCAAGGCTATCCATTATCGTTCACTTTCTTCAATCATCAATGTACATCATTCCAACCACTTCATTCTGGATCACACTCCGCGCATAGTTATTAAAGTGGCTTTCGGTTTAGATAGTGAGTATGTCCCTAACCGATTCCGGTTCCTTTAATAACCTTCGTAATTATAACACCGATTGGTTGTTAATATATTTCAAAACCAAATCAATTTCAATTTAAATTGGAATTCGTAAATCGACATTTCGTTAGTCTTTCTAAATCAATTTCCAAAATTACATCTCATAACTTCCCAATTTCATTTTAAAATTTCTATAATTCAATTTCAAAGTTCCAATTTTTTAAAAATAATTCAAATATTCATTGCATTTCGTATATAAGTTCATTCCAAAATCATTTAACATAATTAACGTTCAAATCGATTTAAACTCAATTATCGATTTCATTCGATATTCATTCAATTAATTTATCATTAAAACAATTTCAATTAAATTTCCAATCCATTACATTACTTTCTTTAGTTCAACTTGTTATATCAACTTTACAAATTTATTTAAATTAAATTTGTCGAATCCAATTCTTTAAATTACAAGTCTTTCATTTGTTAACAAAACACATTCTATTTCTTATTAAAGAAATCCAGTTCACTTATTATTTACTTAGTTACACTTGTTCAAATTTCAATTTCACTTAAATAAAATATTCAATTTAGTTTAACCATTAAATAATTCAATCTTATTCAATTATCAAATAATTTCAAATCTTAATTATTACTTAATTTTTAACAATTTCAAAACTTAATTATTTCTAATTTCAACTTAATTATTAATAATTTCCAAAACTTAATTATTACAAATTTCAAAACTTAAATTTTAACAATTCCAAAACTTCATTATTAATCAATTTAAATTTAAACAATGTCCTTCGTCAATTACTACGTTAATATTTGTCTCAATTACAAATATTCACATTTTCCATTCATTCGAATTTAAATTCCAAATTTTATTCAAAACCATATTATTAGTCAAATAAAACTTTATTTTATTTTAAATCAAAACATTGACCAATCGGGTTTAATTTAATTTTCTATCCAAAGTCAAGGTTTATTTGGGTATTTATCATTTCAACCCGATTCCATTTCAACTCAAAATCAAACCATACGAAGGGAACTTGCAGTGTGATAGCTGGGATGGTGTCAAAGTAAATAAACAAGCAATAGCATCCATTCACAACAATTCAACAATTTAGATAATCCTGAAATAATAGTATTAATTTGCATTTGTTATTTATGCAAACTAATATAATTATTTTCTAGAATCTACACTATCATTTCATGTAGATTAAAGATTATTACATTACGGTTTGCATTTATCGTTCAACTTCAATTTCAATACTACAACAAAAATCAAATGTACGTGCAAAGGTCCAAAGGGAAATTTATCAAATTCTACGTGTCCATTACCTTGACAAATAAAGGGGTCATATTTAGTTTATCAATATTCATCATATAAAGGGCTCAAGTTTAACAATCAAAATTTGACATATGTAATCCATTTTAAATTGTTAACTATCCTATATCCAATTTTAACTTGCAAATAATTTATCACTTAACAATAACAATTAACATCCAATCCAACATCACATAGCAATCATTTATCAATTCAAACTTGCATAAGAATATAGTCGTGAAAATTAATTCACCTTTCGTGGATAAAGAAATTGGCGGCGAAGCAAGAAAAGCACGACTAGAGTCGGTACAGCACGAACAACGAACACAAAGACGAAGAAAAGAATGAAGCTGAAATTGATGCTGCTGCGGAAGAAGTTCAGTCGGACGCTGCAACAACAACCAAATAAAACTGCATTACTTATTTGGCAACCAAAAGATATTTGCTTAAATACTTTCCAACCAAATCTAGAATTATTAGCAATCTCAGTTTTTTTTATACAAGCCGAGCCTTTATCTCCCATAAGGCCACCTTGCTACAGCCACAACACCCTATTACTCAAGCATATCTCCTTTGTCCACTTCTTGTTCCATTAAGGCCCAGACCATCACATGCTCACGCATGTTCCTTGCAACACATGCACTCCTTCATCTTTTTTTTTATTATTACAACCGAGACTAACGAATACAACAACCTCCCTCCTCCAGCTGAAAACTTCACACGCAACCCCATTTCAACGCAGCATATACATGCACACACCATACACTTACGCATTGCGAGGTCAGAGAATGGTTCGGCTTCGACAGGGTATGGTGGCGCGGAGGTTGCAAGTGGAGGCGGACGTGGGTAGTATAGGGGAGAGGGACGGTTGCAGGTGGAGGCAGTAAAGGGAAGGGGACGGTTGCAGGCAGGTGTTTTCGGCCAAGCTTTTGTTCAGAGAAAAACACGAAAGAAGAGGGAGAAGGGCGAAGGCGGTAGAGGGTGGTAGTAGTCTGGAATGTTGAACGGAGAGGGGAAGTGAGTTCATTCCTTGTTCGGCAGTGCTTACTCTTTTTAAAAAAAAAATAGGAAAGAGGAAGAAATGGAGGAGGCCGAGTTTTACCTGCTACTTGAAGATGTAATTGACAGTGGAATGGAATAGAAAATGAAGTGTGTCTATTTACTTTAACTTTAGTACCGTTTAATTTCTGGAATTCCCAAACGTCTCCTATTGATTTCCTCGGTACTCAAAGAAACTGTTAGGTTTTCTAGGGTGATTGCAGACCAGAGATGCTTCGAATCCCACCCAGTGCAGCCCAATAGATGCGGGGTTTTTAAACAGTGTAACGGACAGGTTTCCCACCCGTTACACCATTGTAACTTGCAACGCCGAACTCCAATTGACGCCACGAACGTACCGCTTTGATCAGCGCGACGAGGCACTTCTAACGGTACACAGATAATGGTGGTACGATTTGTATTACAAAATTTTGAATTTTATATTATCGGGAAAATGCAGGAAAAACGTCGAAAAATAAGATCGATGGAGCTAAAGAAGTCCGAATTTTGAAAAATGAAAAATGACGCCTTGCTCAAAAGATGGTTTAGAATTTTTCTATGTAAAAATATTCGGGTTCGAAAGATAAAAAATTTTGCGCTTTAAAATGAACTGTTGTGCGGTAAAACGCGAACGAAATTTTCAGTGATATTTTACGACGAAACTTTTCCTATATTTATATCTAACTGGACGTATCCTATAAATAAAGTTTTGGACGTTAATTTAGATCGTGTAACGACCCGTATTTTTAACACTTTAAAAATACAAATTAAAATGAAAATTTTGGATAAAAATCCGAAGGAAATAAAATTTTGTGTTGTTAAATGTGAATTACAAGTTAAAATACAAAACTGAATTCTGAAATAACTTATTTGTAAATTAAATATGGATGTTAACTTGTAGTGAATGTAAATAATGAATTGAATTTGATTGTAAACCAAATTGGTTATGATTGTAAACAAAGAATAAATAAAATGGTAGATTTAATAATGGAAGTTATAATATTGAAATCAACGTAAATGAATGTAATTTAATATTACTGTGAATTTAAATAAGATGATAGCTAAAGAAAATGAAAGTAAATGAATTATAAACTATTGATAATAATGTATAAGTAAATGGTTTTTCAATAATGAAAGCGTAAATCGAAATAAAAGAATTCAATTGGAATTGAATAACTTGAATTGAATTACAATATAATTGAACGCTGAATCTAATGTAATCTTTTATACTGGATTTATAATAGAAAACTGCATTGTAAAATATTGTTAATTACTGTGAAATTAAAATGAAATTTGTGAACAATTAAAATTTGGTTTAAAAGTTAATAGTTTAAAAATTGGGAATTTTATATTGAAATTAAACAGTAGAAATAGCCATTTTTACAACTGTCTTGGATTTCGACGAAACCAGTTTCATCGGATCCGTAACGGTGAATTATTGTAAGATTTCAAGTTTCGTATCGATCGGACTTGTCGTTTGATCGTACGGACTCGAAACGCCTTGAAATTTATGCAATTGAAATCAATTGAAATCAATTTGGAAATTATTTCTTTTAGCATAACTTCTTCATACGATGCAATTTGAACTTGAAACTTTTTCCATTGCATTTAAAATATTTTTAAATATCTATTTTGATATATGGGTTGACCCAATTTCGTTCCGGAGTCAGAACGGGCTTTTGGGCCACTTTGTCGTTAGCGCGTATATTCAACCGGATCCATCTATTTTATTACAACCCTATCTATAAATAACTGGTTATAAACCCTAGCCTACTCTTATTTCTCATTTGTCTATACGTATATTTTAACTATCTCTCCCCCTCAATGGCAGATCCAAACACAAATCAAATTTCAATCCAAAGTCAAAAATTTAAAGTCCTCAGAAAAATTCAAAAAAATTATAGAATCAAAGATCTCATCAATACGAATCTACGCGTAGTTTATGTTTTTGCAATCGGAGCTCGAACCAATGGCAAATCATGGTCAAAGGTCAAAATTTCGAAATCCATATGGTGATTTGGGCGTTTTTGATTCGGGCAGCAATCAAGAAATTCCTTTCTGGGTATCGAAGAGCTCGACAAGGGGAAGCAAACGATGGTAGTCTGGAGGGCTAATTCGATCGGAGGCGCTCAAATTTGGCGACTTAGGGTTTTGAAAACCCTAAACGGCGGCGGCGGCGACCTTGGGATGCCGCGGTGGGGTCGGTCGGTAGACGGAGAAATGGGGGTCTCGTCGATGGCGGCGGCTCGATTATAAGTGGTCGGAGGGTCGTCGAAATCTCGATCAAAGCCTCGGTCAAAGGCACGGTATTTGGGTTCACGACCTGGAAGCAAAAGCGCGTGAGAAAGGGAGGGAAGAAAGGAGATGACGTGGCTGGGTAATGTGCTCTCTTTTTGTTTTTTTTTAATTTGAAATTCAATCACAATTTTCACTATAACTTTTGCATACGAACTCCGTTTTACGCGCAGTTTCTTTTGTTAGGATCGTATCTGAATTCCGGACATTTCGGCGCCGGTTTCGTTCAGATTTGAGACTATGAAATTTTGGGCCTTATTAACGGGCTTTGAATCAAAGGTGAGTGTTTTAACCACTCACGCTAGACTAAATAGGTTATGTTAGTTAATTTGAATTCATTAGTTAATATGAATGTTTCTGGTTGCTAGTTAGTCGTTTAAAATTGATGTTTAGTTGAAATTTAATCAAATTGGATTAAATTGTTATTTAAATTAATGTTGAAATTTAATTGTTAATTAAATACCCATCTATGATAACCAGTTATTTGTTATGACCTGTTGATTGAATGATGAATTATGATGTTTGTTGATGGTTGATGTTTGGTACATTAAATTTGTTATTCCAATTAAATATGACATTCATTGCAGTTAATATCCATTCGATTTAATATTAAATTCAAATTTGCAAGTTTATACCTGTTAATGATAATAAATAGTCTATTGATGTTTATTGATTGATGTTTGAAATGTTTGAATTATTATTTCAGTTAAGTATGACCTTATTTCATTTAATCGTCATCTAATTAGCGTGAACTTATAAATTGCCAGTTAATAACCGTTATTGATAATCAATTAAATTATGTTATCTATTGTCTGATTTGGATGATGATGTGATGGATGTTTAACTATTGATATTTGGATATTTAAAATGTTGTGTTTATTTTATGTTGTTATAATACTACAAGTTCCCATAGTGTTTATTTTATTTTATATTTATATTTAATTAAAATGGGATCGGGTTGAAATGATAAATACTCAATTAAACAACTTGGCCTAGGATAGACAATTAAAATAAGAAACCCGATTGGCCAACAAATTGTTTCGAAATTAATTAACAACCTTAATGTATTTAATTTGGAACTTATAAATGATTTTACTCGAGTTTAAATGAAATAAATTAATGGGTTAGATTTGAATAAACTAATAAATTTATTTGAATTGTAATAGAATAAATAAATGAATTGTTTTGAGTTTATACGGAATTGGATTAAGTAAAATTTAAAGTTAAGTAAAAATTTAAGATCTATAGACTGGGTTTTGATTAAACGGATTTGAGACTTGATAATAAAATTTAATTTAAGATTAAATGGAATTTGACATAAGTGGAATTTAAACTAAGTAAAGTTTGCGAATTTGATTAAGTGATAAATTAAATATAAAATGATTTTAAATTGGGTGAATTAGTTTAATTATGATTTTGTAACTTGGTTACGAAGTTAAATTGTTTTGAAACTTGTTGAGAAAAATAAAATTGTGTTAATTAATCAATGAACTAAATAAAGTGAAATAAGATTCTTTAATAGAAATTGAATTTGATTTTGTAAACGGGTTAACTAAAACTATTTTGATTTAAAGGGGATTTAGTTAATGAAATTGATTTAACCGAATTTATAATTATATTTAATGAAGTAATGAATGTAAACATAAATGTGAATGAATCGAATTTTGTTTAAATGATTTTGAATTAAATTAAGAATCAAATTAAATCCATTGAATATGAAATAAATTTAATAAGTGAAATTGGAACCGTATTAAACTGAAATTGAATACTTGAATTGATTTGCTAAATAAATGTTGAACTAAATTTATTTGGAAATATGATTTAACCATTGAAACGAATTGAATTGTGAAATAATCAAAATTGAAAGTAAATTTGAAGTTGACTTTTGATTTGATTTGGTTTGGACTTTAAATATTAAATGACCATCGGTGTAATAATACGTAGTTATTAAAGAGACCGGAATCAGATATGGACATACTCTCTGTCGATACCGAAAACCACTTTAATAACTAATATACGCGAAGTGTTGATCCAGAACGAAGTGGATGGTTTTGGTGAACGCGTTGACTGAAGCAAGAGAACGATTTTGGATGACCCCTGACATGACTAAAACAGGAGCCGCGCCGGGCCATTGAGGATCGCCATCTCTAGCGGACACACTTCTTCGATACCTTATCTATTACTTATGTGATTCGATTTGGGTGCACCCCTCGATTTGGGAGTGTTGTTTTGCGGTGTTGGGGTAGTAGCTGCTATGCCCAACATCAGTCCGGATCAGGCAATTACTAGTATCCTAGTTGGTATCGCCTCATGTACCTTGTCATACTGATTATCCTATTCGCGACCACTACGATTTTGATTTGTACCTTTAGTATATGGATTGCCCTCTGGTGACTTCCGGTTTTGGGGAAACTACGGTCTTGTATATGCTCTTGGGAATATAAACTGTGTTAAGGGTGGAATGGGCCATGGCTTAACGCTATTTTAATACTTTTACTTTAATGTAGACATATTATAATAGCGTATTGTACTACATAGTAGATAGTTTAACGGATCCTTAAGAGATGGAAAAATCCCGTAACATCTCTTAAGTTATTGCACTCACGTTGACACTGGATAGGAGATGTCAAACCCCGTAAACATCTCTGACGCCGTCACACTCATATTTTATTATTCGATTTGACTTACATGAGATATTTTAGTCCTGACTCGAGTGTTTTGTCTTTTCATTACGCTCGGGTCAGCCTGAGCATTTCAGATAAGGTTGAAGATCTATTCTGGAGGACGAAGATGGAGTTTGGTATTACATCATTTGTATTCTACTACCATATTATTTTTCCGCTGCATTATTGTATTATCTCTGATATGTATGTAACTCTGATTTATGATGTATAATAATAATCAAATTTATTTATTTAACAGCTTCATGAACTGTTATTTTATTATTATATCTTGTTCCTTCCGCTGCGAGATTCTGAGTTTGTTTCTGTTCTTTCTTTTCTTTTCTTATTTAACCCCAATAACCATCTGCCTTTTTGAACGGTTTGAGTTGGACATGTGTGGATTATTGTCGACTTGAACGGTCGAAAATGGCGGTCCGTTACAGATCGTTTATAATTTCAAAATTTTATTGAAACGATGAATTTAAAATTTTAAATTGGGTCGAAATTTTAGGGTCGCTACAATCTCCCCCACTCAAAACTTTTCGTCCTCGAAAAGGAGCGAGACGAGTGAAGTAGGAGTTAAATAAGCAGAAAAGTCAAGATAGATTTCAAGAAATTTGAATAATACCTGAAATTAGTAGTTCGGGGTTTGAATCCCGAATACTATCCTCGGTCTCCCATGTGCAATCTCGCTCATCCGCACTCCACTGTACTTTGACGAGATTTACCGACTTCCTTCTAAGTTGCTTTGTCTCACGATCGACTATCCGAAGTGGCTTCCGCTCAATAGTCAAGTCAGGCTCGATAACTATCTCTTCCAACTGAGCTATAGGGATGGTCATGGATGGATCGTGTACAACTTTGCGAAGATGTGAGACGTGAAATACGTTGTGCACACCGGCGAACTTCTCTGGTAATGCAACTCTATAGGCCAACGTTCCTACTCTTTCCGTAATCTCAAACGGACCAACAAATCTGGGAGCTAGCTTCCCTTTCCTTCCAAATCGAACAATATTCTTCAAAGGCGACACCTTCAGAAATACCTTGTCTACTATACTGAATTCGAGATCTCTTCTCCTTCTGTCAGCATAGCTCTTTTGTCTATCCTGTGCCGTCTTTATCTTCTTCCTGATTTCTTCGACTTTTTCAGAAGCTTCCATAATCATTACTGGTCCAAGCACTAATCGATCTCCAGACTCGATCCAACAAGCTGGCGATTTGCACGGCCGTCCATATAAGGCTTCGAACGGTGCCATACCAATGCTTGCCTGGTTATTGAAGATAATTAATTCAAATACAAATATACTTATTCAAATTTGAAATTCAATTTCTTTACATGGTAACTATTATTATAAGTGAATTCAACCAAGTGAAGATGGTCTTCCCAAGATCCACCAAAGTCAATAATACAAGCTCGGAGAAGATCTTCCAAAATCTGATTCACCCTCTCAGTTTGGCCATCTGTCTGAGGATGATAAGCTGTGCTCAGATTCAGTTTGGTGCCCAAAGTATCCCGAAATGCTTTCCAGAATTTACTGGTGAAAATAGGATCTCGATCGCATACAATACTAGATGGTACACCATGAAGTTTAACAACTTCTCTCATGTATATCTCGGCCAAACTCGAAGCTGTACGAGTGGACTTGACTGGAATAAAGTGAGCGGACTTCGTCAGTCTATCGACAATCACCCATATGCTTTCGTTACCCTTTCTAGTCCTTGGCAGTCCATCAATAAAGTCCATAGAAATCTGCTCCCACTTCCAACCTGGAATCTCTAGTGGCTGAAGCAAACCTGCTGTCTTCCTGTGATCAGCTTTAACTTGTTGGCAAGTGGTGCACCTGCTAACATAGGTAGAGATATCGCGCTTCATCCCACTCCACCAATAAAGCTTCTTCATATTCTGGTACATTTTAGTGACACCGGGATGAAATGAAAGTGAAGATTGATGGTTTTCTCTCAACACTTCCTGTCTTAGACCATCAACATTAGGAACACAGATACGATTATCAATTCTCAAGATTCCATTACTATCAACATGTGCACCCAATTTATTATCAGCATTTTCAACTCTGCCAAGAACTATTTCTTTGATGCAATAAAGCAAAGTGTCCTCATATTGCTTGGCTATAATACGATCCATAAGAGCTGGAGAGACGGAAAGCTGGAATAGCATCCCTTCAACAAGATTACAACATATCATAGCTTGGTTTCTGCTCAAAGCATCGGCTACGGCATTTGCTTTTCCCGGAGTGTAATTAATATCCAGATCATATGCAGCTAGAAATTCGAGCCAACGGACTTGTCTCTGATTCAAATCCTTTTGCGAGAATATATATCTCAATGACTTATGGTCAGTGAATAACTCGAATTTTGTTCCCAATAGATAGTGCCTCCATAGCTTAAGGGCAAATACAACCGTAAGAAGCTCTAAATCGTGAGTTGCATAATTTGCTTCATGGGTCTTTAATTGGCGACCATCATAAGCAATAACCTTTCCTTTCTGCATTAAAACTGCTCCAAGTCCATCCTGACAGGCGTCTGTATAGACAGTCAATCCTTCGCTACCATCAATAACTGTAAGAACTTGGGCGGATGTCAACTTTCGCTTCATCTCGTTGAAAGTTGCTTCGCACTTTTCGCTCCAGATAAATTTCACATTCTTTCTGGTCAGTGCGGTAAGTGGTGCGGCAATACGAGCAAAGTTTTCTATAAATCTGCGGTAATAGCCAGCTAATCCCAAGAAACTGCGGATATCTGTAGGAGTTTTGGGGGTCTCCTAATCCTGCAAATTTCAAGGATTCTAATTTTAGAAAGTGATAAGTTGTTTAGATAGAATTGACAAGTAAGGATTTAACTTACATTGATTACGGCGATCTTAGCTGGATCAACCGAAATCCCATTCTCCGAAACAATATGGCCAAGAAACCGAACTTCATCTTTCCAAAAGTGGCATTTTGAAAACTTAGCCTTAAGCTGATGACTGCGAAGAGTTTCAAGAACAAAAGCCAAATGTGACCTATGCTCTTTCTCATCCTTAGAGAAGACGAGAATATCATCGATGAAAACAAGAACAAACTTGTTAAGAACATCCCGGAAAACTCTATTCATTAAGTCGACGAAATAAGCTGGAGCATTAGTAAGACCGAACGGCATAACCAGCCATTCAAAGAAACAATTTTCAGTGCGGAATGCTATTTTAGGAATACTCTCCTCAGCAATTCTGAGTTGGTGAAAGCCAGTAGCCAGATCGAGTTGAGAGAATACTTTAGCTCCATGGAGATGGTCGAATAGATCGTTGATGTGGGGCATCGGATATCTATTCTTGTGTGTGAGCTTGTTCAGCTCCCTATAGTCCACACACATTCTAAGGGAACCATCTGATTTGGTGACGAATACCACTGCAGCACCCCATTCTGAATGACTTCGCCGAATCAAGCCTTTAGCAAATAAATCTTCAATTTGAGCATTCAGTTATGAGATTTTGCACCAGTTAATTTTCGTCATTAGACGATAAAATTTGCTAGCTATTTATTATTGGGAGTTTTTTTTATCGGGTTGAGATTCTTTTAAATATTTGGTGAGGGTTATGTGGGATTTAAATGAAATCTTGGCCCACGTTTTTCTTGGTGCTGTGTTGTTATCAGGAATATACCCGTTTCCTCCTCCTCCATTCAATTTCCTCTTGGAAAGCCCAAAACAAAACAACGAAAAAAATGGCTGCTCGTTCCTTTATTCGCTTGCTCGAAAATTAGGGCTTTTGGATAATTGAATTCAACGATTGATTGTAAGTCGATACAATGGATTTTACTCTGATTTGCGTTGGCAATCGACCATCTCTTCATTTTGCACACGGCTGCTCCTTCTCGATCAAAGGATTTTCGCTCTTCAAGATAAGGTGAGTGATTTTCACTCACATCCTCTAATCCAATCTTAAGTATTTCATGAATGTTGATGGTGATTTCTGACTTGTTCCAATTCGTATAATTTCGTTGCTTTATTCCCACGGCATTGGTTGATTTCCTTGATTGCCACGGCTTTGATTTTGAGCTGTTCGATCTTTTTCTAGTCACCACGTCTTTGACTTTGATTTGAAACTTGTAAGACCTTCTTAACTTCGGTATTTTTTTGTATTCGATTTTAGTCATTTTGATTCTACTGTGTGAATTTCTGGCTTTTTGATCTGCAGTAGTCTTTGACTTGGTTTGTTTGTTTTCATCATATTATTTATTGACTTTGACATTGCATTTCTCAATTTGAAACTTTGACCTTGAATCAGTTTGAAATCTTTGTTCGAACTAGCTGTGTTACATCCTTATGCTGCCACTGTTTCATGTGATATAGATATGTATATGTAAACATATATATGTATATATGTATACTTGAATTTGTATTGCTTGCTTATCTCGGCTTTGGCTTTGTTCAAACTTGCCACCAGTGTTGTATATCTTTTGAGATGTAATCTGGTTCAGGTTGAAGTTGCTTCACCATTGACTGTTGCATTGTGTCCATATATATCTGGGTCTAGTTTAAACAGCTGTGTTTCACTGGTGCATATGTTTTCATTTGAAGCTACATTTTCATCTTGATTGCATATTGACTTAAACCCAGTTGTTTGCATTCACTTATGTCCACTGTACTTCGAGTCATGTTGCATTTGTGGCTGCACTTCAGTTGCTTGTATTTATGTATACAAGTGTGATGGTCTCCGGTAGTTGTAGAAACATGTGGTATTTTACTGTCATGTAAACTTGTTGAGTCTGGTTTGGTGCACTTGCTCATTCAAGCTGTTGTGTGGTTCGATACACTTATATATTCTATGCATTGTGCTTCATTGTGTCTGCACTTTGGTAATCATGTTGTCAGGCTTGTGTATATATACACATGTTTTATTTTACTTTGGTATTGAATCAGATCTTTTGGGTTTGGTCTTTGATGATGGTTGACTACTTGTTGTATTTGCATGCCAGGCTGGTTTATGCTGTTTCACTGGCTTGTGTTTTGCCATTGTCTTGTATTTAAATGGTTGGAGTTTATTTGCTCATTCGAGCTTCTGTTTCACTGGACTTGTGCAGTTACTCTTTGTAGTTGTTGCATTGTATCAGATGTATACATACATTTCCGCATGTATATATGTGAATATTAGTTTGTGCATTTAAGTCATGTGCAGTTCTACTTGATCTTTGTTTCACTTGAGTCTGTTGCATTTCACTCTGTTGCATACATTGGTCCATGAGTGTTGAGGCTTCACTTGAGCTGTATTGGTTTGTATAACTGCATGTACATATGTGCAAACATATGTATATATGAAGTCTGAAAGTAATTGTGTTATTGTCTGCATATCAACTTGTTGAAGTCACTTCTGGCCTTGATTGTGTCACTGTTATCTTGTTGTACTTGATTCAGTGCACTTGAATATGTACTATCACTTTGCTGGGTTTGTTTGAATCTGACCATTGATTCATGATGTTGCATCACTTGATGTTCTGGCCTTCTTCGACATTGCCTTTTTTGTGTGATTGAGTTCAGTTTAAATAATTGGAGTAGTGATGACGTCATATTCTGTAGTGGCGAGGCAGTGCACGTGAGCGTGTACTGCAGCCAATCAAACTTGACGCTTTATTTGATAATTTCAATTGCTTGAATTGTTTCGTGTGGCCAATTCAATATATTTTGAATTCGTATTCGATTTGGTTTAATTTGATTATTTTGTTATAATCTGATTATCTATTAGATAATTAGATTATGTTGTTTTTAATTATTTAGTTGACAATCAGATTTTGCTGTTAATTGATGTTTATGTAACTCTGCTGTTTTCTAATTATCTTCATCGATAATTCTTCTATTTATCTTTATTGATAATCAGATTTTTGAATTCGCTATTTATACTATTCCTCTATTTTCTAATTATCTTCATTGATAATCCTTCCATTTACCTTTGTTGATGATTTGGCTTTGCTGATTCGCTGTTTAAATGCTGTTACGCGTTATATTTACCGTTATCTGATTTTCGTATTAGAGGATTGGATATGCGGGATTTATTGTGATTGTCGTCTATTTGTTATTTAATTATTATTGCTTCCGTGCATTAATTACTGAGTTTGAATTAGACTGATCCGCGTATTATTTTCTTTTGAATTAATACTCGGGTCAAACCGAGTTATTACAGGCTGTTGATATCTCACTTTGGGATGCTGCTTGAGCTATGAAGTCTCTTCATATCTTTTGGAGTAGTCTGTGTTATTTTATAGGATGACATGTATTCATGTATATTATTTATAATAATGTACTTGTGTATGTAACTTCCAACGTCGACAGTTGTAGTCGTATCACATGTATTGTAACTGACTTCAGTTATATATGAGATTTTATATTATTTGTGTTCTGTGTTTAGCTTATCTGTGCTATTATTATATATGTTGTCCTGAACTATTATGAACCATCGTAGTTCGTTTTATACTGGAATTGAATATGTCGATGGGACTAAATAAACGAAGAGATGGAAAGAAAAAATATATATACCACTCCTTTCGAGATAATCAATACTAGTGTAAGGCCTAACTATGGATGGCTGCTCCTATCCAGCCTTATTCTTCGTAATAACAGACAGTATTTCCTTTTGATACTCTTTGTTATTGTGAGCATAGAGGTGGGGCGTTACAATTGGTATCAGAGCAGGGGTTCATGGACATAATATAGAACAGAACTTAGATAGAACATGTGTTACAACTATTTGTTGATGTTTTTATTTGTGTCTTTGAGTCAAAACCAAAGTTTTGAAAATATGATAAAAACTTTTAAATATCTTTATTTAAAAATAAAAGTGAAAGTGTGTTATGATGATTTGATTAATTTGTGTTCTGATTATCAGAGTGCGCAGTAGAAATAGTGAGACTGCCTTCGCTGAGTACAGTTGATAACCCTTTTGATTTAAAAATCAAAGTATGAAAATGAAATTAATTTTCATTGTGTTGTTTAACCAATGGTTAAATAAAATAAAATAAAATTTCTAGATGGATTAGAAATAAGAGTATTTATTGGAATTGAAAATTCTTGTAAATATAATATGATTGTTTATGGGTTGTTGCTTAGTTGTATATTTAAAGAATATTCATGTTTTGAAAATGGACCTTTCTGCAATCAAGTTTAAAATTCCTAAAAAGAATTTAAAAAGCGATTTGTACTTTAGTGTATCAATCGCCTGATGAGTAATTAAGAATTCTGGTCGATGCGTCTGATCAGCGTCATCGATAAGAGTTCCTAAACACTTGAGAGACAATGTGATACATATTTTGGTATGAATGTTAATTTTGTATTTGTTGTTTTTAATTCATTCATGAATTTTGTTGTTTTCTAATTATCTTCAGTGATAATTCTTCTATTCATCTCTGTCGATAATTAGAATTTGCTGTTGTGAATTCTGTTGTTCTCTAATTATCTTCAGTGATAATTTTTCTATCCATCTCGATCGATAATTAGAATCGCTATTTGTGATTTTTGTGTTTTCTAATTATCTAATTGATAGTTAGATTTTGCTGATATTGTGTTGATGTTGTTACTTAGATGTGTTATTTTTTTTTCTTTGAAAATTTAGAATCCGATTTCAGGATCTGCAGCGATTGCAGTTATGTAATTTTTTTGAGATTTTTGCTTGTTTTCTTTTATGCTAATTGCATATTTGATTAGATTTTTGCTGTTTTAAATTATCTTCATCGAAGATATAGTCGAGTGATTTCTTTGTTTATATTGTCATAAGATGTTGTTGTTTTCTAATTATCTTCAGTGATAATTCTTCTATTTATCTCTGTCGATAATTAGTCGTTGTCGTTATGACTGTTTTCGCTGTTTTGATGATTTTCCACATGATTCCATTCGTTTAAAATAAATGGTTTTCAGATTGTTTTGTGTTTTCAAAGGATCGAGGAATCGAATTAAACGTTTTAACAAAAGTGCGGACTATGAACCCTCA
Organism: Allium fistulosum; assembly: GCA_030737815.1. Taxonomy (NCBI): domain Eukaryota; kingdom Viridiplantae; phylum Streptophyta; class Magnoliopsida; order Asparagales; family Amaryllidaceae; genus Allium; species Allium fistulosum. Next base: position 797,822,252 of record CM060903.1, on the reverse strand, counting down.
CTTTTATTAATTCGATTAATTCTGGAATTGTTCATTTGACTACATCGAACAACTTTTATAAAATACCCATTTTTGCTCTTTCAGTCAACGAGAAAGAGAGTTAAACGTCGTAGCAAAAGTACGGACTATGGACCCTCACTTTTACTTGTACGGTTAATTCCGGACTCGTTAATTGAATCATACACAGTGGAAAGTAGCTAGTGGTTAGTAAACCGTTCAATGTGAACGTGTGGTATGTGACGCACTGTTAACATTATTCGGATTACTAACCAAAAGTTAGTGACACTTATGTGGGGCTTTCGGGCTCAGGACCTTCGGGTTCTATGCGGGGTTTTCAGTCAATGAGAAAGCGACTTAAACGTATAAGAAAAAGTGCGGACTATGGACCCTCACTTTTACTAAAACGGTTAATTCCAGACTCGTTAATTGAAACCCAATCCGTGGAGTTATCTATCATTAGTAGATGGAGGTGAACACGTGGTTATTATATACACGATTGTTGTCACCGATGAGATCTGCTGATTGAGAGTTAGCGACACATTTGCTGGACCTTCGGGTCAATCACCAGTACTAGACCTTCGGGTCATTTGTTGGACCTTCGGGTCATTTGTTGGGCACCAAAATTATAATACTCGGTGAGGCTTCGGCCATTTGCTGTTGCACGTGCGGTGCAGTTTAGGCTTAACGCTTAAGCTCACCATTTGCTGGGATCGATCCACTAATAGCTGTCTCTAATTATCTAATTGCTAATTAGATAGTGCTAATTCGTTGTTTCTAATTATCTGCAGGTAATTAGATATTTGTTGATTTGAGTTCTAATTATTTTTGTTGATAATTAGATTATGCTGTTTTCTAATTATCGTATCGGTAATTAGATATTTATTGATTTAAGTTCTAATTATCTTTGTTGGTAATTAGATATTTGTTGTTTTCTAATTATCGTTTTTGATAATTAGATAATTACTGATTTGAGTTCTAATTATCTTTGTTGATAATTAGATTATGCTGTTTTCTAATTATCGTATAGGTAATTAGATAATTGCTGATTTGAGTTCTAATTATCTTTGTTGATAATTAGATATTTTTTGTTTTCTAATTATCGTTTTTGATAATTAGATAATTGCTGATTTGAGTTCTAATTATCTTTGTTGATAATTAGATTATGCTGTTTTCTAATTATCGTATCGGTAATTAGATATTTGTTGATTTGAATTCTAATTATCTTCGTTGATAATTAGATGTTTGTTGTTTTCTAATTATTGTTTTTGATAATTAGATAATTACTGATTTGAGTTCTAATTATCTTTGTTGATAATTAGATTATGTTGTTTTCTAATTATCGTATCGGTAATTAGATATTTGTTGATTTGAGTTCTAATTATCTTTGTTGATAATTAGATATTTTTTGTTTCTAATTATCGTTTTTGATAATTAGATAATTGTTGATTTGTGTTCTAATTATCTTTGTTGATAATTAGATAATTGCTAATTTTGCTGATTTTGAGATTTTCTAGCCTTTGATTGATTCTAGATTATGTGATATGTAGGGATCCAATTTTATATTGTGATCCATTTTATGTTGTTTTCTAGTTATCATTTTATTGATTTCAAGATTATGTTGTCATATTGAATTGCTGTTTTCTAATTATCATCATTGATAATTCTTCTATTTATCTCTGTTGATAGTTAGAGTTTGCTGATTGTGAAGTTCGTTCTTTCTAATTATCTTGTTGATAATTAGGTATTTGCGGTTTTGTGCTTTGTAATTTTTTGTTTTCTAATTATCTTTGTTGATAATTAGATTTTGCCGTTTTCTAATTATCGTATCGATAATTAGATATTGCTATTTTGTGATTTCTATATTCTAATTATCTAATTGATAATTAAATATGGCTGTTAATTAGATTTATTCAGTTTTGATGTTTTCTGATTATCCATTTGATAATTAGATTTTTGTTGAAAATTTATGAATTTCCTTTATGAAATTAAAAGATTTCTTTGGCGTTCGTATTCTTGACCTTAATTTTTCTAGCTTAACCAGTTTATGTTAGAAAAATAATTGTTATGGACGACTTAAATTATGAAAATTACGAGGACGTAATTTTTATAAGGAGGGGAGTCTGTAACGACCTAGGGTTTTGCACTAGTTAATTTTTGTCATTAGACGATAAAATTTGCTAGCTATTTATTATTGGGAGTTTTTTTATCGGGTTGAGATTCTTTTAAATATTTGTTGAGGGTTATGTGGGCTTTAAATGAAATCTTGGCCCACGTTTTTCTTGGTGCAATGTTGTTATCAGGAATATACTCGTTTCCTCCTCCTCCATTCAATTTCCTCTTGGCAAGCCCAAAACAAAACAACGAAAAAAAATGGCTGCTCGTTCCTTTATTCGCTTGCTCGAAAATTAGGGCTTTTGGATAATTGAATTCGCCGATTGATTGTAAGTTGATACAATGGATTTTACTCTGATTTGCGTTGGCAATCGACCGTCTCTTCTTTTTGCACCTGGCTGCTCCTTCTCGATCAAAGGATTTGTGCTCTTCAAGGTAAGGTGAGTGATTTTCACTCACATCCTCTAATCCAATCTTAAGTATTTCGTGCATGTTGATGGTGATTTCTGACTTGTTCCAATTCGTATAATTTCATTGCTTTATTCCCACGGCATTGGTTGATTTCCTTGATTGCCACGGCTTCGATTTTGAGCTGTTCGATCTTTTTCTGGTCACCACGTCTCTGACTTTGATTTGAAACTTGTAAGACCTTCCTGACTTCGGTATTTGTTTGTATTCGATTTTAGTCATTTTGATTCTGCTGTGTGAATTTCTGGCTTTTTGATCTGTAGTAGTCTTTGACTTGGTTTGTTTGTTTTCATCATATTATTTATTGACTTTGACATTGCATTTCTCAATTTGAAACTTTGACCTTGAATCAGTTTGAAATCTTTGTTTGAACTAGCTGTGTTACATCCTTATGCTGCCACTGTTTCATGTGATATAGATATGTATGTGTAAACATATATATGTATATATGTATACTTGAATTTGTATTGCTTGCTTATCTCGACTTTGGCTTTGTTCAAACTTGTCACCAGTGTTGTATATCTTTTGAGATGTAATCTGGTTCAAATTGAAGTTGCTTCACCATTGACAGTTGCATTATGTCCATATATATCTGGGTCTAGTTTAAACAGTTGTGTTTCACTGGTGCATATGTTTTCATTTGAAGCTACATTGTCATCTTGATTGCATATTGACTTAAACCCAGTTGTTTGCATTCACTTCTGTCCACTGTACTTCGAGTCATGTTGCATTTGTAGCTGCACTTCAGTTGCTTGTATTTATGTATACAAGTGTGATGGTCTCCGGTAGTTGTAGAAACATGTGGTATTTTACTGTCATGTAAACTTGTTGAGTCTGGTTTGGTGCACTTGCTCATTCAAGCCGTTGTGTGGTTCGATGCACTTATATATTCTATGCACTGTGCTTCATTGTGTCTGCACTTTGATAATCATGTTGTCAGGCTTGTGTATATATACACATGTTTTATTTTACTTTGGTATTGAATCAGATCTTTTGGGTCTGGTCTTTGATGATGCTTGACTACTTGTTGTATTTGCATGCCAGGCTGGTTTATGCTGTTTCACTGGCTTGTGTTTTGCCATTGTCTTGTATTTAAATGGTTGGAGTTTATTTGCTCATTCGAGCTTCTGTTTCACTAGTCTTGTGCAGTTACTCCTTGTAGTTGTTGCATTGTATTAGATGTATACATACATTTCAGTATGTATATATGTGAATATTAGTTCGTGCATTTAAGTCATGTGCAGTTCAACTTGATCTTTGTTTCACTTGAGTCTGTTGCATTTCACCCTGTTGCATACATTGGTCCATGAGTGTTGAGGCTTCACTTGAGCTGTATTGGTTCGTATAACTGCGTGTACATATGTGCAAACATATGTATATATGAAGTCTGAAAGTAATTGTGTTATTGTCTGCATATCAACTTGTTGAAGTCACTTCTGGCCTTGATTGTGTCACTGTTATCTTGTTGTACTTGATTCAGTGCACTTGAATATGTACTATCACTTTGCTGGTTTGTTTGAATCTGACCATTGATTCATGATGTTGCATCACTTGATGTTCTGGCCTTCTTCGACATTGCCTTTTTTGTGTGATTGAGTTCAGTTTAAATAATTGGAGTAGTGATGACGTCATATTCTGTAGTGGCGAGGCAGTGCACGTGAGCGTGTACTGCAGCCAATCAGACTTGACGCTTTATTTGATAATTTCAATTGCTTGAATTGTTTCGTGTGGCCAATTCAATATATTTTGAATTCGTATTCGATTTGGTTTAATTTGATTATTTTGTTATAATCTGATTATCTATTAGATAATTAGATTATGTTGTTTTTAATTATTTAGTTGACAATCAGATTTTGCTGTTAATTGATGTTTATGTAACTCTGCTGTTTTCTAATTATCTTCATCGATAATTCTTTTATTTATCTTTATTGATAATCAGATTTTTGAATTCTCTATTTATACTATTCCGCTGTTTTCTAATTATCTTCATTGACAATCCTTCCATTTACCTTTGTTGATGATTTGGCTTTGCTGATTCGCTGTTTAAATGCTGTTACGCGTTATATTTACCGTTATCTGATTTTCTTATTAGAGGATTGGATATGCGGGATTTATTGTGATTGTCGTCTATTTGTTATTTAATTATTATTGCTTCCATGCATTAATTACTGAGTTTGAATTAGACCGATCCGCGTATTATTTTCTTTTGAATTAATACTCGGGTCAGACTGAGTTATTACAGGCTGTTGATATCTCACTTTGGGATGCTGCTTGAGCTATGAAGTCTCTTCATACCTTTTGGAGTAGTCTGTGTTATTTTATAGGATGACATGTATTCATGTAGATTATTTATAATAATGTACTTGTGTATGTAACTTCCAGCGTCGACAGTTGTAGTCGTATCACATGTATTGTAACTGACTTCAGTTATATATGAGATTTTATATTATCTGTGTTTTGTGTTTAGCTTATCTGTGTTATTATTATATATGTTGTCCTGAACTATTATGAACCATCGTAGTTCGTTTTATACTGGAATTGAATATGTCGATGGGAGTAAATAAACGAAGAGATGGAAAGAAAAAATATATATACCACTCCTTTCAAGATAACCAATACTAGTGTAAGGCCTAACTACGGATGGCTTCTCCTATCCAGCCTTATTCTTTGTAATAACAGACAGTATTTCCTTTTGATACTCTTCGTTATTGTGAGCATAGAGGTGGGGCGTTATAGCAGGTGATTGAAGTTTGATGATGAGATTGATAAGCGTTTGATAGGTGTTTTGATGCAGTTTGTGTTTGGTGTAACAACAAGTGATGTTGTAGGTTGTTGCTGTAGTGGAGTTCTGTGATGGTGCAGTTTTGAGTGGTTCTGTTGTTGTAGGATGTTGTTTGGTTGTATACAGAAGTGATTGAAGGTTGGTAGCAGGTGTATTAGAGATATAGAAGGAGGAATTACATGTTGTTTGCAGTTGTAGTTTGGGATTGTGGGAGAGGGAAGAGAGATGGTGAAGATTTGAAGGTAAGTTTTGTTGAGAGTGATTGTTCGTATTTGGATGTTGGAGCTTGAAGGTGTAGTTTGGGTGAGATGGAGATGAAATGTTTTCGGTCGAAGTAGTGATTGTTTTGGAGTGTAAGCTGTGTATGCAGAAGTAGTGAGGGATGGAGGAAGTTTACTAATGCATGGTTGTAGTGGGAGAAAGATGCATGGTTGTTAAAGTTTGAGGTTTGTTTGATAATTTTTAGAGTAATGAAGTAGTAGGGTTGACTTTTGACTACTTCTATAGGATTATGGTGCAGGAGTACTGTTGTATTTGGGTTTGAGGTTATTTGTTGAGCTGGAGATGGTGGAGATACTATTTCTTGACATGGAAAATGAAAATATCAGATTTTATGTTTATATTAAAACTGCTAAGAATTCTGATAGAGTCTATGTGGCATCAATTTTTATGTTTCGAATAAATGTTAACATTGAAGAGGTTAATGTGATAAAAATTAAATCCAACGTTTAGTATTGAGAACTCATGTTTAGTCTATTATTGTATTGATAAGATGATACCTGGTCATATCCCTGTGAAGCTTTGTTGAAACGTCGAAGACATTCCTAAATATTCATACAACATTGTTAGTCCATGGGATAAACATGTAGATTTATATTTTGTAGTTAGTGGATAACACTCTTGAGTAAGAATCATGCATGTAACTGCACGCTTAATACCATGGAAAAAGCCTTTTTAATTGAGTTGCATTGAAGTTTGATGTAATCTCGGTTGTTTCATTATAAAGAACGGTAGTATCACTTTATTATAGCTTTGATAGCCGAATTGGTTGCTTATGGTCATATGGATTATTGAAATAATAATTTTGGATGACACGGCCTTTGTTGTATCTCTGATTAACAATAAATTTGGACTTTGACTTATTCCTAACGAAACTGTACTGCTGTTTGAGCATTGGCATGGTATCATGCTAATATTGAGAATTTATTTTAATATGAATCCATAACTGTCACACAGCTCATATTATGATTACAAAAACCTGCAGACCACTAACATTTATTGGTTCGACAAATAACAAGTTATTATTATTATTTAAAATGTGTGCACCATTTAATCATAAAAAACTTAGAATTAGTAGTTATTGCTATCGTGGGTATCTTAAAATTAGATCGTCTAATTACGTTACTCAGTCTGTGGTTAAATCAAAGAAACATCAAAAGAGTTAACCTCATAGTTCATAATGCTTGTTATCTTAAAAAATATTGCTACCTTTACATTCTGCATATCGGTACTCATAAAAGTATCAACTGGAGCGATCTGTAAAGACATGAAATATGAGCATTTGCTTATTTCAACACCATATTATGTGTTCTCAGGTTGCCTCTGCTGAGTCTTTTACAATGTGTGCTAAAATTCATAAATAAACATGTGTGTTTTGAAAATATCCGAAGAGAAATTTGTCTCATTTCAGGTATGGCTTATGTATTTTTTTATTAGTATCCTCTATATACATTTTTTGAAGAAGAATTTCACAGTTAGAAACATTTATATATAAAATTGTTGTAACTTTATGTCTATGACTTTAATCATTCGAAAATCACAGTACAAAACATCAAAGAGATGAAAAAATATCGTATTTATGGAATCAACAAAAGTATTCTACTGATCTTTATAGAAGTATTAAAATAGGATGAAGTGTAAATGTAATGTAGTACTACCATATGGTTACATGGACCAAAGGAATAATAAGAATACATATTGTTATCAGATGCTTTAAATCCTTTTAAAATGTTATTTATACAAATAACAATGATATTTTTTATTTTGCTGATTTGATATTGATTTTTACCTTCTAATTTCGATTTAATAATTTTTTTGTGATTGTTTAACTTCTAACTTATGAGGTTTTTCTTATGATTTTGATTTTAATTTTTAGCATTTGATTTCAATTTTTTATGATTTTTTTATTACTATTTTCAGTTTTCTAATTTTGTTTCATCACAATGAATTTTTTATGTTGTGACTTTAGTTTTCAGCTTGACTAACACATATTAATTAATGTTGAAAGTTCGATTACAATCCATGCTAGATTTTAAAAGATATAATGATTCATCATTTATCGTATGTCAAATGCTAAACCAATAGAGCCATAATACATATATTTTTATATAATTCATTGTAGAGATGTTGGAAAATAGTAAAACAATGAAAGCATCTTCTTACAGTCCTTTCTAAATGTATGATGGATACATTTAGTTGTGGCATCAACAAAACTAATTTATTTATTTATTTTTTCTTATTTTTTTTGTCATTGTTGAATCTTAAGTTTCATATTTCAAATGTTGCAGAGAAAGAAGCAAGCTCGATGAAGGGTATTGGTGGGTCCAAAAGTTAACAAGCAATAAAGATGTTGCTGCTTTATTATAGCTTAAGTAATACGTATATAAGAGATACTTACTTTACCATTAAACTATTAATAGTTATGCATCTAATGTTGTGTATTGGAGCATGCCAATAAATAAAAATAATTTATTGATATATACTCAAATTAGAAATTGCTTGCTATCAAATATCAGACTGTAGTTGTGTTGTTTGTTCAATGTTTAGAACATGTTAATTTAGTTGGTGGTATTATGGATGCATTGTTTGTTCATTTGTATTTCATGCATCTAATGGCTTTATTCTTCTTTTTTGGCTTCTAACACTTAATTTCAATGGAATGGTATCAAATGTTAAGAGTGCCAAAACGAACCTTAATGTGAAGCGGGTTTTCTTTTCAATTACTAGAGTTATTAAGCAAAGGCTTGCTGAAACTGATGTCAAAGCTAAGGTACAAAATTTCTTCTCATTCCTTATCACTTTGTATTTCTTTTCCACTGTGGCTCCCTTAGTATATTAAACTTGCACTTTTGCAGTCGTGGATAAGACTGATGGAGCTGTACTAAATTAACCATGTTTTCACGTCGTCATTACAAAATACCTTAAAAACAGTGGTGTGTTATGAGTTAAAGTTTGAATTTTATTTGCAAAAAAATAAAGTTTGTCTGAATTATGTTACAGAACTAAGAATAAATATGCAGTCCATTCATACCTCTTTTTTATGAACTATTTATAGTTGAACCTCAGTTAGACTTTAATTAGTGCTCTTTCATTGAAGTTTGTTAAAACTATCGCAACTTTTATACTATATGTGTCCTCGATTCACATTTCTGAAAAAATAAGGATGTATATTAATTCATGTTTTTTATCTCAAAGTTCTTAGTATAGCTAAATTCTATAAACATTTTTTCCAAGTTGGGTCAACTTCAGGATATATTATTAAACGTTGTACCTTTACGTGTAGTTGGAATAATAGAAGAATTGTTTCATATTATGATGTAGTTTTACTCAGCTTGGAGCTGTTATTTTTTAAAAATGATAAATAAAATAAAATGAACTACTCAATCATGTTATGTCAGTCTTTCTCTTATCTAAATTTCAGGACAAGATAATCAAGATTAACAAACAAGACCAAGTAGCGGGAGAGGAGCACTCTTCAACAAAATCATCTTGCTATGGTTTATTCTTAATATAAGGAAAATGTAAATACTTTGCAAACTAATTTACTACTAATAGTTAGCGTTGCTACGATGGTAAGTTAATTTAGTTTTGATGACCACATAAATCCACATGCTTCAAACGAAATACCAATGCTTTGGGTTGGACATGTAGCTGTAAATACAGCTATATTTATATATATATAATATGAGCGTTGTGGCACGCGCTTGGCGCGTGATGAAGAAGGCTGAATTGATTATCTACAAATTGTATTTATTTAATATGTTCAAAAGAAAATGATTTTTACATATATTTCATCATTTTTTTGTGTTGAATCATATGTAGGTAATTTGAAATTTTATTTCTAAGTTGCAATATCTAATTTCTTGTGAGTTTAAATTTTTATTTATATTATTAATTTAAAAAAAACAAATTTGTAAAGTAGTTTATTTTCTAGATCCTATTTTTAAGTGATATTGAGACTCAGTAAATATTTGTAGAGGAAATTTTGAATTTGTAAACGAAGCTTAATTGTTAGATCCTAATTTTAAGCGATGCTAAGTTTTAATAATATCTGTAGAGAGGCATTTTTGGTATTTCATGTCGATACCAGAAAAGCGTGATAGTAAATATATCACAACTATTAATAAAGACTTACATATGTAAGGCAATTTAGAAAGTTCACGGTCGGACCAAAAGTCTACGCTTCCAAACCAACTATTAATAAAGATATTATATATATATGCATGAATGAACATGCAGTCCTAAAAGTATTTGATGTTGCCTACCACCTAAACGAAATGTAATAATATAGGGTAAATGGCTAAGGATTAGTTTGAAATGTGGTGTTCACTAATTTATATTTACCAACTAATTATTGTTAACTACCATGACTGAAATTACCAAATAATCATCCAAACACACATAATTATACTATAAAGATATGACAATATAAACTTCATTTGATCAATATGATATGATCCATATTTTGCAAATTTGACTACAATATTACTTTGGTACAGAAAGAGGAATCAATAGAGATAGATTGTTCAGTTACATTCGATAAGCGATGGAACATTAAAGATGAACCAAAACTTTGGGAAGTCGAGTTGGATGAGAGAGAAAATTCTCTGAGTATGGAGTTAAGTAGAGTTAAAGAATCGAAAGAAAAAGAAGGAAAAAAGAAACAACATCCGTTCGTCCAGTTAGACTCCATGACAGTGGACTTCCCAACAAAAGGTGCAAATACATTATTCATCGCAGCTACCCCTCTTCAAATCCATTTCTTTTCATAGAAAAATTAAAGAAGTGCACATGTTATTCTTATATAGTAGAAATGCTATTCTGACCAAAATATTTTTTGTCAAAAATTGAGGCAGCAAATCTAACCTTACAATTATAAATCCCCTCATAGTATCCACCGTATATTCCCTTCCATTTCTTTCCCCATGCATTTCGTACCCACGTTTTTTTGTCAGCATAGCATTTCTCATTATATAGTAATGTAAATTGCAAGTATAAACAAATTTACAGAGGTTTACCTTTGTAATTTCAGTGGGCTATTGCGAATGTGCTACTGCCACACCCAAAAGTACAAAAGGTTGAACTGACAACACATTATGACCTGATAATAGTTTATTACTTGAGAAAGCTTTAATGGAGTAGTGGTAAATGAAATTGTTGATTCAAATAGAATTGAGATATGATACTTGATTCACCTTTAATTCTGTCTTTTGTTTGATTTTGCTATTATACAATTTGCATATTTTTATATGATATATTTGTATGCTAAGGAATATATTAAAGAGATCTTTCTTGGTATGATATTGATATTATCCATAAAGTAAAGAGAAATTTATATTTTATTTAATATAAAAAATTAATGAATGGATGTATTGCAAAAGCTTTGATGGTCACAACACTTTTATTTCAAGCAGTTTGTTCATGGTGTTAGATGCAACTTGATGGTGAAATACTATTTGTGTATGATCGAAAAAGGGATAGTGGTGGAGGTTGCAAATCGTTTGTGAGGCTCCAAAAGACACAATGAAAATAATATTCATTGCTTTTTATTAATAGTAGATAGAGAAGAGATGTATCGTATTATACATATTAATATGCCACCTCATATTAGTATATTTTTATTACTTCTTTGTATTTATTGTGGCTTTATTCTATTTGTCCCTTGTATATGCATTAGGTTAACATAATACTCAATTTATGAGCATTCAATTTGACTTGGGTTCTTATTATTCATTTATGCCAGCAAACATTCCATTTACATATACATAAATGATGCATGTACTACATTTGTCTAAAGCTATGCATCATAGTTTGTATTGATGTGATATGCATGATTAATATGGAATGATTGTACAAATAATGTTATAAAATTTGTTCATTTGCACTAATTTTATTATATTTTTTGTGTGATGGCTACACCATAAAAATATGGTTCAACAATCAAACGCAAGTCCACCTAGACGTGCATATATACTCGTATAAGATATATATGTATTATTATAAATGTTATAGCACACATATTCAATTTAAAATGCTAAAATAAAAAATAAAATTAAATAAAATGTTGATTAATTAAATAAGATTTAATTAATATAATGTAATACATAAGACTATTATATAAGTTAACTAAATTATAAAAGTTATATAATAATTAAAACTTATATAATATGAATGTATAAATTAAAGGTGGAACAGTAGGAAACCCAATTGGACTTAAGGGATACATACATATTTATAGTACGCATACCATGATTTCTATTATGTCCAACACTTGAATCACGAGGGTATTTCATTAGAAATACATTATTCCATAAGTTAATATCACTCAATTAAGTATATTAAAGATTATGAACCTTTAGTATATATGTTGTCCTCTACCATTTATATATTAATAAATTACTTGCACACTCTCTAGTTGTTGAGTAACCCCAAGCTAGGGATGTTATGTGTAGTATTATTAATATATTGAGCAGACTAGGTAAGTTGTTGAGCAAACTCAAGGTACATATATTATAGTTAGGCCATTGCAAAATTGTAGGTATGAGGGAATAATCGCTTTCGATTTGTTGAGCAAACTCAAGGACTAAATGAGATTAGGACAAGGAACCATAGGTTTGGAGTCGTAGATGATATAACTGATAAGGAGTTATCCATTGTTTGTAAGGCTATGAATTGTTGAGCAGACTCAAGGTCAGAATCCCTAGAGAAACGGGTCCTAACACCCACTAGTAATGTCCAAAGACTTTTATGTTTCGTCTTGGAGTTTTGAGAAACATAAAAAATTTATGGGAGCTTTATTAGAAAAATGAATGGCAATATTTTTCCTTTCTAATATTATAAGAACATCTCTTATATGTAAACTTAAAATAATCTACATCGATAAGTTTATGCAGCTAATAAAATTGGTAAAATGTTTATCAATTAAAATGTACAAATGAACTGAATTAATATTGACAAATAGAAATATAAAGTATACTTACCAATAAATATTATTGCATGTTGACCCATTCAAGTGTCTGATTATACAACTACTAAATACGTTCATAACTTGGTCACTTGCATGTTTATTTGTCCGAGACTGTGTATTCTCTTCACGAGTTTCAAATTCTAAAAGCAATATAAGAATATGGATATTTGATCCATATGCACATACGATCACATATAAATGTTATATGGTAAACGGTCACAATACATAACATATGAAATCTGGATGAAATTAGTTCACTAGAAATAAGCAATTAAACCATAATGGGAGATCATGTATTCAATATGATTGATTACAATAATGATCTTGTTGTGATTAAATATAACACTAGACCAAAAGCTACAAGATAGGTATAAGAATTCGATCACTGAAATGTCGGTTTGATCAGGTTACGTAAAGAGCACAATATTTGATATCCTTAAATGTTAAGGATGACTTAATGCACTTTTGTAAAGATTTCTTTACAATACTCTAGTAAGATTTTCCTTTGAATGGTTCGACCATTTAGAACGGAAAGTGAACGTACAAAAGTAGATGTAACTTAAGGCATGGTTGGGATGAAAAGAGTGAATGGTCACTTCTGCTTCATAAAGAAACATTAGAAACGAGAATTGTAAAATAATAATAGACACTTAAAATTTAAATGAGAAATATGAATTTTATTCCAAAATGTATTTTCACATAGAAAATTGTTTTCTATGAGATTTATTTTCTTGAATTTAAGATATTTGATCTGAAAATTCTCGATTGTAAACCAGTTATAATAACTGAAATAAATAGCCTATATTAAGTGGTTAAATGGAACTTCGTATTTCATACACTATTATAGTAATGGTACAAATAGTGAGAACATTCCATATTGCACTTATTAGTTGCATCAAGTTACGAAAATTATCTTCACAAATATACCAAATATTATTTATGAAATAATAACTGCTTTTTAGTGTTCACTAAAAAACAGATATAGTTTTATTTCAGTATGAATATTGTTAACCCGCCTTTTGGAAAGGCCGTAGACAACCGGATTTAAATAAATTCGACTACTCGTTTGTCGAGACTGGAATACGATGGTTTTGAGCCGGCTTGATGGATAGACGATCAGTCATGGATGGTTCGGTGTGGGTCACTCGATCAAGGTGGCTCGGTCGTACATGGCTCGGTCAAGGAGAGGAGATCATGCATGGTTCGGCCCTGATGGTGTGGATCGGTCTTGATGGTGTGGATCGGTCATGATGGTCTGGATTGGCAGGATGGTGTGGATTCGCATTTGAGTGGGTCAGCATTGGAGTGGATCGGCATTTGGATGATTCGGCATCTGCTATACTCTTGGCTGACTCCAAGGTGGACTCAGGTCGATATAGGGAAACACCCTGGGTCAGAATATTGTCTAGGTTCGGTGTGTTTGCACTACTCAGGGTCGATCATGGCTTTTCTCCGGGTCGGCAAGTATGGGGTCAGTACAATCTTGCTTCGGGTTATGGAAAGAACTACTTTGGGTCGTACGTAGGGAAGCTTCGGATCGGTAGGAAGAAGACTCCGGATCGGCTAAATGGGGGGTCAGTGCTTTGAAAGAGGAGGATCGGCATTGGGCTGCTTCGAGTCCAAACATGTTTTTCTTCGAGTCATGGTCGATCGTGCTTTGTGCCAGCCACCATTCTACTTCAAGTCAGGGATGGATTTTCTTCGAGTCACTCCCGGGGCAAGATTGGATCGGCATGTTTGGTGTTTAGGGTCGTCCATAATGATGATTCTGGATCGGCTATAGTGTTGATGGGCCCGGACCACTCAGGAAGCCCATCAACTCGGATTTTGCCTATAAATACAGCATGTGGGGGTTCTAAAAAGGGGATCCTCATTCTGTTTTCCTCCTACTTCCCCATTAAGGCTACTCTGCCATTATTGTTTTAAAAACTCTGGATTGTAACTGTAATTGATTCTCATATCAATAAAAAGGAAATTTCTAGAGTGGACGTAGGCCGGAGTCAGACGAACCACTATAAATCATGTGTTATTACTACTTTCTTTTTAATTTTCACCGTTATTCACATTCATACTCTCTAGATACATTCTATCTGTGACTTGTGACTGTAATTTGGTGCTTTCATCTGGATTTGGGTGTTAGTGACCAATTTTGTGGCTAACACTTTGGTGCTTTCACTGAGAAGAGAGCTAGCACTCAGGGATTCCGAAGCTTGGATTTTGGATTTAAAGGCTAAGGAACTCAGATTATGGGAAGCAATGGTTAGGCCATCGACAAGGAGACAAGTGACAGAAAGGAGCAATCAAGAAGGAAGTCAAGAGGCTTCCTCTAGAGCTAATCAAGCCTCGATCTATATCACTAGGGATGAGATGAAGATTATGATGGATTCTATGCAGGAGAAGTTGATGAAAAGGCAAGAAGAAATAATGCAGACACTTCTTAGACAATTTGGACAGGTAGGAATAGCAGGAGCTGCTGGAGCTCAGATCCATGGAGTTGGATCAGAAGGACTCAACAAATAAGCAGATGGAGTGGTTCAACAGGGGGCAGCCCCCAATCAGCAAACAACTATCAATATGGATGGACCTAGACTCGGGGGCACACCACCAGGTAATGCTGGACCAATCCATGGAGGGATGCCAGATGACGCTGCGCAGCCCAGCGCCAACAGGAATACAGGAGTGCGTGACAAGGAGTATGTACTGGAATTCCCTCGAGGACTTGGAGGATAGTTAGGAAATGGAGATGGGGGCAACCCTTGGTAGATAACACTGGATTAGCTGACATTATCATGCGAACTATTCGCAAAGGTCTGACAAATAGGGATTTGGAGGGAGTAAACAAAAGTCCGTTTACCCATAACATCAGGATGGCTAGGAATCCACCCGATTTCAAGCTCCCCACTCTGGAAGTATACAAAGGTAAGACGGATCCCACTAACCACTTAATGAGGTACACAAGGCATATGGAAGTACTGGGGGCATCAGAGGACGTTATGGCCCGGTGTTTCCCCTGTACTTGACCAATATAGCTACTATGTGGTTCAGACAGCTGGAGGATGGATCTATTAGAACATGGACAGAACTGGTGGATAGGTTCTTGAAATAGTTTCAAGTTCACGTAAAAAGGCCGTAGAATGTGATGACACTGATGTCGGTTAAGCGTAGGGCGGATGAATCACTCAGGACTTTCTTAACTCGATTTAATGCAGCAGTTGCTTTGGTGGATCGTCTGGATCCATCAATGGTTTTAATGGCAGCGGTATCAGGAGTTAGGGATAATTCGGATTTCAAAGTGTCGTTGATACGGGAAATTCTTTCACGAAGCTGAGAGGTTTCTTCGACAAGAGGATGCATGTTTTGATATGAGGTCAATAGAAGTAAACATGGTTAAGGATGGAGAACCGCCTGGTGAAAACTCGGATAAAGATAAGGATAAAGGGAAGGGGAAGCGCTGGGGAGAACCAAAATTCTCCACTTACACAGGACTGAATCATACATTGGGACGGATATATTTGGATACTCGGGATCACCTTCCTTATCGAAGGTCGGCAAGGAGGGAACCCTCGGAATGTGAAAGAGCATCGGGTTGGCACTGTCTTTTTCGTGACCTGGACGGGCATGATACTAACAGCTGCCGGCATCTAAAAGATATAATCGAGGAGCATGTAAGGAATGGTCAGTTGCGGCAATATGTTGAAACTCAGAATGCGGCGGTGGAATAGGAGAAGCCAACGTCTACCTCAAACAACGACAGTGCGAGGCCCAGGAATGATGGTCGGTTGGTCATCAACTGATCAAGGTGGTATGGAATAAGTAGCAAACTCTGGGCAGACGGCTAAGTCGCTTACTCATGTACGGGGACAGAGACAACCTCTAGGCATGCTCTGAGATGATGATAAACCATGAAGCTCTGGTTTGTGAAATCTGTTTTTTCTTTTTGGCTTGGACAATTGCTTTTTCTGGTTTGGTTTGAACTCCCGGTTTTGCTTGTTTTCTGTTTTGGATTCTGGTTTGGACGTTTGCCTTTTGGTTTGAGTTATTGATATGGATTTTTGGTTTCTCGTTCAATTTGAATTTTGGATTGGATTTTGATTGGATTTTCCTCTGGCTTTTGGCTAAAAGGTCGTCGGGTATGGATTATGCTTGGCAAGGGTCCGGAGAGACCAGGATTCGGCCTAGGACTTAGGCCCCATATTATCTATCGATTACAATTTCAGGTCGTCGAGTATGGACTATGCTCGGCAAGGGTTCGGAGTGACCAAGATTCGGCTTAGGACTTAAGCCACGGCATTACTTAGTGTTCAGGGACACTGAACCAGGAACACAATGGCATTACTTAACACAGGTCGTCGAGTGTGGATTGCACTTGGCAAGAACCCGTAGAGGTTACTGATTCAGATTTTGGCTTTGAATGGCTAAGGATTGGCTGTGATTCGGAGCGGTCCTAGATTTGGATATCGACTCGGAGAGGTCATGGATTTGGTTATTGGTTATTGGATATGGATGGATAATAACTCGGTTATCGGATTCGGATTTCGGGTTAGCATTTGGACCCGACAGGGTCCTCAATTTATATTAGCAGACCCGGAGAGGTCCCAGACTTGGATAAAATAATCCGAAGAGATCATGGATTCAGTTAATGGATTTGGGATGGATTCAGAATGCGATGACGACTTGGAATGGTCGCAGAGTAGACTATCGGATTTGGATGGAATTGCTTGACAATGAATGGAACATGGATTTCGGATATCGGATTTGAGGCTATTCAAAACACACCTTCCAATAGCAAGGCATGTTTTGGGGGGCAAATGTTAACCCGCCTTTTGGCAAGGCCGTAGACAACCAAAATTAACTAAAATCGACTACTCGTTTGTCGAGACTGGAATATGATGGGTTTGAGCCGGCTTGATGGATAGACGATCAGTCATGGATGGTTCGGTGTGGGTCGCTCGATCAAGGTGGCTCGGTCGTACATGGCTCGGTCAAGGAGAGGAGATCATGCATGGTTCGGTCTTGATGGTGTGGATCGGTCATGATGGTCTGGATCGGCAGGATGGTGTGGATCGGCAATTGAGTGGGTCGGCATTGGAGTGAATCGGCATTTGGATGGTTTGGCATCTGCTTTAGTCTTGGCTGACTCCAAGGTGGACTCGGGTCGGTATAGGGAAATACCCTAGGTCGGCATATTGTCTTGGTTCGGTGTGTTTGCACTACTCAAGGTCGGTCATGGCTTTTCTCCGGGTCGGCAAGTATGGGGTCGGTACAATCTTGCTTCGGGTTATGGAACGAACTACTTCGGGTCGCACGTAGGGAAGCTTCGGATCAGTAGGCAGAAGACTCCGGATCGGCTAAAGTGGGGTCGGTTCTTTGAAAGAGAAGGATCAGAATTGAGCTGCTCCGAGTCCAAACGTGTTTTGCTTCGAGTCATGGTCGATCGTGCTTCGGGCCAACCACCATTCTACTTCAAGTCAGGGATGGATTTTCTTCGAGTCACTCCCGGGGCAAGATTGGATCGGCATGCTCGGAGTTTAGGGTCGGCCATAATGATGATTCTGGATCGGCTATGGTGTTGATGGGCCCGGACCACTCAAGAAACCCATCAACTCGGATTTTGCCTATAAATACAGCATGTGGGGGTTCAGAAAAGGGGATCTTCATTCTGTTTTCCTCCTACTTCCCCATTAAGGCTACTCTACCATTATTGCTTTAAAAACTCTAGATTGTAACTGTAATTAATTCTCATATCAATAAATAGGAAATTTCTAGAGGGGACGTAGGCCGGAGTCAGCTGAACCACTATAAATCCTGTGTTATTACTGCTTTCTTTTTAATTTTCACCATTATTCACATTCATACTATCTACGTACACTCTATCTGTGACTTATGACTGTGATTTTGTGCTTTCATCTAGATTTGGTTGTTAGTGACCAATTTTGGCACTAACAAATATTATGGATATTAGTTATAAAATAAGCTATAATATTGGTATTTGTGATGCAGTGGAAAATACAGAAGTATCTAAATCTATTTTCAAAATTATGGACTAAGTTACAGTTTTGAGAAATAATTTTTTGATTATATTATCGTGAATCGTATGGTGCTAGTAAATTATATCTTAGACAATTAAGGGCGAAGCACCCACTCAGTAAGAGCATTATAAGAGCTGATGAACTCTATAGATCAATACATATAGATCTACACAATCGAAAGTCTATTAATTCTAAAATGATTCCATGTGTTTCGTTATATTCATTGATGAGTTATCATAAACCTGAACATGTGTATTTGATACACATGTAGTATGTCTATGATAAGCTCATAGAATATAAGACAGAAGTAAATAAAATAATGTGTAAAAGAAAATAAAATGATCTGATTAGATCGAATAGGAAAGTAGATTAGAAAGAGTTTCGAACGTAACTAATAATAAATAAAGATTCAATCTCAAAAGTCACTCCTCCTTATAATACATCATGATGTATCGATAAGGAGTAATCGAACTTTTTTGAACAACATATGATTAATTGTGAGCGAAGTTAAGTTAACTTCTTTCTATAAGGTCGTGTACTTAAGAATAGTACACAAGGTTAAAATTAATTTCATCTAAATAATAGTTTACAAAATCGTACAAGATAACAGTTTATAAGAAATCCCAACATATCCTAGACCAAGGAGTTAGCAGGTTGTGCGAGTCGAAAGACTATACATAATAATTGTTCATGAGGATCTTGTATGAGTTGCACCAAAAGGAGTTTGGGAAAAATTTTCACCCGATGGCCAATTTATGTTTTGAACAAAAGTATTGTCAACTAAAACCAAATTAGTTTAATATATAAGGCAACTCATAAAGTGCTTATGAAATACCTATTCTGTTGCACTGAGAAGCAATTATTGATTCAATAAATACCAATTTCATAATGAAGGAATTTCTTTTAGAAATTATTGGTAGTAAAATGGATTTCAATTCGATCCAAAGATGAAACTGATCACATGGGATTAAATGAAATTAACCAAACCTAAACGAACACAATGCAATAGAATGTCTAATAAGCATTCTTGCACATTGAAGAGAAATTATAAGTTTCTTATCAATGCCGAGAATAGATAATCCTCAGCAGCTAACTAAACCATTAAGAGTATTGACTCTGCCATATGATATGATGCATAAATCTGAAATAACTCCAAATACATTATCAAAATATGATTTTGGTGGTTGCCCGAAGGGATATGATTGATTGGCCGTGAATGTGAATTTAAGAGAAAGAATAATGCAGTTGGATATTACGAGACGCATTAATATAATAACATCTTATATTTCACTTGTTGAAATTAACATAACAGATTCGCCATTCGATGTGCTCAAGTTAATTCAGATTTACTCACAAAATTATCGCTTGTTATGACTTTGTGTTATGGTACATATGTGTTGAAATGGAAAATTATATATAATGATTTAGAATAGATTGTTTGCATATAACAACCAAAGTGCCTCGATATCAGTGAGAGAGGTATTGAGTTTGCCGATCTTTCGGATATGATCTAACAAATGATAAGAAAGCATCATTCTATATGCATCAAAATTGAATAAGTATTTTGATAATAATATCGAATAGTCGATTTTCAATTAATATGCAGAGGAAACGTGCATCCATGGGAAAGAACATTAAAAGGTACATGGATATTTCTAAAAATATAAGTGGACAACATATTGTTGATTGTTAACGATGTACTTATGTTAAAATCAGTTCTAATTTGGTTGTTTAATACTGATATTGGATTTGCAAATTATATCTTTTACAATAAGTATAAAAGGTGTTCAGAATGTCCCAAATGATATGCAAAACACCATATATCAATATCGTCTACAATATCATAATTTTCTTATGTACTTAAATGCATGAAGCAAATATCAAATCCAAATAAGGATCACTAAATGGTAGTTTAGAGTATTCTCGAGTTATACAAAATACTAGAGAAATTTTTATAGAAACAACGAACTCTTTATGAAGGAGTGTTTGGACTCGAACTTCATAAGTGTTATTAAGTATAATATGTTAGTATTAAATTCATGTTCAAACTTTAATTAGGAAGCTTTAAGTTGGAAATGTTCCTAACAAAAATTGTGGCTAATTCTACGAAAAAGGCTAAGTACATCACCTTTAATAGCGCTAAAATAAAGCAATGTATTCAAATATAAGTGCATAAATTTATAACTGAGCTAGGGGTGATTCCAAGTATTAAGAATACTACATCATTGTTGTATGATAACAATGTAATAGTAAGAGCACATTAGAAGTTGAGAAACATACTCTAGTTCCACATGATAAAGGTAGTTTATCACCATCAAAAAGAGTTGATTGGTAGAGTAGTAATTAAACAACATGGCAGATCCATTCACGAAGGGTCTAACTTGATTGATTCTCATTAGATTGATCAAAGGGATGAGATTGAGATTTCATAATTGACACCCAGTGCAAGTGGGTGATTAATAGAGTTAGGGGTATGCCCTAGGAGAAAATATGTAATTGTTACATATATCTAACTTGAAAACCAATCTTGTTCGAAATAAAAGGTGTTTACTTTCTATTATATACTTGATATATTATGTTACATTAATTAACTAATTAATTTAATTAAAAGTATATTTGATAGAAAATCCATAAATGGTATGTTTCATGATAGTAGTTACAATGTATTGTAACCATGAGTGATTTATCACAATAAAATAAACATACTATTTTAAATATTCCTAGTCAAGATGTATTGAGACTGGATATCTATACATCCGTTGAGCCTAGAGTATGTAACGCTCTCCAAATACTGGACAGTGTATTATGCATGACCGCTAGGGCACCAAGGGGTTCAATACTAATAGTTATTGGATAACTATGGAATGACTCACATGATAGTTTTATGTTAGTTAATATAACTAAGGTCAAATAGAAAATATCGATCTAACAAAATTACACAAACTCTTGACTTGAGAATATTATTGATCTTCAATGTGGAAGCTCCGTTTTAATTATAGTTAAATCGTGTCAGGACGTCCATCGAACGACTATAGTTGGATCGAGTGGAAGCATTGAAAGCGAAACACTATTGAAGAGAGGATTCATGTAACATCTAGGAATTTTATCATTTTAATTTTGAAAATTTAATTAATTTTAAATATTTAAATAATTGGTGTTTAAAATCTAAGTAACTTATATTCAAATATAGGTATTATTTAAATATTTGAATTGTGAATTAAATATTAATTGAATGGTATCAATAGCTTTATTTAACTCCTTTTAATTAAATAATAATAGTGAACTCATTTTGTAAATTTATTTATAATAATAAATAGTTTGAATAAATAACAAGAAAATCAATTGTTAATAAAACAACTTGATTTTTAGTGACGTATTTTAATTTACTTGATTTTTTCCATAATTTTTAATTTGAAAAACAATTAAATTATCGTTTGACATATTTTTCAACGAACGATGGTATTTTTGAAATTTTAGAAAATAAGATAACCCGGTGTATTTTGTTATTTTTTTGACATCGTGTCGCATTTTTGTGCACGATCGTATCTTTACTTTGTCATTTGCGGTTAGTACGCGAATGTAATTCTGTGCAGCGAGATGTCGGAAATTGTAAAATAACATATCCTTAACACTTAACCTACTTCTCATTTCCATTTTCCCTCTTCTATTTTGTTTTCCTCTTCCAATAAAAAGAAAAGTTAGCCACCATCTTCAAAAATTAAAATCAAATCTTCCACTTAATGAAAATTATAAAACAAGTTTCTTTCAGTTTATAGTAACTCGATCTGCAAAACTATATGCTTGTTGTAGCATGCGAAGTTGATTTGAGGAGCTCGACAGTTTATCACCGATCTAGGGTTTTGGTTAATTGTCGGTTGAGGTAGAGTTTGGCAAAATGGAGGGTGAATTCATGTTTCTCTGGTCGTGGAGCATCGTTGGTGATGAGAGGTGGGGTGCGGCTATCTATAGGTGAATGTGAAATTCATGTCTTGTAGCTAAGCTTCGGTCGGAAATTGATTCGATGAGCCTGAGATGGAATCAAGGTAATGGTTGAGCTCGCAATGGCATGGGAAGTTGTTTGGTGGTAGTCAGAGCACCTCTGGTTGGCTTTGGAAAAATGTGACATGTGCTACAGGCACAAGGAGAAGCTTGGGTCGCGATTTGCTGGGGTTGCTCTAGCTTTGAGTTGATGGGTTAGGGTGGCCGAGGATGCAAAGAGAAACTTGTTGGCGAAGTCAGTTCATGATTTAATGGAGCGTAGCTCCGTGTTAGTGCATGAGATGCATGGAAAATTGGGCGTGCATGTTTTGAGCTACAAGCATATCTTTGAGGAAGAAAGGTTTTGGTGTTTGGAGGGGAGGGTAATTAACTTGATTTAATAATTAAGTTGATTAGTTATATTTTTAGTCCAAAAATTTATAAAACTGATATTTTTGCTCATACGAGGTCAGATTTGGACTTGGTCGGTTGCGTTGTGCTCGTGAAATTTTTGTCCTCACACTGGAAATGGATTCATCGAATTTGGGGCTAGCTGAATCTTGAGCTAAATGATCAAACCGGAATGCGAAACTGTCAACTGGAATTTCGGCGAGATTACTCACCTCTAAATAAACTATATGATATCTTGTCGCTATAGATTATCGTTGAATGCTTGGATGGTGGTTGATAGTTTTAATGAAGATTAATGATAAAATTAGAGTGATCTAATTTAATTATTTTTAACATAGTTAAATTAGTTATACTTTGTTTATGATATCTATTTAGTAGAATAAAACACCGTTCTGCTATAATTAAATCGAATAGATATTTTGGACATCTATCGAGTAGAATAAATCACCGTTCCGTGTTTGTAAAGTAAAAAGACTATTTCTGAAGTTATTTAATATATGGATTAACTAATAAATGTCTTAATAGCTATTGATTACTAATTTTTGATAATAATATGTTTGTTATTATTGTATGAGTGTTTGTTTGGATATGAATTCCGCTTGAAAAGCGGATTGCATAAATAACCATTGTTTTGCAGGGGACTTTTATAGAGAGACCCTATGGGGTTTCTCGTCATTATTAATTTACTGTTATATGGTTCTTCCTTATATTTTTATGTTGCTTATATTGATGTTTGGCTGAAATATCTATGACATACTATTTGACTGTGTAAGTATCGTTATAGCGATTATTGCTATACTGTCACTTATGAAATATCGTCCCCTTAAACCTTTGTGAATGTTAAACTTGTGCTTGTATTTTTACAAAATAAATGTTTGGTCGTGTTTTTGCACTTTGAAAGTTGTTTAAACCATATTTTCAAGTATTTTTGAGAATTTTGAAATAAAGGATAAGTGTTGTATAAACTTAATAAAAGGAGTTGTAATTTGATTTTTTTATCTTTTAGGATAATTAATTTTGTTTCAAATTTATAAATGATTATAAATTTGATTAATTACCATTCAAGATTATTAATGTTATTTTAAATTTATGAATAGATTATAAATTTGATTTATTATCTTTCGTGATAATTAATGTTTTTTTTTAAATCCGTAAAAAGATTATAAATTTGATTAATTATCTTTCGGGATAATTAATGTTTTTTAAAATTTATGAAAAGACTATAAATTTGATTTATTATCTTTCAGGTAATGTCGTTTTATGTTTATAAATGGATTATAAATTTGATTAATTATCTTTTGAGATAATTAACTTTGTTTTAAATTTATGAAAAGACTTAAATTTGATTTATTATCTTTCGAGATAATTAATGTTGTTTTAAATTTATAAAAAGGTTATTTACTTAAATATTCTGTAAATTCTTTTCAAATGGGTTCATAAAGATTCTATAAGTATTTGGAAGGAATTTGGGATTTTAAATATATTTTAAATTATTATTTTATCTTAAAGTAAAAGGTTATTTTGAGATATTAATAATAAATTATTTTAATCAATCATTTTAATAATGATGTTTAAACTTAATCAATATCTTTAATAAAGCTGCTTAAGGTTAATATTTGTGATGTGAAATACCAAGCACAAGTACGATTTTAGAAGTTCAAAAGTTTGATTTTACTATGATAAAGCTAAGAAATTTGATTTCCATAAACGATATTGCTTATATAGAAAGGATTTAGTCGTATTCTTAGCGCTAAACGTTGAGGTGTGGAAACTCGTTTCTATCTCGAAGATTAAAAATATCATCAAGGCAATGCTTAAGGGTAACACTATCTTAACTTGCCTAACTTCATTTTCAATCAAGAGATGGTGCAACTTTGAAATCGACGAGTAGTGGCAAGGATTTAATTTTCATATACGACCATTTTGATTATTCCAAATAGTTAATTTATTGACTGTAGATTTCTCTATCTTCTTTGTGTATCGTCGATCTAAGATGGTTTTTTGCTCATTTGAGTGTTGAAATCCTTTATCGGAGATAACTAAAACAAAAGCACGAGTGGACGTCAAGCCATGTAGGGTTGCTCCTATTAGGGTATATTTACATCTACTCTAGATTGGATTCATTCGTACACGTGCGGAGATGTGAAATACTTGAATACTTGGTAAGGTTGGTGGATCCGGCTTATACATTTTTCGAGAGCCATCGTGGTTCGTAAGTATATTTTCTAGAGGTATACTTTCGGTAACTGGGTGCACCCTCCTAGTCATTGTTGAAAAATTCCTATTCCTTATTTGACTCAAATCTCATCAAGAAGTGTCTGGTGCTCTTCTCGAAGTTTAATTATTTATGTCCATTCTTTAAGTTTGGATTTTGATCCTGTTTATACCCATTCTTTCAAGTTTGGGTTTTATTCTAAATTATTTCCATTCTTTCATGTACGGATGTTGTTCCTATGAGGTAAAAACCCATTCCATGTTTAGCGGTGTGGTCTCACAAAATTGTTATATGTTCACCATATTTATTGAGTTTTCTCACGCTGGTTTTCCAGACTGATCTGGGTGTTATTTTATTATGTTGCTCGGGTAAGACCGAGTATTTTTCCAAGTTGTCATTGGTGTGACATGGAGCTCATGGAGTAGAGCTTGATGTTCACCTGCTGTAGTATTTTTATTTTCCATTGTATTATATATATATATACACTTATCAGCAATTATAAAGTCAGAAATTTACAATTGTCCAGCTGATGAGGTTTGTTTTTAACTCTGATATACCTTGTATCTTAGATGACAGTTTATATTGTCTTTATTATATTATATGTTGTCGTTTCCGCTGTGAGATTCTGTTTTCCCCTGTTGTTCGTTTTATTTTACCTTAACAATCTGCCTTTACTATGATTGGATGTTCGACATTGGAATACCATGCATGTATTTGATACTAACTTTCGATGATCGAAAAGGCGGGTCGTTACAATTGGTATTAGAGTTGAAGGTTAAGCGAGAACATTGGCTTCGGTGGGGTAAACTCATTAGAGATAGGGAAAGTGACACCTTAGAATAAGTTAAGAGTATTATATATACAAGAGAGTATTTGATATTGCTATAAAAACGTATTATGTTAATTGGTCCATTGGGTGGTTTATAAATTCTGGTCGAGACGTGAGACGCCATGGCGTCGATTGGGATTTCTAAACACTCGAATAAGGTAAACATACACGATATTGATTTTTTTGAAAATTGGGTAAATAAAACATTTTACCTAGGATTATATATTTTATATACATAAAGAAATAATTTTCAAAATTTATATAGTTATTTATGTCATGTTTGTTTGTTTGAAAATGATAATATTTCTTTATCATTTTTATTTGATTTGTCGTGCTCGGATAGTTTAAGAGCATTGACTATTGTTTGTTGATTGTTGGTTTATGTTCGATTAGTTTATCGACATTTATTTATTTGATAAATGTAAGCACATTAAAACGAACCCCTTGTGAATTAAGTTTCATAATTTGACTATAAGTGTTCGGTGAAAATATTAAGTTAAAAGTCATCTTTTAATAATTTTTTTTAATTTAATCTAAATGGAATGATAAGACATTTAGAGGATAAATATGGTGAAAATTTTATTTCAATAAAAGGAAAGTTATTATAATATGAGATGATTTTTTATAAAGGAAATTTTATATAAATTTAGTTTATAAAATATGATTTATAAAGAGTTTTTGAGAATTTAAATCCTGGTATTGCTTGAAATTATTTCAAAAAAAAAAGATTTTTGATAATAGTAATAGTGGTATTACTTGGAAGTATTCATAAGTATAATATTTCAAAGAGAATTTTTAATAAAGATACATTTTCTTTGGATAGTTCGGGGAAAACATCTCGACTAGTTCTGTGGTAACCTGAATAATCTTCTAAGTAATGATCGAATGTTGCTTAGGGGAACATTGTAGTGCATTTAGTAAATTATTCTCTTTATCATTACGCAATCAAAATGAGTTCAAATCCGATCAAACCCAAAGCGAATGTTAGTGAATAAATTGTTTAATTTATTTCATATATAGAAATATATGTAGTATGATTACAAAATGGGTTTTCAAATAAAAACCGAGTATTTAGTCATTAAGTATCCTTAAAGTAAATTGATTTTAAATGAAAGGCAAATTGATAAAAAGAATGTTTTGACAAATGAAATTTTAAACTCTTGGATAGAAAAGAGATAAGTTGACTCAAGTTTTTTTTATGGTTTAAATTGGATAGGAAGGTTTTAATAAGAATTGTTTTTATTAAAACCGTAGTTTTATTTAAACATCCTAGTCTCATAAACTATTTGATGTTATCGGCCCGACTAATAAACATCTTTACTTTAGGAATGTCTAAGGAAAGTAGACTCTAAGATTGAGTTTGGATACCAGCGTCCTACTCTTCTTAGCTACTTACCGGGCCGGATAGGTAAAAAGGTCGAAATAATTGACTTAGTTTTAAGACCCGTATTTTGTTTGGGCCTCCATTTGAATTTTGAAAAAAATAAAATAAATAAATATAAATAAATGAAATAAATTTTACATTTTGTATATACTCTTATAATGTAGAAGGGTATTATACAAGTAAGTAAAAGTTGGAGTAAGTTTTTATTTACTTATTTAATGTTTTATAAAGATGTGTCTACATAAAATGTTTATAAAGTTAAGCGAAAATTTATGAAATAATTCATAAATAATTTTAGTATTGAATGAAATACTATAAATAAAAATGAAAGTGATTTAGAAAAAGATTGATGTAATTAAGAAACCACTACGCCATAGATGACCTTCTGCAACATTTTGGCAAGGTGTTGCGAGCTAAAATGTTGCGATAGATATAAAATTTTGGTCCTACTGCAACGTTGTATTTTTGGTGTTACCTTAGCCATAAAAATGTGTTGCTCTAGCTAAACAAGTGTAACACGATGCAACATTTTTATATAGTGTTGCTATAGATTTATTCAAATTAAAAAATTAATAAAATTAGCAATCCACGTGAATACGATCCAACGATCCACATTTAATCTGATTGTTAAAACGGATCACCACTGCAATTTGTCCCAAATTTTCGTTTTCCCGCCGATCCCCCTTTCAGTTTTCTGGGTAAATTATCGACTTCTCCACTTTTCTCTCCGATGAAACGCAAAATCAAATTAAAAATGCAGACTCAAAACGCAAAATCAGAAACCCAATAATTAGATTGATTCCTCAATCGAACCAAATCAGCAAATCGAAGTCCCAAATTGAAACTCGTATTTAAGTTGTCAGAGTTAGGGTTGTGATTGGATGACGTATTTGGGTTTAGGCGAAGCTACGCGACAGTAGTTCTTGTGATTTTTGTTAATCCGTTTGTTGATCCTTCGAATGTTCTTCGAGATTTAGCTGTCATTCTCGCAACAATTAATCCGTCCACAGCTCCTATATCAGGTACATCCCAGGCTGATCTCTTCATACTTTCCCCTATGATTGCGGTTGCTTCACTTGGTACTGAAGGCCTTTGGTGTGATGTTCGAAAAATTATGATTTATTTATTGAAAACTTATCTGCTAATGGTAATAGATTGCAAGATGATGACATTATTAAGGATAAGCATGGGAATGGTACTGGTAATTTCAATAAGGTAGTACGCCCCCCATATGTTTGTGCAAATGCTCCTTTGGAACTTGTTAATGTTTCAGAATCTGGCTGGGTATCTACTGCTTCTGGATGCCCTGTGCCTCCATCGCAAGTTCATAACTCGGACTGAGTGCAGAGTGATCTCATCCAAGCATTAAGGTTGGTTGGTTCATCACTGAATCTGGATGTAGTTGTATTGGTTGAAGGTTGGTTGGTTCACCATTGCTTGCTGTGTTGAGTACTACTTTGTGCACTTGGCTTCTCCTTTGTGCATTTTTGCCTGAACTGTTGCTTGCTGTCTTCCATACTGTCTTGTATCCATGTGTTGCATTCATGTTTGGCTTATGCACTTGTGAACTGCTTTTGAATTATATGTGACAGTTGAAGACTGGACAGCTAGATACAAGCTTGAAGACAGAGTCAAATCAAATGTGCATGAGTGCATGAGCTTGAAGACAGGTTTCAAAGAAGGCTCGATCTTCCGAAATCGGATGAATCGGGCGATCCCCGCCGGGACTGCGGTGCCTCGGACCCCCACCGGCGTTGTGCCCGGACCCGCTACTCGGCTCGCCTTTGGCTCGACACTCGGCTCGTCATATATTTGTCAGTGTCAGTGTCGGTGTCTGTATAAATTGAAACTGCATATGTAATGAGTGAACTGAGTGATGTAGTGAGGAATATCTGTATATGTGAATATCAGTGTTATATATCATTGAATTGTAAAATAGTGGAGTCAGGAATTTGTACTATTTCAAATGTTGAAATAAAATATTTATTTAAATAAATTACTGTTTGAATATCAAATTCTGTGCAATAGCATTTTATTAAATAAATATTTATTTCTATTAAAAAATCAAATATGCTCTACATTGTGGGCCCCACAAATTCAGAAAGTTAATATCTATAGCAACATTTTGGAATGTTGCTACAAACACCTATGGATGTTGCTATAGACCCAAATAGGGTTCTATTGCAACAATATTACTTATGTTGCCTTAGATAGTCAAAATGTTTCCTTTGAGGTCTAAGGCAATGGCAAAAATTGCATCACCCGAAAAGTGTTGCCATAGACCTATGGCAACATTTTTTGGGCCTGACCCAACATTTTTTTGTGTTGTAGAAGGCCATTTATGGCATAGTGAACCAATCAGATTAAGCTCGTAAGTTATACGTAGATCATTTTATTTGCACGATTTTGATCTAGGATTCGAGTACATAACTTTGGGGTAATTCACAACAATCCGAAAAAGGATTTCTCACTTGATTCTTATTAGCGAACACTTGATTCGGATTCTCCATATGATACTGAGATTTTCCATCATAGTATATGTCTATGTAAGGAGAATAGAAGTTTTTAATCACGGAACCTGATTGGAGTCCACACTAGGGAGGTCGAGTGAGCAATACTAGTTTAGAAGTAAAATGTATGTATATGAGCAAGTGGTCGGATCAGATATTGCGTACATATGATCAATGTACATTATACGGGCTTAAATATATTTATATAATTTGTTGTGTGGCTTAGGAAAGTTAGGGGAGTGACTTTTAGTTTTGTTTGAGGGAGCTTAGATAATCGTTTAAGCAACAACCAAAGGCCGATGAGCGTAATGGTACGCTTAGAAAATTATCTATATTCTTGGACGATCGAGAAAGTTGTGAACCTAAAAATAAAAAGAGTGATTTTGGAAGAATTTTTGAAAGAAATAATATTGTTATTATTTTGAAAACTTTGGTGAAGTATTATTATTTCAGTAAAAAAGAGTTTATGTGAAGTGGTTTTTCAAATGTTTTTGTTATGACTAATGTTGGGCGATTGGGAGTTTCCCGATTTGGAAGACTCGCCGAGTATATTTATTTACTCCAGTAGTTGTTTTAGGAGGAACCGAAATACCACTTGATGCTAGGTGTTGTTTTGATTCTAGAGTTATACCATTCTTTGGTAGGAGAAGCCTCCTCCTTGCCATAATTGATTTTGATTTTGATATATTTCTCTTTGGAGGAATCTGAAAATATATTTTGAAAAAAAAATCTTCAGGCATTTAGTTTTAAATTTATCCTTTGAAAAATTGGATGCTTGGTATTTTATTTCAGAGTATTCTTTATACTTTTGTTGCATATGGTTGTTATATTGCATTTGGATGCATGTGGCTTTATATCACACTAGAGTTACCTCATTATTATAAGTTGCATCATATTGACTTATTGCATATGATTTTTATATTGATTATGTTGCTAGTGTATTGTTCTTTTGTTAACATGATTCTTTTTTGAATTATGTTAGTAGAAGATAGATACAGGGAAGCAAGAGATTACTACTTGATTTCTTGGCGTCTGCATTCACATCGAGATACTAAGTTGCTTGCAAAAATAAAAATCAAATTGAAAAGTGGTACGTAGTAGATTTAGAAATTGATGATTGATTGATGATTTTATGCCCTAGATATGGAAGGCCGCTTGGCTTTTATTTTCTTTCTTGACTTGGCCAGTTGTGGCGAGTTGTAGTTTTTACAGATCATCCGCACAAAGGAGGTGCTGCCGAAACTCTTCATAGCGTAAATGACTTTAAAAGTTTAATAACTCATTTTAATTGATAGTTTTTAAATCTTAAGGGTTTGAGACATTTTCTTCCTTTGGGAATTTCGGGGATGAAATTTTTTAAGTCAGGAGAATGTAACATCCTGGAATTTTATTGTTTTGATTTTAAATATTTAATTAGTTTTAAATATTTAAATAATTGGTGTTTAAAAATCAAAGTAAGTTATATCCAAATATAAGGATTATTTAAATATCTGGGTTATGAATTAAATATCAATTGAATGGAATTAATAACTTTATTTAACTCTTTTTAATTAATAATTAATAATGGTGAACTCATTTTGTAAATTTATTTACAATAATAAATAGTTCGAATAAATAGCAAGAAAATCAATTGTTAATAAAACGGCTTGATTTTAATGATGTATTTTTATTTTAATTTACTTAATTTTTTTCCATAATTTTTAGTTTGGAAAATAATTAAATTATCGTTTGATGAATTTTTTGGGAAACGAAGGTATTAAGGTATTTTTGAAATTTCATAAAATAAGATAACAGTGTATTTTATTACTGTTTTGAGATCACGTCGTAATTTTGTGTGCAATTGTATTTTTGTTTTGTCATTCACGGTTCGTACGCCAACGGAATTCTCTACAGCGAAATGCCGGAAACTGTAAAATAACATATCTTTAACACTTAACCTATTTATCATTTTCATTTTCTCTCTTCTATTTTGTTTTCCCTCTTCCAGTAAAAAGAAAAGTAAGTCACCTTCTTCAAAAATTAAAATCAATTTTTCCACTCAACAAAAAATTATAAAACAAGTTTCTTTGAGTTTGCAGTAACTCGATCTACAAATCTATATGCTCATTGCAGCATGCGATATTGATTTGAAGCATATAGATTTGAGGTGCTAGACAGTTTATCACCGGGCTAGGGTTTTGGTTGATCGTTGGTTGAGGCGGAGTTCAACAAAATGGAGGGTTAATTCATGTTTCTCTAGTTGAGGAGCATCGTTGGTGACGAGATGGTGGGGTGCGGGTGTCTATAAGTGAATGCGACAAATTCGTGTCCTGTAGCTAAGCTTTAGTTGGAAATTGATTTGCGGAGCCTGAGATGGAATCTAGGTGATGGTTGAGCTCGTAGTGGCATGGTAAGTTGTTTGTATAGTTAGAGAGCCTCTAGTTGGCTATGGAAAAATGCGATATATGTTACCGCACAAAAAGGAGCTTGGGTCACGATTTTCTGGGGTTGCTTCGAGTTGATTGGTCGAGGAGGCCGAGAACGTAAAGAGAAACTCGTCGGTGAAGTCGGTTCATGATTTAATGAAGCGTAGCTCCGTGTTGGTGCTTGAGTTGGATGGCAAATTAGGCATGCATGTTTTGAGCTACAAGCATATCTTTGAGGAAGAAAGATTTTGGTTTGTTGGGGGAGTAATTAGCTTGATTTAGTAATTAAGTCGATTAATTATATTTTAATCCCAAAAACTTATAAAATTAATATCTTGCTCATACAAGGTTAGATTCGGACGTAGTCGGTTGCGTTGTATTCATGAAAATTTTCTCTTAGCACTACAATTGGATTCGTCGAATTTAGAGCTAGTTGAATTTTAAGCTAGAGCAAACCAGAACACAAAAACATCAATCGAATTTCGATGAGATTACTAACCTCTCAATAAACTATATGATATCTATGTCGCTATAGATTACCGTTGAATGCTTGGATGACAATTGACAGTTTTAATAAAGTGCAAATTAATGATAAAATTATAGTGATTTAATTTAATTATGTAACAACCCGTATATTTGGACCATTTAAATTGACAATAATCCACACATGTCAACTTAAATAATACAAAACACGAATCGTTATGGGATTATAAATACATAAATGTAAATGAGAATCAATACAACATCACAGAACAGTCACAGAATAATGCAGCGGAAAATACATCGTCATAATAGCAGTTCATGAAGCCACTATATAATATACAACAATGTCATAACATCAAGTGACTAAAGCCAAAAATGTCCAACAGACTAGGACATCAAAATAGGAATAGAAATAGACTGATAAAGATAAATGCTAAGCCTTCAGCATCTTCAACCAACCTTGATCAGCAACTGGATAGCTTCAGACTGACCCGAGCATATACAAAAAGAAACACTCGAGTCAGGACTCAAAATCTTATACAATTAAATCAAGTGCAAGGTAATAGTTCATAACTTAAAGATGGGTGAAATAACATCTCTAAGGATCCGATAAACTATCTATATATACAATAAAATACGATAGGTAGATAATGTCTAATCAGTAAAGTACGATATTAAAATAGTGTTAAGTCATGGCCCATACCACCCTTAACACCTTTTTATTCCCAAGAGCATATACAAGACCGTAGTTTCCCCAAAACCGGAAGTCACCAGAGGGCAATCCATATGCTAAAGGTACAAAACAAAACGTAGTGGTCGCGAATAGGATAATCAGTATGACAAGGTACATGAGGCGATACCAACTAGGATACTAGTAGTTGCGTGATCCGGACTGATGTTGAGCATAGCAGCTACTATCTCAACACCGCGAAACAACACTCCCAAATCAAGGGGTGCACCCAAATCGAATCACAAAAGTAATAGATATGGTATCGAAGAAGTGTGTCCGCTAGAGGTAGCGAACCTCAATGGCCCGGCGCGGCTCCTGTTTTAGTCATGTCAGGGGTCGTCCAATATCGTTCTCTTTCTTCAGTCAACGCGATCACCAAACCATCCACTTCATTCTGGATCAACACTTCGCGTGAAATAGTTATTAAAGTGGTTTTCGGTATCGACAGAGAGTATGTCCATATCCGATCCCGGACTCTTTAATAACTACGTACTTATTACCCAATGGTCATTTAAGTTAAAGTTTAAAACAAATCAAAGTCCGAAAGTCAAGGTGCAAATTTGACTTCCAAAATTTGACATTTCACGATTCAATTGATTTCGGATATTTAAAATCATATTTCCAAATGAAATCTGTAGTTCAACATTTAATTAACAATATAGTTAAGTATTCAAGTTCAATTTAATAACTCTCTTATTAAATTTAGTTCAAAATCAATTTATCCAAATTTACCGGTCAATTAAGTTCGAATCGTTAGATCAAATTCTATTTATCTCAATTCATGTTTACATTCATCGTTACATTAAATATAATCATAAATTTGATTAAATCGATTTCATTAGATTTAAAATCATTTACCTTTAAATTGTCGCTAAATTTAATCCATAAAACTTTAGTTAGTTTCGTATTCCATTTTAAGTCAAAATTTCCTAAATCTAAATTATTATTTATAACAAGTTTAAATCTATTTAATTTAAAACTTAGTTTAAATTTGAATCTACCAATCTAATAAATTAAATTATTAAATTCTAAAAATCACTTGTTTTAAATCTTATTTCAATCAAATTCTCCAATTCATTTTTCTTCAATTAAATAGATTTATTAATCCATTTCAATTTAATCCATTAATTTATTCCAATAAATCCATTAATTTATTTTAGTTAAATCCATTAATTTATTTCAAATAAATCCATTAATTTATTTCAATTAAATCCATTAACTTATTTCACTTAAATCCATTAATTTATTTCAATTAAAGCCATTAAGTCGTTCCTTGATTTCCAAACAATTTATTAAGTTCATTCCTTAATTTCAAATAAATTTCAATTTCAAAATAATTTTGTTGACCAATCGGGTTTCTTATTTTTAATTGTCTATCCTAGGCCAAGTTATTTAAGTGGGTATTTATCATTTCAACCCGATATCATTCAATTATAAAACAAATCATAACAAAGGGAACTTGCAGTGTGATAACTGGGATGGTGTCAAAGTAAATAAACAAGCAATAGCAACCATACATAACAAATTAACAATTTATTCAAATAATCCCGAAATAACCCTATTAACTTACATTTGTTATTATGTAAATTAATACCATTATTCCTAGAATCCTACGGATTAAAGATTATCACATTTATATTTTTACTTGGTGTCCATTATCAAATTTCTACATCAATCGTACTTATCAATTTTAATGTCATTATTATTTACCCTAATTAACATCGTATTACAGTTCAACATGTTTAAACAATATACGGCGTCAACTTTTAGAAATTAACAATTCATTTCAACCAAATTTAACAATCAACAATTTACTATCCAGATTAATATTAACAACAATTATCACTTGATTATCATCGCATAATAGATTGAGTCGTGAATATAAAATATTCACCTTTCGTGGTTGGAGAAGATGGCGCGGTACGAAGATGAATAGATAAAATAGACTCTAATAGGCACGACGCAAAATGAACACGAACTGCAATCAAAATAACAATTAATCAATAATTCGTTTATTGCAGTATATATATTGATTGAATATATATATATATATTAAATCATACCCACGACGAGGCAAGATAGATTCGGCGGCGGAATGGAAATACTTATACTTCCGGATCAATAGCAGGAGCTGAAACACAATGTAACAGACTATATGTGAGCAACCCAACATTCAAAGTATAAACTGTTATATAATCTAACAGTTGTATATATATCAACTGATATATATATATAACCAAGGCACAGTTCAAGATCTCGGCCACTGCGAGGCCCAAAGGTGACGGCGGAGTGACTGGGGCGGAGCGGGGTTGGAGCAGGCTGGACTGGGAACGACGGGGTGCAGCTGGGCTGGGGTGGGTGTGGCGCGTGGCGCGGAGGGCTCGGGTGCGGGGGCTGGTGGGGCGGGTGGGTGGTGCGTGGGACAGTGGGCTGGGGACGGCATGGGGCAGTGGGGACGAGGCAGTGGGCTGGGGACGGCTGCTGGGGCGAAGGGGACTGGCGGAGGGGACTGGGGTGGGTGGCTGTACAGGGCGGAGGCCGGTAGTGGGCGGAGGAGGTGGAGCTGGGGACGGAGGGAGGCTGCGTGCAGGCGGAGGCTGGGCGAGGCAGGCGGGAGGGCGCTGGGGACGGGGCTGGTGGTCTGGGCTGGGGCGGAGGGCGAGTGGCGGTAGGGCGGGGAGCTGGTGCGGAGGGGAGGCTGGGCGAGGCGGAGCTGACTGGGGCGGAGGCGAAGGGAAAGGCTGGGCAGGGGCTGGTGTGGGGGTTGCATGCATGGGAGGGGAAGCTGTTTATCTTTCTTTTGATTTCATTTTGACGAGAGAGCAGAGAAGGGAAGAAAGAATAAATGAAGAAGGAGGAGAAGGTTACGTACCAGAGAGAATTTCAGAAGTGAGCTGTAGAGTGCAGAGGACATCAAATATAACAGAGAGAATTTAGAGTCCCCCGCGCAATGAAATGATGATATGTCACAGTGGCTCTTCGGTTTCTGAAGGGTCATTTAAATTTTGAGCGGGAAAAATAGGGTACCGGTTTGAGTGGCGTAACGGACCAGTTTGTACTCCGTTAACCAATTAATAGCTTGCAACGCCGAACTCCGATTGACACAAACAAATATACCATTTTGATCAGCGCGACGAGGCGGACACAACGGTATGAAGATATTGGTGGTTTGACATTGTTTGCGAAGTGGCGAATCTTATTAACCCATTTGCACGAGTGAACATTTTAACTAGCAATTAAAAGCGAAATTTGACGAAACGAAATATGCCGCTATGATCAGAATATTTTTCTTATGCAACATTGCGAAAAATATTAAAGTTCGGACGATAGAAAATTTACACTTAAAATTAAAACTAATATGTAAATTTGACGAGCGAAATTTACTACAATATTTTTCGACGAAATTTGGCGTACACCTATGTCTATCTAGGCGTATTCCAAATGTGAAGTTTGAACGGTAACGGAAATCGTTTGTGAATATTTGAAATTTCTGTTACGGAGAATGCAGTAAAACACCGAAGAATAAGATCGACGGAGCTAAAGATGTCCGAATTTTGAAAAACGAAAAATGACGCCTTTGTCAGAAAATGATTTAGAATTTTCTATGTAAAAATATTTGGGTTTGGAAGATAAAATTTTCACGCCTAAAAATGAACTGATGTGCAGTAAAACGTGCCTGAAGTTTACTGCGGTATTTTCCGGCGAAACTTTACCCATATCTACAATCATCTTGGCGCAATTTAGAAACAAAGTTTGGACGCCGATTGAAATCGTATGTAAGTTTCACATTTTAATTAAAATAACGGTTCTAAAATTTTTAAATTGGGTCGGAATTTCAGGGTCGTTACATTCTCCCCTACTCAAGACTTTTCGTCCTCGAAAAGGAACAAAGTAAAGAGTGGAAGAACAAATAACAAAGATACAATGGATTTAGAATAGATCATGAATATAGTAAAGAGTATAGAATGGAATTTTACCTTCAACAAACAACTCTGGATTAGAATCCCGGATACTCTCCTCGGTTTCCCAAGTGCAATCACGATCATCTGGACTCCATTGGACTTTGACTAGGCTAACCGACTTCCTTCTAAGTTGCTTTGTATCCCTATCAACAATACGAAGTGGTCTCCTCTCTATAGTCAAATCCGGCTCAATATCAACCTCATCTAACTGAGCAATAGGAATGGTCAAGGATGGATCGTGTACCACTTTCCGAAGATGTGAAACATGGAAGACGTTGTGCACGCCCTCAAATTTCTCCGGCAGTGCAACTCTGTAGGCTAGTGTACCAATTCTCTCAGTGATAGTGAATGGTCCAACAAATCTAGGAGCGAGCTTCCCTCTACGACCAAATCGAATAACATTCTTTAAGGGTGATACCTTAAGGAATACCTTATCCCCAATCAGGAATTCTAAATCTCTTCTACGCCTATCAGCATAGCTCTTCTGTCTATCCTGTGCGGTCTTCATCTTCCTTCTGATTTCATTGACCTTCTCGGATGCTTCTATAATCATATCTGGGCCAAGAATCAATCGATCACCAGGCTCAATCCAACAAGCTGGCGATTTGCATGGTCGTCCATATAAAGCTTCGAACGGTGCCATATCGATACTTGCCTGAATATAAAGGTGGTTAAATTTCAATTCAAATTTACTTATTCAAATTGAAATTTTGATTTACCTGATAACTATTATTATAAGTGAATTCAACCAAATGGAGATGGTCTTCCCAAGATCCACCGAAATCAATGATGCAGGCTCGGAGCAGATCTTCTAAAATCTGATTCACCCTTTCAGTTTGGCCATCTGTTTGAGGATGATAAGCTGTGCTCAGATTCAGTTTAGTGCCCAGGACGTCCTGAAATGCCTTCCAGAATTTACTAGTGAATGAAGGGTCTCTATCGCACACAATACTAGATGGAACTCCATGAAGTCTAACAATCTCTCTCATAAATGTCTCGGCCAAACTCAAAGCAGTACGAGTGGTCTTAACTGGAATAAAGTGAGCAGATTTTGTCAACCTATCAACAATCACCCATATACTCTCGTTACCTTTTCTGGTCCTCGGTAACCCATCAATGAAGTCCATAGAAATCTGATCCCATTTCCAACACGGAATCTCTAGGGGTTGAAGTAATCCTGCAGTCTTCTGGTGATCGGCCTTAACTTGTTGGCAAGTGGTGCATCTACTGACATATATAGAAATATCCCTCTTCATCCCACTCCACCAATATAAACGCTTCATATTTCGGTACATCTTAGTGACACCAGGATGAAATGAAAGTGATGACCGATGGTTTTCTCTAAGCACTTCTTGTCTCAATCCATCGACATTAGGAACGCAAATACGATTGTCAATCCTCAGAACTCCATTACTATCTATCTGTGCTCCCATTTTACTGTCGGCATTTCCAACTCTACCAAGAACTAACTCCTTCATGCGATAGAGCAAGGTGTCCTCATATTGTTTGTCCTTGATGCGATCCACAAGAGATGGGGAGATAACAAGCTGAAATAGCATGCCTTCTACAAGATTACAGCATGACAATGCTTTGCTACGGCTCAAAGCATCAGCTACAACATTTGCTTTCCCAGGAGTATAATTGATATCGAGATCATATGCAGCTAAGAATTCAAGCCAACGAACTTGTCTCTGGTTCAAATCCTTCTGAGAAAAGATATATCTCAAGGACTTATGATCGGTGAATAATTCAAATTTAATTCCCAAAAGATGATGCCTCCACAGTTTCAAAGCAAATACAACTGCAAGAAGCTCTAGATCATGAGTTGCATAGTTTACTTCATGGATCTTCAACTGACGGCCAGCATAAGCAATGACCTTTCCGTTTTGCATGAGAACAGCGCCTAAACCTTCTCGGCAGGCATCTGTATAGACAGTTAATTCTTCACTTCCATCGATTACCGCAAGAACTGGAGCTGAAGTTAACTTACGCTTTAATTCATTAAAAGCTGATTCGCACCTCTCACTCCAAATAAACGTGACATCCTTTCGGGTTAAAGCAGTGAGTGGGGCAGAAATCCGGGCAAAGTGCTCAATAAATCTACGATAATAGCCGGCCAAGCCCAAGAAGCTACGGATATCAGTAGGAGTTTTGGGAGTCTCCCAATCCTGTAGATAAATTTCAAATTAGAAAGGGATGAGAGGAATTGAATAAAAATAGCGAATAGGATAGAACTTACATTGATTACGGCGATCTTAGCTGGATCGACCGAAATCCCATTTTCAGAAACAATGTGGCCCAAGAATCTCACTTCGTCTCGCCAGAAGTGGCATTTAGAGAATTTGGCCTTAAGTTGATGATTTCGGAGAGTTTCCAGAACGTAAGCAAGGTGTGTCTCGTGCTCCTTCTTGTCTTTGGAGAAGACGAGAATATCATCAATGAAAACAAGAACAAACTTGTTAAGAACATCGCGGAAGACTCGATTCATCAAGTCGACGAAATAAGCAGGTGCGTTGGTCAAACCGAATGGCATAACCAACCATTCATAGAATCCGTTCTCGGTACGGAAGGCCGTCTTATGAATACTATCATCTGCTACCCTGAGTTGGTGGAACCCCGTGGCAAGATCAAGTTGGGAGAAAACTTTAGCTCCATGGAGCTGATCGAATAAGTCATTGATGCGAGGCATCGGATAGCGATTCTTGAGAGTGCGTTTGTTCAGTTCCCTATAATCAACACACATGCGGAGAGATCCATCCGATTTGGTGACAAATACAACTACAGCACCCCATTCAGAACAACTTCTCCTAATCAAACCTCTAGCAAATAGATCATCAATTTGAGTTTTAAGTTCAGCTTTTTCTTTAGGAGCCATCCTTCTGTGAGGGAGGACTACGGGAGTAGCTCCTGGAATAAGATCAATGCGAAAATCGATTTCCCGTTTAGGTGGTAGGGAGTTGACCTCCCCAAATACATCGGGAAATTTCTGAACAATAGGGGTAGTACTGAG
Organism: Allium fistulosum; assembly: GCA_030737815.1. Lineage (NCBI taxonomy): Eukaryota > Viridiplantae > Streptophyta > Magnoliopsida > Asparagales > Amaryllidaceae > Allium > Allium fistulosum. The sequence continues at coordinate 797,781,698 of CM060903.1, read as the reverse complement.
ATCATCCGGGTTAGCATCAAGAGAGAATATGAAGCTTCCGGCATATTTCTGCGGTGATTTGCATTCAATGACAAGCGATAGGCCCTTGTCATTGACTAGAGAAACAGAACGAGCCTTGCAAGAAATAACAGCATCGAATTTCCTTAACCAATCAGCACCTAACAAGATGTCAAATGCTGCGAAGCCAAGTACATAAAAATCCCAAGTGAATCGATATCTTCCATATAAGAGCACAACCTCTTTACAAATTCTACTGAGGTTGGCAAGTCCTCCAATAGGGTTGGAGACGCATAAGGAAGTAGTAGCAAGAGTAGGTTCTAAGTTGAGCTTATTGCAAAGATCAATAGATATGAAGCTATGAGAAGCACCAGTATCGAATAATACCCTAATAGGTAAATCATGTAATGAAAAAGTACTTCGTAAGGTACCTTGGTCATCCTGAGCAGGCGGTGTAGGAGTGGTGATGGCAAAAACTCCAGATGGTGTGCCACGCTTGTACAGTGGGCAGTCTTTCTTGAAATGACCTGGCTGGAGGCAGACATAGCACAAGTGTTTCCTAGTCGTAGAAGGTGGTGGAACAGCAGCTCCGGTAGATGGACAACTATTAGCATAATGGCCCTTCTTATCGCATTTGAAGCAAGTGATATTAGCAAGGTCGATTGGGCTTTTCTGAGCATATCCCAATCCTGAAGTCTTCTGCCAAGCTTTCTTTTGTTGATCAAAGTTCATCTTCCTCTTCCCGAGCTGGCTAGAGGAGGGCTGAGTAGGAGCAGCCTTGGCAGCAGGCCCCCTAGGCTTTGCCTCATATCTAAGAGCATAGTCAACAAGCTCTGTGAAGGTGCAGTGAGTATGGCCAGTAAGCAAGTCATAATACTCTGGTCTAGCTCCTAAAATGAACTTCTCGTTCTTTAGAAGCGGTGTATCAATCAATCCCGGGCCGAACTTGGAGAGTTCGTTGAATTTCCTCTCGTACTCAGAAAAAGTCATACTGCCCTGCATAAGATCCATAAAAGCTCTATAAAGTTGGGTTTTCCCAGCAGCGGGCATCCATTGTGCCGAGAAAGTATCCCTAATCAAAAGATAGACAAGATGAATAACATTCTAAAGATTAAAAGAAGAATTTAGACTACGAATTCCAAATAATTTTATACCTAAACTGGGCCCAAGTGATGGTGTTCTCCTCGATACGCGAAGTAACTGATTCCCACCAATCTTGCGCGGCATCCTGAAGTTGCCATGCAGCAAGCTGACGTTTCTGGGCATCAGTGATCTCTAGACCAGAAAATATCTTCTCTAAACCCTTAAGCCATTGCTGAGCCTCAATAATGTTCTCGGATCCAGAAAACTTAATACCCCCCAGTTGTGTATACTCCTTACTAAGAATGGTGAATTTGACAGGAGCTGGAGCGACAGGTGCAGCCTGAGCAGGACCATGGCCCCTTCCTCCCCTATGGTTTCCTCTGGTACCCATCCTGAAATACCAAAGAGATCTTTAAAACCAAAGGATAGAAAATCATAGAGTTTTTTTTAAGGAAAGTCTAATCACTGAATCAAAAGAAGTTTGAAATGAGAGGATTTGGATATTGAACCGATTCTCCTCATTCTAGGGTATTGCTACCCTATCTCTAATGAGTTTATATATAATCCCGACTAAGGTTTTTAAGGGAAACCGAAGCTCTGATACCAACTGTAACAACCCGTATATTTGGACCATTTAAATTGACAATAATCCACACATGTCAACTTAAATAATACAAAACACGAATCGTTATGGGATTATAAATACATAAATGTAAATGAGAATCAATACAACATCACAGAACAGTCACAGAATAATGTAGCGGAAAATACATCGTCATAATAGCAGTTCATGAAGCCACTATATAATATACAACAATGTCATAACATCAAGTGACTAAAGCCAAAAATGTCCAACAGACTAGGACATCAAAATAGGAATAGAAATAGACTGATAAAGATAAATGCTAAGCCTTCAGCATCTTCAACCAACCTTGATCAGCAACTGGATAGCTTCAGACTGACCCGAGCATATACAAAAAGAAACACTCGAGTCAGGACTCAAAATCTTATACAATTAAATCAAGTGCAAGGTAATAGTTCATAACTTAAAGATGGGTGAAATAACATCTCTAAGGATCCGATAAACTATCTATATATACAATAAAATACGATAGGTAGATAATGTCTAATCAGTAAAGTACGATATTAAAATAGTGTTAAGTCATGGCCCATACCACCCTTAACACCTTTTTATTCCCAAGAGCATATACAAGACCGTAGTTTCCCCAAAACCGGAAGTCACCAGAGGGCAATCCATATGCTAAAGGTACAAAACAAAACGTAGTGGTCGCGAATAGGATAATCAGTATGACAAGGTACATGAGGCGATACCAACTAGGATACTAGTAGTTGCGTGATCCGGACTGATGTTGAGCATAGCAGCTACTATCTCAACACCGCGAAACAACACTCCCAAATCAAGGGGTGCACCCAAATCGAATCACAAAAGTAATAGATATGGTATCGAAGAAGTGTGTCCGCTAGAGGTAGCGAACCTCAATGGCCCGGCGCGGCTCCTGTTTTAGTCATGTCAGGGGTCGTCCAATATCGTTCTCTTTCTTCAGTCAACGCGATCACCAAACCATCCACTTCATTCTGGATCAACACTTCGCGTGAAATAGTTATTAAAGTGGTTTTCGGTATCGACAGAGAGTATGTCCATATCCGATCCCGGACTCTTTAATAACTACGTACTTATTACCCAATGGTCATTTAAGTTAAAGTTTAAAACAAATCAAAGTCCGAAAGTCAAGGTGCAAATTTGACTTCCAAAATTTGACATTTCACGATTCAATTGATTTCGGATATTTAAAATCATATTTCCAAATGAAATCTGTAGTTCAACATTTAATTAACAATATAGTTAAGTATTCAAGTTCAATTTAATAACTCTCTTATTAAATTTAGTTCAAAATCAATTTATCCAAATTTACCGGTCAATTAAGTTCGAATCGTTAGATCAAATTCTATTTATCTCAATTCATGTTTACATTCATCGTTACATTAAATATAATCATAAATTTGATTAAATCGATTTCATTAGATTTAAAATCATTTACCTTTAAATTGTCGCTAAATTTAATCCATAAAACTTTAGTTAGTTTCGTATTCCATTTTAAGTCAAAATTTCCTAAATCTAAATTATTATTTATAACAAGTTTAAATCTATTTAATTTAAAACTTAGTTTAAATTTGAATCTACCAATCTAATAAATTAAATTATTAAATTCTAAAACTCACTTGTTTTAAATCTTATTTCAATCAAATTCTCCAATTCATTTTTCTTCAATTAAATAGATTTATTAATCCATTTCAATTTAATCCATTAATTTATTCCAATAAATCCATTAATTTATTTTAGTTAAATCCATTAATTTATTTCAAATAAATCCATTAATTTATTTCAATTAAATCCATTAACTTATTTCACTTAAATCCATTAATTTATTTCAATTAAAGCCATTAAGTCGTTCCTTGATTTCCAAACAATTTATTAAGTTCATTCCTTAATTTCAAATAAATTTCAATTTCAAAATAATTTTGTTGACCAATCGGGTTTCTTATTTTTAATTGTCTATCCTAGGCCAAGTTATTTAAGTGGGTATTTATCATTTCAACCCGATATCATTCAATTATAAAACAAATCATAACAAAGGGAACTTGCAGTGTGATAACTGGGATGGTGTCAAAGTAAATAAACAAGCAATAGCAACCATACATAACAAATTAACAATTTATTCAAATAATCCCGAAATAACCCTATTAACTTACATTTGTTATTATGTAAATTAATACCATTATTCCTAGAATCCTACGAATTAAAGATTATCACATTTATATTTTTACTTGGTGTCCATTATCAAATTTCTACATCAATCGTACTTATCAATTTTAATGTCATTATTATTTACCCTAATTAACATCGTATTACAGTTCAACATGTTTAAACAATATACGGCGTCAACTTTTAGAAATTAACAATTCATTTCAACCAAATTTAACAATCAACAATTTACTATCCAGATTAATATTAACAACAATTATCACTTGATTATCATCGCATAATAGATTGAGTCGTGAATATAAAATATTCACCTTTCGTGGTTGGAGAAGATGGCGCGGTACGAAGATGAATAGATAAAATAGACTCTAATAGGCACGACGCAAAATGAACACGAACTGCAATCAAAATAACAATTAATCAATAATTCGTTTATTGCAGTATATATATTGATTGAATATATATATATATATTAAATCATACCCACGACGAGGCAAGATAGATTCGGCGGCGGAATGGAAATACTTATACTTCCGGATCAATAGCAGGAGCTGAAACACAATGTAACAGACTATATGTGAGCAACCCAACATTCAAAGTATAAACTGTTATATAATCTAACAGTTGTATATATATCAACTGATATATATATATATAACCAAGGCACAGTTCAAGATCTCGGCCACTGCGAGGCCCAAAGGTGACGGCGGAGTGACTGGGGCGGAGCGGGGTTGGAGCAGGCTGGACTGGGAACGACGGGGTGCAGCTGGGCTGGGGTGGGTGTGGCGCGTGGCGCGGAGGGCTCGGGTGCGGGGGCTGGTGGGGCGGGTGGGTGGTGCGTGGGACAGTGGGCTGGGGACGGCATGGGGCAGTGGGGACGAGGCAGTGGGCTGGGGACGGCTGCTGGGGCGAAGGGGACTGGCGGAGGGGACTGGGGTGGGTGGCTGTACAGGGCGGAGGCCGGTAGTGGGCGGAGGAGGTGGAGCTGGGGACGGAGGGAGGCTGCGTGCAGGCGGAGGCTGGGCGAGGCAGGCGGGAGGGCGCTGGGGACGGGGCTGGTGGTCTGGGCTGGGGCGGAGGGCGAGTGGCGGTAGGGCGGGGAGCTGGTGCGGAGGGGAGGCTGGGCGAGGCGGAGCTGACTGGGGCGGAGGCGAAGGGAAAGGCTGGGCAGGGGCTGGTGTAGGGGTTGCATGCATGGGAGGGGAAGCTGTTTATCTTTCTTTTGATTTCATTTTGACGAGAGAGCAGAGAAGGGAAGAAAGAATAAATGAAGAAGGAGGAGAAGGTTACGTACCAGAGAGAATTTCAGAAGTGAGCTGTAGAGTGCAGAGGACATCAAATATAACAGAGAGAATTTAGAGTCCCCGCGCAATGAAATGATGATATGTCACAGTGGCTCTTCGGTTTCTGAAGGGTCATTTAAATTTTGAGCGGGAAAAATAGGGTACCGGTTTGAGTGGCGTAACGGACCAGTTTGTACTCCGTTAACCAATTAATAGCTTGCAACGCCGAACTCCGATTGACACAAACAAATATACCATTTTGATCAGCGCGACGAGGCGGACACAACGGTATGAAGATATTGGTGGTTTGACATTGTTTGCGAAGTGGCGAATCTTATTAACCCATTTGCACGAGTGAACATTTTAACTAGCAATTAAAAGCGAAATTTGACGAAACGAAATATGCCGCTATGATCAGAATATTTTTCTTATGCAACATTGCGAAAAATATTAAAGTTCGGACGATAGAAAATTTACACTTAAAATTAAAACTAATATGTAAATTTGACGAGCGAAATTTACTACAATATTTTTCGACGAAATTTGGCGTACACCTATGTCTATCTAGGCGTATTCCAAATGTGAAGTTTGAACGGTAACGGAAATCGTTTGTGAATATTTGAAATTTCTGTTACGGAGAATGTAGTAAAACACCGAAGAATAAGATCGACGGAGCTAAAGATGTCCGAATTTTGAAAAACGAAAAATGACGCCTTTGTCAGAAAATGATTTAGAATTTTCTATGTAAAAATATTTGGGTTTGGAAGATAAAATTTTCACGCCTAAAAATGAACTGATGTGCAGTAAAACGTGCCTGAAGTTTACTGCAGTATTTTCCGGCGAAACTTTACCCATATCTACAATCATCTTGGCGCAATTTAGAAACAAAGTTTGGACGCCGATTGAAATCGTATGTAAGTTTCACATTTTAATTAAAATAACGGTTCTAAAATTTTTAAATTGGGTCGGAATTTCAGGGTCGTTACAAATTATGTTTAACGTATTTAAATTAGTTATACTTCATTTGTGATATCTATTTAACAGAATAAAATAATATTCTTCTATAATTAAATCGAATAGATATTTTGGACATCTATCGAGAAGAATAAATCTCTGTTATGTGCTTGCAAAGTAAAAAAGATTAGTTCTGAAGTTAATTAATATATGGATTAGTTAATAAATGTCTTGTTAGCTATTGATTGCTAATTGTTGATAATAATATATTTGTTATTATTGTTTGAGTGTTTGTTTGGATTTGAATTCCCGCTTGAAAATCGGAATGCGTAAATAACCATTGTTTTGCAGGGGGCTTTTGTAGAGAGACCCTAAGGGGTTTCTCGCCATTATTAATTTACTGTTATATGCTTCTTACTTATATCCTTATGTGGCTTATATTGATGTTTAGTTGAAATATTTATGACATAATGTTTGATTGTGTAAGTGTCGTTATAGCAATTATCGTTATACTGTCACTTATGAAATACCATCCCCTTAAACCTTTGTGTGTATTGAACTTGTGCTTATATTTTTATAAAATAAATGTTTGATCATGTTTTTGCATTTTGAAAGTTGTTTAAACCATATTTTCAAGTATTTTTGAGAATTTTGATATAAAGTATAAGCGTTGCAAGCTTATTGGAAAATATAAGCTTATTTGATGATGATATAAAGAAAATTATTAGAGCTAGCTTCTTGACTTGATTGCAAGATTGTTGGAAAATATAAACTTTCACCTAGTATATCATTTTAAATTTTTTTAACCATATAGTTTTCGTATCTTTATAAGCATTTTTTGTATGTGAATAGACACTTCCATTATTTTCCTTCTAAAAACCTTTATGTTTTTCTTTTCTTCAAATCAAACGTATACTTTACTTCACATTTCAGATCCTTCTCGGTTATTGCTTGTATAAAGAGTGGTACTAAAGCACCACATTACATTATCTAAATTATCCAGTGTTATTTGGTGCTATATCGCATAATGAAATTTAGTTTAGAAAAAGAATTTTTTTACTCCATTCGGTAGTATGACGTCAAGCTTACTTCACAACCACTTGGCGATATACTATCAAATGAATTTTTAGGGTAAAACAGTGTAACCAATGTAGTGCATCTAGCATCACTCTAAAAGGTACTTTTGGAAAAAAACTAAAAGCTTTTATCTTTTCATAAAAAAAACCTAAGTGTTTTTATCTTTTTTTTTGGAATAAACATGCTACTTCGAGTTGTGCATGCTTGTGTTGAAGTTTGTATTTGGATTTCTCCTTTTTTGTTCACTTGTCAATGTAATTTATTCACAGAAGACAACGAAAATATATATTCACTTGTTCAATGCTTGTACCAACATATTTTAACTTTGATTCATGGTAACTCATTAAAATAACTTTACAGTGATGATGAATCATTATAAAAGCTTCAAATTTTTTTAAAATTGGCCATTGAAAGACATAAGAGTGGAAACCACATTTACCTTTAGGGAGAAACCACAAAATCAAGCTACATAGAATTTGGGTAGACTTTTGATGAATTGGATTCAAAACTTGGTATTATTGGGAGAGAATTTCTAAATTTTGAAGATAATATATTCCAATATAACCCTAATTTATTTGGTTCGAATAAACTCTGGGCAAATTCTATTTGTACACAAAAAATTACTTTTCATACACCGCTTTCCTTCTAAGAAAATTTATTACTAAATTACCCTTCTTCTTAATTACATCTTCACTTTTTTTCCCATATCCCATTAAATTAAAACTTTAAAATTAATGAAATTTTATCAAATCAATGTATTAATGAAGAAATTAATGGTTTTTTCCCTATTATGATACCAAAAATATCATCGGTTAAGACTGATTTCACCACTAGATGCTCTAATTTGAAGTGTGTATGTCTTTTTTGTAAAATTAGGGTTGATTTTATTCAAACTGATAAGTTATAAGTAATAATGAAGAAGTTACAATATTAGTGTTAGAAAATAAAGTCCACTACGATTAATATAGATTTAGTTTAAAGTTGGAAATTTATTGTTTTGGGCACATGAATTTTATGTTTGAAAGAGGGAAGATAATGAATATAAGAACAAGGGTAATCTTGTAAAAATAATTGTTTATGTAAAGTAAATTTTTATGCATAAAAGTTTATTATATGTTTCGATGTATGCTAATTATTAATGGTGTATGAATAGAATCAACCTAAACCCTATATTGGAGAAATGATGTATACAGAGTCAAACCAGCTGCATATAACTCAAGCTCATACATGATGCGAGCAAACAAGCATTGGGCCAAGCCCATATACCTTATTTGTACAATGTGTGTTCTGTATTGTACAATATAAATACGTGCAATGTATCAGAGCAATTGTAATATAGAAAAATACATTTTCTTATCTACTTTATCAATAAAATCTAGAATATTTCATTTCTTCAATTTGGTATCAGAGCACATAAATTTTCTTAACAGCAAGTGCTTCACCAATTTTTTATCAAAAATCATATCTCATCAGAAAAATTTCATCATATGACATTCAAGTTGCACAGTTTAACAACTGTGTATAGAATTTACAAGAAATTCATCATTTGAGTACTGTGCCTTGCCAAGAAGAGGCACATCAGAAAAATTTCACCATATTGCCACTCCTCTGGCTACATCAGTATCATCAGAAAAGTCAAGATTCAGATTATCTCACCTAAAGTGTCGTGCCAAGAAACCAATAGTCAGAAACCAGTCATCATCCAGTCAGTTTCTGGCTGCACTTCCTCCATCTGTTAGGTAACTTTTCATATCATCATCATTTCTTGTTCTGGTATCTTCAAATATGGTTGAAGAAAATGATGATAATGCCATCTCTCCCACTTCTGCATCAAAATCCACTCAAACTCAATCCAATGCCACACAAGAACTGCTCAAAACCATCATTAAACCACAAAGCCAGATTATCACTACCCCATTTGATGAAACCAATTATCTACTTTAGAGATTCCAAGTAGAAACAACAATTAGAGCTTATGGTCTTCGGGAATATGTTCTTGGGACACTAAATACTCCACCAAGATTCACTGCAGATGCACAAGGCAAGTTAGTTGATAATCAAGTATATGTAATTCATGAAAGGCAAGATAGTTTAGTAGTCCTTGGTTATTATCTTCAATCAGTGCAAGTCTATTACCATAATTAATTGGTTGTAAAACAACCTATGAGATATGGCATACAATAGAGCAAGTCTTTAGCTCACATTCTGCTGCAAGAATTATGTTGTACAAAAGACAACTGCATAATCTAATGAAAGAGAGTTTATCTATAAGGGAATACTTGTCTAAAGCCAAAACACTATGTAATCAGTTAACATCAACTGGACACAGTGTAAGTGATACTGAACAAATACTGTCATTAATAAGTGGGTTAGATAAAGCAGTTGGGGTTGTAATATCATCAACAGATAAATTTCCAACTCTACAGTATGTTCATTCTATATTACTTGCACATGAAGGAAGATTAGGGGCAAAAGAAACCAACAAGTCTGGAGTACTCAGCAAATTATATCACTAATAATAAAGGAAAGAATCAAGAAAGAAACTACATCAATAAAAATCAGTCAAGCAACAGTCAAAGAGGTGGACGGAACTATAAATTCAGAGGAAGAGGTGGTAGATGAAGCAATACAAACAACAATAACAGACCTAGGTGTCAGATCTGTGAGAAATATGGTCATATAACAAGCATATGCTATTTAAGATTTGATGCTAACTATACACCATCCCGACAGAATGTTGTCAATTCAAGAATGCATAATCTAAGTGCAAACATGGTGAATACTCAATATGAATGCAAGGGTCACTCATAGAATGCAGTCAATGACATAGCAAAAATGGAAGACATAAAAGATGACTGCTGGTATCCAGATTCTAGAGCAACGAATCATGTTACGAACAATCTCAGCAATTTAAATCTTGGAAACAAGGAGTACGAAGGTAAACATTTATCATACATGGGCAATGGTAAATCAATTCATATCACACACTAGAAATGCAAGTATTAAAGGTGCAAGGCAACCCTACCTTAATAATTTACTGAGAGTTCCTTTAATAAGAAATTTTTTAATGAGTGCCTCATTCAAAAGATAATAATGTATATTTTGAATTTCACACAAAGCATTGTTTAGTAAAAGATATACTAACAAATGAAATTCTTTTGCAGCGTAGAGAGTGTAAGCGATTAAACAAATTTGATGTTGCAAAATCAAGAAATTCTGAAAGTAAGAAAAACTGGTGTAATATGTCTGAAACAAAACCAGTTGTAATAGCTATGATGTTTGGCATTCTAAACTGGGACATCCCAGTATGAAAATTGTAAGACATGTCTTGAGTAAAGATAATAATATTCACATTTAAAATATCCCTTCATTTTATACCTGCACCTATTGCCCAATGGGCAAGAGTCACAAACTTGCATTTCCAGATTCAAAAACTAAATATGATAAACCATTAGAACTTGTTGTTACAGATCTATGGGGACCAACTCCAATATCAACTGATTATGGTTATAAATATTACATATCATTTATTGATGCATTTTCTAAATATGTATGGATTTATTTTCTAAAATCAAAATCTGAGACTTGCAATGCTCTAATGCAGTTCATAGAAAATGCTGAAAAGAAAACAAATTGTCAAGTAAAATTATGCAGACTGATGGTGGCAAAGAATTTTTACCACTCAAAGAATTTTTTCAAGGGAAAGGAATAAGTCATAGGACAACATGTCTGCATACCTCTGAGCAAAATGGTCTCATTGAAAGGAAGCACATACATATCGTATAGACTGGACTAACTCTTCTTGCACAAGCATCCTACCCCTATAATTCTGGCCTGATGCTTTTTCAATAGCTGTATACCTCATCAATAGATTATCAACTAAAGTATTGAAACTTAAATGGCCAATGGAGGTACTGACAAAGATCAAGCCAAACTATCAATGACTAAACGTATTTGGATGCATGTGCTTCCCCTATCTAAGACCTTACAAGATACACAAGTTAGAATTCAGATCAGCTCCATTTACATTTTTGGGATATGTAACCAATCAAAAAGGATACAAATGTCTTGACAGTAATGGTAGAATGTACATATCAAGACATGTGATATTCAATGAATTTGAATTTCCATCCAGCAAATCAGAAATCAAAACAACCAAAAAAATACATAACCCAAAGTATTCTATACCTCCAATACCTGAAGTGATTATACCAGTTGAAAGTCAAATGACCCATGAGAAAGATTGTGCTGGTCAACAACACACAATGCTCAGAGATGGATCAAGTCATGAGCAAGATGAAGCATCTGAAGGTTCATGTCAGTCACCATAACAAGGCAGCACCAGTAAATCAGGTCACTACCAAATATTAGATGATTTCCAATCATCCAATACTCAGTAGGAGATCACAGTGGCTAACAGAACTCAACAGCCTACTCCTGCAAATACTAGTCACCATATGATAACAAGATCAAAGAGTGACATATTCAAACCAAAGATATACAATGCAGAGCTAACTAGTGAGGAACCTAGCACTTATTATCAGGCAATACAAAATGAAAAGCGAAAGACAGCCATGAAAGAAGAATATGATGCATTGACAAGAAATAAACCCTGGTATCTTGTTCAATTACCAGAACACAAAAATATTATAGGGTGTAAATGGACTTACAGGATAAAGAGAAATCCTGATGGTACAATTATAAAATACAAGGTTAGATTGGAGGCAAAAGGATATTCACAACAATGTGGAACCATCCAGTTGTGCAAACATCCACCATTAGAATTATACTAACTATAGCCTTGTGTAAGAATTGGACCATTAAACAATTAGATGTAAATAATGTCATTTTAAATGGTGTATTGCAGGAGGAAGTCTACATGGAACAACCACTTGGATTCAAACAACAAGGCAATGAGGGACTGGTGTGCAAATTGAACAAAGCAATCTATGGGCTCAAACAAACACCAAGAGTGTGGTTTGACAAGTTGAAATCAACATTAGCCAGGCTTGACTATATCTCAACAAAATCTGACAACTCCCTTTTTACTAAAATTTCCACTAATACCGTTACTTACATATTAGTTTATGTTGATGATTTTATAATTACAGGTAGCAGTGAGATGGAAATCGGCAGAGTCACACAACATTTGAACAAGGAATTTTCAATTAAAGATGGGAGAATTAAATTACTTTCTTGGTATAGAAGTCAAGAGGACATCTGATACTGAGGTGCATTTATGTCAAAGGAAATACATCTCAGAGATACTGATAAAGGTAAAAATGGATAAGGCTAATTCTCTTCCTACACCAATGACAAGCAGCCTACACTTATCAAAAAATAAACGAGAGACAATAGAAAATGGAAAATTATACAGAAGCATAGAAAGAGCATTACAATATGCAACAATAACCAGACCAGACATATCATTTAGTGTGAATAAAGTCAGTCAATTCATACAAAAGCCACTAGATGAACACTGGAAAGCAGTCAAAAGAATATTAAGGTATCTTAAAGGAACTATAAATCAGGGTATAGTTCTACAAGCAAACAAGTCACTAAACATCAATGGATATGCAGATGCAGACTGGGCTACTGACTGTGATGACATAAAAAAAACAACTGGTTATTGCATCTTTTTAGGGAAAAATACAATATCATGGTGTGCAAAAAAACAACCAACGGTATCTAGATCTAGCATAGAAGCCGAGTACAGAAGCGTAGTTAGCGCAACAACTGAGATTATGTGGGTAAAATCACTATTAAGAAAATTACAGATCAAAACTGACAACATAACAACCATTTAGTGTGATAATCTCAGTACAATATCACTTACAGAAAATCCAGTATTGCATTCTAGAACAAAGCACATGGAATTGGATCTATACTTCGTACGAGAGCAAGTTATAAAAGGAAAATTAAGAGTTAATCACATAACTTCTACTTACCAGAAAGCAGATGTCTTTACAAAAGCACTATCAAAGAGTAACTTTACCAGATTCAGACATGAATTGAGCGTTGATGAAGCTAACTTTGATCTGAGATCTAAAGCCACAAACTACTTGCCAACAACGGAGAGAATCGAGAACTCTTCATTGCAACGAAGTTTTGACTTCATCATATCTAACATCGCCACTGATACAAGCAGCAATCTCAATCTTACAAGCAATGAAAGCAGATGAGAGCCAAGGAAATTTTGTTTGAATAAACGTGGCGGCCATTTTTGGGAATTTTTGCAAACCCTAACCCTTGACTGGTTTGAGGGGGGTTATTGGAGAAATGATGTATACAGAGTCAAACCAGCCGCATATAACTCAAGCTCATACTGGATGCGGACACACAAGCATTGGGCCAAGCCCATATATCTTATTTGTACAATATATGTTATGTATTGTACAGTATAAATACGTGCAATGTATCAGAGCATTTGTAATATAGAAAAAAACATTTGCTTATCTGCTTTATCAATAAAATCAAGAACATTTCATTTCTTCAATTCCCTGTGGTTCTTTTTTTGTTGTGTTAGTCATCGAGATAAAGTGGAAATAACAATAGAGATGGGTATTTATGTAATTTTGAGTAAATCCTTCCTTGAAACTATTAGTGAAAATAGTCGGTCCTGCGAACATAATTAATCCGGATTGATGAGAAGCTCTTGGGCCAAAATAACCCTTACTATTATCGTGAGTAGTTTAGGGAATTTTGTGAAATGATCTAGTGAGTTTTTCAGGTAAATTTCCATACCGTCATTTGGTATTCAAATTTAAAAGCAGAATTTGAGTTAATAAGACTGCCAATCAACCCGTTTCTTTGTCTCAATTTCTTTTTGTTTAGGGATTCTACCCTATACTGAATTTGTGTTTGGATTGTTGGCCCATTTTCTAGGACTTTAGGAGATAAGGAACATTGAATAACTCCGTTAATTTAATGAAGCCAGTGTTTATCACTATATGAAAAAAATGCATTTTTCTCTTTATAAAACGATAAACACCTTTAATCTTTTTTTATAGGAAGTACGTGAAATTTACCTTTTTATGATTTTCAATTGGATCAGGTTTACAAATAACATTATATGGTGGTGATTTCGACTATTGTGGAGTTGTTATCACAAATATGAATTACGGTGGTTACTGAACCAAAAATATTGTTATAAATTTTGCTCAATATAGTCCACAAGTATCAAACAACTGCATATCAACTAATGGATGCCTGGATTTTAATGATGCTAAATGATATATCACTTATATGGCAGGACATACTCTTATTATTATTATTATTTTAATAGAGAAATGGAAGTTTTGAATTATGGATTCTGGATTCAAATTGATGGTCACAATTTTTATTGAAATTAAAAAGAAAATCTTGAAATGAGTTTACCGACATGAATAATGATTTCGTTAATGTGATTTCAGACTGCAGGGTGGGACCTAGCAATCGAGAGAAAGAGCTTGTTGAAATATTAAACTTGATATGTTATGGTTAATTTCTAGAAGCTTCTTGTTATTATATTTTCTAGAGTCTTCTTGCATTTAATGTAGTTTGTTGAGAGCTCTTGAATTTTCTGGTAGAAATAAGAATTATGTATGGAGTCATGTTTCTAGAATTGTTTAGAGAGTCATGTTTCTAGAATTGTTTAGAGAGTCATGTTCCTAGAATAGTCTATGGAGTCCTATAAATAGAAGAGCCCTCTCATCATTTTGTATCAAGCAAGAAATCCACCATCAATAAAAGAATCGTTTTCAACAACAATAAAACCTCTTTCTTATATTCTCTCCCTCTTTCTCATAAAAATATATTCAATAAAGTGGTATCAGAGCCCTAAGATTCTTTTAAAAAAATAGATAGAGATGATGAATAAAGGCGTTCCTTACAAGTTCCAATGCTCAGCAAGAACAATTATGACAATTAGAGATTAAGTATGATGGCTCTCCTTGGAGCACATGATGTATGGGAAATAGTGGAGAAAGGCTATACTGAACAAGAAAATGAAGGTAGCTTATCTCAAACTCAAAGGGATAGTTTGAGAAACTCAAGGACGAGAGACAAGAAGGCTCTCTGTCTAATCTATCAAGCATTGGATGATGATACTTTTGAGAAGGTTTCAGGATCGAAGTCAGCAAAAGTAGCATGGAAGAAGCTTCGAACATCTTACAAGGGAGCTGATCAAGTCAAAAATGTACGTCTTCAAACTTTGAAAGGAGAGTTTGAAACTTTGCATATGAAAGAAGGTGAGCTTGTTTCTGATTACTTCTCAAGGGTTTTAGTGGTTAGTAATAATCTAAAAGGAAATGGTGAGAAGTTGGATGATGTAAGAATTATGGAGAAGATTCTTAGATCATTAGATCGAAAGTTCAAACATATTGTTGCCATCATTAAAGAAACAAAAAACTTGGAGACAATGGAAATAAATGAACTTTTAGGCTCATTGTAAGCTTATGAAGAAAAGAAAAGGAAGAAGGAAGAGACCGTGGAGCAAGTCATTAAGACACGGATTGATTCAAAAAAGGAAGAAAATAATCGAAGCCAACAAAGATGTGGTTGTGGTCAAGATAGAGGAAGAGGTCGTGGATGTGACATGGACGAGTTTGGAGGCCCAACAATGAAAAAAACAGCAGCAGCAACAATAAAATAGGAGAATGTTCAACAAGAGGTTGTAGGAGAGGGAATTCAAGGTATGACAAGTCACACGTTAAATGCTATAATTGCGAGAAATTTGAACATTATGCTTCCGAATGTAGAGCTTCAAGAAACAATAAAGTTGAAGAGAAGAACAATTACATTGAAGAAAAAAATCAAGAGGATGGTACATTACTATTGTCTCACAAAGAAAATGAAAGAAGTGAGGAAAATCAATGGTACCTAGATAGCGGTGCAAGCAACCATATGTGTGGAAGAAAAACCATGTTTGTGGAGCTCGATGAATCGGTGAAGGGCAACGTCGCATTTGGAGATGAATCAAAGATAAGAGAGAAAGGTAAAGAAAAGATTCTTATCCGATTGAAGAATGAAGAGCATCAATTCATTTTTAATGTTTATTATGTACCAAACATGAAGAGCAACATCTTGAGCCTAGGATAACTCTTAGAGAAAGGTTATGATATTCGATTAAAAGATAATAATCTTTCTATAAGAGACGGTGCAAGTAAATTCATTGCTAAGGTACCAATGTCAAGAAAAAGAATGTTTGTGCTCAACATTCAAAAAGATATCACACAATGCCTTGAGGTGTGCTACAAAGATGCCTCTTAGCTTTGGCATCGTTGTTTTGGACATCTTAACTTCAGAGGACTAGATTTGCTCTCCAAGAAGGAAATGGTAAGAGGACTATCATGCATAAGCCATCCTAATCAAGTGCGCGAATGATGTTTACTTGGAAAGCAATTCAAAATGGGCTTTCCAAAGGAGTCATAATCAAGAGCTAAAAAGCCGTTGGAACTCATACATACGGATGTGTGTGGTCCGATCAAGCCAAGTTCACTTGGTAAGAGTAACTATTTCCTTCTTTTCATCGATGATTTTTCAAGAAAAACATGGGTGTATTTTTTGAAGGAGAAATCAGAGGTTTTGAGAACTTCAAGAAGTTCAAGGCCTAAGTAGAGAAGGAAAGTGGCCTTGTGATTAAAGCCATGAGATTTGACCGTGGAGGAGAGTTCATATCAAAAGAATTCCAGAAGTATTGCGAAAATAATGGAATCAAACGATAGCTGACAGTGCCTAGATCCCCCCAGCAAAATAGAGTAGCAGAGAGGAAGAATATGACAATTATTGAGATGGCAAGGAGCATGCTTAAAAGTAAAAGGCTGCCAAAGGAATTTTGGGCAGAAGTTATGGCATGTGCGGTTTATCTATCAAACCGATCTCTAATAAGAAGTGTGTGGGGAAAGACACCACAAGAAGCATGAAATGGAAGGAAACCTGATATTTCTCATCTAAGAGTCTTTGGAAGCATAGCTCATGTACATATACCGGACGAGAAGCGAAGCAAATTGGATGACAAAAGTGAGAAGTATATTTTTATTGGTTACGACACCAACTCCAAAGGCTATAAGCTTTACAATCCCGATATGGGGAAGGTAATAATTAGTCGAGATATTGTGTTCGATGAAGAAGGAGAATGGAAATGGAGATCACATAATGACAATTACAACTTCTTTCCATACCTTGAAGGAGATGAAATGCAACAACCAAGGATCGAACAATCAAGCGAGCTCACTTCCCCACTAGCTTCAACAACCACAAGTTGTCAAGAAGATGAGAGCTTAAGTGAAAGGGCTTCACGCTTTAAAAGCCTTTAAGAAATTTACGAGGTAACAGAAAATCAAGACAATTTTACTCTCGTTTGTCTATTTTCGGATTGTGAGCCTATAAACTTCCAAGAAGCTTTGCAAAAGAAGAATTGGAAAAATGCTATGGACGAAGAAATCAAGGCCATAAAGAAGAAGACACATGGGAGTTAGATTCACTTCCAAAAGAACACAAGGCAATTAGTCTGAAGTGAGTGTACAAAGCAAAGAAAAACGCCAAAAGAGAAGTCGAAAGATATAAGGCGAGATTGGTGGTAAAAGGCTATAGCTAGTCTAAGAGCTGGTATTGACTATGATGAGGTATTCGCTCCAGTCGCTCGACTAGAAACTATTAGACTGATAATTTCTTTAGCAGCTCAAAACAATTAGAAGATACATCAAATGGATGCGAAATCTGCCTTCCTAAATGGAGTTCTTGAAGAAGAAATTTATATCAAGCAACCACAAGGCTACGAAGTCAAAGGAGAAGAAGACAAGGTCTTGTAGCTAAACAAGGCACTTTATGGGTGGAAACAAGCTCCAAGAGCTTGGAATGCTCGAATTGATAAGTACCTCCAAGAAAGAAACTTCATCAAATGTCCATGTAGCAATCCAAGCATGTTTAAAGAGTTTAAGAAAGAGATGACGAAGGAGTTTGAGATGACTGATATTAGGCTCATGTCTTATTACCTTGGCATTGAAGTAAAATAAGAAGATAAAGGATCCTAATCACTCAAGAAGGTTATGCTAAGGAAGTATTGAGGATGTTCAAGATAGATGACTCTTACCCAGTTTGCACGCCGATTGAATGTGGAATCAAGTTATCAAGGCACGAGGAAGAAGAAAAAATGGACTCAACACTGTTCAAGAGCTTGGTTGGAAGCTTGCGATATTTAACATGCACAAGACCTGACATTATATATGCAGTAGGAGTTGTGAGTCAATACATGGAGAATCCAACAACAACTCATTTGAAGGCAGCAAAGAGGATTCTTCGCTATGTTAAAGGCACAACAAACTTTGGCTTGTACTACTCTGTTTTTGATAATTACGAGCTTGTTGGATATAGCGATAGCGATTGGAGTGGAGATATGTTTGACCGAAAAAGCACTAGTGGCTTCATATTCTACATGGGAGACACATCATTCACTTGGATGTTGAAAAAACAGTCGATTGTCACTCTTTCCACATGCGAAGCAGAGTATATAGCTGCTACTTTATGTGTTTGCCACACATTTTGGTTACGAAATCAGCTAAAGGAGTTGAAATTACCATAAGAGGAGCCTACCAAGATTTTCGTGGACAACAAGTCAGCAATTGCTTTGACAAAGAATTCAGTCTTTCATGATCGAAGCATGCATATTGATACATGCTATCACTATATTAGAGAATCTGTCGCCAAAAAGGATGCGCAACTAGAATACGTGAAGACGCATGATCAAGTAGTTGGTATCTTCACCAAGCCTTTTAAGCATGAAATTTTTTTCAGGTTGAGAAATCTGTTTGGAGTCACAAATCAAGTTTAAAGGGGGGTGCTTTGAAATATTAAACTTGATTTGTTATGGTTAATTTCTAGAAGCTTATTGTTATTATAGTTTTTAAAGTCTTCTTGCATTTATTGTAGTTTGTTGAGAGCTCTTAAATTTTCTAATAGAAATAAGAATTATGTATGAAGTCACGTTTTTAAAATTGTTTAGAGAGTCATGTTTCTAGAATAGTTTACGGAGTACTATAAATAGAAAAGCTCTCTCATCATTTTATATCAAGCAATCAAACAAGAAATCTACAATCAATAAAAGAAAAGTTTTCAACAATAAAAAAATCTTTTTCTTATATTCTCTCACTCTTTCTCATAAAAAAATATTCAATAGAGTTGACGAAGAGGTTCTAGGTATCGAGGAGCAGGAGCTGCTGGACATTTAGTTTTGCATTAATAATTGCAAGCTGCAGACTTCCGTAGGATTCACCAAGAGCATATTCAAAAGGCGATAAGTACATTATCGCATGCATGCGAGGTGCATCCTAAAGCCCAGATGCTTATATCATAGTCAGCTTGGCTTGGGGAGTCCCACAACTCAAGAGCTAGGAAAGGCGCAATACAATGTTTGGCAGCCCATTCCTGCATTTGTGAAGTTTCTAAACATGAACATATTTTCCTCTTTGAAGGACTTGCCTATCGTAACATCATTAGGAGCATATGGAGGAAAAGATTTAATAAGACATTGCACATCTTAACATCATTAGGAGGATCAAAACTGTGCACGTGCTTTAGACATGGACACATCTGTTTAAATATTTACGGAACAGCTAGACTATTGTAGAATTATTTCTTTCTATTTTCATTTTAATATTAATGCTCTACTGGCCAAACACCTACACACACCCAGTAACATTTATTCTTGCTTAAGTGTACTTTGTACTCAACTTGTATATGACAATCAAAAATTAGATAAAACATTGGTTCAAAAAGTTATCTAAAATCCAAGTTCCAAAAAAATAAATAAACAAGTTCCAATAAAAAGATGTTCTAAAATCTGTGACTTTTTGCATTCAGATGAAGAGTCCATGTGATGCATACTTGGTTCCTTAGAGCATCTCCAATCCATATATGATGTATTTTCATCTAAAATCTACATGGCAAATGGCAAAGGTTACTACACATTGTTAAGAGAATGTGGAAATACTTAACATTCATGAGTTAAGTTTATATCCAATGCAAAAGTGTAGACACACAAAAAAATGCTTAGGTGTAATTTTCTAATAATTAGAAGAAAAAATATTTTAGTTAATATCCACTAGTGGAGAGAGAAAAAATGACGTGTCATGTGGAGTTGAATGTCTAGAAGTAGACATTGGAAAAGACAATGTCAAGTAGTTTTTCAATTACATGAACAAAAAACATTAGCATTGGAGACAACATTTTAATAGAAAATGTTAAATAATGACGTGACATTCAAATTACAATGAGTTCACACTAGGGTTGAAGATGCTCTTAACAAATATAAAACGTGATGTTGACTTGAAGATCAAGCAAGAACGACCGAGGCATCACAACTCAGCTTGAAATATTTAACCATGGTTGTGCTTATCCTGTTGATTTCTATTGAAGCAATTTATCTCTTTTCAACTGGAAAAATAGGAAAGGTTGTGGACATGACTTGTATAGTGCTGTGTAGTGTATTTTGTGTGCGAACGTTTGATGCCGTTTTATCATCTTTTTCCATGGTCATATACAATCTTGACAAATACTTCCAATATTATTGTATGGAAAATAAACCTTTGGTCCTTGTACTAATAATGTATTGCATTTATTTCATAATGCTGTTAGGATTCATATTATATATATAATATGTATTATGAGTCTGAGTTGTGCTCCTGTGGTCTGTTTTTTGCACAGAAGAATGTGCACTTTGCTTGCATATCCATCTAACCAAAAAAAGGTATAATAAAACAAACTTACAAACTGAGATTGATTTGTAATTGAATACCTTTTATGTTTACTTATCCTTTTTGATGGATCTCTGATATAATTTCACCAACGTTTCCGAAAGAAGAATACAGTGATTTTTAACAACTAAGTAGAAAGATTAACAAGACATAAGCAAAAAAATAGTAGTGTAAAATAAGAACCCGAAAGATAAAATTCTTATAACCTTTATCTAAACTTCTTACTTTCCTTTACAATTCAAATTAACACACTTCATATCTCTCTAAAAAAACGTTTTCTCAAAACATGACAAGGTAATAAGCACCTTTTATTCTTTCTATTTTTTGGTTGCAACAGCTTAAATTTATTGGTCAGTTCAAAAGAAAACCGCAGCATTGCTTGTACAAATCTGAGATAAAATTCATATACATACATACTAGAAAAGATTGTCCTGACAAAAGAAAGACCCTGTTTGTTTTCATTTTTAGCTTTTGGTTTTTGAAGTCCGTTTTCAGTTTTTCACTTTTAATGTTTTTAACATTTTGAAAAATGTATTTGGTTCTACTGTTTTGAAAAATAATTTTTAAACTGAAAATCAAAAATGAGATTCCAAAATAAAAATACTAGTTTCAAATTTGTGTAGAATTTGGCTGTAAAATATACAAGCCGGATGAGGAGATATCAATATGAAGTAGGAAAAAATTGAGTTTACATGAGTGCTAAAAAGATGAAAGCCACATATATATACTTCCCAAAGTATATGATCTATAAATGAATAGCAATAGCGTTCCTCTACAGTACAATAAAACAAAGGCATTTCTTACAATTAATAAGAGCATATCGAAATGATATGCATAATATCAAGATAACAAGGTGCATGGACATGCAAGCTAGCACAATAATACATCGATAATACCATGTGACTTGCTTTCTTTCTTTGTGATAACATAATAGTTTTCCATTTATTTATCAACCACATACACATGAACCGTTATACGTCCAACAGTTTAGATAGTCACGTACAATTATAAAATTATAAGAATAATTTAGCATATATAAGCAAAAGATAATTAAGCCAATATGATTAAACACAAGGTAACTCAAATTTTAACATGTCAATTGCACTTGTACAAGAACATTTAAAGTAAGCCCCATAGTATTTCATTTTCCCTTGCAAAAGTGCAATGCTAGGAGTATCTTTTGTTTCTATCATGGATCAAACATAACAGTCTTTCTCTTGCTCTCTAACATGCTTCTTGCATATGGCTTTTTTCATGAAAGAGGATCAATATTGAAATTCAACTTTGTTGCTTTAGATTAGACTATAAGTCATCTACAAAGAAAGAAAAAAGTAGCTTTAATTAGATAACAAGAACAATACTATTAATCAGATATCTGTTGCAAAGAGAACAAATCATGGATGGAAGTGGAAGAAGATGACTAGATATGTTTAGTAATGTGGTCCTAAATAATCAAAAGTTTTGTGCTTTTGTGTAAAATTGGTCCAGTAACATGAACCAGCAATCATATGAACAGCAGTGATATGAACATGCTTGTCTACCCTATCAGTCTAAAATCTGTAAAACTACTGTTGTTGCAAATAGATCCACATGTAATTGTTAGATATAAAAATGTATCACTAAAATATGTACATATGTATAAGTATTAGTTCATAACTTATACATATATTAGATTTACTTCTAGTATATCTACTATGAATATTTTAGTGCATAATGAAGTGCTTTAGGCAATATCCTTACGCATCTTATGCATTTACAAACATATTGCTTTAAAAAGTCGCTTAAACAAATAATATCACAAAACATATGGAACTTGATTAAAGGAACTGGACTAGCACGCAGGGGAAGAAATGAGTGAATTTCACAAAAAATTATCATTTTGGATCTTTAATGGGCCTACGAAGTCTAAATTTCATTTCGAACTTTTCTAAATTTGGTTTGAATAAAATCTGGTATTCCATTTAAAATAGCTAATGGGAAGTTTAAATAAATTTAATTTCAAATGTATAGTGCATCAAATACACCTAACATTTATTTATAAGTGTTAATGTATAGGGAATGAAACCTTTCATTTCTTTCCTTAAAACAAAAATTAATTGAGAGCATTAATTATATTAAACGGAGAGAGAAACCTTTCATTTTCTCTCTTTAATTTGAATTGATTGATTCATTATTAAATGTCATTATTAATAATTTATTCATAATAATATTTATTACTATGTCCATATATATTTTAACTATACAATTTGTAGTTTGAGATTTATTTAATTTAATTTAATTTATTTATACAAGTATACATATACATACATATATATATATATATGTATGTATATATGTATGTATGTATGTATGTATCATACACACACACACAGATATATATGTGTATATATATATATATATATACACATATGCATATATGTGTGTACATGTGTAACGTCATAATCCGTGAAGGATATAATGTGCCCGTATATAGATGTTGGGATTTACATTGCAACAGACACATTAGCTCATATTGTGTGTACTGTAATTTGTCCAAATATGTGCTTGTATAATATGTTAAAACAAAATACTAGTGTGTGTGCAATTTATTGAATAAAATAGTTTCTACCATATCAAATTAATGTAAAATAATTATATGATAATAATACAAGTAACTAAAATTTTAGAAAATCTGAAAACACATTTTGGGCTTAAGATTAAATTATGGAATTTTAGCAATTAAAATAATATTTATTATTAAGTAATTGATAATAGTCCGTAATCAAATTAATTCTTAAAAATAGGAAATCAAGTTGGAAACTTCTAAAACAATTTCTAAAGGTATCTAAGACATATTTGGGCTTAGGAAAAATTTCTGGAATTTTCTCAACTAAAATTATATTTTTAATTAAATAATTAATTGCATTTCAAAAATAAATTAATTCAAAAATTAATAAACTAAGTTCTAAAAATCTGAAACTTTTTCTCAAGGTTCCAGATACATATTTAGGCCTTAAGAATTTTTTTAGAATTTTCACAATTGAAATTATATTTTTAATTAAATAATTGGCTGCGAGCCGAAAGTAAATTAATTTGTAAATATAATAAATTAATTTTAAAAAATGTAAATATTTTATTTTAAACTTATTACATAGTTCAAAAAATATAAAAAAAATATACAATTCAAATTTTGAACCATAAATTATTTTATTCATAATAAACAATTCAAAAAATCATTAAATAATAATAAAATATGTATATACATATTTAATAAAATATTTTTATATTTTATGATTCATAATAGATACAAATCATCGTAAGAAAATTTTAAGGTTAAATATACATGATATATAAATACATATACAATTATACATATTCATAATTTGCAGATCTGTACACATTTAATTTATATGCGCGTGTGTATCAAAATTAAAACCTTTTTTTTAGAAAATTAATTCAGCAACAAAACAATAAACAAAATATTATAACAAGCACATGACCAATCTAATTGTAACAAACAAATGTATAAACAAAAATCTCATCTAATCTAAACAATAAACAGATCTGAGTACAAATAGAGGATTTGGATGTAAATCAACTTTTATACGATAAACTTAAAATAAAAACAATGATAATAAATAAAAGTGCACCTTTTTAATGAAGCCTTTGAGTCCACGTTGAATAATGATTCCCTTCTAAGAACAATTCACAATCCGTCAGGTTGCTAATCCAGGATTGGAGACCTTCTACTACAAATTAGTATTTTTAATTTTGAATTGGATTTGAGAATTTTAGGGATGATTTTAGAGGAAAGTTTCTGCCATAAAAATGGGGAAGCGGAAGAAGAAAATGGTGGCTCAGAAATGAATTAGCTTGTAATTAGGATTTTGAGATTGGCTTTTCTATGGATAGGACAAAAGAGCAAACAATGATCTCAACAACACATCTCAAAACCTAATCACACATGTTGTAGCCACCTCCTATCTTTATCCAAACCAATCCCTATCCTCTCCAAATCTCAATGGTTGTGAGCACATTTAACCCAAATTCAATATGTACAATCATATTTAACATATTTTGTTATCGATATCTCATATCGATTAATATATTCATAACTTTTATAAATATGTGCAACAATTTTATTTCTCAAATCACATTCAAAATTCATAATTAATATTTCATAAATATTAATTTATTCAATTAATTTATGACAATTATAATGTAATTAAATTGTTTTGTCTAAAGAGAATTCATCGTTTCGGTTGTGTGACTTTTGGGTGTAAATTCGATTAGCAATTAACGTCGAATTATTCGAACGTTAACATTCACACTTCACTTAGAAGGTGCTGTGATATTATGGCCAAATTTATCATTTACACATTTTCAAAAAAATCTCATTTTAATTTAATAAGCATTACCTAGTTGTGACAATTATTTACACCAATTCTCTTCATCAAAACTATATCACTTTGGACTTGCTAAATGTGGTAATGGTCAAAATTCCACCATCATCCATATTCACCTCTATAATCTAAACACAAAGTTCTTGGTTCAATAATAACAATTATTATCAACTGAACTACTCTAGCCAGAGATTTTGACTTTGGGTTGACTTGAGTTGATCGTGACACTAACCCCATATAATTGAGGAGACGAATCCTCTCTTGAATAGTGCTTCACTTCCAATACTTCTACTCGACCCAACTATAGTCGCTCGATGGACGCTATGTCTTGATTTGACTATAATCAAAGTGGAGCTTTCATTTTGAAGAT
Organism: Allium fistulosum; assembly: GCA_030737815.1. Taxonomy (NCBI): domain Eukaryota; kingdom Viridiplantae; phylum Streptophyta; class Magnoliopsida; order Asparagales; family Amaryllidaceae; genus Allium; species Allium fistulosum. The sequence continues at coordinate 797,756,040 of CM060903.1, read as the reverse complement.
TCATAGTATTCTCAAGTCGAAAGAACTGTGTAAATTAGTCAGAACGATATTTTATGTTTGACCTTAGTTATATTAACCAACAGAAAACTACCGAGTGAGTCGTTCCATAGTTATCCAATAACTATTGGTACGTAAACCCGAGGTGCCCCTAGCAGTCATGAGTAATACACTGCCCAATATTTGGAGAGCATTACGTATTGTAGTCTCAACGGATACATCAATATCTAGTCTCGATGCATCTTGACTAGGAACATTTAAAATGATATATTTGTTTCATTGTGATAAATTACACACGATTACAACACTTTGTAACTACTATCACAAAACATACCATTTATAAATTTTCTATTAAATATACTTTTAATTAAATTAGTTAATTAATATAACCACATTATATAAAGTATATAATAGAAAGAAAACACCTTTATTTCGAACAAGATTGGTCAACGAGTTAGGTATATATAACAAATTAGATAATTGCCCTTAGGTCTTACCACTAACTCTATCAATCTTCCACTTGCACTTAGGGTCACTTATGGAACCTTATTCCAACATCTCTAATCGTTTTTCTCAAAACCATTTGGGTTAGTCCCTTTGTGAATGGGTATGCTATTTTGTTTCAATTATCTACTCTGTCAATCAACTCTCTCCGACGGTGATAAACTGTTTTATCATGTGGAACAATTCATAGTATGTCTCTCGACTTCTAGTAAGCTCTAAGTTTTGTTATGAACTATATCGCGACATTGTTATTATATAACAATGTTATAAGGTTCTCAACATTTGGAATCAGCTTAGTTATAAATTTGCACACTTATATATTTATATACATTGTTTTTATTACGGCGCTATTCAAAACAATCTACTTAGCCTTTTTCATTGAACCTGCCATGATCTTTCATTTGGAACATTCCAACTTAAAGATTCTTAACTTGAATTTATTATTGACATATTATACTCAATATCAGTTATGATATTTGAGTCTGAACACTCCTTCATAAGGAGTTATTGTTTCTGTAAACAATTCTCAAGTATTTCATAAATACACGAGAACACTTCAAACGACCATTTAGTGATATCAATTTGGATTTGATATTTGATTCATGTATCAAATATATAAACAAAATCACGATATCGTAACCAACATAACATATATGATAATTCCTGTTGCCAATGCATAAGGAACTCACATGTTTCGTATTAAACAATTTAATAAGGTGTATTTACATATCGATTTGGGACATTCCCAATATCTTTTATACTGACTATAAAAGACATCATTTACAATTTAAAGTTGAGTATTAAAACAACTAAGGTTGATTTCAACACAAGTACACCGTTAAAATCAACAATGTGTTGTTTACTTACAGTTTAGAAATGTCAATGTACATTTTAACGTTCTTTCTTATGAACACAAGCTTCCTATGCACTTAGATTGAAAATCAAAATATATGATTTATATCAAAATACTTATTCAATCTTGATGCTTATAAAATGATACTTTCGTATCATTCCTTGGATCATATCCAAAGACTCACAAACTCAATATCGCTCCCACTGACTTCGAGACATTTTTGGTTAATATGTGTCAATAGCTTACTCTAATTCGTTATTTAGAATTTTCTGGTTCAATACATATGTACCAAAACACTAAGTCTTATCAAGCGATAAATTAGTGAGTAAATCCAAATTAACTTGAGCATGTTGAATACCGAATCTATTGTGCTAACAATTGAAATTTGCGATATTATTCTTATCAACATTGCTCATTTAATTACAACCACATTAGTCTTTCTTATAAAGACACAATCTCGACCGATGGATCACATCCTTTCGGTTATGCCCACCAAATCATATTTTTGATAGCGTATTTGGAATTCCTTCGGATTTGTGCATCATACTATATAGAGTCATCACTCTTAATGGTTTAATTAAACAACCGAGGATTATATAATTTCGACATTAATAAGAAACTCATAGTTTCACTTTGATGTATGAGAATACTTATTAGACATTCTAATGCTATGTGTTCATTTAGGTTAGTTAATTTCATTTTATCTCATATAATCAGTTCTATCTATGGATCGTATCCAATTCAATTTAACTATCAATAATTCCTCAAAGAAATTCCTTCACAATGAAGTTGGTATTTCTTGAAACTACAATTGTTTCTCAGTGTAAATAGAATAGGGATTCATAAACGCTTTATGAATTTCTTTTTTTTATAAAACTGATTTGGTTTTAGTTTACAAAAATTATGTTCTAAACATAAATATGTCATTCAATGATAGTCCTTTCCAAAATCCTTTTGGGGAGATTCATATAAGACCCCAATAAACAATTATTACATGTAATCTTTTGACTCGCATAACTTGCCAACTCCTTGGCCTAGAAATGTTGGAGTTTCTAATAAACCCTTATCTTGTAAGATTTGGTAAACTGTTATTCAGATGAAATAATATTAACCTTGTGTACTACTTTTAAGTACATTACCTTATAGAAAGAAACTAACTCAACTTCACTCACAGTTAATTGTGCATTGTCCAACAAAGTTCGATTACACCATATCGATGCATCATTTTGTATCACATGAAGGAGTTATTTTGAGATTGAATCTTTATTCGTTTTAGGTACGTTTGGAACCTTTTCCAATATACTCACTCAAGCGACCAAATCAAAATATTTCTATCGCATATTATTTTTACTTCTGTTTTATATTCAATGAGTTTACCATAGATATACTATATGTGTATCAAATACACATGTCCATATAGATGATGACTCATTAGTGAATATGACGAAGTACGTGGAACCATTTTGGTATTTATAGAATTACGATTGCATACATCTATATGTATCAATCAAAGAGTTCATCAACTCTTATGATGCTCCCACTAAATGGGTGCGTAGTCCTTTATTGTTTGAGATATAATTAACAAGTATCATATGGTTCAATATCATATAATAAAATTATTTTCCCAAAACTACGGCTTAGTTAATAATTCCAGAATAACTGTAAATAATATCAGATACTTTTGTATTTTCTAGTGCATCGCTTTTGTTATGAAAAAAATACCACATTATAGTTCTATTCCATAACGAATATTCATAATATTAATAAAAATAAAGCTATGTCTATTTTTTCAGTCGATAACCAAAAATAATCATTATTTCATAAATAATGTTCGGTATGTTTTACGAAAACAATTTTCATAATTTGATGCAATCAATAAGTGGAATATGACATGTTCCCACTATTTCCGACATTACTATAATAACGTATTAAATTTGAAGGTCCATCGATCACTTAAGATTTGTTTATTTCATATACTGCAACTAGTTTACCATGGAGAGTTCTTTGATCAAATATCTTGAACTCAAAGAAACTAGTCTCATAGAAAGCAATTTTCTATATGAAAATACATTTCGGAATGGAAATCATATTTCTCATTCCAATGTTAAGTATCAATCACTATTATTACAATTCTCATTTCCATTGTTTCTTTATAAAGAAGAAATTACTATTCACTCTCTCCATCCCAACTATACCTTAAATCACATTTACTCTTATACGTTCATTTTCCTTTCCAAATGGTCAAACCATTCTAAAGAGAACCCTTACTACAATATCATAACGAACTCTTTATGAAAGCACATTTGATTATCTTAACATTTAAGGACATCAAATATGTTGCTCTTTGCATAAACTAATTAAGCTGATATTTCAGCGATCGAGTTCTTAGATCTATCTTTAGTTTTGGTCTTGTTCTACAATTAACACAATATGATCTTTTATGCAATCAATCAAATTAACTACTCGACCTCATAGTACAATTTATTGGCTTATTTCGAATAAACTATATTCATTGGAGTATCGTACATTACGAACTGTGATCGTTCATCATATAACATTTATATGTGATATTATATGGATCAAATATCCATCCATAATCTTGTATTTCTTTTAGAGTTCGAAACTCATAAAATGCAATACACGGTCTAAATCAAATAAACACGTAAGTGATAATTTTATGAATGTATTAAGTAGTTTAAAATTAGGCACTTGCATGGGTATAGAAAACATTAACATGCAATAGGCATTTGATATTGGGTACTATATTTCCATTTGTCAATTTTCAATTTAGTTCATTTGTATATGTTAATTGATAAACGTTTTATCAATTATATTAAATGCACCAATTTATCATTGTAGATAATTATAACATTATTTAACATATGTTTTTACAATATTAGAAAGGTTAAATGTTACCATTTCATTTTTCTAATAAGGCTCCAAGTAGTATTTTATGTTTCACTAAACCCTAAGCGAAACATAGAAAGTCTTTCAACTTCACTAGTGGATGTTAGGATTCGTATGCCTTGGGATTCTGACCTTGAGGAAAGCTCAACAAATCATGGGCCCGCATACGATGGATAACTCTTTATCGGTTGTATCACATACAACTCCTAACCTTTGGTACCTTTTTCTAATCCCGCCTTTACCTTAAGGAAAGCTCAACAAGTAAAGTGGGACTAGTAAATGTATATCATCAATAATTATTATGTATAATAATAAAATTGAAATTAGTCAGATATTTTATTTCTGTTACATTATTAGATATGTTACATTATTAGAATAGAATTCTATTTAGTCATATTATTCTATTTATTTAATAAATATAATATATATATATTAATTTGCATATTAATTTTTTTTTCACTTGGAACTGTCATTTTGCAACGGCCTAAGTATAATGCATGTACCTTGAGGAAAGCTCAATAAATACGTGCGGTTATCTTACCTCGTCTATTCAATATATTAATATTACTGCACATGACATCTCTAGTTTGAGGAAAGCTCACCAACTAAGGAATATGCAAGTAATCTATTAATATATAAATGATAGAGGACAACTTTATATTAAAGATTCATAATCTTCAATATATTATGTCGAGTGATATCGACTTATGAAATAATATATTTCTTATGAAATACTCTCATGATTCAAGTGTCAAACACATCAGAAATCATGGTATGCGTACATTTACGTATATATTTATTCCTTAAGTCTATTTATGGTTTCTTTAAAGTTCCACCTTTTGTTATACATTCATATTACATAAGCTGAATTATTATATAACTTTTATAACTTAATTAACTTATATAATAGTCTTATGTATAATATTATATCAATTAAATCTTATTTAATTAATTTTAACTAATTAATTCTTTAATTAATTTTATATTATAATACCAATACAACATTTATATTGAACATATATACTATAACCTTTATAGTGCACATTATGACCTTTATAGTATAGCGCGCACACACACATATATATCTTATATATGTGTATTTTATTTAATTAATTAACGTTTAATTAATTTATTCAATCAAACAATTTTGGTTAAATTTAATTAATTTCAAAATTTATCTGACATTCATACATGTAAACTTATGTTATCCTAAACATTTTAAAATAACATAACATATATCAACATATATAATGTATGCATATATGTATTAATTAATTAACATATTTAATTAATTCATTTTATTAATCTTATTAATAAATTTTAAATTTCGAAATTAGTATATAAATATTTTCAAACATTTTTGAAAATATCGTTATCCTTTCAAACATTTTGGAAACTTATGGTGTATTATGACTTTTATAATAAACATGTTTTTATTTTAATTTTCAAAACAATTTTGAAAACTAGCCCAAGGCCTAATTCAAATTGGGACTTAACTATTAGGGGCAACCTTTGGACTCACTCACCTTTCAAGCGGCCAGGTTGGTAACTAGGTAGGACAGGGTACTTGATTACCCAATTCCAAATCTAGACACCGTACTTGGTGGTCAAGTTTAATTAGTTAGTCCTAACATGACTAATTTAGACCGCATAGGCTATTGTGCTCTGATACTGTTGAAGGAACCGGGCCAGCCGCGGTGGAAGAAATGGGTGGATTTCAATTTTTTTACCATTTTGGATCTTCAATATGCCTACAAAGTATAAATTTCATTTAGAACTTTTCTGAATATGGTTTAAATAAAATCTTGTATTCCATTTAAAATAGTTAAAGGGAAGTTTTAATAAATTTAATTTCAAATGTATAGTGTATCAAATACACCTAACATTTATTTATAATTGTTAATGTACAAGGAATGAAATCTTTCATTTTTTCCCTAAAACAAGAATTAATTGAGAGCATTAATTGTATTAAACGGATTGAGAGACCTTTCATTTTCTTTCTTTAGTTTGAATTGATTGATTCATTAAATGTCATTATTAATAATTTATTCATGGCAATATTTATTACTATGTCCATATGTATTCTAACCGTTCAATTTGTAGTTTGAGATTTATTTAATTTAATTTATTTATACAAGTAAAAATATATATACATATATACATATATATGTGTGTATGTGCATGTGTAACATCATAATCCGTAAAGGGTATAATGTGCATGTATATAGATGTTGAGATTTACATTGCAACGGACACATTAGCTCATTTTGTGTGTACTGTAATTTGTTCAAGTATGTGCTAGTGTAATATGTCAAAAAAATACTAATATATTTATGTGTATACATATACATACATACATACATATATATATATAATTTATTGAATAAAACAGTTTCTACCATATCAAATTAATCTAAAATAATTATATGGCAATAATACAAGTTTTTAAAATTTTATAAAATCTTGAAATACATTTTGGGCTTAAGATTAATTTATGGAATTTTTTACAATTAAAATAATATTTATTATTAAATAATTGATAATAACCCATAATAAAATTAATTCTTAAAAATAGGAAATCAAGTTGAAAACTTCTAAAAAATTTCTAAAAGTAATTGAGACATATTTTAGGCTTAGAAAAGATTTCTGGAATTTTCCCAACTGAAATTATATTTTTAATTAAATAATTGATTGCATTTTGAAAATAAATTAATTCAAAAAATTAATAAATTAAGTTATAAAAATATGAAACTTTTTATCAAGGTTCCAGATAAATATTTAAGCCTTACGAAATTTTTTTAGAATTTTCTCAATTGAAACTATATTTTTAGTTAAATAATTAAACGCAGGCCGAAAGTAAATTAATTTTTAAAAATAATAGATCAAGTTTAAAAAATCTTAAAATATGTTTAATCTTATAACATGGTGTAGCAAATGTAAAAAATATAAAATTGAAATTTTGAACCATTAATTATTTTATTCATAATAAACAATTAAAAAAATCATTAAATAATAATAAAATATGTATATACATATTTAATAAAATATTTTTATATTTTATGATTCATAATAGGCACAAATCATCATAAGAAAATTTTAAGATTAAATATATATGATATATAAATACATATACAATTGTACATATTCATAATTTGTAGATCTGTACACATTTAATATACATATATATACATACATACATATATATATATATATATGTGTGTGTGTAGACATACATACATATATATGTGTATACATACATACATATATATGTGTGTGTGTGTATACATACATACATATATATATATGTATGTATGTGTGTATATATATATGTATGTCAACATATATATATATATATATCAAAATTAAAACCTTTTTTTTAGAAAATTAATTCAACAATAAATCAATAAACAAAATATTATAGCAAGCACATAACCAATCTAATTGTAACAAACACATGTACCCACAAAAATCTCACATAATCTAAACAATAAACAGATCTGAATACAAACAGAGGATTTAGATGTAAATCAACTTTTATAAGATAAACTTAAAAATAAAACCAATGATAATAAATAAAAGTGCACCTCCTAATGAAGCCTTTGAGTCCACGTTGAACAATGATTTCTCTGAAAAGACGGTGCGGGTCGTGCTATATGGAGTTATACTATACTAGTGCGGAAATAGACTAAGATACTATAGCAATGTGAATAAGTAAAATAAAACAAGCACACCAGGGATTTTTATACTGGTTCGAATTTTCCATTCTATGTCCGGTCCCAGACTCCTTCTGGAATTTCACTAAAACAACAACCCTCACTTAACCCGGAGGAACAGGTCTATACAACCCCTGAGCAGGCGAACAGACCTGAGCAACAGAACAGGATTTCGCCTCAACAGCCGAAGAGGACTTCAGATGCCTGAGCAACAGAACAAGACTTCAACTTATACATAGTGTATTTGACAGATTGTGTTCTTGATAACACGGATTTGTCTCTTGATAGTACAACCTTCCTATAATCTTCTCCTTTTGATATATATGTGTGTATGTGAAGAATATGGAAGTAAATGAATGGTTTTGTATGAACTTGAATGCACAAGAGTGTGTTAGAATCAAAGTAGATTAAGAATAGAAAGAGTTAGATCAATTAGGTTAATAAAACTGATGATTCTAACATGTTTATATAGATTATAAAAAGGAATTGTTCGTGAATAGTTATCATGAAAGTATATGGTCATACATGTTGATTAAAAGTCGTATCTCTTTATGGAAGAGAAATGTCTGTTCAGAAATATAGCCGTTATAGGAATTCAGACGTTTGAAAAATAGAATTCAGACTTCTGAAATTGTTCACGTGCAAATCAGAAAGCAAATAGGTCATTTTTGACCTAATTCAGACGTCTGAATATTTTCATTCAGACGTCTGAATATTATGAAACAATATTCAGGTTTCAGCATTCAGACGTCTGAATGACATTATTCAGACGTCTGAATTTAGCCTGTAATAGAAAATTATCATAGCTCAAATGGTTAGAGCACTTGTCGTCCGACCTAGTGACCCGGGTTCGAGTCCCGCTCCATGCAATTTTTGAAAACTAGATTTTTCATTTAAAATATGAATGTATAAGTGTGTATATCATTTTGAGAAGATTTTAACATTTGTAAACTCTAGACACGACACTCTATGACTAATAATACTTTGTTTGTCACCTTCGTCTTGTCTCTATCGTGTATATCTCTTCTTTTATCTCCATATACAGTCTTTCACACGTTTGTACAATGTATCTTCATTTTGAACGTATTTGATTATCTCTTTTTGATGCTCATGTACCTGCAAATTAGCTTAGAGATTCTTTGACATAATTGTATAGTTGTTGTCATTAAAATTCAACAATTGAGGTTCTAACATTCTCCCCCTTTTTGATGATGACAACTATACAATTTTTTAAAAATATTCATTCTATATAAAAAATAATATTAATATGTTTAAAGCTCCCCCTAAGTATAACATCTCCCCCTAAGTATAATATCTCCCTCTATTAATATGCATATGAATTTCTCCCCTTTTGCCATTATAAAAAAGAATGAGGGAATATAATAAATTATATAAAATATCTTGTAAATAACGAGATAAACTCATTATTAATTATGAAGGAAAAATAAAATAGACTTTAACATATTTGCTGAAGTCCATATTTCACTGTAAGCACGTAATTCTATTAAACGTATGGAACATTCTTTAAAATTCGAAAATCTATCCTTTTCCTTTTGTTTCTCCGAGTACGTGCGAAAAATAATAATCATTTTCGGTACCCACTTATTATGTTAGGGTCAGGGGGGTTAGGTCTTAGAAAACCATACCCATTTGGGTGTGGTTGAACCTTTATAAATATAATTTTCATTATTAACTACCATATCAAAATAACTATCAATGTATTTTTCTCTATTTTTCCAATTAATAGGAACCCAAATACTTAGATAATTTTTATTCATATTTCTGGTCAATGATTTTGTACTTCTAAAGAAATTATAAACATTATCGGTCATAACAATATTTGAATTTTGATTCCTTTTTGGTTGAACTATGGTAGACTTGGATTTAGAAATATTTCTCCTATTTTGTTTATTTTTTGGTGGAGCTACTGATTTCTTAGAATAACCTAGTCCTTTCTTATTTAAAACAGATTGGGAATTCTCAATAATCATAGATAGGTTCTCTCTGCCTTTATTGAAGTTAGTCACATTTTTAGTAATGCTTTCTAACTTTGTTTTGAGGTCTCCATCCGAATCTGATTCTTCTTTTTCTGCATGAAATGCAATATTCTTTTTGTCTTGCGCTTGTACTCTTTTAGCCTGCAAATTCACTTCATAAGACATTAGATTTCCTATTAACTCTTCTGGCTTCATAGTAGAAAGATCATTTGCTTCTTCAATGGCTAAGACCTTTCTTTCCCATTCATTTGTTAAAGACTTTAGGATTTTTGATACAACATCAAAATCAGTAAACCTTTACATTCCCGATGGGACTGGAAGCTCTGAACTGGTATCTTCTAGTTCCTTTTTCTTATGAATCGGTCAATCGAAATCGAAGTTCAATCCAAGGCAGTTTAAAAATTATTGTGGATGTTTCTTCACAATAATTGTGATGTAAAAAGCACCAATTCAAATGGGATGGATTCAAAATGATGGTAATGCATGGGTTGGGATTATAAATCCTTCTATTTTCATCTATTAAACAGTATTTAAGTACTTCAAGTACTTGGAAAGTCGCTTTCAAATTATCCTAGTCCTAATAGAGAGTGATAAATATCTTGAAATCTGGAGTACATATCATTAATAGACTCATCCTGGTTCATTCTAAAATTTTGAAATTGACTTTTCAACATAGAAATTTTTCTTTGTTTAACGTTGTTAGTACCTTCATGTGTAACTTTTAGTGTTCGCCATATTTGATAAGAAGTTGTACACATACTAACTCGATTGAATTCATTCTTATCTAAGGCACAAAATAACATATTCATAGCTTTGGCATTTGTTGTAGCATCTAATTTTTGTGTGTTTGACCATGAAGAGTATTCTGTTGTAGGAATGTTATACTCAGTTTGAGTGATATTCCATGAATCAAAACCATTTGCTTGCATATAAATACGCAATCGAGTTGCCCAATAGTTGTAATTCATGCCATTGAATAGTGGAGGTCGTCCAGTAGATTGACCTTCTACAAAACTGGTGTTAGTGACAGTGCTAGTGCTGGTGATGTTTTCCATATTAACAAAATATCAAATAACTTTGTAACGGTTATTAGATGCCTTGCTCTGATACCAAATGAAAAGACGGTGCAGATCGTGCTATATGGAATTATACTATACTAGTGCGGAAATAGACTAAGATACTATAGCAATGTGAATAAGTAAAATAAAACAAGCACACCATGAATTTTTATACTGGTTCGAACTTCCCGTTCTACGTCCGGTCCCAGACTCCTTCTGGAATTTGACTAAAACAACAACCCTCACTTAACCCGGAGGAACAGGTCTATACAACCCCTGAGCAGCCGAACACGGACCTGAGCAACAGAACAGGATTTTGCCTCAACAGCCGAAGAGGACTTCACACGCCTGAGCAGTAGAACAGGACTTCAACTTATACAGAGAGTATTTGACACAGTGTGTTCTTGATAACACGGATTTGTCTCTTGATAGTACAACCTTCCAATAATCTTTTCCTTTTGATATATATGTGTGTATGTGAAGAATATGGAAGTAAATGAATGATTTTGTATAAACTTGAATGCACAAGAGTGTGTTAGAATCAAAGTAGATTAAGAATAGAAAGAGTTAGATCAATTAGGTTAATAAAACTGATGATTCTAACATGTTTATATAGATTATAAAAAGGTGCAATTGTTCGTGAATAGTTATCATGAAAGTATATGGTCATACCTGTTGATTAAAAGTCGTATCTCTTTATGGAAGAGAAATGTCTGTTCAGAAATATAGCCGTTATAGGAATTCAGACGTCTGAAAAATAGAATTCAGACTTCTAAAATCGTTCACGTGCAAATCAGAAAGCAAATAGGTCATTTTTGACCTGATTCAGACGTTTGAATATTTTCATTCAGACGTCTGAATATTGTGAAACAATATTCAGGTTTCAGCATTTAGACGTCTGGATGACATTATTCAAACATCTGAATTTAGCCTGTAACAAAAAATTATCATAGCTCAAATGGTTAGAGCACTTGCCGTCCGACCTAGTGACCCGGGTTCGAGTCCTGCTCCATGCAATTTTTGAAAACAAGAATTTTCATTTAAAATATGAATGTATAAGTGTGTATATCATTTTGAGAAGATTTTAACATTTGTAAACTCTAGACAGGACACTCTATGACTAATAATACTTTGTTTGTCACCTTCATCTTGTCTCTATCGTATATATCTCTTCTTGTATCTCCATATACAGTCTTTCACACTTTTGTACAGTGTATTTCATTTTGAACGTATTTGATTATCTCTTTTTGATGCTCATGTACCTGCAAATTAGCTTAGAGATTCTTTGACATAATTGTATAGTTGTTGTCATTAAAATCCAACAATTGAGGTTCTAACATTCTCTTCTAAGAACAATTCACAATCCGTCAGGTTGCTAATCTGGGATTGAAGACTTTCCGCTACAAATTAGTATTTCTAATTTTGAATTGGATTTGAGAATTTTAGGAATGATTTTAGAGGAAAGTTTCTTCCACTAAATTAAGGAAGAGGAAGAAGAAAGTGGCGGTTAAAAAATGAATTAGGTTGTAATTAGGGTTTTGAGATTGGCTTTTATATGCATATGACAAGAAAGCAAACAATGATCTAAACCACACATCTCAAAACCTAATTACACAAGTTGTAGCCACATCCTATCTTCTCCAAACCAATGCTTGTCCTCTCCAAATGTCATGGGTTGTGAACCCATTTAACCCAAATTAAATATGTACTGTAACAACCCAACTTTTTGGACGGTTTAAATCGACAATAAACCACACATGTCAAACTCAAACCATTCAAAAGGGAGGACTGTTATGGAGTAATAAGAAAAATCAGGGAAAGAAAGAAAAAAAATCACAGAATCTCACAGTGGAATGATAAAATATAATAATCAAATAAACAGTTCGTGAAGCTGTTTTACAAATAACATTGGATTACACTTTACAGTACAGAATCAGAGTGCATACAACAATAATAAATAAATAATGCAGCGGAACAACATGATGCAGCGGAAAAAATCAAATAAATAATATAGTATACAAATCTCCATCTTCGTCCTCCAGAAAGTAGTCTTCGATACACTGAAAAGCTCAGATTGACCGAGCGAATTGAAAAGACAAAACACTCGAGTCATAACTAAAAGCCTTATGTAAGTTAAATCAACAGTAAATAAATATGAGTGTAATGGCATCTAAGATGTTTATGGGATTTGACATCTCCTATCCAATGTCTAACGTGAGTGCAATAACTTAAGAGATGTTCGGGATTACCATCTCTTAAGGATCTGTTAAACTATCTACATACATAGTACAATACGCTATTATAATAGTGTCTACAGTAAAGTAAAGTATTAAAATAGCGTTAAGGCGTTACCCATATCCCCCTTAACACATTTTATATATTCCCGTAGTCTATACAGTACCGTAAGCTCCACCAAACCGGTGGTTTACCCAGAGGGCACTCCATAGGTACGGTACAAAACAAACTCGTAGTGGACGCGATAAGGCATGTGATAAGGCACGCGAGGCAATGCCCAGGGTAGGATACTACCGTTTTGCGGACCCAAACTGGTGGTAACGCATAGTAGCTACTACCGCCCACCTCGGAACACACTCTCATAATCAAAATCGAGGGGTGGCCACCAAATCAATCACAAAGTCATAATATGGTATCGAACAAGCATGTTCGATCAGAGGTGCGACCTCACTTGGCCTGGTGTGGCTCCTATTTTAGTCACATCAAGCCGACTCATGGGAGTCAGGTCTACGTAAATACCTCATGCAGAATGGTTCGTCAAACCATCCTACTTCATTCTGGAATCTCCACCACATACACGGTTGTTAAAGTAGTTTTTTGGTATTGGCAGAGAGTATGACAATATCCGATCCTAATCTCTTTAACAACCAAACGCTTAGTTCACACAGGTTGCTTCTTTTACATTTCCAAAATCGATTCATAATTGATATCAAACTATCATATTCAATTCAAACCATATCACTTTCGAAATCATATTCACTTTCGAAAATCTTATTCACTTTTGAAATTATCAATAATATAGGTTACGACTTAAGTTATAACATCATTTAACCATATTCTCTTTAAAAATCAAGGACTTAAATATAAACACTACAACTTTACACAATCTGAAATTTAGAAAATAATTTAGATAGTTATAAATGGTTTAATTAGTTTAGCATAGTTTAAAATAAACTTTTAAATAGTTAGAATGCTCTAAAATAGTTTAAAATAGATTAAAGTAATTTAAATGGATTTAAGATAGTTTTAATAGGTTTAAAATAGTTTAAATAGATTCAAAAAAGATTAAAGAGATTTAAAATAGATTATATAGATTTAAAATAGATTAAACAGATTTAAAATAGATTAAATAGATTTTAAATATATTAAAATGGTTAATTAGTTTAAAATAGGTAAAATAGATTAAATTAGATTAAATAGATTATAATAGATTAAAATAAATTAAAATAGTTTAAATTGATTAAAATAGTTAAAATAGTTGAAAATAGATTAAATTAGTTTTAAAATAGTTTTAATAGTTTAAAATAGGTTAAATATAGTTTAATAATTTAATATAAAATAGTTTGGTTATTGGAAATGGTTTAAATAGTAAATAGTTTGAAAAATCTAAATAAATCTAAATTTTAAAATAATATATTTTTAAACAGTTTACATTAAAATAATTAATTTGAAATTAATATCAAACTAGACTATTTCTTTCATTTTAACACATCTAGACCACATCCAGTTTTCAAGTTTCAATTTAAATCCTTTAAAACAAATTCATTTAAACCAGTTCCAATTTCAATATTTAAAGATTGGATTTTTGAAAATAATTCAGTTTATATAAATCAAAATTTTATTTCAAAATATTATTTAACTGAATTCAAATTTAAAGGATTTAAAACTCATTTAATTTAACCAATCCGGTGTCCGTATATAATTTTCTACCCTATGGTCAAGTGATACGGACATACATCATTCCAATCCGCAATAAATTTAAATTTACGGGTGTATATCATTTCAACCTGCAATCTCGAATTAACATTCAAAATCCATAAAATCGCTCGGGTTTGTCATTTCAACCCATAACGATTTCTCCTTAATCTATCAGATCGCTCGGGTATGTATCATTTCAACCTATAGGGAACTTGCAGCGTTATAACAATATAAGAATATAACATCCAGTCATCCAATATCAATCAATCAAACATCCATCATAATCATTAACCAAATCAACCAATAAATAACAACAATTTACTGATTGTCAATAACATGTATTAACTGGAAATTTTAAAATTCAATATTAAATTAAATGGCAATTAAATTCAATAAAAGTCAAATTTTACTGGAATGAAAATTTATATATACCAAACATCAACCAATCAATTTCTAATCACATCATAAATTCAATTTAATAACATAAGATAATTTAGTAGTTGTGAGTGGGTCAAAACACTCACCTTTGATTTCAAATCGATTTGATATCGAAAATAAGGCCCAAAATTCAACAGTCTCAGAATTCGCCCAAACCAGTGCCAAAATGTCTGGAATTTTTATACGATCGCAGTGGAGAGAACCGCACATAAATCCGACCTCATATGCAAAAGTTATGACATTAGAACGATTGAACAATTTAAAATTTAATTAAATAAAATAAAATAAACGAAGCTTACACGTCATCAACGTTTACACATGCGAAACCCTAATCTCCAAACAGTCCACAATCGCGTAACCCATCAGTCGCCACCCAATCACGTCCATTTCGTGCCACCCACGTTCGCCTGAGACCATATCATAGGTCGCCAATGCCATGCTCGTGCTCCGTCGCCCCTCTATGGCCTACGCGCTTAACTCCGGTCGCCTCCACCTGTTCGTGGCCACCGCGCCTTAGATCGCCGTTCGTTGTGAAATCACGGTCCCTTGAAACAAACGAACACCACCGATCAATAGGTCTGGTCCTCCTCTACGCAACGCAACCCTCTGATCGTCCTATGGTCGACGATCCGCCATTGGATCGGAAACCCTAGAAATGGACGACCGAGGTTCTTTGACGAATACTGGTCAAACAGTGCACTAATATGAAAAACGAATCATAGATTTGGGTTGCGCTCGTCTAGTGCTTTCCAACGATATATAATACGATAGGGTTTGGAGGAGTTTGATTTTGAACTTGAATTTGAAATTGGAATAGGGTTTTGAAATTGGAATATGTTTCTGCCATTAGAAGGAGGAGATAGTCAGATAGAATTGTACGTACTATAATCAGAAATAGAAAGGCTATTAGGGTTTAGAAAGATCTATTTATACGAACAAAGCCCGATAAGAACGAATAACACCCGAATTGACAATAACGACCCGAAAAGCCCGTTCCGTCTCCGAAACGAAAGTGGGTCATCCCATATATCAAAATAGATGTTTTCGATATTTTTAAACTCAATGGAACAGGTTTCAAGTCCTAATTCCATCATATGAAGAAGTTAGCTTTTAAAATTAGCTTATTTCAAATTGAATTCTTTAAATTGATTTCTACGCGTTTCGAGTCCGCATGATCAAACGACAAGTCCGATCGATACGAAACTTGAAATCCTACAATAATTCACCGTTATGGATCCGACGAAACTAGTTTCGGCGAAATCCGAGACAGTGGCCAAATTGGTTATTTTCACGTTAGTTAAATAAATTATTATTATATTAATTTTATCACTTTTCAATTCAAAATTTATCAATTTTGATTTCCTAGTAATTCATAATCCTTTAAAATAAATTTGTATGTCAAATCCAATGTTTAAAGTTGCACAAATTACAGTGTTTAATTTCAATTGCAATAAACCCATTAATTATTATTTAAATTCCAATAAATTGATTAAATTTGATTTCAATCTTTTTATTCAATCAATCATTATCTAATGGATATAATTAACATTGGTTTACCAGTTATTTCCTCAATATTCTACAGTTACCATCGTAATTCACATTAACTGCAATATTTGAATAGATTAATTGCAATTGATTTCCAATTTAATTTCAACAAATTAATTAGTGAATTGATAATTAACCATTGTTACAACTTACCAATTCAAACTCATTTCCAAGTTTATTTTTTTACAAACAAAACAAATAAATTCACATATGATTGATTATTCGATATTAATCAGTTTTAATTAATTACATACAATTTCACTGTTTATTACAACATTTGGTTTCAATTTATACCCAAATTTTATATTTACAATCATTTCAATAAATTGGAATTTCATTAAATTAGTTATCCATTACCTTACATTAACATTGTTACAGTTACATTCTAGTTATTTTTCTCATTATTAAATCTTAAATTTTAATTTTCACAACATTAAGTTCCCAAAACTTATTTAATTAATAAATTTAATTATCTAAAAGTATGGGTCGTTTCACTCTCCCTCACTCAAAACTTTTCGTCCTCGAAAAGGAAAAAGGAATTAAGGAATTAATATATCTTATTCAAAGTATTCAATTTATAAACAATTAATTTACATCATTAAATAATTTAAATAAAATACATCAATTTATAAACAATTAAATCCTTTTTATATTCAAGTTCAATAAAAGTTTGAAAACATTTCCACTTTCAAACAAAATTTCTAAGTCAAAAATTTAAGGAAAATTTCGATTGAGTCTCCTTTGTACGGAGAGGTCTGGAAGAAATAATAATATCAATAATAATCATATATATATATATCATATTTCAAAATAAAATATCCCAAACCACGGGAAAACAATATAATATCGCTATAAAACTGTAATCCAAAAACGTACCTATTTGTCGGGAAAACAACGCTTATTTATGAAACCAAAAGCAATAGCTATTGCTTCGATAAACCTGTATTTTACTTATAAAATCCAAAGAGGTTAATAATTATGTAAAAAAAGAAATATTTAGTTGTTTCAATCAATAGCAAACAAACCAACACAACATAACAACAGTCACTTGTAAACAAAATCATACAATCATCACATGCCATCAAAGTAATCATCCATCCATCCATAACAACCAAAACAAACGGTTTGTTCGTATTCAGAAACTTTTAATCGTATAAAATGATAAATAAGCTACTAAGTATACCATACACTCAACAGTCTTAGAAAAAACTTAATAGATTATTTATACAGCTTTATACAGTCAGAAGCATCATTTCCCAATCATGCCATAAGTCGAAACAAACAATAATTCCAAATATTATTTAAGTTTATTCTTATTAATCTCGTTTCACATCATTTACTGTTCATTTTTTTCTTTTCATAAAATGATTATTCTCTTTAATTTACATTCATTACTTACAAAATTCATTTCCCATTCATTTATACAATGCCATTTTCTCTTTTTATTACTTTACATTCATTGCTTACATAAGTTATTTCCATTTCAATTATTTAGATTATCCATTATTATGTAAGTCTATTTACAATTTAATTCACCATTAATAGATTAGTTCTTTTTCACATTCATTTCTTTCATATATAATATTATTGAACATTTAATCAATTTCTGAATCATTTCACATTTTCTAAAGTTATAATCATTCAATTAATATAGTATTCACTTTAATTATAGATGGTTTCAGCATTAACTTAAGTTTATAATCATTTACTTACAGTATTCATTCTTTCTATAAATTTAATTAGTAACATTTCAAATTATTAACTTAAGTTTATAACAATTTATAACATCAGAATTCGTATTTATAGAAGTAATTTCATTGAACACCTTGAAATGACCCTCCTATTTCTACCCTAATTTCATAAGGATTTTTTTTACAGAGATGATATATAGATATATCATTCATTACAAATATATTTCCCAGGGTCATTTTCTTTTTCCAATAAACAAAATATATCCAGGATCAAAATAATTAACCAATATAAATATATCAGTACATTCACAAAGATATGCACATACATGTGAGGATGTATATGCCTCTCTTGTTTGAATCAGAGTTCTGGAAAACAAGAGGATATTGGATTGATTGAATTTAATCAATCCACACATAGTTCAGTGTTATATGCAATAAAAATTCCATTCATGCATGAATACATATATATATATATATATTTTTAAACTCCTGATTCTTTGCTAAATTCTCTAGAGAGTATAAATTCTAGAAACCAGGTAATTGTGATATGATTGTCTATAAATTAATGGTCTGGTGCTTGGGTTCTGAAAAATGGTAGAAGTGTTTATCATTATCCATGTTTGATTGTTTTCTTATAAAATCTGTCTGGAATACAGGCTCTTTTTTTTTGGATAGTTTAAAGCGATCTAACACATTCAACATCTTGATTCTTGGATGTCAGTATGCCTTAAATTAAATGAAGTGCAAACTTGAGTGGGTTTCCTGTAACCATGGATGTCAATCACACGGTTCAACCAGACTCTTTGTTCTGGTGTAACCCATCTGGTCTTAAAATGCATTTGATTAAAATCTGAGTGATATGGAAGTCAGATTCCTATTAAAAATACAAAGGAAAAGGTGTGTTAATATCTGTACAAAACATGTTTATGTGTGTATATAACTGCAACTATTTTGGATCTGGCTTCCAACTCCCATATTACATATTCTTTCTTTATTTAAAAAAATAAGGCATGAAACATTTGTATAAAAAAAGTTAAATTATGGAAACCTTGCAGTCACATAAAAACATTCAACCTATGTCTATTATCTTTTGTATACATATGCCATGGTAGAAAGATAAAACCATTTAATTTTCCTGAGAATCAACTATCCAGGTTTTCCAAAACTTAAATCATTCCTAAAGACTCAAGATTGACTAATACATTTTTAAAATATAATCATTTAATTTCAACATGGTGTTCTTACTAAATCCACTTACAATATTTTGATTTACTTCTTTTATATCAGATATTAACTAGATTTATAAATTCCAGATACAAGTCAATCTCTTAATAAAATACTTAACAAAATATCCATCCCATATTCAACACTTAATACAAGTAACAATTTAAATCATTAATACATGCGGATTTTATCATTTAGGCTCTTATCTAACTAAGTTTAGCATGCTATAATCTTCTTCTCAAAGCCTTGCTCCTACTCCTACTTAGTTGCTGCAATCCCTGAAAAAGCATTTGAAACTGCCTCATTTTAAATGAGACACCCCAGATGCCATTAGCACACTAGGGTCAGACACATGTCTGGTATGAGAAAATTCACAAAAGCAATTAGTTAATTAGGTTAAAATCAAGTTAAGTACATATACATAAAGTTCTGCCCTTTGGAATCAGGTCATACTTGTGTGCATGCTCTGTGTCATTGTGCATGTGCACACTTTGATTTTTCTTTCCAGAGACTACATATATAAATATAGCACATACATTCAAGCATACAATTCAGTCATAGTCAAACAATCATTCACACCAAACAGGAAAATAACCAATATGAGTTAAATCATTTATTCCATCCTCATATTTCAATTCTGGGAAAAACTCTAGTTTTCTCATCATCTCAAATATTTTTCCCTTGGTATATTTATCTATCCTGATCTCATCCGCAATGTTTATGAATCAATGGACACACTGTAATGAACTAATTCACTCCATTACACAAAGATCTCAGGACTTAAACAAGCCATGTGTCAACTTGCATTACTCAAGAACACAAGTCATTCCTGCAGTAATCTTGACCCCATTTTCCTAATCAAGTTTCTCATGTGTTTTATCCTTTAAATTTTTAGGGTAACCCAGCCAGTGAGTCATTCCACTAAAATAAGCATTCATCTCATAACATTCCTCATCATTCATATAAACAGACAGAGGCAATCAAGCAATTTATTAAAACATGTTCTTGCAATTTAGAAGAGGTATAGACAACTAACATTGGTTTATGGCTCTATTTGGAATATTTTGTTGCAAACATCTATGCTTTAGTTAACTCAGATTGACCAAGCTTCCTAAATCACAAAATCTATCTGCTAGGTGGTTATTGTATATTTTCTTTGAACCAAGAGTATCAGCACATAGGCAAGCCTATTACACTCCTAATTCCTTTTTATAATAAGCCTCAGCACATATACATATGTATATTGCAGCCCATATACTTATCAATTCTTCTGGGTTGAGCCAAAACCAACACTACTTGCTTATATTCAACATCTTATTTTCTGGGTATTTATTATATTTCTATCTAATATCATATCAGAAAGAAATCTGGGTTTTTAAATTACCTATTCATGCATACTGATCATATTAAGAATGAAACAATCAGAACAACTAGCAAGCATTTAAAGCATCCTTAATTTCTAAAGAACAATCACATATACTTTTAAGAAAAATTCATTTATAACTGGCTGCCTTCATTAGGACTTAGTGCCTTAAGTTGTTGAGTGAGTTTCCTCACCTAGCTCTCTTCTTTGTTTCCTTAATTAATTGATGAACTTCTGCCTTTAGCCTCAAACTCTTTTCCTTCCCTTGCCTTATGATTTCTATGGTATTGTTTCTTTTTTTTTCCAAGTTCTTTTTTTTTTGAGAAGGAGAGGAGGCTGCTGCATATACATATATATATACAGGGTCTTCCTTAGGGTTTTGGGTATTGGCTAAAGCCATTTTTGCCCACCAGAAAAATTGTGTTATCTGTATTTTATTTAAACCCAAAATTCTACCCTTCCCGGCTTAATTTAGGTGAAGAGAAAAGTGGTTATATTCTTTTCAGAAATTTGCTTTTCAGAAAATACTTTTTCCTTTGTCTATAATCATGCTAAAAATGTGACTTGATTTGTTATTTATCAAATACTCTTCCTAATTCTGCCTATACCAAGCATTTCCCTGTTTTGTCTTATTTTTTCCTATTTTTAGCTTTCATGTAAATGGTATGTACTTCCTTTATTTATTTACAAGAGGACTACTCCTTTTCTATCCTCAGTTTTTCTTTCTTTCTGCCTATATACTAAAATATGTCTGTATATTTTATTTTACTAATTTGAACTCTAGTATTTTATTAACACATATATATATATTTACATAAGTCTTACTGAAATAATTAGCACACCCATATATATATATATATTTACACATCATTCTGTATTGACACACACATGCACATGTATACTCAAAAATATTCAGTAGCATCCATATATGTATATTTACTCATGCATACAACTTTTAAGGGTTTAATCTAAATATATATATATATATATTCCCATACATATCAATATGTATTTATTCTTAGAGTTCAGGGACTTTTAGCTTTATTTCATGTGCATTTCCTATGCACACATGTACACACATACTGATACACTATCAAGCTATATCAATCCCCTTTCGAAATTTATTCAAAAATTATTTTGAATTCATTTATATTTGTCAGAATAAATTCCTAAAATCTTGGGTCATTACATACACCCCTCCTTTTAGAAATTGTGTCCCACAATTTTCCTAAGCTTAAAATAAATTTTAATCTTAATTCAGAGAACAAGTACATTCTTAACCAAATAGATTTTTAGTTCTATAATAACTAAAAACATATGCATCTAAAAAAAAAGAAAACAATCAAAAATCAGAATTACCTTTAATCTGAAAATAGCTTAGGATAATTCATCCTAACTTTGTCTTCTAATTCCCATGTGCAATCACTAGGATCAAGACTCCACTGTACCTTCACAAGTTTCAGAGATTTATTTCTCAACTTCTTCACATCTTTTGCCAAAATTCCCACTAGATCCTTTTCATAAATCAAATTAGAATTTATCTGCACTTGGGTTGGGGTCTCAAGAATTTCTGCCTTGTCATGGACCCACCTTCTCAATTGTGATACATGAAAAACATCATGTATACCTTGCATGTTTTCTGGTAATTCCAACTTATATGCCAAGGGACCAATTCTTTCCAGAATTTTGTATGGTCCAATATATCTCGGGGTTAACTTGCCTTGTTTTCCAAACCTCAGCACATTTTTCATAGGTGAGATTTTGATGAAAACAAAATTTCCCACTTCATATTCTACCTGCCTCCTTCTCATGTCTGCAAATTTCTTTTGCCTATCTTGAGCTGCTGCCATTCTTCTTCTTATCAACTCAATTTTCTCCTTAGTTTCTTGTATGTACTCAGGTCCTAAAATAGACCTTTCTCTTGCTTCTACCCAACAAACAGGTGACAAACAGGGTTTACCATATAAGGCTTCAAATGGAGCCATTCATATGGTGCTTTGGTAGCTGTTGTTGTATGTAAATTCAACTAGATGAAGATAATCTTCCCAGTTGCCCCCAAAATCCAATATACATGCCCTCAACATGTCCTCCAAAACTTTGTTTACTACCTCAGTCTGCCCATCTGATTGAGGATGGTAGGCAGTACTTAAACATAGTTCACTTCCCATTACTTCTTGAAAGCTTCTCCACAATTTTGAAGTGAAGATGGTATCCCTATCACTCACAATGGTTTTGGGAATGCCATGTAACTTTACCACTTCCTTTATAAAAATTTGAGCTAATTTTGGTGCTGTCCTTTCTGACTTGACTGGGATGAAGTGTGCTACCTTGGTTAGCCTATCAACTATCACCCATATACTTGTATTACCTCTCTTAGATCTAGGCAGTCCATCTATGAAGTCCATAGATATGTCTTCCCACTTCCACTGTGGTACACTAAGAGGCTGCATCAACCCTGATGGCCTTTGGGTTTCAGCCTTGACTTGTTGGCAAGTCATACATTTGGCAATGTATTTAGCTACATCAGATTTCATCCCCTTCCACCAGAAGTCTCTTTTCAAATTTTGGTACATTTTTGTGTTGCCTGGGTGTATGGAGTATTTACTTCTGTGATATTCATTCAATATCTCTTTCTTCAATTCTGTGTCCTCTGGTACACACATCCTATTTTGGTATCTCATATAACCATTTTTATCAATATGGTGATTCATCACTTCCTCCCCTCTTGAGAGGAGCATTTTCTTCTCTAATAAGTTGGCATCCTGTTCTTGCATTTTTCCTACCTTCAGAATTAAATCTGGTTGAAGTGTCATTAAGCTTAACTTCCCTTTATCTTCTTGTGCACCATGCATCTGCTCATCAATGTGCACACAACCATTCTCCCCAATTTCTAACTCAGTTAGCAAAGACAAGCCCTTAAATTCTTCTATCATCATCATAGCCAATTTAGCATGCTGTCTACTTCGAGCATCTGCAACTTTGTTTGCTTTGCCTGGTGTATAGAGTATGTCAAAGTCATAGGAAGCTAAGAACTCCACCCATCTATGTTGCCTCATGTTCAAATCTTTTTGTGAAAATAAATATTTTAGAGACTTGTGGTCAGTGTAAAGTTCGAACTTTGTGCCTAACAAATAATGTCTCCAAAGTTTTAAAGCATAGATCACAGCTGCTAATTCGAGATCATGTGTGGCATACCTTACTTCATGGGGTTTAAGTTGTCTGGATGCATATGCAATGACTTGGCCTTGTTGCATCAACACTACACCCAAGCCAAATCCACTAGCATCAGTGTATACAACTAATTCTTCATTTCCATGAGGTACCTTTAAAATTGGAGCATTCACCAATGCCTCCTTCAACTGTTCAAAAGACTTTCCACATTTTTCTGACCAAACAAAAGCTTGGTTCTTCCTGGTTAGGTTAGTGAGCGGTGTAGAAATTTTTGAAAAATCTTTTATAAACCTCCTATAATACCCTGCCATCCCCATAAATGACCTCACTTCACTCACAGTGCTTGGCCTCTTCCATGCTTGAATAGCCACTACTTTATTGGGGTTCACAGAAATTCCTTGAGCAGATATAACATGGCCAAGGAAATGTACTTCCTCTTTCCAAAATACACATTTTGAAAATTTTGCCTTTAAATCTTTTTCCCTTAATCTAGACAAAACCAGGTGCAAATGATGCTTATGTTCTTCCACTGTTTTGGAGTAAATCAAAATGTCATCTATAAAAATAAGCACAAACTTGTCTAAATAATCTCTAAAGGTTCTGTTCATTAAATCTACAAAGTATGATGGTGCATTGGTCAAGCCAAATGGCATAAATAAAAATTCATACAACCCATACCTAGTGTTAAAGGCAGTGTACTTGATGCTTGATTCTTCCACCTTCATTTGATGAAAACCAGATGCTAAATCTAGTCTAGAAAATACTTTTGCCCCTGCAAATTGATCAAAAAGATCATCTATTCTTGGCAATGGGTATTTATTTTTAATAGTTACTTTGTTTAATTCTCTATAATCTATGCAGAGTCTTAAGGAGCCATCTTGTTTCTTAACAAATACCACTGGTGCTCCCCAGCAAGAATTACTTAGTCTTATAAAACCCTTTTCTTCCAATTCTTCTAACTGTTTCTTTAATTATTTTAGTTCATTTGGCCCCATTCTAGTTGGCTTTTTAATCACTGGGCTTGCTCCTGGAACTAGATTGATCTGGAACTCTACTGGTCTATGGTGTGGAACACCCTTGACCTCACCAAACACATCCAAATATTCATTGACTATGGGAATTTCTTCAATGGTTAGTTCACTGAAATCTTTTTCTGAGTCAACTAAATGATATAGTTTTCCTTCCTTAGCTACTTCACATAAAACTGTGATTCTCTGACCTCTAGAATTTTGCAATGATATGGTGGATGAGTCTAAATTAATTATGGCTTTAAATTGCCTTAACCAGTCTACCCCCAATATAACACCTATATTTGGGTAATTCAAAACATATAAATTGGAAATAAAAATATTTCCTCCTATGTTTAATTCCACATCCACACAAATCATATTTAAAACACTAGAACTCCCTAGTGGACTTTGTATATGCAATGGGGTTTCAACCAATATGCAATTCAGTTTTAGCATTTTAACTAGTTCATAAGAAATTAAAGAGTGAGTTGCCCCAGTATCATATACTACTGCTATGGGTATGGTACAAATAAGTAATGTACCTTCCACTTGGGCTATGGTTTTCAGTGTTACTCTCCACTGTGGCTTTGCCTTTTCCTTCCAAATTTGCCAATTTTCCTTGCTGTTTGTACTCAGGACAATTCCTCTTCATATGCCCCTCTTTCCCACATAGATAGCACTTGAAAGCTCCTCCCTTCAATTCTGGACACCTAGGCTTGATATGCCCCTCCTTTCCACACTGATGGCACACAATTTTCTTCTTGGTTTCCTTAGCTTTGACATCTCCAGTGCCTTTGTTACTGGCCTCTTCCTTCTTCTTATCATAAGGGTGATACCTCCCCTTACCCTTCTTGGTATTATTGTTCTTAAAATTTCTGAACTTCTCCCTTTCCTTGTCATGCTGTTCCAACCTCAAAGCTAAGTCTATCACATGGTCAAAAGTCCTGTCTGCATAGGGTAACATGGCTCTGCTAAGTCCTGGGTTCAACCCTTTTATGTACCTATCATTTTTGGATGCCTCATCTGCCACAAGCATTGCTCCATATGTGGAAAGCCCCTCAAACTTTTGAGTGTATTCTGTGACAGTCATGGTTCCTTGTCTAAGTCTAATAAATTCTTCTAGCAAGGTAGTCTTTGCTGATGCTGGTACAAACCTTGCTTCCAACATCTCTTTGAATTGATTCCAAGTGATTTCATTTTCATTCCTTCCTGCAATGATTACTTCCCACCAGCCTAAAGCTACTCCTTTTAGCTGTCTTGAAGCCACTTGCCTCTTTCTTTGATCATCAAGTTGCATGTCATTGAAAATTGTTTCCAATGTTCTCAACCATGTTTGAATTTCCATGATACTCTCTGTCCCTTCAAAGCTTTTGCCTCCTAAATGAGTATATGTCTTAAGTAATTTTGAGAGTTCTTCATAGGGATTTTCTTGCCTTTGTCCTGCCCCATCCCTAAATGCTCTCACCAAGTCTTGCAGATTGACCATTGGTGGTGCATGGGAAGATCCTGCTCCCTGATTTGGTGGTCTCCCTACCATAGTTTGCTAATAATAATTTACATAGCTGGTTAGTTTGATTGGTAATTTTATTATTTTAGTGGTTTTTTTTTCACACTGAAAACATTGATATATATATATTTAGTTCCTTTAAATTTTATTTTTATCTAAGAACTTGATCTTTACTTCTACTATGTTGAATAACATAGCTCTGATACCAAATGAAATGACCCTCCTATTTCTACCCTAATTTCATAAGGATTTTTTTTACAGAGATGATATATAGATATATCATTCATTACAAATATATTTCCCAGGGTCATTTTCTTTTTCCAATAAACAAAATATATCCAGGATCAAAATAATTAACCAATATAAATATATCAGTACATTCACAAAGATATGCACATACATGTGAGGATGTATATGCCTCTCTTGTTTGAATCAGAGTTCTGGAAAACAAGAGGATATTGGATTGATTGAATTTAATCAATCCACACATAGTTCAGTGTTATATGCAATAAAAATTCCATTCATGCATGAATACCTATATATATATATTTTTAAACTCCTGATTCTTTGCTAAATTCTCTAGAGAGTATAAATTCTAGAAACCAGGTAATTGTGATATGATTGTCTATAAATTAATGGTCTGGTGCTTGGGTTCTGAAAAATGATAGAAGTGTTTATCATTATCCATGTTTGATTGTTTTCTTATAAAATCTGTCTGGAATACAGGCTCTTTTTTTTTGGATAGTTTAAAGTGATCTAACACATTCAACATCTTGATTCTTGGATGTCAGTATGCCTTAAATTAAATGAAGTGCAAACTTGAGTGGGTTTCCTGTAACCATGGATGTCAATCACACGATTCAACCAGACTCTTTGTTCTGGTGTAACCCATCTGGTCTTAAAATGCATTTGATTAAAATCTGAGTGATATGGAAGTCAGATTCCTATTAAAAATACAAAGGAAAAGGTATGTTAATATCTGTACAAAATATGTTTATGTGTGTATATAACTGCAACTATTTTGGATCTGGATTCCAACTCCCATATTACAGATTCTTTCTTTATTTAAAAAAATAAGGCATGAAACATTTGTATAAAACAAGTTAAATTATGGAAACCTTGCAGTCACATAAAAACATTCAACCTATGTCTATTATCTTTTGTATACATATGCCATGGTAGAAAGATAAAACCATTTAATTTTCCTGAGAATCAACTATCCAGGTTTTCCAAAACTTAAATCATTTCTAAAGACTCAAGATTGACTAATACATTTTTAATATATAATCATTTAATTTCAACATGGTGTTCTTACTAAATCCACTTACAATATTTTGATTTACTTCTTTTATATCAGATATTAACTAGATTTATAAATTCCAGATACAAGTCAATCTCTTAATAAAATACTTAACAAAATATCCATCCCATATTCAACACTTAATACAAGTAACAATTTAAATCATTCATACATGCGGATTTTATCATTTAGGCTCTTATCTAACTAAGTTTAGCATGCTATAACCTTCTTCTCAAAGCCTTGCTCCTACTCCTACTTAGTTGCTGCAATCCCTAAAAAAGCATTTGAAACTGCCTCATTTTAAATGAGACACCCCAGATGCCATTAGCACACTAGGGTCAGACACATGTCTGGTATGAGAAAATTCACAAAAGCAATTAGTTAATTAGGTTAAAATCAAGTTAAGTACATATACATAAAGTTCTGCCCTTTGGAATCAGGTCATACTTGTGTGCATGCTCTGTGTCATTGTGCATGTGCACACTTTGATTTTTCTTTCCAGAGACTACATATATAAATATGGCACATACATTCAAGCATACAATTCAGTCATAGTCAAACAATCATTCACACCAAACAGGAAAATAAACAATATGAGTTAAATCATTTATTCCATCCTCATATTTCAATTCTGGGAAAAACTCTAGTTTTCTCATCATCTCAAATATTTTTCCCTTGGTATATTTATCTATCCTGGTCTCATCTGCAATGTTTATGAATCAATGGACATACTGTAATGAACTAATTCACTCCATTACACAAAGATCTCAGGACTTAAACAAGCCATGTGTCAACTTGCATTACTCAAGAACACAAGTCATTCCTGCAGTAATCTTGACCCCATTTTCCTAATCAAGTTTCTCAGGTGTTTTATCCTTTAAATTTTCAGGGTAACCCAGCCAGTGAGTCATTCCACTAAAATAAGCATTCATCTCATAACATTCCTCATCATTCATATAAACAGACAGAGGCAATCAAGCAATTTATTAAAACATGTTCTTGCAATTTAGAAGAGGTATAGACAACTAACATTGGTTTATGGCTCTATTTGGAATATTTTGTTGCAAACATCTGTGCTTTAGTTAACTCAGATTGACCAAGCTTCCTAAATCACAAAATCTATCTGCTAGGTGGTTATTGTATATTTTCTTTGAACCAAGAGTATCAGCACATAGGCAAGCCTATTACACTCCTAATTCCTTTTTATAATAAGCCTCAGCACATATACATATGTATATTGCAGCCCATATACTTATCAATTCTTCTGGGTTGAGCCAAAACCAACACTACTTGCTTATATTCAACATCTTATTTTCTGGGTATTTATTATATTTCTGTCTAATATCATATCAGAAAGAAATCTGGGTTTTTAAATTACCTATTCATGCATACTGATCATATTAAGAATGAAATAATCAGAACAACTAGCAAGCATTTAAAGCATCCTTAATTTCTAAAGAACAATCACATATACTTTTAAGAAAAATTCATTTATAACTGGCTGCCTTCATTAGGACTTAGTGCCTTAAGTTGTTGAGTGAGTTTCCTCACCTAGCTCTCTTCTTTGCTTCCTTAATTAATTGATGAACTTCTGCCTTTAGCCTCAAACTCTTTTCCTTCCCTTGCCTTATGATTTCTATGGTGTTGTTTTTTTTCCAAGTTCTTTTTTTTTTGAGAAGGAGAGGAGGCTGCTGCATATACATATATATATACAGGGTCTTCCTTAGGGTTTTGGGTATTGGCTAAAGCCATTTTTGCCCACCAGAAAAATTGTGTTATCTGTATTTTATTTAAACCCAAAATTCTACCCTTCCCGGCTTAATTTAGGTGAAGAGAAAAGTGGTTATATTCTTTTCAGAAATTTTCTTTTCAGAAAATACTTTTTCCTTTGTCTACAATCATGCTAAAAATGTGACTTGATTTGTTATTTATCAAATACTCTTCCTAATTCTGCCTATACCAAGCATTTCCCTGTTTTGTCTTATTTTTTTCCTATTTTTAGCTTTCATGTAAATGGTATGTACTTCCTTTATTTATTTACAAGAGGACTACTCCTTTTCTATCCTCAGTTTTTCTTTCTTTCTGCCTATATACTAAAATATGTCTGTATATTTTATTTTACTAATTTGAACTCTAGTATTTTATTAACACATATATATATATTTACATAAGTCTTACTGAAATAATTAGCACACCCATATATATATATTTACACATCATTCTGTATTGACACACACATGCACATGTATACTCAAAAATATTCAGTAGCATCCATATATGTATATTTACTCATGCATACAACTTTTAAGGGTTTAATCTAAATATATATATATATATTCCCATACATATCAATATGTATTTATTCTTAGAGTTCAGGGACTTTTAGCTTTATTTCATGTGCATTTCCTGTGCACACATGTACACACATACTGATACACTATCAAGCTATATCAATCCCCTTTCGAAATTTATTCAAAAATTATTTTGAATTCATTTATATTTGTCAGAATAAATTCCTAAAATCTTCTAAATTTTTATTATTCTTTATTTTTACATGTTTGCAATTTCTTATATATTTCATTAATCACTTAGCATCAAATTTCTTATTTTCCATTTAGAAGTTTCCAATTGTTAATATAGTTAAGATTTCATCCTATTACAATAACTGAAAACTACTAATTATCAGAAAGTTTTAAGAACTAAATTCCGGGTTACTTTTCAAATCAAATATACACACACATTCATATCTTTCATATATGTCAAATCGTACTTAGAAAATAAGATTAAAATTTGTTTATCAAAACAAATGTGCTGTAAGCTACTACAGCGGTCTTCCCACTTTGAAACTTGAAAATGAACGTCGATGATGCGTGCACTTATCACCGAAATTATTTTCCAGTGACAGAGAGGGGAGTACAGAACTTATTTCCTTTTAAAACTTCCCTTTAAACATTTCCTTCAAATCACATTGAAAACATTTCTATCTGAAAATACTTCCAAATAATACTAATATTACTTTCCAAAATCCTTTGAAAACCAATTTCAAAAATTCCAGAACTTAAATTCTCAAATTTGCAATTTATATTGATTTTATTTGTAAATCCTATTTTACAATCAATATTTATAAAATTTCACTACCTAACAAACAACATATTACATCCAATTATATCATTTATAAAAAAATTATTCTTCTATATACAAAATATATACTAGGTAAAATTATTTCATTTACCCATATTTCAAAACCAATATTGTGTCGGTCTGCCCTATTAAGTGTTTAGAAATCCCTATCGATGCCATAGCGTCCTATGTACCAACCAGAATTTATAAATACAAAACAGAACAAATTAACACAATACCAAAACCTTTTATAACACTAACAAATATGCTCTCTCATATATATACACTCAACGACTCATTCTAGGGTATTACTACCCTACTTCTAATGAATCAGATCCCACAAAGCTAAGGTTATCGCTAAACCAATGCTCTGATACCAAATGTAACGACCCACCTTTTTAGACGGTTTAAATCGATAATAAACCACACATGTCAAACTCAAACCATTCAAAAGGGAGAATTGTTATGGGGTAATAAGAAAAAGCAGGAAAAGAAAAAAAAACAAACACAGAATCTCACAGCGGAATGACAAAATATAATAATCAAATAAACAGTTCATGAAGCTATTTTACAAATAACATTGGATTACACTTTACAGTTGTAACGACCCAATTTTTCAACGCCCAAAAATCGACATCAATACGTCCACTGTATTAAATGACGAACAATCGAATGCCAGAAAACCGAACCGTTAGGGTTAAAGAAGAAAGAGGTAGAAGAAGAAATAGAAACAATATCAGAATCTCACAATCGCAGTGGAATAATATATAATAGATAAATGACTAATCTTGTCCTCATAACTGAATACATGGTGGAATAATAATCAAGTACGGAAGTACGTCTCGCCATCCGGCTCGTCCATTGAACGCCACAGCAATCCATCCAGAATCTACTGATAACTTGACTCTAGGCTGCCCGTGTGGAAAATTATGGGCACCCAGAGTTTAGAAAAGGGAACAATAAACTCCGAGTCAGTCATGGGACTGGTGTGAGAACTAAAAAACAGTTATTTGCGACAAAAGAAAAGAAAAAGAAATCCGTTATGCTTTTTGGAAAATGAAACTACCATAAGGCCTCCCACCGCACACACAATGCAATGGCACACATGGAGGAGATTTCTCTTTATAGCAGTCAAACATGCTTGATACGCGAAAATCCTTTTGATATTATTATTAGTGCATAGTGTAAAAACATTTTGAAAGTATAATATTAATCTTAGCCAGCATACTACCATTATAGTATGCCTACTATAGCTACCATGCTAAATGGCAGGTTACCACCACGTCACATGGCAGGTTCTACAACTAAAACCGTACAGGGTTCGTATTGATTTTTTGGATTTCCAACAAATGGTCAAGGCTAAGGAACTTCCTTTCCGAATGGGTACGCCTCTGGGGGGACGCCCCGAAAACCTAACCGGATCTCTGCCAACACAAGGCTGGGTTACATCTGTAACTAGATAACTAACTGTTACGAGTATGCCATCCCCCGGTCGTAACCAACCTTTACCGAGGTGCCTCGAATTCCAACAACCACATAAGTAAATATCTGGGCTCCATACCAGAATACCACTTTTTATTTTATCCACATAAGTAAATATCTGGGCTCCATACCAGAATACCACTTTTTATCCAAAAGGAAATGTACATACCCTGAGGGGCGCGACCCCCATAACCTTGCTGCATCCTTCCTGTTTCAACCATTTCCGGGGTGTGAGGTTCGATGAAGTATCATCCCACAAAGCTATACTTTTCACAAAAGCCATGCTTCGATCAACCAAAGATCAACACTTAGCATGCCACATTACCAAATTGGGAATATATCACTAGTAACAATCAACTACATAACCTCTGAGCTCATACGTCTCAAAGAAGGGTGTTAAGCTAAGAGAATAAATTCTCCGCCACCAACAGAAATATATTTGATAGAAACCAGCTTTATATCTCAAAGTGTAATGTCAGACATACATCCATACAAGTCCATCCTAGGTCTGAATGGAACCGAAGGCACTTCGAAAGAAGTCCTTGCAAATCCGGATATCCACAATCCCAACAGGACTCCCCATCACATATGGAGATCTCTATACCGGAGCAACTCAGTGCAGAGACAATCGACATGTAATCCTTTCGTTCTCGAAAATACCCGGTCTTCACCACCGTCTTCAAATGCATGCCCATTTCGTCGTATCATTATTCGGAATGGGTTTTATGACTTAATGTCCTCTCCCGGCTTAACCGAATAATGAGCGCTTATTTTAAAAACAAGTGGATACATTCAATTCTAAATTAAGTCACAACAAATTTCCACTTTTGATCTTTTAAACAAAAGATCCACCTTTTAAGATTCGATGTGGTTTCGGATAACCATTTGGAATCCGACCCCCGGTCGCATCGAAAATTAAAATACCGTCTTAAAGACCAATATTGATAGTCGGTTATTTAACTATCAATAACATCCATAAACAACCATCAGATTTAAATAATTTCCCAAATTATTTATTTTCAAAATATCTTCGCAAGATATAAATTTTCTACACTTCAACCCTCTTGAAAATAGTTTTCAAATTACTTTCCTTTCTCGGAATAAATTCCAAATATTGTTTATTTCCACTGAAAATCACCAAGACTAATGCTTTAGATTTTGAA
This sequence comes from Allium fistulosum, assembly GCA_030737815.1. Lineage (NCBI taxonomy): Eukaryota > Viridiplantae > Streptophyta > Magnoliopsida > Asparagales > Amaryllidaceae > Allium > Allium fistulosum. Next base: position 797,722,064 of record CM060903.1, on the reverse strand, counting down.
ATAATTTAAATCACTTTATCTAAAAATATATATGCTTTAAAATACTTAGAATAAAAATTATTTAGAACACTTGAATTAATTTAAAGGACAAAAATTTGTATATTTTTAGCCTCAAGGACACGACCTCAATATTTTAACCACAAGGACAATAATATACTATTAAGGATCCAATGGAACTAGTTTCGTCGAATTCTGAGACTGTGCCTCGGAAGGTTATTTTTAAATATCGATTTAAACGATATAAATTCAAAACTGAAAAAATCACTTTCAAATTCAATTTTAAAAGTTCTATTACTTTCAGTATTATCAATATAAATTTTCTAAGTCTTAAAAATATTTTTAACAAGCTTACAAACCAAGGTTCACCATTTTAACCAATTTCCAATTATTAAATTCAATAATTTAATTATCCAAATAAATAGTGATATTTGAAATTCAAGTTAAACTAACTTTCCAATATTTAAAATCAATTAAATATCCAATTTCAAACGTCCAGAAATTCCAGGTCGTCACATTCTTCCCCCCTTAAAAGAATTTCATCCCGAAATTACTAGTTAAGAAGAATGATCCATAACCCGTTTATCATTTTTCCAATACCAAACAATTTCAACTTTCCAAAACAATTTTTTATTAAAGATACTATCATTCTTACTAACTTCCCAACCTCAACTATAAGTTCCAAACAATATCACTTACTCAACAATTCAAATTTAAATTCAAATTTTAAATTATCCAAATTTCTCAAAAAAATTCTAACTCCCAAAATTTTCGAAATATTTCGCCAGCGTCTCCTTTGCGCGGCTAGCTCGGTACAACTACAAATACCCCTATGCGCCCCTAGATTTCAAAAGAAAACAAAACGCCAAGTGGCTAGACCAGAAAATCATCAAATTTCATACAGAAATTTAAATACATTCTTTTTTGTCGAGTAATTCAAATTTTTATCTTCCAAATCAAAAATCCCAAATCCCAATTCCCTTTTGCTTTTAAACACCTGTATATCCTACTTAGCAATAATGTCCAATTACAACATTCAAAATCATTTTGCGCATTTCTTTACAAAAGTGTCAATATCTATTTCATTCAAGTTCGTACGATACACTTATATCATCCGTACGCAATACCAACTCTGATCGCTCACTCGATCACACAATTTCACTTCCGAACTAGTATCGTTCACCCGACTTCCTAGTGCGGACTCAGATCTGGTTTCTTTATCAGAAACCGTCATTCTCCTTTCATAGCCACAAACTATGATAGAGGATTTCCAGAATCAACCAAAAATCCATATCCAGGGTTCGTCGTCGAAAATCGAGTGAAAAATCCCAACTCGGATCGATATAACTATCTCGAAATTCTATGCTCGAATCTGGATCAAATTGCTATGCGAATAAATTAATATATGTACATCCTACGTATTATCTCAATTGATTGCTTTTCATTTATTCACATTTTATTTTGGTTTCCATTCAAATATTACCTTAGAATATTTTCCCAATTCCAGATTTTACTTAAGAATTTCACCATTTATTTCTTAAGTTCAATATAAGTATTTATATACTTCTTATATTTATTTTCACTACTGAAGTTATATATTCATTTCCATTCAACTTTGCATTTTTCAATTCCATTTGAATTCAGTTTATCCATCATTTTAAATATTGAATTCTATTCATCTTATCTAAAACTAACCATTTTAATTAGTTCCACTTTTATTTCCAACCCATTATTATCTTTAGTCCACTCCACTAATTTTCCATTTACTTACAAATTCAAGATGAATTTCAACATTTAGTTTTCAATTTCATTTACTTGCAATTGTAAATTCATTTATTCATTAAGAAATTTATTTCCACTTTAAATTTTATTTGAGTAATCATTTCACTTAGTCTCCTTAGACTTTTCTTTAAATTCACTTTTATTTGTCTATATTTAATTATACTCCAATTCAATTTAAATTTTAAACTTCTATAAGTTTCCCAAATTTAATTCCATTTGCTAATTTCTTTTGATTCACCTTAATTAATTAGCTTACCTTCCCACTTATTTGGGTTTTACACTTACTTTTGTTTATCCCTTTTCAAGTTGAATCTTATTCCAACAAATTTCAAATTTTTATAAGTTATCAAACTTATTTATATTCCGTAACATTTTAAATAAGATTCCAGAGTCTTTTAAATAATTACTCAACATTTCAAAATAATCTTTGAAATCAATTATATCCAAAATCGTTTGGTTATTACCTTAATTTCTTACTCAATTTCCATACAACAATGATAATAATTCAATATTATCACTTCCTAACAACCAAGCAACCTTATACTATAATAATTTATGGAAAATTATTTCTTTTATATACAAAATAATTTTGGGTAAAATTATTTCATTTACCCTATTTTAAAACAATACCGTGTCGGTTTATCTTGTTTAAGAGTTTAGAAATCCCTATCGATACAGTTGGCCAGACTGCACCGACCAGAATCTATAAACACTCAACCGATAAGTTAACACAATATATAAACAATTTTTATATTCACTAACAAATACACGCTCATATCTATTAATACACTCAAACTCATTCTAGATTACTACTGACTCTATCTCTAATGAGTACTTCCCACCAGAGCCAAGGTTATCGCCAACCTAAGCTCTGATACCACTCTTTAGCGACCCAATTTTTCGATGCCCGAAAATCGACATCAATACGTGCACTGTATTAAATGCCGAACAATCGAATGCCGGAAAACCGAACCGTTAGGGTTAAAGAAGAAAGAGGTAGAAGAAGAAATAGAAACAATATCAGAATCTCACAATCGTAGCGGAACAATATATAATAGATAAATGACTAATATTTAAAACAAAAGAACTATATCTGTTTATACATTACATCATCAGAGTACAATAGTTTCTTATCACACAACTGGACAATTATATAAACTTGTCCTCATAACTGAATACACAGTGGAATAATAATCAAGTACGGAATTATGTCTCGCCATCCAGCTCGTCTACTGAACACCACAACAATCCATCCAGAATCTACTGATAACCTGACTCTAGGCTGGCCGTGTGAAAAATATGGGCACCCAGAGTTTAGAAAAGGGAACAATAAACTCCGAGTCAGTCATGGGACTGGTGTGAGAACTAAAAAAATAGTTATTTGCGACAAAAGAAAAGAAAAAGAAATCTGTTATGCTTTTTGGAAAATGAAACTACCATAAGGCCTCCCACCGCACACACAATGCAATCGCACAAATGGAGGAGATTTCTCCTTATAGCAGTCAAACATGCTTGATACGCGAAAATCCTTTTGATATTATTATTAGTGCATAGTGTGAAAACATTTCGAAAGTATAATATTAATCTTAGCCAACATACTACCATTATAGTATGCCCACTATAGCTACCATGCTAAATGGCAGGTTACCACCACGTCACATGGCAGGTTCTACAACTAAAACCGTACAGGGCTTGTATTGATTGTTTGGATTTCCAATAAATGGTCAAGGCTAAGGAACTTCCTTTCCGAATGGGTACGCCTCTGGAGGGACGCCCCAAGAACCTAACTGAATCTCTGCCAACACAAGGCCGGGTTACCTCTGTAACTAGGTAACTAACTGTCATGAGTATGCCATCCCCCGGTCGTAACCAACCTTTACCAAGGCGCCTCGAATTCCAACAACCACATAAGTAAATATCTGGGCTCCATACCTGAATACCACTTTTTATTTTATCCACATAAGTAAATATCTGGGCTCCATACCAGAATACCACTTTTATCCAGAAGGAAATTGTAACAACCCGCATATCTATCGATTTTATATTTAAATATTTTATCATTAGTCGGATGTTAGTCCGAAAAGCTACTTTTTGCATACGGTCAAATTAGGACTCGAGACCACTTCCATTGAGTTCAAAATGACGTTTGTGATCTTTTTGAGTGTAAACTTTGATATGTTTGGAGATAGTGAAATTTTCGTCACTTTTTGGCTTAGGACTTTGGTTTGGGCTGAACACACACTAACTCAGCCCAACCCCCTCTTCTCTTCGTCACTTCATCAAATACTTCAAGCTTCTTCAAAAATGGTGGAGGGAAAGGGAAATTAAAATTCCAAGCTCAAGATCTTTAGTAAATTCAACATCAAACTCCGAATTCAAGGTGAAGAACATAGATTCAAGCTTGTGGTTGATTCTTGCTTTGCTCTTAAGCTCTCCAACATCAATTTCGTGGAAAAGGTGAGATTTTGATCTCACATCTTGCCTATAACTGTCATTGGACTGTTGGGAATGATTCCCTATCACTTGTGCATGTGCATTTGCATTTGGTTTGGATTGAATTGGTGAAAAACCCAATTTTTAGTGTTTTGGCAAAATTCTGGGCTTAGGTCGTTCGGGTTTTGAGAAGACAGGCCTGCAAATTGCCGTTCTGTGCTTAGGTCGTTCGTCTCGAGTTAGGTCGTAGGTCGCTTGGCACTTAGGTCGTAGGTCGTTCTGCACTAGGTCGTTGGCCCTAGGTCGCTCGATCTTACCTACCCATTAGGTCGCACCTCTTTAGGTCGTGCCTTACCTTAACTCGACCGTGTTAGGTCGCTCACCCCACAAGGTCGCACCACTGATAGGTCGCGTGCTTGGTAGGTCGTTCCATTTTAGGTCGTTCGGCCTTAAGTCGTTTGCAGTTAGGTCGTTCGATCTTGTATGCTCACATTAGCTCGTTCGAAGATAGGTCGCGTGTCTTTAGGTCGCGAGGTTTAGGTCGCGTGTCTTTAGGTCGCGAGTTTTAGGTCGCGTGTCTTTAGGTCGCGAGCTTTAGGTCGCGAGTTTTAGGTCGCGCGTCCTTAGGTCGCGAGTCCTTAGGTCGCGAGTTTTAGGTCGCGAGTCCTTAGGTCGCGAGTCTCTTTTCACTTAGGCCGTAGCAGGGGCGTTGCCCCCGCACCCCCACCTAGGGGGATGTCACCCCCCTGGACCCCCCTCCGTAGGCGATCTTATCTGAAAAACATTCAACAGAACTTCCACTTTGATGCATTTTGAGCTGATTTCCTTGGATTTTGTTCACGTCTTCGAATGTGAATTTTTGTGATAGATTGTTTCTACAATCATTTTTGTGATTTGTCACTTTAAAAATATGAAGGTTTCAATACTAGTAGTAAATATCAAAACTCTTTCATCAAAGCGATTTCAACTCTATTTTATTACAAAGCTCTTTTTCCTAAACCGTTTTCCAACCTATTAGTATGTACAAGCCTTTACTTCACTCGGATGAGAAATCGAATTAAACGACTTAGTAAAACGAGTGGTATGAAACGCTTGCGTTCACTTCGTCGGTTAGCTCTTGGTCTTGTTCGATTGAACCCTTTTGTGACAATTTTCTAGTGAAGATCTACAGTTTGTTCGTAAATATTTAAGTTAAGCTAGTGGTTATGGGACATGAAGCTAAACTCATATATTTACTGGCTTAGTGTAATTGACACTTCCTTATGATCATGACGATCATTTTTGTGATTTAGACTAGCGATTGAGCGATGTCTCTTTGTCTACGAGGGAGACTAAACCCCGTTTGTGTGATGGTTCACCATCACATATTGGGGTAGCGCCCCATCGTCTTCGGGTCGTTCGTGTGTCAAAATTTAATGGATAGCTTCCATGAGATAGCTTCTCGTTCATGTGTTACGCGCGTTGGTGAGTTTTCATGCTCCCATTCTTGTGATAGGCCTCCCCCCCTTTTTATGTGTTTTCTGGATTTCTTGTGATGATTTCTGGAATTTCTACTTCACCAATTTTCATGATTTTCATTGATATGATATTAGTTTTTGTGCATTGGTGAATTTGTGTGTCATTGACTTGTTATGAATACAAGTTTAGGGTATGATACCCTATTTTATCTTTGAGAAGATTCTTGTGATATTGATTAATCTCTTGTTGATTTTCAATTACATACTTATAGTAGTATGCCACTATGCTTATTACATGTTCATGCCATGTCTTTTACTTTATACCATATCATCTAATATTTATAGCTAGACTGATCCATTTATTATTTTCTTATAAATAATACTCGGGTCAGACCGAGATGTTACAGGTGCTTCTGCTTGACTTCTCTTCAGGATTATTCTGACTTTTGGCTAACTACTTAGATTAGTAGTTTTTGGATGTACACATTTAAGATATAGACTCTATGTTGTGTACTTATTCTTTTGTATAGCACGTGCTGCTATTCTTTTGTATTATCGTGGATCTTTCCGACCACTACTCTGATGTACACTTTCATGTGTTATATATATATTCATATCTTTTTCCGCCTTTGTGATATAGATGTCTGTGACTGATTTATGTTATGTTTACTTCTATGTTTATTTCCGAAGATTATATATAGCCACTGTGTGATAGCTTTGAGTTTGAATCGGTATGCCGGATTTCCTCCTTAAACGATATGCATTCTATACTATCTGACATATCGGTGCTCACTCAAAGAAGTTACACGGATGGTCGCTCCTCAACAGCCTTATTCTCCGTGCTAGTCGATAGCATTACACCGTAGTGTTCTTGTCTAGCGTGGGTATAGAGGTGGGGCGTCACAGAAATGTACATACCCTGAGGTGCGCGACCCCCATAACCTTGCTGCATCCTTCCTGTTTCAACCATTTCCGGGGTGTGAGGTTCGATGAAGTCTCGTCCCACAAAGCTACGCTTTTCACAAAATCCATGCTTCGATCAACCAATGATCAATACTTAGCATGCCACATTACCAAATTGGGAATATATCACTAGTAACAATCAACTACATAACCTCTGATCTCGTATGTCTCAGAGAAGGGTGTTAAGCTAAGAGAATAACTTCTTCGCCACCAACAGAAATATATTTGATAGAAACCAGCTTTATATCTCAAAGTGTAATGTCAGACATACATCCATACAAGTCCGTCCTAAGTCTGAATGGAACCGAAGGCACTTCGAAAGAAGTCCTTGCAAATCCGGATATCCACAATCCCAACCGGACTCCCCATCACATATGGAGATCTCTATACCGGAGCAACTCAGTGGAGAGACAATCGACAGGTAATCCTTTCGTTCTCGAAAATACTCGGTCTTCACCACCGTCTTCAAATGCACTCCCATTTCGTCGTATCATTATTCGGAATGGGTTTTATGACTTAATGTCCTCTCCTGGCTTAACCGAATAATGAGCGCTTATTTTAAAAACAAGTGGATACATTCAATTCTAAATTAAGTCACAAAAAATTTCCACTTTTGATCTTTTAAACAAAAGATCCACCTTTTATGATTCGATGTGGTTTTCGGATAACCATTTGGAATCCGATCCCCGGTCGCATCGAAAATTCAAATGCCGTCTTAAAGACCAATATTGATAGTTGGTTATTTAACTATCAATAGCATCCATAAACAACCATCATATTTAAATAACTTCCCAAATTATTTATTTTCAAAATATCTTCGCAAGATATAAATTTTCTACACTTCAACCCCCTTGAAAACAGTTTTCAAATTACTTTCCTTTCGCGGAATAAATTCAAAATATTGTTTATTTCCACTGAAAATCACCAAGACTAAATGCTTTAGATTTTGAAATAATTTAAATCACTTGATCTAAAAATATATATGCTTTAAAATATTTGAATAAAAACTATTTAGAACACTTTATTTAAAATACCAGTTATGAAATTTAATAATAATTTTTCATGTAAAACTTAAGCCAAAACAAATTTAAAAATAAAGGTTATTGAATTATATACAATTTTTCCAAATAAAAACTTTAGCCAAACTATTTTTATAAATAAAACTACTTTATAAAATATAAATATTAATACTTATCTTTTTAAATCATAATACCATTTAGCCTTTTAAAATTATTACTACTATAACTAATTTAATAAAATATTTACCTTTATAATTCTAAACCGCTTAAATAAATAATTTCTCAAAACATTCTTTTAAAACCACTTTAAACTTTTAATTTATACTTAAAAGCTCCTTTGAAAATGTACTTGACTTTTCAGGGAAATACGCTTTTCTCTCACACCTTTAAAAATAAACCACTATTTATTTTTAAAACAAATTACCCGTTCCATTATAAATTCCCAACGTGAATTTATATTTCCAAATATCCACCGATATATATTATTTGTCTTTATAAAACCCAGTTTATAAATTCCATAGTCTCATCTTCTTTTCAAAACACAGTTTCAAACATTTAATTAGTTTTCAAATCGATTTCCCAAAACTAACTCCATTTTTAAAATAAATTCCTTTATTTCTCCCAAACCATTTAAAATCCGAATTTTAAATAAATTCTTCAACTTTTAAACAATACTACTTAAGTTCTCAAAATCCATTTATTTTCATTTATTAAAAAAAATCTTTTTCCCCATACTTGGAATTTATTCGATAGGATTTCAAAAATCAACTTTTATCCTTTTCCAAATTCCTTCCTTTTATTTATTCAATTCTCTAAAAATTATTTTACTTAAAATTCTCTATTTAATTTCCTTCCAAAAATCCAATTATTATATTTCTGGTGTTTTGAAAGACCAAAATATATTCGGCTAAACCATAGCCTTTAATAATTTCAATTACCAATATAATCAATCACATATTATCAATAAATCATATCACAACATATGAAATAAATTCAAACATTTGAGGAATCCAGTTGGATCCCTCCAACCAGTTTCCCTACATCCACAAATGTTAGCACAATATAAAATACCAATTCCACTTTTAGGTGGAATATCGCAGTATATGGGGTCATATCATATCATCCGCTATTATGCGGCGCATAGGGTCTCATCCGCTATATAATGCGGGTATATCAATCACTCTAATATATATATATATATATATACTATATATAACATACCAATCCAACTGATAACAATTATCAATCCAAGCAAACAACCAATAATTTAAATTTAACTATTTAAATTAAACTGGATAATCTGATTGAGTGAGAAGTTCTCACCTTTGCTTTTATTTTGCATTCCATTTCCATTCCAGCTTGTTTTCTTCACAGTTTTAGACCTCACTGGTAGATCCCTTGATGCCAAAACACAGAGCCACCCAAAACCCTAGCTCGCCTCCATGCCGCCGCCACGACCTCGAATGACTGTGCAAATCGACGCAGCTGCCAAGCTTCGCCTCCAAAACAACAGCGAACCTCCTCACTTCGACATGCCGTCGACCCTCCTCGCTCGACCTGCCCCCAGCAGTTCTCTAATCCCATCGCGCATGCGTGCCGCCTCAAATTTGAACCTCAGACTCGCGATTCTATCGAGGTCGCCGCACCCCTCGTCGATGTCGAGTCGCGCCTCACCTTCTCACCGTGATTTAAAAATTGATTTATGGGTTTATTTTGAAATGCTCGGCCATTTTCGATTTAGGAGGAGGAGGGGAAAATGAATGATTTCGTATTTGATGAAGTAAGAGGGAAGTCTGGGTTTTGATTTCGATTTAATTCAAAAATATGAAGAAGAGAAGTTCGACCTTCTTTTTTTTATTTTAAGCTACTGTCGATTTATCTCATTCTTATTCTATAAAGAAGATGCACGTGGAATCATACAGAAGAAAGGAAACACGTGTTTGAATTTTCCTCTATGTGTCTTTGCTTGCAATAGTGCTTTGATATATTAATATTATTTATATTTAAATTTTAAATTCAAATCGTCTCGATTATCGCAACTCACAATCTCGATCTTCTATCGAGGCGTGTCACCAGGCGTTCATAAGGTTATACCTCTATTCCGAACGCAATGGAAAAGGTTTCGAGTCCAAATTCGATCGTATGGAAAAGATAGCTTTTTGAACCTAGTTATTATATTAAATTTCCGATATAGATTTCAGCGCGTTTACTTATCGTACGATCACACGACAACTCTAAACACTACGAAAATTGAAATCCGATAATAATATACTATTACGGATCCAATGGAACTGGTTTCTTCGAATTCCAAGACTGTGCCTCGGAAGGCTATTTTTAAATATCGATTTAAACGATATAAATTCAAAACTGAACAAATCACTTTCAAATTCAATTTTAAAAGTTCTATTACCTTCAGTATTATCAATATAAATTTTCTAAGTCTTAAAAATATATTTAACAAGCTTACAAACCAAGGTTCACCATTTTAACCAATTTCCAATTATTAATTCAATAATTTAATTATCCAAATAGATAGTGATATTTGAAATTCAAGTTAAACTAACTTTCCAATATTTAAAATCAATTAAATATCCAATTTCAAATGTCCAAAAATTCTGGATCGTCACAACAGTACAGAATCAGAGTGCATGTAACGACCCGTAAATTTTAGTAGTTTATTTACTAAATTAATCGAAAATTTTGTGAAATTTTAAATTATAAAATTTTGAATTGAAATTTAATATTTGGAATATGTATATTTTAACATAGCAAATGGTAAATTTTCATCAGATAATATTAAAGCTTATTTCCTAGTGTAATTCTATTTCGATTTAAATCAGTTAATAATTGATGATAATAAAATGTTTTCCAAACCTAAATATTTTTATATATAAAAATTGTAAATCAACTTCTGAGTGAGACGTCATATTTCGTTTCTTCAAATTTGGACTGTTATTGCTCCGTCGATCTTATTTTCGGCAAAATAGCAGCATTTTTGGTACCGATATTGACTTTTGGTATGGTGATCGCACCACTGATATCTGTATACCATTTTGATCGTTTCGTCATACTGATCTCCGCAGTATATTCATTTCTGTATTTTGATATTTGATACGTTGTGAAATCGGCGTAACGACCTGTTGTATCGGTTGAGTCTGGCTTTTCCCTGTGACCTTTTGTCACCCCACCGTACAATCAAAATGCCACTTACCTTATTAACTTCTGAAATCAAACTTTTGTCCTTTGATATCCTTGTATGTTGATACATATGGTATCGGCGTCCTTTCAATTTTTCATTTTCTTTAATTGAAAAAAAAGTAAAGCTTTTGTTGTCTGGGAAAACCACCATCTCCCCCTCATCATCTCGCCCTCCTATTCTCTTCCCCGCATGTTTCGACCTCCGCTCTCTTCCCCGTGAGCTCGACACCACTTCCCAACACACGAGCTGTAATCTGCCGCAAGCATCCTCCCTCTCTCCTCTTCTGTCCATCTTCATAAAAATATAAAAATAAAAAAATGAAAGAGAAAATATATACTGTTCTTGCTGTCGTGTCTTGCTGGTGCTTTGCTCCTCTTTTATATAAGATAAGGTACATAAATATATAGATATATGTTGATAGTTTGTATATAAAATAGGTTAGTTATGCAAGTTGTAATCTACTTATATAAAATCCAACTGAGTTCGTATGTATGGTTTTCATGTGCAATTCTCTTCCATGTATATATATAAAAGTAAGTATATTTTTGTATATCTATATTATGTTAAAATAATGCAAACCTATGAGTTATCTAAAAAGTGTTAGTTCGCATTTTATATGGGTGATATATATGTTGAGTTTTATGAGTTGTGCTGTTAAATTTTTGTACCGTGTATTATATTTTAATAGTTATATATATTATATGATATATGACTTGTTTATAATATAAATGTCTTTGCTATATATGATTTCTAAGTTGCATGTCTTTACTGAATATATATGTATATTAGATTTTATATGGTATATTGGATATAAAAGTTTATACAGTTTATATTTTTTTTAAGTATAAAACTTGTATGTAAGTGGGTATGCTGCAAGGCATTATTTATTTATATATATAATAGTAGTAATATGTAGGTTGTATAGTAATTACATATTTTAGTTTAAAGGAAATATTGTATGTATTTATTTTATTTTATAATAGTATTATATATATGATATTTTAAAGCTGCTGCATAACATATGTACTGTAAGAAAAAAGTTTATAGTATAGATCTAATGTAAGAGTAGATTATATTGTTGTGGTATATATATATATATATATATATAGTTCTAAAGGTAATGGTTGCAGTTGTATAGTGTCAGCCTACATAAAAATATATAGTACTATTATGTATTGATGTTTATATATATACTACTGTTAGTATTATATATGTTGGTTTATTTTATATATGATCTGTTCCAGTAGTATATATATTTTATAAGTAAGTTATATTTTGTATATCGGGTTGGGTAGTTGTCTGCATAAGTTGGGTTAGTTTATATAGTTATATATATATATATATGTTTACGGTTGCGTGCTTATATTTAAATGATATTTAAATGTGTACATATAGTTTGTATAAGGTTTATAAGTTGCATAGATATTTTGGGGATATATAATCTACTTATATATAGTCTGGGTACATTTTTGTTTAATTTGTCCATCTATTTTGTTGGGTTCCATTTTTTTAATCGGCATAGTATATTTGTTATTAACTATTGATTTAAATTAAAGGTTTATAGACATTGTTGTTTTATGTTGTATATTTTAATGTGTAAATATATAAAGTGGTATGTTGTTTATCTACATAAGTATTTACTTTAAATTTTATTATGTATATATGTTATTTTATTATTTGTTTAAATTAAATATTGATTTCATGGAAATAATAATAATAATATATATATATATATCATTGCTATTCCATCAAATTGATTCTAATTGTTTCATTTACTACTTATCTATCAGCTTTGTTTGTCAAATTCGTGCCAATCTTGTTTTGCTCTGGAATTCGTGCTTGGATTCGTAACTCATCTCATTCTCGTTCACCTCTAGCCTCGAAAGGTGAGCAATCACTCATGATTAACGTTCTTTTATTTATTAAATTTGATTTCAATTGAAACGACAATTAAAATATGCTGCTGTTAGTTATTTACATTGCTATATATATGCTATTACGTGTATCTATTCACCTGTGACATCTGACACCATTATCTGTTATTTTATACTGATGATATATGCCTATTACTGATTGTTGTATTATTATTATATCTATTATCACTCTATAAGTTCCCTATTAGTATAGAATTCACTATGGGTTGAAATGATACATACCCGAATGATCTGTAGAATAGGAGAAAATCGTTATGGGTTGAAATGATAAACCTAAGCGATTTTGATTGAATTGAATTTGGTATTACGGGTTGAAAAGATATATACCCGTATATATTTAAATTTCGGATTGAAATGATAAATATCCGTATCACTTGACCATAGGGTAGAAAATTATATACAGACACCGTTGGTCTATATATAAATATTTTGAAAATGGTTTCTATGGTTTTGAAAAGAAATATATGGTTTTATTAAATATTGATTTTTAAGATTTATTTAAAGTAGATTTAATAAAGTTGATATATAATATGTTTAAGTATTTATTTAAATATATATATATATATATATATATATTTTAAATATAGAGTTTATAATGATTCGGGTTGGAAAGATAATTTGAAATTGATTTGAAATTTTATTTATTTAAGAATTTTACTTAAATAAATTTGATTTGAAAATTTATTAAAATTGAAATTTTAAGATATGATTTTATAACTTGAATTTTATTAAAAGTGACTTAAATAAATATTTCAAATTTGCATAAATTGAAATAGGATATTTTTTTATTTAAATTTGTAAATTGGAGCTTTATTTAAATGATATTGAAATGATTAAGTAAATATTTCAAAATTAAATAATAGAAAAGTGAAATTGATATATATATATATATACGAATTTATCGAATTTAGTTTTGAAATGTTGAATATATAAAACTTTGAAATATATAGAAATTTAAATGGCTTATTTTATGGTTCAAATATGTATTTGAAATCGATAATTTGAAATGGTTTATTGAGAAACTAAATTGAATTGAAATAGATGATTTGAGATTTGATTAAACTTGAATTTTGGAATTCGAGTTGATTTTGAATCGATTTGTGAAATTTGAGGAAGTTATTTTCATGTAAAGTATTTTTAAATTATATCTAAAACTATTTATATTTTTACTTTATAAATTATTTTAATATAAACTATTTTAATTTAAATCATTTTCAATATAAATTATTTTATTATAAACTATTTTAACTTATAACTATTTTATACAAACTATTTAATTTTATAAACTATTTTATTATATACTATTATTAATATCTAAACTGTTTAAGGGTGGAAGCTATGATTTCAAAGTTAAGGTTTTTCCAAAATATTACGTTTCAAAGTGTTTTGGTTTCGGAAGTGTTATAACTTTGGAAGTATTATGATTTTGGAAATGAATATATTTGAAGTGAAAAATGATATTGTATTAATATGGTTTTGAAGTGAAAATGATATCGTATTGATTTGGTTTTTGAAATGGAGATGATATTTTGGTTTTGAAGTATAAACTATTTTGAAATGACCGCGATGTTATAATAACGGTTGGTTGTTAAAGAGACCGGGATCAGATATGGGCATACTCTCTGTCGATACCGAAAACCACTTTAACAACTGTGTACGCGGTGGAGATTCCAGAATGAGGTAGGATGGTGGCGACGATCCTATATGAGGTATATACGTGGACCCGACTCCCGTGAGTTGGCATAAGGTGGCTAAAACAGGAGCAATCGACAGGATAATGAGGTAGCTCCTCTGATCGGACACACTCCATCGTATGCCTTTCTATTACTTTGTGATTGATTTGGTGCGCACCTTCAGATTTTCGGGAGTGTGGCTCGAGGTGGGCGGTAGTGGCTGCTATGCGTTACCACCAGTCCGAAAGTGTAAGTGGTATATCTACCCTGGCATTTCCTAGTTGTGCCGTGTCACCTACCCTAGTGTGCCTTCAACGAGTTTGTTTTATACCATACCTATGGAGTGCCCTCTGACGACGCCCATTACGGGGGAGATTACGGTACTGTATAGACTATGGGAATATATAAAATGTGTTAAGGTGGAAAATGTAAAGCCTTAACGCTATTTTGATAGTTTACTTTACTTTAGACATACTATAATAGCGTATATTACTACATAGTAGATAGTTTAACGGATCCTTAGAGGATGGTTATCCCAAACATCCTTTAAGTTACTTGTATTTTAGTTGATATTTCACTTGAGTTGGATTTATTGATATAAGAATGTTAATCCTGACTCGAGTGTTTTGTGTTTTGCTTTACGCTCGGGTCAGACTGAGTGTACCAATATTTGAGACTCACCCTTTGGAGTTGGAGCTTCGCTTGGAGATCCATCTATCTATTCAGCTTGCAGTTATTCAGTTGACTCCAGTGATGTATTCTGATCTTGTATTTGACTATTGTATTGAGACTTCTATGTATTCGAGACTTCTGTTGTATCTTGTTTAACTCTGTTATATATATATAGTAGCTTCATGAACTACTATTCTTTTGTTTCCGCTGCATTATTGTTATATTACTCTGCGTCTGTGATTATTTATTTACTGTATATGTTGAGATTTGCCAAATATAAATTAACAATCTGATATTTTGAGCAATTCAAGTCTGACATGTGCGGATGCGAATGGTTGAAAATTTCAGGCTGTTACATGTGGTATCAGAGCTCTGGTTTTAGGGAAAACTTAGCATATGTAGTAAATTTGATTACAGAATCACTTTCGTTCGAGCTTGAATTTCTTCCTTTTAACTCGGTTTCCTTTGAATTTTGGAACGTTCCCCTCGTTTCCAAAACCCATTCTTGTCTACCCTATTTGTGTTTTCTTGATTCCGGAGCATCCCATAGCTCCACTGAATGATTTGTAAAGGGGTGAAACTCCTTTACGACCAACATTGATTTACCAGAGATTTCTGAAACCTCGGTTTAGATGCTGCTATCTCTTATTATACCCGAATTCTATCTCTGGCAATCGAATGTCGATTTGCCTCAGAATTCTACATCGATCTTATTCTTGAAGTCATGGTTGACCCGGTTAAGGTTGCCCGCGATTTATATAAGTCTATCTATTCTTTTCTCTCTTTGAAATCTATTTATCTCCCTATCGAGCCTATCTTCTAGTTGAATTCTTTTGGTTAGGATCCCTCTATATTTGAATCTCTATCCTTGTTTTGAAATCTATTCTGTATCATCGAGTGAGGGAGTGTATTTGTATTAATATTAAAATGTATTTATATTGTGTTGTTTGAGTTGTTGATGTTGATTTGGGTTTTCGATCGATTCGTCTGATCAACGCTATCGATAGGATTTCCAAAACACTTGAATAGAGGAAACTGACACAATATTATTTTAAAATTTGGTAAATAAAATAAAATTTGTATGATTATATTATAAATTTATAAGTAAAATTTTCTGGAATTTAATAAGTTAACCAAATTGGTTGTTTGAAATGATAATATTTGATTATTACTTATTGTTCCATAAATGAATTTATAAACTTGGTTTATAAATTGATTTGGGAATTGAAATGAACTTAAAAATCAGGAATTTGAGAATTTAATTTCCAGTGATTTCAAGCTTTGTTTTTAAAAATTTTAAAATATATATTATTGAAGGTATTTTCGAATAGAAACCGTTTTCAAAGAATTTTAAATGTTTAAATCAGTGCTCTTTGTCGCTGGAAAATAATTTCGGTGATGGCGGCCGCATCATCGACATTCATTTTTGTATTTCAGAGTGGAGAGGCCATTCAGTAGCTTCGCTACACTTTTGTTTTAGAAATTAATTTGATTTGAATTTCTTAGGTATGACTTGATTTATATATATATATATAGGTATATATTTATAGATTTGATTTGATATATATAGCATATATATGTATATATTTATCTCCAAATGGTTTGAAGTTAATCGAAAATTTAATTCTTAAATTTATGTTAAAGGATGATTTTAATTATAAATAAATCCAAAAAATTTAATAAATATTTAAACTTGAAATAATTGAATTGGAGAATTTTATTTGTATAATACTCAATTACATCCCAATATAACTTACCTAAATTATTCAGAAGTTGAATATGTAACTGGATAATATAAAATATAAAATGATTTTATAAATAAAATTTGAGTGTTTATAATAAATGTTATACACTTAAATTTTGATTTATAAAAATGCTAATAGAGATAAATAGAATAATAAGTTGATTAAATAGTAAATGAGACAAATTAAATAAAATTTTGTTTGAAAGAAACCTTTTTGTATCAAATATTAATAAATTGAAATAAAATCAACTTAATGAGATACCTTGAATTTAAAATCAATTGTTGAAAATAAATTAATTTAAATTGAAATTTATATGGTTTAAATTAATTGTTTCATTTTGTATTTCAAATCTATTTTCTTTCTAGTTGTTTCTATTCTCCTACCTCGTTCCTTTTCGGGGACGAAAAGTTTTGAGTGGGGGAGAGTGTAATGACCCGTAAATTTTAGTAGTTTATTTATTTAATTAATTGAAAGTTTTGTGAAATTTTAAATAATAAAATTTTGAATTGAAATTTAATATTTGGAATACGTATATTTTAACATAGCAAATGGTAAATTTTCATTAGATAATACTAAAGTTTATTTTTAGTGTAATTCTATTTCGATTTAAATCAGTTAATATTTGATGATAATAAAATGTTTTCCAAACCTAAATATTTTTATATAGAAAAATTGTAAATCATCTTCTGAGTGAGACGTCATATTTCGTTTCTCCAAATTTGGACTGTTATTGCTCCGTTGATCTTATTTTCGGCAAAATAGCAGGATTTTTGGTACCGGTATCGACTTTTGGTACGGTGATCATACCACTGATATCTGTATACCGTTTTGATCGTTTCGTCGTACAGATCTCCGCAGTATATTCGTTTCTGTATTTTGATATTTGATACGCTGCGAAATCGGCGTAACGACCTGTTGTATCGGTTGAGTCTGGTTTTTCCCTGTGACCTTTTGTCACCCCACCGTACAACCAAAAGGCCACTTACCTTATTAACTTCTGAAATCAAACTTTTGTCCTTTGATATCCTTGTATGTTGATACATATGGTATCAGCGTCCTTTCAGTTTTTCATTTTCTTTACTTGAAAAAAAAGTAAAGCTTTTGTTGTCTAGGAAAACCACCATCTCCCCCTCATCATCTCGCCCTCCTATTCTCTTCCCCGCATGTTTCCTACTCCGCTCTCTTCCCCGTGAGCTCGACACCACTTCCCAACACGCGAGCTGTAATCTGCCGCAAGCATCCTCTCTCTCTCCTCTTCTGCCCATCTTTATAAAAATAAAAAAATAGAAGAGAGAATATAATAATGTTCTTGCTGTCGTGCCTTGCTGGTGCTTTGCTCCTCTTTTATATAAGATAAGGTTCATAAATATATAGATATATGTTTATAGTTTGTATATAAAATAGGTTAGTTATGCAAGTTGTAATCTACTTATATAAAATCCAACTGAGTTCGTATGTATGGTTTTCATCATGTATATATATAAAAGTAAGTATATTTTTTTATATCTATATTATGTTAAAATAATGCTACCTATGAGTTATCTAAAAAGTGTTAGTTCGCATTTTATATGGGTGATATATATGTTGAGTTTTATGAGTTGTGCTGTTAAATTTTTGTACCGTGTATTATATTTTAAGAGTTATATATATTATATGATATATGACTTGTTTATAATATATATGTCTTTGTTGTATATGATTTCTAAGTTGCATGTCTTTACTGAATATATATGTATATTAGATTTTATATGGTATATTGGATATAAAAGTTTATACAGTTTATATTTTTTTTAAGTACAAAACTTGTATGTAAGTGAGTATGCTGCAAGGAACTATTTATTTATACATATAATAGTAGTAATATGTAGGTTGTATAGTAATTACATATTTTAGTTTAAAGGAAATATTGTATGTATATATTTTATTTTATAATAGTATTATATATATGATATTTTTAAGCTGCTGCATAACATATGTACTATAAGAAAAAGTTTATAGTATAGATCTAATGTATGAGTAGTTTATATTGTTGTGGTATATATATATATAGTTCTAAAGGTAATGGTTGTAGTTGTATAGTGTCAGCCTACATAAAATTATATAGTACTATTATGTATTGATGTTTATATATATACTACTGTTAGTATTATATATGTTGGTTTATTTTATATATGATTTGTTCCAGTAGTATATATATTTTATAAGTAAGTTATATTTTGTATATCGGGTTGGGTAGCTGTCTGCATAAGTTGGGTTAGTTTATATAGTTATATATATACATATGTTTACGGTTGCATGCTTATATTTAAATGTGTACATATAGATTTTATAAGGTTTATATGTTGCATAGATATTTTGGGATATATAATCTACTTATACATAGTCTGGGTACATTTTTGTTTAATTTGTTCATCTATTTTGTTGGGTTCCATTTTTTTTAGTCGGCATAGTATATTTGTTATTAACTATGGATTTAAATTAAAGGTTTATAGACATTGTTGTTTTATGTTGTATATTTTAATGTGTAAATATATAAAGTGGTATGTTGTTTATCTACATAAGTATTTACTTTAAATTTTATTATTTATATATGTTATTTTATTATTAGTTTAAATTAAATATTGATTTCATGGAAATAATAATAATATATATATCATTGCTATTCCATCAAATTGATTCTAATTGTTTCATTTACTACTTATCTATCAGCTTTGTTTGTCAAATTCGTGCCAATCTTGTTTTGCTCTGGAATTCGTGCTTGGATTCGTAACTCATCTCATTCTCGTTCATCTCTAGCCTCGAAAGGTGAGCAATCACTCACGATTAACGTTCTTTTATTTATTAAATTTGATTTCAATTGAAACGACAATTGAAATATGCTGATGTTAGTTACTTACATTGCTATATATATGCTATTATCTGTATCTGTTCACCTGTGACATCTGACACCATTATCTGTTATTTTATACTGATGATATATGCCTATTACTGATTGTTGTATTATTATCATATTTGTTATCACTCTGCAAGTTCCTTGTTAGTATAGAATTCACTATGGGTTGAAATGATACACACTCGAACGATCTGTAGAATAGGAGAAAATTGTCATGGGTTGAAATGATAAACCCAAGAGATTTTCATTGAATTGAATTTGGGATTACGGGTTGAAAAGATATATACCCGTATATATTTAAATTTCGAATTGAAATGATAAATATCTGTATAACTTAACCATAGGGTAGAAAATTATATACAGACACCGTTGGTATATATATAAATATTTTGAAACTGATTTCTATGATTTTGAAAAGAAATATATGGTTTTATTAAATATTGATTTTTAAGATTTATTTAAAGTAGATTTAATAAAGTTGATATATAATATGTTTGAGTATTTATTTAAATATATATATTTCAAATATAGAGTTTATAATGATTCGGGTTGGAAAGATAATTTAAAATTGATTTGAAATTTTATTTATTTAAGAATTTTACTTAAATAAATTTGATTTGAAAATTTATTAAAATTGAAATTTTAAGATATGATTTTATAACTTGAATTTGATTAAAAGTGACTTAAATGAATATTTCAAATTTGCATAAATTGAAATGGAAATTTTGTTTATTTAAATATGTAAATTGGAGCTTTATTTAAATGATATTGAAATGATTAAGTAAATATTTCAAAACTAAATAATAGTAAAGTTAATTTGATATATATATATATATATGAGTTTATGAAATTTAGTTTTGAAATGTTGAATATATAAAACTTTGAAATATATTGAAATTGAAATGTCTTATTTTATGGTTCAAATATGTATTTGAAATCGATAATTTGAAATGGTTTATTGAGAAACTGAATCGAATTGAAATTTATGATCTGAGATTTAATTAAACTTGAATTTTGGAATTCGAGTTGATTTTGAATCGATTTGTGAAATTTGAGGAAGCTATTTTCATGTAAAGTATTTTTAAACTATATCTAAAACTATTTATATTTTTACTTTATAAATTATTTTAATATAAACTATTTTAATATAAATCATTTTCAATATAAATTATTTTATTATAAACTATTTTAACTTATAACTGTTTTATACAAACTATTTAATTTTATAAACTATTTTATTATATACTATTATTAATATCTAAACTGTTTAAGGGTGGAAGTTATGATTTCAAAGTTAAGGTTTTTCCAAAATATTACGATTTCAAAGTGTTTTGGTTTCGGAAGTGTTATAACTTTGGAAGTATTATGATTTTGGAAATGAATATATTTGAAGTGAAAAATGATATTGTATTGATATGGTTTTGAAGTGAAAATGATATCGTATTGATTTGGTTTTTGAAATGGAAATGATATTTTGGTTTTGAAGTATAAACTATTTTGAAATGACCGCGGTGTTATAATAACGGTTGGTTGTTAAAGAGACCAGGATCAGATATGGGCATACTCTCCGTCGATACCGAAAACCACTTTTACAACTGTGTACGCGGTGGAGATTCCAGAATGAAGTAGGATGGTGGCGACGGTCCTATATAAGGTATATACGTGGACCCGACTCCCGTGAGTTGGCATAAGGTGGCTAAAATAGGAGCAATCGACGAGCTAATGAGGTAGCTCCTCTGATCGGACACACTCCATCGTATGCCATTCTATTACTTTGTGATTGATTTGGTGAGCACCCTCGGATTTTCGGGAGTGTGGCTCGAGGTGGGCAATAGTCGCTGCTATGTGTTACCACCGGTCCGAAAGTGTAATGTAATGCCCCACTCTGAGACCCACTGTAACAAAGAATATTACGGGAGTAATACTGTCTGTTAAAGCGGAGAATAGAGTATAGTGGAAGCGACCATTTGTAATCAAACTATAACTATCTACCGAATACGTCGAAAGGTGGAATCTATTTAAATTTTTCTCAATCAGGTGGTTCGACATATTCGGTAAATACTTATAACGAAATTATAAATGGCTAAAGATCTATCAGGACAAAGCATAATAACATAATGAAATAGCTTCACAGAATAGAATCACATAACAGATATAAAATCCCAGAACAATACATCGTCAATACAGATCCAAATACTATAAGTGGGTACAAAGCCACCGCTCGCACATGTGAGTCAAAAATATGTACATATCAAAGTCTGAATAATAACAGAGTAGCGGAATAGTGGACAAATAAAAGCGCTATCTATCAGCATAGCAGATAATGTCCAAGCGGAAGCACAGAAGCTAAGTCCAGAGACCTAACCTGAAACAACTCGGTCTGACCCGAGCGAAAAACACTCGGGTCAGGCTAGCTAAACAATCAGTAATAACTGAGATATATAATAATGCGGTACATAAATGTAACAGTACTTTTCCTAAGAGAAGAGTATTTTGGACCACATGAATATAATGACGGTCCCTAATCATCAATCAACAGTAAAAATCTCCAAAGAGAAAATCGGCACCAAAGTGTTAAATAAAATCGCCTCATATCATCGGCGTAGCCAAAGCTATATAAAGTTGCCCATAAGCAATAATCCCAAGAGTGACCAGAGTCTGTAATCAATGCCCAAGCAAAGATCGATGCTCCAAAGAGCAATGGGAAATATACAGAAAAGTCAATGAAATCAAACACTGAAAAGCAGTGTCTAGAGACACTGTGGATCCACAAGGTAATCGCACTTACATCGTATGGTTCCATAGAACCAACACCGAATGGCGGTACTCGAATGGATATAAAAATCATCAGATAATACAAATATAGCACGTGCACCGACCGGAGTCGTTATTGCCAAGTACTGTAGAGTTGTGATCGATCACTCGCACAGATGCGGAACGCGCGAGGCGACAAGATCCTTCCTAGAAGGATAAAGGCCCAGAGGCGCATGCCGAAAAATAAACTGCTCCAAAGAGCAGGTGTCCAGAGACGGTTGCCCAGAGGCGTGGTGACCCAGAGATCCAGTACTGGCTGCCAGAGGCTAATGTGTCACAAACTTCTTGGAGAGGAACCCGTAAAGTGTTAACAATGAGTCCCATACCCCACGTTCGCACTAAACGGTTTACTAACCAATAGCAAGCTCACACTCCAAACAATAAAAAGTCCACCTCGTATCATCGGTAAACTAGACCCAAAGGTCAAAACGATCAATCGAATAGGTCGGGGATTAACCGGAAAGAAAATACACACGGTTCCGTAGGCCGGAGATTTCCTAACCATTTAAGCACCTTTCCACTTCGCTCGACGTGCTAAAAAGTGAGTGTGAGATTTTTATTATAGAAAATAATGGTGCGAAACGGTTTTATAATTGATTTTGAAATCACTTTAAAGCGGTCTTTGAAAACTCTCCTATTATGGAGTAATTAATTTAATAATTAAAATAATATTTAATAATATTTTTCAAAGGCCAATTTGAGTAAAAAATCATTTTAAAATCATTTATAAAACCCGTGTATGAAATCTAGAGAACAATCTCGAAGAAATCGACGAAAACCAAAAATTCATCAAAAATATTTTAAGTGTTTGTAAACATTCAAAAACAGCTGCGAACCCAAGTTCGGCAATTTATTTGGACCAGCAAACTGTGTCCAACTGTCATGAAAATTTGTAGGCATGTAGTCCAACATCCCTACTTAAGATGAAAAAAAGAATTTCTGGATTCCGAGTTGAGACGAAGTGGCAGCGACGTCTCAAAGTTGGACCCAGAACAAGATTCACACTGTTTACCAACAGCGACCAGAGTTCAACTTCGACATGAAACTCGTAGTACCAAACGAACTCCGATGATGCCCAAATTTTCCAAAGATGGAATTCGAGACTCCACCTTTTCGATGAGACCAAAAACGTCGAATTCCGACTTTGGATGCGATCGTGGCGGCATCGTGAACCCAGCCCGCTTGGACTGGGATGAGATACATACCCCCAGCCCAAGCGGGCTGGGGTTCATTCAGTCCCCAGCCCGCCTGGGCTGGGGAAGCCCCAGCCCATGCGGGCTGGGAAGAAATTGCAAGCCCAGCCCGTTTGGGCTGAGAAAGTGGGAGCAAGCACCCAGCCCGCCTGGGCTGGGGAGGTGGGAGCAGGTCCCCAGCCCGCCTGGGCTGGGGAGGTGGTGGGAGCCCAGCCCGCCTGGGCTGGGATGTGGTGGGAAGCCCCCAGCCCGCCTGGGCTGGGGAGGTAAGGGGAGCCCCCAGCCCGCCTGGGCTGAGGATGTAAGGGGGAGCCCAGCCCGCCTGGGCTGGGATGGAAGGGGAAGACCCAGCCCGCCTGGGCTGGGGATGCAAGAGGGAGCCCAGCCCACCTGGGCTGGGATGTAAAGGGAAGCCCCAGCCCGCTTGGGGTGGGGATGCAAGGGGGTGCCCAGCCCGCCTGGGCTGGGGATGCAAGGGGAGCCCAGCCCGCTTGGGCTGGGTGGAAGGGGGACGCGCCAGCCCGCCTGGGCTGGCCTGCAACCGGCTAGCCCAACAGGGCTAGCCTGCTGCGCCCGGGCAGCAGCCTGGGTGCAGCCCAGGCCTGCCCTGGTGCATCCAGAACCCTGTTTCAGTCTGTTTTCAGGCTGAAACATTCCAGCCAGCACAAATTGCTGGTTTTTGGTGATTTGGGGTGTTTTTTTTCAAGTTTTTGGCATCAAATTTCACCAATATTATAACTAGCAATAATCACTAATAAATAGTAATTACCTCAAAGAAGCAAAGGATCAAGTAATTTGTGTGCAACAATATCTAAGCAAGCCAAAATCCTCAACCCCAAAGCAAAAGATCAAGAAACTTCAAGGGCCCAAAAATCAAAAAAACAAAACAAAGATTACAACAAGATGGTAGAGATAAAATAGGGATTAAGAAGGATTAGAGAATAGGGGAGATTGCATTACCTTTTTGCTAAGATTAAACTAGTTTAGTTATGAAGAGAAGGGGATGGATCTTCTACCAAAGGGAGGCCATTAGTTAGGGTTAGATCTAGGTTTAAGAATTATGAAGAGGAGGGTTAGGGTTTATGGAATGGGTTTAAGATATTATATAGAAGTGGGTAGGTTAATGGGCCATGTTAGGAGGTTTTAAAACCCTTTAGGACTTAGTTTATTTTTTTCTAAGGTTGTCATGTGAACAAAATCCTAAGTAGCAACCTAGTTTTAATTAAACCATATAATTGTCTCATTTGGCTAATTAAACCCATAATCACATTTAAAAATTCTCCATTTTAACCTCAAAATATTTTAATTTGCAAACCAATTGAAAGATTTAAATTCCCAAAAATTTGTTTAGCTCCCTTTTCAACTTAAAATCATAATTTTAATTTATTATTCGGTAATTGCAATCTCAGGGTTGTTACAGACTCCCTCCCTTAAGAAAATTGCGTCCCCGCAATTTCCTTAAATATAGAAGTCGTCCATAACATCTAATCCACAAAGGAATACAGAGGATAAAATATAGATCCTCACCCGTGCCGGAAGATGGAAGAAAACCAGGATAAGTACGCTCGATAAATTCTCTGGTCTCCCAAGTGCAGTCCTTAGGATTAGACGACCATTGAATCTTCACAAGCGGAACCTCTTTGTTTCAAAGACGTCTGATCTCCGAATCAAGCACACAAAGAGGTTGCTGCTCTATAGATAGATCGGGTAAGATCTCTAAATCAGGCACAGCATGCGGCTCAATGATAGAATCAGGATCGCGGACACACATGCGAAGCTGGGAAACATGGAACACGTCGTGTATTCCAGAGAAGTGAGCGGGTAGAGCCACTCGATAAGCCACAGGGCCAATGCGTTCCGTAATAGGAAATGGTCCAACATAGCGGGGAGCCAACTTCCCTGTAGAGCTGAAACGCACAACCCCCTTCATGGGAGATATCCGAATAAAGACAGAATCACCAATGGAGAACTCAAGAGGCTTCCTATGGTTGTCCGCGTAGGATTTCTGACGGTTCTGCGCCTCTTTCATTCTCTGACGAATAAGAATAATCTTCTCAGAAGATTCCCGAACTGAATCTGGACCAAGAAGGTGCTTCTCACCAGATTCTAACCAACAAGCAGGAGAGCGACATGGCCTTTCGTAAAGAGCCTCGAAAGGTGCCATGCCGATACTAGACTGAAAGCTGTTGTTGTAGGAGAACTCTACAAGCGGTAAGTGATCCTCCCAACTACCTCCGAAATCCAGAATACAACAGCGCAAAAGATCCTCTAAAACACGATTCACCCTCTCCGTCTGACCGTCGGTCTGAGGATGATAAGCAGTCGAGAGATTCAGCTTTGAGCCTAAAGCTGACTGTAGGCACTTCCAGAAGTGACTAGTAAAGATAGTGTCTCGATCACAGACGATAGAGCTAGGAATGCCATGAAGTCGAACGACTTCCTTCACATATAGCTTGGCAAGCTGAGGAGCAGTCCGAGTGGACTTAATAGGAATGAAATGAGCTGATTTGGTCAAGCGATCGACGATGACCCAAATAGAAGTATGGCCCGACCTCGATCAAGGCAGACCGTCAATAAAATCCATGGATATCTGATCCCATTTCCACAATGGAATCTCTAGCGGCTGAAGAAGACCAGATGGACGCTGATGCTCAGCTTTGATCTGTTGACAAGTCATGCAACGGCTTACATAACTTGCAACATCGCTCTTCATGCCCTCCCAATAAAATAGACGACACATGTTGGCATACATCTTACTCGACCCGGGATGAATAGTGTACTTAGTGCGATGACACTCGTCTAGAATGTCACGCTTAAGTGATAAATCAGATGGTACCAAAATACGGTTCTTCCTGCGAAGACACCGATGAGAAGCAATAGAATAATCCGACAATGTCTCATCACTAGATCCCGACTCAAGGAGATGAATGTATCGCAACAAGTCTGGATCCTGCCGCCGAGCAAGGGCAATGCGATCCAATAGAATAGGTCGAGCTTCCAAGTTGAATAACAAGATCTGAGGATCAGAAGACGGAACTCGATTTCGAATATCACACATAGAAAGAGTCTCAAGAATATCCCACTCGGCTATCATCATAGAAACTACTGCCGTGTGTTTGCGACTGAGTGCATCAGCCACACGATTACCCTTGCCAGGGGTATACTGAATGTCTATGTCATATGAGGCGAGAAACTCAAGCCATCGCTGCTGCCTCATATTGAGATCCTTCTGACTGAATAAATACTTCAGCGACTTGTGATCGGTGTAGAGAATGAAACGTTCGCCCAATAGATAATGACGCCACGTCTTCAAAGCAAAGACGATAGCTGCTAACTCAAGATCATGAGTAGGATAGTGAACCTCATTCGGACGTAGCTGCCTAGAAGCGTAAGCAACCACCCGATCCTTCTGCATAAGAACAGCACCGAGGCCGCTACCACAAGCGTCGGTGTAAACAACAAGATCCTGGTTACTCTCAGGAACCACAAGGATAGGAGCATGAGTGAGAAGTTCCTTCAATCACTGGAAAGAAACTTCACACTTATCAGACCAAATAAAGCGAACCCCTTTTCGAGTCAGAGTCGTGAGGGGAAGTGCAACATGAGAGAAATCCTTGATAAATCGACGGTAATAACCCGCCAGCCCAAGGAAGCTGCGGATATCATGAACGTTCTCGGGCTGCTTCCAATTATGAATAGCTTCGATCTTGGCAGGATTGACAGAAATACCCTCAGATGATACAATATGGCCCAAGAACTTGACCTTGCTCTCCCAAAAATGGCACTTGGAGAGCTTGGCCTTAAGCTGATGCTGACGAAGAGTATCCAAGACGATCCGCAAATGATGAGCATGCTCTGCCTCGGATCTAGAATAAATAAGAATATCGTCGATGAAAACCAGAACGAATCTATCGATGTATTCCCGGAATACTCGATTCATAAGATCGACAAAGAAAGCCGGAGCGTTCGTCAAGCCGAACGGCATGACCAACCACTCAAAAGAACCATAACGAGTGCGAAATGCTGTAAGAGGAATGCAGTCTTCGGCGACTCGTAGCTGATGGAATCCGGTGGCAAGGTCGAGCTGAGAGAAGACCTTCGCACCGCTCAACTGATCAAACATATCGTCTATCCGTGGCAATGGATAACGATTTCTGATGGTCAACTCATTAAGCTTGCGATAGTCAATGCAAAGCCTAAGAGAGCCATCGGGCTTCTTAACGAAGACCACAGTAGCACCCCATGGCGAAGAACTGGACCGAATGAACTGCTTCGCCTCAAGCTCCACTAACTACTTCCTGAGTTCCTCATTCTCTTTTGTAGACATCCTCGTGGGAGGATGCCCAACTGGGTGGGAGCCTAGAATGAGATCGATGCGGAACTCAATGGCCCGCTTTGGCGGCAGGCCTGATACTGGCTCGAATATATCGGGGAAATCCCGAACAACAGGAATACGAGATATGTCCACATCCTCATCTCGTTAATCAAGAGCAAATAAAGTAATATCAGAAATCCCAACATCTTGAAGAGCAATAGCTAACGGAGCGGACGAGTCAGGATGACGAAGAAATAATATCCGCTCCGAACAAATGATTTTGGCGTCGTACTGAGCGAGCCAATCCATGCCAAGAATCATGTCAAAGCCCAAATACTCCATAATGTGCAAATTTGTACGGAAAGAAAATCCACAAAGATCGATATCTATATCCTCACAAAGCAAGCTAAGGGTCGTGGATCCGCCGATGGGATTCACAACCCTTAGTGAAGAAACCAAACAAGTAACATCCAAAGATAAAGTATCAACTAGTTCCTTTGATACGAATGAGTGAGAGGCACCCGTATCAAAGAGAACTCTACAAGATCTACCATGAAATAAAATAGAGCCTTCAAGAACGGAAGGATGTGTACCTTTAGGCTGAGCAGAAGTGGTAGGAGCCTTGGCAGCATTAAGCCTGCCAGGCTTGGCACTAGTTGGAGCAATAGGACAAGCGGAGATCCTGTGTCCCTCCTTCTTGCAGAAGGTGCAATAGAGAGGTTTGGGACACTCTCGAATAAAGTGATCTGGAGAACCGCAGTTGAAGCATTTCTTCGGAGGACGGGTCCCACTAGGCTGAGCAGGAGTCTGGGACTGGGGACGAGTTTGAGGCTGAGTCTGAACGGTGGAACTGCCAGTCTTCTTCTTCTTGTGCTGAAAAGAAGAGCCAGACTTGCCAGGAGGAAACCTCTTCTTGGTGGGGTTTGTGGAACCCACACCACCATCATCACTATGCTCCATCTCGACTGACTCAAGCTGTAGAGCTGCATCGACTAGCTTCTCAAATGAGAGCTCAAGCTGTAGCATAAGCTGCCTCTTCAGATATTTCTTCAAGCCCTCAACAAATTTGAGGTTCCTCTTATAAGGAGTGGCAATAAACTCAAGGCCGTACTTGGACAGGGCCTCGAAGGAAGAGACATAGCCGGATACGGAGGACTTCCCCTGCTTGAGATAAAGAAAGCGGCGAGCAAGGGAGTTCTTCTCTGACTCTGGGATGAATTTGAGCTCAAATCTCTCAAGAAACTGAGCCCAAGTAAGTGTGGTCTCATCGATCTCGGCAATAAGGAGTTCGTACCAATCCAGGGCACGACTCTGAAGTTGACTGGAAGCAATAAGAACACGGTCATGATCCGGGATATCCATACGAGTGAAAATGCGCTTGCATACCCGAATCCAAGCCTGGACCTCTAAGACATTCTCGGAGCCACTGAACGGCTTCCCTCCGAGATGGGTAAAATCACTACAGAGACGCGCAAAAGCAGACTTACGCGGAGCATCAGCAACTGGGGCTGGAGACTGAGAATGAGACTGGGAATTCCGAACCAGCTCCATGATCTGGTCGGTGGTCATGAACACGCCCTCTGGATGAGTGTTGCTGGACTGCCCAACAGCACTGGTCTGACGTGTGGTTCTCCCTCTTCCCCTTCCAGACATACTGAAAGTCAAATGGGAATTAGAGTTAGACATGATTCAATGATAGATAATTAATTAAGGAATACTACGGAATATAACGGATTCCTATACATATTCCTAACTTATCTATCAACAAACATAAGGAAGGGATTAGATTTAATTCGGATCTAATTAAAATGTATTGTACAAGTGTATCTGTTCTGTGTTTATTATGCTTATTCCTGAAACCAAGCTCTGATACCAAACTGTAACGCCCCACTCTGAGACCCACTATAACAAAGAATATTACGGGAGTAATACTGTCTGTTAAAGCGGAGAATAGAGTATAGTGGAAGCGACCATTTGTAATCAAGCTATAACTATCTACCGAATACGTCGAAAGGTGGAATCTATTTAAATTTTTCTCAATCAGGTGGTTTGAGATATTTGGTAAATACTTATAACGAAATTACAATGGCTAAAGATCTATCAGGACAAAGCATAATAACATTATGAAATAGCATCACAGAACAGAATCACATAACAGATATAAAATCCCAGAACAATACATCGTCAATACAGATCCAAATACTATAAGTGTGTACAAAGCCACCGCTCACACATGTGAGTCAAAAATATGTACATATCAAAGTCTGACTAATAACAGAGTAGCGGAATAGTGGACAAATAAAAGCGCTATCTATCAGCATAGCAGATAATGTCTAAGCAGAAGCACAGAAGCTAAGTCCAGAGACCTAACCTGAAACAACTCGGTCTGACCCGAGCGAAAAACACTCGGGTCAGGCTAGCTAAACAATCAGTAATAACTGAGATATATAATAATGCGGTACATAAATGTAACAGTACTTTTCCTAAGAGAAGAGTATTTTGGACCACATGAATATAATGACGGTCCCTAACCATCAATCAACAGTAAAAATCTCCAAAGAGAAAATCAGCACCAAAGTGTTAAATAAAATCGCCTCATATCATCGGCGTAGCCAAAGCTATATAAATTTGCCCATAAGAAATAATCCCAAGAGTGACCAGAGTCTGTAATCAATGCCCAAGCAAAGATCGATGCTCCAAAGAGCAATGGGAAATATATTGAAAAGTCAATGAAATCAAACACTGAAAAGCAGTGTCCAGAGACACTGTGGATCCACAAGGTAATCGCACTTACATCATATGGTTCCATAGAACCAACACCGAATGGCGGTACTCGAATGGATATAAAAATCATCAGATAATACAAATATAGCACGTGCACCGACCGGAGTCGTTATTGCCAAGTACTGTAGAGTTGTGATCGATCACTCGCACAGATGCGGAACGCGCGAGGCGGCGAGATCCTTCCCAGAAGGATAAAGGCCCAGAGGCGCATGCCGTAAAATAAACTGCTCCAAAGAGCAGGTATCCAGAGACGGTTGCCCAGAGGCGTGGTGACCCAGAGGTCCAGTACTGGCTGCCCAGAGGCTAATGTGTCACAAACTTCTTGGAGAGGAACCTGTAAAGTGTTAACAATGAGTCCCATACCCCATGTTCGCACTAAACGGTTTACTAACCAATAGCAAGCTCACACTCCAAACAATAAAAAGTCCACCTCGTATCATCGGTAAACTAGACCCAAAGGTCAAAACGATCAATCGAATAAGTCGGGGATTAACCGGAAAGAAAATACACACGGTTCCATAGGCCGGAGATTTCCTAACCATTTAAGCACCTTTCCACTTCGCTCGACGTGCTAAAAAGTGAGTGTGAGATTTTTATTATAGAAAATAATGGTGCGAAACGGTTTTATAATTGATTTTGAAATCACTTTAAAGCGGTCTTTGAAAACTCTCCTATTATGGAGTAATTAATTTAATAATTAAAATAATATTTAATAATATTTTTCAAAGGCCAATTTGAGTAAAAAATCATTTTAAAATCATTTATAAAACCCGTGTATGAAATCTAGAGAACAATCTCGAAGAAATCGACGAAAACCAGAAATTCATCAAAAATATTTTAAGTGTTTGTAAACATTCAAAAACAGCTGCGAACCCAAGTTCGGCAATTTATTTGGACCAGCAAACTGTGTCCAACTGTCATGAAAATTTGTAGGCATGTAGACCAACATCCCTACTTAAGATGAAAAAAAGAATTTCTGGATTCTGAGTTGAGACGAAGTGGCAGCGACGTCTCAAAGTTGGACCCAGAACAAGATTCACACTGTTTACCAACAGCGACCAGAGTTCAACTTCGACACGAAACTCGAAGTATCAAACGAACTCCGATGATGCCCAAATTTTTCAGAAATGGAGTTCGAGACTCCACCTTTCCAACGAGACCAAAAACGTCGAATTCCGACTTCGGATGCGATCGTGGCGGCATCGCGAACCCAGCCCGCTTGGACTGGGATGAGATACATACCCCCAGCCCAAGCGGGCTGGGGTTCATTCAGGCCCCAGCCCGCCTGGGCTGGGGAAGCCCCAGCCCATGCGGGCTGGGAAGAAATTACAAGCCCAGCCTGTCTGGGCTGAGAAAGTGGGAGCAAGCCCCCAGCCTGCCTGGGCTGGGGAGGTGGGAGCAGGCCCCCAGCCCGCCTGGGCTGGGATGTGGTGGGAAGCCCCCAGCCCGCCTGGGCTGGGGAGGTAAGGGGAGCCCCCAGCCCGCCTGGGCTGGGGATGTAAGGGGGAGCCCAGCCCGCCTGGGCTGGGGATGCAAGGGGGAGCCCAGCCCGCCTGGGCTGGGGATGCAAGGGGAGCCCAGCCCGCTTGGGCTGGGTGGAAGGGGGACGCGCTAGCCCGCCTGGGCTGGCCTGCAACCGGCTAGCCCAACAGGGCTAGCCTACTACGCCCGTGCAGCAGCCTGGGTGCCACCCAGGCCTACTCTGGTGCACCCAGAACCCTGTTTCAGCCTGTTTTCAGGCTGAAACATTCCAGCCAGCACAAATTGCTGGTTTTTGGTGATTTGGGGTGTTTTTTTCAAGTTTTTGGCATCAAATTTCACCAATATTATAATTAGCAATAATCACTAATAAATAGTAATTACCTCAAAGAAGCAAAGGATCAAGTAATTTGTGTGCAACAATATCTAAGCAAGTCAAAATCCTCAACCCCAAAGCAAAAGATCAAGAAACTTCAAGGACCCAAAAATCAAAAAAACAAAACAAAGATTACAACAAGATGGTAGAGATAAAATAGGGATTAAGAAGGATTAGAAAATAGGGGAGATTGCATTACCTTTTTGCTAAGATTAAACTAGTTTAGTTATGAAGAGAAGGGGATGGATCTTCTACCAAAGGGAGGCCATTAGTTAGGGTTAGATCTAGGTTTAAGAATTCTGAAGAGGAGGGTTAGGGTTTATGGAATGGGTTTAAGATATTATATAGAAGTGGGTACGTTAATGGGCCATGTTAGGAGGTTTTAAAACCCTTTAGGACTTAGTTTATTTTTTTCTAAGGTTATCATGTGAACAAAATCCTAAGTAGCAACCTAGTTTTAATTAAACCATATAATTGTCTCATTTGGCCAATTAAACCCATAATCACATTTAAAAATTCCCCATTTTAACCTCAAAATATTTTAATTTGCAAACCAATTGAAAGATTTAAATTCCCAAAATTTTGTTTAGCTCCCTTTTCAACTTAAAATCATAATTTTAATTTATTATTCGGTAATTGCAATCTCAGGGTTGTTACATGTAATTGGTATATCTACCCTGGCATTGCCTAGTTGTGCCGTGTCACCTACCCTAGGGCGCGTTCTACGAGTTTGTTTTGTACCATACCTATGGAGTGCCCTCTGACGACGCCCATTACGGGGGAGATTACGGTACTGTATAGACTATAGGAATATATAAAATGTGTTAAGGTGGAAAATGTAAAGCCTTAACGCTATTTTGATAGTTTACTTTACTTTAGACATACTATAATAGCGTATATTACTACATAGTAGATAGTTTAATGGATCCTTAGAGGATGGTTATCCCAAACATCCTTTAAGTTACTTGTATTTCAGTTGATATTTCACTTGAGTTGGATTTATTGATATAAGAATGTTAATCCTGACTTGAGTGTTTTGTGTTTTGCTTTACGCTCAGGTCAAACTGAGTGTACCGGTATTCGAGACTCACCCTTTGGAGTTGGAGCTTCGCTTGGAGATCCATCTATCTATTCAGCTTGCAGTTATTTAGTTGACTCTAGTGATGTATTCTGATCTTGTATTTGACTATTGTATTGAGACTCTATGTATTCGAGACTTCTGTTGTATCTTGTTTAACTCTGTTATATATATATATATATAGTAGCTTCATGAACTACTATTCTTTTGTTTCCGCTGCATTATTGTTATATTGCTCTGTGTCTGTGATTCTGTGATTATTTATTTACTGTATATGTTGAGATTTGCCAAATATAAATTTACAATATGATTTTTTGAGCAATTCAAGTTAGACATGTGCGGATGCGAATGGTTGAAAATTTCAGGCTGTTAAAGTGCATACAACAGTAATAAATAAATAATGCAGCAGAACAACATGATGCTGCGGAATAAATAAAATAAATAGTATAGTGTATAAATCTTTGTCTTCGTCCTCCAGAATGCAGTCTTCGATACACTGAAAAGCTCAGACTGACCCGAGCGAATTGAAAAGACAAAACACTCGAGTCAGAACTAAAAGATCTTATGTAAGTTAAATCAACAGTAAATAAATAAGCGTGTAACGGCATCGGAGATGTTTACGGATTTGACATCTCTTATCTAGTGTTTAACGTGAGTGCAATTACTTAAGAGATGTTCGGGATTACCATCTCTTAAAGATCCGTTAAACTATCTACATACATAGTACAATACGCTATTATAATGGTATCTACAGTAAAGTAAAGTATTAAAATAGCGTTAAGGCGTTACCCATATCACCCTTAACACATTTTATATATTCACGTAGTCTATACAGTACCGTAAGCTCCACCAAAATGGTGGTTTACCCAGAGGGCACTCCAGAGTACGGTACAAAACAAACTCGTAGTGGGCGCGATAAGGCATGTGACAAGGCATGCGAGGGAATGCCCAGGGTAGGATACTACCGTTTTGTGTATCCGGACTGGTGCTAACGCATAGCAGCTACTACCGCCCACCTCGGAACACACTCCCATAATCAAAATCGAGGGCTGGCCACCAAATCAATCACAAAGTCATAATATGGTATCGAAGAAGCATGTCCGATCGGAGGTGCGACCTCACTTGGCCTGGCGTGGCTTTTGTTTTAGTCACATCAAACTGACTCATGGGAGTCGGGTCTACGTAAATACCTCATCCAGTTTCGTTCGTCAAACCATCCTACTTCATTCTAGAATCTCCACCACGTACACAATTGTTAAAGCGGTTTTCGGTATTGGCATAGAGTATGACAATATCTGATCCCGGCCTCTTTAATAACCAAACGCTTATTTCACACCGGATGGTTCTTTTACATTTCCAAAATCGATTCATAATTGATACCAAACTATAATATTCAATTCAAACCATATCACTTTCGAAATCATATTCACTTTCGAAATTATATTCACTTTTGAAATTATCGATAAGGTAGGTTACAACTTAAGTTATAACATCATTTAACCATATAAACACTTCCACTTTACATAATTTGAAATTTCAAAAATAAATTAGATAGTTATAAATGGTTTAATTAGTTTAGCATAGTTTAAAATAAACTTTTATATAGTTAGAATACTCTAAAATAGATTAAAGTAATTTAAATGGATTTAAGATAGTTTTAATAGGTTTAAAATAGTTTAAATAGATTTAAAATAGATTAAACAGACTTAAAATATATTAAATAGATTTAAAATAGATTAAATAAATTTAACTAGATTAAATAGATTTAAAATATATTAAAATGGATTAATTAGTTTAAAATAGGTAAAATAGATTAAATTGGATTAAATAGATTATAATAGATTAAAATAAATTAAAATAGTTTAAATTGATTAAAATAGTTGAAAATAGATTAAATTAGTTTTAAAATAGTTTTAATAGTTTAAAATAGGTTAAATATAGTTTAATATAAAATAGTTTGGTTATTGGAAATCGTTTATATAGTAAATAGTTTGAAAATTCTAAATAAATCTAAATTTTAAAATAATATATTTTTAAACAGTTTACATTAAAATAATTAATTTGAAATTAATATCAAACTAGACTATTTCTTTCATTTCAACACATCTAGACCACTCCAGTTTTCAAGTTTCAATTTAAATCCTTTAAAACAAATTCATTTAAACCAATTCCAATTTCAACATTTAAAGCTTGGATTTTCAGAAATAATTCAGTTTATATAAATCAAATTTTTATTTCAAAATATCATTTAACTAAATTCAAATTTAAAGGATATAAAAATCATTTAATTTAACCAATCCGGTGTCCGTATATAATTTTCAACCCTATGGTCAAGTGATACGGATATATATCATTCAAATCCACAATAAAATTAAATTTACGGGTGTATATCATTTCAACCTGCAATCTCGCATTAACATTCAAAATCCAGAAAATCGCTCGGGTTTATCATTTCAACCCAACACGATTTCTCTCTAATTTATCAGATCGTTCGGGTATGTATCATTTCAACCCATAGGGAACTTGTAGTGTTATAACAATATAAGAATATAACATCCAGTCATCCAATATCAATCAATCAAACATCCATCACAATCTTCATCCAATCAACCAATAAATAATAACAATTTACTGATTATCAATAATAGGTATTAACTAGGAATTTTAAAATTCAATATTAAATTAAATGGCAATTAAATTCAATAAAAGTCAGATTTTACCGGAATGGCAATTTATATACACTAAACATCAACTAATCAATTTCTAGTCACATCATAAATTCAATTTAACTAACATAAGATAATTTAGTAGTTGTGAGTGGGTCAGAACACTCACCTTTGATTTCAAATCGATATGAAATCCAAAATAAGGCCAAAATTCAACAGTCTCAGAATTCCTCCAAACTAGTGCGAAAACGTCCGGAATTTCGATACGATCGCAGTGGAGAAAACCGTGCGTAAATCTGACCTCATATGCAAAAGTTATGACATTAGAACGATTGAATAATTTAAAATTTGATTAAATAAAGTAAAATAAACGAAGCTTACGCGTCACCAATGTTTACACATGTGAAACCCTAATCTCCAGACAGTCCACGATCGCGTAACCCATCAGCCCCCACCCATTCACGTCCATTTCGTGCCACCCACATTCGCCTGAGACCAGATCGGAGGTCGCCAATGCCATATTCGTGCTCTACCGCCCCTCTATGGCCCACGCCCCTAACTCCGGTCGCCTCCGCCTGTTCGTGGCCGCCGCGCCTTAGATCGCCATTCGTGGCAAAATCACGGTCTTTGAAACAAACGAACACCATTGATCAATAGCTCTGGTCCTCCTCTACGAAACGCAACCCTCCGATCGTCATATGGTCGACGATCCGCCGTTGGATTGGAAACCCTAGAAATGGACGGCCGAGGTTCTTCAACGAATTCGGGTCAAATGGTGCACCAATATGAAAAACAAATCATAGATTTGGTTGCGCTCGTCGAGAGCTATCCAACGATATATAATATGATAGGGTTTGGAGGAGTTTGATTTTGAAATTAAATTTGAAATTGGAATAGGGTTTTGAAATTGGAATATGTTTCTACCATTAGAAGGAGGAGATAGTCAGATAAAATTGTATGTACTGTAATCAGAAATAGAAAGGCTGCTAGGGTTTAGAAAGATCTATTTATACGAACAAAGCCCGATAAGAATGAATAACACTCAAATTGATTTGAATTGACAATAACGACCCAAAAAGCCCGTTCCGTCTTCGAAACGAAAGTGGGTCATCCCATATATCAAAATAGATGTTTTCAATATTTTTAAACTCAATGGAATAGGTTTCAAGTCCTAATTTCATTGTATGAAGAAGTTAGCTTTTAAAATCAGCTTATTTCAAATTGAATTCATTAAATTGATTTCTACGCGTTTCGAGTCCGCACGATCAAACGACAAGTCCGATTGATACGAAACTTGAAATCCTACAATAATTCACTGTTACGGATCAGATGAAACTAGTTTCATCGAAATCCGAGACAGTGGCCAAATTGGCTATTTTCACGTTAATTAAATAAATTATTATTATATTAATTTTATCACTTTTCAATTCAAAATTTATAACTAACAAAATTTATCAATTTTGATTTCCTAATAATTCATAATCCTTTAAAATAAATTTGTATGTCAAATCGAATGTTTAAAGTTGCACAAATTACAGTGTTTAATTTCAATTGCAATAAACCTATTAATTATAATTTAAATTCCAATAAATTGATTAAATTTGATTTCAATCTTTTTATTTAATCAATCATTATCTAATGGATATAATTAACATTGATTTACCCTTTATTTCATCAATATTCTACAGTTACCATCTTAATTCACATTAACTGCAATATTTGAATAGATTAATTGCAATTGATTTCCAATTATTTTCAATAAATTAATTACTGATTGATAATTAAGCCATTGTTACAACTTACCAATTCAAACTCATTTCCAAGTTTATTATTTTACAAACAAAACAAATAAATTCACATATTGATTGATTATTCAATATTAATCAATTTCAATTAATTACATACAGTTTCACCGTTTATTACAACATTTGGTTTATTTCTTTTATTTTCAATTTATATCCAAATTTTATATTTACAATCATTTCAATAAATTGGAATTGCATTAAATTATTTATCCATTACCTTACATTAACATTGTTACAGTTACATTCTAGTTATTTTTCTCATTATTAAATCTTAAATTTTTAATTTTCACAACATTAAGTTCCCAAAACTTATTTAATTAATAAATTTAATTATCGAAAATTACGGGTCGTTACATGTACAATCATATTTAACATATTTTTATATCGATATCTCTTATCGATCAATATATTCATAACTTTTATAAATATATGGAACATTTTTATTTCTCAAATCATATTTAAAATTCATAATTAATATTTCATAAATATTAATTTATTTAATTAAATTATAACAATTATAAACTAATTAAATTGTTTGGTCTAAAGGGAATTCATCGTTTCGGTTGTGTTACTCTTGGTGTAAATTCGGTTGGCGATTAACGTCGAACTATTCGAATATTTACGTTCACACTTCACTTAGCAAGTGGTGTGATATTATGGCCAAACTTATCACTTACACATTTTGGGAACAATCTCATTTTAGTTTAATTAGCGTTACCCAGTTGTGACAATTATTTACACCAATTCTCTTCATCAAAACTATATCACTTTGGATTTGCTGAATTTGGTGATGGTCAAAATTCCAACATCATCCACATTCAACTCTATAATCCTAACACAAAGTCCTTGGTTCAATAATAACAATTATTACCAACCGAACTACTCTGGCCAGAGATTTTGACTTTGGGTTGACTTGAGTTGACCGTGATACTAACTCCATATAACTGAGGGGATGAATCCTCTCTTGAATTGTGCTTCACTTCCAATACTTCCACTCGACCCAACTATAGTCACTCGATGGACGCTATGCCATGATTTGACTATAATCAAAGTGGTGCTTTCATATTGAAGATTCACAGTATTCTCAAGTCGAAAGAACTGTGTAAATTAGTCACATCGATATTTTCTGTTTGACGTTAGTTATACTAACCAACAGAAAACTACCAAGGGAGTCATTCCATAGTTCTTAATTAGCTATTAGTATGTAACCCCTATGTGCCCCTAGCAGGCATGAGTAATACACTGTCCAACATTTGGAGAGTGTATGTACTATATTCTCAACGAATACATCAATATCCAGTCTCGATGCATCTTAACTAGGAACATTTAAAATGATATATTTGTTTCATTGTGATAAATTACTCACGGTTACAACACTTTGTAACTACTATCACAAAACATAAAATTTATGGATTTTCTATTAAATATACTTTTAATTAAATTAATTAATTAATATAACCACATTATATCAAGTATACAATAGAAAGACAACATCTTTACTTTGAACAAGATTGGTCAATGAATTAGATATATGTAACAAACTACATAATTGCCCCATATAGCATACCCCTAACTCTATCATTGATTACATCTATAATTTCAGTATAGATTGATGGAAATAGTATTATCAATGCAAATATTGAAATAATCACTTACTTAGAAAGTGATAAACATGCAAACATGATAAAGTTTCCAATATTGACCCACAAGTTAGTAATAAATTATACAACCATTACGCAAATCTAATCAAATATCATTACTACAATCAAGAATTACCTAAGCGCACATAGAAGCAAGCAAGGGAAACTTGACCAATTTAGAAAGAGTAAGTGGTTGTGTAGCCTCATTCACTCATAACCTGCATCGTTAAAATTATTATAATTAGCAAAGCAAGTTCCTATTAAGAAACGCTAAAGAATGATAAATTTCATACTTTTCTATCTAGGTTTATGGATGAGTTGTTATGTAATCATTCCACATTTGTATAACAATTTCATCCCTGATATGTTCCATTTAAGTTATTTGACTAACATTAAATTTTATGACTTCTTGATTTTGATTTGCCTTTAATGAATGTTGAAATACCATATTCTCAGATGAGTATTGTGTGAAAAGGACATCCAAAGTATGTTCTTATAGAATAAAGTTATGTAATGTGCAAAAAACAATAGTACTTTGTCTTTGCCTACGAAGTGGATAATTAGTCATTAGTCTTAGAACTGAAAATCTTGCTTTTAAAACACCAATACAACGCTCGATTATATTTCAAAACGACGAGTGCTTATAATTGAACAGATCTTCCTTTCTATGTAGTCTTCCTCGTCTGTTATAATCACGTAAATGATATCTACGTTTTTGATAAGAAACTAGAAATCCAAGCATGTTTGTGTATCCAGCATCAACAGGGTAATATTGATCTATAAAGTAATGACCATGTATTATATAAATATTATAAAAATAAGCATTATGTAACTATTTATAAAATAATG
Organism: Allium fistulosum; assembly: GCA_030737815.1. NCBI lineage: Eukaryota > Viridiplantae > Streptophyta > Magnoliopsida > Asparagales > Amaryllidaceae > Allium > Allium fistulosum. The sequence continues at coordinate 797,681,298 of CM060903.1, read as the reverse complement.
TTTGATAGTGACATTTTATACAATAAAATATACCTTCTCTTGGCATTGGGAAATTATTTCCAGTTCTTGTAACTACATCGATGAATACTCGAGAATCTTTAGCAATGCCTTCCCATCTAGCGTATATAAATACGAATTTCATATCAAAATCACATGCCACCATGACATTTTATGTTATAATGGTTTTCCTTCCACGAAAAAATGTTTGCCTCGATGCGGGCACCCATGCAGCAACATGTGTTCCATCTATTGCGCTAATACAATCCTACAATAAATAATATTACAATATTATTTGTGTTTATTATTCGATAAATATAATACTTATGCTAAAAAATTACATTAAAGCGGGGATACTAGTTTACAAGTGGTTCATGTATGACATCTCGATCCGTTGGACGTATTATCTCCATGCCCAAAGAATAATCAACTCGTAAAACTCTTTTGAACCATTTTGAAATAGTATGGTGTGAATGCTGAAAAAGATCGGCAATAAGACAATATCTTGTTGTGTGTCCTATCATTATTAGAAACATTACCACACCCTCCTCCACGTTTACTTTTCCTCGATTATTCAAAAGTCCTTTCCCTCTTAGAATAACATAAAAATTAAAGAATACATGCTTCTGCATTTGAAAATTTTGATGACATGTAGAAGGATTTCCATTCAATACATCAAGTAAGAACATCCTTCCCATAAGCGTTGATGTTCTACAAAGTACTCTGTTCATGATACTCCATTGGTTTGCAACAGAGTAATTAATCATTAACATACCTCCGAACTCTTCATCATAGTACTCCATAAATATAAAATCATCATCAAACTACAGCCATCATTAGATTTATACGAAATGATACTATATCTAGTAGATATTACTCTACATAAATTTTATATTAACTATTTATCATTAGAACTATTACTCTGCTTATAGCAGCGATGAATAAAAGAGAAAATCCTCTCATTGTTGGTTTAACTTGAACAAAATTTATTAGAGTGCAAACAGTAAGTTTACACTCAGTGTTTACTGAATGCAAACTTGTAGTTTGCAATTAGTGAATTTAATTGAGCTTATAGACAATCAGTGAATTTACTGATTGCAAACAAATAATAATAAGGATATCTCTACTAGTGGATCTTATGTAGTATAAAACCATATATTAATTTTAATTATTATAAATGCCATGTGTGATGCACGAGTTGCACACTAGCTTTTTTATTATTATAAATGACATGTATTAATTTTACCAAACAAATGCATAGTAGCAGAAAAAGAGAATATGCCATGAGTGTCTTTTGAAGAAAGTGCTTTGAATAGAAAAAGAGTTTGTTTGATTATATTACAATGTCTACATCGAAACTACTTTACTACACTACAGAATAACAAAGACGTTACAAGTGTGTCTGCTTAGTATTTACTGATTGGTAACGAGTGAAAATCTATTAGACGTACAATATTTAAGTATAGTCCATGCATGAAAACCTATTTACCTTTATATAGCATATTACAACAGATGAACACACTAACAGTATATCTAAACTTACATAGCATATGTTAATATGCGCTTATTGACTTAAACAATCAACAACATGTTAATAAGGATGTCCATCTATACATTATGTTGCTAATAAAGACTACTGACTAAGAAAACCTTATACCTCGTCTCTAGGAGATATCTCCAAAACTTTTTCACCAACCCAAATTCTAGCGGGAAGGAGTTATTTGGTTTCTGCTTCTGGATTATTTAACCATCATATTTGTTAGTTTTTATATATACATGAGAAACAATGTATTTACAGATGATGTTAATACTCATGGTAACACAATACATGCCCATATATAACGGTGGATGATTTCAGCCAAGGGTTGGCATGGAAATTTCACATGATAACATTTGCAATTACTCAACTATAGGATTTGCATAAATCATGAAGATGAAAGAGAGGAAGCATATACATGAAAATAAGAAATATCTTTAACTATAGGATTTGTCTCCAGATAAAATATCAGAACCTCAGAACAGATGCAATGAAAAACAACATCCTGATTGGTGCAATAAAAATAACAGTAAGTTGACTGATATAAAATAGTCAGACTACATTTGATTTCAATAAAATTTGATTTCTACATGTCATTGGTCTATATACAACTGAAAAGACTAGTGGTATAGAATTCTTGATAATGAGTTACATGAAATAATCTCTTGTCTATGTGCCACTGCTCTAACATAATTTCAGAATATATGTTATGGTTAACATACACAAGATGATCATGAGTTGCTAGCTAGACACATCTACTTTTGACTTATAGCAGTTATTGAAGTTGTAGACATAAAAAACCATCACATTTAAAATATCAAGAACACAAAAGTACTATAGAATAAGAACTACATAGTTCAGTTAATACAAAGTTTAACAAAACATAAAGCATATTGTTATACCAAAAATTCAATAGCAGAAAATGATGATTATCTTTCTAAAGCCGAAAGAGACAGCCCATTAGCTTGTTCAAAGCCAAAGCATCAATTCAAGGTGGCAAGAATCTAGATCGAGATGGCATATGAGATGATGCACGGCCCATATGCAAAAGGCCATTTAGGCGGAAAGCAAGTCATTAATCTAAGTCTCCCAAGTCACACCACTAGATGTTTAGCACAAGCTCAGATCATTATCGTTCAATAAACAACTTCAGCAATCCAAATAGTAAACCTTCCACCAATGGCGTTGCAGCATATTGGTTATAAATAGGCAGCAATCCTAAGGCATAAAGATCTTCTGGCATGAAAAAGAACTGAAATAAAATCATAGTGTACTTTTTTATATTAGAGCTCTATTCAAAACTCATTAATGGCATAAATGCTTAGATTCAAGGTAATAAGACTCTCGGCTATACAAGAGTGACTAAGTAAGGAAATAACAGTGGATGTAGGGACTTTCGGCCCGAACCACTATAAAAGTCTCGGTGTTATTTACTTTCAGTATTTACCTTCTTCTCGTTTATCATCACGACTCCATAGTTCAACATTTTGTAACTCCAGTTTAATTATATCTTGTTATCGGGGTTTTTAACCCAACAGAATCCAAAGGAAGTCGGAACAGCTTGGTCGAGTCAGAATAGCTCAAGAGCCAGCCAAAAAGAGTAGAACAATAAACTAATAGAAATCAAAGAAATAAAAAGCGAAAATACACAAAGGTGATGGATCATTGGCAATCCATAATCTTGGCTCATGGGTTCATGAATTCACTTGCATCATGGTCCAATGGGTATTCTAAGGACAATGGCTAAGTTTGATGGGATTCCGAGCTAGTTAAATAAAGAGACAAGAATTCGTCTAGTTCAATTAGCAGTCTAATGCAACCAGTAAGCAGACCGTCATCAAAACAAGGAAACATGCTATGAAATTACTTAGAGGACACCAACACGAGACAACAAATGCACCCCAGAAGACAAAGTCCAAAAATCAGCTAAGTACATGGATCGCTAGTGATTCATGTACTATGGATCGCTAGTGATCCATACCGTTTTGCCAGGTCGCCATGAACTTTGAGGTAGAAGGTAAAGGAAGCATCTGATGTCGTTGGGTCGCCATGGACCCAGAAGCTATGGATCGCTAGTGATCCATCAAGTTAGCTCGGTTCGACATGAAATTTGCACTACGTCTTCTTACAGTCATTGGCAAGCATATGGCAAGAAGGCCTAGCCCAGTAGCTCTCCAACCTCTATATATACTCTCATATCCGCAACATAGGGAGGATCCTCTGGACTGGCGGCTGAAACTATGAAGAAACTATTCTTCACTCTTCTCCTCCCTCCTCACAACAGTCATCCATGGGGTTTACTGTGATTCTCTAGTGAACTCCAACATTGGGGACTTAGTCTAACTCGGTATATTCAACGACTTTGTAATCCAATTCACCTTGTAACAGCAATTAGTCAATAATAAAAGTTATAAAGTGGACATAGGCTTCATTAACAGCCAAACCATTATAAAAATCTCCCTGTATTCTTTCTATTTCTGTTTTTTCTGCATTTATTCTCTTTATTATTGTTCTGTAAGAATAGGACTGGTGCTTTCACGCTCAATCCAGGGTGTTAATCCATTTTTTGGGTTAACATTTTAGTGCTTTCACTGATAACCCAGCTCAAGGTTTAGATCTGGCTATGTACTTTGGATCAGATAGGTTTAGAAGATAAATCCCCAATCTTTGCTTAAAAACCTATTGCTTAGAATCAATGGCTCTGAGAAGGAAAAGAACTGCCTCTGGAAGATCCATAGGGGTAGTAATAGCTAGGGAGGAGATGAATCATCAACAAACCGAAGTAAATGGAGCTAACATAGGAGATCAAGTGCCAGAATCCTCCAATCAACGCGAAGTCGTTACAAGAGATGAATTGAATAAAATGGTTGATGAAATCAACCAGAAGATGGAAAGCAGTCAAAGAGCTCTGATGGATAAGCTTAATGCCCTCTTGACCTTACAGTCACATCTTGCTCCAAGAACTGTGGGAGAACCTGCGGTTGCCATAGAATAAGAAAATTCTTCTGTTTCTGGTCTAAATAGAAGAAACGAAAAGCAGCCGCAAAGAGGAGTGATAGCTGGAATTGTAGGAATCAACATAGAAGGAAAAACAAGTACTCCACCGGACGCAAGGCAGCCAGCTGTGAACTTGAACCAAAGAGCGAAGACCCCACAAGAGGATATAGCTATGAACCTCACCGACTTAGAAGATAGAGAGAAATTTAACGACGGCAAGTTGGAAGGAAACGCCAATGCATTCGATAATACCAGGAATGTCCAAAACGCCCCAATCAGGCCAACCACAAGCCAACGGGACCCCGAGGGATTGGCTCTTTTGAAGACAGGAGAGCCTAGGCTTCAGCCCACTCACTAAGGCCATTTGCAAAGCCAAACGCTCGGTGTGGTGACTGACAGCCGACCCTCGGACTGCCAGACATCAGAGGCATTTATCACGAATATGGTCAAGCGGTTGATGGATGAGAATAAGAATAGAAGAAATGATGAATGAGGATCTGCTCCAAGTCGGACTCCCTTCGCTAATGAGATCTTGAATGAGCAGTATCCAGAAAATTTCACTATGCCAACTATTCCATCCTATGACGGAACAAAAGACTCAAAAACCCATTTGTACAAGTACAGTTGGTACATGGATGGAGCGAATGCTTCGGATGCTGTTCTATGTAGATGCTTTCCCATTTTTCTGGAAGGAATTGCTTCCATGTGGTTCACTAGGCTTCCGCCAAGATCTATCTCTACTTTCAACCAGCTAACAACTAGATTCCTTGATCAATTTAGACTTCACACAGTGTAGTCTAAAGACGTGATATCCTTGTCCGGCCTATTCGAGGGACGAAATGAATATATGAAGTCTTTCATGAACCGGTTTAATACCATAGTGACAGAGGTAAGCTATCTGAATGAGGATATGGTTTTCATGGCTTTGGTCTGCGCCATCCACCCCGAAACTGAGTTCGGAAAATGGATCAAGATGAAACAACCTACCACTAGGAAGGACTTCAACCATAAGGCGAGTCAATACTTGAGATTGGAATAGGCTCAGGAGTTGGAAAGGAAGTCTACAAGCATACAACCCATGAACGTCGGGCAGAGTGACATAACGATGAACTAGAACATAAATGCCCCCGGAACCGCTGAAGGAAGTGTAGCGAAAGACGGAAACCAAAAAAGGAAAAACCAAAATTCCAATAAAAGAAATGGTAACAATAAACGACTTAAAGGCTTTAGGCCTAAGGATTACACCCCACTCAATGATACTCTGGAAAACATCTATCTCACAACACAGGGGACAAAGGAGTATAAAAAACCCCTTAAGAAGGAAGCAGCTGAACAACAAAAGCGCTCGGGGAAGTTTTGTCGCTTCCATGAGAAGCATGGTCACAACACCAACGAGTGCCGTTATCTAAAGAACTTGATCGAAGAGCTGATCCGGGAGAACAAGCTTCAACAATACGTGATAAAATCACAAAATCCTAACTAGCCTGTGGCTCCCCAGGTTCCTAGGGATCGAAGAAACCAAGTCGGAACTAGCAAGGAGGGATCAAAGCGAACTGACCAGAGACTCATCATTGGAACGATATCTGGAGGGCCACATCCTGCGCAGAGAAGTTGGAGAGAAATGGAGCGGTATGCGAGTTCGTTAAAGCATGCTCCGAAGGAATCGTGCCTCACAATCGAAGATGGAGCCCCAGCCAAGTAGCAGAAAACTTTAAATGATGATATAGTATTCCAAAATCGGGACACCGAAGGGATCGAAGCTCCAACTCTCGATCCCATGGTCGTGACAATAGGGATCGGACCTGCCGTGGTCCGACGAGTATTGGTTGACAACGGCAGTTCTATCCTTTTCAAGAGCACCTTTGATCAAATGAAGATCAGCATGAAAGACGTATCTACTTGCCAAACCAAAATTCAAGGACTCGCCGACGAGCCTAAACAACCCGTCGGAATGATTGACTTACTTGTAGAACTTGGGGAAGGCGACTAAAGAGTCACCCTCATCCAAACTTTTGTGATCGTAGACGAAATGTTAGCGTACAATGCCTTCTTGGGACGACCCGCAACGATGGATTTTAGAATTTCTTTAGCCCAATGATGCCTTACCAAGAAATTCCCATCGGTAATGGAGCTGGAGTGATCAAAGGTGACCAAAGTGTCACCAGGGAATGTTATATCACAGAACTGCATGAATCCAAAAGAAAAGTAAAGGAGAAGAAAGTGGGGAGAACTCTTCACATTCGCGAACCTACCGAAAAGCAACTACAGTGTCGTCCCTAGCTTGGGGACCATAGCCGATTCGACAAGGCTTTGGACCCTAGAAAGAAGAGTCCAGGGGAGGATAGGGCAGCACTGGCAGAATTGATGGTGTCTGTCCCTATCGATATGGATGATCCGACACAGGTCTTGAAAATTGGATCGCACCTTGGAAACAAGATGTGATTAGAACTCACCAAATTTCTTCATGCCAACATGGATGTGTTCGCTTGGACACATTCCGATATGTGTGGGGTATCACCAGAAATTGCATGCGACGCACTCAACATTGACCCCAGTTTACACCGGTAAAGCAAAAGAGGCGCAGCTTGGGCCCCGAGCGGTCCAAGGCATTAAGAGAAGAAGTAGACAAGCCGATGGCCAACGGTTTTATCCGTGATGTGACTTACCCTGAAAGGTTATCTAACCCGGTCTTGGTCAAAGAGTACAATAAGAAGTGGCGAACTTGTATCGACTACTCGGACTTAAACAAAGCTTGCCCGAAAGATACCTTCTTTCTGCCCAGAATCAACCAGCTTGTGGATGGGACGGTGGGGCATGAACTGCTATAATTTATGGACGCGTACTTGGGATACAACCAGATCCTGATGCACGAACCTAATCAGGAAAACACCAGCTTCATCATCAATCTAGGACTGTACTGCTACAGGGTAATGTCATTCAGTTTAAAGAATGTTGGGGCTACATACGAAAGATTAGTCAATGCCATGTTCAAGCGTCAACTCTGAAAAACCATGGAAGTCTATGTGGATGACATGTTGGTTAAATCGCGAGAAGCTGCCAACCACTTGGATAATCTCGCTGAAATGTTTGAAATACTTCAAAAATATGGAATGAAACTCAACCCACTCAAATGTCACTTTGGGGTAGCCTCTGGAAAGTTCTTGGGATTCATAGTGAGCGCCAGAGGCATTGAAGAAAACCCATAACAAATATCTGCCCTATGAGAAGTCCAAGCTCCGAAGAACAAGAATGAATTACAAAGCTTGAATTGGAAAGTCGCAACGTTGAGTCGGTTCATCTCGAAAGCCACCGACAAATGCATACCATTCTTTGATGCATTAAAGAAAGGAAAGAAGAACTTCGAATGGAATGAGGCTTGTCAAACCGCATTTGAAGAATTACTACGGCACATAGAAGCCCCGCCAATCCTATCAAAGCTAGTGGATGGAGAGGACTTCTTCATCGACTTAGCAGTCTCACCTTACGCGTTGAGTGCAGCCCTTGTGCGTAAAGAAGCAAAAATTCAGTGACCCGTATACTACATTAGCAAGTGGTTACTGGAGCTAAGAAAAAATACCAAAAGCTGGAAAAGCTAGCGTATTTCCTCTTGATCGCGTCTAGGAAGTTATGACCATATTTCCAGGTGCATCCGATCAAAGTGCTGACTAATCAGCCTCTGAAGCAAGTATTGTACCGACCCGAATCTTCCGGGCGACTCCTCAAATGGAATATCGAATTGAGCCAATATGATATCACTTACCATGCGAGAAGGGCAATCAATAGGCAAGCGCTAGCAGATTTCATCACCGAGTTTACCATACGGGACGACAAAGAAGAAATACCATTTAAAGTGGAAACACGATGGAAGTTATTCGTGGACGGCGCATCTAACAACCTCTGTTCGGGGGTAGGGGTGGTGCTTGAAACCGATGAAGGACGATCCATTTGCTACGCCTTACGCTTGGAATTCCCTGCAACAAATAACGAAACAGAATATGAAGCGTTGATAGCAGGATTGAAAATGGTAAAGGAATTCAGAATAAATTCCGTTAACATCTACAGTGACTCTCAACTAGTCGTCTACCAGGTGAAAAGCGAATACCAGGCTCGAGGGGAGAACCTTGCCCCATATCTATCTATAGTACAAGAGTTGTTGAATGACATCGAACATTACATCATAACTCACGTCCCATGGGAGCAAAACACGAAGGCTGAATACTTAGCTAAATTGGCAAGCTCCGGAGAAGCTCAACCATTGGGACTAGTCCCAGTTGAAACCCTGACCGCTCCAAGTAAACGAGATGGATGTCGACTGGATTTTTGAAACCACCATCGAATTGAAAACATTGATGACGCTAATCAAAGACTACTTGCTTGCAGGGATTCGTCCAACTGATAGGAATCAACAGAAAAAGCTTCCGGAAGGCAGCGCGATTCATAATACAAGATGGAATACTCTACCCAAGGGGATTCTCTACCCCCCTTGCTTAGATGTGTGACCGATGACGAAGCACGATGGATCGTGAAGGAAGTTCATGAAGGCGACCGCGGAGACCATACTGGGGGGCAAACCCTTGCAAAGAAAGTCCACCGGTATAGATATTTCTAGCCAATAGTATATCGTGATGCAGCAGACTATGTCAGATGGTGTGATCGTTGCCAAAGATTCGGCAAGATTAAAAGAACTCCCTCAATGGAGCGAACACAGATGGCCATCCCATGGTCGTTTGCAATATGGGGAATTGACTTGATTGGCGCATTGCCAATAGCTAAAGGAGGGGCCAAAAACGCTATAGTTGTCATTGACTATTTCACGAAATGGGCCGAAGCAGAACCGCTGGCCACCATTACCACAAAGAAAATCATTAATTTTGTTACTAAAAACATTATTTGCAGGTTTAGTGTGCCATAGAAAATTGTCACTAATAACGGAACCTAATTCGAAAGTGTCGAGTTCAAAGACTTTTGCAAACGATTCCGAATCGAGAAGAGCTTTTCCGCGGTCGCTCATCCGCAAACAAACGGGCAAGTGGAAGCAATAAACAAGATCATTAAGTTCACCATCAAAAAGGGACTAACTAAAGCAAAAGGGAGCTGGGATGATGAACTTCCACATGCACTATGGGCTTATAGAACAACACACAAAGCAACAACCAAGCATACTCCTTTCTCCTTGGCATATGGTTCAGAAGCAATGATTCCCATCGAACTAGTAGTCCCCTCTCATCGAAGGAAAATTTTCAATCAAAAACAAAATAAGCAACTCCTACTTGAGTCGCTTGATACGATTGAAGAGAAGAGGGAAGAAGTGGAGTTGAGGACTACTGCTCAACAAAAAAAGGTCGCATGGTACTTCAACTCCAGAGTTCACAACCAAACCTTTGAAGTGGGAGGCCTTATCCTCAAATGATTCTATCCCGTGCCGGGAGCCTTCGGACCAAACTGGGAGGGGTCGTATGTGATCCATCAAAAGCTAAGAGTTCAAATCTACAACCTTTGACAGAATCCAAATTCCCCGAGCATGGAACAACGAATCGCTTTGTCGTTACTTTATCTGAAACTATCTTATGTACTTTCTATTTTTCAGCAAATAAGCCGTCCCCGGATACCGGGGAATTGTAAATAGGCAGAACTTGCCCAGCTTTTCTTAATAACATTGATTTGCTTTCTGAACCAATAATACTGCATTCATAATAGTAACCTGCTGAGTCGACGGTGTCAAATCAGCTCAAAATCATTCAAGTGCTACTTGAGATAGTGGAGTCACGCTCAAGTGCGCCCCACTTACCCATCGAGTCGACGGAAGCAAATCGAATCAAACCGTTGGATCAGCAAAACCCGATCCCCGTCTTCTAAGAACCGGTGTTGCTCCGGCGTCATCGGGAAGGTGCAAATCAAAAGCCACGAATCCCATAAGCCACGCACTACCTTTTCGAGCCATGGAATCAATCTCTTAAAGCATAAAATCCTCACTTTTCCCGAAGATTGGCAACGTTGAGAGGTTTCGAAACCATTCTGGATAGATGGGTCATATCGGTCCCAAAAGTCGCGCATCCCATAAGCCGCGCACTACCTTTTCGAGTCATAGAATAACGCCGTTAAAGCATAAACTCCTCACATTGCCTGAAGATTGGCAAAGTTGAAAAGTTCCGAAACCGTTCTGGATCAACGGGTCATATCGGTTCCAAAAGTCGCGCATACTTCTAAAAAAGTCGTGCACACTTTTAAGTACCGAAATTGCCCCGGCGATACCGGGAAACTCGTCCATTGCAGGAATAATAAGGATCAACCCGCTCCCATTATCAGGAGTAATGGGCAAGAATCCAACAAAATCAAAGCGCTACAAGTTGGTAGGAAATTCCAATTGTTGATCAAAAATAAATCTGTAATTAAGTAGTTCAAATCATAAGTTCCCAAGGATAGGAACCATAAAGCAAGTCCGGTGATAAAGAAGACGATAACTAAAATACAAATGGATCAATAGGTCGTTTGTCGGGTGTTCGAAGTAAACAACCCTGTGAACTAGGGGGCATACACCGGTACTCAAATAGAAATGCTCAAGAAGAAAAACATTTCACAAGTTTTGTTACTCAAAACAAAGAATTTTGGTGGTAATCACAATACTAGATAAAATAAAAAGGCAGTAAATGACATAGACATAAGTACATAAAACACAGATAAACGGACATGTAAAGTTACAACCAAAATGTCAACATTGTATTACTTATAATTTTTTTGTACAAGTTCAAAATGTGGGAGTCGTACCTACACAATACCGGCCAACAAAAAGAAAAAGTACAGGTGCTACAACAAAAGCAGTAAGTGCAGACTCTGCACTTGAACAAAACAAAACAAAATGCCTCAAAAATCAGCTCCATTGCCATCTGGGCTTCTCAATGCCTCTTTCCGCCGCTCCCTTTCATGTCTTTGGATGGAAGTTTTTGCTTCCCCTCAGAATCCCAGCCAGGGGTAGTGTCGCTGCCAGTGATATCGACTATCTCCTCGGTGCCAACATCTTCCCCTGCTCCTTAACCTTCTCGGAAGTCTCCCCTTTCCTCTTGCGATTCCGGGATTTGTGAGGGCTCTTCGAGGATTTTATCGCTTCAACCTTTCCTTTCATGACGGTAACCAGTTGCTACTCGGACTTACGCAGCTACTCAATCTGGACCTCCTGCTCACGAGCTTCGGCTGCCATAAGGTCGCCCTCTAAAGATAGGGAAGGGTCATCCAAGCCTTGCAATGCAGCGATCTTCTCAGACTCTGGCCCCAGTTGCGAATCGGAAATAGGCACAGAAATCAGAGCAGCTACAGAGACAAGCATTAAGGCGGTTGAAAAGGCGACGACTCCGGGCATCGAGGAAACCGGCGGATCAGCAGGCAAGGAAGACAGACCTATAAGATCAAAAATTAAAGTATTAAGTTCGTCATGCTCTTGCAACGTGAGTTGAAAATTCTCGAACTCGGGAGAAACAAGAAGGTTACATGCATCAGAGGAGTGGCCAAGAATGTCGATCTCATATTCACCACCTTCTCCTTCTTTCGATGGTTGCACAATCCATGGAGAAGCTTCGGGCCCAAAACTCGCCAATTGATCACGAGCCTGTCTTGACGATTCGCCGGGTCCATAAACAAGGGGCTCCGACAACGTTTTGGCAATTATAGTCATGGCCATATCGGCAACTTCCTATTCCTTTCCAATTGGCAGTATCGCTCGGCCTTCTATCAGTGCTTTCTTTGACTCCTCATTAAGGTAGGCATCCTCCAGTTCCTGTTTAGTGTAGACATCCCCGCTATCTTGGAAACGGGTCAGAATTTCCTCCCAAACCACGGCGAGAGTGCGTGGGAACTTGGGGCCCAAATAACTGAGACTCCCCTGATGCAATAGGGAGTTGATGTAGAAGTTTAAGATGGTATCGTCCATCTTCTCCATTTTCCTCTCAAAGGTGTCCTGTAGCTCCAAATAATCCACCGTAATGACGACCTTTTTAACTTCAACACGAGTCTTGTCAGCGCTAAGCTGCGCAACTCTCTCTTGGAGTAGGGCAATCGTCTAGGCTTGATCGGAGATGGTCTTATCACGGGACATCATGACCCCTTTGTACTCTGCGATTGTTTTATTATGCCCTTCAACAATCTTGTCGTGATTAGCAATGGTCTTATTTTACGCTTCAATAATCGTGTTGTGAGCTTCGAGCTCCTCTTTCAACTTAACTTCGTCTGCTTGGGCCTTCTCAATTTCATCTCTGTAGACGATCTCTATTTTTGCATGGGCCTCTTTCAACTCTTTCAGCAAGCCGGCGTTATTTTTACTCTCCCGAAGCGCCACGTCCCTTTCTTATACCAGTCGTTCAATTTTGGCATCGCGTTCCGCCACCGCCTTCTCGAAGTCATCCTTCTCCAATTCAAAGGAGAGGATCTTTTGGTAATTGTTGCAGTTCGTATCAGCTAGCTGCTTGCATGGTTTTTCCCATCCCTCGGCTTGGTCCAAATCACCCTGGATCGCTTGAAGGTGGGGCATATATGAATCTTTGCGGACTGGATGAAGGTCGCGGTTAAATTTAACCCCTTTTAAAAATCACCCAGGGAGCGTTGCTTCAAGTCTAGGAGGACCAAACGCAAGAATGTAAGCCGATCTTCAATGAGGGCGCGAAGAACCATGGTCAAGAACCACTTGAGGCGATGGAACTTGGGATGAAGATGGAGCTTAAATAGAAGAAACTGGAACTTCAAGATCGACTGAAGCTGGGGCCGGGGCAAAGGCCTGTTGCTCTGAAGGATGAGAACTGCGATTGACCTTTGACTTTTTGGACGGTTCCTCTGGGTCATCAAAGGTCTTTCTCTTCTCATAACTGCTTTTTACGTATGACTCCGTTCCCTCTTGTCCCGGCGACGAGCTTCAGCCACCAAGTCCTTCCATCTTCTCCATTGCTCATCAATCTCACAAGGCTGATGACGGTTGGTGGATCGTTTCAACTAGCATTGCAAATCGGTGAACTCCTCGAGATTGTCATAAAGACCACGTCCTCTCATGGTACCTGACATAAAGAATAGATAAAGAGCTTTAGAAATGGAAAATAGACTTGAATAATGTGTGTGTAAGTGAATGTGACCCTAGTGAAACATGTAATGTGTCTGGGGGGCCTAAAATGACGTCACAAACCAGATCGGGCAGCCATCGCAATAGAAATCGGACATGCTCCGGACGAGGAAACATCTCTTCAAATCTAAAATCTTCCCCCGTAAGTTCATTAAAATCGACGTAGAATTTGTTCAGATCCACGAAGTCTACGCCGGCATCTTTGATCGGGGAATCCTGACGTCGCTCGGCTACTAGTGGAGCACCTTTATTGCAGATTTCTTGGTGAGGTGAATCCGGAAGAACGGGACTCATCCCCGGAGTCTCATCACATGATTTAGAGTCTTTGTCACCAGAACCTGCGTCAAAATCATCATCACTAGAGGAGGAATCAGAGCTACTGCTACTCTCAACTTCACCCTCCTCTATTTTTGTTGCCGGTGCAGCCTTGCCTTCTCGTTGCTTGAACTCTTCTTCCCCTTGCTCCGTATTGGGGGCATTCTGGCCAAACAACTGGCTTCAGCTGCGACATCTCTTCTTTCATGAGTCTCTTCAACCAACTCACCAAACAAGCCTTCCTTTTCTTGAAAAACACCCTCTTCAAAACCATGAGAAGAAGAAGTAGAGTGCATTCTCATTCTGGAACGAGAAGGAGACGAGACCTCAACTGCTACGGTAGATCTCCCTAGATGCAACAGTCCATACCGAAGCAAGTTTTCATCCATCAGGAAGAATTTAACCGATCTTTCCCCAACATCTACAGCCTTCAGGGTATGGAAAGTTTGGTCAAGCGATAGGTCTTTATTCAGCCGCGGAATAACTGTTGGAAGTATTTGACTTGTCATAAATTCCATAGCGACATATCGAAACTCAATAAGTAAGGAAGAGAACATACCCCCCATTGTCCAAAGGTGATTGAACCCTTTGGGACATCTAACAAAAATGTATCGAGTCTTGAATTGAGACAAATTGCTTTGCAGTTGCAGAACGATTTTGCGATTCCTCCGAGCCTCGATAATGATAGAGATGGGCACTCGTCTCTCCTTTTAAACGAGAGAAAATATCTCAGCTCGTCGAAACTCGGAGCACAATTAAATGTCCGCATAAACAGAACATGTAGGCAAGTTAAGATAGAATATCCATTAGGGTGAATCTGGAATGGGACAATTCCCAAGTTCAAAAGAGTTTCTCTCAAGAAGTCATTGAAAGGAGGCACTGCTCCGTTTAGGCATATATATCGATGGCAAAAGGTATATCCTAGAGGCAGCATATGGGCGAATTCATTCTTCACCGGGAGGCGCATGTCATCCTTCGGAATGCCATGTTGCAAGAAAATGTTGTGCAAAATCTTGGCGGAGATCACGGAGGAGGCTCGCTCCGGTGGATTAAGAAGAACTCTAAAGTTCGAAGGAGTTCGATCCACGATCGGACCAACTGGAACTAGTTGACCATATTCTGTCTACGAAGCAGAAGAGGAAGGGACGACTGACGACGACTGAGTTTTTGAAAGTGCTGGACTTCCTCCGCTGGACTTACGGGGAGAAGATAGGTACTTCACTCTAAAAACAGGACTTGCATCCAAAGCAATCAGGTAATTCTACTCTAAACTAAGAATCCCCCTACAACACTTGAATTTCGAAGGAATATCGTTTCACGCCGACACATCGGATTTCAAGTATGTACCGGGGTAAGTGCGATGTGTTATCTATGGGGGGTGAGCTCGGTGTCCTGAACACTGCAAATGATCTATCCCGTGTAGATAGTTCGCTCGTAGTGGAAAGGGTAAAGGACTTTTCATATTATTTTTTGGAATTACTTCTGCTACACTTACCCATTATCGATCAACGATTGATAACGGATCCGTTGTCCGAAGCGACGTGGAATGTTCTTCCCAGTATAGGTACACCGAGCGTGCAAAAAAAAACAAGAATAATCTGAATCCTCCAGAAGGGTAAAACCAATCCCGATGTGTCGTGTTATATCGGCAAGGTAACTTAGTACAAGTCAATTTTGGTTCTATGGACGAAGACATCAAAACATATCAGGCACCGGGCAAGGCCCGAATGTCATTCCGTGAAGAACTCAAGACTCGATTTACTATCTTCCTCCATAAAATCACAATCAACTCGGACTCTTTGCTATAATCATTACCAATACACTCCTTCGTCGATCGCTAAATAAACGTCGGAATCAGCATTACTCACCTTGAATGAAGTTTCAAAAGGAAAAGATGGTCGGAGTTTTCAACCCAGCGATCCAAGCACGGTGGGTCGGCGGCGATCCAAGGAAGGAGATGATGGAGTTAGTTTTTGGTCGGCGGTGACCCAAAAGAAGCTAGGTTGAAATCAAGGCGACGGCGGGATTCTGGTCAATCAATGGCAAAGGCTCTGGTGGTGAATGGTCGGCGACGCTGATAGATCGGATAGACTTAAGTCTTGGACGAAACTTGGATTGAATCACAGGGGAAGGCTCGGGTCGCAAGAAGAAAGTAAGAATGGAGATAAGGTTGGCTCGAGGCAGTTATATAGGAGGATTGCACGAAAGAAAAAAATGCTAAGTTATTGGGTAGCTAGCGATCCATTGGCTATGGATCTCTAGTGAGCCATCGAATCGCGTGCGATCAATCTCGAATTTATCTGGCAAGATCCATGTGCTGCTTCAAGGCATTCTAAAAAGTTATGGGGTAAAATTTGGTCTGTTAAGATAAGCAATGATAGTTCAGGTCAAAACTTAATGAGCAACTAAATAGCCAAAGTCAAATTCATGTGGCCCTAACACGATTACTTGAACCTCGCCAAGCTGAAACTGGAAAGAAATTACTTCCAGATCACGCCTTGTTTTCAACGAAGGCATACTCTTGAGGGGCAAATGTTATCTGGTTTTTAACCTAGCAGAATCCAAAGGAAGTCAGAATAGCTTGGTCGAGTGAGAATAGCTCAAGAGCCAGCCAAAAAGACTAGAACAACAAACCAAGAGAAATCAAAGAAACAAAAAGCGAAAATACGCAAAGGTGATGGATCGCTAGCGATCCATCATCTATGGATCGTTGGCAATCCATAATCTTGGCTCGTGGGTTCATGAATTCACTTGCATCATGGTCCAATGGGTATTCTAAGGACAATAGCTAAGTTTGATGGGATTCCAAGCTAGTTAAATAAAGAGACAAGCATTCGTCTAGTTCAATCAGCAGTCTAATGCAACTAGTAAGCAAACCGTCATCAAAACAAGGCAACATGCTATGAAATTACTTGGTGGACATCAACACTAGACAACAAATGCACCCCAGAAGACAAAGTCAAAAAACCAGCTAAGTACATGGATCGCTAGCGATCCATACCGTTTTGCTAGGTCGCCATGAACTTTAAGGTAGAAGGTAAAGGAAGCATCCCAAGTCGTTGGGTCGCCATCGACCAAGAAGCTATGGATCGCTAGCGATCCATAGCCTATGGATCACTAGCGATCCATCAAGTTAGCTCGGTTTGAGATGAAACTTGCTGCGTCTTCTTACAATCATTGGCAAGCATATGGCAAGAAGGCCTAGCCTGGTAGCTCTCCAACCTCTATAAATACTCTCCTATCTGCAACATAGGGAGGATCCTCTGGACTGGCAGTTGAAACTCTGCAGAAACTATTCTTTACACTTCTCCTCCCTCCTCACAATAGTCATCCAAGGGGTTTACTGTGATTCTCCAGTGAACTCCAGCTTTGGGGACTTAGTCTAACTCGGGATATTCAACGACTTTGTAATCCAATTCACCTTGTAGAAGCAATCAGTTAATAATAAAAGTTATAAAGTGGACGTAGGCTTCATTAACAGCCGAACCACTATAAAAATCTTCTTGTCTTCTTTCTGTTTCTATTTTTTCTACATTTATTCTCTATATTATTGCTCTGTAAGTACAGGGCTGGTGCTTTCATGCTCAATCCAGGGTGTTGATCGATTTTTTGGATTAACACATCACATCTCGGTAATCTCGTAATCGGGACCTATAACCCAACCAGCTTTTGACGCTCTACCTTTGGATCTTGGGGTGTTGGTGTAGACAAAATTCCCCACTAACATTGTTGGCGCTAGAAGAAAGGCCCAACCTCCATCATTTGTCCCTTCTCGAAAGTCCAGTGACACCATCCCTTTAACTATGACTGAATTTGAGAATGTGGAACTCCTCAAGCTTCGCATCTAACTTATTAAATAAGACAATGATAAGCGTCTTGCCACCCTTATCTTTGAAAAGACCGGGAACAGGAGTATGATCCCATCTATAAGCTTCAAGCTCTCCAGATGAGACAGGTTTTGAGTATCTTCAAGAGTCCCTTCAAGAGTCTGCTCAACTCCGAGGGACGGTCAAGGCTATGGAAAACAAAATGAAGGTTTTAAGTGTCATACTAATGAAAAATAAAGGTTTATATCTCCCTACTAAAAGAGCCCTCCGGTTACCTCTACTCTTCGGTCTCGGAAGAAGGTCAAACGAAACCAAGCCCTTACTCCACTCAATCAAAGTCTATCTCTGATCTTTCTGGAAACATGTGGAGAGCTCCATTATTCAAACTATCCCTCATCCATTAAAGAAGATTCAAAAGGAAGAAACTACTGTGTTTACCATCAAGTGAATGGGCATGAAACAAAGGAGTGTCAAAGACTTTCTCAGGCCGTAGAAAGCTTCATACGGAAAGGGAGATTGATTAAGTTTATTAAATAGTCACTTAAATATCTTATCTTTATAAATGTATAACTTTATTTCTATGTTTCAGAAGAAATTTGTGTCGGCTCATTCGAATAAATATATACATACGCCCCCTTCTAAAAATAAAGGATGCTATATGGATCTTTATATTTAAAGAAATCTCTTATCTTATCAAAGATGCTCCTTTTGAGTTTAGCTCTTTCCTCTCTTGGTATATACAATCCAGTTTCGGTACCCATGAAATTATATTATGTCTCTCTTTTAAACATTTTTGATTGTCGTGTCTGCATTTAGAGTCCAAGGGCCGAAACTCTTTTATTAATCTGACGAGGTCAATAAAGAGCTTCATTTTTTCTTAAAGATGTTAATTTTATCAACAATTCTTTCTCTCAAACTTAAATTAAATATGTTTTCTACTGAGCAATGAGACTTACTAATTACTCAGTTTCAAAAGTCTTTTATAGAGTAATTTGAAAGCACTTTTATTTCTCTTTACCAAGTTACAATTATCTTTCCGTATAACCAGTAACTTAGAATGGGTTTAAGTGGCCGACACCAGCCAAAATTGGATGTAGATGGCGATACCAGTCAAAAGTGGATATAGATGGTCGACACCTGCCAAAAGTGGATGTAAATGGCCGATGCCCGCCAAAAGTGGATATGGATTTGGATCCAATGATAAGTTGGCAGACCTCACCATAAGAGCACCCCACAGTGATGCACTACAAAGTGTAAGGCCATATCACCTGGGTTTAAAAAAATGTCAAAAAGTAGAATGCATGCTGATAGTGAGTCATGGTCAAATGGAATCATGCACTGGGTAGATCTCTAGTTAGATTAGAATATTGAGTATTTCCCAATAATAGGGAGCCATGATCAAGTAGTATCATGCGCTGGGTAGATTCCCGGTTAGATTAGAATATTGGATAGATTCCCAATGATAGTGAGTCATGGAGGAGAAGTTCCATGCATCAGGTAGATTCCTAGTTAGATTAGAGTGTTGGGTAGATTACCAACGATAGGGTGCCATGGAGGAGAATTGTCATGCATTGGGTAGATTTCTAGTTAAGAATAGAATATTAGGTAGATCCCTAATTAGATGAGAATATTAGGTAGGTTCCCAATAAAAGTGAGCCACAATCGGGAGTGTCATGCATAAGATCAAAATCAGATAGAATTCCTAAGAAGGTTAGAGTTTTAGGAGGAGAGTTCCTAAATAAAATGAGCATTGGGTAAGGATCCCAATCCGAGTCGTAATGATGGCATCAAGCTAGTAAGAATAGACATTGAAAACCTCAATATAGCAAGACGCCAAGGGGCAAGAAGAACTCTGAGATAGAATTAAAAAGGACAAGCAAAATGGCTCGAGTTAAAAGAACCAGTCAATCGAAAAAGCCAAAGAGGACCTCAATGTTATAGATAGATTATCCAAGTGATTATTAGTACATTTGGAACACGATATACCAAATAAAGAAGGGGCAGCGTCTCATAAGCCTTCATACACATTCCTAACCCTAGTTTCAGCTTCCTTCACAGCCTTCTTTATGCTAGATTTGAAATGCTCCTCCATCTTATTGTACGTCTTAGATATCCATTCCTTCTTAAATTGCCTGAACGAGATTCTTTGACCATCCATGGTGCAAACAAGAAGTTTGATGCATTACGCACTAGGGTCGAGGGAAAACTCCTTTAGGTTGGGAGTGTTGGGAACGAGACTTGGAAGAGAAAATTTTAGTCCTATAAGAAGAAGGAATTCCCATAGCAGCATGCCTTCTATCCCTTCCTCTTCCTTGAGCCCAAGGGGCAGCAACTGTGACTTCATTGGTATTCTTACTATTAGTTTCGAGTTCTTACAGCTTGATTGTCCAAAGCTCTCGGTGAGCTTCATCCAACTGTTTTCTAAGAGTAGTCGCTGACTCCCACAACCTCGAAACTACCAATTATGAAGCCTGACCAGTCATCGGCACTACCTTTGGGATGGTAGACATCTTTTTGGATAGTTCTTTAAGAGTTTGTTTCAAAGATTCATTATATTTCAAGAAAGCATGGATGTTAGCATTGGGATCTGGACTATATTTCGTTGACTCGGTTATCTTATTATCAAGACTCCATTGCACGGAGGCAAGTTCTCTCTCTAAGTTTAAGCAGTTGAAACACGATTGCCCCTAAAAAGAGATTTATGTTAGAACCAGAAAAGGCAAGTCATCATAAGAAAATTTCTATTTTATTCCATGGAGAATTAATACGGACAGTAAGTAAAAAAAGGGAGTACATAATTCTTGGTCCTTTGAGGTAGGAATTTTTTCCTTAGTAGCTAAAATGATCTTAAGGCCTCTACTTCTAGTATCAGCAAGGGACCCCGAGGGTCTGGCCATATTGGATAAAGTGATGTCCTTCCCTAAACCACCCTTCGGTATGGAGAATTCTGATGGGGTAGAGTCTACTAGGGGCAATCTAAGGTTGGCTTGCGGAATACATTGGGGAACATATACCGAAACATGTTCACTTTCAGGAATCTTCCCTTTGTCTTCCCTTCGGGAATAGCTAAGGGAGGCAGGGTTACACTTCAGTAACCAGGAAGAGCTTCCAAAGTTATAGTTAGGCCTGGATCATAGAATCTTCTGAGGAAAGATAACCTTTTGTTCTTCAATTGTGAGTCTCCTAGATGCAGTTTAGATAGTAGAGAAAAACCTTGAAAGACCTTGTCTTGGTCATCTAAAGCGAGCTTTAATTTATTCCTAAGATCCAAGATTTGGTTGGTTAACCTAGTACCTCTAAGCCTAAGGGACTTAATTTTTCTGGTACAGGATCGGTCATGTGTCCCCTGTACCTCCTTGATCTTATTGGACAAGTTTACGTTTCTTAGTCTATTAGATTTTAATTGAGTTTTAAGGGTGCCTATTGTTGCTAACAGCTTCGAGTTTCTTTTTTGGCTCCTCTTCCATAACACTTCATGGTG
Organism: Allium fistulosum; assembly: GCA_030737815.1. Lineage (NCBI taxonomy): Eukaryota > Viridiplantae > Streptophyta > Magnoliopsida > Asparagales > Amaryllidaceae > Allium > Allium fistulosum. The sequence goes on along the minus strand of CM060903.1, from coordinate 797,660,047 downwards.
AGAGGTAAAATTTGACTTTCTCGATTTAAACACGATTAAGGGAAAAGTACATCAGAATAGGCACAACAAAGACAGTAAGGGAATAATTTGACACCGAATAGAAGTACCACCAAAGTTGATAATTGCCACATCCAAAGGCATAAACAAAGTGTATCGGAGTTATTACAAACCAAAAATTAAAACATCATCAGTAGGAGAGTTATTAGATTCAGAGCTATAGCGTACCTCTCCTCTACCCTCATCCTCCTTTGAGTGCCCAACAACTGCCGAAGCTCACACTTTCGAGAAAATCTCTCTTCAATCCTTTTGCCATTAGGATTAAAGCCCACAGAGAGAGTCACACCTTTATCCCGGTTGTACTCATATGCATTGCAGAGGATTCCAAAGGCTTCGACAGTAGCCACCTTCTCAGCCTCTTCCTTGGTAACCAAGCCCAAAACCCCTTTCTTGGCTTTCCCTAACTCTTCTTCATTCTTTTGTTACTTGGACTTCTAGTCTTTTAAAGCCTTCTCTGGTTCTATAATTTTGGTTTTAGAAGCTTTCAGCTCTAGAAGCTTCTTCTCTCTCTCATCTTGAGCCTCCTTCTCGGCCTTCTCTTTGTATTCAGCAAACTATTTCCTAATAGACCCAGCCTTCTCTTTATATTCGGCCAATTGTCTCCTAATAGCATCAGCTTTCTCCAACTCTCCCTTCAACTTTTGAAACCCTCGATGCAGAACCGAGAAGTTAGCTAAAACCTAAATGAAGAAGGTTATTATAGAAACTAAAGAGATAACATTTCATAGAAAAGAAGGAAACCTTTACCCTGAGGTGATCCTCCAACCCCATACTCATCATCCTCCTGAAACTGCTAATGTTATCAGCTAACTCCATTCGAGAGTTCCCCACAACCTTAGGTAAATGATAGTCGATAGCATAACGGGTTACCTCAATCACCTGGTCTACCTGATCCCTTGGGGAGAAAGTTAAAACAAGGGCGTTTGGGGGGAGGTATTGCTTTAGCAGAAAGGATGCTCTTCTTACGTTTCTTAGTTGTGGATGGATCTTTTAGAGCTAGCTTTGGTTGAGAAAAAGTGGAAGAGGATGACTTGTTCAATATCAACCTACCTATTTCAAATATATCACCATAAGCCACTGACACATAAAAAGAGGAAACAGGTTAGTTAAGTAAGTTTATATTTCATAAAAGTTATATACTAACACATGCTATAAGATATTCAAAACCGAGGTCTACCCTTGGAAGTAACATTTCATCTTTCGGTCTCAACGTTTTTGGAGGCAATGTATTCTTCGGGATTACACAAATCAATCACATCTAGGGGCATGGTTTCAGTTGAAGGGCATCATATCTAAGAAAACTAGCTGAAGGTGATAATAACCCTCTAGCCTTGAGATTGGCCTCAGTAAGAACGACATGTTTTAGCCTTTCCCCTTCTAGAATTTTCATCACCTCCTCATACCTAGAGTCGAAAAGATCCCTAAGGGCTAGAGCCTTATCCCTCCCAAGTTTAGCTGAAGAGATCAAAAACAAAAAAAAGATGTTAGGGAGTGACATGATCAAAGTTTAGAAGCAAGATCATTTCAGAAAAGAAAAGTTTGAAAACTTACAAATCTTCGGTAACTCAATAACGATTTGGGGACCATTTGTCTTCATGTAGAACCAGTGTGTAGTTGTTACTTTGCTAAGCAGTTTAACCAAAGGCATCTTCTTCCAGAGTCGAAGAAAATAAACGGGAACTAATGACTTACTAGGTGACCTGTGCAAGCTGTATAAGTAATGAACCTCATAAGTGGTCGTGTTTTGGTGCCTTATCTTCCGATATAAAATCTCTAAAGCGAATAAAGTGCCGAACGAGACCACCCAAGTTGAATCGAATTAAGCCTATAAAATTCAAAAATGTCAACAAATAGTGGGGCAAGAGGAAGCGATATTCTGTGTGCTAAATGTTTCAATGTCTAGGTGAAGAACCCTTCAGGGGGTTCACTCCAGTCATCCTTTAGGCTAGGAGCCCTAACCTTAACCCCCTCAATCCCATAGCTCTCGATCCACTTCTCTAACTCCTTTTGATCAGTTATTGGTTTATCCATTGAAGAATCTAGAGAAGGTTAATGTTAAGCTGAATATTTAGTAAAAATTCCAAAATTTCTACTGGAAAAGTTTATGGTCATATGGTTCACAAAAGGAATTAGGCCTAAAATTAGATCCTACAGCCCAAGTTCAAAACTCAAAATTTAGAATTCTCTCAAAAAACTAAATTGTCGTTAAGGAAATTATCAACCCGAGTTAATTAAAAATTTATTCTGGGATGGGCACCATGGATTAACCAATCGATCAATACCCTAAATCAAAATCAATCGTTAATATTACAATGGTGATCAAAATCGAATTTATCGTAAGTTCGAAAGAGGGAAATGCTCACAGATAGTGATAACGTAAAAAATACTGATAAAATCATAGGAAATATCAAAGACTTACTATTTCAGTCGAAGATTTGCAGTTATCTGTGAAGGTATCAAAGATTTAATGGCAGCGGAAACTGTTAGCAATAAGAGTAAGAAAGAAGGAAAGAGAAAGGGTTTATTTAAATCTCAGAACCAACCATGGAGATTATCTAGTCAGTGAGATCCTAACTATAGAATAAACGTGGAAATATCAGGATACAAATCATCATGCGATAAAGAAAAAGGAGGCACTTTTCCAGAGAAATCAATAGAATCATGATAGTTGTCATAAGCATTAAATGCAGAATCAAGACCTATCCTTTCAGAATCAAACCTCGGCCTCTCTGATTCACTGGTCTCATGAAGCAAGAATCTCCTCGGCCTTACGGTCCAGTTTAACCTTTGCCTTTTGGCACCGATGTAATTTTGCTTACCACTTAGCCTAGATGGCTTCAAACGACAATCATAGTTTCAAATATTTTGACCCCATGGTCCCAAATTAGATTTTTCCTTTCGACACTGAAGTAATTTTCTCACCACTTATCCTAGATGGTTTCAAGTAACAAACATAGTTTCAAACATTTTGACCTCACGGTCCTAAATCAGATTTTGCCTTTCAGCACCGAAGTAGTTTCGCTTACCACTTATCCTAGTTGGCTTCAAGTGACAAGCATAGTTTCTAACATTTTGACCTCGTGGTCCCAAATCAGATTTTGCTTTTCGGCACCGAAGTAATTTCGCTTACTACTTAACCTAGATGGCTTCAAGTGACAAGCATAGTTTCAAACATTTTGATCTCACGGTCCTAAATCAGAGTTTGCCTTTCGGCACCGAAGTGATTTCGTCTACCACTTAGCCTATATGGCTTCAAGTGGCAAGCATAGTTTCGAACGTTTTAACCTCACAGTTTCAAGTTAGATTTTGCCCTTCGGCACCAAAGCGGTTTCGCTTAATACTTAGCCTAGATGGTTTCAGGTAGCAAGTACAGTTTTCTAAAAGTTTTGACCTTACGGACCGGATTTAGATTTCGCCTCCCGGCGTCCAAATAGTTTCACTTATCACCTAACCTAGATGGCTTCAAGTGACAAATATGATTTTGAAGCTTTTGACCTCAGGGCTTGTTTTTAAAACTTTTAATTACTCGCCACTTAACCCAAGCAACCAGCTTAATTCCTGTCCCTGAGCAGCAAATTAAGTTCGGCCTTAAATGAGATAATCGAACCGGAAAGATAATCAAGGAAAATGAACTATATCCGCTCACTTCAAAGTTCACTCCATATTTCACATATGAAGCAAACTTTGAGGGGCAAGAGTTATACCAAAAATTCCTAATACTAGAAAAAGATGATTATCTTCCTAATGCCAAAAGAGGCAGCCCATTAACAGGTTCGAAGCCCAGAGCATCAATTCAAGATGGCAAGAATCTACGGTCGAGACGGGCAACGGAATGATGCATAACCCAAATACAAAAGGCCAGTTAAGCAGAATGCAAGTCATTAATCTGCTTCTCTTAAGAAGCACCACTAAATATTTAGCACAAGCTCAAATCATAGCCGTTCGATAAACAACTTCAGCAATCCAAAAAGAAAACCTTCAACCAATGGCATTGCAACATATCAGCTATAAGTAGTTGACAATCCCAAAACACAAAGACCTTCTGGCACGAAAAAGAACTGACATAAAAGCATAGTGTACATTCCTATATTATAGCTCTATTCAAAACTCATTAATGGCTAGAATTCCCAGATTTAATGTAATAAGCATGTTGGCTATATAAGAGTGACTAAATAAGGAAAGAAAAGTGAAAGTAGGTACTTTCGACCCGAACCACTATAAAAAGTCTCGGTGTTATTTACTTTAAGTATTTACCTTCTTCTCATTTATCATCACGACTCCATAGTTCAACATTCTGTAACTCCAGCTTAATTACATCACATCTCGATAATCTCATAATCAGGACCTATAACCCACCAGCTTTCGAAGCTCTACATCCGGATCTCGGGGTGTTAGTGTAGACAAAATTCTATACCAACACATATAACCCTACAATAAAGATACTATAACACACAAGATAATAAAATTATTCTAAGAGATCTAAAATCGATGGTCTTCTACGTTCCGGCATCATAACAAATTGCATCTTGCTTTCGAGATCTTTAAAAGCCTTCATTGCCTTCATGTAGACCTCATTAGAAACACCGTCAATACAATTTAATATATTCATACATATCATATTGGAATATGGATCTGACATGCCACTTTGACTATCATTTGGGTTGGGTGACTTTCCTTCAACTTTTGCAAACTTTCCTTTTTATGTATCGCACTGTAAGTTCAGCTTCTTCATTGCACATTTCAATTGAATAAGACCACTTTCCACACATGACTCAAGTTTTCACCATTAATAGCTTTATATTTTTTACATCATCGTTCATATGTTGATGTGTCATCACTTGGACGAGTACTCATTTGCTCTTCACCCTTTACCACATGAACAGTTCATGTACACCCTTGTTAAGAAAACTCTCTTCAAATTGTCTTTCATCATTTGAATTAGGAGGATGTTTAGTTGAAGCATTACTTAAACTTCCAATAGTCGTAGTACCACCGAAAATCTCTCCTAAAAGTTCACAATTCTTGCAACCATTTTTCCTAAATATCTTAAACTCGGTCTTGTTGATCTATAATAATTTAACAAATATTACTTTGACATGCACTTATATTCATGAATTATATTTTGAAACACATACCATGTAGAAGTGTTGCAAAACTTCTTCTGTGTTAACCTTGTTGGTATTTGGATCCCATGTAACTCCTGTATGTCCTAATAGTTGCGGAAAAAAACGATGTACAATACGCAACTGGTTCCACTTTTCCTTCAATCTCTCCACCCCATAATCAAATTTTGTTACTTCAATCATCTCTTAATTAATCTTTCCCTATTGGTCTTTAGTGAAGTAGAGCATTGCAGTTTTCTCGCTTTTACATATTCATAGAGTATTCCAATGAAAGTGCGTTCGTTCTCGTACGGCCATGACATTAGTTCCTTTTCCTTACTATGACCTCCCATGTTCTATGTAAATAATATCACTAATTAGTAATTTTATCAAATGGCCCAATCTATAAGTTCAATCATACCACCATTTGATCTTGGGCTGGCCGTGGTGTGTGTACGTATAATATGCAATGTGATTACTCTGACTTATCTCATTTCAATTCAAATACTCCTTCCTATAATGCAAGCCACATAAACAAATATAATCTTTAATTCAGTGGAAATTCACGTAGTTCGGGAGAATACAACTAAGGTGCAATAGAAATATGCTAAAATCGTTATCATCTACTCTATGGACTAGTTTGCTTGGATTCTGGAATAAAATCCAAAATAGGTAGATATTCCTATGTTCATTAATGTTGAGCAAAGTATATGTCAGTTATTTTACCTTATTTTTTATAGAGTTAACCGAAAGATAATATAGTTGAAAAATTAATCATACTCCTGTACAAATAAGCACACAAACTATATAGATTAAATGGGAGCTATAGTCCTAACTCTCAAATAACGAAAACAAATTTCAAACTGATTTACCTCATTTATGGTACCATTTAGATTAGAATATGATTTCACAACATTAACTAGAGTTTACTATATTGGTATTTTCGTTACTCCATTGAAAAATCGGTAAAAATATAAGAAAAAAGCATGGGTAACAAATATAGGCGCTATAAGACCACAAAGGATATAAGAAAATATGAGTCAAAAGTCATTCAAACACTTTCTGAGAAAGAAAGAGTCGAGGGAAATAAATTAAATGAGTAATTATTAAAATATTTATGGAACTAGGGTTGCAATACTCACTAATATCACATAACTTTTTTATGAATTAACATCCAACAATTACCAAACCTGAAATTATTTCTCTACCAATTCAATCTAACAAGCACAACCCTAATTCACAAAAATAAATCAAAGGGGTCGTCAAATCATTCTCGCTTAACCCTAGATATTATTAGTTTGAAGCAGTCGTGATAACTGTGGAAAAAAATCGAATTTACCTAATTTTGGGATAATATCTGAAGAAGAAGTCAATTTCGCTACCAACCTAATTTCAAATTCTACGAATATAAAATATAATCAAGGTTTTGAACGTGTTTGTTTTGTATTTGAGTTTTGGGTTTTCAGGCTTTTCACTTTAGGCTGAAAACTAGGAAAAAAACACCTTTCAATTTTCAATGTTTAGCCCATTTTGAAAAATGGCTATTTTAAAAAATGAATTCTACAAAATGGTAAAGCAAACAAGTTTTCATTATTTTGTAAAATAAAAAACTAAAAATACTCTGAAAATGGGCAACCAAACAGGCCTTAAGATTTGTATTGTAATTAGGTTATAGTTGTAAATCTATCCAGTACTAAAAGACATAGTGGATGTAGGCACTTTATTTAGGCCAAATAATTAAAAAATTCATGTGTTCTCTCTTTCTCTTTCTAATCCTTAATTTACGTAAATCATTTTTTATCAATTGGGAGTGCTTTTCTATTTCTCTAGTAAACACTTTTTGGTACTTCCATTAAGAGAAAGAAGGATTCATGGTCAGATCTAATTGCTAGATGCGGATTTAAAGAAAATCTCTACTTAGACCTAGAAGGAATGGCCCTTAGAAAGGCACCGAGCAAGTTTGGAATGATTGATGAAGAACTAGGGGGATCTCAGCATGAAGTTGATGATGTTAATCAACGAGAGACTTCTTAGGCATAAGAAGTAGTCACTAAGGCAGAACTTGACCGCATGATGTCAGATATAAATAAGAAGATGAGAGACAGAACTAGACCATATGGTATCAAATATGAATAAGAAGATAAGAAATAGTCAGATGTTCGTCATGGATGTGAAGAAGTAGTTTGCTGTACTGGTATAACCCTCACGATAGAAGGGATCTCACAAACAGCGCAAGGAAAGAAAGGGTTCTTCATCTTCTGATTAAGATAAAGAGAGTTCATCTTCATTGGATTAGAATTGTAGAGAAGGCAAGCAGAATATGCAAAAAGGAGGTGCTGGAGCAATGAAGAAGCAAAGTACAAAAGTCAAGGCGATTATTCTAACTAGAATATTGATCGGTACTTGTAACGACCCAGAATTTTGAATGCTCTGTATTTAAATATATGAATAATTTAAATGTTTAAATCTTGGATTAAATGGGATAAAAGTGATTTAATAACCTTGTTAAGCCTCTTTTAAGTAATAACTAATGACGGTAAACTTATTTTTGAGAAGTGTTTGCAAAAATATATAGTTCGATGAAATATCAATAAAGTGATCGAAAATCATTTTATCGATAAACAGCTTTTTTCTCAACGAAAGTTGTTCAAACATTTTATGCTTGTCTGATTAATCATTGTTTAGGTAATTAGCAACTAAAATTATTTTGTGTAAAAATTAATTAAAGCTCCTAGAAGGATTAAGTAAAAGATATTTTGATGAATAGTGTTTTAGATATTTATCTGAAAATAATAAGGTGTAAAGTGGAAAGCATGCAAAGCATAAGAGGTGGCTCTTTGACCAAAAATTGGAGGCTTAAGGAAGAGGCTTAGGGTCACTTTATATTCACTTCATTTATCTCAAAACCTTAGAAGAAATAAAAGATCAAAAATGGTAGAAGTGATTTGCATTAATCCACTTCTATCTTCACCAATCTTTCTCTAATTTGTTCAAATATTCTTTAAACTTCACCAAACTTTCACTATAACCTTTGATCTCTTTAGGAAGCATGGAAAGAAAACAAAAAGTGGAATAAGTGATGAGGATATGGGGTTTCAAATATGGGTCATGAGCATGGAAGGTGGAGGGTGGTGTTGCCTTGTGGTTTTGGTTTTAAAGCTTGGATTTTCGGAGTTTGCTAATGGTAGGAGGTGGTTCTATGTTCTTGGGTGCTTTTTCTTTGTTTTGCATGAATTTTGTGAGTTTACTCAACATTGAATGATTACATAATGTGTTATATATGTTGTGTGCTTGACATATAAAGTTAAAGTGACTTTAACTAATTAAAGTTATAAACTTTGGACCCCTCTTTCTTTAGAAAGAAAATGACAACTTTACATTGTATAAAATCACTTCTATTACCTTCTATAATATGTGGCATGGCCTTGACATTATGTTTATATGGTTGGTTGGCTTGTGTGTTGAATTGAAGTGTGTTTGAAAGTGTTTGAAGTGAGAATAGTCACTATAAGTGCACTTTGGTATCCCTTAACTTTAACTTGTGTAAATGGAAGATTTATGATCTTAACTTGGTATAATTTATTTTGGTTGTTCTCCTATACATATTATGTATGGGACAGCAAAGAAATGGTTTGAAAAGTTATAGTAATTGTGCTACAAACTTGTGAAAGTTAGAAGCGAAAAGTCGCTATAGATGCACTTTGAAAATGCCTTGTGTTCGGCAATTTTCAAAGTCAACTTTAAAAGATATTTTAGGGGATTCTTTGCGTTTTTATTAAGTAATATAAATTTACTTCTGACCGGAAAAATATCAAAGATTAAATCATTCGCTAACTTGTGAAACAAAGTTGCAAAAAGTTATAGTGAGAAGAAGGTCGCTATATGAGCAATTTAAAACATCTTGTTTTTGGGAATTTTTGTAATTAATTAGAAAGATATCCTTAGGGTTTTCTTTGCATTTTTAATAATTATTATATGTATACTTATTATTGGAGAAAAATTGAAGTTTAAAAGATTTTAGAACTAGTCAAACAAAGTGGCTAAATTTAGAGTAAAACGGTGGTTATAAACGCACTTTGAGATATAGCTTATATTCGGGACTTTTTATAAATAAATTGGAGGATATTATTGGGGTTTATTTTTATGATTTTTAAGTATCCTAAGTGTAGTACTTACTGTAATAATTTCAAGTCTGAGACCATTTGTTTGATTGGTGAAAACTGGCCATAAAGATCGGGCATTTTTATGTTGATTTTCTACCCAGGACTTTAGATAACATTTATAAATGATGTCCTTGACCTATTACAGTATTTCTGGGTTGTTGCATTGTTTTGTTTTAAAGTTTGATGTTTTGACTAGTTTTTCGTGAGTTAAATGGTTTATAAAATATTTTCTTTGAGGAATCTTTTTATGGAAGTTCTAATAAAATGCAATTGAGTGTGAAAAAAAGATTAGAAGCTTAAATATAGTTTTAATAATTATTTACGAATTTTAAAGTAAAGTGCTGTAAAATATAAAACATGTTTTTTGTTGATTTTATTAAATTTCTAAATTAGTTAATTTTAAGTAATATTTTACATAAATATTTAAAACTTATTTGTAAGTATTTTTAAAGCGTGTGTGTATATATATACATATAAGTTGGAAAAGTAAGTTAAGTATTTTGCAGAAGAATAAGGGATAGTTTAGATTACAATAGCTATGTTATAATAAATGATTTTGGATTTGTTGTGGCAATGTATTTACGACATTTGTCTTTAACTCTTTTTGGTTATACTTAGTAATATAATTAGATCTTTAAAGGAATGGTTTAAAGATAATTATAAGAGAAGTGTTTATGGGTTGTTGTGACAATGTTTGAGTAACATTTGTCTTAAACCCTTTAAAATAGGTTTGCGAATGTAATTAGACATTTAAAAAGGATATTTTTAGTAATAACAAGTATGGAATCTTTTGAAAAAAGATAGAAAATGTAATGGTTTAAATAAGAAATCTTGTTAAAGATTGTGAGCATACTTTTACCATTTGAGATAAGTATATGAATACGTTTTGAAGTATTGAAAGAATACAAAAGAATAGTAGTAACCGATAGACGAAGTTTTACTGGATAAAAGAAGTTTCTAATAAAAGAGGTTTTAATTAATAATAGTATAAATTAAATAAAAAGGAGATTAGAAGTCGCTTATGTGACTTATTCGTGCTTTGTGTGACTCTAGTGTGCTTTGTGTGTTTACTCGTTTATGGAAAGTATTTAGTCATGTATTTAGCAGTAAAAGCCGACTAAGTGGACTTGTCTATCTGTGAGAGTTAAGAGTGAAGTGTCTAGCAAGGCTTTGATGCAAACACGGCTCTAACTTACTTAGCTTCACACTTGATCGAGGGATAGTATAAGTTGAGATGTAAGGAAATATGATAAATATATGAGACTTGGTTTCCACATACGATTGTTCTCATTGTAGTTGAATTTAACAAAAATAACTTAGGAAATATCTAGAAGAAACACGAGGGTTATACAGTACAGTTATCTTCGGTGATGTTATATTGTACACCTAACTCGTCCTGCTCTTCTAGGAAAAATGATAATAAAATTTGTTCGGATAGGAGATGATCTCCTCCCTTATGCATTGTCTATTTATTTCTGAAAGAACCGGGGTTAATTTAACCGAAAATCTATCGATCAGTTTTGAAGCATCCAATAAGCGTGGGAGTGTACTTATATGAGATGACTCGATACCGTAACCACTTCAAAACCATATACACGATCTATGTTCTGGGAGCTATGTGAAGCGAAATGTTATAAATTTGCAATGTCTATCCTAAGGTTAAGTCCAAGAGAGATGTCAGCATTTACATTTCGAATGATGCTATTGTGTACGGCTGTCTATCTTAAGGGTGATCCTAAGAGAGAGGACAACGTTAGCATTTGTTAGAGGACTTATGATGGAATCTATATGGAGATTCAAGATTTGTTCGAGATGTTGGAATCCATGTAGAGATTCGTGATTTGTTCAAGATGTTGGAACCCATCTAAGGATTCGTGTTCTATTCGAGATGTTGGAATCCATTTAGGGATTTGTGTTATGTTTGAGTGATGAAGACTCATGTGAGAGATGGTAAACGTGACTTCAGTATCGGTAAATGACTAAAACTAGAGTAGGGTGCATAGTCGTGAAGGGTTTAGCGAACCCAATAGGGTTTATCAACTCTATATCTAGAGATGCTTATCGATGTTCGTGCGGGAGTTGATAACATTCAGTATAACATCTTCGAGCGTTGACCATCTATGGCTTACCTTATGGTATATTTTATCTATAGATATATGATGCTTGGAATGATATCTCTGATCCTTGTACAGGAGATCCGCCTCGATGTACTAAGGGCATCTTCATGGAAATCCTTACACAAACGCGCCTTAGCTGTATTGATTGTATACCTATTATTGGTGTGGTGTATATGTGGCACAGCTATTTTCTAATTTATATTACACCCTAGACATTATCTATTATATCACCTTATGTACTTATTAGATGTCTGGTTCTTTTGAGGGGATAACCGTTATGGCATTCCATACGATCTCAAAGTACTATTATATGTTAATCACATATTTCTTGAGTTTCTCATACTAGACTTATGTCTGGCACATGGTTTTTGTTTTCCCTAAAATCCTCATGTGCTCTTTCGAGTAATCTGAGAAAGGTAGGTTTTAGTGGGATGATCATTGAAGCTCGAGGAGATGAGCTGAATGTTTCACCTACAATAGTATTCTTATTTCTACTGCATTACTATATTGTACATAAAAGCATTTGTGATGACTGGTTGTTATAACTGTCAAGACCGATGATAGTATTTAGAATTGTAGCTCTGAAATGCTATGTATCTTAGAGTGACAGTCTGTACTATCTTTTTATACTATATGTTATCAATCCGCTGTGAGATTCTTATGTTGTATTCTCTTCTATCTTTTTCTGTTTCCTTTTTCTCTTCTTTTACCCTAGCAATCTGTCTTTCCGATACTTTGGTACTTAGCACATGAATACCATGGATGTATTAGAGTCGACATTCAGGGGTCGAAAAGGCGGGTCGTTATAGTACCAATCAATTTGGAAGGGTCGATACCGATTGATCCCAAGAAATGGTGGATTTGTCTGACTTTGAAGGTGACTTATAGGGTGTTGATGCTAATGATGATGAATAGAAAGTTGGTCCTCAGGAAGGCATTGTCGAAACGAACACAGTTGCAAATTCTGAAGAGGACGTAGTCCATGCCGAAATTGTCGGACAACTGGGGGAATGATTTCCTTAGAGACAAGGAGACCCTAATCAAGTCATGCTAACCGTGAATGTTTTCCTACTTGAACATGCAGTAATGCTCACAACGATCGCTGCTTAAGGTGATGTAGGAAACAATGATTTGCTAATTGATACTATAAAGAGATTGTTGCAGCAGAACCAACAACAGCAAGATGATGGATAGGGATCCATCATTAATCAGAGCTCATTTACGAAGGACATTAGAGATGCTCTGTATCTGTGATTTTTCATCATGCCAACATTGCATAGTTATAATTAATTGACTGACCCTATGCAGCATCTGATTTAGAATGGATAGCACATGGATAGTGCATGTGATGATGAAGCAGTGAAGTATAGATGCTTTCCCTCTTTTTGGAGGGCCTACTATAATGTGGTTCTTTCGGCTTTAGCTTGGCTCCATATCATCTTTCAATGAAATAGCTGAGAAGTTCATATAATAGTTCAAAGTGCATGGTGTGCAGCTTAGGCATGCGATGTCCTTAGCCAGTTTGCATCAGAGATCTAGTGAGACCTTGAATATAATTTGAAATGGTTCAACACCGTGTGACAGAGGTGAAGAATCCAAAGGTAGAGATGTTTTGATGGCTTTGGTATGAGGAATCCATAGCCAAACCGAATTCGGAAAATAACTTAGAATGAAGAAGCTGGCTTCCTTGAAGGAATTCTACCGAAAGGTAAACAAGTTTCTACATATGGAAGAGGTGATCTAGAAGAAGAATTAGGCGTTGGCGGTCGTGCAGGATGGAGCAGATTTGCTCAAAGCAAAGTTGATGTCATGTAGGATGGTGAAATCATTAGGATAATGCTGGAAATGGAAACAAGTGTAACAACGCTAGCAATGTGATACAAAGAAACAGGATCTGAAAAAGAATTTTAGGATCAAATACAATAGGAAGTACATGGAGTTGACTGACTCCATAGAGAATATATGCCTTATTACGCAAGGTACCGAGAGATATAAAAGCCTATCTCGAGGAAGGCATACCAATGGACTTACCAAGAAATAATCATGGTTTCTTGCTCAATAATTGCAAGCAAAATTAACATAAATCCACAATCGAAATTTGACAAACCACTTGTTTTTAGTAGACAAAATCCAATCCATTATATGATAGACTTGTTATTTGACCCATAACTTCTACTCCAAAATTTAGCGTTTCTCAAGCTATTTCATGAAGAGATGAGAAGTAACATGAAAGAAGTGAAGATTTTAGTGGATAGGGTATATGGAGATAGTGGGGAAATCTTATGCACAAACAAAGACCCCTAAATGAAGGAAATGATACAATTTCCATTTGTATTTAATAGGCATTACCATTACTATATGATTACTAAGAAATTAGTAATCCATATTGAATTACATCGATATACCAGTGTTATCGGTATGATAATAGTAAAATTATAATTATTACTGGTAAACATAGCATTAAATAAATGTCAAAACCAATGGTAATGGTAAATTTACTAATCGTATTAGTTTTTGTTACTATTTTAATTAATCATAACCATAAAAATTTGAAAGGTTTATCAGAAGTTTGGCAGGATCATATAGTATTATTTATGATGATATTTCTTTTTGGTTTTATTAATTTCGAAGTTTAACACTAGCAAAATTATTATTTCACGTTGTTGTAAATAATTTATGATAAATCAACAAAATTTTATATGTAAACTAAAATAAGTCAATATGTTTACATAAGGATTAATGAAGTTTGAATCAACAATAAAATATTTACTTTTTTTTTATTATTATCAAAAATTTAATGCAAATAAAAATTTAATGTCTTTATGTAGCGGTAGATTTACCATTACCAATCAATGTTTTACCAGTTTATCGGTATACCAACGGTAACAATAAAATATCGATATTCATTTTTGATTTACCAAAATGTTTTCTCACATTGGTAACCATTATCATTACTATAACAACCCTAATATTTAAGAAATTTTTATTTTGGGATTTTCTAGATTACCAGGCTAAATTTTTTTGTCAAAATCTACGAACTAGTTAAAACAACTAAATTTAGAGGAAGTAATTTTATCACTAGGTATGAGGCCTTTGCTTTTAGTGTCTCTTTCGCACTAGCAAAATTGCAATTTGCAGCAATTGACCTATTTGTCATATTTTACTTCAGAACTCACAGACTATGGCATAGATCATTATGACAGTTGAACTTAAAAAATTAAAGAGTCTCAAACTTTGAATGTTTAATTATTAATTTAGTATTAATTAGAGAGTCTATTAGGATATGTGATATAATACTTATAGGTCGATGAAGATGGCACATGTATTGGAGAAGCGGAGGTGTAGAGAAGAGGAGAAGAAAAGTCGACGAAGAAGTTCTAGTTGATTTGTAAACCTACTAACCTACTAGGTTTTTGTCCAGTTTAGATCCGAGCACGCTACTGTTCTCGGTTGACAGGAACTCTTCTCTAGTCGACTAGACCAGTTGATTGAAAAAAGGGCTCAGTCGACTAATGGCGCAATTCTAAGGTTTTGGGCTTTGAATTTCCATTGGCAATTTGTTCATTTTTGGGGTATCTTGCAATTTCCACCATATATTTCGGCAAATCTTTGATCCAATGGCTAGACTTACTTTAAAACTTCTATAAACAGGCTTGTATAGGGGTCATTGTAATGTGTGAGAAAATTGATTATTGTATTACAGTTCTGTGGTTGAGATTTCTTCTCAACTTTTAGGGAATTTCTCTGTAATCTTTTGGTTAATTGAAATTTTTTGTCTAGAGGAATTTGTTTGCCTATTGTTTTTTTCCACTTTTTATCTCCTCCCAAATCTTATTGTGAAGGGATCCTTGAGATAACTGTAACAGTTGGTACTAGAGCCTACTGCATAAATTTTTCTCAAGAGAGTTTGGTTATGAAAAAATAAGTGTTGAAAAACTTAATGGGTGAAATTTAAGGTTATGGAAGGCGAAGATAGAGGGTAGTCTATAACTCAAAGATTTTCACCAGCCATTGGAGAACAAAGTGGAGAAACCTAGTGGTGTAACTGAAGCAAAGTGGAAAATTTTGGATAAGAAGGCTGTAGCGGCTATTCGGTGCATTTTGGAGAATAAATATTTCATATTGTTGCTAATGAAATATCTGCTTGTGCAATCTGAGAAAAATTGGAAGGAATTTACGTAAAGAACTCTGCAGCAAAGAAGGCTCTTCTTATAATGAATCTAAAGCTTAAGGAATTGAGTCAATTAGAGAGCATCTTAATGACCGTCAGTCGATTATTGTAAACTACAAGATGGATGATGAGACATAAGCATTGATGTTGATAAGTTCATTGTCGAAGTTGGAAAATACTTGTGGTGCCATTAAACAACTCAAATTTGGATGGAGTAATTTTAACGAGATCGGTAGTTAGTAGCCTTCTTAACGAGTAGATACAGAGGATGAATCTAATAGAAGGAACTGTTAATGAAGAATGAGAAAATGAAAATCTGATTGAAGAGATCCATCCTGCAAGAAGATTATCCATTTAAATATGAAAAGACGATCAAATAGATTAAACATGAAATGAGATTTTATCTGCTATTAGTGTGAAATAGGTCATTAGATGAGATTTTGCAATAAACTAAAAAGGAATAAAGATAAGACTAAAGCATTGGAGGAAGGTAAAGACAAGCCTAAGGAAGACAGCGACGATGAGGTGAATTTTGATATTAGTAATGATGCGCTCTATGTTGTGAAAGAAAGAGGAATATGTGGATGCTTGATTCGGGTGCATGTTTCCATGTATACAACTAAAATGGAGCATTCTTTGATTATTAGGATAAATAAAGCAAGCTGGAGTCCGCTGATGGTGGAGATGTTACGGTGAAGGGTATAGTTCAGTTAGGCTGAAGAAGTGCGATGAAGGGTGGTGAAACTTACAGGATTTAGGCATGCTCCAAAAATTGAGAATGATCTTGTTTCAATAGGACAACTAAAAGGAAAATGCTGCAACTTTTAGCTAGAGGTAGAGTCATATGAAATGGTAATAAGGAGATGTTGTGTGCAAAATGGGAAGCAACAACATATACAAATTGTTTGGAAAAACGGTGGAGAACGAATGGACTTCTCAAAATGGCGTTAGAGAGACAAATTTGTCTGAATCAAGGTAGGACAAGCAATGAAAAGTCACAAAGTCTGCATGGAGGTCTTTGTGGTATTACAAACATTTTTAATTTATCGATGATATGTATGTTCAATCAGGGGGAGGGGCATGCATAATTAGATGGTTTGGAGGTTAATTAAGTTTTTATTTCGAGAATTGAGATATTTGTTTCCATGGTGATTCTGAAGATTGCTTAAAACTTGGATTGTAGGTGGAGTTTTGATAGCTTTATGGAAATATAGTATCAAGATAGAGATTGTTGGGATATGTGATACATTATTTCTAGGTCAATGGAGAAGGCGCATCGATTGGAGAAACGAAGGTGTAGAGAAGATCATACAATATAGTATCGAGATGGAGACTTGGTTTTTGGCCAATTTGGACTTTAGCACGCTACTGTGCTCGAAGTTGACTAGAACTGTTCTCCAATTGATTGGAAAGAAGGTCCGGACGACTAAGAACTGCAATTCTGGAGTTTGAGGTTTCGAATTTCTAAGAGCATTTTGGTCATTGTCGGGGTATATTGGAATTTTCATCGTAGATCTCTGCATATCTTTGATCCAACGACTAGAATTAGTTTGAGAATTCTATAAATAGACCCGTATAGAGGTCATTGTAATGTGTGAGAAAAGAGTTATTGTATTAGGGTTTTGGCGTTGAGATTTCATCTCAATATAATCTTTTAATTAATTAATAAAGTTTTATTTAAAGAAATTTGTTTGCTTATAAATGTTTTTCACTTCTTGTGTTTTCTCAAATCTAAATGTATAGGGATACTTGACATAACTATAAGGCAGTCAACCTCAAGCTTTAAAAATGGTTTTAAAATTGATCTAAAGTTTGCATTGCAGTCTCTGATATCGAAAACTAATGATTGAACTTTCCAATGATTAATTAATCATTAATTCTTAATGAAAATTTTTCGATATTTAATTCTCAACCTGTAACGACCCGGTATTTTGGACCATTCAAATCGACAATAATCCATACATGTATGACTTGAATAATTCAAAATACCAGATTGTTAATTTAAATTTTGGCAAAACTCAGCATATGCAGTAAATAAATCAATCACAGAATCACAGACACAGGGTAATACAATAATACGCAGCGGAATAGATAAAATAGTAGTTCATGAAGCTACTATATAAACATCAGAGTTAGAAATAAAATACAATAGAATATCTCAAATACAGTGAAGTCTCCAATCCAAACATATGACTTCTGGGAACGAATCAACTGGAAAGCTGGAAGCTGAATCAAAAGTTGGATCTCCAAACGAAGCTCCAAACTCCAAAGGTGAGTCTCGAATGCTGTATCACTCAGTCTGACCCGAGCGTAAAGCAAAACACAAAACACTCGAGTCAGGATTAACATTCTTATATAAATAAATCCAACTCAAGTGAAATATCAACTGAAATACAAGTAACTTAAAGGATGTTTGGGATAACCATCCTCTAAGGATCTTCAGAACTATTTACAAGGTGGAAATATACATTATAACACCGTGGTCCTTTCAATTTAATTTATACTTCAAATCCAAATATCATTTCATTTCAAATATATCTATTTTACAAATAGTATATATATTGGTTAAATAATTTATAAAGTAAAGTATTTATATTTCCTCGAGTCTCACAAATCGATTTAAATTAACTCCAATTCCAGATTCAAATTTATTCAAAGCTCAATTCATCAATTCAATTCAGTTCTAAATATACCATTTAAATTTTCAATATATTTCAAAGCTTTAATATTCAACATTTCAAAGTTAAATTTAACAGTTTCATATAGCACTTGATTTAACTCTTGATTTAACTTTATTATTATTTAATTAGGGAATATTCGCTTAATAAATTCAATATCATTTAACTAGCCTTAAATTACATTTTACTAAATATTTCCTTAAACCTTGTTTAAACAAGAAATATTCATTAGATTACTTATAAATCAAACTCAAGTTATAAATCATATCTTACATCTCAATTTCAATAAGTTTCAAATCGGTTTAATTAAATAAAATTCTTTATTGAATACAATTTCAACTAAATTCAAATTATCTTTCTAACCTTAACTTATTCAGATTTTTACCAAATTCTATTTTGAAATATAAATTTTTACTTAACATATTATATGTATTAAATCAATCTTAATTAAATTATATATTATTATTAAATCTATATATATCATTACCATTTATATATAAAGTTTTAAGAATCAACATTTGTTAAAACCATATATTTCTTTCCAAAACCATATAATTTATTTTCAAAATATTTATATATATGGACCAACGGTGTCTGTATATATATATTTATCATATGGTTAAGTGGTACGGATATTTATCATTTCAATCCGAAATTTAAATATATACGGGTAGATATCATTTCGACCCGAAATCCCAATTTCAATTCAAATGAAAATCGTTTGGGTTTATCATTCAAACCCATAACGATTTTCTCATATTCTAAAGTCTGTTCGGGTATGTATCATTTCAACCCATAGTGAATTCTATACTAACAGGGAACTTGCAGAGGGATAACAGATACTAAAAAAAATATAACAACAGGCATATATCATCAGTATAATAACAGATACGGGTGTCAGATGTCACAGGTGAACAGATACAAATAATAGTAATAACAGGCATATAATACTAGATACTGGTGTCAGATGTCACAGGTGAACAGTTATAGATAATAGCATATATAACAATGTAAATAACTACAGCAGCATATTTCAATTGCTATTTCAAATGAAATCAAATTTAAATAGTAAAAGAACGTTAATCGTGAGTGATTGCTCACCTTTCGAGGCTAGAGAGAGAGAGACTCGACGATAGAGTGAGTTATGGTTCCAGACATGGATTTCAAAGCAAAGCGGGATTGGCCCGAATTCAACGATCAAAGCTGATATCAAGAATAGATGGAAATGATCGGAATCAGTTTGATAGGAACAACCAATATTTTAAAATCATTGTTTTAATCAAGCGCGTATATTAAGATCAACATATATTTAAAATAGTATTTTTTCAAATCGATAACTTAACTTCAATATCGAAAATAAAATAATTTTTTTCATATTATTAATTCAGGCTAATATGCGGACCCTATATGAACACAAAGCTTACCCCTACATATCTAAACTGCAATATAACAGTTCTGCTATAAACTTAAAGTGAGCATATCAATATAACTACAAAAATGAGTATACATTAAATATACTCAACATCAAAATCCATATTTATTTACAAAGACTTAAACACTAACGTATATATCTATAAAACCAATATCCAAACGAAATCATTATATTAAAATTTAAAATCAATGTTTGAAAAATTCATATACTTTCCAAAATATTAATGTTAACGTAAATAACATATACACCACTCCCTAGATCAGTTACAACTTATATACAGCAAACGTACTCATATATAACTTATGTAAAGACAAACATATTATACTAAACTTATATAAAATTTAAAGGTCAAAATAAATAAACAAATATATTTTATCAACTTACAGAACTTGCATATACATGACAGGTTATATACACATAACTTACTTAATCTAATATGCATTATACTAGTCTATTGTAAAATTTATAGAACAAAATATATATCAAAACTCACGTATTACAATAAAATATATAATACCTTAAATAGACAAAGTGGAAAGCGGGGTGTTAGTCTGGGTGGTTCGACCACGTGGAGCAGGGCGGAGGAGGAGTGGGCGGGTGCACGTGAGTGGGAAAAGAAATGGGACACGGCGGTGAAAGGTTTGGTTGATGGTTGGAGAAGAGAGAGTGGAGGAGAAATGAGTGGTAAGCTCGGCAAGAGGCGGAGCTCGGCTGGCCAAGGCGTCTTCAGCCTGTTGATGGAGGGTAGTGGGTTCGGTTGTGCTGGTTAATGGATGGGTTCGGCCAGAGTTTTGGCCTTGGAAGGGATGAAGACAGTGCGGGACGTGAGGGTGTTCGGCTCGTCTCGTTGGTGGTGGCGATGGTCGGTGAGACAAGAGAGGAAGGAGCTGCTTGTTGCGGTGGCCGAGATGGAATAGGTGGTGGTGATGCTCGGCAGCGAGGTGAGAACGGAGTTGCTAGCGGTGTGCTACGGGGAGTGGGGAGCAGCCATGGGCTGTTGTGGGTTGACGACAGCGTTGCTTGGCCGTGGGCAAGAGCTTTCGGTCGTTGCTTGCCGGAGAAGGAGGAAGGGAAGTGGTTGGTTTGGAGGAGGCGGGATTCGACGGTGGAGAGAAGAGAGAGGAGGAGAGGAGGATCTGGAAAGAAGTATAAAGAATGAAAAGATGTGGAGGAAGATTAGAAGAGTGACAGCACAAATTTTGGCAATGTTAAAGAAACGAAGTGAACACGGTTACAAAGGCAAAATGAATAAATAAATGAACCGTTGCATACGAAACGTAAACAATAAATATAAAGTGATTTGAATAGCAACGGTCCTCCTAAAATCCAGCTGAAAAGATTAAAGCAAATAATTATTGTGGTCCCGCTTACGTTTCAAATTTGAAAAGGACAGAGAAATTAAAAGTCGCAATTCACGGTACCGTTACAACGAACAACTTATTGTTTTCGTTGCGTACCGCTACTCAAAATACAGAAATAAATATACCATTGAGATTAGCACGACGAGAGGATCAAAACGGTATACAGATATTAGCGGTACGATCATCCGATCAAAAGTCGATAATCGGTACCAGAAATGCTGCTATTTTGCCAGAATTAAGATAAACGGAGCAGTAGAAGTCCAAATTTGGAAAAACGACTTTCGCAGTCTGATTCAGAACGATCTGAATAAATTTTCTCCTGTTGACATATTTTGGTTTCGGAAAACTTTTAAATTCACTGTTATTAACCGGTTTGATTTGAAATAAAATTTCACAGGAAAATAAACTTTAATATTATCAGATGAAAATTTACCAGTTGCTATATTAAAATAGACGTATTCCAAATAATAAATTTTTTATTTTCAAATTTTATTGTTTAAAATTTCACAAAATTTCAATTAATTTAACAAATAAAATCACTAAAAGTTTAGGGTCGTTACACTCTCCCCCACTCAAAACTTTTCGTCCCCGAAAAGAGAGGAGGTAGGAGAATAGAACAACCAGGCAGAAAAGGTAGGTTAAAAGACAAGATTAACAATTAATTTGAAACTATATATAAATTTTACTTGAAATATTCATTTGAAAACTTCATTTACAATTCAATTATCTTTAATACTTTAATATCTTCCAAAAACCCATTTGTAAAATTTCTTGTTTCCTTTTTAAATACCATTTATGTTTAAATAACACCTTTATAAAGGTATGAAAACTATTTAAAAACAATTATACAATATTACTTATTTTTACAAAGAAGCTATTAAATCCATAATTCATAAATTTATTAATTTATCTCAAGATACTTTTCAACATTATTAATAAATCAATAATCATTTCTTTAAATATGTTGTATTTAATTAATAACTTCTAAAATATTTAACACTAAAATTTTCTATTTATAACACTATTTTTTTTAATATATATTAAACCATATAGTATATAAATAAACAATACTTAAAAAGATATAGTCAATAGGGAAAAAAAGGAGGACTTGGAAAAACAGAATATAGGTAAATAAATAAAGCTGAGCGGATAAGGTAGATTCAAGGAATAGTATCGGGCATGAATAGTTAATTTAGAACCATAAGGGTTTTGATTCCAAATATTGATACAAAATTTGCTTTGTTGGAAATACTTTTATTACAAAATACCTTTATAACGAAACAAATTTTCTTTCGAAAATACTTTTATAACTCGATGTTTCAACAAGTTTATCCTTGTTCCTGTAGACTCTGGTAGTGCGTTGATCAGGCGCAAAACTAGAATTCTCCAGGTACTTAGTAGACTTGTTTCAACACCCAGTGAAAATACTGGAAAACTTTTAAAAACAGATATGGAAAGTACAATCCAAACAAATCAACCAAACCAAACCTTTGTCCGATCATGGTTCGCATATACACAATGGTTACGCCTGGTTCCCCCAGGAAACAATCCATATCCGTAAGCTTTCTCAGCCCTGCGAGTTACGCCATGATGACTAGTAGAATGCAGGATACACAATGGTTACGCCTGGATCCCCCAGGAAACAATCCGTACCCCCAGGCAAGACTCAGCCAAGCATTTGCGCTACTATTCGCGACCTATACAGATTGCAGGATACACAATGGTTACGCCTGGATCCCCCAGGAAACAATCCGTACCCCTAGGCAAGACTCAGCCAAGCAGTTGCGCTATGCAGTCACGAGAGAAAAATAAGACCATGGGTAACACCATGGAATTCGAAGGACACTCGAGTATCATATCCGGAAAACCAAAATCAGAGAGAATAATATCGATAGAATGAATCCAAGATGTGGCCACAAATCGGATATCAAGCAGAAGGCACTTTCCATATCTTTACTTCGAAAATATGTATCATATAGTACCCTTTTCAAACCACTTTCAAATATCGTACTTATATAAAATCCATTATATATAAGATTTAATTTTCAAATCAAATACTTTCCAAAATCAATAGTATATCAAATCATACTTATATAGACTTCAATTATATAAGATTTCACTTTCAAATTGAGTACCTTTTCAAATCTATAGTTTTCGAATCAATTTCATACTCATACAAATCAATTTTATATAAGTTCGACAACTCCCAAATCAAGTGTTTAGTAACATAAGGTTCTCAAATTTCAATTTGTTTCAATATCAGTTCAATTTCAAAATCATATACAATTTCACCAAATTATTTCTTCACAAATTAATTATCTTTAGCTTCAAAGTTTCCAAAATAATAGATTTTGAAAATAAATCCAAATTTCCAAATCAATAATTTAAGTCAACCAATTCATTTCCAAAATCAAATGATTTTCAAAATCATCTTATATTTACCTAAGGTCCATCTTATATAAGGATCAAATTTTTCAAAAATAAATTTCGCTGTATTAAGAGCCATATGAGATTGAATATCTTTGCTTTTATGGGTTATATATCTTTGTAATTTAAATTGGAAATTTTCTTTTAGTAAGCAAAGATATTCTAACTCGACAGCTTTCAATTTCAGCGTCAAAATATATCAATGACATTAGAATATAAGATGTACATACGTCATCATTTCGCAAAATCACATTTGATCGCTCGCTCGATCACACAAGTTCGCTTTCGAACTAGTATTGTCCATTCGACTTCCCTAATGCGAACTTCGATATGGTTTCTCGACTAGAAGCCATCAGTCTCCTTGCATATCCATATACTACGATAGAGAATTCAAGAATCAAGCCCAAAATCCATATCAAATATTCGTCATCAAGAATCAAATGAAAAATCCTAACACGAAATGGTGTAATCCACCTCGAAATTGTGTACTCCAACTTGGATCAAATTAATTATGCGAATAAAACAGCATACGTACAACTTATATATTTATTCCAACTTGTTAAATATATAGTTTCATAAAGATGTTACTAAGTTAAAACATTTAAACTAAATTTTATTCAAAATATTTTGAAGACCAAATTCTTCTCAAGACATTTCAAATCTAAATTTCATATTAGAAAATTTAAAATTTCCTTATTCATTTACTTAACCAAACAGTTTCAACTTATTTAAATCATATTACTTCATACTTAAACATTCAAAACAAACTTATATACTTTATCAAAATACTTTTCAAAATTTCTTAGCTTTGAAAAGTTAACCTTGATTTGGAAGTGCTCGAACCTTCAAAATAGTTGAAGAAATCATTTTCAAATTCAAGAGTTGGAAATCAACAACAAATCAGTAAATCAATTTTTAATAGATAGGCTTATATCAAATCCGAAACTCGA
This sequence comes from Allium fistulosum, assembly GCA_030737815.1. Taxonomy (NCBI): domain Eukaryota; kingdom Viridiplantae; phylum Streptophyta; class Magnoliopsida; order Asparagales; family Amaryllidaceae; genus Allium; species Allium fistulosum. The sequence continues at coordinate 797,635,589 of CM060903.1, read as the reverse complement.
GGAATGAACACCGGCTTACTTCAAATTATTTCAAATATATATATATATATACATACATATATCTTTTGAATATCAAATCTTACTTCGGAATCTGAAATCAAAATGGTTTCACAAAATCACTCGAATAGCAAAGCTACTGAAGTGGCCTATCCCCCACTTAGAAACTCGAAAATCAATGTCGATGATGCGTGCACTCATCACCGAAATTATTTTCCAGCGACATAAGTGAGTTCTGGACTTCTATTTACTCAAACTTCTTTTGAAATTTCTTCGAAACCATTAAAATCATTTGAAACATTTCTTATTCGGAAAATATCATATTATTATTATAATATATTTCAAAATCTTAAAACCAATTTCAAAATACCGGAGTTCCATTCTCGAATTCCAAAATTTAAAATCCTTCAGTTATAAATCATTTTTAGATAAATCAAATTTCTTATGTAATTTTTCAAAATTACAAATCCTTTCGAAACCTCAAATTCTTATTTTAAAGGGTTTATAATCTTTATCGAAAACATTTCACTTTTATATATAGAATATAAAAATTTCGATATATAAAACAATTTCTAAAATATAAACAAGCCTGATTTTTCAAAGGATGGTTCAAGAATGGATTTCAAAACAAAGATAGAAATTCAACTTAGAGGGATTCTAATCAAATAGGATTCTGATTCAAAGATAAGTTCGAACGAAAATGAGATAATTAATTACAAAACAGTAGTCGGATACACTTATATAAATCGCGGGCGATCTTAACCGGGTCAACCGTGACTTCAAGAATATAATCGATGCGGAAATCTAAGGCAAATCGACATTCGATCGCCAGAGATAGAATTCGGCATAACAAGAGATGGCAACATCAAAACCCAGGGATATATAAATCTCCGGTGAATCAATGCCAATTGTAAAGGAGTTCCACCCCTTTACAAATCATTCAAAGATTTGTGGGATCCTATTCTTATAGAGATCATTCGAAGTGGAGTTATGGGATACTCCAGAATCAAAAGAATACCAATAGAGAGAGACAAGAATGAATTTTGGAACCGTAGGGAGCGTTCCAAAGTTCAAAGGAAATCGAGTCAAAAGGAAGAGATTAAACTCAAACGAAAGTGATTCTGTAAATAAATTTACAATATATGCTAAGCTTCGCCTAGAGCCAAAGCTCTGACACCAACTGTAACGACCCGGTATTTTGGACCATTCAAATCGACAATAATCCACACATGTCTGACTTGAATAATTCAAAATATCAGATTGTTAATTTAAATTTTGGCAAAACTCAGCATATGCAGTAAATAAATCAATCACAGAATCACAGACACAGGGTAATACAATAATACGCAGCTGAATAGATAAAATAGTAGTTCATGAAGCTACTATATAAACATCAGAGTTAGAAATAAAATACAATAGAATATCTCAAATACAGTGAAGTCTCCAATCCAAACAGATGACTTCTGGGAACGAATCAACTGGAAAGCTGGAAGCTGAATCAAAAGTTGGATCTCCAAACGAAGCTCCAAACTCCAAAGGTGAGTCTCGAATGCTGTATCACTCAGTCTGACCCGAGCGTAAAGCAAAACACAAAACACTCGAGTCAGGATTAACATTCTTATATAAATAAATCCAACTCAAGTGAAATATCAACTGAAATACAAGTAACTTAAAGGATGTTTGGGATAACCATCCTCTAAGGATCTTCAGAACTATTTACAAGGTGGAAATATACATTATAACACCGTGGTCCTTTCAATTTAATTTATACTTCAAACCCAAATATCATTTCATTTCAAATATATCTATTTTACAAATAGTATATATATTGGTTAAATAATTTATAAAGTAAAGTATTTATAATTCCTCGAGTCTCACAAATCGATTTAAATTAACTCCAATTCCAGATTCAAATTTATTCAAAGCTCAATTCATCAATTCAATTCAGTTCTAAATATACCATTTAAATTTTCAATATATTTCAAAGCTTTAATATTCAACATTTCAAAGTTAAATTTAACAGTTTCATATAGCACTTGATTTAACTCTTGATTTAACTTTATTATTATTTAATCAGGGAATATTCACTTAATAAATTCAATATCATTTAACTAGCCTTAAATTACATTTTACTAAATATTTCCTTAAACCTTGTTTAAACAAGAAATATTCATTAGATTACTTATAAATCAAACTCAAGTTATAAATCATATCTTACATCTCAATTTCAATAAGTTTCAAATCGGTTTAATTAAATAAAATTCTTTATTGAATACAATTTCAACTAAATTCAAATTATCTTTCTAACCTTAACTTATTCAGATTTTTACCAAATTCTATTTTGAAATATAAATTTTTACTTAACATATTATATGTATTAAATCAATCTTAATTAAATTATATATTATTATTAAATCTATATATATCATTACCATTTATATATAAAGTTTTAAGAATCAACATTTGTTAAAACCATATATTTCTTTCCAAAACCATATAATTTATTTTCAAAATATTTATATATATGGACCAACGGTGTCTGTATATATATATATATTTATCATATGGTTAAGTGGTACGGATATTTATCATTTCAATCCGAAATTTAAATATATACGGGTAGATATCATTTCGACCCGAAATCCCAATTTCAATTCAAATGAAAATCGTTTGGGTTTATCATTCAAACCCATAACGATTTTCTCATATTCTAAAGTCTGTTCGGGTATGTATCATTTCAACCCATAGTGAATTCTATACTAACAGGGAACTTGCAGAGTGATAACAGATACTAAAAAAAATATAACAACAGGCATATATCATCAGTATAATAACAGATACGGGTGTCAGATGTCACAAGTGAACAGATACAAATAATAGTAATAACAGGCATATAATACTAGATACTGGTGTCAGATGTCATAGGTGAACAGTTATAGATAATAGCATATATAACAATGTAAATAACTACAACAGCATATTTCAATTGCTATTTCAAATGAAATCAAATTTAAATAGTAAAAGAACGTTAATCGTGAGTGATTGCTCACCTTTCGAGGCTAGAGAGAGAGACTCGACGATAGAGTGAGTTATGGTTCCAGACATGGATTTCAAAGCAAAGCGGGATTGGCCCGAATTCAACGATCAAAGCTGATATCAAGAATAGATGGAAATGATCGGAATCAGTTTGATAGGAACAACCAATATTTTAAAATCATTGTTTTAATCAAGCGCGTATATTAAGATCAACATATATTTAACATAATATTTTTTCAAATCGATAACTTAACTTTAATATCGAAAATAAAATATATATTTTTTTATATTATTAATTCAGGCTAATATGCGGACTCTATATGAACACAAAGCTTATCCCTACATATCTAAACTGCAATATAATAGTTCTGCTATAAACTTAAAGTGAGCATATCAATATAACTACAAAAATGAGTATACATTAAATATACTCAACAACAAAATCCATATTTATTTACAAAGACTTAAACACTAACGTATATATCTATAAAACCAATATCCAAACGAAATCTTTATATTAAAATTTAAAATCAATGTTTGAAAAATTCATATACTTTCCAAAATATTAATGTTAACGTAAATAACATATACACCACTCCCTAGATCAGTTACAACTTATATACAGCAAACGTACTCATATATAACTTATGTAAAGACAAACATATTATACTAAACTTATATAAAATTTAAAGGTCAAAATAAATAAACAAATATATTTTATCAACTTACAGAACTTGCATATACATGACAGGTTATATACACATAACTTACTTAATCTAATATGCATTATACTAGTCTATTGTAAAATTTATAGAACAAAATATATATCAAAACTCATGTATTACAATAAAATATATAATACCTTAAATAGACAAAGTGGAAAGCGGGGTGTTAGTCTGGGTGGTTCGACCACGTGGAGCAGGGCGGAGGAGGAGTGGGCGGGTGCACGTGAGTGGGAAAAGAAATGGGACACGGCGGTGAAAGGTTTGGTTGATGGTTGGAGAAGAGAGAGTGGAGGAGAAATGAGTGGGAAGCTCGGCAAGAGGCGGAGCTCGGTTGGCCAAGGCGTCTTCAGCCTGTTGATGGAGGGTAGTGGGTTCGGTTGTGCTGGTTAGTGGATGGGTTCGGCCAGAGTTTTGGCCTTGGAAGGGATGAAGACAGTGTGGGACGTGAGGGTGTTCGGCTCGTCTCGTTGGTGGTGGCGATGGTCGGTGAGACAAGAGAGGAAGGAGCTGCTTGTTGCGGTGGCCGAGATGGAATAGGTGGTGGTGATGCTCGACAGCGAGGTGAGAACGGAGTTGCTAGCGGTGGGCTACGGGGAGTGGGGAGCAGCCATGGGCTGTTGTGGGTTGACGGCAGCGTTGCTTGGCCATGGGCAAGAGCTTTCGGTCGTTGCTTGCCGGAGAAGGAGGAAGGGAAGTGGTTGGTTTGGAGGAGGCGGGATTCGACGGTGGAGAGAAGAGAGAGGAGGAGAGGAGGATCTAGAAAGAAGTATAAAGAATGAAAAGATGTGGAGGAAGATTAGAAGAGTGACAGCACAAATTTTGGCAATGTTAAAGAAACGAAGTGAACACGGTTACAAAGGCAAAATGAATAAATAAATGAACCGTTGCATACGAAACGTAAACAATAAATATAAAGTGATTTGAATAGCAACGGTCCTCCTAAAATCCAGCTGAAAAGATTAAAGCAAATAATTATTGTGGTCCCGCTTACGTTTCAAATTTGAAAAGGACAGAGAAATTAAAAGTCGCAATTCACAGTACCGTTACAACGAACAACTTATTGTTTTCGTTGCGTACCGCTACTCAAAATACAGAAATAAATATACCATTGAGATTAGCACGACGAGAGGATCAAAACGGTATACAGATATTAGCGGTACGATCATTCGATCAAAAGTCGATAATCGGTACCAGAAATGCTGCTATTTTGCCAGAATTAAGATAAACGGAGCAGTAGAAGTCCAAATTTGGAAAAACGACTTTCGCAGTCTGATTCAGAATGATCTGAATAAATTTTCTCCTGTTGACATATTTTGGTTTCGGAAAACTTTTAAATTCACTGTTATTAACCGGTTTGATTTGAAATAAAATTTCACAGGAAAATAAACTTTAATATTATCAGATGAAAATTTACCAGTTGCTATATTAAAATAGACGTATTCCAAATAATAAATTTTTTATTTTCAAATTTTATTGTTTAAAATTTCATAAAATTTCAATTAATTTAACAAATAAAATCACTAAAAGTTTAGGGTTGTTACACAACCTTTGATTGGTTGGTTTTTCAGTTAATTGTCCTTATATTTTATATATAGTTTTGATTCATAAAACGAAATATGCAACTAAAACACAAACTATAACATCCACCGTTTTCATTCAAGTCAACACCTGTCTGAACATCTTCACCATGGATCTTCATACTCATTCTCTCCGTCTTTGTTGCAAGCCTTCATCTTCTTCATCGCATCCTCTGTCGATCTACCTTTCTCCTCATTAGTCACCGTCTCCTCTGTCACCACCATCGTCATTGCCTACACTAGTTTTAGTTAAATGGGGATCAGCCCATCAACCCAAAAAATATGCTCCTACCATGTATTGAAGGGGAAAAAAAACAACTTTCTTAAGTCTAAAGATAATATGTTGTTCTGAGGTTAAAAAATAAAATTAGATTATTATTTTTCTACACGTTATGGTAAGAAATATATCAAACACATCTTAAAGGATTGCGTATAAGAGATCACGTTCGAAGTCGTATTTTTGTCTATTTGGGAATAAACACAGATCAGTTTATTCTGATTTCTGAGTAAATATTCTACAGTGATCGTTAAAATAATGTTTCCAAAAATCAACGCGTTGTATGAATACTTGAGCATAAGCTAAGAATGTACACCTTCTGCAAAACAAAGCACATCAAGTTAAAATTCGCATAAGCTACTCCACCACTACTTTGCTTTCATCTACATTTCACAGCACAAAACTCCAACAGAGTCACTTGACATGCTATTTATACTCAAAGAATACAAATAAAGTCCACGGAAATATGAAGGCCAACACAAAAAAATACGTGAAAATATGTTGCCTGATAACCACGATTCTTCTAGTTCTCATAATTCTAACAGTGGTCATATTATACTTCACAATGCTTAAACCAAAACAACCTGAAGTAGCTGCAACTTCAGTCCACCTCGAACGCTTAGATGTCGGTTTCTTCCCAGTTATACTTTTGCGAATCACACTATCCGCAAATATTTACATCAAGAACAAGAATTATGCGGGGTTCAAATATCAGAACACGAACACTTCATTGTTCTATAAGGGTATTCTCGTAGGAGAGGCTCCTATAAGCGCAGGTGAGATTAAGGCACGGGAGACACAAAATGTAAACACGGTGCTCGAAATTGAAGCTACTAAGATTTTATCGAATCAAGATTTTCTGAAGGATTTGATAGCTGGCACCCTGGAGTTCACTTCTGACTCAACTATGGTAGGAGACGTGATATTGTTGAAGTTTTTCAAGTTGCATGCCACAACCAAAGTGCACTGTGATATAGAGGTGTTTGTGAAGACTAATAATAGTACTGCAAATTGTGTTTCCAGCGTTAAATTTTGAGTATGTTTTGGTAATGTTGGTGTAATATTATTTATTTAGAACATTGTTGTATTTTTATTGAATATATCTTTGTGTTCATGTTTAGCAAGAGGTTATTGTTAGAGTATTACCAATTTAACATAATTATTCAGAATTAGAAAATTGTAATATTACTGTTGGATTAAAATTATATTACGAGGACATATGTTAAAGTGTATAATGCTATTAAAATTTAAGGTATAAAACATTAAGCGGTATTTACAATTTAATGAGGGGCTAAATTGTAAATAAGAAATAACTAATTTTTGTCCGTTATTTAAACGGTTGTGGTCCTCAGAAAACAGTACGTTCTTTATTTTTTTCTTTGTTTGCGCCAAAAATGGTCACAAACCCCGAATGTGGTGAAAGCACCAGTGTATGAATATAAATCAGCAATATTCAAACACAAATCTCAGATCTAAACAAACAACAAACAGCAATCCAGAAATAATGAACAAAAACACGAGATTTATAGTGGTTCGGCTATCTCCGGCCTACGTCCACTCCAAAGTTTTTATCTTTTATTGATCGATGCTTGAAGATTACAATTTCCTATCGCGTAGTACAACGGATTTTATGATTATAATCTGAATCTAAGGCAGAAATGGTGATCTGGAGTAAATCTGGCAGAGTCCGGGCGCTCTTAGCTCTCACAATTGTCCGACCTCTTTTCTGAATGACCAGGGGCTCTATTTATAGGTGTAGGAGGCTGATATTTCGCCTAAATTGAGGGGAGACCAGTTCTGGCACGTGAGGGGGCCCACATGCCCGCTTTCTGGAAATCCGGGCCCACTTTGGGATCGATTCGAAGCTACGTTCGAATCGATCAAGAAATTGTCCGATCGAGCTGAAGTTTGGCATGAACATTCTTCAACATGTGCTCAAGCTACTGTGAAAATTTCATAACATTTGGACTTGTAGATCTCAAGTTATGATCGATCCAAGATGACGTTTTTCGGCTGTGCATGCCGTTCGAATCGATCTCCTTCGAATCGATTCTTTCGAATCGATCATGGCACGCGCTCTCGTGGTGATGTGTCGCACAACCTTCGAGTTGATCCTCCTTTTTCTCCGAGTTGAACGCTTCCTTCCTGGATATGCGCTCGCATCCATACCTCGTGCCCAGTCCACATCCATCTATAGCCGTAGCGTGCTTCGAATCCATTGCTTCGCATCCATAAAATCTATTTCGTTCGTATCCACAACTTTGTATCCACGACTTCGTATCCACGAAGCCGTCTCCCAACGTATCCTTCTCGTATGCCTTTGATCTTCTTCGAATCGATCCGTATGTGAGTCCTTCGTATCGATTTTAGCATAGATCGATACGAACTGCATCGTCACTCCTCGCCTCCCTTCCGATACGAACTATATAGATACGAAGCCTGTAGCCTGAATCCATCTTTATCGATACGAAACGTATCGATTCGAACAAACCTCTGCGTGCTTTCCTACCAATCTGGGTGTGTCACCATCGAGTCGAAATCCACCTAGCTTTCTTACCTAATCGATACGAACATGCTGTCATCCTTCACCATCCTATCGATACGAAGTTCCATCGATTCGAACCAACATCTATCGATACGAAGTTCCATCGATTCGAACCAACAAACCTGTTTTCATATAATTTGACCCATCCATATTTTGAGCATACGAACTCCGATTAACCTGAAATTTGAAATGTAGCCTCTCCTACTCCTCATCATCATCTCCAATCGATTTCGTCCTGATCGGAGCCCGGTCAAATTTTGACGACATCCATCGTAGCCTTTTTTCCAATCGACTTCCAATCCTGATATCCATCCTTTCCTGTCGATTTGTTTGATATTCCGGCTTTGACCAAAAAGCGAGATAACATTTGCCCCCCAAAACATGCCTTATGATAAGAAGGCGTGTTTTGAATAGTTCTGTATCCGATATCCAAAGTCCATAGCCACATCATCCAAGTGCATCATCCTTGACTGCTCGGAGTCGATGTCCAACTCCAAACCCAATAACCAAAGCCTTAGCCAAATCCATATCCGTTTGAACCCGACGACCGAATCCTAATCCATCCTTATCCAATAGCCGATAACCGAATCCAGGACCTCTCCGGGTCGATATCCAAATCCATAACCTCTCTGGGCTCTTGCCAAGCGCAATCCACACCTGACGACCGTGGTCCAGTGTCCCTGGACGTTAAGCTAACCTCTCCGGGTTCTTGCCAAGCGTAATCCACACCTGACGATCGTGGTCCAGTGTCCCTGGACGTTGATAATGCCGTGGCTTAAGTCCTAAGCCGAATCCTGGTCGCTCCGGACCCTTGCTGAGCATAGTCCATACTCAACGACCTGAAACAATAATCGATAATAGGGGGCCTAAGTCCTAGGCCGAATCCTGGTCACTCCGGACCCTTGCCGAGCATAGTCCATACTCGACGACCTGAATGAGTCACTTTACCACGTTCGGGCAGAACGACTCACCCCTTGCCAGGCATAATCCATACCTGACGACCGTTTAAAAAGAATCCAATCAAGATCCAATCCAAAATCCAAATCAAATCGGAAAACTAGAAATCAAAATCATCATCCAAAACGGAGAACAATCATCCGAGTGAATGCCAAAACCAGAGAAACGAGCAAAATCAGGAGTTCAATCCAAACTCCAAAAACCAAACCAGAAAAATAAGTGTCCAATCCAAAAACAAAAGAAAACAGATTTCGCAAACCATGGCTTCGCATTTTATCATCATTCAGAGCATGCCTAAGGGCTATCTCCGTCCCCATACATGTGTAAATGACTCGGTTGCTCGCCAATGGTTTGTTACTTATTTCAAATTATCCTGATCAATTGATGACCAATCGACCATTATTCCTATGCCTCATATCCTCATGGTTTGAGGTAGGCGGTGGTTGCTCCTGCTCCACCGCTGCATTCCGAGCCCCAACATACTGCCTCAACTGTCCATTCCTCACATGCTCCTCAATTATGTCCTTTAAATGCCTGCAGCTGTTGGTATCATGCCCGTCCAAATCGTGGAAGAGACAATGCTTTCCTGATGCCTTCTCCCGCTCGGATGGTTCTCTCCTAGCCGGCCTCCGGTAAGGAAGGCGATTCCGAGTTTCCATGTATATCCGCTCCTGCGTCTCGTTTAATTCTGTGTATGTGGAAAACTTTGGATCCTTCCATTGCTTCCTGGTTTTTCCTGAATCGTCATCCAGCTTCCTTTTTCCTTTATCTTTATCCGAGCTTCCGTTGGACGGTCCTCCACCCCCAGTCACATTCACCTCCTTTAACTTTAAGTCCATACATGCATCTTCTTGCCGAAGGAACCTTTCAGCTTCATGGAAGAATTCCCCGAGATCCAGTGGCGGGTCTCGTACTAAAGATACGTTAAAATCTGAATCCTCTCTGACTCCCGACACTACCGCCATCAAAACCATCGATGGATCCGGCCGATCCACCGAAGAAACCGCCGCATTAAATCGAGTTAAAAATGCTCTAAGCGATTCGTCCGCTCTTTGCTTTACCTATGTTAACGTCATCACGTTCTTAGGTCTTTTGATATGAACCCGAAACTGTCCCAAAAACCTGTCCACCAATTCCCTCCAATTCCTGATAGATCCTTCCTCCAGCTGCCTAAACCACATTGCCGCTAGGTCTGTCAAGTATAAAGGGAAACATCTGGCCATTACTTCGTCCGATGCCCCCAGCACTTCCATGTGTCTAGTGTATCTCATCAAATGATCAGTCGGCTCAGCCTTTCCATTATATGCTTCCACGCTAGGTAACTTGAACTTAGGTGGATTCTGAGCCATCCTGATTTCCCGAGCGAACGGACTCCTGTTCACTCCTTCCAAGTCTCTATTGGTCGAACCTCCACGCATAGTCTTCCTAATGATTTCCATTAATCCAGCATTGCCTGTTAGGTGTTGCCCCCCATGCTCCCGAGGGAATTCCGGCACATATTCTTCATGTGGCTCATTAGCCGCAACGTTGGCTCTAGCCTGTTGAACTCCTTCCAAAGGTCCTTCTGCATGGGATCCTGTGGGCCTGCCCCCAAGCCCTTGTTGATTACCTTCCGGTTCTGTATTCTGTCCTCCATTGGGTTCTGCAACCCTAGTTCCTTGTTCCACATTTGCAGTCGCTATAGTTGGTCCAAGGTTCTGTGTTCCTGCAGCTCTCATCTGCTCGAAGAAAGTCTGCATCATATCCTGTTGACTCTTCAGCAACCTCTCATGTAATGAATTCGCCATAGCTTCCATTTCGTCTCTAGTAATGTAGATCGAAGCTTGTCCTTCTCCAGCACCAGAGGATGCCTCTTGACTTCCTCCCTGTTGGCTTCTCTCAGCTCTTTGCCTTGTTTGTCGAGTCATTGTGGAGTCAACCTGAATCCTTCAAACTTTTCAAATCTAATCTTTGAATCTGGTGTAGCGGGTGCTAGTTCTTCTCAGTGAAAGCACCAAAGTGTTTGCGCTAAAAATGGTCACAAACCCCGAATGTGGTGAAAGCACCAGTGTATGAATATAAATCAGCAATATTCAAACACAAATCTCAGATCTAAACAAACAACAAACAGCAATCCAGAAATAATGAACAAAAACACGAGATTTATAGTGGTTCGGCTATCTCCGGCCTACGTCCACTCCAAAGTTTTTATCTTTTATTGATCGATGCTTGAAGATTACAATTTCCTATCGCGTAGTACAACGGATTTTATGATTATAATCTGAATCTAAGGCAGAAATGGTGATCTGGAGTAAATCTGGCAGAGTCCGGGCGCTCTTAGCTCTCACAATTGTCCGACCTCTTTTCTGAATGACCAGGGGCTCTATTTATAGGTGTAGGAGGCTGATATTTCGCCTAAATTGAGGGGAGACCAGTTCTGGCACGTGAGGGGGCCCACATGCCCGCTTTCTGGAAATCCGGGCCCACTTTGGGATCGATTCGAAGCTACGTTCGAATCGATCAAGAAATTGTCCGATCGAGCTGAAGTTTGGCATGAACATTCTTCAACATGTGCTCAAGCTACTGTGAAAATTTCATAACATTTGGACTTGTAGATCTCAAGTTATGATCGATCCAAGATGACGTTTTTCGGCTGTGCATGCCGTTCGAATCGATCTCCTTCGAATCGATTCTTTCGAATCGATCATGGCACGCGCTCTCGTGGTGATGTGTCGCACAACCTTCGAGTTGATCCTCCTTTTTCTCCGAGTTGAACGCTTCCTTCCTGGATATGCGCTCGCATCCATACCTCGTGCCCAGTCCACATCCATCTATAGCCGTAACGTGCTTCGAATCCATTGCTTCGCATCCATAAAATCTATTTCGTTCGTATCCACAACTTTGTATCCACGACTTCGTATCCACGAAGCCGTCTCCCAACGTATCCTTCTCGTATGCCTTTGATCTTCTTCGAATCGATCCGTATGTGAGTCCTTCGTATCGATTTTAGCATAGATCGATACGAACTGCATCGTCACTCCTCGCCTCCCTTCCGATACGAACTATATAGATACGAAGCCTGTAGCCTGAATCCATCTTTATCGATACGAAACGTATCGATTCGAACAAACCTCTGCGTGCTTTCCTACCAATCTGGGTGTGTCACCATCGAGTCGAAATCCACCTAGCTTTCTTACCTAATCGATACGAACATGCTGTCATCCTTCACCATCCTATCGATACGAAGTTCCATCGATTCGAACCAACATCTATCGATACGAAGTTCCATCGATTCGAACCAACAAACCTGTTTTCATATAATTTGACCCATCCATATTTTGAGCATACGAACTCCGATTAACCTGAAATTTGAAATGTAGCCTCTCCTACTCCTCATCATCATCTCCAATCGATTTCGTCCTGATCGGAGCCCGGTCAAATTTTGACGACATCCATCGTAGCCTTTTTTCCAATCGACTTCCAATCCTGATATCCATCCTTTCCTGTCGATTTGTTTGATATTCCGGCTTTGACCAAAAAGCGAGATAACATTCTTCTTCTCTATTAGAAGAAAAACATCGACATTAAGGATAAACTGCTTTTCTGGAAGATTGCAAACCCATATACAATTAAATCAATGGACTCTGTACGCTTCCGCTAATCTTCGTTTGTTTGTGGTTTTAGTCTCTCTTGAATTGATTAGGGCTAAATTGAAATCTCTATCAATTGGTATCAGAGCAACCCTAAATTGATTCTTGAGGATTTACTGTATTTTTGATCTAAACCCACGATGCAAAATAAGGATTGTGTTCAAGTTTGTAAAGTAACAAGGATAAGCAGAGGTTAATAATTTAATGCTTAACGGTTATAATTTGTCACGAAACACTTTTACAGTAAGTGATAGCTTCTGATATCTTGTATTCGAGTACTTTCTGCATAGCAAGTAACCACTCGTTTGTTTATTTCATGGAAAAGAACTGAATAGATTAATATAGATGAAATCATAACTTTTACTACCCACTGGTCCCACTAGCCTCTGCAAAGTGTAAAGATAACATCATATTTCAGTAATAAAATGATTGCAATCTATATTGCTGAGTATATTATGTAAAGAAGGGAAGTCCTAAATAAAAAAATAAAAAAATGATGAAAATAAAAGTACAGTAGGCTGAACTTCACTTCCTTCGGCATGTCCACAACAGTTAACGCACACACTTTGTTCACATAATCGTGTGGATACTGCTATGTAGAATTGAAAAACAAGTACCTTTTTTTTTTACTCAGGAAACCAAAAAAAAAAAAAAGTTACTTTGAAATTTATATTCAAATATAGTTTCAGATTTTCTTAAGGATATTTAATATTTTAACTAGTTTAATTGAAACAAAAACATCGCCAAAGCGATCACTTTCGTGTAGATTAATCTAGTTTAAATATCAAAATAACTGTGTGTATGTAACTCATGCGTTTATTAACAAACCCAAAGGTGAATTAGTATTTGGCAGAATTTCATACATACCTGTGGTGATAAATGTGCGACGATTATAAGGTGTTTTATGTAAGCAATGTGTCAGTCCAAAAATTGCATATTGTTTGACATAATTTACTGTTGACGTTTGATTGCTACAACAAAAGTACCGCTTACACTTAATATTACTGTCCAAAGACTTGATATTAATGATGTGTTTGGTATCTTGAGATGAGATTAACCAATATTTGAATTTCTTGTTTTATATGAATTCTTATATGAGCATGTTATTTACATAATTATACCGTTCTCTTTTCAGCTGTTGCTACTGTATCTGCTAACCTTAATTCAGTACCGGTCCTTAATGGTAATAACTTTAAGGACTGGAAGGAGAACATATTAATTGTTCTTGGTTGCATGGATCTGGACTTTGCATTAAGAATGGATCGGCGGCCTACTTCTCTTACAGATGCTAGTACCTCCGAGGAAAGGAGAATTTTTAAGAAATGGGACCGTTCAAATCGCATGAGTCTTATGATCATTAAACGGGGCATACCTGAGCTTTTAGGGGTGCGGTATCCGAAGAGATTACCGATGCCACAAATTTCCTTGCTGAAATTGAGAAACGCTTTGCCAAAAGCGATAAGGCGGAAACAAGTACTCTTTTGCAGAAACTTATTTCCATGAGGTTCAAAGGCAAGGAAAACATAAGGGAGTACATTATGGAAATGTCTCACGTTGCTTCAAAATTGAAGGCACTAAAGCTTGAGCTTTCGGATGACTTGCTTGTGCATTTAGTGCTTATCTCACTTCCTCCACAATTCAGTCAATTTAAGGTCAGTTACAACTGTCAAAAGGAGAAGTGGACTCTTAATGAGCTCATTTCATATTGTGTGCAAGAGGAAGAAAGATTGAAGCAAGATAAGACTGAGAGTGCTCATTTGGCAAGCACCTCTAAAGGTAAGGGTAAGAAAAGGAAATTTAACAATGAAGCTGCTAAGGATTCAGATCAAAAGAAACAACAAAAGGAAAAGGATGGTTGTTTCTTTTGTCACAAGCCTGTACATATGAAGAAAGAATGTACCAAATATCACGCATGGCGTGCAAAGAAAGGTACATTTGTTACTTTGGTCTGTTCTGAGATTAATTTATCTTCAGTACCTAGAAACACTTGGTGGATAGATTCTGGTGCTACACTCACATAAGTGTTTCTATGCAGGGTTGCCTGAGCTACCGAAAGCCAAGTGATGGTGAAAGACACATCTTTGTGGGCGATGGACAGTCGGTAGAAGTAGAAGCAATTGGACATTTTAGATTGTTGTTAGAAACTGGTTTTTATTTGGATTTAAAAGACACTTTGTTGTACCGTCATTTAGACGGAATTTGGTTTCAGTTTCTGTGTTGGACAAATTTGGATATTGTTGTTCATTTGGAAACAATCAGTTTACTTTGTCTTTGAATTCAAATATTGTTGGAACTGGTTATTTAAATGCTTATGACAATCTTTATTTATTGGAAACAGTTGCATCTTATAATGAAACCTTGTATGTAGATTCACGTGGTACTAAACGTAAATTAAATAAGGAAAATTCAGCATCCTTGTGGCATAAGCGCTTAGGTCATATCTCAAAAGGTAGAGTTGAGCGCCTAGTGTCTAATGGCATTTTAGAATCTCTTGACTTCACAAATTTTGATGTTTGTGTAGATTGTATCAAGGGAAAACAGACCAAAAGTAAAAGATTGGGTGCCAATAGAGCTACAAATGTCTTAGAATTGATTCATACAGACATTTGTGGGCCATTCCCTACGGCATCTTGGAATGGTCAACAATATTTCATAACATTCATAGATGATTACTCACGTTATGGGTACCTATATCTCATTCATGAAAAATCACAGTCACTGGATGTGTTCAAAGCTTATAAAGCTGAAGTTGAGAATCAACTCAACAAAAGGATTAAAAATGTCAGATCTGATCATGGTGGTGAGTACTACGGTCGATATGATGGCTCAGGTGAACAACGTCCAGGACCGTTCGCTAAATTCCTAGAGGAATGCGGTATTGTCCCACAGTACACCATGCCGGGATCACCTAGCATGAATGGTGTTGTTGAAAGATGAAACCGAACTCTTAAGAATATGGTAAGGAGTATGATTGCTCATTCCACCTTACCTGAGTCTCTCTGGGGAGAAGCATTAAAGACAGCAGCTTATATTCTCAATAGAGTACCAACTAAAGCAGCTGCAAAAACACCTTATGAGCTTTGGACAGGTCGAAAGCCTAGTCTAAAGCACTTTCACATTTGGGGATGTCCAGCTGAGGCGAGGCCTTATAGGCCACATGAAAAGAAGCTGGATTCCAAAACAGTGAGCAGCTACTTTATTGGTTATTCTGAGCGTTCTAGGGGCTATAAGTTTTATGATCCCATAGCTAAGAATATTTTTGAGACGGGAAATGCAGTATTCTTTGAGGATATTGAGTTTGGGGGGAGAAATAAAGTTAAAGACATTGCTTTTGAGGAGGAATTGGATTCAAATCCAGTTTCTACTGTCGCTTTTGACAATGTTCAGTTTCATACACCTATCATTGATCAAGAAGTGAATCCGGAACCTCAACAAGACAATGTTATACAACCCCTTATTCAAAATGAAACAATTGTTCCAGAAGATCAAACTCAACAACCTCAAGAACCAGTGCCATTAAGGAGGTCCATGAGAGAAAGGAGAAGTGCTATTTCGGATGATTATATTGTATTTCTCCAAGAACAAGAGAATGATAATGGAATGATGGAAGATGATCCAATCAACTTTCATCATTCCATGAAAAGTTCTAACTCTCAAAAGTGGATGGATGCCATGAATGAGGAGTACAAGTCCATGCAAGACAATAAAGTTTGGGAACTTGTCCCATTACCAGAAGGTGCAAAACCAATTGGTTGTAAATGGATATTTAAAACCAAGAGGGATGCAAAGGGTAATGTGGAGAGGTATAAGGCACGTCTTGTAGCAAAAGGCTATACTCAAAAAGAAGGTATCGATTTTATAGAGACTTTCTCTCCAGTTTCATCGAAAGACTCTTTTAGAACAATTATGGCACTTGTTGCTCATTTTGATCTTGAGTTACATCAGATGGATGTTAAGACAGCGTTTCTCAATGGAGACATTGATGAGACAATTTATATGGTACAACCAGAAAACTTTGTATCGGGAGATCCAAAGAATATGGTTTGCAAATTAACAAAATCCATCTATGGACTTAAGCAAGCTTCTCGTCAATGTACCACAAATTCCATCAAGTAATCATCTCGTTTGGTTTTGAGACGAATATTGTTGATGATTGTGTGTATCACAAGTTCAGTGGAAGTAAACATATATTCCTGGTTCTATATGTCGATGACATTTTGCTTGCCACTAATGATATAGGTTTATTGCACGAAATCAAGAAATTTCTATCAAAACATTTTGAGATGAAATATCTTGGTGATGCCTCTTTTGTATTAGGTATCCAAATACTTCGAGATCGTTCTCGGGGTATTCTTGGGTTATCACAAAAGAGCTATATTGACAAAGTACTTAAAAGGTTTGGCATGCAAGATTGTAGACCAGGAGATACCCCTGTTGCTAAAGGAGATAAATTCAGTCTTAGTCAGTGCCCTAAAAGCAATCTTGAAATTCAAGAAATGCAAAAGATTCCCTATGCTTCAGCTGTTGGGAGTCTAATGTATGCTCAAGTATGTACACGTCCAGATATTGCATACATTGTTGGGATGTTAGGCAGATACTTAAGCAACCCTGGTATAGACCATTGGAAAGCAGCCAAGAGGGTTATGAGGTATCTTCAGAGAACAAAAGATTACATGCTCACTTATAGAAGATCAGATCATTTGGAGGTCGTAGGGTATTCTGATTCTGATTTTGCTGGATGCCAAGATAGCAGAAAGTCTACATCAGGCTATATTTATCTGTTGGCTGGAGGAGCTATATCCTGGAAAAGTGTTAAGCAAACACTTGTTACTGCTTCCACTATGGAAGCAGAATTTGTAGCATGTTATGAGGCATCAAATCATGGAATATGGCTACGCAACTTTGTCACTGGGCTGCGCATTTTGAAGAATGTAGAAAGACCACTGAAGTTATATTGTGATAATAAGTCAGCAGTGCTATATTCTAACAATAATAGAAGCTCAATTAAGTCAAAGCATATTGACATAAAATACTTAGTTGTGAAAGAAAGAGTGCAGAGTGGACATATATCTATAGAGCATATTGGAACAAACTTTATGATAGCGGATCCGCTCACAAAAGGTTTACCACCCAAGGTCTTTGATGAGCACATTGCTCATATGGGTGTTGTATTGCTTGAGGATGTTATGGTTTAGTGGGAGTTTGTATTATATATGCTATATATATTTGCTTTAAGACATTTATGTGTTTAACTTTCTGATCAGAAGTAAAGTATTCAGTTCTTTACTCTGTTTACTATTTTGATTCTGACCTTACTTAAGATTATGGAGGACCAATTGAAAACATATTGATCTATGTCATTTAACTATACATATGTGTGTGATCACTGATGGGTTTAGTCATGATTAATGTGACAAAGACCACTGTGATCCTATATAAATATGGTTAATGGACAAGATTGTTAAATATTACCTTTATTTTATAGCCAATTTTGAGCTCATAAGGTTGTACATTTATAAAGAAACATATGTTGCCCAAGTGGGAGATTGTTGGATTAAAATTATATTATGGGCACATATGTTAAAGTGTATAATGCTATTAAAATTAAGGTATAAAACATTAAGCGGTATTTACAATTTAATGAGGGGCTAAATTGTAAATAAGAAATAACTAATTTTTGTCCGTTATTTAAACGGTTGTGGTCCCCAGAAAACAGTATGTTCTTTATTTTTTCTTCTTCCCCATCAGAAGAAAAACATCGACATTAAGGATAAACTGCTTTTCTGGAAGATTGCAAACCCATATACAATTAAATCAATGGACTCTGGTACGCTTTCGCTAATCTTCGTTTGTTTGTGGTTTTAGTCTCTCTTGAATTGATTAGGGCTAAATTGAAATCTCTATCAATTACAACTCGTAAATGAGCATTTTCTCCAATAGCAACTATAACCGGAAGCAAGCATGGCTGGATGACAGTTTGACAAGTGCTTGGAGCACAAAGGATGTTAAATAGGCATACAATTGCTAACCGTCCAATTTCTAGGCATCTACAACTACAAGGACAGTGTCCGTGCATCGCATACGGGCATTAGTTGGGATTATAATATCAATGAGCGCTTGGTGGTTCTTGTTGGAAAATTGATGGGTATGATCAATAAATAGAAAGTGATGAAACTTATGTCGTGGATGATGTCATTGCCTTGAAAGCAAAATTCGGTACGAATACGATACAATTGATAATTGTCGTCTGTTCCCTAAGAATAACGCAACAACCCTTCAAACTTATACACTCAAGTTTGAAGATTCGTAAATATGTGGAAGCCACTGTCCATGAATTTTAAGTATATTCGTGTTGACGCCAATAACACCCAAAGATAACATGTTGTAGAATCATATCTAATAAAGTGTATGCAAAAAGTAAAGAGACATAAGAATTTTTATAGTGGTTCAACAATCTCTGGCCTAGTCCACTGTAGCTTTTATTGATTTGTAGATTTGAGAGAGTTTTAGAGAGATTTGAGGAGATTTAGAATCACTAGTACAAGAGATTTGCTGAATTAAATCCTAGAACGACAAATAGTAGCTTCCTTAGTGACTGCCATGGTGAGGAGATAGGAGATAAAGAAGGAGGAGCGTCCAAAGTCCTCCATTGGTTACTATAGGGTTTATGTTTATAGGAGAATTCGCCAGTAGACTCGTAGGCCCATGAAGAAGAAGGTCCAGATCAAAGTCTGATGCAGCAGCGGATAACAAAAATGTATGATGCGGTGAAAGTAGCAATCGGTGGATTGAAATTACCAAACGCCCAAATCCGTTGATCTCAAAGATGTCGTGATTCTAGCTATCTTCGTCACGTTGATCGCGCACGATGCCGTGAAAGAAGATCTACGATTCTTCGTACGTTGATCTAGCGCACTAGATTCCGTGAATCGGCTTCAGCAGTCGTTGATTCGAGCGCACTCGAATACCGAAGGTGGAGATAGGAGATCACACTCAACTATCAATTTGAGAAGAGGCACAAAGCACTCAAACAAAGTTTTTATTCAAAATCAACCAACTTTACAAATGACACAACATCCCTATTTATAGGGTTACAACTCACACGACTCAACACTTGACAACACATAGGTCGTGAACGACCTAACACTCTGCGACCTAAAAACAAACAAAAACAATACAACACTTTACATCACAACACATTACAAGGCCATACGACCTAAAACAAACACACGACTTACGAGACAAACGACCTATCAACAAACATCTCAAACGACTTAACAAATATAACCGACATACGACTTACAACATATTTACAACATCATACGCGACTTAATATGTACAATACAATGACTCAACGAGCTTGCGTCCTAAGAGGATACACGGCATCCAGAATCTGCGACATAAGTTTCAGTAGCACGCATGCGACTTAAAGATCCTAGCTTCAGCGACCTATGGTAGGTCGTTCGCGACCTAAGAAAATAGCTCATGCGACTTATCAAACGATGACTTAAGAAATTCGGCTTAAAAACTCGAGCGGTGTAACTGGAGCGACCTAAAACTATCAGCGATGTAATTAGGTCGTTCGCGACTTAAATTCTCGCGACCGAAAGAAGTAGCATGTGAGCGACCTAAGGTAAATGAGACGATACCAGTAGTTGTTTGGTCTGGTAGGTCGTTGGAGCGACTTTCATATAACTCATGACCTCCGTTAGGTCGCTGTGGCAACTTAAAGGCGTTGCTAGGTCGCTGGAGCTCGGTAGAGTTAGGTCGTAACTCATCATCATGTCTTGATCGACTTAAGGCATCAACCGTTGCATAGATCGATTAGTTAACCCGCTGCATAGGTTGATTGGTTGACTCGCTAGGTCGTAGCTCGTTAGGTCGGAGCTCGTTAGGTCGGAGGTGACTTAAGGCCGAGCGAAAAATGGAAGGCGACCTAATATCATCCTGGGCTGCATCATCCTCCATAGGTTGAAAAGAATTCGTCCCGAATTCACACGTTTTCCTTCTTCGAGATGCTGTCTTCCATTCATTATCTGGTCTGATGCGGCTCTGGTGATAACCACTCTTGAGATTGATTTTGTCTTGACCCTTTGAAGATGCGGCTCGACATAAGGAACGCATTGCGTAAAACAGACGTGGCATTAGGCAGGCGGCATAAGGAAGTGATCTGAGGGAGATGACATATGAAAAAGTGTGGAATGAACTAAGCACTAGGTGCCAGATCCAATTCATGTAACACAGAACTTCATAAGAATAGTGTCGTATACCATATTGCTTGTGCCAATAGGAAGATGTGATATAGAACCAAAATGTGTCGAAAATGTGAGACGATATAAGGAAGTTAAAAATCATGGAATGACTTAGGAAATCACGACCGAAAAAGTGTGAGGACTCATGCTCAGATTCTCGTCTTTCCTTATCTCGTTCAGGTGTGTCATCATTTAGAATCTTCCCTTGATGTGTTGCATCAATTTCCCCTGACTGAAATGAATTCCCACTCGCTTCTCCTTCAACATGTTTATTTTCATGAAATGATTCCAAGCAATTGACGTTGATAACGTCAACAGTGTGGACATGATCAGGCAATTCCAACTGACAATCATTCTCTTCATCCTGTCTTTTCAACTCTTCTTGTTCTTTCAGATTCTGAAGATCATACGATCCCTGTAGTAGAATAGCATCTGGTACTAGTTCAGTGTGAGGTTGAATGTCCTGTAGTGGTGGTAACTCTTCGGGTAGTTCCTCAGGATATTCGACTTCAGACTCATTGAATTCTGACCCAACTTCCTCGAAAACCTCAAGATCTTTACTCGTTCCTTGCTCGGTCAACACAAGCAATTCATTTCTAATTTTCACAGACTCTTCCAAAAATACAAGATTAGTTCCTTCAAGCAATTCCTCAGAAATCTCATCTTCACACTCTTCAAATACTTCAATCTCTTCGGGATTCTCAAAATCAGAACTTTCTCCAGATTCAATCAACATTGATAACTCATTATTATCTTTTGTTTTATTGACGAACTCTTCCAACGATAATAAATTATCTGATTCTGCCTTCTCTTCTGTTTCACTTTCACTTTGTTCGGACTTCTCAAAAACTAAGGAATTTACTCTAGGCTGGCTCTCATCCATAAGCTTAGGTGTTAAGCAAGAATCCTCCTTCGTCAAGTTATTTTCCTCAACTCTGAACACACTTTCTTCTTCCATACTATCGATATCAATCTTCGGCGGTGAAGAATAATCAACTTCTACATCCACATACTTTGACTCAATTTCTTCATCATCATCAAATTTCGGCGGTTGATAAAAGTCAAATTCAGCAGTCCTCCTCAACAAGTTACATCCTTCATCTCCTGACAAAACTCCTTCATCGTTGTCAAATTTCGGTGGTAATTCTTCGAACGATTCTGTAGGACCGACCTCTTCAAACTCTTCTAACATTGATTTAACCTCCTCAGGAGTTTTAAGCTCTTTACTTGCCTCATACCTAACCAATGATTCAGCACTACCTTCCGCTTCTTCAACACTCTCGATGAAAGATAAAAGGACTAGTCGGTTCCTCTTCCCTTTCCGGTTCGCTTTCAGTAGAATCATCCTCATCCTTGTTTTCACATTCTTCTACAACTAAGGTTTTCTTTTTGGACTCCGAACATGCAATCCTTCTATGGTCAGGTTCCTAATAATGATAGCGCTTAATTCGGTCATCAACATTTGTCTTAGCGATTCCAGGTGCAACTGGTTTGTTGACTCTCTTAGGAACATTTCTACTGTAATGAACACCATGATTCTGATTGCTGGGACTTGTAACCACACCCTTTCCTCGACTCCCTTGACTCAACTTCTGCAACTGTTGGTTCATATGAGCTTGATAATTGTAGGGTAAGAAATTTGCCTTCATCATCCTTTTCATCTTATCCCACGTGACAACTTTGGATTTCATCATTCTCTCTCTGGTTGATTTAGTATGTTGCCACCAATCCATAGCTCTTCCTTTCAATCTTGTAGCAACTAACTTAACTTGACGTTCCTCAGACACGTTGTTGAGTTTAAAAATCTTTTCAACCTTTGATAACCAATCCAAGAATTCCTCTACTTGTAGACCACCTCGGAATTCTGGAATTTCCATTTCCTCTCTTGATTCCTGTGTATGACCATTCCCTTCAATATTCCTATATCGATTTTGCCCTTGACCTGGATATCGAAAGTGAACACTATTACCATAATTATCTTCTTCAACATTAGATGATCTTCGATGTCGATTCTGAACATTGACTCTTCTATGACCATGCACGTCCTCTCTACTTCTTCTTTCATAATCACAATATGGCTCATGTTCGTAACCACGATAAGCTCTTCTTTCTTCATTCTGATAATCACGATTGTCTCGAACTCCCTGATCTCGATTTATCGACAAAGATGATTCTCTTCTTTCTCTATCATAACGTGGTGACACTCTCCTTTGATTTCGATTCATGTCAGACTTCATTCTCTCCACTCTCTCGAAACCTTTATTGAACCTTTCATAGATACGTTGTTCCATCTGTTCAGGATCTTCACTCCTATACAAATCTGCAACATCATGATGACGGTTAACACATCTCGGAGGCATGATCAAATCTTCAACAGATCCAAACACAAACTTCAGTTTGATCCAAAAAAATTCTCGAATCAAACTTCCCCACTTGTTTGAAATCTCACGACCACCCCAAATAAACAAACAACTTAATTTGAACTCCATAACTTCAAATCTCAAAATTGACGCCTAACGAACTTGGATAAGTTCGTCTCCTAGCTCACGACTTGAACAAAATCTTGCACAAACTTGAACAAGCTCGCTTCTAGCCCCAACACTTGGCTCTACTCTTCTCCTTGGCTTGGCTGAAATTGAACAAACACTTCTCCTTGGTCCAACAGGCTCGTCTTAGCTATGATTGGCTAAGTCTCGCTCTGATACCAAATGATGCAGCAGCGGATAACAAAAATGTATGATGCGGTGAAAGTAGCAATCGGTGGATTGAAATTACCAAATGCCCAAATCCGTTGATCTCAAAGATGTCGTGATTCTAACTATCTTCGTCATGTTGATCGCGCACGTTGCCGTGAAAGAAGATCTACGATTCTTCGTACGTTGATCTAGCGCACTAGATTCCGTGAATCGGCTTTAGAAGTCGTTGATTCGAGCGCACTCGAATACCGAAGGTGGAGATAGGAGATCACACTCAACCACCTATTTGAGAAGAGGCACAAAGCACTCAAACAAAGTTTTTATTCAAAATCAACCAACTTTACAAATGACACAACATCCCTATTTATAGGGTTACAACTCACACGACTCAACACTTGACAACACATAGGTCGTGAACGACCTAACACTCTACGACCTAAAAACAAACAAAAACAATACAACACTTTACATCACAACACATTACAAGGCCATCACGACCTAAAACAAACACACGACTTACGAGACAAACGACCTATCAACAAACATCTCAAATGACTTAACAAAGATAACCGACATACGACTTACAACATATTTACAACATCATACGCGACTTAATATGTACAATACAATGACTCAACGACCTTGCGTCCTAAGAGGATACACGGCTTCCAGAATCTGCGACATAAGTTTTAGTAGCACGCATGCGACTTAAAGATCCTGGCTTCAGCGACCTATGGTAGGTCGTTCGCGACCTAAGAAAATAGCTCATGCGACTTATCAAACAACGACTTAAGAAATTCGGCTTAAAAACTCGAGCGGTGTAACTGGAGCGACCTAAAACTATCAGCAATGTAATTAGGTAGTTCGCGACTTAAATTCTCGCGACCCAAAGAAGTAGCATGTGAGCGACCTAAGGTAAACGAGACGATACCAGTAGTTGTTTGGTCTGGTAGGTCGTTGGAGCGACTTTCATATAACTCATGACCTCCGTTAGGTCGTTGTGGCGACTTAAAGGCATTGCTAGGTCGCTGGAGCTCGGTAGAGTTAGGTCGTAACTCGTCATCATGTCTTGATCGACTTAAGGCATTAACCGCTGCATAGATCGATTGGTTAACCCGCTGCATAGGTTGATTGGTTGACTCGCTAGGTCGTAGCTCGTTAGGTCGGAGCTCGTTAGGTCGGAGCTCGTTAGGTCGGAGGCGACTTAAGGCCGAGCGAAAAATGGAAGGCGACCTAATATTATCCTGGGCTGCATCAAAGTCCAAAGGTGCAAAGGAGCCAAAGTCAGCCCAACCATCGATTGGAACCTCTTAGTACCGAGATGTCAATTGAAACCACTCAATATCGAGAGGTTAGTGTCGGATGAAACTTCCACTTTCTCTTCCATCTTGCCTTCCAATCTCCGATTTTTTGCATTCCAAACACTTTTCCTTGTAGCTTGAGTTATTTCTGATAATTTCCTCGATACTGCTTGTCTTTTCCTATTTCTTTGCTTTCCTCTTGAGAATCATTGGAGTTGCTCCTCTATTCTTTGGAGAAAACACTCCATGGCAATCACCTGAGGTAGTACTTCGAGTTCAAGAGATTTTTGTGACGACCACCCATGACCCCTGCACTGGACCTAGAGAAAGTGCGCTGTAAAGTGTGCCAGGCGACCATGGACGATTGTCAGGGTAAATTAAAACAACAGAATCTATCGTATTACTCACAGCGCATGGATAAAATACAATAGAACATATGTATAGTGAAGCTTTACAGAACAAAATATCATCATATAAAACTTCATAATAGTTGAATACAATCATCAGAATAGTCAATACATCAAGCCTCACTACATAACACTCAGAGAATATACAAACAGCGGAACATCCAGTACATATAATAAGAAGATAATATGCAACCCTCCAGCTCGTCTTCGATATCAACACCGTGGAAAGCAAGAACAGAACCTGTCACCTGCTACCTAGTCTGCCCGTCCCAAAATGGACGAACAGCCCAAGGCAATAAGAATTAAAACATAAAGCCTTGAGTCAGACAACAGTCTTAGTGAGCAGTAAATTAACTAACAACATACCAAAAGAGTACAAAAGGAAAAGGAATAGGAATACAACCCTCCCACTCCAACCTCTTTCTACAGTGATAGCCCCCAAACACACACTAAGCAGAAGCAAACATAGTAGAACATACAATTTAAAGTAAAGTAATTATCACTCGAGTCAAGGGCGATGTTTTTCGAGTACAAACCCCCAAGGCCTAAACCAAGATCAGATAAGCACCCAGAAAATACCGCTCTTGAGACCGAATGACGATACAACCAAACATCCATGACTCTGGCTATCACTGTTATCATTGCTCCGATATCATCGTTAATTGAATGACCGGCACATTCTTTCAGCCGTCCGTCAAGGGCTAATGGAAACCTCGGTTCTAGACATAACTCCCGCACGTCATCGTGACCCGTGCCTAGGACTATCGAATTTGCCCAGAGTACTTGACTACCCAAATCAGTAGCCTTCAGGGACTATCGAATCTGCCCAACGTACTCTTGCTTTGAGCATGCTAGAACCTTCAACAACGATGATGCCTCAGCCTTCTAGTTATCCTCCTCGTCAACTATTTCCATACTAGCTCAAGCGCCTCTCGAGCAAACCATTATCCTCTAACTCGAACCATATCACCGAGTTATCAACATACTTGGAATGATCCCATCTGGATTAGACCAAGACTATCTCATATCATGCCTCGCTTCATCACATCCTCGCAAAGCTTCATCTCAACATCATCATCATCAAATCTATGCATAAGAGCTTCATCATCCGCTACATATGCCACGAGCAGCTTTTCAATTCAAGAGCCTTTCCCTTAGCTTTTGAATCATCTTCGACCAACTTGTTCTAATTCAAATCATCAATCATCTAATTCACAACAATCAATCAAGTCAAACATTAATCCAAGCAATCAAGCATTCAAATATGATCTAAGTAGACAATTATAACAATAATGGCAATTTCGTAATTAAAGAGTCGAAAGTCTAATAAGCATGAAAACATGAGCAATGTCTCTATAATCTTGATGAATGAACTTGCATAGGTTAACATGTAGTAAAATGGATGCCAAATCATTATGAACAATGGATCTATATGGATCTATACTTAGGATTAGGAAAATGTATGGAAATCACTATTTTAACACCAAATCAAGCCAACGATCCGATATACTCCTTTGGATCCGTGTGAGAGATAATCACCACTCACCAAATCACCTAAACACCTCAAAAGAAACCCACTTCAGATCTGGACAGCGAAGGATCTAACTTGATCTATCACCAATCCGCTTCAAACGATGAAATCTCACTTCAATGGATGAAGATCTTCAATCTAAGCTCTCGAATCTACAATTTGATCTTCAACTTGGATGGATGGAATCACTAGATTAGAGTGGAGAAAAGAAGTGAAGAAGTGTAGAAGTCGAGCTCTTAAAATGGCAGCACTTCGTCGCTTCGAAATCCGAATTCCAAAAATGAAGAGAAACTCTCCTATTTATAGGCTGATTTCCTCCCTAGGTCGTCCACTATTAGGTCATCTCCGACCTAAAGACCACGACCTACGACCTAACGAACCCCACCGACCTAAAGTCTTCGACCTAACAACATAGCAGCCAAACTCCTAAGTCGGTCACGACTTAACACATAACAGATCAGTGCCTTCATTCGACTTACGACTTAGTGAGACAATCCATCCCACGACTTAAAGAGGTTACGACCTACGACTTAGCAACAGCTCCGACCTAACACTCATGCGACCTACCGACTTAGCAACAGGCGCGACCTAACACACACGCGACATACTATCTTAACCAGGCTATGACCTAACCCCTTAGGTCGTCTAACGACCTAGCTATACACACGATCTAACTGGGACACGACTTAACCTCTTACGACCTAACTCCTAAGTCTTCTACGACTTATCCTACTTAGGTCGTTTACTACTATCCCAGCCTCCTTAGGTCGTCGCCTATTTCCTTAAGTAAGCTACGACCTAAGCCTCAACATACAATCTTACGACCTAACTCTTAGGTCGTCTACGACCTAACCATGCTAAATACTGGTTCTCCTTAGGTCGCTGCCGACCTATCCATTAGCTCGCTCAAAACCTTAACTCGGTCAGTCTTCTTAGGTCGGTCCTAACCTTAAGTCGTCTACTATCCTAAGTCGTCTCAATATCTTAAGTCGTACACTTCCTAAGTCGGTCACTCGACCTAAGCCACCCCATACGACCTAATTTCCCAACGATTTATTCCAATGCCTAGGTCGCTTCAAACCTTCCTACGACCTAAGACTTAGACTCTAGACGACTTATCAACAAATGTGACCAATAGTCAACTGTTCTACGATGTTTCGATCCGTAAAAATATGGGTCGTTACATTCTCTCCCACTTAGGAATTTCGCCCCCGAAATTCCAAACAAACAGAGCAATCAATGACTATTCTGCATGCCTACCATCCATAGCAATCAACAAACCATGCATCCAATTCTAGCTTAGCATGCAGAATTCTAAGACTTAGAACAAGTTACAATTTCGTTAGATGACACGACACCTTAGGGCCATACCTTGAAGAGTTCAGGATGAGCTGCCTTCATCCTCTCTTCCACCTCCCACGTACAGTCGTTATCATCATCACTCCATTGTATCTTGAGCAACTTAACTACCTTCCTCCTAAGCTGTTTCGTGTCGGTTTCCACAACACGAAGCGGCTTACGAGGTCTCTTATCAACTGGATCAACTTCGAAATCTTCACGGCTATCAGTAGAAACCACTGTATTCGAGTCGTGCACATACTTCCATAGATATGATACATGAAAAACATTGTGCACACTCGACATCTTCTCAGGTAACTCCAATCTATAGGCGAGCTTTCCTATTCGCTCGATAATCGGGAATGGTCCAACAAATCTCGGAGT